>JAILWY010000005.1:10142500-12542500 GCA_022113835.1 Atopsyche davidsoni | reverse complement strand
ATTTCGACGTAAGACGGATCGCTCGTCCACTCTTTGAGAAAACAAAGAGATGAAAGTTGTCATTCTCTTTGATTAGATTCGTAATATCTTATTTGTTTTGTTATTGAATTAAGTTCACTGTGGCCTAAAGCGACAACAAAAAAAAGCTTTATATTTTTTATGCAAAAATGTAAAAATGTTTTTCAAAGGTAACGAAATCTCATTTGAAACTTTTCAGCTTCGCTGCTATTATCAATTAAAATAAAACATACCCTAAAAAAGAAAAGTAGGGTTCAAGGTTTTCCCAAGATTTATGTTTTCATTTTGGAGTAAAACAACTTTTTGATGATTAAAAAAAAACAATTGAATATAATAAAAACATCTCGGATTAAATAATATTTTCAAATTAAAAGCACTTGGCCTAAAAGCGACATTCAAAAATTAACGAGGAAACTTAACAAAAAATCAACCGATCCGAAATCAATTTGTGAGGTCTGGTATTATTAACGAGTTCCTGAATTCAATGATTACTTTGTATTAAAAAAAAAAAACATCTGTTTCACTGAGTAAAGAATGTTTTTTTTTAAATTAAGGAAAGTATCGTTAGGATTATTAATCTACAATCAATAAATAATTTTAATTAACGCTGTTGAAAAAATGGTACTGTATAAGATTCAAATAAATTTTGTATACAATAAAACGTTCATGAATACGTAAAATTATATCCACTGTTCTTTTAAGCAGCCTGCTTTTTTTAATATTAAAATATGCGATGACGCGACAGGGACAGGTAGTGGCTATAATTTATTTACTTTTTAGCACGAGTACTTTAATTTATGTAGCCGTCTTTGGGGAGATGTAAAGCCTTTTTGAAATATCGACGTAATTACTCTCGGCCGGTAGTTCTCGGAAGTGCGCGTCACCGGCAAGGGATCCAGCCAATGTCTCGCATGCTTTATGACCACCTTTATAGGTGATAAACGCGTCTCTCATGGACACAATTCAAAGAACTTTAATGTACCCAGGTGAACGTGACCCACATGGCCTAATGTAAGACAAACGACATGGTCACCGTATCATTTCGTTAATCAACTTAAAGCTGTTAATATGAATTAATTTTCGTGCAGCTTTGAAATTTTATCGAACATTTTAATATATAAATTATTATTACAAAATGTGTTAATTAGTATTTTTTCTATGTAAATTAAATATTTATAACCGAAAGCACGTTTTTTGAAAGAAACGAAAATCTTCTTTTGAAAATGCCAACAGAATAAGCTGACGAATTAGTCATAGTAAAAAAAAACCAGTTTATTTGATCAAACACGAATTTTATCTATAATTTAGTATTGTTATAAACTAAAGTGTAAAACAGCAAGAAATATTAAAAAAACAACAGTTTTTTTAAACAAAACGTACCTTTGCATATAATCATACTTTTGGAATTTATTACTGTACGGACATTTTCTTTATAGACGCGCTATGAAATATATACTTCATAATGCAATAACTTTAACAATAATCATATGTTAAAAATCAATTTCAATGTGGCTGCTTAAATTTTAAGCCCAGAACTACTCGCATTCTGTAAAATATACACGAAGTTATGAAATATTTCTGAAAAACAATGGCAATGATTTTTCGTTTGTCCAGAATGAGAACGCATTTTTTCAGGAAAACGTGCGCTGAATCGACGTCCTATTCACAGAAAAAAAGAGAAAAGATGTAATTCCAGTTGTTATATTTTTATGTGGAATAACGGACGTTTCCAGAATACACCAGTTAATCGAATCAAATATCCGTTTTTTTCGCAAAATAGTTTTTCATTTGTACGCCAGCGGAGTCCGCACAATTTCACTTTTTTACTTAAGAATATCAAGTACTTTATGTCAAAAATATTGAATATGTGAATGATTCAATTAGGATGTGCGAAACCCAGAGGATATATAAATAATCGTGTCTCATAGAGATTTCGGGGGTTGAAATTGAATCTCCCGGTGCTAAGATTTTTGTTTTAAGTTTTTCATAAATATAGCATGGATTGAAGCATCGATTTATTAATGCAGACTTTTGGATTCTATCATTTTCCAAAAACGGAATATATTTAGTACTCTCGGTATACCGAAAAACATAACATGATTTTATGGGAGATATATTTATAAAAATTATTATATTTTATTGATTACGATCTTATAAATATCTTATTGGTTGGTGGTGTGCAATCAAACCCGAAAAGACTTGTAAAGACTCGTGTAAAAAGGTTTCACACGACTGACGTCTTATAAAATGTCGAGGGAAAGTTGGTAAACAATAAATTGATTGACAACTCGAAGTAAAAAACAATATTCACAACATTTAAAAAGGATCAAATAAAAACCAGCAATACGCAATCTCGATTGCTCAAATTTTAGATAGTCTGATGAAAAACTTGGGCTATTTGTTAAAACACACGTAGGAATTTCATATTTTGAATTTACTCATGTGTACCATAATAAAAAATTAAACATGAAATATTGGTGATTTTACTGATAGCGTAGGAAGCAAAATATGTGTTTTGGTATTAATGAATTACATTTTTAAATTGAAGTAGTGAAATTATTAGCATAATGACTTGTCTAATTTAAGTTGGGATACCATGAATGTTTAAAATCGTATAATGCATATGTAGGAGTAATTGTCTCAAATCCAATTCAAAGAGGGCTATTTTCAGATTAATTTTGATAAATTTAAAAAAAAAATGAACACAACCTTAAGAAATTCTTCTTGAGATGCTGTTTAATTTTGTAAAAGCCAATTAGATTATCGAGTCTTGATTATATATATATAACACGATGTGGGAATAGATATTTCAAGTCTTAACATATCACCTACCTGTTCATCATTTATTTAAAATTATTAAATACTAGCTCTTAATATAAAATAATACAAATATACATAGATGAAAAACAATAAAATCTAACAAAGGATAATGCTAGCTTTGACTATCTAATATCAACTAAGGGAAATGAAGAACAAATGGGAATAAAAACATGTATTTACAATTCTCTACCCTTAACTTTATGTTTGTAGATAGCCATGTGAAAAAACTACAATCCAATGTTTTTTTACATAAGAAGTGTTCATATAGTATGTGTATCTTAAATTAAGTCTAATAAACTGGTCAGGTCTTTTCCGTAAGTAAATTCTGGCGCAAGATTACAAAACAGTTCACTTCAGTCTAAATATATGTATAAAAATAAGTGATCTTAGGAAAACAACGATCGAGATAACATATGCATACAAACGTTATAAAATATTAACAATATAAAAAGTATTGGTAAATGTTTCACCAACCTGCAAACCCACCGAGTGGTCAAAGGAAAATGAATCCAACAAAACAACTAAAGCAGCTATTCCAGTTAGGTCGGTTCACAAATCTAAACAATGTTACTGAAAAAGTTTGACCAATTTACAGAGTGATTGTATGGGATTGTAAAATTATATTTATACCCATTGTAAGTCTTAATAGATAGTATGTACACCTATGGATATCTGATTAAACATCGGGAGCGTCGCGCCCGCGGGCGAGGCGGCTCGGGCGGCGCTCGGCCGCGCCCGCTCTACACAGGTATCGCCTGACTCTGGTAACACTATGGACCTATACCTTACGACTAGATAAACACACACATCATCGATCATTTTACAAATAATTAGTACAAATGATTATAGCTGCCGTAAGTGAGATAGTTTGTCTTACTACGCCCTCGGCCCCGTCGACTCGAGATCGAGCGTCGGTCGATTCCGAGAAAACGCGAGTCATTTGGCTCAGAGAAAACATAGCTTTTTATTCATTATAGGAAAATAAACATTAGAAAATGTAATACATTTTTTTCAAACACTGATATTTGCATCGGAGCACTATAAAAATAGTACGGTACAAAAGAGTTAAATATATTTATAAATATAAGACCAAAGCTAACGTCTCTCGAGAAATGATTCGGAGGAGACGCGCGCGGCCGGACGACGCTCCGCCCGGCTGCGCCATTAGGGTTTAACTTTTACAAAACTCTCTCATAATAACGAATGTATAAATTTAACTCACCTTATAAAGCGATATGTTTTTGAAAATATATCTGCACACATTTTTAGGCCGAAAATATCGTTAGTGAGATACGAACATTAGGAAACACAGAGAATTCTCCACACGTCAAACGATACCGGACGTAAAACTATTCATTCACTTCCTAACGAGCAAATTTAATTAAATTCAAAAAAATCAAATACACCTGTTCAGTCTTTCTGCGTCTTCCGGTGTTCCAACGAAAGTAACCTGCGGCTGTCTTCAGACTGGCGGTCCAACAGATCGGTCAACTGAAGCTCCCCTCGCGCTGACGTCACTACTCGTCAATAACCAAACCAAATACAAACGAGAATGTTCTCTTAATATTATAAGTGAAATAAAATATAAAAATATTTCCTTTAGTACCGTCGTTCATCGTGTAGAGTGTTTGAAGTTCCAAATGGATTAAACAATGGATTTTACTTAAAAATATACGGATTTTTTGATGGAGTCGAAAATATACGGCTGCGTTGAAGCTTTGACCGGGAGGTTGTCTGGAATAAGGGATGATCAATGGAACGTTCTGGGTAGGCAGGGGTGAGCTGTCCGGAGTGTAGAGTGTGTGTGTTGTGAAATCCATTTGGAGCAGGCGCGCGTGTGGAGATCTGGCGACGACCTAGCGGCCTCGCGCCCACCTGAGGAGCGCGTCTGCCAGCACGTCCAGGTGAGCCTTTGTCTGCGAACAAATCAAACCACGACACATTACTACAGGCGAGAGCAGGTGGACAGGTATACCAGGTGTGAAAATTTTAGATTTTCTGAATTGAGACACACTACAACTTACTATACATATAACAAACAACAGGTAAAATAAATGAAAAAGTATAGATGTAAATTATTTTTTTTTCTAAATTTTCTAAAACAACAGGTAAAATAAATGAAAAAGTATAGATGTAAAATTTTTTTTTTTTCTGAATTTTCATTTCTTCAATATGAAAACCAGCATATTACAATGCGTTATTACGGAGTATACGTTTTTTTTTTTTTTATTAATTATAGACAGATCATTTATTCATTCTACTTATATCTTATACTACGAATATCTTTAAATACTAACATTGCAGACCTTTAATATTGCATTGCGTTTTATGCTAAACTTGACAAAAATAATATTTTCAATATCTTATGATAAATATAAAAATCCAAATATATTAAAAAGGCATAAAAAACTTATTTTTAATTAAAAATATTAATAATACATTATTGTCCGTAGAAGCCCAATTGTCAATATCTTCGGCATTGAATTCTTGATCGTGATACTAATATCTCAAATTTATGTAGCAACGTATCCATTCTCCTTTTTAATATTAAACATACACCCTCTTTCTTGTTGTTTTCAGAATCTAATCGATTCGTCGAATATTATGTGACAGATACGCCGCTCTCCTTGTCAGATGTGCTTCCGATTCACAATAAGTGAAAAACTTCACGAGGAAGTTTACCGCTCGTGGGGAGATTTATTAAAATGCAAATGCTACGATATGATGAATTGAATATTTTCGCTCCCGGGGTTGCCAGCAATCAGGGCTGTTGGCTCGCTGACAAAATTTCGAACTGCGTTTCGGTTTCTGCACCTTCCAAACTACAAAGTACAGTCTTCCCTTGAGAAATAATTTTAAAACTGAACCTTACAATCAAGCATTAAAATTTGAGGTTTACATTTACAATTTTTTATACCTCGACTTAAAATTGCATATTTCATATTTAAGAACAAAGCATTTTTGTAATGAAACGTAAAAACTGAAATATCATAATTTAATTTAAATTTCAACGGAGTTTATTTTTTTATGTTGAAAATCCATTGAAGCAACCTTAGTTCTATTTTGTTTCATAATTATTCATAGATAAGTGCTTTTTATGTTTTGGTATCATTGAATTTAGTTTCAGGAAAAATTACTTCAGTATTTTTATTAATAACCTCATTCAATTCTGATTATAAATAAACGAATGAAATCTTTTCTCATTTTACGTACATGGATTCACAGGAATATTATGTTACAGTTTGTACTTAACCATCAAAATTATCGCATAATCTTTGTATAACTATACACGTTAAACTATTAGTGTTGCTTTTGCAAATATCATTGATTTATTTTAAGCAAGCCTGAACGCAAAAATATCACTTTGGGATTCACATATCACGATAGAAATCGAACCGGGAATTCTCTATCTAATAAGCCAGCCGAAACAATCTATTTCATGTAAGTCTGTACTGTTATGTTTCTATTAACACAGTCTCTTTAAAAATAGTCACACAAAGCTATACCACAATGTATGTCTGTGCCCGAACGTAGCATTATCACGTCCAGACAATATCATAACTCCAGTTCGTGCTAAGTAATGAAAACAAGTCGTTATGCAGGACGCATAGAAGCGCAATTTGCTTGCGCGGTCCGTGTTATTCCTCCCCCAACAGCCCCATATAGTTGAAAACTTGCACAAACTTTGCGGTGTTGTCGCATTTCAGGACATAAATAAAAAAAAAAAACTGAGAAGCCATAAAAAATATGTTTGTTTGAAAAGAAAAAAAAAATAATGTCACATTACCCATATTGATAATATCTAAATAACAATATACGGTTTGTAAATTTCTCGTCCAATCTTTTGTTTAATACTCTGAATCTAATTTTATTCCGTGTATTCTGTGCAAAAGTTTTTCTCGCCGGAAATGTTTTGGATTGGAAATGTGTAACTCTCAAATGAAAGCTTATAAATACATTGAAACTAAAATAAAACCCATTACTCGTTCCTTTGCAAACCTCTTTTACAGAAAAAAGATACTAAACACGAGACAACGCACACCCATCTGAGCCATTACTGTAAATAATCCCTATAAATTATAAATAGCTATTTAAAGATTTTTTTTAATGGAAAATAATGTCGAAATTATTTGCCGTGAAACGTTGCTCTATTTATTGGAAGTAAGCAAACATACACTATAATATATTTTAATATACATTTTAAGCTTTTATTAGTCTTTATGTGGATAAGTAATTCATTTATAGCTGTGTATGAAAACTAAAGTTATAAATATTTGTTAACGTAATTTCCACAGTGAGATATTTCATATTAAGTTATTTTAAAATTAGTACTTTATTTATAGGATTGCTGAATATTAGTAACGTGTTTATTATTATTCTAAATATTATTTTAAATGGTTCATACTACCCAAAACTAATTCAAAATTCGCTGAAATCATTAATTTTTAAGGTATTTTATTTTCAATATGCTTTATTGCTTAATTGGATCGCATGCTGTTGTTGTACAAGTTGATAGCGATTCTAAATTAGTTTAACAAAAATTTTAATGTTACTTTATTGGAAGTTGGCATATATCAATAAGAGAAAAACTTCTCACGGGCAGCTGTTTCTTGAATAATATAAATATATTTTCTGACCCATCTTTTAGGGTGAGGATATATTTTAGAATTCATGATACTAAAATATAACCTCCGGATTTACAGTTAATGATCTACCGCATACCATGAAACTGCTTAAAATATCAAAATTAATATATTTTAATCAAGTATAATAGTAATGACATTTATTTTTTTCGATCATTCCGTCAACAACAAAAATATTTTTTTTTTTAAATATTACGCATAGTTCGGTGTTTTCTTGTGTGTAAAAATTAAAGACTAAACACTACTGAGCTTTTAGACTACTTGTTTACATGCTACTTTTACTCATTGCTACCTATCTTTAAAATATAATGCTGCTCATAGCATCCTTGTCAAAGTTATTCCATGTAAGATTTCATTGCTTTTGCACAAATTAAATTAAATAAAAATTATTTGAGTGTTCGAAAAACAATCGACTCTGATACACATAATCTGCGACTTAAGCTAACAATATACACATTTGCACTGTTGGCTTATCTTGTAACCAGATTCATTGATTGTGTATATGAGATAAAATGATATGTATTTAGGTCCTAACCGTTGTATAAAACATGCAAGCTTGGCGGTCCTCGTCCTCGCCGGTTGGACAGTCTATGAAACCTTCCCAGAGGACGGGGACTATCAGGAGAGATAAAATGATATGTGTTTATTATGTCCTTACCGTTTTATAAAACATGCAAGCCTGGCGGTTCTCGTCCTCGCCTCGGCCGGACAGTCTATGAAGCCTCCGCAGAGGACGGGGACGACCAGGTCGTATATTGTGTGTATATGAGATAAAATGATATGTGTTTAGATCCTTACCGTTTTAAAAAACATGCATGCTTGGCGGTCCTCGTCCTCTCCGGCCGTTCAGTCTATGAAACGTTCCCAGAGGACGAGGACAATCAGGAGAGATAAAATTATATGTGTTTATGTCCTTACCGTTTTATAAAACACCCAAGCTTGGCGGTCCTCGTCCTCGCCGGACAGTCTATGAAGCCGTCGCAGAGGACGTGGACGACCAGGGCGTATACTGTGTGTATATGAGATAAAATGATGTGTGTTTAGGTCCTTACCGTTTTATAAAACATGCATGCTTGGCGGTCTTCGTCCTCTCCGGCCGTTCAGTCTATGAAACATTCCCAGAGGACGGGGACGAGCAGGAGAGATAAAATTATATGTGTTTATGTCTTTACCGTTTTATAAAACATGCAAGCCTGGCGGTCCTCGTCCTCGCCTCGGCCGGACAGTCTATGAAACCTTGTCAGAGGGCGGAGACGACCAGGAGAGATAAAATGATATGTGTTTATGTCCTTACCGTTTTATAAAACATGCAAGCTTAGCGGTCCTCGTCCTCGCCTCGGCCGTACAGTCTATGAAGCCGTCGCAGAGGACGTGGACGACCAGGGCGTATATTGTGTGTATATGAGATAAAACAATATGTGTTTATGTCCTTACCGTTTTATAAAACATGCAAGCTTAGCGGTCCTCGTCCTCGCCGGTCGTTCAGTCTATGAAGCCTCCGCAGAGGACGGGGACGACCGGGGCGCATATTGAGTGTATATGAGATAAAGTGATATGTGTTTAAGTCCTTACCGTTTTATAAAACATGCAAGCTTGGCGGTCCTCGTCCTCGCCGGCTGGACAGTCTATGAAGCCGTCGCAGAGGACGTGGTCGTCAATGCAGCGATAGCGGCCCTGGCGGTCAGGCGTGGGGCACGCGAACCGCTCCATCCCGTCCGCGGCGGGCGGGCACTCTGAAACAACACGAAGCTCGTTAATACTCACCAGAACTCAACACCCCTAGGGAAAGCTTTTTCACCCTCAAAAGGAATTATGATACGTCGTCATTAATTCTCGTCCACTATGAAACACAGAGCGCGACTCGCTAGGAGAGCGTGTAACCTAATCGGCACTGTGGAAACATGGACCTAGATTTATGGCCATAGCGACACATACACAGAACTGGTACTCGGTCTTCTATGCCTATGACGCTGTCTAGATCGAACGTGTACTCATAGCGCACCGAGACATTCTTGAAACCTTAAATAATATGTATTTCACACACATACATTAGGGTGTCCCTTAAAATTCAAGTTCAATATTTTTTTACGCGTACCTTCTTAAAAGTTTAGTAATAATCCTATATTGTCTAGAAAAAAATATTAGTTCGATTTATAAACGGTAACCCGTGCCGACTTGCGATTTTAACTTGTCCATACAAGTTGCGTAAGTACTGCGCTGTGACTTGTAACCGCATGTTTTATTTGTCATTTCATACGTGATTTTTGAGATTAGTAGTGCTCCATTGTTTAGTGCGTTAACATGTCGGTGGAATTACGGAGTGATAAACAAAATAATTTCCTTATCGGTTTGCCTAGATATCAAATAAATGGTGCAAAATTACCATCTAATCGACAAATTCCCTCGGTCCTATTTTACAATATTCGCGAGGTTAAACTGATTGTTAGTGAAAGTGCAAATCATGTGATTAGGGAGTGCATCATATATTGGGAAAAAGCAAGAATTCCAACAAGGGCATATCCTAACTGCGTGAAGAAACTTGTTGATTTATATCATGTTTGGAGAGAGTTGCAAAAAAAATTGTAAGAAAACTCAGGTTACGTTCAAGAGCCGTGAGAACAATTTCAAAATTGATCTTGATAATTTGTTTGATATTGCACATGCTGATGCTTTTGAGAGAATGAAAATAGAGTAAGATAAATTATTTTTAATGAAACAGAGAGAGCCAGATCGACCAGGATGCTTAGGTGGTGTTGATAAAAAATTGTCGGAAATAGAAGATAGATCTAAACAACGACGATTGGAAGAAGAGAAAAGGGTTGTAAGACAAAGATAACCACTAGCTGCTGAAACTAGAAAATCAAGGGCAGAAGCAATAAAATCTGACTTCTTTGGAAGTAATGTACCCGACGTAGTCACAGTCCATTGGGATGGAAAACTATTACCCGGGTTGGATGTACGAAGTTCTAAAGAAGAACGCTTGCCAGTTATTGCTTCGTTTGACGATAAGGAACAGCTTCTTGCAGTGCCGAAACTAGAACATTCTTCTGGAAAACATCTAGCTAAGGCTGTCTCAACAGCTCTCTTTGACTGGAACCTTCACGATAAAATACAAATAATGTGCTGCGACACAACAGCTTTCAATACTGGCCGTTTCAATGGAGCTTGTGCTATTTTGGAGCAAACTTTAGGAAGAGAATTGCTGCTTTTCGCCTGTCGTCATCATGTTTATGAATTGGTCCTAAAAGCTGTCTTTGAAAGCAAAATTAAGCAAATTACTAGTAGCCCAGATATTCCAATGTTTAAAAAGTTCAGAGAAAATTGGAAAAACATCGACGCTAGTAACATTGGACCATCTCTTAATTTCGTAAAACAACGTGTTGCCGAGACAGACATTCAAGCTTTGTTAATATTTTATAAGGCAGAATTAGACAAAGGTTATGTAAGAGATGACTACCGCAAATTGGTCGAACTGTGCGTAATATTTTTGGGAGGAGACACAGAGGAAAAATTAAAACTAAGGCCCCCCGGAGCAATGCATCAGGCTCGCTGGATGGCGAGAGCGATCTATTCTTTAAAAATATGTTCACTTCAGTCACAATGCAGAATAACTGCGAAGGACAAAAAGGCTCTACAAGATGTTTGCTTATTTGTCGTGGTGTTGTATGTTAAACCTTGGCTCGAATGTACAGTGGCGATCAAAGCACCTAACCAAGATTTGCGCTTCTTGAAGATGTTAAAAGAGTACGAAAAAGTTGACGCAACAATTTCTAATGCTTCTATAAGCAAGTTTAGCCATCACTTGTGGTATTTATGTGAAGAGACAGTTATTCTATCACTGTTTGATGATGAAGTTGATAACCAAACTAAAAAGAGAATGATTGCCAACTTCAACCGGGACAAAACCTCAGATTTTAGCAAACGCGATGACCCGTCAAAGGAAGAACTGCCCCAAAGGTTGTTTGGTAAGTTTAATTGACTTTTTGTGATATATTTAAATTGTTGTAGATTTATTTGTTATTTATCTTATTTTCATTTTTTTTCCAGGCAAAACACTGGATAATTTCGTATCGGAAAAGAGCAAACAATTTTTATCACGACTGCAGATCGACGACAGTTTTCTAAAGGAAGATGTATCTTCCTGGAATAATAATGCTGCTTTTCTGGAAGCTATAAGAAAAATAAGTTATTTGAGAGTTGTGAATGATACTGTTGAAAGGGCTGTTAAAATGATGCAAGAATTTTTACTATTATTTACTTAATTTATTGCATTTATAATGATTTTATACCAGACCGAAATATCAAGACAAAACACGTTTTTTACTAAACTTTGAAGCTCGGTCGGCACTGGTTGCAATTATGCTAGAAAGATGAAATTTTATATTTAAGACTCTTATAGCATTACTAAAAAAAGTAGAGGGTACCCATTTCGAAATTTGAAAAAAAAAATTTTTTGGTCATATAAGGGACACCCTAACATACATATATATATGTGTGTGTATGAGTATTTTACTCAATGCTTTCGTTTTACGTCCATTGATTCTATGTTCTATTTTCAGCTTACATTATCAAATATATTACAATGTCAAATGACCTGAAATGTTTGAATTCAAGATTTTCAACCCCGATGATAAATTATTCATAGCAAAAGTTTATATTTAAATGGAAATGAAAACGCCATTTGATAACGTATTCCAGGTAAGTTAAATTAGTTTGATCACTCGGTTAAACGAGTTGCGGTATTATTTTTATTATCAGGTAATGACTATAATTTGAATTGATACAGAATTTTCAGTGGGGTTATTATTTTAAATTTAAGTAAACTGTGGAAAAATAATCCTTGAGAGGGTAATTACAGCGGCCCGTTGCGTGTTCGCCTTTGAATAATTAATGTACATAATGAAGCCCGTTTGGTGAAAGCAAACCAAAAACTCGTATTAAATTTAGAAATGGAGAGTCATGCTTTGATCTCCTGTTTTGCGTTTCGAATGAGACGGAATAATCGATATTGTTATAAATTTAGTACTGCGTTAAAAATAGCTTTAGGTGTAGAATATTGCGTTATTAAGTAAAATCGATTAATCCAAAGTATATTTGTTAATATATCATATTTACCATACTCATGTAAGACTCAATAATAATTCAGTGTGAAAATCAGGTGTAAGCAACCTGAAGTAAAAACAAATATAATTTTAATATATTTGGTAGCGGTTTTTATATAAATTTTGTATAAGAATGAAAAAATGATTTTGTAAATATAACCAAAATATAAGTAAAATCTGGATATTTTATTTTATGCTGTTCAAAGTTAAACACATTTTTTTATTTACACAATATGCGTTTATTAATTAACTTCATAACTAGCTACACCAGTACTTTATCCCATAATTTTTCTATATGTTCTTGTTTAATCCAATTCAATACCTCAATCTAAATTTTTTTGTACCAAAGGTGCTTTATTAAAAACGGATCGGCATTGAGAATAATAACGATATGTAATTTATATCAATCGAATTATAGATAAAATAATTTAAATAATTAATATAAGTGCTTTTTACTTACGTCAAAATATATTTTTATTCAAGGCAATAAAAACAATTCATTTGATTTACATGCATCATCAATTTTTAAATCATAATTGTCAGTGTATATATACATAAATATTTACTATTTGTTTTTTTTCAAAATAAATTTAACAAAAGTGATTTGAACCCACGTCCCCAAGCTTACATGGCCGGTGCATTGTAAGCTTGGGGATGTGAGTTCAAAATTTATTTAATCAATTTTCAATACTTTAAAAAGTGTACTTAATCATTATAAATTAATAAAACATGTATAGGCAAAATCGTACTTCCTGTGAGAGACGGTCTTTACAATAAATCAATAATGAATTTTATTTCCATGAACATATTAAAAGAAAGACCGCCTCAAGTTCAACTTATTAGATACAATAGATGGGAGCTGAAAATTCTTTTTATTTGTAAGCAGGGGTGGCTTCCAATGTTTACCTGTTAACAACAAAGGCTCTCGGGCATTACGGCGTGTAGGGGTGGGCGCGGGTGGGGGGGAGGGGGAGGGAGATCAACAGTTTGACCTTGTGGGTGCGCGCGCACTTGTGCGCATGAGGCCTGAATTATTAAGCTGAGAATCGAACTACTTGAGGGCCCGTTCGGCCGGCGTTATGTGCACAGATGGTGTCTTGATGGACTTGCAACAATAACATCATCAATTATGTATACAACCCACGGTAGGACCTTGCAAGTAATGCGGGTCTTACATTTCGAAATGGAGTAACGTTCATTTTATATTTTAAAAAATATTTTAGTGTGTAAATTAGTAATTGTGCATCAATTATAAAATCATCAGCATTGCCCGGGTCATTTGTTATGCAAGTGTAATGCTGTGACATTTCTTTTTTTTGTAGAAATATCGAAACTTTTAAGTTAACGTGTCTTAGAAACTCTTTTGTAAAACAATATTTTTAGAATTCTGAACTTGTATATTTATACAAGTTCAGAATTTAAAAAATATTGTTTTAACATTGTAATACAAAAATTATATATGACGCGATTTTTAGTACATACTAAATATCGTATATTTACTTTACAAACATACATTAAAATTGATATACATCCCGCACATTTTAAAGAAAATTTAAGTAGGAATAATGAATGTTATGCTAATAGATTTTTTAAAATAATTTATAAGAAATACTATATATTATTATTTATATATAGTTTTTTTTATGTTGTTAATTTTGCGAACTAAATATTAAAAAAAAAACAAATCAATGATTTCATAAGGTTGATTGGTGTTAAAAAATATTATAAGTAGAAATGTTTGAATAAAGAATATACTTTAAATTAATGTGCTCAGTAATTTTTTTATTTTGCTAATGCGAGTGTAGTGTGGCTTTCGAATTTCCATAGCGCCAGGACCAAAACGTCGAGAGATACAAAATACCAATAAGAAAATAATAAAAAAAGTTTTTGAATACAAACTTAAATTTTTCGCTTTTAAAACTGGTCAAAAAAGTGCAAAAATCCAGTGTTATTGTAAACACGAAATGATAAATAATTCACGATACTCTGGGTTGTGTCGCGGCGCGAGGGCGTGAGGGCGTGAGGGCGCGAGGGCGCAAGAGCGGGGCGCGCGGGCCGCGGCAGGTTCTATTTTTAGCCGACCGGGCGAGGCTGCGACGCGCGCCGGGGCCGGCCGCGGAAGCTCTCGCCGAGAAGGGGCTGAGGGTGGAGGGGCCCAGGGTGGAGGGCCCAGGGTGGAGGCCTCAGAGTGGAGGCCTCAGGGTGGAGGCCCTGAGGGTGGAGGCCCCGAGGGTGGAGGGCCTGAGGGCGCCCGCTCGGCCGAGCGAGGCTCTTTTGCGGATTTGAATGGGATACCTTACGAGATTTCACGTGGATATTTGATGAGCTTTCACAGTTCGCTGTACTGCTGAAGATAGCCCGTGGACGTTAACGCTACGAATCACTGAATTATACAAAGCAACTACCTTTTTTATTTATGTTAATAATGTCTTAACATCCTCTCCGCTCTCCCCATTTTATTTGCTTTTGTGCATGGCTGCCATTCTGGACCCTGGGCGTGTGCAAAGGATCGGTAATCCAGTTGTTATGCTATTGTTTATGTATCTTGCTGCACAAAGATTATCAGATATAAAAGCCAGAGCTTTGTAAGAAAAAATATATATAATAATGCTTTTGGGCAGCACCAATGCGCAGACTTTTCATTTCAATATAAAACTGCGGTGTCGAAGTCCCGGAGACCCCTTACACTATTTTCTCTTTAGAAAACCATGAACATTGGCTCAGCATGAGCATATGCTCAGTGAAATGGTCCCCAACCTCCTCTGAGAAAATGCACTCAATGATAAATAATAATGTCTTACTCAACGTAAAATACATAAAGTTTATATACAATATCTTTCTAAGCGCAGATTTTAATGAATTTTTACAGGTCACTGTTCTGCTGAAGATAGTTTTTAAACGTTATCGCTATGAATCACCGAATTGTACAAAACAGTTTTATATATGTTTATAATGACTTAATACATAAAAAAATACGCTTCAATACAATACCTTTTGATACGTTTTTACGATTACCTGTACTGCTGAAGAAAGCTTATAGGCATGAACGCTACGAATGACTGAATTATATAAAAGGCTAGTTGGGGTAATACGATTTTATATATTTAAAAAAAAAATTATTAATGGAAAACATATAAGAAACGATTAAGTATACAGATTTAAATATGATATTTTACGAAATAAGTATGGGTTAAATGAACTCTTACAGTTCGCTGTACTGCTGAAGATAACTTATGGATGTTAGCTCTTAACATCATAGTTATAATCAAAAATATAAAAAAATAATTTTATGTATACTTTACTTTCAATAATTTCGTTGATATCTGACTTATTTTATTCTCATTAGTAGAAGTTGGGTAGTTAAGTTTGAGCAATTTGAAATCTCGTATAAGACAACTGAAGTACTTTAAACGCGTAAGCAGAACTAAATACTAAGCAAATAAATGTAATGGGTATCTTGAATTATGTTTACGAGGTACTGCCGGGAAGCACTTATAATGTATAAAGCAACGATTGCCTACATTACGTAAAGTTAACGCACATGACCCTATTTCATATAATTTTATTGACATCCAAAAATAAACACGCGGCTCTCGGAATAGGACAGTTTTGGAGTTCAGACAACTTAGTCTGCCTCCTTGACCATTGTGTAATACATAATAGCTCTATTTTTCAGAACTTTCAGCCATTCCTTGCTTTTAAAAGTCTCTTACTGGCGACATTGTCTCGTTTGAGACCCACCCTCACACGAAAATGGCACCTATAGGAGATGCGATGTGGATTACGTGATCCTAACAACAAAAACAACAATTAAAAATCTTGAAATTATTCTTAAACAAAAATCTCAGATATAAAATTTATTTCATGTTATATTATGAAGAGTTTATTAACATTATAAATGCATTTTAAACTGCAATTTATGTTCAACTCGTAATATAAAAATAATAACTAAAGACGGAGTCGCAAAGCGATTCCTGAACATGAGAATTTAAAAAACGACCTTAGGCAAACATAATAAAAACCATTTATAAAATTAAACTTTTAATGTATTAATAAGATCGTTCGTTGAATAAAATCGATAATTTTTCAATGAGAGCTTATCCAAGCAGCCTCATATACAAATGTGTCAAAATTCGACAAGGCGAGAATTCTAGATTGGGAAAGAATATAGCTTTTAGTATCTTCGAGCTCTGGTACTCCGTTGGAACGGATTATATCCCTCAATGAAAACTTTACGAGGTAAGTTTTTAAGATAATTTATCATTCATTCATTCGTTAACAGCGGAGCATTACCCGTTCCCTAATTACTCGCCTCTTTTCGCCGAGAACTTTTTCATAAAGATTTTTTTATGAAAAAGAAAAAAAAAGCGCTATCCAAGAGAACTTGCAGTCTTTCCAAACTGAGAGACTCTTTCGGTCTTAATTTCAAAGTAAGTTAGCAAATGTATTCATCAAGAAGAATTAAACTTTTCAATCGGATCGGGCACTTTGCGCTACTTTTTATTTAATAATTCAGAGTTTCAGATAACACCTATAACTTGCTGAAAACGATTAAGATTTTTTACTAATACTTGTTACGCATTCATTAATTATGTAAGAATATGTAGTAAAAACTATATTTTTTTTCAATAATTATTATTTAAATATATAGTCGAAGCCTATAAGTAGGGTTTGTCATTGTGACAAGAATCTTTGTTCTTGCGATCTGTGTTCCCCTTTATCAGGGTATTATGCGTTCAAAGCTAGTGAGATAACGATTTGCTAAAGTATTATTATACGTCACAATTCTATATAAATAATACAAAGGCACGGTAGAAATACAAAACTTTCATTTGTCTAACATCCCTGGCGTTCACGCCCTGGACTTGAATTATTGTTACAGGGTGATGTGAAGGGGATTTCCCGAGGTCCGAGATAAAGCAATAACTGTCTCGGTGCTTAGAGGCTCGGTCGGTCACGCACTCAATGCTTATAAGCAGAGAAGCCTCCGCGGCGAGATTCCGCCAACGTCCCCGAGCTATTTTCGTCTTTTGCTTTATTTATATCGAAATCTTTTTACTCGGTGTCTTTGCCACTAATAATACATATCCTTAATCGTGGTATTATAACGCTGTTTGACTAATCGCATCAGAATCACGTGAATGATCCGGGGAAGGAATCTGACATTTACCATTACATCTGTGATTCGCTAATCGTGCGTGTATAGCGTGACATATTTGCTTTATTCACCAAAGTAAAGAAAAATTATACTTTAACCGGTATATTGCATTGTTTAAGCATTGAAATTTTCATTTAGAAAAATGGTAACTTACAAATAAAAACGATAACTGCTAAAAAACATTTAATAGCATTTGATAGCACGGATTGTAGTGCATCACTGCACAAATGCTTTTAGCAAAAACTTTTAACGGTACGCCAAACTACAAAATAAAATAATAAAACCGTTTCTTATTATCTTTCTTATGTATGTAAGTAAGTAATCTCTTAACCGATAAGAAATTTATATTTTTTGTAATGCAATGATGATCTAGAAATGAAATTGTAGGCATGTAGAGCTTAACGCTTCCCCGCTCTCCTCGTTCTGTTGCTTGTGCATGTCTGCCATTCTGTATCCTGAGCGTGTGTAAAGGATCGGTAATGGAGTAGTGGACTTGGAATAATTGTGGAGGGATGTGCTTTGGAAGTACTTTGTCTAGGTGGTATTGTTTCTAAAGCTTGCTGCGGAAAGAGTATCAGATCTAAACGCCAGAGTTTTGTAAGGAAAATATTATATGATAATGCTATTGGGCAGCAGCAATACGCAGACTTTTCGGTGTAGAAGGGCCCGGAGACTTACTACACTATTTTCTGGCTCAGCATGAGTAAATGCTCAGTGAAATGGTCGGCAACATTCTCTGATGAGAGGCACTCGATGAAGAAGAGAAGACCTTAACGGATTTCATGTGGGTGTGCGTGTTTGGAAGGCCCCACTGCCCAAAATAAATAGCAACGTAGCCGTTCCATAATAGATAATAATAGAAAGGTAAAATGCTAATTTAAAAGCGACCCACTATACTATTCCACTCCCTATAAAAACCATGAACACTGGCTCAGCACGAGTATATGCTCAGTGAAATGCCCGCCAACCTCTTCTGAGGACAGTCATTCGATGAAGAAGAGAAGATCTTAGCGGATTTTATGTGGGTGTGCGTGTTTGGTTCACAAACTGAATTACAACGTAGCGGTTCCATAATAGATAATACTATAAAAGTAAAATTATAATTTAAAGGCAACCCACTTTACTCTTCCACGCCCTATGAAAAACATGAACACTGGCTCAGCACGAGTATATGCTCAGTGAAATGCCCGCCAACCTCCTCTGAGGACAGTCACTCGATGAAGAAGAGAAGATCTTAGCGGATTTTATGTGGGTGTGCGTGTTTGGAAGGCCCCACTGCCCAAACTGAATTACAACGTAGCGGTTCCATAATAGATAATACTATAAAAGTAAAATTATAATTTAAAGGCAACCCACTTTACTCTTCCACGCCCTATGAAAAACATGAACACTGGCTCAGCACGAGTATATGCTCAGTGAAATGCCCGCCAACCTCCTCTGAGGACAGTCACTCGATGAAGAAGAGAAGATCTTAGCGGATTTTATGTGGGTGTGCGTGTTTGGAAGGCCCCACTGCCCAAACTGAATTACAACGTAGCGGTTCCATAATAGATAATACTATAAAAGTAAAATTATAATTTAAAGGCAACCCACTATACTCTTCCACGCCCTATGAAAAACATGAACACCGGCTCAGCATGAGTATATGCTCAGAGAAATGCCCGCCAACCTCCTCTGAGGACAGTCACTCGATGAAGAAGAGAAGATCTTAGCGGATTTTATGCGGGTGTGCGTGTTTGGTTCACAAACTGACTTACAACGTAGCCGTTCCATAATCTACTATAATAATAGCCATTGTGTGTTTGTATGTATGTATGTTTCATTTTTCCGTTCTGTATAGAATATCTTAAAATCTATCTACTATAATAATAGCCATTGTGTGTTTGTATGTATGTATGTATGTATGTTTCATTTTTCCGTTCTGTATAGAATATCTTAAAAGATACAACGCTGATTTTTTGCACATAAGTTAAGTAATTTTTTCCGCAGCTATGTGCCGAATTTCAAGACGATAGGATAATATTTTCATTCATAAACTTTAAAATATGCTTTAGCGAGTTACAATATGTACGAATTATATGCTTCTGTTCTCCACCGTGAGAATTTCAAATTTAGAACTTTTACAAAAAAACAAATTTTGGATGCTTCTAAGGAATTTCCAGCTTATGTCAGTTTGACACAAATGCCATCTCTATTTTTTTATCGAAATTGCATTAGAAATTATTAATCACATCATTGATAACTCAAAATAACACCTTCTACGCACAGAAAACGTAATTAAAAAAGAATTGCACTATTGAACGTGATAAAGACTGCATCAAATAAATAACAGTGCAGTGAAAAGTGATGCGTTGTTTGTGACACGAAATGTGACATAAATGTCAAGCAATGAGTTGGAAGGAAAACGTGAGCAGCGTCTTCTTAAAATTCGAGTACGCGCATCGACCTCAAGACAAAAAGAAACTGATGCACAGCGAACGCTGCGTTTGTCTTCGGATTAATTAGTGTGACCTGTCGATTCTGCAATGCTTTACATTATCAAGCAGAAAACCCATCAGATGGAAAGTTCAACAGTTCAAGTGCACAAAGATAAAGTGAAACTACCAGCAAGGCCTATTTCCCCAGTATATTTAAAGGATATTTATAATGTAAATTTCAAGAGAAAAATAAGATCATACAATAACAGTATATCTTTTGCATCAATGGGAGCTAAATTAACAGTGGGCCACTCTGCTTCAAAGTTCAAGGCCAAGGTATATCACAGAACTTTGCACCTTCATCCAACTGATGGTATAAAATTAAAGCATTATTCATCTTATTATTGTAAGCATTGTTCATCGAATGCGCGTCATTCTGTGACGGGCTACATTTCTAGTAGATAATAATACTCGTATAAAGGTAAAATGATAATTTAAAGGCAGTTGCGGTGCGAAAAGCGCTGCTTCCGTGACTTGATTAATATTGATGTTACGGAAATGTTTGCAGTACTACGCCTCGCCGGGTACAACTGCGCCCGCGTGATTTACGAGCTTTGCAAATCAGCGGCGCGGCGTGTCGCCGGACACGTGTCGGGCGTGGCGTGCGCCCGTCCCGCCCACGCCCACGTGTGTATTTGCGTCTTTAATCGTGCCGTCCTCCTCTGCGGCACGCACCAGGCCAAACACTCCAAAGTGCGGACTACGTGGGCTTAAATTTGAATTAAGCACTCAGTTGATTTAAATAAAAAAAATTCGCACTTAATGGAACTGGTATTTATTTTGTAATACTCTATTTTATTACAATAAAATAAAATCAAATGGTTTTGGAGACTGCGTTAATTTCACTATTAGCGAGAGCTCTTTCGCCGAACGCGGCATCTTCAAGACTGAATCTATACAGAAAAAAGCGAGTTATACATAACAAATTCAACAAGAATACATGAGTCATAAATTATACTACATTACAAATTTATGTGGAAAAATGGTTCTATTGGGCGCTGTGAAACCCCATTAAAATGATATTAACAGCAATAATTTTAATACTAAGTACTTAAATAAACTAGTTTTTGATGATTCCAAATTCTGTTGAATTTGTTATGTATAAGCTCGCTTTTTTCTGTATAGATTCAGTCTTGAAGATGCCGTGTTCGGCGAAAGAGCTCTCGCTAATAGTGAAATTATCGTAGTCTCCAAAACCATTTGGTTTTATTTTATTAAAATTCGCACTCACATCAAAATATTTACTGTATATTTTGACAACGAGTGTGGCGAGTTTAGCGTGCATATAATTTTTTGTCACATAAACTATAAAACCAATATAAATGCTATCGATAATATTACAAGAAAAACGTAGAATTACTATAAAAAATATGATTTTTAGAAGTTTGACTCTTAGTTGATTTCCTTATGTAAAACAGTGTAGAGCAGTGATCCCCAACCCTGTGCCCGCGGGCACCATGGCGCCCGCCGACCATTTTACGTGTGACCGCTGCTGTGCGACCACGATAAAAAATAATTTAAGTTAACAATAAAATGTTATGAAAAAAAATAATATTTAGTAATTAAACAGAGAAATAAAAGCGAATAAATTATATTTTTATATCAATAATAATTATATTTTTGTAATTAAATATTTTTTGTGCATTATATGTATTATGTCCAACTATAAATATACCTTGAAAAAATAAATGGTGCCCGCCGCCCGACAGGCATTCTAGAATGTGCTCTTGGGTGCATAAAGGTTGGGGACCTCTGTGTAGAAGAACCCGGGGTACTGGTTTGAAGATACCAGGGACCCACTACACTATATTCCCTTTAAAAACTATGAACACTGGCTCAGCATGAGTATACGAGTATGCTCAGTGAAATGATCGCCTCCTCTGAGGAGAGGCACTTGATGAAGTTGAAAACAATTAGGCGTATTCGCTTTCTTCTTTTCTTCTTCGACGTCTTCCAATTCTTGCAGATAATAAACAATTGGCATGTCTTCAACTCGCGAAGTCAGCATAAAAATGCAATTTTTTTATTTCCCGTCAATAAATTTAATTCAATAACATCTAATGTGACGTTCATTCGATTGTGCCGATCCCTTCTTTGTATAAAGCACTCGCGCCGATCAACCGGTCAGTCTAAAATTAGTTGGGTTAATAGCCCAGCCCAGCTGACTTGAGCTCGGCACAGGCCGAATACGTCCTAATCGGGGTATTACTTCATCGTGAGCTTTCGGGAAGTTCGTGTGCGATCGTGGGCCCTTTCGGTTATTAGCGCCGGGGATTCGACTTGGCATTACCTGATTTATAAAGCAATGACGTACGGCCGCATTGAAACCGAACTGTATTAAGATTTAAGTCATTACTTACGTCATTACGTCATTGATGATGATGCAGAGCTGTACATTTACGAACTGCTGATTAGAGACTAAAAATGAAAAGTGGAAAAAACTTCATAAAAATTTATAAAAATTCACCAAACATTCTTATCAAATGATTGATTAATACTTATCTTTACTCATTGAAGTATATTGCAAAACAACGAGATAAATTCATAGTTATTTATCAAAAATTAAATATGTTGAACCAACACTTGCATGTTGCGGTTGATTGCAGATCAAAAGTAGCTTATTGAATGAAAGGCATCGGAACTTGACAACCTAAAGTGTGAGTGAGAATTCAGCATTATTTTTTGTAAATTCTTGACACAAGGTGACAAATTCCGAAAGTGCACCAAACCGGATGCAGCTGCAACTTCAGATGAATGCTTTTTGTTATTCGCGTCCCTTTTTTTGATCCTATATTCTAAAAAATAATTTTTCGTTTTTAGATTGTCTGAGTTTGGATGTCTTCTTCGCAAAGAAATATGACTGAAAACTTATTAAATTTATTAATTTATTTAAATAAGTATAAACACAAATACAAAATAATGTAAAAGCGAATGAGTAAATACAAATATCTTCATAATTTGGAATAATTGTTATTGCTACCCGCGAAAACTTATTACAATACTTAAGAAAATATTCTCAAAAGTTTATTTGAGATTTCTTTTGATAAAAATTGTTAATTTTTGAACTTTATTCTTATAAGATTAGATTACTGGAAGACTGGATAGAATTACTAAAATTTACTCACACACTTTTAAGAACTGCTTTTTAAATTATACTTAAACTTAAATTATTATTTAAATCTGTAAAGTTGTAATTAATTTTAAATTATCATTTTCTTTTTTACAGAATATAATTGAATAATTTATTTTAAGATAAGATAAATAAAAAAAGAATATGAAATAGTTTTTCGGAGTTTTAATGAATCAATGAAAATAATATTAAAAAAATGATAATTACCTTTTCTTTAGCCTTTATTTTTAAGTATTTTTTCAAAGCACTTTGGCCATTTAAAGCTCTTGCTAAAAATACCCTTAAAATGTGTAAAAGAATAAATTAAATAAATAAATAAACAAAACAGATTTTTCCGAAAGTTTTAAAATTAAAATCCCATTTTATGTTCGAATATGAGTAAATACTTTTAGTATCAAAAAAGTACGTTTTCAGGTTAAATTCAGCAATTTTTTTTACCGTACATTAACAACAAAGCAATCATACAACTCACATATGCTGAGTTTTATTTTCAATGTTGTTTACATGTCATTTTGCTCCACTCATCGTGTCATTTAATGTATTTTATTTATTAATATGAAAGTAAGAGCTACGAATGCCTGAAACGAAATCGTATCGACCTAACAACAAAAATCTAATTTCGTAACGAAAAACTGTGCGGTCTTTAAATGCTCTTAAACGCTTTTCCCATTTTTTTATTTACCAAAAATAACTGCAGCAGTACAGACAAGGAGTTCTTTAAATACCCCAAGACTCAGTTTAAAAATTCCCAGCACAATTTCATTTGTGCTATTGTATTAGAAGCGGCCAACTTTCCCTTGGTGGGGCTCGCCCCTCGGGGCTCCGCCAATAACTGCTTTACCAACACTCCATAATAACTTTTTGCCCTTATTGTACATCCTAAGCTTTTTATTTTTAGAATACGTAAGTTTTTTTTTATATTCAATCGTTTATTATGACTAGAATTCATTTTATCTACGTTATCAGCATACAAAATATAACTGCCGTTAATAATATATTGTGTGACGCTTCTCTCAGATCAGAGAGATCTCAATGAAAAGGGCAAATGAGCAAGCAGTAAAAATGTTTAGTAATTACTTCAACTGTTTTATCTTCAACAAATGTTTCTATAAGTACTTTTGAACCTATTTTTTTTTACAAAGGTAAAAGCGCATTGCCTCAACTAGGTTTAAACTTAAGACTACACAGTTTGACCACTGCATCTGAAAACGTTTATTCGAAATATCTGCTGCATAAATCAGAAATTTTTAAGATATCTTCGACTAAAAAGATAATAAAAGGTTAACAAAAGGTAAACATTTCGACAAAAAATCTATTTTATATATGGATTTACAGTTTTTCAATTTCAAAAACAAGTAAGCCAAATAAACAGCTTTAAATGTTTGAAAACATCTAATTCAAATAAAATCTCTATAATTGTTAGTGAAGGCTTCTAACTGCATATTTGATCTGTAATTTATTTTCAGTAAAATAAAACATACGTGACCATTCTTGAATATGTCGGTATAAGATTCACCTGTTTGAATAAAAATTAAATCGATACAATCTATATAATATATAAACAGTCAAACCAACTATTTTTCTAAAAGACTTAAAACATTCTTAGAAGTCTTAAAATATAGAATTAAAACCAAACGTAAAACACCCTATCAAGTATATATATATATTAATGATTATTTATTTCCTTGGAAAACTTATTTTCTATAGAGGAGGAAATATCGTGAAAGTCAGTTTCAAACTTAGATTAAATTTTTCTGCTGCCCGGAATTAACTTTGAAGGGTGTGAGTTTCTATCACATAACTTTTTCTCAGCGCTTATAGAGTTACATTTAAGTCGCAACAAACGAAGTTACTCAGAGCACTCATTATATTCTTAGCCAAATAATGTTCAAAACACTTGTATATAATTATAAAAGCTATAGAAATGGCTATAGCTATGAAATGATAAGGATATATTGTAACTCTATAAATTGAGGTTATGTTTTAAGCATAATAATTTATATTAAAAATTGATTGTGATTCATAGGAATTCAATTCTAGAAAATCAGGGAAAAAGAAATAAGGCAAAATAAATTTTGAGTCCATAAAATCAGTATCACTATCAAATTGAGCATATTATTTTTTGGCTCAGCGGTTATTTTTAAGTTTCATCTTTTAGTATATTTAAATACACTGAGAATAAAATTTTGCTATAGATTTTAAATTTTATTTATAAAGCTATATTTTAAATACATTTCAATACATTGTGATCGGTTTTTTATGCTGAGTTTAAATAATACTTATTTTTATTTTGAGTAATGGAATACCAATTGTTATTATTTATTGAAATTATTATGACTCAAATACACTTTATTTTATATTTGTATTTATCATAATGTATGATTTACCTGTTGTAAAAAAATAGCGCGTAAAAATTTGCTGATATAACTGTTAATTCATGAAAAATTCACGAGTTTTCGTGAATAAACCAAAGCGTGTGAAGCACTCGTGAAAAACCTTCAGTCTGTATTCATTTCAGCCAGGCAGGGTGAAATGAGAATGATCAATCACACACCTCGGGCAGGTGAATGCGCATACAAGGTTCTTGTCGGACTAACGATGCCTCAATTAAAGTTAAGAATACTTTCATTAAAAAAAACATTAATTTTTGAACAATTTTAACTAACAGCCGAACTTCCTTTTAATTAATTACCCGTAATAAAATAATCAATACGGCATTTATTGAAATCTAATTTTCCGCTCAAACGAATATTTTTATTTGATGTGCCAATTATTGCTACCCATTTTATGCCAGTCGCAATACAGGAAACCAATGATCTGAAAAATAAAAGCTAATTTGATTTAATTCTTATGAATCATTTTGGCATTCTGTTAATTAAACAAAAATATTTCAAAGCTAGGGGTTAATTGCTAATACTACGTATTTATTTTATTATATTTTTCTCTAAGATGTGACGACTGAGCTTAATATCATTTGGAAAGGTACTCAAGCGATATTCAATAAAAATGCTTTCAAAGTATTTTTTTTCTGTTTTGAATATTTAATATAAACCGTGGGTAATTTTACAAGAAGAAAGATCAGATTATCATCAAAAAGACAACGATACGATATGTACCATGTCTTGTATTTCCAATTGCTGTATAAAATACAAACGTACAGCAAGAATAAAAAAAACCCGACGTATATGATGTGTTGTACTTGAGATGTCTTACTCAATAGTCAAAGCAATAAATTCAAATATTTGAAATGCTTTCATCATAAATCTTCATGAGACTCGATTGCTGCAGTGAAATCCAATATTATGCTTACGTATATTTCGAAAACCATATTTGTATTCTGCCAATCATTTCCAATGCTATTACTAGTAGTTGTGGTAGCAGTGAAAACCACAGTTAGCAATTGCCAAACGTGTGTGTTTTTTTTATAAAAACAAAACTAGTTCAGGGAAACACACTCGCGTATATAAAATGTTACACCCAAATTTTTCAGGGTCAAAACAATGGGCCGAGTGTTTTGTAAGTGTACCACGTTAATCGTATGAAAATATTTTTGCGTCTATTTTCGTACACTTAAATTTAGATTTGCACAATACAGTTGCGGTGTCAGGCGCGATTATATTCCGTCTGCCATGCCGGGGGGGTATTACTTCGCTCAGTCATGGCTTTATTTGCCATTGGATATCCAGATTATGTTCACGCACGAAAAGAAAAGCTCCACGCTGCCAACATGCATGGTAATGTATGCAGCGAGGCTCCCGCGAATTCTAGACATACCAAACACCAGCCATAATCAACGGGGGTAAGTTGGAAATATTCAATTCACTTTCGATTCCAAAACTTATTTTGATATAAATGTTTTTTAATCAATTGAGAAAAAAAACTGAGGCGAAAATTTTTTTGGTGAACACATGTATTGTCAATATTCTCAAAAACATAACTACGCTTATGTATTCCTATGTTTTGTTAATCAGTATTATTATTTGATATTTTTATTAGATGATTAGCCGCTTGAAGTTTTCTGTTCGATGTTACAGTCCCCGCACTAGGACCACCTTAAGTGATTTATATCTAAATATGGTCCCAACATGAAGAAGGACGCTCAAGGACACAACAACTTAATCAAACATATTGGAATGCAATTAATTGTAATGAATTTACCTTACATAAGCCTTTAATGCTTTTTAACGCGTGAATAAAGCCATATGCTTGTAAAAGCTTTTCCATTACCCATCTACAAGTTATCAGCGGTTCTATCGCTGAGTAAACTTTTATCTTCATTAGAGTCATTGTTGTACTCAGTGTTCAGTAAATAACAACAAAATATATTAAGAAAGTACACTCTGGAAAAAGTTTATAGCATTATCGTATTTATTTTTAAAGTATATCCGCGGACCAGAAGCTGAGTGCTCCTAGCGCATATTGTGATAAACTGCACCGAATAGAGTGTACGAGAATTATTCAAGAAGTTGCAAGTTGCACTTTATCTTGGTTGTTAAGGAAATTTCATTCTGCCCGAGTGCATCTCTCTCGCACTCGCCCTCGAGGGCCGAGGATTAATAATACAGTTATGTGCATTATGTTTGCCTGCTGATAGAAATGCATTTCCTAGACTGATTATAGTGATCAATTTACATAAACCCGATATTATGTGTAGCCGATAATATAAGTTTTGCTTTCATGAATATAAAACTTGTTAAGCACATTAGTCATACTTTTGAATTCTAGAGTCATCGTGAGACTTCATAAAACTACCACATATAATATATATATATATATATATATATTAGAGGCTCTAACGGTTTAAGATGTTTAAAAACTTTTCATGTATGGATGTAATAAATTAAATAAAATGGGTACAAAAAATTAACAATCAAGAAAGGAAAGAATTACTGATATATAAAGACTTTATTCTCTTCTTTTACTCTTATTTTTTAAATAATCACTTGCGAAAAACCGTTTATTTGAATGATAAGCTTAATGATTGAAATCTTGCCATTATAAATTTATTTCTAAAACAATGACTTATATCAAAATGTAATATAAACAAGTATTCATTTAACTGTTTCTTTACTCATAAAGTATACTGAATTCATATGATCATCATAAAGCTATTATTATAATTAAATTTTCCCAGAAATTGATATTTGTTTTCAAACGTTGGTAAAGATCAAAATAGAAAATAAGAAAGGCGTTTTTTTCAAAGCTCGCCTTGTGGTGCGGGAACTGTCGTCTCATAAACCCCAAAGTTATTAAAAATAAATCACACAAGTACCGTTACAAAATATCTCGGGAATCTTTAAATAAGGCGTACGATTCATTGTTTAAGTTCAAAACTCGAAGGTTTTGTCTAAAAATAGCCTCAACTTTTTCCACTGCAGGGCTGATGATAAATGGTAGATGAGTTTTTTTTTTCTTTTGAAAAATGCGATGCTCCGACTCAAGAGCCATTCATAAGAAAGCCTTTTACTTTCATAAAGATAAATTAGCAATAAAAAAGGTCTACATTTATGGAAACGGGAGTTTGTGAGTCTCCTTGTATTTGAAAGAATTTAGATGGCTTGTTTGGTATGGCAGTTAATTCCGTTTTATTGTTTCTATACTTTTAAAAATCTAGTAAATCAAGAAATAATTATCTGAAGTAGTTTGCAAAAACATATCAATTCGAGTAAAAATTATTTTTGAGGAGTTCTTTTAGTAACGAAGGTTTAGAACTAGATATTTTTTATTCTGTTCTCCATGCCGGTCCAATTTTGCTAAAAATGTCAGAATAATAATTACGTTCTTGTCCGGCTGAGAATAACTATATCACTTTTACAATACAGGTCACACAATCTGTACATTTTTTTTATGAAATGCTTTGTAACACAGTTTCAAAAACTGATCGGGCCAGAAAACAATAACATGAAATTTATTATTCCACATCTCATTAATAAATGTTCAATAAAATACAAACAAGTTTTTTTCAAATATTTTGATCCGCTTTTCAGCGAAGTCGCACACAAGAAATAATTTCAGCAAGCAATGCTGCAAACTTTTAATCACGGAAAAGTTCCCACCACTCGGGCTTCAGTCACGCCACCCTCGCGGGCCTATTACTGTGATAACGGTTTAACCCCAACCCCCACCCTGCGAGCCCGCGACCCCAGCCCATCACATATTCACGGTGGCCATGAATGTGATGATTTGATAAATCAGCTGTTGCAATTAAAAAAAAAATTCCCGATTTTCGGATAGAAAGTTGTTAAAGGAATATTTATGTTCCTTCTGCTTTAAATTCTTTGCCTCACTTCATTCTTTGTTCACACAGATTTTTTCGAATGTCTGAAATATTGAGCATGATTACAGCCCATCACATATTCACGGTGGCCATGAATGTGATGATTTGAAAAATCAGCTGTTGCAATTAAAAAAAATTTACCCGATTTTCGGATAGAAAGTTGATAAAGGAATATTTATGTTCCTTCTGCTTTAAATTCTTTGCCTCACTTCATTCTTTGTTCACACAGATTTTTTCGAATGTCTGAAATATTGAGCATGATTACAGCCCATCACATATTCACGGTGGCCATGAATGTGATGATTTGAAAAATCAGCTGTTGCAATTAAACGCCCATACCATTTTTAAAATTTTTTACACGATTTTTGGATAGAAAGTTGTTAAAGGAATATTTATGTTCCTTCTGCTTTAAATTCTTTGCCTAACTTCATTCTTTGTTCACACAGATTTTTTCATGTGTCTGAAATATTGAGCATGATTACAGCCCATCACATATTCACGGTGGCCATGAATGTGATGATTTGAAAAATCAGCTGTTGCAATTAAACGCCCGTGCCATTTTTAAAATTTTTTACCCGATTTTCGGATAGAAAGTTGTTAAAGGAATATTTATGTTCCTTCTGCTTTAAATTCTTTGCCTAACTTCATTCTTTGTTCACACAGATTTTTTCATGTGTCTGAAATATTGAGCTTGATTATAGCTCATCATATATTCACGGTGGCCATGAATGGGATTTGAAAATTCAACTGTTGCAATTAAACGCCCATACCTTTTTAAATTTTTTACACGTTTTTTGGATAGAAAGTTGTTAAAGGAATGTTTATCTTCCTTCCGCTTTAAATTCTTCGCCTCTTTATTTTTCCTGCATTATGTGTTTTGTTTGTAAGTTCACACAGATTTGTTCAAGTGTCTGAAATATTGAGCCTGATTACAGCCCATCACATATTCACGGTGGCCATGAATGTGATTTGAAAATTTTGCTGTTACCATTTATTTACTTAACCCATTTATTTACCATTAAACGCCCATACCTTTTTTTTAACGAAATTTTTTTTTTCAATCTAACACGAATTTCGGATAGAAAGTTATTAAAGGAATGTTTATCTTCAAATTCTTTGCCTCATTAAATTTTCTTGTATTATGTGTTTTGTTTATAAGTTCAAACAGATTTGTTCATGTGTTTAAAATATTGAGCTTGATTCATAATGAATAGATTTGTATTCAATGGTTTTACATGTTTAGTTGATTAAATATTCTTTTAAAGTACAACCTTCGTATTTTAATAATCGTCTTTTTATTATTTTCATTAAAATAAAAGAACGGCAAACTTCTTTTATTTTGAATTAGATTTGTTAAACATTTGTTTAGTTTCTATGACTTTGAGTATCCCTTGCTTGAAAAGTGAAAATATCTATATTAAAAACCTTAACGACTCTGCTCTAGCCCACGAAATTGTTTTTTAACTTAAATAAATATCATAGTATTCGCTAACGGACTGATTAAATTTATATTACTTTATATTCATGAAAATAATTAAAGAGCATAAATATTATATGCAAGATTTGCTTCGAAATAATTAGTGTAAGTGATGAATATTTCAAACATATTTAAATAATCTACTATCGATTTCGCTAGTCACATTTAAAAAAAAAATAATGTAATAGAATTTCCAGCGAATTGTGGTTATTTTTTAATAAAAGCAACCTAATATAAAAAGATAAAAAATACTCACATATTTTGTACTGTCAAAATATAAATAACAATTTAAATTTACTTACCAACAAGTGCAAATATTTAAAATTAAAGTTGTGCACTATCTGCATACATAGAGTTGTCTTTGAACTTACCTGCAAGTAAAAAAAAATTTCCATTAGTTTTTTTTTTAATAATTTTCATTTGAAATAATATTGTATAAATTTTAATGTTTGTCTATGTTTAAATTAAAAGTCAGTTATTCAAGTTCTCGTATTTTACATTTTTTACCTACATATTAGGCAATTCGTAGTCGAATTTATATTACAAAACTTATTACGTTTTATTTTCATTGGATTGACATACGATGTTTATTAAGAAATACGTATTTTTAATAAATATTTAAAACAATCAGAAAAAAAATTGTGTAAAAAATTACTTGAATCTCGAAATAAACTTGTCAACAAATGTTCTAGTTATTTGATATGTGATTATCATAAAACGAACCGGTTAATATTGATATGTGTTTATATTCCCAAAATACTCTCAAATATGCTGCAAATGTTAAAATTAGCACTATGTCAAGGGGTGAAGGGGTGGTATTGGGACTGTGGGAGGACGTGACATAATGTTGGGGCTGGGGGTAGACAGAAATCAAGTCACGTTCAAGGGAAATCGTGTAAACCGTTGGAGGTCAATTATCGTCAATGTCTATCGACAGTTGATTTGCGGGACTTTCAAGAGGCCAGTGCTATATGTAGCACTGTTAGGATGGTCAAAAAGCCAGTGCTGTAAGTTATAAAATTGTCAATCAAATGTAATCAAATTTAAAGTTGACGATGAAAACAATTTTTTTAATAAACTTGGCTTATCAAGAAGCGTGATGAGCATTAATTATTATAATTAGATCGCTTTCATAGTCAGCAGCACGTCACTCATAACGTGTGTACTCTACGCGTGGGTGTTTGCCAATACTACACCAAAACGTAATTAATTGGATTCCGCCTGTTACCAGAGAACAATTATTGCGCAACAGTTTTTTGACATTCATGATAAAGGTACAAAGTCGAGCCTTAAACCTGGAGGCACGACCTGCTTTACCTTCGAATCAAATAAACATCTCCAGCATTAAATATTTCATCTGTGAGAGTAAAGCCTTATTATACATTAAGGGATAAAGTATATGTAATACACATGTGTGTCTGTGTGATTAAACCTATTTTTTAAATGTTTTGACACTTTATACAGCGTCTGATCTTCTATTTCGATCTGTATGTATTAATGTTCAATTGAATTCCAATGAATGGAACCACTTTCAGTGCCAAGTTTCAGATTAAATAGACTTTGATGCTATACAATTTCCCTTTGATCAAATTGCCTATAAATACTTTCACGTTTCCATAGCTGGCCTATTACCGTGCTCAAAATATTATCACATATATATATATATATATATATATATATATATATATGTATATAAATATACAACGAAATATTTTTAGCTCGCTAAAACGAGACGAGGAGATCAAAGTAATTTAATTCATATTGGATAATAATGGCTATACCGGAAATAATAGAACAGGTCATTAAAATGTAAACACGTTTCGTATTTTAGGATCCAAATTTATAATCACATTAAGGTAACGTGACTCAAATTGTAATATTGTGTGCCTATTTTTATTGTAAGTCAAAAATAAACTTTGACATACTGTATTTATAGTGAGTTTTAAGTAAATTAAAAAATAAGTTAAAAGACATAATTATATGGAAAATATCCATAAAAAAATATAGAAAATAGCGAATGAACGGATGAAATAAAAATTCATAAATCGCTTTCATATTATTTTTCTATTCATTTCATTCAATTTCACGTGTGTTTCAAATACATTTTTAAAATTTTTTACACTTTAATGGAAATCAAAAATATTTACAAACTTTGCTACTTGTACGACTTTATAATTGGTATTTTCTAAAAAAAAATTTTTAAATTAATTAAAGGTAATCAAATGTAGAACTTTCATGAACGATAACTTTTATTGATATTTTAATTATTTATTAAATTTAATATAAATTCTTAGTAAATCACAATTGTCAGTGATTATGCCAAATTTATTTTTCAATATCAAGGTTTTTTTTAGGCGTTGTAAAATTTATTAATTATTATTGCTGTTGTGTTTTTTGAAAAATAAAAAAAAGAAAATGAAAATAAGTCGCGTTTCAATAATATCATAAAATTTCATTACCTGCGAGACTGTACGCGAAAGTTTCTTAATTATTGTTGTTGGGGGAATAACGCAGTTACCAAATTGTACATTCAATTATGCGCTCACGTCGCAAAGAGAATATTTTCAGGTTCAAATGGCAAAATTGCCGGATGGGGTCGCTGAGGGATTGCTCTCGTTATATTAAATCCAGCCGAGAAGCCTCACCGGAGGCTGTGGCGGCGCCGCAGAGGTCTACGGAATATTGTATCCATTCAATTATTTTGCGTTTAATTATATATAGCAGGGAACTCGGAAGACTATTTAAAGATACCAAACCATCTGTGATGGAAAATGAATAATTTTTTTCAATCAAATAAAAGCGTGTGAGTGACTTATATACATATTGAATAAAATTTATAAATTATTTTTTTTATTAATACTTCTTTCTTAATAATATAAAGTTATTTTTTATTATGTTATTAACAGCAGTAATTTATTTTTCAATAAATTTAGAATGTTACATAAAAATAAAAAATTTCTACATCATACAGAATAATTTAAGAACGTTTACAGATCAAGCTTTGGACCCATAAAGGCAGTGCCTACTTAAAAATTCATCAAAAATTAGTGAACTTAAAACAAATATAAAATATGAAATAATTTACTGGAATGTGTAATAATTGAAATATTTTATGATGACAAAGTATTTATCTCAATAAAAAACGAATTCAAAAATATATATTATAAGGCAAGCACGAGAAATGAACTGCCTTGCAGAATCTCTTGGGAAATCAGGCTATATTGGATTTTAAAAACATTACCCGAGTCTACCTTACCTGTGCGGGGAGACCCCTTTGAAATCACAAGTGCTCATACAAAATTGCAGTAATTCATAACAAAGCAACCAAATCACGTAAGAAGAAGATCGAATTTGTTCAATTCAAATTTAACATTCAATGCAGAATCTGAACAGGTTTTAGTTTATTATTCTGAGATTTTTAATGCTTTAAAATATAATTAATTTTCATCAAACATATAAAGGATTTTCGGGTACTCGGGGGTTTTCTTTACGAAAAGAACAAGGCTTATAACTTTCACCTAATGAAAATCGGGAAGTAAGTTTCATGATAAATAATAAGTAAATGGCAAAACTTGGGGGTTGGAATACATCATTCCTGAAAAGGATAAAGGGCTGATATGAAAGCAGCAGCTCAATCCCGTCCTAACGAGCCTCGACACTCAGGCAAGCCGAAGAACGGAGAAACTCGTCTTGTATCAGTTACAGGCTTATTCATTTGCGCATAATGTGTTTTTTGGACAGCTAAATTCAATCTTTACTCACTTATTTACGTATATTTTATTATACTTTTCTATAAAATAAGTTAAAAATATTTCAAACATTCATTATTGCATATATGAAGCAAAATGAATCGACTAGTTAAAAAATATTCTTACTCCGGGTAGCTTTCTTGATAATCTGAAATGAGTTACCAATTTAAGTATTGTAAATGGTTTTCATTAAAAGAACTTTTAAAACTAAGGTATATTATTTATTCAATATAATTTAAGAATGTTTTTAATGATTTTAATATGAACACTTGGGTGAAAAGTTATTTGATTGCTGTTTCTAATGAAATGTCTGGGGCACGTCAGCTCCTTACAAATCTATCAGCCAACTAGCTTCACTCACTGCACATGCACATCCGGTCTTTTTAGGGGCTGCACAAAAGGGATGCACTTGTTCATGTTGCTTCAGAATACTTTGTATGCAAATCAAATCAATTTACAATTCAAAGTATTATAGATAGTTGAATTTCTATCCAGAGAAAAGAGGAGTTATTGATATAACATCATGTTTCTTTTTATATACATAAGACTCATATTATTACTCTTTGTTTTTTTAATTTTACTTTTGATAAATACACCTACAAAATATTAAAAGTAATATATGTAAAAATTCATTCTCAATAAAAAAAAAATATATGTGTAAAAATGAGAGTTTTTTGATAAATTGAATTTTAAATGTACTGACACGTGCGTAGAGCAAACAAGAATATCACAGTACAAAATCTGTTGTTTGATTAAGTTTAACGAACTGTTTATTTGCACAAAAATCTTTTTACAGTTATTTGTTTTTCCTAACAAAAATATTGTCCGCAGAACAATGGAATTATATACAGTCGTACAAAGCAAACAAAATGGACGTAAATGTACCTCTGGGAATGAAATAAAGTCACGTACCTTCATCATATGTATTATTAGTCTTGAAAAAATATCCCAATAGTATTTAACATTATTCAAATACATCATAATCCTTTGCAATACAGTAAAGTTATATTAGGGGTTACTCTTAATTGCCGAAAACATTATATTTAAAACGTTTTATATAATATTTGCGTTGAAATTTATTTATCTTAAGGTTAAAGATTTTTAAAATTCGTTAAAGTTAATGGAATGATTAAAATTATTGGATACAAAAAATTATAAAGATAATTTTATTTGCATGTTTTATTATCTCTTATGCGCCTGATTTATATCTATATTTTATCTTCAGACGAATCCTATATTTTAAAAAATGGGTGTTAGTTCCGCCTTGAATTCTATTGCTAATATTAAAAATGAATATTTTCATTTCGTTTGAAGTTGTTCTAATACAAAAAAAATTAATATACAATAAAAATTAATAAAAAAGAATTAAACTCAAAAGTTGATTCAAGATTCAGATTAAAACAGCTTAAATTCTTTAAAAAGGTGTAAATACCCTCTAACTCAAATACATATTGAACTTTTACCGATCGACTTACTAAATTACTTCCTTTATCTCTATACTTAACCGAATCTCAAATATTAGAGGGCATAATACAATAGATCACTAGCAATCAATTTTGAAAAAAATATTTTTAATATAGTTAAATAAACTGCTATTTAAATTATAATTCAAATAATGTATAATTCCAGATTTTATATTTGGTCAACACAACAATAAATATTCAATTCATAGTTATATTTCTTGAAGAAAATTATGATTGGTATTTTCTTAATTTTATTTTTGTATTTTTATTAATAACATTTACTTTTTAAACCGTTTTGTATTTTCAATAAAAACTATACAATAAATATTATTTGTGTAACTAAAGATTTATTTATTGTTTTTTTTTTTTTAATATTTAAATCTAAAAAGTACTTCACAACTAATATAACTTAAATTATTAAAATATTAAATTAAATAAAAGGACCAAAGTGCCTTAGCATCTAAACTTTGACGCTTTTTCAAATTAGGCCCGTCGAGAGTTTATTGAATGGTTTAAAGACCGCTGATAAGTTAATAACCGTTGAAAAATTAGCTAATTTACTAAATTAATAAAACTTTTACCCAACCTTACAAGGGAGTTTAATATCTTAACACGCTCTTACATAATATCTGCTTAAGAATTTGATGTATTTTACATAGATTTTAAACAAAAGTTATTTTATACACAAGTCTTTCAAATATTTTTGACACAGAAAGCACAGAGTACTTTGAAAACTTATACAGCATAAGAAGCAACCTATTTAAAAAATTAGTAGCTGGGAGCCAAATTCTTTAAAGCAAAGTTTTACAGAACAAGTCTTAAGAGCTTTTTTTTCGTTGTTCTTTAAAGTAGAAAATTGTACGAACTGACTTCGATATCGAAAACTGAAAGGGTCGTTTCAGTCGTCCACAATATTGATTTCAAAGTATAGACTCCACTTATAGACGCTAATAGGTCTGTTATTGTGGACTGTGACTCTGTATTGGGGAGAATCACAGAGCAAACGAGGAAGTACACGTGCTATTCAGGAAAAATTTAATCCATTTATTTTTCAGGGCTGAAAAATTATGCGGAAACATAGAGTAATCACTTTATATTCCTTTACTTTATATTTAAAAATCAAAACTTATTTGTATTAAAAAAAAATGTGTTTACTAGGGTTATTTTGTGTTTCTTTAATTTGCGTGCTGATTGTTATTGTTTTTATTTAATATTGATTAAGGTAATTTAATATCATGTTTTGATAACAACGATTACAAAGTAGCTAAATAATTTAGTAAAACATTTTCTGTGAACTGTTTTGTAAACATAACCAAACGTTCAAATGTTTGTAAAACAATAACTAAGTGCTGTTTATTTTTTTTATTTCATATCAAAACGAAAGTATCGACCAAATTCAATATTTTCTGATAAGTTTTGTATAATGATTACAAACGATTATTTATCATAAAAGCATTACAGATACTTCACATTCGGTTGTACCTAATTTCACAAAATAATTTTGCTCTATGATTATTCAAGCAAAAGTTTGTGAAGTTCAATTTTTCAGAAACATAACGATATATTGCTTATAAAGAATATATAAGAGTATTTTTCATTTAGAATTTTTCATCTCCTGTTTCGGCCATATTTTGAAATAATATATTCTACTACAGCTATTTCTCCTACAAAAATATTTAAGGAAAAAATTACAGTGGAAAAACGAAACTAACGTAGATGCTGTGAACTTCAGGAGCACAGCCGAATTAGTAAAGCTGACTCAGAACAAACTTGTTCATGAAAATCACTCCGATTGGAAGATAAAAAAACCAATTTTTATGTTTTTTTTGTATTTAATGTTAATGCAATTGCATTTTCGTACAAATATATAGCTTTCGTGAGTATTCGAGCTATAATACAATAAAATAAATATCCTAGACCATTCCCACGTGTACCAGTGCCTACGTTTGCTCCATGCCTCGGGCAGACAAGCTGGATTATGTGTCTCGTACGCCCCCGCAGTGTATTGCACATCTAATGTACCAGAACGAGGTCTTATCACTTTGTTTATCATTTTCTTTTGTACAATGTTTGCATCAATTTTTATTATCCTCGCCTTGCAAGTGTTATCTAGATAAATGTGTGAAGACGCGGAGTACTATGGGGATATTTGTATTTTGTCAAAGTTTTTACTGTGCAGATTTTGACTTTATGCATCTTACAAGCGAGGCACACTCGTAAGTGAAGTATACGAGAGTATTTTTATGAGTTTATTAAATTTTATATAAATTATTATAAAAACATTGTTTCAATATAGTATCAATAACATTATTACTTTACGGATCTAAAAATTGGCTAGAACTTAAAATTATCCCGTTTCACCTTCAGTAGTAGTTATGTTTTAATTTTTTTAAATAAAATTTGCTATTGAACTGTAGTTAAATTTTAAGTCAATTATCTATGGTTTAAAGTTACCATAGTTCTTCGTCAATAATATTTTCTCGTACCATAGTCACTAGTGCTTGCAAAATTTTCTCAAAAAATATCAAATAATTTTGTTAATTGAAGTAAGCAAATGTAACATTTTAAAGCTATACCAGAAATGTGTATCTCTATACTTGAAACCTTCAAGATTTTTAAAAATTCAAGGCTTTGTCTGTTCAAGGCAAAATAAAAATGAAGATGAAAATTATAATAATTGTAACCAACGGCTCACGTGGTTGAAAGTAAAATCGATGACTCGTAGTTTGTTCGTTTGTTTTAATGAAAATAATATTTAATAGGTATCTAATTATATGCTGTCATTTTGTATTTAGTAAGTCAACAAACTATAAATGCATTGTTTTCATTAGAAAAAACATTGCTTTGTTGTTTTCGTCACAATGGCACTCGTGCTCGTCGTTGTCGTATTGACTAAGAAAGAGATTTCCCAGGAGTTGTAAACTTTAGATTTCAAAGCTTACTGCTATAAACTGCTCAATACCCTTCAAAGTGGCAGACGCCTCAAGGCGCTTCTAACAATATACTTTGTATATCAAAATAATATTTATAGTGAACCGTCATCTTTGAAAACCGGAAGTCAGAAACCTGACAGCCAAATAATCTAATACTTATCGAGCGCCCATATTGTGGTAATTTTTGGTGTATTTATTCATTTGGCTGATTGAGTTTGTTTTTTTTTTTCATTATTTTTTTATGGATTCCCATTAACTACTTACGCTTTATGACGTCAAATCAGCTACAATATTTATTTCTACAACTTTTTTTCTTTGTTTCATATTGATGAATGTTAAAGTTATCTTGTCGTGTCATCCTCTTTTAATGATTTGCTCTTTCAGTCCCTTCTGAAGGTGAACCTGAAGTATTCCAAAAGAGACTTTTGTTTTCGTTTTTTGCACAAATATTCCCAAAAAAATAAATGGAAAAGGTGTTAGCCCGATGCAGAAAATGTATTCTGTATGCGTATAGATTGCCACATGTATACTTTTCATTGTTATGCGAGAAGTTAGAGGAGGAGCCAGTACTTATTTTTCAAGAATTAAATACAAACACCGCACATGGCAACACAGGATTATTGGATTATTAATATTCACGGTCTCGGATTACAGAATATATTCATTTCTACAACATTACCATATCTGCATACTGGAGATTTTTAAACAGTAAAAACACACCGCTAAAAATTTTCCAGACGAGTTTCGAAATGCGATTCATTGTGTTCAATGACCGCTCAAGCATCATTAAGAAAATGTAAATATTCGTTTTGCGTTAGCTTAGTTTTAATTACCAATGAAGATTATATAATATTTAAGTACAATTTGTAGGGTAAAACGACAAAAAAACATACAACAACACTAGAGTTTAATTATTAAGAATAGCCACGGAGTATTCGACTTCCATTTATATATATAAAAAAATTCTCATTATTTTACGTGTTTGATTCATTTACGTTCCCCGCAAAACCTTAAAATATATATTATTTTAAAATAAAGCATCAAAATCAAATATGAACCTTTACTATTTATATAATAATTAATTCCGCGTTAATAGCCCAGTACTGCCGTGTGTATTTCCGAAACCCGATATCACGTTTGTGTACACCTCAACGGTGCAAACAATGGCCTCGAATATTCCGCACAAAGCAAACACGCAGTTTCTAAGCTTAAATCAGTCCAAAACAAAAGCCGGGTCGGGCGATCCACGAGACAGCTTTGGAAATTAGTATCCAAGGGGTCCATAGACACTGACGAGGGCATACACCATGGCCCATGGAGCCGGGACTCGTCCACAGACATTAACTTGACCGACCATAAATATAAAGCATAGTTAGAGGGTACCGCAGAGTAACGATGCGGGGTCGGCTATACCGCGATTCTAGATCCTAGCTGTTTAGTTAATTACGTTCGTCGCAGTGTGAGTTCGCTCTAGGGTTAGTTATGACGTAATCCCCAACGTATAAAGCCTCCAATTTACACGTCCTTTGGATTTTTGCAAGGCAAAACGTTTAGTTAATTGATAAGGACGTTGATTCCCGAGGCAAGTGTTGTTTTGATTTTTTAAAAGTGGTGTCAAAAATATTTTTATAAAAATATATAAAAATTAAGAAAAAAAACGTTATTAATGATAAATATGTGTGGTGCATGTTTAAGTCATTTAAAACTGTTAAATGCTTATATATAAATGATGTAAAATAAATAAATAAAAAGACGTTCATGAAGTGTTCATTTGCATCTCTCGCTAACCAAAATGGTGACGTTTACCATAATTTTAAAGTAAACTCGAAGGGTCTAATGAACTTTATTTATTATTTAATTCAAATATAATGCCATGACTTTTTGCTAATTTCAGCTGCTATAAACACCGAAAAATACAAAACTTATAAAAAAAAAGAATAAATAAAAATTAATATAACTTTATTTTTAACTCATTACAAAACATATCAATATCTCTCTGAATATGTTATTTTTGAATACAAAACATAATAAAATTCAAATTTGTGTTGATGTTAAAAACAAAAAGAATAACAAGCATAAAATGACTTGATTGAAATCAAACGCGTTTACGCGTTTTGTTATTTGCTTTTATTTTATTTGCACTGAATGTGTGATGCAATTAATAATTCATTCTTAATTCATGAACATGCACTCTGAATAAATTTAACAATAGTACCTTTGTGATTCGTTAAATAGGAGTTTAATTTGAAGCATTTATTCGGTATAAAATTTATACTAATTGCAATTAAAACAAACGAGTCCAATAATGAAATAACCTGTTATTACGAGTGTGTGAAAAGTAGAAACACAAATTGACGTAACCAACAGATTACTAATTTTTAGTAAAACAAAAATATAAATTAATGAAATCTGAAAACAATTAGTTTTTAAATAAATAAACGTTTTGAGGCAAATATTTTCAAAGTAATAATCAACAAGCCATATCAGTGAATCCGAAATACGTTTCTTTAATAATTGATTGCTTGGTTAGTGCATTTTGTTTTAATTTTGAGATTTCCATTTCAAAGATAAAATTTTTGCTTTCTTGTTCATGCAGTTTTGAGTATTTTTGTGTGCGACAATGCAACTTTCTACGACATACCTAATCGTAATACAATCGCAATCGGACTTAAACATTCTTGCTTGTCTGGTTATTTTCTTGCGGTCTTTCATTCTTGCATAGCAGTGTGATAATAAACTCCTCGTTTAGATTATCTTAGCTTTGATAGCTTTTGCTCTGGGAGTAAACAAAAAAAAAAAAAAACTCGGTCGCTTGAAAATAAATACTAACCTAATTAATGTATTAAATTTGTTTTGTTCGCATTTCTCTGCTCTCACCACTCTCTTTTATTCGCAATAAGCCAGCGGCTAGGAATGTTTTCGACCGCCGTTATTTTCTCACGATTGTGTCGGGCATCTCTAATATTTTCGTAAAAAAAAAAAACCTCTTTGCAGTAAAAACCCTCGCATGTCCGGGCGATGGGGCTGGGGTGGAAATGGTTTGGTATTCAAATATGAACCCAGCGTATGATAAAATGACCAATCAGAAGGTCCGCTTTTATTAGTGCACCCTTAGAAACGAGCTTGTAAAAATATGAGATCAAAATCTTATTCAACGTCGAAATAAAACGATGTATTGAAAATAAAAATAACGATGAATTAATTCGACGTAATCTCTAACTTGAAAAAATAATTGATATAAAACAATTTTTTACTGTCGATAAAATTATTTGACGTAAAAATATAAATTGTTGTTCTAGACATTGATTATTTATGTACAATTTATATTCAGAAACAAGCTTGTAAAAATATATACGATGAAGCTTATTCAACATTAATATGGTATTGTTTTACTGAAGAATAAATGTTTTCATCTATATTACAATTCAATATAACATTCGAAGAAGGCTTTTATTTTTTTCCCAACGGTCATAAATACTATATAAACATATTTTTTTAATAGCTGTTTTCAAAGTTTTAAGATTATCTAAGCATTGTTTTTTTAGGTTCTATTTCCACTTTTTTACTTAAAAATAATAATCATCTTTGGCAACAAATTCCAATTTATTTATTTCCTCAGATAAACGACTGAAGCGTTAAGTTTCTTTCTTAAGAACATTATACAACTTGGGTACGGACTGGACTCTGTTGAACCTTTATCAATTTTAGTATCCATTTAATGTCAGTCCGTCTTGAGACAGTATATAAGATCTACAGAAAGCTGGACTCGACTCCCGTTCTTTCTCGAGAGGATGGAAAGAGGTTCTATTTTCTTCGAGTAATTATACAGGTGAACTGGTATTGTTTACAGAAAGCAGAATTTCTCTAACGTTTTTATTTATATTTTAAGTATACTAGGAAACAAAGAAATAACAAAAGGTTTCATTGAAAATATTATAATTGTGGGAAGTGAATAAGTAAGAATATACAATACGCATCCTTTGTGTGTCTAATCCTATATCTGTTTCTATACGTATTATCATAAAATTAACATAAAATTTTCTAAGCTTTGTCATATTTGTACGTGGGTTGAATAAAAGGGTAAAAATGAATAAAAATGAAAATATCACACATTAACACGTTTAGATAAAATTTATGTTGTTACTTTGATAATATTATATATAGATAAACTATTTTTCCGCCTATATTGAGATGAAATAAGGTGTATTTTCAGTAATAAGTTTGTAAAAATTAATCGTAAATTTGTTATGATGATCAATTTTCAAAGCGAGCTTATGTAAGTAAACAAGATAATTTTTTAAAACCAATAAAATAATTCCCCCTTAATAAATCTTAAAAGCTTATTTGTTTTACAAAACTAAGCTCTTTGGGAAATATTTAGCAATGCATGAACCCCTTGCGTTATTAGGTGGACGTAATTTGGACTGATGCGTGGCTTGCGTGTCTGCCGGCCACTCGGTCGTCTGTCAACAGGTGTCCGACACCTGCAATTACCTGTGCCCCTTCTGGCAAACAACGCAAGATAAAGTCTGTCTTGTGTTCACCTTTTAAAAAGTACCGCCAAGGGATTTCGAGGAAAGAAAATTGAGCACACAATGCGAACGCAAATTAAAATGATGAGAACCAGGAGAAGGGAAGAAATCTTTACTTTTACGTATCTAAAATTTGCATAGCGAATCGTATAAGACTATTCGATGAAACAAAATAACATAATGTTTCTTTAAAAATAAACATTCTGAGTTATTATGTCAACTATTTGTATTACTATTCATTCAACCCACAATATAATATTGAAGAATGTACGTACAAATTGAGGAAAGTCTTTTCAAAATAATATCTTCAATATACAAAGAATCCTATAAATTCTATCCTATTCTATCAAAAGCATTATTTAAATATATATTTGTTTGAATCAGGCTTAGCGGTATATGAATAATACGTAAAAAAGTAGACTCTATCCGAGCAATAACGTGTGCGGGAAAAAAAATATATCTCAATTTTTCCAGAAATTATATGAAAAGCATTTTTATTTGTCAAAATAAAACACATTAACGTGTTGCTAGTTCGTTAAGTTTTAAACACTCGTTAGCAAAATTGTACATACCTTGTTTTTGCGGTAAAACTTGAACCTGAGTAATATTTAATATGTTTAATAAAAAACCGCTTTAGACGGTGAAATTTTATAATGCAATAGGAAATTTGAGTTCTGTTTAATTTTTTTTTGTTTTTTTAAATATATTTATATTTAAATAGTTTGCTAGCCAATATATCATAAATATTTCGAAAGTAGGTTCTGATAATATTTTCAAAGGGTTTCTAAAGCTTTGTTATGCTCTCAGAGATATCCTTGACTCCTGGGTGTGTGATATTGTTCTGCTTGCAGTTGTCGGAGTATGGGAGGACGTATCGACGTGCGTCGGAGGTGTCGGCGCCGCAGGTGAGGCGGGTGGCGCCAGACGGCCCGGCGCCTCCGCTGCACTGGACCGGCGGCGGCAGGGGTCGCCAACAGAGGTACGCGAGCTCGCCGGGGACCTGATACGGAGCGACCGGCTACAAAGGTCTACGGCCTCTACTGAAATTCCACCGAAAGTTTTACAGAAACAACTTGATTGCTTTAAATATGTATGCAACCTCAGCCACGGAGCTGCTACGCAGCGACTACGACTGGCTACGAAAGTCTACCGAAACTCCATCAAAAGTATTAGGGAGCTATGCTAAGTAGCTGCTACGGAGTAATTCGCACTACAACTGGCCACGAAGCTCAATGGACTCTACTGAAATTTCTTCGAAAGTATTACAAAAACAACTTGATTGTTTTAAATATGTATGCAACCTCAGCCACGGAGCTGCTACGGAGCGACTACGACGCGTATTACGGAGTTTTAATAAATAGCTGCTACGGAATATTTCGCACTACAAATGGCTACAAAGCTCTGTGGACTCTACTGAAATTTCATCAAATGTATTACAGAAACAACTTGATTGCTTTAAATATGTATGCAACCTCAGCCACGGAGCTGCTACGGAGCGACTACGACGCGCTACGAAAGTCTACGGTTTCTACCGAAATTTCATCGAAAGTATAACGGAGCTTTAATAAGTAGCTGCTACGGCATAATTCGCACTACAAATGGCTACGAAGCTCTATGGACTCTACTGAAATTTCATCAAAAGTATTACAGAAACAACTTGATTGCTTTAAATGTGTATGCAACCTCACCCACGGAGCTGCTACGGAGCGACTACAACTGGCTACAAAAGTCTACCGAAATTTCATCGAAAGTATAACGGAGTTTTAATAAATAGCTGCTACGGAATATTTCGCACTACAAATGGCTACAAAGCTCTGTGGACTCTACTGAAATTTCATCAAATGTATTACAGAAACAACTTGATTGCTTTAAATATGTATGCAACCTTAGCCACAAAACTGCTACGGAGCGACTACGACGCGCTACGAAAGTCAACGGCTTCTACCAAAACTCCATCAAAAGTATTACGGAGCTTTGCTAAGTAGCTGCTATGGAGCGATTCACACTACAACTGGCTACAAAACTCTATGGGCTCTACTGAAATTTCCTCGAAGGTATTACGGAAACACTTGATTGCTTTAAATATGTGCGCGAGGTTTTCCAGGGAGCTGCTACGAAGCAACTTGCACTACAAATGGCTTTAAAACTCTCGGCCTCAATGAAATTTCATCAAAAACGGCCTCAATGAAATTTCATCGAAAATACTTGATTGCTTTAAAAATTTTATTAACGTTGGCTATTTGCAGTACACACTATATTTGTTTTGTTTCAAATATTTATCCTTGATATTTAGCTCTTAATTTTTTATTTAACATATTCAACAACTCATGCTTAAATAAAAGGATTTTTTAAACATATTTTTCTCTGTACAAACTTAATAATAAAAATAGAGAAATCCATGTACCTAACACCTAAGCCACACCTTGTAAGCCCCACAACCTACTCGCAGACTAAAAGAACAGCCATATATCGCTTTGTAAGTATAGTCTTAAGAAAGGTATTAAATTAACAAAAAAATATATACATAATCTTGAATTAATATTTTTTTTGCTATATAGCTATTTATACGATGGCACGATCAGGGCAACGACGACCTTTGTAAAACATGTCTAACAAGAGAAAACATTAGTTTATTTATGACATACTTTCGACATTTACAATGCTTTCAAAAATTAATAATTAAGTGCCCCAAATTTAATTTGTAATTTCACACAAAGTTACTTCAGGTATCTTTATAATGGAAATGCTTTATAGTTCAAAGGTAAACTATCTCATATCCTATGTAAGATTAAGGCGGAAATCAAACGGAAGGCTTTGAATATTATCAAGCACTGAGTCAAAATTTAAGGCAAGACAGGCCTCTGTTACATGTATTATTAAAGTATCGTAAAGTAAAGTCTGGAATGGGTAATACATGAAATAATATAAAAAAAACAAGTAAAGGCCAGTATTACAGAGCTTTAGAAGTTAAATATAACAATTTAAGTGGAACTAGATTCATCAAAAATTAATTTAACTAAAAACATGTAAAATCTTTCTTAAAGAATTCTGAGTAAGTTTTTTTTAAGAACAAACTAAATATTAACGTTAAGAGTTATCAAAAATATATTTTGATAGCTTATCGTTAGTTAAATAAAAGTGACCAACACAGAGAAGCAACAAAAAAACTAACAATGAAACTTGTCACTAAACATATTTCAATACCAGATATTTAGAGTTTCCAGTATTTTCCATTTGCTTTGCAGCTTAGTGACTGTTGCCTTTCATCGAATTTGACCTTTAAGACTTGCTGTCAAAGATTTAATAAACAAATTATTACTTTCAACTCGAATGGGAAATGTTGAAACTCACCGGCTGTGTTGCTTTTATTTTTCGTTTGATTTTATATTCTCAGAAATTATTTTTCTAAGCGAAAATGTCAAAAATGAAATTGTTATTGTAGGATTAACACTTAAACATCAATGAATAAAATTAAACAGTTCAACGCATGTATCATTTGCCTGTATTATTATAAATTGAATGATTGGTATTACTATAAAAATTAAGGCAAATGATATATTTTATTATCTCCACCCTTTATTGACTATATATAATGTTACGATAAAAGAAAGGTATTACTTGAAATATTATGCTTTAAATTGAGAAGAAATGCTTGTTTTGGTATATATATATATATATATATATATATATATATATATATATATATATATATATATATATATATATATATATATATATATATATACGTTATATACGTATACGTAATAAGGCATTGGTGATCAAGAAAATTAGATATCCATTCATGAATATACTTTCATATAATACTGACTGAAAAATCAAGATTTTTGAAACATTACAATTAATTGTATTTATATAAGCATATAAAATTTAATTTTTTTGTAATAAAAACGGTTCGGCTTTTTATTTTTATGAGAAATAATGTCTTAGGAATCTTATTTTACATAAAACTATAATAAGGTAGAACTTAAAATAAATTGTAAAAAAATATAACATTTAAACAAAGACTCCTTACCGGATCAGGGCGAGTCATTAAAAAGTCAAGTATTTATGAGGGTGAGCATTTAAAAAGCAGCTCTCTGAGTGGACTTCAGTGGAGCTTTATACACAGTATGAAGTTAATTTCTCGGTGAAGGTACGACCGTAAATAATTTATTTTCAGCGTGAAAACGTCCCCCGATGGCTGGCAATATAAAAAAAAAACTCGCAGCCAGCCCGGCATTCACCCGAAAAGTGTTTTGAAAACAAGGATAAACTTTTGCACTGAAAATGTCTTTATCTACCGACTCCGCGCACGTAAAACGTCGTTTGTAAGCGTCGCGCCTGCAAATTTCATTTTTCGTGGGAATTCAGATCCGACTGAAGTCTTTGGGGTTGCGCCCTCTGATGCTTTCGTTATTGCATGTTTAGAGAATCGCCACGGTGGCAATGTGAAATCCAGATTGATTTTAAAACTTTATGTACGTGTTTTCTACGTATGAACATAAAAATAAATGAACATTTATTTGAATAAAACCGTAATGGGTAATAAATACGCATCTGATTGACCAATCCGTAAATAGATATAAATATGAGGTGCGCGTCTTGGCTAAATCAATAGATTTTAAAAATCACTTCACTTGTTACTTTGTTCAAAAAGTCCAGTGCTTGCAAATCACCAAATATTGATTGGCCTGGGCATATTGATTCATATGTAGAGTATGACTGTTAAAAATTCTCGATAAACGGAAGTGATTCGTTAGTACAAGGGTTCGTACACCGGTCATGTAAACTCACACAAATCACGATGATACTTATCTGATAGTTTCTTTAAGTCATCTTCTATATATGAACTAATGTGCCTAATCATATTAGTAATACTTTATTTAAATGTTTCTGTGTACCTAAGTTGGCATATTCTGATCAATTTCCAAAAAATAACTCAATACTGATATCTGTATTAGCTTTTTCTTTATATACTGTTAAACATATAAGCAATGTGTATCTATTACGCAAAGATAGCCTTAACGACACATGCAGTCGACGTACATATCTAAACATGCACCATCGAAAGCTACCTGTATATAAATAGAATCCACTTAATTTACCTTATTATAAAAAAATACTCGAATTAGACGTTTCCTTAAGACGATTTTTTGTTCAAAAACTGTTGGAGAAGCCCACGGCGCCATGCCCACGAATACTATGTATATACTAGAAATGTAGCCCGTCATAAAATGACGTATTCGATGAACGATGCAATAGTGTTTGAACATATGTTTGGCTGACAATTAGATGAATATTTGATTTCATTTTGTACACATATTTTAAATAACCGGATATTAATTTCGAAAGCAAAGCCATTCCAGGAAATATCTTATTTCGTGTCACAAACAACGAATCACTTTCACTGCACTGTTCTTTATTAGATGCAGTCTTTATCACGTTCAATTGTGCTATTCTTTTTTTCTTTATTCTTTAAAATTGGTACTTGTGTCAAGCTGACATAAACTGGAAATTTCATAGAAGCATCATATTTTGTTTTTTTGTAAAAATTCTAAATTTGAAATTCTCGCTGTGAACAACAGAATCATATAATTCGTACATAAAGCATATTTGATAGTTTTATTTAATTAGTTTATGAATGAAAATATTATCCTATCGTCTTGAAATTCGGCATATAGCTGCGGAAAAACTTACTGAACTTGCGTGCAAAAAATCAGCGTTGTATCTTTTCAGATATTCTATAGAGAACCAAAAAATGAAACATACACACACCAACGGCTATTATTATAGTAGATAGCGATTCGTGTATTTCTATGGAACCACTGCGTTCTCGTACACTGCCATAACTCCCCGAGGCGGCATGTCTCGCAGTTCCGTTCGATGGACGGCTTTATTAAAATGAAATGAACCCGCCGGGCTAAACGAAGGCTTCGAATTTGCGAGCGAGACGCACCCCCACAGCCCCGTGACTTATACGTCCATTCGAACGATTCGATTTCGCCCAAAGTTTCCCGTCTCTTGGAGGGGCGTCGGCGACTTGCTGCTAACTTCGCATTTATGGTCTGGCCACGCCACTCGGCTCCTATACAAGTATTGTACTTCATTTTATACTGCATGTTGATGGGAGCATATAATGTGCATGAATTTTGAGCATAACTTTCGCGCTGTTTTGAAAACAACATCTACTGAAAACGACATCCCGATTCAAGAAGTACAGCAGAATTAGTGTGACTCATGATAGGAAATGCTTAGAGGCTACTTAGAATAAGAACAAGAAATTATTGAACTTACGTTTTCGTGCAAAAAATACGAGTTCCTTTTTATGTGTTACTCAAAATTATATTAACAAACTGTCCTAGTGTGTAGCTGTGCTGGCCCGCAAGTTGAAGATAGGCAGATGAATTAGCAATTTAAGACAAAAAAAAGGCAAGTGCGAATGTGCCTGTCTTATGTCTCGGTCGTGTTCTTTTTTGTGTTATAAAAAAAATTGGAAAGCATATTGCGATAAGTTGTCTTTGTTAGTTTTTATGTCTTTCAAGGTTGACAAAGGAAGAATAGTCGGGAGTATTAGTCGTGAAATATTGGTACAAGCAATTAAAAGCAAGCAATTTTTCATGAAATTATAAATGATTTTAATTTGAAGTGAAGTTATATTAGGTTAGTCATGTCAAGCTTTAAAAAATCAGTTAGTTATGTAAAAATAAACTGTATTTTTGTTTCTTGATAATAACAATATTATTAATTTTATAAATACGAAATGTGCCTGGCAGTTATTCGCTCATATTTAACATGTTTTAAATAAACAAATTAATTACCTGACATTTATATGATTACAAAATTATCAAAGGGCGCTTGCTTTAAATAATTTCTGTTTGATCTTAAATTATTAAATAAATACTTATGGTGTATTTATCAAATTAGAATAAATGCTGTATTAAAAAATGATGACATTAAAAACTCACTTATTTAGATAACCAAGCAAATAAATCTTATTTATAGTCTTCAAATATATTTAATTATATTCAAACGTAGTCGAATGAGTATTCAATTCTACTGAAGACTTTGAAGAGCCTTTGATCTAAAGCTAAAGCATACATTGTTCAAGCCACTACAAGTAAACAGGGGGTACTTTACACCTAGCCTCTCAAATTCTCTTAGCACCTCCATTGACAATGCTTTCTCTCGTAATTTATTACCAAACCAATCGCCTTGACAAATATATAAGCTAGAATATGTCTTATTAATTTTAAATGGTTTTCAATCACCAGATTTGGTGGGTATTTTTTTTTTGAGGGTTGATTCCGTTTAAAGAATTATTAAAAATAATTAAATGAAAATATCGAAAAACCAAAGTGTGATTGGATTTGGACAGTGTGTAAATAATAACTATAATATAATATTTCAATTTACTAAAAATTGAGCAAAGATTATTACTTTTATTAATTTTATGATTTTCAAATCCGTATATTTTCGTGATAAAACAATTACTCTTAAGTTCAAAGAGTTTTGTTTATCGGTAAATTGTTAAAACTCCATGTGAGAAATTTGAAACCCAATTCTTTAAAATTCCAGCATTTTATGGGTTTGCTGAAGTGACATTATTTCCAACAGTATTCCTACCTAACAGGCCATTTCCATAACCTACTTAGGGGTAGGTTGCGTGATGCATGTAAGGCGGTACTGGTAAGGGAGTAAGGGGGTACTTTCACATTCTTGGGGGCGAGCAGACCGGATGTTTGGTCGGAGACGAAATGTGCATTTCCTTTCTTCATTCCTTCATAAATTACGTGCCATTCTAATAAGGAAACTCACGTCGTGCAACAAAACTACAACTACAGAAAATAAACTTCCAAGATGCAGTTTAAACCGCCATTTCCAGACTTGCGAGCTTGCAGTGATTTTGGGGTTATTGGTTCTTTAAAATAAAAATTGAATGGTAGAGTTATTTTAATCTGCTGTTTAACTTTTGTGGTGATTGATTGTATAGTCTCGGTTATGAATTTGAGATAACATTATTTTTTATTGACAAACACATAATTCATTTCTATAATATTGACTACAAAAAGCTGTTCTTCAACATAAATACTGAAAAAATCTAATTAATTTTCAAAAAACCAACTAGATATTTTTTTTGTTTATAAAAGATTGATGTATTGATTATATTTTTTAATTGATCTTCACAATTTTAGCAAAAAAATATTGAAACGAGTTAAAAAAAGAAGTATTTTTAGTTATTTAATTTTTGTCTTTATTATGAAATACCTTTTTCCACAAAAAATGATACATGGTTTTGTATTTTCGCTATATATACGAAGGTGCACTGACCGCAAAATTCCTATTACTTGCTGACCTACCTCGTCCCGTATAACTTCTTATTCTTACAGAGTAGTTTGAATTTACATACATTGCGAGATACGAAATGCTTGGACGACCTTTACTCTTAAAATCCAGATTTAACACTATAATATTCTTATTTAATCAACCGGCTAAACATCAAAACCAGGCCAATTCAATTATTATGTCTTGTCAGCATGAAATCACAATAACTTTGTATAGTAAATACACAGTAGTAATATCCCTGGCAAGTTTGTAAACCTGAAGATATAAACAACTTTATATTTAATACCCTTATCTATGAACGGTTTAAATTGTAAATCGACTTACAAGCACCGCCGTCTGAAGGCTCCCTTGGAAGTTCTTGCAATACAAAACTTTGCCTGCTATAAATTTCCTGCGCTACAACCAGCCACCGGAGTGAAAGCAGAAAGCAAATGGAGTACGAAGGGCAGAAATCGAGCGAGGAAAATTTATTAAACGGTTAAACATGACATCCTCAGCGCCAGCACTGAACCAGGGGAGTCACCGCTTTGTGTGTTGGATAGTAGAAATAAAGCACCACGTGGATATAAAGTAATAAAATACTTGCATTTGTGCCTTCAGGCTATCAAAAAAGTGAAGGGACAAAAAAGTGAACTACTAACAATTTTCATTGTACCAAGAAAATCTCCATCTTGTATGCTTAATATTTAATATAAAATGGAACCTAAATATAAATCAATATAATACTTGCATTAGAGCATATCCATGAAGTGTTTGCCTTGTTGAATCAGTGGTTAGAAACTTAATCCCTACCCAGAGTTCATCGACTCGCCCCTAGTATAGACGGGTATATCGTGTAATGGAGCTAGCTTATATTTATTTAGTCGAAGACATTCTGTACTTAAATTGCATGTGTCATTGGAAACAGTCTAACAGTATTTACTTTTATCTATTCGGATGGTAACAAAATAAAAATATCTCAACTAATATACAAACAAAATCTTGCAATGTCAAATATATTTTTTCCAGTATAATTCATATGATTTTGTTGGTTGGTTAATCCACTAAAAGCTTTTCGTTATTATCTCCATCCGAAAAGTTTAACTCTATGCGAATTTTATCACCCTTGTTACATTTAAGATCATAAAAGCATTGGATGTTTTTTTACTAACCAAAAAAAACCATTAATCAATTTAAATTAAATTTATTAAAAAATAGCTGATGAAAATTTTAAATTATTAAAAAATATTTAAACTACTGTTGCATCATTAATAATGCAGATAATGAAGTATTTTGCTAAAATGTAATACATGAGACGTATAATAGCAGATATATTTATAAAAATAAACATTACACATATTTGTTGTTAAACTAGTTTGTCGTTGAAAATATTTAATTTTGACATAAAAACCAACTCCATGAAACAGAAATTGTGTAAGTTCGTAACTATTATACAAATACCGAGAACAAAATTGAGTTTAACATACTGTGGTATATTTTAAAACGGTTCGGTAATTTAATATTGGTGAAGAAGCGAGTTGTTTCATAGTTTCCGTGGTAGGAGGGGGAGACCAAGTCTGGCAAGAGCCCCGGGGGAGCTTCAGGCTATTCTGGTACCAATTTACAATTAACTTATCGCATTATAAGGAGACTAGAACGAAGTTCCTATACAATACTTGTCTCAAACAAAAACTTAATTTACAAAACAATCCTTGAATTAAAATATCGTCAATTTCAGGGGCGTTCTCTTTTGCGTAATGACACCTGATGATGACTCAAGTTAACTCTTTTTTTCCCACGGCTGGAAGGGTTATGATTTATACGGTGTGTGCATTAATTTTTTCGTATTTTCTAAGAGATGGCGTTACAAGTATTGAATCACATCAGGCTATACTTTAACATTTAAAGCGTCATTATTGCGCTTTTGTTTTCAGTATATGTCAGTATCTCAGTCAGTATATTTTAATATTTCACATTTAAATAGTCCGATTTTTTTGTGGTGATCACGCCTGTCAAGGGGTTTTTCAGGCTTTTTTTCAGCCGCGATGTGCAAGTATTTAGAATACTTGTCTGGCGAGCTGCAGTGTCTCCGGTTATTACGTGTTCCAATTTACAATTATCGCATTATAATAAGACTTGAACGCAGTTCCTAAACAATACTTGTCTCAAACAAAAACTTTATTTACAAAACAATCCTTTAGAATTAGAATGAAAATATCGTCAATTTATGGAGAGCTCGCTTTTGCTTGATGACTCTATTTAACTCTTTTCCCCCCGGCTGAAAGGGTTGAGATTTAATATTTCACATTTGAACAGTTCGATTTTTTTGTGATGGTGAGCGATCTCGCCTGTCAAGAGGTTTTTCAGGCTTTTTTTTCAGCAGCGATGTGCAAGTATTTAGAATACTTGTCTGGCGAGCTGCAGTGTCTCCGGTTATTACGTGTTCCAATTCACAATTATCGCATTATAATAAGACTTGAACGCAGTTCCTATACAATACTTGCCTCAAACAAAAAAAATAATTTACAAAACAATCCTTCAGAATTTGAATTAAAATATCGTCAATTTCAGGGGCGCTCGCTTTTGCATAATGCCTTCTGATGATGGCTCTAGTCAACTCTTTCCCCCCCCGGCTGAAAGGGTTGAGATTTAATATTTCACATTTGAACAGTCTGATTTTTTCGTGATGGCGAGCGATCTCGTCCGTCAAGGGGTTTTTCAGGCTTTTTTTCAGCCACGATGTGCAAGTATTTAGAATACTTGTCTGGCGAGCTGCAGTGTCTCCGGTTATTACGTGTTCCAATTCACAATTATCGCATTATAATAAGACTTGAACGCAGTTCCTATACAATACTTGCCTCAAACAAAAAAAATAATTTACAAAACAATCCTTCAGAATTTGAATTAAAATATCGTCAATTTCAGGGGCGCTCGCTTTTGCATAATGCCTTCTGATGATGGCTCTAGTCAACTCTTTCCCCCCCCGGCTGAAAGGGTTGAGATTTAATATTTCACATTTGAACAGTCTGATTTTTTCGTGATGGCGAGCGATCTCGTCCGTCAAGGGGTTTTTCAGGCTTTTTTTCAGCCACGATGTGCAAGTATTTAGAATACTTGTCTGGCGAGCTGCAGTGTCTCCGGTTATTACGTGTTCCAGTCGGCAGCGCCGAGGTAATGGCTCAGCGCAGACGCTGCTGCAGCGAGAGGCGCTTGGCATGATCCGCTCTTGGCAGGGGACCCTGACTGAGGATGGATCCCCCTCGGTGATTCACACTCGACTTGAGGCATTATCTCTCCATACAGCCCTCTCTCCGGATATCCTCGAATGGAAATGTACATCGGGCTGATTGTAAATGTGTCAGTGAATACAAATGGTGCATTGAACAGCTTTACAATACAAAAAGCGTTTCGTAAATCTTATCATATTCCAAAAATATATAAATTCATTTTTTATAATATTTAGATCGCTTAGTTTTCAATACACAAAACAAAAAAATATGAAAACCCATCTGACTCAAAGATCACAACAGGTTTAGTCTGTGAGCGCTTTTATCTTTCATGGATTTGAAACGAAAGCGTAAAGTCAATACATTTTAACTAAGAAATAACTAGCAATTAAATAATTCTTTTTTTTTTTGACGTAAAAAAACCCAAGCAACAAAATTTTAAACCGAAAAAGGTAAAAACAAAAAAAAACATTCTGAAAGTGCAATAACGTGGTAATAAAAAATGCCTGTTTGGGGGAATAGATACATATTAACTGATGTTAATTTATGAAAAATTAATAATGTTATGCGTTAGCATTGAATGTGTCAAAAACAACCTGAAATATGTGGACAATATTCTTAATACTTTTGTTGTTTTAAAAAAAACTGTGCCTGTTTTAAAAATATGCTATAAATGTACAACATGTTGGTGACTTTTTTATAAGTTATATTTTAGTAAAAAATATCGTCCTGCGAATAAATACCATTTTTAATCATACTGGCTACCTGATAACTTAATCCTTTTTGACATTTAATTTCAGTAAAATCTACCCAAAGCGAATGTGACAGAAGGCCCGGACTTCAATTTTATTATAAATAATAAAGTTATTTTTGGAAACATACAAATTTGATTTATGATTTTAACATTGGAAAAAAGTTTAAGCGAAATTGGTCATATATTCATTTATTTTTTTAATTATTTTTTGAAACGCTCGTGTTTTGTCAATTTAAAAAGGAATCCATACATTTTACTGAACAATTACGATATAGTTTTTATCGAATCCGTGTAAATGTAAAAATAAGTACTAGTAAGGTTACTAAAATAAAATATCCTATTCAATAATATATTTATAAAATGCTGAGACAGGGGTTGTAGGGATTTGCGTATAACGATCAACGGGTCTACGTTTATTTGATTTATATAAAATTTACATAGTATGATAATTTATCATCCGTTTAAACATGCGAAAAAATTACAGATGCGTATTATTAGTTCAATTATAAATTGTTAAAAAAACAAAGAGGTATTGATTGTTACCACCCATGGGGGTAGTGTCGTGTGAAGTGTCCAAGAGGCTTCCACGCGATATTAATATTTCATGTCAATTTAAATATTCGTGACTTTGAAATGTATCGTGAAGAGAATGTATACAATTAAATAATATAATTGACATTGCTCATACACACTTATCAAGCCATTATACAAAACTGATAAGAGAAAAGTTTCACTTGTCCATTAGTTTGCTAATTTATTATTTTAATACAAAGTACTTTAACAGTCGTGGTATCATCTGTAAAAAACGCGAATTGTCCATTCTAATATATTTTAATCTAAATATATTTTATTTATAATTCAATAAATGCTCACACTTCACTCATAAATGTTTATAAGATAATCGATTTGTTTTTGTGGTGATCATCGAAATTCGTGATATTTTATTTTTTGTCTTTTATCTGTTAAATTAAAAAAGAATAATGCAATTTTTATTGCAAAGATTCCGTATTATTTCTTTATTTTGAGACGCAAAGTTTTTTTATTTCAAAGACCGTTTAAAAAAAAAACGAAATGTTATTCTAGCCCCGACATCTGTGTCTGATCAATCATTATAATTTCTAAATTCATTATCCTGTTGAAAGCACCATTTATTCTCACCCTTTGTCCTATTGTTTAATAGAGAATACATAACGATGTCTTATAATTAAGTTTTACGCGAATTATATACAGTTCCATGAGTGGTTAGGTAAGACTTTTCGCGTATAACATTATTTCGTTCTAGACATTATTTATAGTGTTGTTAAATATTTAGACTGTGATGTTACCATATACTAGGTGCATATATTTTGAATTTGAAAATATTCAAATCAAATATTGAAAAAAACGTTTTGCTTAAAAATTAACTTCCTTTTAAGAATACTCAATAAAGTTAGACATTATTGTATGAGACAGGAAACTGTTTTCCATGATGTTGTATTATTGTTCAAATGTTTAAAATATATGTGGTTTAAATAAATGTTTTTGAGTCATTTATCCGAGACATCATTTCTGGAAAATAAGACTTTATTGTACGGATTGAAAGAATTCGTAAAGTTATCAATTTGACTCACGTAAAATTTCAAATTACAATTCGTTAAAATAAAATTATTTCAAATTTGAAACCCTTATAAATAGCCCTAATCATTAGTTTTTTGCGTCCATAATTTAATCATTGTATACATAATTAATATATGAATTGTGGAGTCTGAAACCATGTTTATATAGTAATTCGTTTTTGAAATGATCATTACAAACTATCGTAGTTAACAATAAGTCAATTATAATTTATAATTATCGTTCATTTGCCTGATGACCTTTATGACAATTAAAAACGATTATTATAATGATAGTTAATTAATTTATTCCTCTGCACAAAACGTCCAAATAAACTTTACTACCTTAATAATCGTTTATAAAATTCTATACATAAAGTTGTGCTTGCCTTCCAGCAAACAAGAAAGTTTAGAATTTAAAAAGTTTTAATTATCTCTTTTTTATTTTTTATTGCCAATTAGAGTTAGGAAGATAAAAAGTTATTTTTAAATATACAAAGAACTTGAAAAATGTTATATTCTTAAAACCGTTTTTTTTATAATTTTCAATCTATTCTACAATAAAAATGCTAATATCATGATTTTGTAATAATCTTACATGCTCATTTTGCGTTTCTTATTATTATAACAAATATTAAAAAAATATATATTTGACAAGACAATAAGCATAAATTACTTAATTGTCGCCTTATACCATATGCATTTACAGTAGGATTTTTGTATGTGCGAGTATGTTCACAGTCTTCATCCCCACCGCACCCCTATAAACCTCCCTGCTATACGTCACTTGATGGGCCATTTCCCCAGCACATGTTCTTCCACAATATACCACCCCTAGTACACAGTGAACAGATCCTTCGTTTATCTATATTGTTTGCGCCTGCCGAGAAAATTTCATCGTATTTTTGAGAAACCTGAAATTTACAACTCATATAACCATATCAGTCAATGTATTGTAAGTAAGTCTTCAATTATACGCATTTAAAAAAAAATCTATATATATATATATATATTTTGACATTATAGTACCACTGTGAGTGTTCTTTCAGATTCAATGACGATACTTATTTTTAATATATATTTATATATTTTTTTATCTATTCTAGGAATTTAATACTAACTAAAGTTAAATTGCTTTACAGGCCACACAGCACAGCCTCGCAATTCAAATTAACCCCGCATTCAGAGCACCCCAACATTCTCTGCCTCGGCTGTCGCACTTTTTTACAAACCCCGTACCTTGGGATTCATTACTCTGAAAGAAAAGTTTTAGTAATATTCACGCTGGAAGCCATGAAAAAGTTAGCATTAATTTAGATGAAATAGAATTCAGTTCAACTATAAGAAGTCTGATTAGAGTGACTGGTGCTCTTCGCTATTTTTTCACAGAAAACCTTTGTGTTTCGGTATTCAGCTATTATTTCTGTCTACGTACAGCTTCATAGAACCTGAATATTTTAATGAAGAATATCTGTGTAGTTTTTTAAAACGTTTCACGAGTTTAAAAACTAATATAAAATCGAATAATGTTCTGTCTTTCTTGTTATGAATAATATTAGTGTCATTCAAGCAGATGAAAAAACATTGCTTTTAAGTAATTTTATAAATTATTTAAATTTAAACAAATCATGAACTTTTAAATTATTTTTATTATTATCACGTAGCTGTAGGAGTTAAGAATGAATTTTAAATATTATATATATAAATAAGAGATTTACTTGAACTATTTGGCCTGCCTTTTGATTAAATATTTGCATTAATCTTGAAATTTGTACATTTTGATATTGAAACAAAATAATTATTTAAAGATGAACACTTTGCTATAGTAATTAACTTTCATTAATCTATCAAAAATAGTGCTTATAAATATAAAGCATTAAATATAATATAGTTTAATATGAAATATTTTTTTCAGTTCCATCTCGTTGTTTGTGAAAATAGTAGATAGTATTTAAACTTATTCTAAAAAAATTCAGTAGAAAAAAAATCGTATGCTTGTTATGCAAACTCTGGCATTATTTTAATTGCTTAATGCTTTATATTTTAGGAGCATCTCAAGTGACTGAGACGAACTATGAGCAAGTAATTAAACCTCTGCAAAACTCTGTCATGCTAAATCCCACCGTAACACAGAGAAACTTTATTAAATTTATTAAAGAAACAACTTTTCGTGTAATTTTAGCATTTCCAGATAAGTTCATGACGTGACAGCCTCCGCAGGACCCTCGGGACTCCGGAACTTCCCTTCCATAAACAATGACAATAAAAATACTTAAAACTGCAGATTCAACAATCGCTATAAAAACTTTCCGGCTTTGCTAAGCTCCTTCTGGCTAAGATATTTATAGAAAAGGTATAACGGCAAAAGTTTATTGACATCTTTAGAAGTATCTCTCGGAAAACTTTACAAATGCACGATGAGAACCGATGCTCTAATGTTTTGTTATTTTCCTAATTGATTGGATCCACTTGAATGTTTATATGTTTGTATATAATATTTAAAAGTACAAGGCAAAAAATATTTTATCTTCAGAAATTCAGCTTCAGATTTTTAAAATCAATACGCATTTTTATATAGTGAAAATATATGTTCATATAATAAAAAAAACTACTTGTTACGTGTAACATGCGTAAAAAAATATTCGCTTTGTGTATGATTCATTAATATGTTAGTAAATTGAAATCCACGAATAAGTTTAAATTTTAACTGATGAGAATATTAAACCATCACAAAAACATTTGTCCTAATACTAAAGTCATTCTTAAAAGGTGTATGCTATATTTAAAAAAAAATCTAAAATTAGTATCTTCCATTCAAAAACGTCCTTTTTTAATCAAATAAGTGATTTATTTAATAAATAAAAAATAATGGTTTACCAAATCGTCGAATGCACAAATCTTCGAAAAAATCTTAAGACCTGTTCGAGAGGTCAAACGCTCAGAAAATGGTCCTGTATTTCTATATAATATGTCACCATACATCTTGTTTATCTCAGAATATATTATGGTATACATATTAGATCTGTTACGAATGAGAAATTGCAGGAGAAACGATAGGTGATTTATATCCCACACATTCTATAAAAATACACAAAATGCATTAAAACCCATATAATTTATAAAATAACCTGGAGGTTAAATAAAAATATATAATGTATTATAAAATAATTTTTTGAATGCGTATATTAAAACTTACTATTTGTATTGAACCAATATTTGTAGAGTGATTGTTCATTATAACATATGCTATATACAATAACGTGTTTTAATTGTTCTAATAACAATAAATGAATGAATCATAGAAGTAATGTTGTCGATCCATGCACGAATATTAAATGAATTTGTACTCAAAATTTTTAAATATAAAAAAAAAATACAGACACCTGATTAATTAGATCATCTAAATAATTTTTTAACGTCAACATGTTTATAATTTTTGCATCGTTTCTTGTGTCCCACAGTTGCATTTATAAAACCATTTTTAAGGCTTAAAAACTGCACTCTAAAATTTATTATATTGATATATCAAACAGTTGAAAAAACGGGTATTCTCATAGCGCACAAAGTTTTATATTAGTTTTCAAAGAAAATATTGAAAATGATGTTTACCATGAGCGCTGCATTCTCCGCGCACTTATTCACGGGGATGACATTTCACTACCAATACTTGAATAATTCTGCCCATTCGGGTGGGATTGCCAAGTGAGATATGTCCTCCCTTATTGAAAATCCATTTGCCGAAAATACATCGATTGAAAATAAGGGATTGTTGAGTTCAATCACGTAACCAGCTTGTTAGAACGAAATGGCTTAATCAAAGCAGATTACAAAATAAAACACGTATAAAAGAATCGATATTTTTTGCCACGTTTTCAATTACGATACAACATTTTTCATCGATATAAAAGTCTTTAGACGTGAACCAAAAAAAAAACGTTTTGATTCATTTTGCGTCAAACCTAATTTATATACACTATCGTGCTCTAAATTAATAAAATTAATTGTTCAAGGGATAAAACTGGCTGGGGATAATCAAGATCTCGAATAATTGCTGTTTGAAAATAAGAAACTCTCGTCTATCGTTTATAATGAAAATTATCTTCGTATTCAGAGGTTTTGAAAAAACTTTTGTACAAGATAAACACACGAGACGTCCCATAAAATATATAATTGCAGTGCCTCTAACGAATTGTTAACTTGCTATTCAGTTTTATAATTACTTTATAAGAAATATATTTTATGCATACAAAAAAAACAACGATAAAATATATCATAAATTCATAACAACTATATAACATTATTACTAGCATTAACAGTTCTTCATATAAATTGATAAAAAATTATTTCACAAGTAATTATAATAAAATAAACCTGTAGATTTAACAAGTAATTGTATTCAATATTGCCTAAATATACCATATAATGAGTTTTGTCGATTTACTCGTGCTTCGTTAATTTGTTTTAAATACACTTTATTACAAAGATGCTAAATATATTTTAATTTTATCTTATCTGGAAACAAAAAAATATGTTTCTATTATTTTAAAAATAGCTTTGAACAATTTAGATAAATCTCATGTACCTTTATTTCAGCAGGCAAAGCTTAACTCAAACTATGGGTATCCTTCTCAGAACGTAGCGGTTAATGGGGGTCTTTTTCCTGGTAATTCTTAAGACCTAACAACTCGTGGTGAATACGTGAGAGTGCCTTCCACGAAGGCTGCTGCTGGTCCTGCACCAGCCGCTTCAGCCACTATCTCCATTCGTAGCACGCCACTCAATTTATGGAGATGGTGGACCTATCCCAACTTTTCTCTTATCCTATTTCCAGTTACAACTATTTATCTGACTTACACCCCGAAGCATAAATTGTCGCAGAAACTTTGGCTTACCGACTGTGATATTCCTAAAGATATTTCATTCTTATTTATTACTTCAATATATTAAGATGTACGCTTGAATTTCTCAGTCTCAAGTTTACTAGTTATTGAAATGGAAAAATACACAATACATAAATTCTTTACTGCAGCAGTAGCTTTTCAATGCAAATAAATTTAGGATTCACCATGCACGCGAGAAGTATGCATGAAAACTATGACTTTAAATAAAAAATCCCCTGTATTGACTACAAGATTTATACAAAAAAATTGAAGAAAGCTATTTTGAGTAGTTATTTTTTATTAGATAAATTTTTCATGTTTTCGATAAATATGTGTTTTATCATACTCTAAATTCCTCTCGAGCGTACCTTTATAGATCAATGCGATAAATCAGAAAATACAATACGATGTTTTTCAAAAAACTATTTTCACATACCAAGTTCTTTTGCGAAGTATCCTCATTTTAGATACAACGACTGCTTCCGTTTGAAACTCAATACCGATGCAAGTAAATAGAGAAGCGCGTCCACAAATCTGAGGAAGACGTCTGTGCGGATTCCGTACAATGCAGAACTACTCGGTTTTCCTGTGCCCGACACGCCGCGACTGTCGGGCGTGCCACCGTTCAGGAAGCGCTGGCGGCTGGGGCGAGAGGGCGCCCCGGCCCACCGTTTGGAAGCCGCGCCGCGTACATTGATACCGTATCGATCTGAAGACGCCGAGTAAACACGTCTGACATTGCATCCAAGCTGAATCGCTTGCATTCAACAATATTCCAGATTAAATTTCTATCATATAAAAAAAAAAAAAAAACTTGACATATTATATATAAACTCACCATAAAAACTGGAAAAAAGGACTAAAAATATCTGATACATACGTTGTGACGTTTCCCTCTCTCACAAGGTCTAAACCTAGGAGGCTAGAGATACGCACTGAGTCTTTATCAATTCCCTAGTGAAGCTAGGAAATGATTCGGACTCAACCGTAACTTAAATAACTAAACCTCTAAACGTAAAATAATAACTACTGATTCCCTTGAAGGGATCACGTCTAATCTGACCTAACCCAATGTTAATATCAATAACGCCTAAAATTAAAATGAAGCTTAAATTTAATTTACGAACCCGTTTGTTTAACTTTTTTTTTGCAATCCCGTGAAGTTAAAGTGTGACCCAACGTGTATGTATATTACTATTTATATGTGTGTAAGTTTATGAAGGGACATGTATTGGAGGTTTTTTATATCATTATAGCGATTATTTTGATTGTCAACGCAATAGAGCCTACATTTCCAATCGTCCACATTTATCGACGTAATGACAATGTAATGACAGGCGGCCGGGCTGCAAAGTCCCCCAATTTGAATGTTTTATAAGTCAAGACCTCTGAATTACACAAATTTGAACATTCGTGACTGAATATTACATTGTGTTAATCTAAAAATACGATTCCAGTAGAAGCAAAGAATAAATAAATAAAAACATATTGTATATTAAAGATCTAGAAATAGCAACGGGCGATGAGGTGGAATGTGTCAAACACAACGCGTAACCAATTAACGCCTTCGTTTTTAATATACATTGAGATCTATTCGTATATTTTCTTCTTTGAAATGTTATTTTTAGTAAATTTCTAAATATCACAGCCTTTTTTGCTTAACAATACTTTTTTGTTGTGATTCTGTTACAAGATCTTTGAATCTTAATTTAGTGTATCGCAAGCTTAAAAACCACTTTGCATATTTTATGTTACATAAGTAAACTTAAAATACTCAAGGATGTCAAAATGTAATGCAATATAAAAATATTTAATGAACAGATAGAATATTGTTTTTTTATAATATCATACGTTTTAGAATGTTGTATAATTTGTTTTTCCTCCTAATATACATATGTCAACCGAATCGTAACTTGCCAATAGTGTTACTTGTTGTATTATTTACTCAAAAATTACTCAAAGCAAAGGGACGCTATTGGCTTATGACATATAGATTGAAATAAAGTATCGATATTCTTTAAATAAAACAAGATTAATGTTAAGATTAAAATAATGTACCTGTCGATTATTCGATTTTTTACAGTCCACAATTAGACAGCTCATATTTGAAAGTTTTATTACTTCAATCAATCAAAATATCAAATCGTTTTTGATTTTTTGTGCTTTTATATGTATGTACTAGAAGAGAACCTATATAATGTTAAAAATAGGAAAATAACGACGCCTTCTCAATGTGAAATCGGCAAAAAAATGCTGTCAATTCCTTTATCGGCCTGAAATGCAAGCGTTTTCATTATTCAAAGCAGAAAACGACGGCTACATTGATTAAAATATGAAATTACAAAAATATATATATATATTTACGAACTGACATTTTTAATGATAAGTACCACTGATGAGGATGACAAAGAGATCTTTTATAATAAATAATATTGTGTTCTTCACATAAAAGCTAGTATATTTTCCCACATATATCCAAGTTCATTTATACACTGCAATTTTACGTATGGTGCAATTATAGAAGCGCGGAAGTTTCCCAGAAGTTGCGACATTTACTACGGAATGAGTCTCACTGCATTGAAGCATGATTCATTATTTGCTGGCTGACTGAATTCTTATTTCTATTTACGGGAAAATTACGGTCGTTTTCCTTCAGGACTCTGAGGCATTCAGCTTGAAAGACATTCTTGCGGGGAAATTAAGTTGTCGAGAAAAGTATGAATTGAAATAATTATGCACGAACTTTGGCATTGCATTTAACCGCAGCCGCAACTGAGACTACAATGACTACCAGTATGAAATTAAAGCAATTAAACTTTGATTCTTGAAAATGAAAAATCTTTTGCATAACAAAAAAAAAAAACTATTCAACAGAAAGCCGTGAATAATACATTTATTTTCTTTGAAAAGTCTAGTTTGATTCTCTCAAATTTTTTTGTAAATAAATCCTTTGGCAAGTGAATACTGCTAGTAATTTGATTTTTTATTTATTTTCTAACACACTTGTTCGTTTCAACTAAAGAGCTGTACAGCCCTCATATTTACCTGAAACAAATACGATAATGATATTGTAATATCAAAAGCCTTCCGTGTGGTGTTTGAGAGTGGCTTTTCATTAGGTAACCGATGACGCGAGAGGGTGGGAAGCGTCACAGGGTGGGAGGGTAATAGTGCGGATAGGCGGGGGTGGTATCTTTTTTGCCCTCCCGAGTTACGAAGATTAAATACCTCATCCATCATGCATTGTCAAAAATAAAGGTGGCGCTGGAGCGATCTCCGAGGTTCATGTTACACCTGACATTTAGGAATACCTATGTATACCCAAAACAATCTCCGATTGCCTGTCTTCCTCGGGTATACAAAAGCATTAATTAAAATTACTGTGAATTATTGTTGCGTTGTCACCGTAGCTTATAATTATTTTAAATATAGAGTATATGAAACACGTACATCGTTATGAATAAAATCGATTATTTTCGTTTAGCAGACGGTTACCGGTCTGCTTCCGTTTACGTGTTATTTGTACACAAACCAAGTATTACATTGATTTTCAGACGGATCGGTTTAAAGTTTGATAAAGAAATTCAGACAGAAATCATTACAGACCTTTGAGGCACTGAAACATTTTATAATTCTCAAAAGTATATATGTTTTTTTATAATCGTCCTCAAATTAGAACCTTGGAAAATAAACAACTATTAAATTTAATATACATGTGTGTTTTTATATATTGATTTAATGTAATGTTAACAAAAAATAAACATATTTAAAATATACGGGACAAAAAAAAATATTAGTGGTTTTTCAGACAGGCTGTCAAAAATACTTTTCATTCATATTCGCGTTGTGTTAAACATAAAAAAGAAACAAATTTACTTAAAATTATTTTTTAAATTTTATATAAAATGTATTAATAGTCCGTTATTTTTTAAAAATTAAACTTAGTTTAATAAATCATATTTAAGCATTTTTCATTGATATATTAATTTTAATACACGAAAAAACAAAGGTCGTTGGCATTTCACTAACATTTACTTGTTAGTTGCATCAGATTTATTACTTTGAGATGTTACTTTAAAATAATTATAAATAAAAATATAGAGAAAAATTCATCGAATCCATGAATAAAAATAATATCAGCAGATCAGTCATTTTTGACAGTATAATTTTTAATACAAAAACGTAGACATAGAGAGCTGTAAATTTGAAATACATTATTTTCAACTCTAAGACAATGTAATACTTAAAATAAAGCTTTTAAAAGATGAATATATTAAAATGTGAATGGTTTTCTTGAATGAATAATTATTTTAAGTATTTGTAATCTGGTAATCATAGAACTTTTCACAAAGTTGAATGGTTAATAGCGGTTTTTAACGAATCTATAAAAAAATGATCTTATAGTTGATGACTATGTAGTAAAAGGCAAACATAAAAATATTATACAGTACAATTTTTTATTTTATTATTGCAGTGAATATTGTTCAATCGAACATTTTGGCAAAAATATTAAAGTAATAATAAATATAAAAGCACAATTGAGGCCATTTATAAAAAAATACCCTTCTTTTAATAAAATCGGTTAATAAGTAGATTTATGAGCGTTCTTCACAGTCAAATGTATAAACTTGTATGTTGAATTATATTAATATGCAAAAATAGAGCCTTGGAAATGTGATAGCAAATGCCAGCATTTGCGAGGGCTGTAAAGTACTTAAATATAGCATCAGGAGCTTTTTTTCCGATTGATTTATGTCAAAAAAGATATCCACTCCGCGCTGGCAATGTTCGCAACGCTTGAGACGTTTTTAACGATTGCCTAATACTTTTCTTTAACAAAATATCTTGCTTTTTGTCTCGTTGAAAGAAAATTTCGTATTTTTAGACGAGACCTTGAACAATTTAAATAAAAAATAAAAAAAATTCTATTCAACAAGTAACGTGTTCAGCTCGTGGACGGGGAAACCGTAACGTTTCAGGTTTTTGATTTAACTGGATTTTAAATATTAACGATTGATTGATTGATACGCTGACTATTTAAAAAAACCTTTTTCACTTAAATACGCGTAAATGCAAAAATATAAACCAGATATTTGAAAGAGTCCTTCATAAAGGACAGCTGAAGTGGAAATTTTAAGATGTGCTATGAATCGGTTTTGTATGTAATGTAAATTGAGGTCATAATAATTTTTGTTGATTTAATTACAAAGCTTACGTCTATTCTACTTACAAACAATTAACATTAAAATTAAGACTAAAATTTACAAATTGGATTCTTTCTTTATTGAATTGCTGTAAGGAACGAGCATTTTTAATATATATTCTTGTTAAATTTATATTCCACTTGTCTGAAATGTAGATATTGATCATTTTTTTTATTCATTTCGATATGTCTTTTTTGGTATGTTATTTTTGAATAATATCATACGACGGTTTAACGGCATACATTTTTATATAATTAAATCTTAATGAACATTATTCCACTATTAAAAAAAAGAGTATACTAAAAGTAATTAAATAATCTAAAAAAAACAAGGATCTGTAGGTTTTCACGATACTTCGACACAGTAAAAAAAAAACCCTTTAAAAGTTTCAACAGGCTGTATGCTCAGTCTCTACACCAAAACCGTTACGAGTTGGTTCCGGCAGACTTCGATCAATCACAGAACTCTCGCAGCCTCCGCGTAGTAGTCTGAAAAAACATTTCTTTACTTTGTCAAATTCAATTTTCCGCCGACCGTGCCGACGGTCTCCATTCCTGATCAAACAAACTTTTCAACCCAAGAAGTATAAATTCAGCGCGTTCAGATTTTCGAAACTGTGTTGGATGCGCAAAAACTATACGGTGTGTGCTTTAATTTTTTTGGATTTTCTGAGATGGCGTTACTAGTATTGAATCGCATCAGGCTATACTTTAACATTTCATTGTGAAGCGTCATTATTTTCAGTATATGTCATATCGCTGAAGTGTATACAACATTTTATTTTGAGCTCTCAACATGTCAACTTTTGTACCAACATAACGCAATTTGCGTGAAGTTTTACTTTTCTGTTTCAATTAGAAGAAAAAACCAGCTGAAAGTCATCGATTGCTGTGTGAAGTTTATGATGAACATGCTCCATCGCAAAAAAAAACGTGTGAGAACTGGTTTCGACGCTTTAACAGTGGTGATTTCGGTGTGGATGACAAAGAACGTCCAGTCCAACCAAAAAAAATCGAAGATGAAGACTTAAATGCATTGCTCGATAAAGACTCGTGTCAAACGCAAGCAGCACTCGCAGAATCATTGGGAGTTGGTCGAGAAACAATTCCAAGACACTTAAAAGCATTGGGAATGATTCAAAAGCAAGAAAATTGGGTGCCACATGAATTGAAGCCGAGAGACGTCGAAAGGTGATTTTGCATTTCGGAAATTCTGCTTGAACGCCACAAAAAGAAGTCATTTTTGCATCGTATGAATAGAATATATTGTAGCAATTTTTTATAATAAAGCTCCAATTTCACGAAAAAATTTATGCTTACACAGTATATAAACATGAAAAATAATCTGTATCCAATATGCAGATTAGTGATCCAACAGCATGGCTCATCATCTAATAGCAGGTCAAAAATTTATTACAATAAAATAAAACCAAATGGTTTTGGAGACTACGTTAATTTCACTATTAGCGAGAGACTTCAAGACTTAGACTTAGTCAAGATAGAAGATGCCGTGTTCGGCGAAAGAGCTCTCGCTAATAGTGAAATTAACGTAGTCTCCAAAACCATTTGGTTTTATTTTATTGTAATAAAATGGAGTATTACAAAATAAATACCAGTTCCGTTAATCAAAAATTTATGTTTGCGATTCGCGTGAATCGAGTGTGAACGTGCAACACAAGAGCAACACGCTTATACTTACAACGGATCCGAATGCCCACCCCGGCTTCCCGGCCAGAGCTAGGGGTGGGTCGTATTTGCATTGCGTCAGGCGGGGCTGCGGGCGGGGGAGGGGGCGGGGGGAGGGGGCGGGGGAGGGGGCGGCGCCGCGCGGTCCAGACCAGCGAGACCACGTGACGCGCCGTGACGTCATCCGTCCCGATAATAGACGCCCGTGACGGGGGGGGCGGGGCGGGGCGGGGGGCGGCCGTGAATGGGAGCTGGGGGGTGGGGGGGGGGGGCTGGAAACGGGAACGCCCGGCGCGGGGGAATTGATCGAAAGACCGTCTAGTTTTTTTTGTTTTTTTTTTTTTTTTTTGTTGATAGAACACTACATTAGCGAGCAAGCCTTCATATTCCGTTCGAAATAATTTTTCATACTTTGAGTAAAAATAATTAATTTGATTTGTGCGGATGTGGGTTCAAATCTCACACAAATCACGATGATATTTTTCTAAGAGTTTTTTTAATCAATTTTCAATACTTGAAAAAATGTACATAATCATTGTCAATCAATCAAACCTGTATAGGCAAAATCGTACTTCCTGTGAGACGGTCTTCACAAAAATCAATAAAATAATTAATTGCAAATATTTAAATTTGTAAAATTCACATATGTAAAAAACCAATATATTTCCCTACCAAAAAGCTGTGATTAAAATTACAATGGTTGTGCGACCATTTCGCTAATATACTCATTCTAAGGGCATAATAATGTAGTGGGTCCCCGGGTCGTTCTACAATGCAGTTTATATTGAAGTCTACGTATTACTGGTGCCCAATAGCATTATTATATAATCTTTTCCTCACAAATCTCTGGCGTTTAGATCTTATACTCTTTCTGCAGCAAGCTACAGAAACAATACCACCTCGACAAGGAATTTCCAGAGCACATCCCTCTACAATCATTCCAAGTCCACTACTCCTTCACCGATCCTCGACACACGCTCAGGGTACAGAACAGCAGCCATGCACAAGAAAGAGAATTAGGAGAGCGTAGAGTCGTCAGTTGTAAATAAAAATAAACATATCAATTGTTATTTATTCACTTATTCAAACAAATATACTTATTAAATAATATTTGTTTAATTTCTTTATGCATTTACATAATTTAAGGGATTTTTTTAACAAATTACAATCTAGTGAAGTCCCTTCGGTAAAGTCCATTAAGTCTTTAACATTTAAGATTTTCTGCAAAAAGACGCCACTGGGTGGATGGAAGGATGTGCCACGAATGCGAGAGGATTTCAAGGATGTGTTATCAATTATTCATCATTCTGCCCACTTGTCGTCGTGTTATGTAAAAATCTAACAAATTCAACGCCGAAAGGTTGAAGTCACGCTAGCGGAGCGGGCTCGATTATAAAGCTGCCAAGCCTTCGGATAAGCCAACAGACATTTGAATTGCTGAACATCAATACAATCTCGCTGAAATATTGTGTATTTAACCAAGTGGGGCAGCAAAAGTATTTGAGAAATTTTCCATTAAAGGCATATAAAATATTAATATGTTTTCACAATAGTCAAGATAAAATAATTATAATGTGAATAATAGATCGCCAAGGGGCGTCATTCTCCCTCTCAAAAATTTCAGTTTTAGTTGAATCCTTTTTGTATACATTCTATTTTTTTTTTGCAGGTATAGTTAGAATGTGGCAACAGATTATGATTTACGGTTAACAGAGCAATAATATTTTTTGTATCGCATCGTATTTCATTTCCGTAATTATACCTGCAAAGAATGTGTTATTATCGCGTGTGCGTATCTGTTAGCACTCGAACGTTCAAGAGCAGCCACAAAATAGTCCCCCAGAGTGCTGTTATTTCTTTAGGAATACTTGATTGACTTTTGTATTGCTAAACCGGTCACCAATAAAAATTAACATGCGGAAAAATCACTCAAGTATTTTATTATATTGCTACCAGTCGACGCTATCAGATTGCATGACTATAGGGATGCATTTGAATCCCAGTTAGTTTCACGAAATTTGAACTAGTGGATGTACAATCACAAAGCCTACTTGCAGCAACAATCATTGGAGGAAAAAACTTTTGGTAGGCATTTTAATATTTTAATGCATAATATGAATGTGGAAATAAACTTTATATTATATTTTTTTAATATATTGCATCGTATTTCATTTCCCGTAATCGCGTGTGAATATCACTCGATCGATTAAGACCAATTTGAAAAATAGGCTTCTAGCGAGGTTGTATTGTGGAACACTTGATTGATTATTGCACCAATATAATGAGTAAACCTTGTCAGGACCCATTATTATAAGGATGCATTTACGTCTCATTTATTCAACGCAATTCGAGCTTTTGGACACTAATGCGAGAATAAGTGGTCATCGAATGTTTCCCTATTACGGAAATTACTAAAAATCATTCAGTTATCTTTTTTTTTTTACCACCATTTGAATAATTTATTTGATTATTTTTTGATTACTTTATTACCATACTAAATATAACATTTCAAATTTCTTGTCATAATAATGAGACTTGTTACACCAAGGTATAAATATTTTATGCCATGGAATTAATCAAACTTTATCTGACCTTTAAAATTGAAGTTACTTCAGAAAATTAAAGACCTTCGTTGATAGAATATCTGATGTAAATTTTTAATTTGAATGTCGCCTTTTTTTTTTAAATAAAATATTCAAAAGGCGATGCCAATATTAGTATAAAGCTATGAAAATACTTTCAAAGAACATTTTATTAAGTATTAAAATTTATATAAAGATTCGTGAGTAATTATATTTTATTGTTAAATATTTAGTGTGAAGTAATGAAGTAAAAATAATGATGATTATGATTTTACATAAACAATTATAATTAAATTTGAAACTCAAGGTAAGCGTGATGACTCAGTGGTTAGACAGTTCACTCTTGGTCAAGAGGTCTCTGATTTGATCTTCTGTCTAGCAAATAATCTTTTGTGCATATAGTAATTAAAACAAGAGTAATATTTAAGCTGTTTTCCACGGTAGCGCTAAAATAAAAATGTGGAAAATCACAAAAAATATTTTTTTTCTTTAAATAAAAATATAATGCCAAAAGTATCTAATATTTAAATTTATATTAGAATATAAAACGATTTAACTTACGATGACAAATTTATAATTACATGGAAAGGGTTCCGCGACATCGTTTATAATTTATTGTAACTTCCATCCAAAATGGGTAAGGAATTTCGTGGAAACTTGACGCGAATTTTTTCACGTCGCGCCTTTGTGGACCTTTGCACAATTCCATACACTATCATTTATCCTTAATCCAAGTGCTATCTGTGGAATAATGCATTACAGATATACATTACATATTTTTCTTTATAAAGTTTACAAAGAAAAAGTATTTTATCCCAAGTCATATCTCTTTTACATCACGTGTGTAATATTCTTTTCATTAACCATGGCTTTGTAAATGACCAAGAATTCGAGTATTTTTACGCATGTGTGAAGTATGTTTTTTTATAAGAATTTATTACTAATATGATTAGGCATATTAGTTCATACATAGAAGATGATTTAAAGAAACTCTCACATCCCACACATATAACGATGATATTTTTCTGAAACTTGGATTGACGTCCAATCCAACAAATAAGACATACTTATTAGAATTTAATAGCAAGTGTTTGTTTTGTATGAACAAATTAAAATATTTAAACGAACTATAACGCCATAATATGGTTGTCTATTTTTGGATTGAATGTCAATCAAATGCTTATTTATTACCTATTAAAGGTTTATATTATTTACTAATACAATTAGGCACATGTCGGTTTTTTAATTAAACGTCAATCAGATGCGTATTAATTACCCATTACGGGTTTATTATATTATTACTAATATGATAAGGAATTCAATGATTGATTGATGAATGATTTATGTGGGATTTGAACCCACAATACACCGGCCATGTAAGCCAGGGGATGTGGGTTCAAATCCAACACAAATCATGATGATATTTTTCTGAGAGTTTCTTTAAATCATCTTCTATGTATGAACTAATGTGCCTTATCATATAAGTAATACTTATGCACATCAGTTCACACATAGAAGATGATTTAAAGAAACCTACCTATTTGAACCTACAATACACCGGCCATGTAAGCCAGGGGACGTGGGTTCAAATTCCACACAAATCACGATGATTTTTTTTCTGAGATTTTTCATAATATGGTGTAAAACTATTAAGGAAGTTGCTTCTAGCATTTTATAATTTAGTTAATCTATTTTTTATAATTTAATTAACGTTCATTTTCAGGGTAAAATAAAATCATGAAGATGTTAAAAAATTGGATAAAATGACGACTTTTCAAAACCAATGTTTGTTAAAGATTTTTTTTTTTTTAATTTTTAAATAATATAACGCACAGGGTTTATATTTAATCTTTTGATTCCAATTTAAAAAAAAGACTTTTAAATGTTTAGGACTCTTGGAAAAGGGACATGGCGAATCTCCAAATTCCTACACTTCAATCGGAAAAACACATATTTATCATATGTATAGTAAATTTATAAGAAAATGTTCGGAAAAAAGAGTGTATCAATCTTTTTGCATTTAAATTTTTTTGATTAGAAAATGATCAAAAAAAAAACTCGATTATGGGACCTAGACCCTTAAAAGACTTATTTGAAATATTTTTTCGAGCGTCGCACAACTTTTCCGACAGTATAATTGAATGTCTTTCTGTTTGTCACTGTTTTGGCCGGCCAGTCTACAGGGGGATGATGGTTTTCCAGAGCCGGACTCGTCGAGAGGGGATGGGGATGGGGATGGGGATGGGGACGGGGATGGGGGCGGTCGGGGCGGCTCGGTCTCCGCGCGTGGGCGGAGCGACAATAAAACCGAACCGGGCGAGTCTAAATGCAATACTTCAAATTATTCAGCAGTGGAAATGCGAGAAAAACAATCTATTTTCGAAACGGAGATATCTTCGGGTGTTTTATGAACGGTGGACGAAATTTGCGATGTGATAAATCGTGTGAACGGAGCGGAGGACACTTTCGTGGATAAAAATAGTGAAGGTCGGAGTGAACTTAACCTCACCGCGGCAGCAATAATAAAACTCAAATAAAAATACACAGCACTCCTATACATCCCTACACTATTATAAATATTATTACTAATATGATTAGGCACATTAGTTCACACATAGAAGATGATGAATTCATTTGATCTATAGTACATGCATCATCAATTTTTAAATCAAAATTGGCAGTGTATATATATAAATATTTACTATTTGTTTTTTTCAAAATAAATTCAACGAGAGTGATTTATAAAAGAATTTATATCTCATTGATAATTGAAAATTGATTGAAGAAACTCTTAGAAAAATATCATCGTGATTTGTGTGGGATTTGAACCCACAACCCCCGGCTTACATGACTGGTGTTCTAACCCTTGTACTAACGAATCACCTCCGTTAATCGAGATTATAAATATCTTTGAATAAAATACATGAGTGATTTTCCACATGTTCGTTTTTATTTGTGACTGGTATCGCCAACCTTTTCACGTTGGTATTATCAAACAGAGATCTTTACACATCTTTAAAAAACCATTTACTGCAAAAAACCTATTATTTACAGATAAACACACTACAGGATAAACCCCAACACAGGATAACTGCTGCTACACCTCAAGACACTACTTTAAAAAAACATTTGTTCACAAAAATTTGCAATTGTATAGAATCTTCCACTTGTTAAGTACATTAAAATCACATTATCCCTTACCACCTGACAATCACTCTCTCTCTCTTTCCAACAATTGTTTACCTAATTGCTTATTATTATATAAAATCTCACTCTCACTCAAAGGTTGGCGAAACCGGTCACAAATAAAAACGAACATGTAGAAAATCACTGAAGTATTTTACTCAAAAACATTAAAATGGAATTCCACCAAGTACTCTCTGTCAAAAATATTTAACTGTTATAAATAACAATACACAAGTTCTATCTGTCTTTTAAGGCACCTAAAATTATAAATTTCACGTAAATCTATAAAATACAATTGAACATATTTTTTTTTTTGATGCGTAATTTGTTTTGTGTAAATTTGTTCTACAAGCGTTATATTTAGTATAAAAAAAAAATACACCAAAAACGACGCAAACAAAGATAAATTCAAGAATAGATATAAATTCACAGTCGTTATAATAAATTTATAACAAATTGTGCTGACACACAGGCTAAGATTCACTCAGTCCTCCCATCCATCTCACTTCGTTTTCCAGTTCTTGCGCGGGTGTGGAGCTCTGCGCCTGATGAGTGATCGATAATCCATACAGTCAGCCGAGGCCTTTTATCTTTAGCGAGCATCGTAAATCAAGGTAATGAATAACCCTGCGACTGATGTTGCCGAGCGCGAGCAGTCATGTTAGACCGCTATGGATGACGGCCATTGTACCTAGCTTTACCCTTTTATGATACCCCCGAGGGCGTCATAAGAGCTACCTCTAAACAAATATCCGACAAAAAGAATAATGATTGCATATGCTTTTTTTACAGTATAACAAATATCCTTTTCGACAAAAACCGAACTCGAGGCCGAAATTCACGTGATTTGTTTTAATACTCTATTTTCGTAATAGAATCGACAAACGCAGGTTTTAACTAAATTTTACCAAAATTTATAGTAAAGTAAATATCGGGTCGCATTATTTGTATGCACTTATTTTGTGCTGAAAACAGTTTTTTACGACTTTAATTTTTAAATCACGTTATAATATTAATAAAACAAAATAAGGATTACAATTTACACTCATAGTATCGGTATTGAACAATCTGTTTTGATGGTATAAAATAATTCATTTTTTAATAACACTTTTACGATTCTGTCGTAGAATTGACACCATGACGTTTCATTATATTTAAAATAAATATATGAACGCTTTTTTTTAAAAATACGAACTTGTGCATTAAAAAAAATAAGTAAGAAAAAAACTTTTTAAAGACAATATCATTTTATGTTGTAATAAATTTATTTTTTAGAATAAATCCACACTACGCTAATTTGTCCTTCAAACGCAAACGCTTCTTTTAATATCCATATTTATATATATTTTTCCTAATACAGGCAGATCTTGGATTGAAGTTCCCGTGCCGCCCCTGTCCGATGAATCACGAGCTAAAAATATGCGCTGTTTGGTAAACTGTGACGAATAAATCACAATTCTGGTTAAAGGACGCGGAGAGAAGTTTTGTGTCGCGTCTCAGTCGATCTCTAAGCGAGTCCACACACGGGAACTGAAAAACGCACTTACTATTTGCTGAAAAGGTATGGATAGCATATGTTCAAACTATATATATGAATAGTCACAATGGTAGGGTATTATGATCTTTTTATTTGTGAGCGCTTTGCTTTTCGAGGTCAGGTGAAAGCCTTGACAAATAAACCTAATTGAAATCTCCTAGCCATTTATTTAAACATGAAGTATAATTTTATAAAGTATGTGCTAGCTACTAACTCACAAACACACATCAAGTAAACCTATTATTTCTTGACACACAAAAAAATAGTGATTATTTTTAGTTTCTATTTAGTTATCTATTTAAATATATCAAGAGAATTCAATTGAAATATTTTTTAAAGTAACTAATATGATATGTAAGACACAATCTCTGGTATTATTTATTAAAACTTAAAAGCGTTGTATCAATGGTGAAATTCTGAAAGAAAAGTACGTAAACATAGAATAAATACAAAAGTTGTTTTTTTTTAATGTTTGTGAGTGAGAATGCGAGCTGGGAGGGAGGAATCCGAGTCATCCGAGATGTTTGTCCCATTCCTCGGCGTCGGATCAGAGGGAAAACATTCCTTTTAGAATCCTACAACCTACTACCTTGCCGAGCGAGAAAGACAGCCACCCTCCCAGGTGTTTTTTCAAACACAATTAACAAATTTTTATATAAAATCCCTAATTAGTCAGAACATTAAACTAAAATAACATATAAATTACCACCTGATAATCATTGGATCTCTATTTAACAATCAATATTTCTCCCTTAAACAATTTATCACTTGCTTACATATAATTTACAAACCCTTCATTTGATAATGCCAACGTTAAAGGTTGGCGAAAACAGTATTTAAAATATTAAAATAAAATACAGAATATATGTAAATATACAATACATTAAAATATAGCAAGGAGATATAAGAGTATAGAATTTGGCTTCTCGCGAATTAAGTGCGCATCGTCTTTGTCTAAAAATACGTTAACGATAATATTTTGAGTCATGTATTGTGGACTTCTGAGAGACTCGGAGCTATTTCGGTAGGATAATCAATATTTCTTCCATTCTTTAATTTTGATAATGGTCATTTAGATAATTTGGGTCATTGATACTGTGCGAGGAGGGCCAGCTGAAATATTATACTCTTTCTCTAATGAAATATTCACATGTTATTGAAATGACTTTATTTATGTCCATAGTTTATTTTTTCTTTTGTGAAAATGAAAAGCAACTTTTCGGATATCAAATGAAAACACGTTAAATATTTATATAACCCGTAATGAAAATCGATACGATAAATCTTTCCTTTTCTGCATTTCATAACTGTTCAATAATATTTCTACGAATCAGGGAAATATTACCATTTACTAGTATTACAATTAGATTCTTTGAATAAGGCTTATTAAATGTATTTATATATTAATATATTTATGTTTGTGTACAAAATAAATAAATAAATGTTATATATTGAATATATGTGCATTCCATTATACTTTGAGTTGTTTTACGCACAGATTTGACTTAACAAATAGGTTTTTTTATATATTACCTGCACATTTCTAAAACTCATTCATATTTTTTTTTTTAATTAACTGTTAAGTGATCCTTTAACCACCATATATTAAAAATCTTTTTCCCATTTTCCAAGGTAGACTTGTTAGATTTGTAATTTTATATACTTCAAAAACAAATATAAATGTTTAAATTGTTTAAAATTAAGATGAAGATTACGACCATTTTTGTTTAAAAGTTGCTACAAAAGCCTTCTTGCTCTTCGTGAGGTTCTTCAGATTTCTTTACACAATAACAATCATAAACTTTGAGCCAACTGACTCTTATTATTTAGGTCTCTTTATTTTTAATTTTAATGATATTAAGATAAAAATTTAACCTAATTTTCTATAAAAAATTTAATTCATAAAAAAAACAACAAGCATTGAAAAATGTTGTCTTAAGATTGGGATTCATCTGTTGGGGCAATGTTTCGAACCGAAAACTTCTCAATCAAAAGTCCACGCTTAATCCATTAATCCAACAAGTCAACCTTTATTATAAATATAGTTTGTATTAAAAAACTTAATGTCTGCCTTTGAATAAAACTTTCCGTGTTTATGCTCACGTCGATGAGCTTTACATTACTATCGTCAAGGTTCTGCGACTATTTCTTCGTTCAAATATTATCAATGAAGTTGTAAGTCATGGCAACTTTTCGTATTACCTTGAAAAAAAAACAAAGTGAATAAATAAACAGCGAGAGGATGCTAATATAGAAGAAGCCTTGATACACCGGAAATCTCCTTTGGAGCTTTTTAGAGTTTATACTTTGCTAAGTTCTTCTTAAGCTTTCAGAAAAGTGTGTGGAAAACACCACATGACGCAAGCAACGAAATTGGATGAACCCAGTCTTACCTGAAAAATTCTTTTTTATAAAGAAAATAAACGTTTTTTTTAGTTTGTACTACTTATAAGTTTTAAGATATCAAAGGCATATTGATTTCAATGAAAAATTAAATAATCGTCTAATAGTTTTATTTAAAAGCTACTACATCATTGGACTAAAGAATGCAAATAATTAGACTCCATATAAACTTTTTAAAAATAATGTAATTAAATAAGTTTCAAGAATGATACAATAGTAAAAAAAAATCGGTATAAAATGTGAATCGATCAATTTTTGACCGATCTGATACAACAGCTGTTGTTTTAATTTTTTTATATGAGTGAATGAGAGAAACCTGTATTTAACTCAAATGTTGGCGTTTCAAAAATAAATAAGTTTTATTTTTAGCGAATAAACAATGCTATTCTTTCTTACTAAATATAGAATTCAAAAGCCAAAAACTTTAGATTTCAGTTGATAAAAACGTTTCAGCACGAAGGGTGTGACGTCAGAGGTATTATGTTTTGCATGTGTTTCAAAATTTAAGGCGATGGCATGAAAACATTTCCCATTCTTACACTAACATGACTCCGGTAATACTTAATGTACCCAAAACTTCAGGTACACAGAATTCATACGGTACATTTGAACAAAATGTTGGAGAGAATTTTTTATTTCTTACACGTATGAAGTATTTTATAATCCCGCACGGGAAAACACATTTTATTTTGATTAAGTACTGTAAAATTTTAAAAATAAAATAATTAAAAGGAGGTTTGGCAAATATTAGTGGGATAAATATCGACGTAGGTCTTGGCAGCTGACGTTATTCGATGGTTTCGTGGTTTCTTGGGTGTTGAGCTACATTTCTCTCTTCTGGCATTTCAATCTCGTTCATCAGAAAACCACAAATCCATCAGATATCACCAGAATATAAATACTTTAAACACATACGCTTGGTTGACGTTATATGAAAATCTAATCAATTTGACTTTAATGGCTCTAAAGAGAATACATATTTTGATTTTAATAGAAATAAGAATGAATTACGCAAATAAAAAAAAATATCTAGATAACCTATTTTCTGAATAGTACGAATTTAATAATGGATTATAGTTTACATCACATTATTTTTTGACTATACAGCGTAAAAAAAACTCCTGGATTTATTTTAGTGTATGCAGGTCTTAGTCGTTTTTGTAATAATTAACCCATGAAAATAATATTTGTCTGTCGAAAACAGACCTTTTAGATTTGTAAAATTGATATAACTTGTAATTTAAAAAAAAAAATATGTTTCACGTTAAGTATTCAAATTAACGGGTGCCTACTTTAAAAATATACGCAAAAGATAACATCAAACGTAAGAGCTTTCATGTTATATTCAATTGATATGAATGCTGTTTTTTTGGTTTATAAAGTAAGGCAGCTTTCTGATTTGTGTATACATGAATAAAAATTTAAATATAGCAAAAAAATACTTGAAAAACCAAGTTGTATGAATAATGTTGTATCATTTATAAAAGTATTTTTAGAGTTATATAAATAAAACTCTTCGCAACACAATACCAGAAACAATGCTAATGACTAAGAAATGGTCGATTGTGGAGCACGTAACCTGAATTTGAGAAATTTCCAAATTTCTTTGGTGATTTCAGTAAGTTTTCATAAGCATGTCGGTGCTTTCTTACAGCATAATCTACCTCTGAGTTAGCTGAAAGGCCCTGCCAACTTTCTACAGGTAACCAGTTTCGATCAAACAGCAGAGAATGAAAATTAACACCACAATCTATTGATTTGAAAGTCATTAATTAATTATTATAGATTCAAGGTAAAATTTATAGTGACAACTAACGTATTGAGGTCTGAACTGTTAAATAAGTTATCTGTAACTGAGAGGCATTACCTTTGACAGTATGCAATAATAAAATAATATATTATTATTGTTATTTAAAACTTAAGTCTAATACTCAATTTCAGAGCAAATTAAAAGATCACAAACTAAAATCAGAGGTTACTTAATAATAATAATAACAAAACATTAAATAAATAATCGCCACCAGTACGAATTTTTTTTATTGCTGTAAAAGTTGTGCAGATATGAACATAAAATTCACACACCCAATTAAATAATGTTCACCCTATATTATATTCTTGAGAATTTTATAAAGCGTTTTCTAGTAAGTCATCAAATATTACTTAGCTTTTATACAAAATTGAAAATGAATCCTAAATTTTATATTTTCATATTAAGTCCACTCAATACTTTACTACAATCTTAATATGATATTGAGCTATTTTTTTACATGTAAATCGATAATCTTAAAAAATTTTGAATAAGTATGTGTTGATTTAAAGTAAATATAAGGCATTCAATATTTTCGACAGAGAGTACTTGGTGAAATTCCATTTTAAATAAGTAAGATACTTGGGTGAATTTATATGTGGAAAAATCATCCAAGTATTTTACTTATTTAAAATATTTAAATATGAGGCACGTATAATTTTCATGTGAACATCGTGAATTCTTAGATTGTCTGTTCGTCCTCGGTGGTGTGATCGTGCCTCAAGCTCTGCGTTATTATTTCAGCCATCAAACTATAAGCTTGCTGAAAAATCTAATTTCAGAGCCCAAAGTCGTGGGCCACATTTATAATGAAAGGCGACCGTTGATAAAACGTGGGAAAATTACTTAATTACACCTCGGGAAGATCGCTATCAGTATAAATCAAGAAATAACCCCAACCAGTTGCACGGTCGGTCTTATTAGTATTTTTAGACCATTCAAATTAAGCACGAATTTGGACTACGAGCGATTCGTTATCGCGTTTTCTCTGCGAACCATTAAAATACCAAAACTTTATAATAACTGTGTTTAAATTTTTCAACTAAGAACATGCATTCTTGTGGTGCTTTGTTTTATGATTATGGATTTTACTTATTTAAAAGTTTTAATGAGAACTCCAATCTTATTGAACATTTAACATAATACACAACTTATCGCTTGAAAAAAATATCAAATACAACTTAGTAGAATTGATGTCAACAGTGATTAAATGTGTAGACAATATATAGGATATTGATTCACTCGTGAAAAATTAAAAAAAAACCTGTGAGTGAGTTTGAATCCGACTAAATTGACTGTCCTTATATTGTTTATTATTAAAAAAAAAAAATCACACAAAATCAATAAAAAATTCAACATGAAACATGATATCGCATAGACTAGCAAAAAAATTATATTTGATGCCAGAAATAATAAACCATTTATATGAGTAGCGATTCTGCTTACAAATATATATTTAAGACGTAAGTGTGACTCACAGAAGTGTATTTTTAGACGTACGTATACGTAGAAATACACATCGTTTTTTTTTTTTTTGTGTTAAAAAATAACAAATGTCTATTTGATGTTCCTGAAAAGCCATAACCGTCGCCGGGAGCGCCGTCTTGGGTCGGTTATAACATAACGCAGTCCTGAATCCGGTGCTCGGTGACCTTTGCGTAATGAACGAGATTTGTCAAATCGGCTGTGAGAGCGAGTCAATCACCCGAGGCTCGGGAGATATAGCTCTTTTTTGATTCTCCACCCCCCCCCCCCCTCCCCCCAGTTCGTAAGGATTGTCTAAAAACACGGCGCCGAAGGCCTCATCGGGCAGTTATTTAAGGCTTTTCTGTCACAAATACATATAAAAACAAAATACTGAGCGGAAAAATTATGAGCTTCGTGAACTTGATAAAAACTTAAATAATCTACTAGGTGACTTTGTAATGGTTTAAATTTATAGTTTCCAATGTTTCAGAATCCCTGAAGGTAGTCCTAGTCCCGCAACCGAAACATTGAATCTTCCAAAACACTCTAATCCTTATAAAAATGGATAATCTGAATAATAAATATCATAATAATTATACTTTTAAAATACTCAAATAATCAATTAGAATTCAGTAAACCAAAAAAAAACATTTCTTTTATATCTTAGGATTTGTAACCATAGCCACATGCTCAACAAGAAACTGGGCTAAGTATTTAACTACAAAGCTGTTTTTTTTATCAGCTCGTTGCTTTTAATAAATGTGTAAAAAAAGTAAAAATTTTCAGAATGAGTGTAATAAAAAGCCTGTTTTCTTGGAGCCTATTTTTAATATTATATTTATTGAAAAATTTTCGGCTCTCGAAAATAAAATTAAGTTATTTTTTTTATTGATGTGGAGTATTTGTAAAAAAAATTGTTAGGGTTGATCTTAATTTTTTTCAATAATAAACGTAGCAACTTAAAACATGTTTTTTACTGTACGATATAAATAGGATATTACAAAAGAAAAAAAAACCAATCCAACAAATCAATAATGTTAGTTTTTGAGAAAAATAATCAGATTCATTAAAAATTGCGTAAATTTCAGATAGTAAAAGGGAATACCACAATAACGACATATTTATAAAAAAATCAGTGTGAAAATTTAAAGCAAATACGAAAGCTTTTGATTTTTAGTTTTTAATAGAAATGGACGTCAATCTCCATATAAAAAGAGTATTATTTCGTACAGTAAAACTAGCAAGCAGCGGGGCGACGATTGGCAGGCCAAATTAATTAATCCCGTCGTGAAAATACACGATGAATATTTAAATTGATATTGTGTGGAGTGGCCGACTAAATATAGCGAGGGGTGATGGGGAAGGGAGCTACTGATTCTCACCCCTGATCCGCAAATGGCTTAATACCCCTATTCTTATTAAAATCGAGTTCATAGTGATTTTTATTTATTTTATATAAAGTTTATTTTGCACCAAATAAAAAAATAACTGGTTAGTTATTTGATAGAAGCATACGATGTTTGGTGTACTTTCGTGTTTTTGGAAATTCTCTCTTTTATGCGCAAATAAAGTACAACGCAAAAAAAAATCAACGTGAAAATATTACAAATATAATACGTAAAATATTTTTTTAATAATCAAATGTAAATATTTCGAGTTACGGTGTATCAATTTTTTAAATATTCTGGTGTAACGTTACTTAAATAAACCTCAACTATTACATATTTATTGAACGTGGTTTAAAGGTAATAATTTAATAAAATCAGTGGCATGCCATTTAGTCTCACATTATTTTTTGCATATATATTTTAATTAATTACACCGCTAGTTGTCGTGCGTACCAAAAATAATATTTTTCCCTTTGATAAAAACTTAAATATTTACAAGACAGAAAAAATATATGGACACAAAAACATTAAAAACTAATAATTAGCAAACATTTTGAGCTGCTCGTATTTATGTGAAATTAATTACATCTTTTTATGTAAATATAAAATCATAATTTATTTTGCTTTATGTTTTAGTGTCATTCCTACAGTTACTATATATTGAAAAAATATTTTTATTCAAAGATTGTAATGGATTTTAATTTTTTTATATGTCTATTTATGAAAAATTGGTTCAATACGTAATACTCCATATTAAAACAACAAAAAATATATTTTTTTTTTTGGTCTTTCAAGGATTTTTTCAGACCAAGTCTTAGTCTACTCATATGTATTTTTTTGCTATTAAAAGCTTTTGGTGTATTTAAAAAAAAATCTGCAGCTGCAAAACTACTGAGCAGCCTGCCTGAACGAAATATCTGAAACTTTCCTAATGAATGCTGCGAGGCGCTTTTCCTCCCCCTCCCCCCCGACAGTCGCCATTTTGTCTGCGATTTTCTCGCTGGATATATCAATAATGCAAATAGCTCCGTATTATACATTCAACATTCGATGATAAACACAAGAGAGCGGTTTCTGCTTATATTTTTCCATTCGCCTGATTAAGCCTATCTAATATTGTTATTCGTGAAGTGCGCGCTCTCGCTAGTTATTAAATGTATCAGAGTGAAGATCCTTATCGCTCCGGTTGATTTGTGAACCCTACAATCTGATCCTAATAATTTATTTTAAATAGTGTACTATTTTAAAGTTTTTTTGCGAGCGTTTCAGCTATAAATAGTTACCTTGGCTGAAATAAATCTTGCGTTATTACAATTGATAGGATTTTTTTAACACGAAGTTTTTTTTAATAATGATTAAAAATATACAATGAATGACTAATAAAGCCTCATATAAAAATATATATCAAGTACGTGCTAGTTTTATTTAAATAATAAATTATTTTTTTGGGGTTTTATAAAACATAGACTAATATCACATTTTTCACCAAAACGGTGGAGACTATTGTGTAGAACATGTTTATTTTATATTACCTAATTCAATAAAATATCCGTGAGTGCAAGACTAAGAGATGAGCTTGGGTATTAGATACCCAAGAAGAATTTATTTGAACTAGAAAGCTACAGTAAGATATTGACTTGAGAAAGAAAAAACCGAATCAAAATAAAAATCATGAAATAGAGAGTGGTTAAAGTTTTCGGATATTGTAAAAAATAAAGTAATAATCTTGGTTAGTGTCAATGCGAAGATATTTTTCAATTTATTAAAGAAAAAAAAATTTTTTACAAGAAGGTTACACTTTCCTTTGTTGGGAGCATCTATGTAATCCCCTTGAACCAAAACAATGTTGTTTCTGATGCGCGTAAGCCTTCTTATAGATACTTCAAAGTAATCCATGAGAGCCTTCTTTATTTTCAAAGACAATAATATTCCTAGCCAAAGATATGTAAGAATATGCCTGAGTAAATAAAATAGTTTGCAAAATCTCAGACAAACGAAATTGTTTAATGTATAAACATACATTATTTTTATTACGATGTATCTCCTTTAATTTTTTTTGAAGTATTGTACAGTATTTTTTATTCAATCCTGCTGTCGATATTTAATATTAAACCTTACCTTGGGAAGCTTCATCAATTTTTTTGAATTAAACTTTGAAACCAGTGTATTAAAGATGCCAGTTTTATATTGCACTTACCTGAAATAAAAGAAAAAAACAATTAAAAAATGCGATTTAGAGTATATAAAATAATAAAATATATATTTAAAGAAGATTAACTGATTTATTTGAAATGTTTATACAAAGGTTTTAACAATAAGAAACGTATCGTCATAACGTTGATTATTAAAACACGATTGAAGTTTTTAAAATTAAAGGAATAAATATCACTTTTAAAAACTTTATACGTCTCTGGTAACAACATGCATTGCATTGACTGTATCACTTGGTTATATAGGGTGTCCAAAAAGAGTATCGGGTGAATGTGAATAGTGACCGTTATTGCGATATGCTGCAAAAAAATTTGGTCCCGGAGTTGCAGGAGTTTCAAGGTTTCTACTCAAGAACGTGGTTCCAACAACACTTGCCATATATCCAATCAATCAATTGAAGCTGTTAGGTCATTTCACGTAGAGGCAACATCAACTGGCCTCCCAGAAGCTCCGACCTTAACCCTCTTGACTATTTCGTATTCGTTGGACACTGTATATATTTTTCGAATTCTTCAATAACCGGCTGTTTTTCAGCTAAAAAGGAACAACGACGTCGATACTTCGTAAGCTGAACTAAAAATAAACCCCCAGCACATGTAAGCACATCGGCACGATTAACCTTCTCGGAGGCGTTTGTTAACAGAAGACAACGTCAAAGGTCTCGGGGCCCGACAATGGAAAATCCTGGGTCCTTGTGCTGGCGGCACAATGGGCTGAATGAAGCCGCCCCCCGGCACTGAAAATACCTGCGCTGACATTTGTCAGCCCCCAGATAAGGGCGCGAGGCGACGGAGCTTCAGGTTATACACACGGCTATTAAACAAAATCAAACCAATCTCCCGCTGGGTTTTACCACCTGACTTTATATCGCGTCTGAGGCACATCTTTGGATTTAATTTTGAAACGTTTTGCTTTTCAGTGAATAAATCTCTCTCGTTTTATTCTGATTTTAACATTTTTATTCGAGGCTTTGATAAAAAAAAAAATGATACCCAAAATCAGATAATTCGAATACGTAGTCCATTTTTTGTAGGATTCATGATTTACAATAAAAAAAAAAAAAAAAACAATTGTGGGTCAACTTCAAACTTAAATTTATTTCTAAAATCGTTTAACTTTATTAATCTAACCAGACACAAAAATCTATCAATTAGCTTAGAACTAAGTCCGATGGAAACTCTCCCATGTTAAAGTCAGTCAAAACTAGAAGACCCAAATCAAGGAGCACGGGGAGGGAATGAAGGATCCTAAAATCAAAATCAAAACATCAAAGCAGAACTGAATGTGACCTCAGCGCACAAGGGGTAGTTAACTGAAAATCTGAAATAGTACTTAACCACACCAGTATAATACGAAAACAATCATTATGATCAAAGAACCGATCTGCTCTTAAATCATGTTTTAATAGTAGGGTATTAACCACTACACCACAGGCTTTAGATTAAGCTTAGCCTTGTGATTAAAATAGTGATATTGTTTTAAAATACAAATAATGTTTCAACGCAAACGCAATTCATATGTAAAATATTAAAAAGGCTGATGTGAGCACTAAATTTCCATTACTAACAACATTTATTCAACGCGAAAGATAAGATGAAAGTTAAACCGGGCTTTAGCGCCTTTGGACAGCTGCACAAGTAGATTAATTTTCTTAGGCGAGATACTTAAATTTGGATGACTTTAATATTTTAGAGCTGCAAACACTGGAGGTTTATGGCTGGAAAATTAAATTAGATCCTTGTCTAAGGTGTTAAACAGTGACATCACATTGTCTGTGCATTTTATCACAGTGAAGAATGTGCGAGCAACGCGAAAATCCTTCAGCTCTCCACTCCTACAATTACTCCAAAAAACATGTTGATATTTAATTTAGAATTTAAAAGGGTTAATTTTTAAATACAATAAGAAATATTACTAACGATAAGTCAGCAGTTGACTTATGAAGATAATATTCGTAAACCAATAAATATACAAGTTTTATTAATTAATATGATCCCTTAGGTGTTTAACTACTTAATTTTAAAGGATTTGCATCCATCACGGGAACCAAAACGGCACAACACTAAAACCTACAAAAATACATACGGCTTTTTTTTTTGTAATACTGTAAGTTGTGAAACACGTGTATACATTTAAATAATAAAAAAAACCTAATTTATGCTAAACCATATTTTTTTGATTTTTTATATCTTTATTAAATATATGTATTGTACTAAAAACTTAAGTAAAACATTGTTAGGGTGGGGTAAAGCTACCAGTGGCGGCCAACAAGCCGTGACACGCCTGGAGGGAATGACTGTTGATTCATCGAACTGGAGATAAACTTTCTGCCCGGAATATGTATGAGGGCTCTGCCGCAATGTGATTGAGTGGCCTAATAAATCACAGACAATAGAAACTATATCTTAAGCCGTAGAAATACGCAAAAACACGTCCACTATTTAGCCACAGCACCCTATGAAAATATTAGATATATTGACTTTGTCGATGACTTTATTTACAAATAAAAATAATATTTGTTCACTGCTGCATAAACAGTCTTTTGGCAATATCAAAACGATTTTATAATTGGATATTTTGAGACTCTATATATTTTCGCATGCACACGTATTTAAATACTATTAAAATAATTTAGTACAATAAGCTAATTGTGTATGCGATGTGCTGTATTTAAATATATGAACACAAATTCTCACTCAGTGACGGTGTAACAGTAGTTCAATTGGCAAGAATATCATACCGCTATAACAAAAATAATCAAAATTGTTGTTGTACGTTTAAGTTTAGTAATATGTTCAATTATATGAACACTTTTTTTTACTGTTTTATTGTACCCAATAATTTTACAAATAAGATTGAATAAAAAGTAAGAACTTCGTAATTTCAACCATACATTAAATAAATTGTTCTTTATAGAGGAATAAAAAAAAAGTCTTTCTTCTGTGTATTTTTCACTTTCAATCCAATTTTGTCAACCGCATTTTATAAAACCGAGTTTATCCATTCAGTTGAACAGATTGAAAGCTTTCTTTTCATCCGTGGAGTTTTATCTTTAAATTGCATTATCCAAGATTTGGAAGCATTGTAAAAAAACTGCGTCCATACATAAGGAAAAAAAACATTAAATACTCTTATTATATACTCCATTTAAACATTTAAAATATTATCAACTGTTGTAAATACTGTTGTATACAAAAATTTTCTACCACTTTAATTAAATAAATTTTTGATTCGGATAAATCCTCTTTAAGTAAAAATGATAATTTATAATTATATTTCAAGCATAATCTGAATTTGGTTTCAATTAAATGTAACATCATTTACAAAGTTGAAAGCCATAAATACATCGTGCCGTAATTTATTCAAATTGCATGTAAATCACGCTGTAAGAAGAGCTCCGCGTAGATGTTTAGAAGTACAGGTAAAATAATGCTAATTGGAAACTGGATCTTAGCAACCCGGTCTATTGCCCGTATAAAGAATTAAAACATCCCCGTTGGCTTACATAGCTTCGTAAACAGGGGTGTTAGATGACACTGGCACCATAATCTAAAGGTTAGCTGGTGCTTCAGCAGCCATAAATGTCACCAAGGAATAAGTGGTCAACTTACTCAGGAAGGTATAGTGATATTTAATTACTATGTTCTTGAAATATCATTAAAAAACGAAATTTGACACTCACAATACAGACTGTGATATAAATACACTCACGCATATTTTAAAATACTTAATGAGGTACTTTGATTTTAACAAATAACAGACTTGTATATCGAATATATATATATATATATATATATATATATATATATATATATATATATATATTCTACGAATTAAAAACATAATATTTCAAAATTTTATGGGAAAGTTAGAGGTTAATGGTACATAACTTCCGAGGTTGATCTTTAGCATAGAAATAATATGCCTAAAATTTCATTTTACGCGTGAAACTATGATAAAAACGTATGCTTTGTAATTTAACATTTCCTTCCTAGATATTATTATTTAAGATATTCAGTATTTTTGACAGAGAGTACTTGGTGGAATTCCATTTTAATATTTTTGAGAAAAATACTTGAGTGATTTTCCACATGTTCGTTTTTATTTGCGATTAACGAACATGTGGAAAATCACTCAAGTATTTTACTCAAAAATATATTATTTTTTGATTTCTAACAACGTCATTACATACACATATCGTTTAAAAATTCTGTAAAACATTAAAAATTAAGTTATTTACATACTTTCCAAAAAAAAAAAAAAATGAAGTGTTGAACTGATTCAGATATTTAAAAATACTTCATTTCTCATATAAACAATAGGTAAAGTAATATTTATTCAAAATTCAATGCAAACTTGATAAATTCACTAAAATTATAAGAGGGGTAACATTTCCCGCAGCCCCAATTGAATATTAAGGCTTACTTGATCTGATAAATCCTCAAGCTATTGGTGACATCAATTATTGAAGTCCTTTTGGTACAAATTCTATCGACTTAGAGAAATCTGGGATCTCCATAAGCAATTTTCAGTTAAAACTTTACCCACTAAGTCACTATTAGCACATTAAGAGAAGCTTCCTTTGTTTTTCCCAAAAAGCGAGGCGATGTTACAAAACTTTGATAACATAAAGGACCTTATATTCATAACCTTTTGTATTATTATGAAATTGTATTATGATCTTGTGCCACGTAAAAAAATACATTTTATTTTAGGAAAAATTTTGAACTCTGAAAAAAATATTCAAATAGGAAGTTTGTTTATAATTATTTTGCATTAAAAAAGATGACTCATTAATTAAGTGACATTCTTATATTACTCAAATTACATTTTACTCCAAAAATACACTCATTCTTATTGAGTTTTTAATTCAAATGAGTATATAAATTCAAGTATGTATGATACATTCAAACGTTTTGAGACAAATTAAGATAAAAATGTATTAAACCCTTTTTGCAATTTATCAAAGTTATTTAAAAACGCAGAGTAAGAAAAATATTTGAAAAATACCTTTAAGGTAAACTTACTAATCGTTTCATTGCGAGTCTAATAATACAAAAACCTAGCCTACCTATTTTATTATTATTTTATCGATTTGGATTACTGATGTTGATTGTTGATCTTTGTTAATTGCTTGTGTTTCTTAGAGGTATATGAAAAAATATAGAAGGTAATTTAATATGTGGGTGTATGTGTGTGTGTGTGCATCTCAAACAAACGATTTAAATGGAAACGAAATGAGCACAAGTTGTAATTAAAAAGTTAACCGCACGTTTCCAGAAGAGATTTCATCTCTCGAGCGTTATTCTCTCGCGGCCAGTCTCGAGCCACAGGAGTTGAGTTATTTCGATTCGCTTTATGAATGCACGAGATTCTAAACCAACTAAAGTAAATTACGCCTCCTTTCTCCTCGCTCCCGCGACACTTTGCGCCAAAATAAATTAACTTCTAAAAATACTACCCCTTACCCTGCCGCACCCCCTCCCCGTGTTTAGCATTATATCGCCGGCCTAATAATAAGGCCCCTTCCGACTTTATACGCGGAATAATTCTTATTTTCCTTTTTTACGTAAATTACTGTCATTAAAAAGGGTAAAAAGTAATGCTGATGGCATCGTTAATCTGTCGAGGTTTTTTTTTTTTTGTTTTAGATTCTGCTTTTTGCTTTCTTGCCAATTTTTTCTTTCAACATAAAATACTATTTGCTGATGAGACCTTTGCAAAATTACAAAATAAAATTTATATATCGTTACGTTATGAATCACTTTGAATACTAAAAGTATACGGTTTATGTAGATTTATCCGAAATCAACATTTATCGGTAATGACTATTTATCCCAAGGATTTATTTTATGAAGTCTTACTTTTGCATCAAAATCATTTTGTACTAATGCCAACTTTTCAATACTATTTAAGCTCATAGCTAATTTGGCATCGATGAATTTGTAACGCAAACGTAATTTTTTTGAACATATTCATTTAACACTGATATTTCTTTATTGCTTTCACGCTTTACTTTAAATTTGTAGTGTACACGATAAGATATATAATAGTCCAGAATATTGGATTTGATAACTCGACAACTGTTTTAATGCATAATGCAATTATAAATAATTTTCAAAATTATGATGCACGCGATAGATAGCAACAGTTTTGACATTTAACAATGCACGAATGAAGTGGCTGTCGTGAATTAATGCACCGTGCCTGCATACCACTCGAAGAGCTCTCCACGCTCTATCATCGTAATGAGTCAATAGATAATTACTCTCGGAAAGTGCATTTCCATGTACTGTTTGCTCGGTGCTTAATAGCGGAGCTTGTTTGCCGGCTTGTCCCCGTAAAGAGTTCACTCCACCTGAAACACTTCGCGGGAAAAGCTCCGGAATAACCTGGACTTGCTATACCTGGCTGTGAGTAAACATAAATGAAATATAATGATATTGACAGGAGACTATAGATAATTGTTGGTATTAAGTTTAAATTATTATAACAAGAGGTTTCAATACAAACGTTCTTCTCTGTCACTTAACCTCAAACACTCCACGGAGAAGCTTCACACAAACAAAAACTTATTATATATTAAAAACGTAGCCTACTGTAACTGAGAAGCGTTTTATTGTATTCCACTTATTAAAACTGAAAAAGTGGTCGAAAGCTTTTTATAACTCTGAATCTATATAATAAAACGTTTCGCAAAATTTCCATATATCACATACATGAATTCGGCAAATCGAGAAGGGATTCATTGTCATCACAAAAAAAGACACAATCCTCAAGATGTACTGTATACGAATACGTCAGCTGAAATAATTTCAATTCAATATATACACAATAATCAATCGCGAAATATTTTGAATATTGCGCTGAAATATAATGTACGCCTGAAAAAATATTTCATCCGCGCAGAAGCTGTAATATGTATTATATAATATTATCCCCGATCCATGAAATACGCCAACAATCGAATGAGCGCCTATGGGTTTTTCGCAAAAGGCTATCAAATTATTCCCGCAGTCACATCTGAAGAAAGGGTTATCGGATTTACCACGATATTTGAAATTCTAAACAGAGAATTTTCTTATGTACATATGTTCCAGTAAATACAATATGGAGGGGAACCATCTCGAGGATGTGGCGAGAAGGAGTTACAATAATGCCCCTTCAAATACACAACATCTGAATACATATAAAGAAGGAAAGATCACAAGTATTATTCGGTTTTTTTTTCCCCCAGAAAACGATCGTAAAAGCAAAACAACAAGAGATTCCTAGCCATATAACAGTTTTGTTGACCAAGGTGATCGAAAATTTCCTGCTTGCGTGAAATGGCAACAAGTACTTTGCTTATAATATTTAGTTTATAAATGTATGTATATTAGCTATACTATATAATAATTTTATAAATGGGTAGGTTTAATAAGCGTTCAGAAGTTTTTAGAACATTATGACTGTATTTAATGTGCCTGGAGTGTTGTGTATTGTAAATAAATCAAAAAGGAGCTTTTTTAATCGTTAATATAAATATATAATTTAATAAAATAAAATATCACACGTTATATAATACGCTTGCGGCAAAGTTAACACAAGCCTGTTATGTAATTGAAATCGTGAAGTTAACGTTGCGATGTATGGAAATAATATGCAAAGTGGGAGCCAATGTGAAATGCAAAAAGCGGACAAAAGTCAAGTCTGGATTTGCAGAGGGGAGAAATTAGCTACAAGGGAGGCTTTTTCACTTTTCACCCCCGCATGGGGAAACAGACGCTAACTGAGAGCTCATTTGTACCACGCTGTGTCAAATTCCAAGCAATTCATAATTGAGACATTAACACTTTTAATCTATTCGTTATATTTTATGCTGGACTGGTGTAGTTTTACCACAAATAAAAAAAAAATTATTGAAATTTTTACACTTAGACATTATTAGTTATTGTAAAAGCAAGATTAGAGATCTTGCTACCAAAATATGTCGAATAGTAAATCTCTTCATATTTAAAAATCATTATTATTTATTTATTTTACTATTAGGCAGATCATTGATGTTTTGTTCAATACTGTGTAACAACTAGTTTAAAATTGTGAAACAATATGATTTTGATTGATTATTCTAAATAATTTTTTTTTACTAATACTAATATAATATAATATAAATTTTACTGCGTGATGGTACGAATTTTTCTTTCATTCCTTCATCAAACAGTACCGACGATATGCTTCACTAGTGTTAAAACAGATTACTTTTTAATAAGGAATTTTGACACAATGTATGCATATATTTTTTTACTGGCTCAATTATTAGAGTCGAAACGTAAGAATCACAAAAATGACATACTTTAAAATGAAATAGCCACAGAATAAAGCGATTTTCATCACCCCGTTAATATAAACGACTGCTCTGTGGTTTTGTCGTGTTTCGACCATAAAAGCTTAAAATGGTTACTGGCATTATGAATCTAACCGGATGATGACTCTATTGCCAAGGCTGAAACGTTTTAGTCACAAAGAGTGACATACCTTAAAACAATATGGTCAATAAAATAAAGCGATTTTCACAATCCCGTTAATCTAAACGACTGCTCTGTGGTTTTGTCATGATTCGATCAGCTTATAATGGCGACTGGCATTATGAACATAACCGGATGATGACTCTATCGCCAAGGCTGAAACGTTGGAGATGGTGATACCTTAAAACAATATGACCGAAAAACTAAGCGACTTTCATAATCCCGTTAATCTAAACAACTGCTCAGTGGTTTTGTCATGATTCGATAATAAAAGCTTGTAATGGTGACTGGCATTATGAATATTACCGGATGATGACTCTATCGCCAAGGCTGAAACGTTGGAGTCACAAAGAGTGACATACCTTAAAACAATATGGCCGATAAAATAGGGCGATTTTCATAATCCCGTTAATCTAAACGACTGTTCATTAATGTTAGGCATTATGTTAACCAAGAACATATTGCTCTCATCTGATCACTTGGAATCTAACCGGATGATGACTCTATCGCCAGGGCTGAAACTTTGGAGTCACAAAGAGTGACATACCTTAAAACAATATGGCCGAAAAAATAACGCGATTTTCGCGAGCACATTAACCGAAACGACTGCACTGTGGTTTTGTCATGATTCGATAATAAAAGCTTATAATGGTGACTGGCATTATGAATATGACCGAATGATGACTCTATCGCCAAGGCTGAAACGTTGGAGTCACAAAGAGTGACATACCTTAAAACAATATGGCCGAAAAAATAAAGCGATTTTCGCGAGCACATTAACCGAAACGACTGCTATGTAGTTTTGTCATGTTTCGACCATAAAAATCTGTAATGGCGAGAAAATGTTTATCCCGACCAACAACGCAGGCCCTCGTCCCTCCCGCTCCGGCTTATTGATGATCCGAGGGAAGTAACAATAACTAGGAGTATTTTTAGAATGAAGTTCTTATCTCGGTCCCGACGTTTCTTCGAAAACAAATAAATTGTATAACTCGCGCTCGGGTGTGCTCCCCTGGTGCAGGGCTGCCGACTTGGGGCTGTTTGTCCTGAAACTTGAAATTCGGGACGTAATAATAATGCGATTTCGATTACGTGCGATTTTCGCAAAAGTTGCCAAACCGACGCGAGCGATTCACAAAGTAACATTCGCAAATATTTACAACGCTCGAATTTTCATAATATTCACAAACCCGTGAGAAAAATCATGTTACTTACGAATGACCCGTAAACATTTTTTATTAAACTACCACTAATTTTATAAATGAATAATATAAATATTCAATATTTTTGGCTTAGAGTACAAGCTGGAATTCCGTTTTATATAGAATAACGTTTTGTCCTTTTGCTAACTTGGTTCGCTTCGCTGAAGTAGTAAACGAAGTAACCGTATGGAATATTTAATGAATTTGAATTAAATAGAGTAATTTATTGATGTATTTTAAAATTTAATGAATGCAGTCTACGTGGGTCAAAAACAAGTGCATTGATGTAGTTAACGCAAAACAATAAGTAAAATGCATATTAAATTGTGAGATGAATATTGTTTTTAAAAACTGAATATACTTGTACGTTAGCATTTTTTTAATAAACGAAATGGAAAAATGTCCCCATTCGGAACAGGAGCAACCCTAAGTTAAGTTATGTTGCCCAATACACGTATTATGGCGGTCTCGTTAGGATATACTCCGGCAGAATACATTAAGGAACTGGGACCATTTTAGTAAATCGTACGTGACATGCAAAGTTAAGAAAACACTAAAGTCGAATGAATTATTCCACATAGAATAAGTTCCGCGTGGAAAGCTTCAGGCAATCTGAAACGAATGAATCACTTAAAAATCCAGATGAAAAAGCAGAAGAGACTTAAATATGTCATTCATATAAATACAAACAAAACATATATATATAAATATATAATATAAAAGGTATATTTAATATAAAAAATATAACGTGTTTCTACAGCATTCTTATCCTTAATAACAACATGAGCATAACAAATTTTTAATTTCTCTCAACGATATTTCAATTTATTTTTAGTAATGATGTACAATTCGCTCGTTTGTTGTTTTTGATCCGAGTTATTAAAATACATGAAAATTACTTCGAGTTGATGTAAATAATTCATGAAAAAAATGTCGTTCAGCTCTCCATTAAAACTTTTTGTTTAAAAAAATAAATAAAAACAACCTGGCAATTATTCTCGTTCCAAAATCGTTAAAAAGGATATTATGAAGTTGACGGAAAGGAAAGATATTAACGCACAGAATATTTACACTTAAATAAAGACATTTATATGAAATATTTCATTCTTGAGGTGTTATATATTTTTTTCACGTCTCCCTATAGATAGCCCCATAAATGTATCGCATTAATATTTACACTGTCAAGGCTGAAAGAGCTGAACACGTTTTCAATATTAACAGCTATATTTTTCTTTGTAATACAAAAATCAATAGGAATATTTATAGGAAATATACAATGAAGTCTCGAATAACAGAACACACTTACTTCCAAATCGATTCCGGATAACGCGTCGAGCACAACTGACGAAGAAGTCTAGTCGGGCCGACGCTGAGCGGAAATAAAACGGGCGAGTCCCCCCCCCTGGTCGCTGTTATTATTGTTACAACCCGATTGATCCGGGAAAACGAGCGTATCGATACTTATGGCGGCCATTACGTCTCGAGCTTAATGGTAACGAGGAAGTTACTCTCGGCAATTATTCCTGCGGCCGTTTATATAAACAAATTAATCGCAAGAGCGCCTCGGCTCTGGGCGAACGGACGAGTCGGAAAAATAGGCGTATAATAATAATTAAAAATAATTATATATATATATAATTGGGCGGGTTGAATCTGGGGCGGACATGTTTTTTTTTTTTAAACTTTTTGTTTTGTCAACAACAAAAAAATCACTGAGACCTTGGATCTTAGAATCGTAAAATAAAATTTTAATTTAGATTTTTGACTGGGCATTCTCTTTGTTTTATGTGTGAAATTTTATTTACTTTCAAATGCTAGTAATTCATATTTTCAAGTAAAAATTAAAAAGCTGGTTTTATTATAATATATTCAAGTTAATTATTATGTATATAGCCTGAGACTCTGTTTATCTTTTCTTTATAACAACTCATGATCGGCAATCGGTAATAAAGTCCTATTCAAGCATGTTACATTTATTAACAACTTTAGTATTTGTAACTTAAGTATTTAGAACCAAATACACTATATGTGTTTTTTGAAAATTTTCGTTTTATAGACATCGGATTTATTGTTCATTAAGATACTTATATTAGATATTTGCTTTATCTTGAACTTCAAAATTTTTTATTATACTGATATTTAATGATATTAACGTCAAAAAAAGTAACAGTTTAGAGACAAGAGTCTTCTGTATAATTTATTTAATATATATATTTCTCAGATATTAACACAAACGGGAATGCACTTAAAAATAAAACACTACATTTATATCAAATTATACTCATTAAGGGTCAACTTAGCAAAAAAATTATATGTGAAAAAATCGCTTGAAATATTTTTAAGGAATTGTATTTTTATATTTTTTTATTTATTTTAAGCAAACGAAGCATTATTTTGTATTCACATATTACTTGGATATGAAAAAAACACCTATTTACTTATTTTTCATGTGTGTGATATAATAAAATTGTACTATTACAAAACAGCTCATAAAACTGCTCATAAAGTCAACGCACACCTGTCTTTTTTTTTTGATAAAATTTCATACTTTTGTAGGAAATTTTCTTTTCGTATTCTGTAACGTGTAATAAGTAATTTCATACTGTACGGAGGCTTCGCAGGCGAGTGCGGGGAAAACAAAATCATAACTCAAGAGAACCAACAGCGGGGGAGAGGAGCGGCGCTACAGTATCACAGGTAAAAATCGATGCCGAGTGATAAGAAAGAAAACATCTATTTTTAGTTCTCCTGATGATAAAACCATTTCGTTTATTGCGGTGCCATCTTTTGTTATGTCATTCTGATGAATTTTTTTTTTCTTCATATTTTTGCGTGTATTCTGGTTTTATTGTCAGAAACCACCTGTTTTTAACTATTTTTATATATTCTCGTACAGGACTTGAGTAGGGTTATTTCTACAAACGGTAATCGTGACGCCTTTTTCCAATACAAAAATATTAATATATAATAACTATGCAGCGTAAAATTTTAAAAACATTCGATTGTCATGAAACATAAATAAATTACAGAATTGATTATTTCATCACTAAAATTCCGCTAAAAACAAAAATAAATTTGCTTTTTTTTTTATTAAGCTCCGAAAAAATTTTTTTTTTCAAATCTGGGAGTAAAAAAAAACAATTTTATTATTTTTCTTATATATTAAATGTTTAATGCCTTATTTACAAATAATTTAACTAACGAACATTCTCATATAGAGTTTATTAATGTTATTGTTGTTTTGGGGCTCTTGCTATTGTTTCCGTAGCTTGCTGCAGAAAGAGTAGCAGATCTAAACGCCAGAGCTTTCTAAAAAAATGAATATATAATAATGCTATTGTGCAGCAGCAATACGCAGACTTTTCTTTTCAATAAAAAAAACTGCCATGTAGAAGAACCCGGGGACCTACTAACACTATTTTCCCGGTAAAAAAACCATGAAAACTGCCCCAGCATGAGTTGGTCGCCAACCTCCTCTATATAAACCATTGTTAGTAGCTGTTAAAGATTTGAAAAATTCTTGGGTTCTATGTTGATCCTAATTCAATATGATTACTGAAGTTTGCACATTGTTTAATTATTCAAAAATTATTTTAATATTTTAACAAATGATTTTTTTGTTAAAAATGTCCCGCAATTGAAGCTAGAGGACCACTGTGCGGCGGACGAGTATTGCAGAAGGAAGGTGGGGTGGGTGATGAGGAAGAGAGCAGGGGGGGGGCTCTCCCAGATAACAGATAGTTCTATTTTGGGCTGGGGCTGGCGGTGTTTACCGAGGGAAGGGCTGGACTCGCCGGTCTCCGAAATGAATTATTGTGAACGCCAATTGTGTGCCTCCCACCCACACTGTGTGCGTGCACTGCGAATCTAACTCAATTTACGAAAAAATACTCTAACTCTAAATTTTTAATTGCAAAAAAATCACATCCTCATTTTAGGCCACGTTTCCATTACTAAGTTGAGTAATCAATATGTTCGTAGGCTACTAGAAACAAATTATCAGTTTGATGCCTAAATGTATTAAAAGTTTTGTGTTATCGCTACTATTTGCTCTCGATAAAAATTAGTTGTTAGCACTGTAGATATGTTGTTAGCATTATATATGTATGTACAGGGTGCCCAAAAAGAGTATCAGGTATTTGTTTTAGTGACCGTTATTGAGATATGCTGCGAAAATTTTGGGCCCAGAGTTGCAGGAGTTTCAAGGTTTCAACTCAAGAACGTGGTTCCAACAAGACCACTTACCATACATCCAATCAATCAATTGAAGCTGTTAACGAATTATTTAGAGATAACATCAACTGGCCTCCCAGAAGCCCTGACCTTAGCCCTCTTGACTATTTCGTATGGGGATACCTTAAAAGTAGGGTTTATGAGAATAATCCGACGAACCTAAAGGAATTGAAACAAAACATCGGGTCAGAAATGGCAGCAATATCGAGGGCTATGTGTCAGCGTGTTATCAGCAATCTTCGTTCCAGATTAGAAGAGTGCCAGCAGCGTAACGGTCACCATTTGGATAACATCATCTTTTTGAAATAATTTTCCATTTTGTATTCTAATAATCAACAATAAAAAAATACTTGATTACTAGTAGTTTTTGTTTTAGTAAACTTACAAATACCCGATACTCTCTTTGGACACACTGTATACATAGGATATCGTAACACGACTCTCATTTAAGTTACAATAAAAATAAAGTAAGATAAGTTTAAATAGTTTTTTTGATAAAGAATGTTAATTTTCGTTTATTTTAAAATAATGAAATAAGACTTTATTTCATATAAATAATTTTTTGCATTGCTCGTTTAAACAGAAAAGGTGCAGTTTGTTGTTTATTTCTCAAAAACAGTAAGAGTTGCTCGTTCAATCATATTGCGTGCTTTGCGCCTGAAAGCTTTAACCGCTTTCTCGGCTGATAGTGCATTTAATAATGACAAATAACCTCCCTTGCACCTATTCATTATTTTATTTGCATTTTTCCCGCTGGTTATTACAAAAAAAGCATTGAAAAACTGCAACAAATAGGAACTATTTATCGAAATACATTTTTTTAGTACCTACAGGTATTTAAATCAAATGTTACATCGAGGCATTGAACACGTTTTATTCAACGTGCAATTATTAAGAAAACCCTGGTTTAGTTTATAAAACTTATAAAACGATACATTTGTCACATTGACTTAAAAAAATAGTAAAATATTTCACTGTACAAAAATGTTACAAAGTAAATGAACTTTTTTTTGAAATTATTTTTTGATAAGAATTTTTTAATATTACTTTATAATATGTTTGAAAGTGCTTATTTTTTCAAGTAGAGATTTAAAGTATCACAAGGTAAGTGTTCAATAATAACGTGCTTAGCTGCGTCTGCGAGCATAGGCACGTCGAGAGTCTTTTCTTTGAAATTGTATTATATAAAATTACAAAGCCTCCCTTTGATATCTTTAGGAGTACTCATATCAAATAATCTTGAGAATTTTTGTATTTTCAAGAGACTCCTAGTTTTTTTTTTCATTGAATTATACGTTAATGTATTGCGAATTTAAATTCAACAAAAAGATTAGTAAAGTTTTAAAAAATATTTTAAAATCCTTTGATGTGTTAATATAAAGTTTTACTTGTGTGACGAAAGCTATTTTGAATTCTAAAGTATAAAACTGTTAAGATAAAAGTCATTTAAAATATAACAAACGTTTTAACAAGACTCAAACTACTTATTGATTTTTTCACGACAACATTTCGATGCTTTTGTCGTATTTGTTCAATAGAATTATTTTATTACCATATATCACGAAGTTTCTCTAGCAAAATGTATTTTACCCATATTTATTTTGCGACATTTGCTTGACTCGGTTGGCGTGTTGACTCAGTGGTTAGATAGTTGAATTTTAATAGAAAGGTTTCCGATTCGACCCCAATCCTAAGAGATGAGTCTCAATTGATATTATTGGACTCACGCCTGCGTCGGTACAAATTGAAAATACTTTTAAATTAACCTGATAATCATGCATACTAAGAGAAGTGTTTATTGAATAAGTATTCAAGTGAGAGAATCAATTAAGCATAAGAAAAATTTATGTATAAAAAAAAATAATAAATCATATTTTGATATGGATATAAAAATATTTAATAATGACTTCGTAAAAATCAATGCTACTAACGATGATGATGTTTTACAATAACAGAAAGGAATAAACAAAAGATTTTATTAAAGCTTGTACGCAAATATTTTAATATAATTCTATTGAAATTATCTTTCACTATTTTTAGCACGAACTGTGGAACGAACCTCCAACGCCAGGAAGGTGTTTAATCTCTTTGTTCCCTTAAGGTCATGAAATTTTAACGGTCATGTTTTCGTTGAATAATAACGGTATATAAATAAAATAAAAATGATAGAAGGTATTACGGTTTAATCTGCGAGACCACGGAAGCCGAAACAAAAGAAATGCTGAACACGCGGCAGTCATCTTGGTCGCGTGACCGGCAACGCTGAGGCTATAGAGACGACTCGAGGCTATTTATGGCATTTTCCGCCAGCCAAGTACGTCATACTCTACGTGAGCACCCCGCAATCAAATAATCCATATGGATCGACGTATTCGCAATTAAAAACGACTTTTTAACCGGATACTCGGTGGGAAAATTGCTTGCTACGAGGCCACCTCCATATCGAAATCGCCGTTCAAATAGATAATTATTATTTTTTTTAAATACGACATCTTTACTATGTCAAATAATTTGAATATCTAAATGTTAAATACGCCCAGTAATATGTATATGTTTTGAAAACAAGCAGATTTTTTACAAATATTTTACAAGGAGAATACGTCATGCATCAGTTGCTATTATATATTTTATGATAGACCGAAAACAATGTGCATTGTTTGCACAAAAAAGGGGGATTTTTGTATTAAAATAACATTAATATTTGTTGGTATAATTTCAATATTTTTTTATAATAAATTGAGATTTTAGAAAATGAAATAACTGATATAAAACAGCCGGTAAAGAGTAGAGAGAACTCACCGATCTGCGATCAGTCGTGATTGTGAAGTTATATTTTATTAGAAATATGCATTATTCATCAGTTGATATTATAAATTATATGTAAAATCGAGAACAATATGCTTTGTAGTCTTAAATTATGTCTAAAAGTTGATCAAGGGAGATATTATTATATAAAATCTCATTATAATAAAATAAAACCAAATGGTTTTGGAGACTACGTTAATTTCACTTGTAGCGAGAGCTCTTTCGCCGAACACGGCATCTTCAAGACTGAGTCTATACAGAAAAAAGCTAGCTTATACATAACAAATTCAACAGAAATATATGAATCATAGATTATACTACATTGCAAATTTATGTGGAAAAATGCTTCTATTGAGTGCTGTGAAACCCCATTAAAATGATATTAACAGCAATAATTTGTGATGATTCCTGACTGTCCTGGCCGCCACCTGAAAGCGATTAGTTTGAAGATGCCGTGTTCGGCGAAAGAGCTCTCGCTACAAGTGAAACGAACGTAGTCTCCAAAACCATTTGGTTTTATTTTTTGATAATAAAATGGAGTATTACAAAATAAACACCTGTTCCATTAATTTTATAAAATCTCACTCTGCTGGATAATGCCAACGCGAAAGGTTGGCAGTCTGAGTAGTCTCCAAAACCATTTGGTTTTATTTTTTGATAATAAAATGGAGTATTACAAAATAAACACCTGTTCCATTAATTTTATAAAATCTCACTCTGCTTGATAATGCCAACGCGAAAGGTTGGCAGTCTGGGTAGTCTCCAAAACCATTTGGTTTTATTTTGTGATAATAAAATGGAGTATTACAAAATAAACACCTGTTCCATTAATTTTATAAAATCTCACTCTGCTTGATAATGCCAACGCGAAAGGTTGGCAGTCTGGGTAGTCTCCAAAACCATTTGGTTTTATTTTGTGATAATAAAATGGAGTATTACAAAATAAACACCTGTTCCATTAATTTTATAAAATCTCACTCTGCTTGATAATGCCAACGCGAAAGGTTGGCAGTCTGGGTAGTCTCCAAAACCATTTGGTTTTATTTTGTGATAATAAAATGGAGTATTACAAAATAAATACCTAGCTTGATAATGCCAACGCGAAAGGTTGGCGAAACCGATTTGATAAAGGGAAGGGTAAGGGTAAGGGTAAGGGTGAGGGGACTCACCGATCTGGGGCACGTCGTACTGGCGGTTGCCGCGCACGCTGCGCAGCATGAGCTGGCTGGCGAGGCCGGCGGGGAGAGGGCCGCCGCGCTTGCTCCAGCCGCCCGCGCGCCGCAGCTTGGACATGCCGCCCTTGCCCGCCCACTCGCCGCTGCGGTTCCAGGGGTAGGCGCGCGACACGGACTCGCCCAGCCCGCGCTTCCACGGGAAGTCCTTGCCGTCCGTTCTCGACTTGTTCTTGTCGCCGTTCTTCAGCGTGGCCTTCTTCGCGTACCGCTTCTTGGCGCTGAGCTCGTCGAGCTCGGAGATGTCGCCGTCGGGGTCGGGCGGCCCGAACAGGCTCTGCAGCCCGACGTCGGGCAGGCGGTCCGCCGCGTAGCCGGGCTCGTCCACGCGGAAGGAGAAGGGCGAGTACTTGTCGTCGCGGAAGTGCGCGAAGGGCGCGGGCGGGGGCGCGGGGTCCAGGGACAGCGGCGCGCCGTCGGCCAAAAGCCAGCGGTCGGCAGCGGTGCGGCGGTGCGCGTCGCGGGCCAGCGCGGGGCCCGCCTCGCCCGCCGCCGCCGCGCCCGCCAGCCCCAGCGCGCCCAGCAGCGCGCCCACCAGCGCCAGGGCGCCCCGCACCCGCATCCTGCTCAGTCCTCGGCTAGGAGTCACCGTCCCGGCGAGACTGATCATTGCTCCGATTGTCCGCTGATTGTCCATTAAGTGCCGTTGAAGGCGACCATGTTGTCTCGCGCGCTGCTCCCGCTCGGCGTCCGGCGTCCCGACGGCCGCGACCGGAAATCCGCCCGCTCCGCTCGACTCGACGCAGTTCACTGTCTTTTTTTTTTTTGTTTTGTTTAGCACTTGAACTTTGTAATGTGTATTGAATTAACTCTCTCGGGACTCTCGCTGGTGAAGGATCGCATCTAAACTTCGTTTCTTCTCTTTAATGCCTCGTTTGTAATCTGAAATAAGAAAATGAATTCATTAATTCAAACATAAAACGATGAACATTCCGCGTCTCCCGGTAGTAAAAACTAACGGAATTAATAAAAGAACACCTGACTTTAAAGGTCACAGCATAATTACTTTGCAGTATATAACAAAAATAAAACAATATGATCAAAGAGAATATAATATTATGTACTATCATTTGTTATTGTTAACGTGCGCATCACGTATTTTATTATAATCCACGGGTTTTAAATGAATAATTAGCCGTTTCGTATAACAGCTAAATTACAGAGAATTTTTTTGTTTTATGGCAATGCAATATTCAAATAAAATGAAGCGTTATAACAATATTACCATAATCCCATTTTACAATGACATATAAATCTGTGAATTTATTCATTTTGAGTACCTTGAAAATTTTATTTCTTTAATTTTAAATTTATTTAACAGGCTTAGATAATACAACGATTTATATTAATAAAGATATCAATAATATAATGCGGTCGAAACATAGATATGACCATCAAATTTAACTCAAAAGATTTATAAGTAAACGCTTTGTCCCTTATAGATATAAAAACATGTTTTTATTCCGAAAATACTATTCTCTCACTGAAATAATTAAATAGTATAAAAAATAATAAGCATATCTGTAAGCATGCATAAAGCTTTCACTCGACTCGTCTGAAGAAACATTTTAAAGGCAAAAGGCAGTTCAATGTTGATTCAAAAAGACCGACTCCAGAAATAATACAATCCCGATTCAAAGTTGTCTCGACAGCCGGGAGAGGCTCCGCGGGGTATCGGGGGGCGAGCTTTCAGGCTGCTGCAACAAGTCCGCCGGAGTTCCGGTCGCGATTCTGCGAGCCTGATACCGCAGAGCCCCCGGGGAGCTGGGAAATCCCCGGGGACCCGGGACGTTGGCCACCGACTCGAAGGCTTAAACGCCAAGATCTAAATTTAAGATTGCTACACCGATGCTCTGTTATAAGGCCACCATTGCCGACATACTAAATTTTTTTTTTATTTATTTTAAACTACCCTAAAAGTACTTTAGGTAGTATACGTAAATAATAAAATCCACCCAAATATCCATTCGATTAAAAGCAACAATCTGCTTCGATGAAAAATACTTATAACTGTATAATATTTAAAAACCGCCCCCTTAAAAGCGGCTTACAGTTAATCTTAAAATTCAAGACTCATTAAACTTTCAAAATTTTCTAAACAAAAGATCTGTATTTACAGTCTGATGCTTAAATTGAAAATCTGTATCGATGAAATAGAAATAATAACATCAAAATAATTTCTTCTTTGCGAAGGTAAACTTTCTCTTTGAAAAAATAACAGCTTACTATACAAGACTAATAATGCATCTAAAACTTTAACCAAAGGACAGATCTGTATTCACAGTAACCGATTAGTGAATCGACAATCTACAATGAAATGTAAGTATAAAAAAGGCTTACTATGAATACAATATTAATGATGCTTTCAAAATTAAAACTTAAGAAAAATTCCTGTCCAAAAATATCCTGCAATACAAGACTAACAATGATTTCAATATTATTTGAATTCACAGCTACCCCGGGTAGATTTAAATAACATGAAGGTAGTTTTCAAAGTTAAAACTCTATCGAAAATACAATATTTTGGTCTAGACAGATCACTTAAGCCGAGCATTCCAAAAATAATATACTCATTGGTTGATGTTATTAGACCCGACGTCTTTTGATTGATTGAGAAACAAGATTCAACTCTTGCCTCTCTATTGATAGCTAATCCTGAATACTCCAAGTACTCCACGTGAGGCTTTGACTTCCCAAGCTCTGATAGTGTGTTCTTACGATATCTGACTCCGCCGTATTCTATATTACATAATCATATCTTAAGTGAGTTAATATTTGCTAAAGGCAAAACGTAAATGTAAAATTTACAGGTCAAAACTGACAAGAACATGTGATTTATTGCATATTAAGTATAATTTAATGATCTTCAATTGCGTCTACTTGATCAATCTTAATAAAATCGTTTAATCGAACTAAAGAACAGGTACAGAAAAATTTCTATGAAATTAAAATATTATTGTAGTATACATAAGAAATTATGTTTTTGTTTAATTTTTTTGTTTTAATAATAGTAGACGGTATTAATTTATATTTTTATATTTCAAGTATATTATTTAGGAACATTACGTATGGCATTGGCTACTTTCTGTGCAAAAATGTACCAGCTTAGGTTCACTTTACACACGCTAGAAACTCCCTCGCAACTTCATTAGTAAATGAAATGTTTCTGCGGTTACTTAGATCTAAAAAAAAAAAAAAAAACAAGACCATTAACAAAGCGATTCGCGGTCCCAACTATACAGCTGTTCTGAGTTTTAATTAATACGACTCCTTAAAAGATAAGACAGTGGAAAAACCGCACCCAGAGGAAAATGCTATTTCCCCGAGTTTGGCGTCCAGACAAGGAGCTTCCTGCGGATAGAGCGTTCTAGAAATCTCGTGTGTCTTTTTGTGCACTTTACGTGACCGAGCCGGGGCGACTGAAAACCTGACTGCGAAACAATTTCCAGCAAATCCGCCCTTACTTTCTCCGCTTCTACTGCCCGGGTTTATTTTGTAAAGTACAGTGGAACTGGTTGTAGGGGTGTAAAGTTTTATCGGAGAGCATAAACGTATCTAAACGTCTTCAGGTATTTAATAACCATTCCGCTATATGCTTCAAAGCAAGTAAAAGTATTTTTCGTGTCGTTGTAAGTCGCTTGATGGTATTGTAATTTCATTGTGAAATCGTGGAGTGATTTATATAAAAAAGGGTTTCATTTTAATTGAAATATACACACATATACTATGCTCAATATTTACGTATGTAGCTTTACAATTAAATGTACTTTTGGTTCATTTATTCATAACAAAGTGGAAACTAAACACAAGAAATCACGTCGCTTGGATTAACAATTTGCCACTTTTTTCTCTTTAAAGCTGTGAAGCCTGTTATTAAGGAAAATAAACTAATACTTCATATGTCGAATTAAAAAAAAAGGTTTATATATATTCTGAAATATACAATAGAAGAATTTTTGCAAGATTTTTTTTATGTTTATAAGTGTATCATTGTGGTTTCACATCGGCGTTGGATCTATGGAAATGGAGGTCGCACAAATGTATCGCAGTCTTAAGTGGACATTACGAAAATAATACCTATTTGAGTTTCGTGTATTGGCTTCACTATATATAGAAGGAAATATTTTAAAAATTCATGGCCTGGTAACGATCCGGTTTACAAGGCAGATCGTGGAAGGCATTGAGAATCCACTTTGATATAAATGCTTACGAAAATTTACTTTACATCCAAGAAGATTTTATTCAAGCTTTCTTGATATCATGTTTAATGCTTGCCTTTGATATAAAAATAATATTTTTTGGAAGAGTTTACAATTACGCTGAAATCAAATCTAAATATTTGGTTTATGAAAGCTATTTTTGTATTCCTGTGATTTAATTAAAAAATAAATTCCAAACACAGACGTAACGACCTCAAATAAAAGAAACTAGAATTTTTTCTAAACTTTATTTGAATATATAATTCAAATAATACAAAATTATTCGTCAACTTTTCAATAAAATTGTACCAAAAAAAAAAACATTTTTCTGTTAAATACATAACTTAAATATGGGAGTAATCAAAACTTTTTAAACATCTTAACTTTTTTGAAGGTACTTTCTTTGATGAAATATAATATTTAGGTCAGTATAATTTAACGAGGCAATTTTTATTTTAAAAAAAAAGGTTGTTTTAATAAAACTAGAATAGTTTCAGAACGGAGCAAAAAATATCAAAGTATTTTTGACTAACATCAAAGACACGGAGCAATGTTTTATCTATCTATAAGATAAAGTTGTAAATATAGTCTTGGTCAACCTAAAATCAGAAAAATCTATTTTTATTTTTTATATTCTCTAAAAAGCATATTAAGGTCACTTTTTCTCTTTTTTGTAAATACCAAAATAAACAAAGATCACATATAAAATTGATGGCTTGCCAAATATAGGAGGTATTGAAGTACATATTAAAACGTTAGTTGATAATAAACTTTTTTAACGAAAATAAATTTATTTCCATAATACAATAGAAGGCTTCAGATTTTATATTGACTCCGACTCTTTTCTTTTTTCAGTATTGCTAAAACAGTTATTGCTTTAGTCAATTCTCTCGTTCTGAGAACGAATCTCTTCAGGTAATGTGTCCATTCAAGCGATGTGCATTTTCCGGCTCAATGTTTATTACTCTGGTAGTGAAAATGTACGTGTCATGGCACTGCTGTTGTATATAAACCTTTTACGCGTACTTTTAAGTTTCAATTTATTTTTATTGTGTTTTTTTTATATACAACACAAAACATTACAAAAAAATCTTGATTTTTTTATAAAAAATGTAGTTTTTATCAAAAGCTACAAAATATGCTCTGAAGGGGGAGATGATATATTTTTCCGATAGCATATTTTTTAATCGAGTTAATTTAATAGATAACGCTTGGAAATAAATAAAAAAAATAATTTACAATAATGCTTGGATATCATTGCAAAAGACTAATAAAAATAAAAATTTTGTTTCAAACACAAAATACCCGTTTTTAACTGTAACGCGTCCACACTCCACGATAAAAAAAAAAGAGTAAATATTAAATCCGGCCCGGCGCGCGGGTATTTATAAATTTAAAACCTCGCACATTTTCATCACTAATCCGGCATAATATCGCAAGCAAAGAACACTAGATTAGCCGGGGAAGGTGGGGGGGGGGTGGCCCGGGTCTGCAATCTCCCCATCGGGCGGACAAAACCCCGAAAACACGAAGGCTCCGACGCTTTTGGTGGGCCGGCCGCCCCCACTTGTTGGTACGGTCCGCTATTTTTAGCCCCATTCTCGACCGACCCATTGAGAAGATCAAACCCCGCCTGTGATATCGAGCGGGTTCTCTCTTACAGGCCCACCTATGTACTTACATGACTGCAATACAGGGTGTTTTTTTTTTTTTTTTTTTTTTTGTTTATTCCACAACGAGAAATACACGAGGGCGGTCCGATAAGTACTTAGCCTACAAAAGAAAAACGAAACAGTAGGCATTTCAAAAGACCGCGTAGGTCTTTTTCTTGACGTTTTCTCGAGGTCTGCAAAGTAGGCCTCCGTGGTGGCGATGACCTCCTCATTCGTGGCCATTACCTTTCCGGCCGATAGGACAGTCTTCGCCTTCTTCGGAGCACGTTCGCCGGGTGAAATCCACTGTTTCGACTGTTCCTTGGTATCTGGTGTGTACCAGTGGATCCATGTTTAATTCATTCATTGTCACGAAACGACGCAGAAACTCCTTCGGATTGCGCTTAAACGCTGCTTTGAAGTGGTCTTACGTTTGCTCTTGTTGCCTGGAGTGAACAAACGCAGCACCCATCGCGCCGACAGCTTTCTCATGCCCAAAATTTCATGCAGGACATGACCCACGCGGTTTTTTGAGATGCCTACTGTTTCAGCTATCTCGCGCATCTTCAATCGGCGGTCTGCCAATACGAGATTGTGAATTTTTATCACGTTATCCTCCGTGGTAGCCATTTTCGGGGCACCAGGGCGTGGCTCATCAAAAACCGACGTGCGACCACGTTGAAACTCGTTAAACCAATTTTTGACGGTCGCCATCGAAAAAAAAAAGTCACCGTACACAGCATCCAAGCGTTCTTTGATTTCGCTGCGCGATTTCCCTTCCAAAAACAAGAATCAAATCACCGACCGATATTGCTCTTTTTTCATTTTTCTAAAATACGCGTACACGTCCGCTTTCACACGCGGTCAAAACAAAACTACGAGTTAGATTCGGCTGAAATTTTGACAGTAGCCATCTACGAGAACATACTACACGATAGTAAATCTCTCTTGCAATATTAGCACCATTGGGCGGTGCGGCTAAGTACTTATCGGACCGCCCTCGTCGATGAAAGAGTCAGAGGAGTCCAAAACAAGAAATGCTGTGTCAAATTTGAAAGTTTTCTGGCATACGCCTAATTTTAAAGTTTTCAACGAATTTTATATATAAACACTCTACACCCTACACTTTTATATCTCCTTAATACCGTTCGTTCAAAAACATTATTTAAATAGCTATAACAGATGATTGCTCATGCGTATACTTTTACTATTCGGAACCAACGTATGAAGCTGTTAGTTTTTATAAAGGAACAAGTGTTTTTTTTTTTGATTCATGAAAACTAAGACTCTCGCTGAATTTTCAGCTGATACTTTTAATAAACAACTCCAATTATATATTGCTTGATTCTTTGCAGCAGCCGAAAGCTCAAGCCGGCAAGCCTTCGAGCGTGGTAAATGGCTCGTGACGTTGCGAGGCACCCTGTAGAGTGGGTCGGGTGTACGCGCAGAACGTATTTTTGTGTACCAGAGATATGTTTAGGGCTTGTTTTTGGTTACGTAAACTTTATTTGACGCAGTGTGTTTTTATCTATAAATAAGCGAGCTTGCATGGTAAGCGGCGATTGCGGCATCAACCGAATTATGATTGGATTCGATTAAGGGCGATTGTATTGTGAATTTTAGAATTGAATGCCTTAAGTGTATCCCCTCGCAATGATTGAGAGTTGCGTAATATTTAAATACTCTCTAATTTACAACAGGTAAGCGTTGTAAAAATATCTTAATACACAAATCGATAAAGACTCCATTAAGCTAGGACCGTATAAACAACTCTGCAATAAATCCTGTCCGTAAAAAAAGGTTAAACACTTTGTGAGAAAATAAAAATACAAAATTTAAGCGCACGAATACTTAAACTCTCGATCCTGAAAATAAAAAAGCCACTTGTATAAATAAATAAAAAATCAATTTTGTTCGAGAAAAAATATGCTGCAATATAAATTGCTCTGACGATTTCTTTCATCAAGACATTTTCATTGATCATATTTTATTTGTGAATGAAAAGCAAAAATATATAATATGATAAACCTGGAGGAGTTTTCGTTTGAGTGCATGCGAAAATTAATATTTGTAAGTCACCTTTGAACTGCTTTTATAAGGCTTTAGAGTTTAAACAAAGGATTTGAGATAAGTATTCAATTACCTTCTGTTAAATTTAACAAAATTCAATTTTCCTCAGTGCGGCTTATTTTTTAAATTTTTCTTCATAATTTGATGAAAGTAAAATAAAACCGTCTAGCTACTAAAAACTTTATGTGTACTTGATTTTTATTAATTTTTATTACATATATATTTTACCAAATATTTTTTAAATTATTTATAATACCGATTTAAACTAATCCTAAAATTTAAAACAGTAAAATATTTTCAGGTGGCATAATTAATGTTTTAATACAAATTAAACAAAATATTTTTTTTTGTCTAATTTTATTAAAAATTAATAGAGTTTTAAAAATTTGTATTTTATTTATGTCTACTTTAAAAAATAATGGTGTAGCCATGTTTCGAATATTCATGTTTACTTTTGTGTATATATTCTACTTTTTTGCAGTCGTCAGCGTCGCACAATATGATTTTTTAGAAATGCAGAAAAAAATAAGGATTAAACTTTGAAAAAAATTATAAGATGGTTAGAAATACACAACATTGAATAAAAAATTTGAAATCGTTTAGCTATATTTATATATAATTTTGGTGTTAAAATAAAAATATATTTAGCAATAAAAATCATTACACACATAATTTTTTTCCATTGGTACTTCATCAGTAATTACTTTTCAAGTGAATAATCGAAAATGTGGATTTTTATCATACTATATAAAATTAAATTATCTTTATATAATAATTACAAATTTTATCCTCACCTGGCCAAATTCATTTCTAAATAAACAGTTTTATTGGACGGTTCAGTTCTGTCACGTTTGTATTCTAGATCCTTTCCAAATTAACCCCTTGCTTGCTACCAGTTGCTGTGGTTCTATGGTATACTATTTCCGGAACGATTTGTACCTAAACTGCTACCGGAAGTCATTTATTACCGCCTAATTATAGTCGATTTGCTGTAAGATAGTCCCTACTAATCAATATGGGAGCATTGCCTTTTAAACTGCTCCAAATACAGCCGTAGAAAGCAATTAATACTGCAACTTAAAATTTTATATATATATTTTATATATACCATATATATATTTTATTTATATATATATTTTTTTGATTATTAGAATTAACAAAACTCAGTCGAGGAATGCGTCGTAGAACCAAAATATTTGGACGATAAAGACAATGAAAGCTATGATGGTATAGAAATGTACTCTATAATGTTTTATTTATTAATTTAAATTAATATAAAAATACAAATTAATTGCTTATATATATTTTTAAAATAAAATTAATTCATAAAACTAAATTTTCTGAATCATGATTTATTTTTTTGACGTAAACCTGTTCTATTTAATTCAGTTTGTATCTAAAGATTAACCTAAAGTATTTAAAATTTATTTTAAAATTAAATTACAATAAAATAAATTTAAATTATTTCTACTACATTGTAGATCAGCAAAGACGATGCTGAACATGAATGTTTTTTTAGCTTATTTGATATTTTTGTAAGAATAAATTAATTTGGCTTTACTTTACGTCTGCACGATATGCTTTTAAAGTTCACACGAGCGAGCATGATGTTGAAAAGAATAATATTTTTCATACAAGCAAAATTTAAAAATCAGAGAGAAATTTTAATATTACGATAATGTTTTACGTGATAACGTATGAATTACTTCAAACATTTCACAACACAGCGATTCATTTCATATGAACAGTATTTCATTTTTAAATATTATCATTTCAACATGTATATAAAATACTGTTTATTTTTATATATAAAAAAAATTTGTAGCAAAATTTACATATCAATTAAATATAAAATTTTTAAATGAAAACGTTTTCTAGATAAACCTGTAGAACTCTCCTTCTAAAAATATAATCGCTTTAAAAGCAATGAGGTATTTGAAGTATACAAAAATATACATGTATATTAGTAATTATAACTCGAATACTACAGTTTAAAACATCATTAATAAGTAGAAGCCCGAATGAAAAAAATAATGTTTTAAAACAATTTCAAACATTTAATTTTAATAAAATTTAAAAAAACTTATTTATCTAGATAAAAAAAACGCTTGCCTATAGTAAAATGTCAATTTAATTTAAGTAAAAATTATAAAAACTCATTTTAAAATAATGTGTTTGAATGTCTTCATAATATTTCTCACGAATCATCGATTTTGTACATGTCATGTTTTTTTTTTAATTAAAAAAATAATCTTTTAATTTTTTCGCATGAAAGCAAAACGGAAGCAATCCTTCTTGAGCACAAAACGAAATTTAAAAATAACTTGAATATAAATAACTGAAGCCGGGCCGGCGAACACGGTAGGCATTGATTCTCACTGATAATTTAATGCTTTAGAAATGCAGTAAAAAAATCTGTGTCTCTATATAAAATACCAACTGTCACTTCGTTGATCGTTGGAGCGTTATAACGTAATTCATGTTCACCGGATCTATTTTAGCTCTTTTGGGTTTTGCATTTGCTGTATTTCTTCCAATTACAGCTCTTTTAGGTGGCATTTTTTGATATATATATATATATGTGTGTGTGTATATATTTTTGACAGTTCTGTGTTGTTTTTTTTTTATTGTGGCAGCCTGCATGCGCCAACGTCATACCAATCATCACAAACATTCAAATCAGTGTTTTTGTGTTGGCATCCTGCATTATCTGCGAACTTGACACTATTATTTTTTTAAATGTATTTGTGAACGCCAAATGTCGAAAATCAACATAATTAATAAAACGAATTTGATTATTAATTGTTTAATTTAAATGATTTTAAATGACCTTGGCTTTCAAATTAAACCGGTTTGGGGCACATCGGTTGGAGGGTTCTAAAGCCTATAGCAGCCAAATAACCACCGGTTTTTGAGTTTGTGTTTTATATATGGTATATTTAGACTAGAAATGTAGCCCGTCACAGAATGACGTATTCGATGAACGATGCAATAGTGTTTGGACATATGTTTGGCTGAATACTCGAATAGCTGGGTACTCAAATTTGAAGATGACGCTGCTCACGTTTTCTTTCCAATTCATTGCTTGACATTTGTGTCACATTTTGTGTCACAAACAACTTGCACTTTCACTGCACTTTCACTACACTGTTCTTTATTTAATGCAGTCTTTATCACGTTCAATTGTGCAATTCTTTTTGAATTACGTTTGCTGTGCGTAGACGGTGTTATTTTTTTAGGAGGCATTTTGAGTTATTAATGATGTGATTAATAATTTCTAATGCAATTTCGATGAATAAATAAAGATGTAACTTGTGTCAAACTGACATAAACTGGAAATTTCTAAGAAGCATCGAAATTTGTTTTTTTGTAAAAGTTCTAAATTTGAAATTCTCGCGGTGAACAATAGAATCATATAATTCGTACATATTGAAACTCGCTAAAGCGTATTTTTTAGTTTTATTAAATTAGTTTATGAATGACAATATTATTCTTATCGTCTTGAAAAAACTTACTGAACTTACGTGCAAAAAATCAGCGTTGTATCTTTTAAGATATTCTATAGAGAACCAAAAAATGAAACATACACACACACACACACAATGGCTATTATTATAGTAGATAGATAGATAGATTAAAATTGATTTGAGTGATGAGTGACTCCGCAGTCTGATTTAGCGGGGCGGGGGGTTGTCGCAGCCACCCTGCGGGTGAGTCCAAGTCGGGGGCGGGCGAGCCCAACGCGGCCGCGGTCAAGCCACCCCCGCACCGCCGTGTCGGATATTAAGCGCACCACATTCTTTCGGTTTTAAATAGAACAATTACGATCTCAATCTCAAGATAAAAATAACAAAAGCCTTCGCGGAGCCTTGCCGGGGCGGCTTTCTTCGGCGGTGCGTGCGGGGGCGGCCCGCGCTAATGTCTTTCATAAATTGATATGCTCCGGGCGACTTTTGCGGGGCGACGCGCAGCATACGAACACCCCCCGGGCGCGGTGATAAGATACACCGCAGAGATTGAAATATCGCCTAGAATGCTCCTTAAATGGGATTTTTATTCGACTCGGCAATAAAAAGCGTCATGCCCCGATAAGTGGGCCTACAAGAATGTTAAGCGCATGAGCGGTATAAATAGACGGCACACTTAGTGCTGTGGCGTGATTAGCGATAAAAAGTGTGTCAAACTAAAAAAAAAACATTTTAAATCTTCAGTTTATGATAAATATGTTAACAACTGCGCTTATTTTTTTCTACAAATGTTGGCTAACCGACAAGCTTTATTACCTCATTCTCAAGGAGAAAAATATCAAAGGATATTGCAGTATCAGATTTGGCAGTGCAGAGTGGATAAATTTATCCTTATGAGAGCATTATAATAACATAAAAGGATTGTGCAAACTCGCCTCGATAACATCTGACTTTTGAACTCTGGTCACCTCACTGAACCGGTTCCTGACATTAACGGTGAACCAGTATTCGATTGTATACTTTAATGACAGGATAAAATGAAATCGTTCTTTCTTTATATTACTATGCACAGTGTGCATAGTAATAGTACAAGTGCTCTACAAAATCAATCTTTTAATCATTTGTAGTACAAAAAGCACAGAGTGGAGAATGGACAGAAAAGCACTCTTAAAGAAACATATTTTTGGTAGTATTTCTTATTTGCAACGTCTCGAATAAAAGCCATCCTTGGTTTGAAAACACTACAAAATTCCTGTATTCAAAAGAAATTTTACTAAAAATCTTTTTTTCGTACGCTTAATAACAAAAATCTAATAGGTGTGATGTAAGGTTTTACGATATCTGAGCTTTATTTGCACAGTGCTTTCAAATAAGCCAATATATTAACAAACATAGATAAAACAAATTAATCTATAAAATTGCACACCTGTCAAGCTTTCACTGTAGGTATAATTGAGCAATGTATAAACAATCAGTACAAAAAAAACAGCACAGTAATAAAACGTCTATATTCATTTATTTATTGTGTTATGAAAACATAGAAAGGTTTATCAAAATAATAAAAATATATATAAATACCCACACACAAAATGATACACAGAAAACGATATACTTAAAAAATTGTCTAAAGTATAAACACTTTGACGAGATTTGTTAATAAGCATGAGTTTTAATAAAAAAAATTGTATGTGCTAATCAATGTTTTCTCTCTGTGTTTTTAATCAATGTTTTACGTGCTTTACGTGTATATTGAATGTTCGATGTTCCTGGTAATTTTATCTCAGAATATAACGCAAGGGGGAGATATTGGCTATCCGTTATTTTATGCCAATATATACTGACGGCGCAATGTCAGTGCTTCCTAACGGATCCAACACTCGACCGTATCACGAGCATAAACATCGCCCCTGCCAATCGCTCCGTGAAATGCATTATGCAGCCAACTGCATGCACACCCCTGCGAGGGTGAGAGGGTGCTCTAAGCTTACAGCCTCGGATCTCCCCGAGATATTACCATTTACCTAAGGTGAATTCAGAATTCAAAGAACAGCTTAGTCAGAATCAGACGTGACGAGAAATAGTAAGCGTTGGTATTCCTGTATTAAATATTTTTAAAATTATTTTTAGCCTACTCTCATTTATTATATCTTTTTATAAATCAGTCACTACATGGTGATTAAAAATACGTGAAATTGCGAACATTGTTTAATGTTTGCAATGAAAAAGATTTTGCTAAAAAGCGACAGATAATTTGCGACTCTCTTTCTTTAATATAAATATCACACAAAACCGCTTTAGCTTCTAAGTATTTAAAAGTAAGTAAGGATATTATTTTATAAAATCAATGATGGAATGCCAGCAAGAATGCACGAGTTTTTTCGAGCAAATTTGCGAAAATGTCGGAGAAGTATAACAGCTGAGTTTTCATTCTTATGATAAGCACACATATTAAAAAATATATTTTTAATATGTGTGCTTACTCAATTTGTATAAATTATAATAATCAATTTGTGTTGATTGCTTTAGAAACCTTATTTTAAATTGTATTGTTTAAACATATTAAATGTCACTTAGTGTAAAACAAGCAAGTGAAGAAATCAAAAAAAAAAACATATATGCATAGGCAAACTAATTTACATCTGGACTAAAATAAATAAACATGGGTTATAAGTCTATTTAAGATATAAAGGAGTATTTTAAGCTTCGCGACATTATTATTAATATCTTTCAACTTGATACCAGTATTTATTTAGGCTTTTCTTAACAAAACAGAAAAGGTCACAAACTTATGGCCTCTCATTTAATAAAACGACAAAGGTGTCAAATTTAACTAGTAAATTTTTTTAATAGCTGCACAGTAACTTAAATATATCAGGGCATTTGATTTTATGAAAAAAATATGTTATTCAATTCAAGATTTGAAAATAAATGTTTGTAAAAATTATATATGTTAACAGTCATAATTCCAATAAAATTATATTTTATCAAAAAAACTGACTCAGGTATGTTGAATTTACGGAAAGTTTTGAAATAAATATATGTAAAATTTCCATTGCATTTTATTGCTAAAAAATATTGTTGCACTACCCATGCAGTGAATTTTGAAAATCAGTCCATATGCATTTTCAGCGAACGATAAAACATTTATCTTCATTTACATATCTTTACAAAGTTTTAATATCCAACATATAAACACGCCCAGATAACAAAGTTACATTAATATTTCATTCGTTTATTCAGAAATCAGAGAGCATACCCGAATTCGGCAAAGTTTCAAAAAATTGTGAATTTAAACGAAGCCGCCTGGAAATTTTCGCCCTCTTCTTTGTCTCTTTGCCGAATAAAATGAGATTACCTTGGTGCGTACGAATGTAAATCTTTTATTTGAACGTATTCAGAGCAACACGTTACCTTTTCAGGTCTTAACGTGTTTCGGGGTATATTTCCATAGAACAAAGTAGTTTTGTCACCCTTACGGCTTATCTTACAAGTTAAGAATTGCTCGGGTATTCGCACTCAAGAAAAGCACGGGGGGTGAAAAGCTCGAGCTCCACTGATTGCAGATACAGCCTATTTATACTAGTTTTTTTTTTTTGTTGTTTCGAGATTTTCAAGATAAAGATTATATTAGTGTATGTTTTACAATCTAACTATCGCAAAGGTTGTCTTTAGAGAAAATCGCACACAAAATTCATAAGAACTTTTTTTACTGGGAATTTATTTGAAAAAAAAATCATTTGTATAATCTACAACTTTTAATGTATTCATCAATATTTAAAATGAGTTTTTACTAAAACAAAACAGATAAAATAAAAACTCATTTGAAAAAAATACTTTTGTTGTGTGATTTGAATCATCGCGATTAGATAGAGATTAAAAACAAGTGTTCAATATCAAATACACGAAAAAAATAGATGTTAAATGAGTATGTCATATCTGTAAAATAATAAATATAGAAATTAAATCAATAGATTTTTATTATTTTATCTAATTTTTCTTTTGAAACAATTTCGTTTTCATATTTTTTTTAATATTGAAAAATATCAAACTGGTATAATAGACTAGATAGTATAATTAAAAAAAAAAAAAAAAAATGATATGCGATCGTGGTGCTCTAATTTGTGCTGTAAAAAAATGTTATCATTTTTAATAATTCAATATTTTTGACAGAGAGTACTTGGTGGAATTCCATTTTAATATTTTGATAATGCCAACGTGAAAGGTTGGCGAAACCGGTCACTCAAGTATTTTATTCAAAAATATTTTGAATAATTTTAATATTAAATGTTTTCAAGTGTAACTCTTCATTTGCAAAAAATACATATGAGAAACGTATATTTTTTTAAACGGCTTACAATCTCAAGTGAAAAATATCACATGTTACATTGTAAGGAATGCTAATTCTGGGACCCCCCGATGATCGCCAATCAGCGTAACCCACTGGCCGGAAAACTTGGCTCCCACACCCCCGTTTTTTTATTTCTTATTTTTAAAAAACAACCCCACGGAGTCCCGCCGGAGTGTTCAGTGCCAAATGTTACACTTTTCCGGTTGCTCCTTTTGTTTTAAATGCAACCAACGAGCCCGGTGGAAGTGTGTTGCGAAAATATCTATCATTTTTTTTATTCCGGATATGACAACACCGAATATTCCCCGAAGGCACGATTCGCGCGTCGGGCTGCAAACTTGCCCCGCACTTTCAATTTGCCTGGGAGCCCGGTTTGTGTTTCACTCAATTTGTTTTTTTGACACCGCAAAATATTCACTGCGAAAACTATTTTGAAATAGAGCCTTCTATATTTTTGTAAACATGAAAATATTAAAAATAGACCACCTGCATATACTTATGTCTAAAAATAGAATAGCAGTCAAACACGTTATTATTAATTAGTGAGAAACGATCTCTAAGTGACCATGTTTTTTATACCTAAGAATATTGTATTGAAAATATGGTAATATCCATGAGATCAACCAAATAATTGTAAGTCTAAAATGTTCAAGAATTTTTTTTGACAGCCCTTTTTTTAGAATTGATTTGATTTCGTTGGCAGATGTTTTTATTCCTTCAAGGTTTTGGTCCCCGTACTGGGACTATTTTCAGGACTTGTATTTCAAAATCACTGAAAACATTGAAGAAATGAAAACATCAAGCAGTTCAACATCTTAGAAGCTAAATCAGCTCGATTTGGCATTGAAAAAAATAAGTCCTTAAAATGCCGGTTAGCCAAAGTAAGTATTCGATCAACAATAATAGTGAACAATTTGGTTTTACGTAGCAATAATATTTCGTGAAAATATTCTCTTAATATTCGAGCGGGTAACTATCGCTGTCATAGATGTTCTTAAAACGAGCTCGTTTCATGTTAAAACGTTAACAGAATATTCCATTTCAGCAAATAGGCCTCATTAAAGGTCTATCCGAGTTCCTATCAGAATCATTTGCTTCTTTTACGATCATGTACGAGCACACAGACAATATCGAATAAAAAACGTCTTCAACATGTGAATGTCAGATATTGAACGAGATTTTTTTGTTAGTAATTGCTTGAATCACAAACATTGACATTGCAAAAAAAGAGGAAATATTGAAAGCTTATTTTAATTTTAGGAAAATAAATTAACAGTTCTATGTAAATCAATTAGGTGTATATTTAGAAAACTATATAATATTTTTAAAAATTGAGAGCATTTTTTTAATAATTTCCAGAGCTTTAAAAATCATTTGTTTACTAGTGTTTTAATAAAAAAAATTATAGTCATTGCATGATGTTATTAACATAAAAATCAATAATCTATATATTGATGGAAATTTATCATTTTTAATAAGAGTTGTTTGAAAAAAATAAACAACAAAATTTAACGTGAGTAATCAATTTTATATTTTAAACAGAATATTATGAAAAATATTAATAAATTTATTATATATGCAGTTAGCAAGATTAATCAAGTGTTTAATTTTAACAACATATTTGGTATGCTCAGTTTACCTGATATTGAGATATAAACATTAATGCACCCTGTTCAAAAATTGACAGATGTTATTGAAATAACAAATACTTTCAATATCAATTAATTCACAATTTTGAATGCAACAAAAAATGTTAAATAGTCCATCGATAAATTTATTTTTTTTTGTACAAAATCTTTTAAAAGTATAAGTTGAATATTTACTGATATTCAAATATTTTTTCTATTCAAATATTAAAAAAAAAATTCTCACCACATTGTCAGTAGTATTCATAGCACACAAGCACGAGATACGTTTTAATATAAAATAATATTAAATATACTCCACGCTGTACTCTTCGTGCGTTCGAGCACCGTTCAACACCAAACTTAAACTGAAAGCTATTCCCGAATAACTATCGGTTATAAAGCGTCGCTATGTCAGTAATTTTTCAGGCCGGGAGTGAGCATGACTAGTGATTGTTCTTCTCGCCAATAGCAATCATTACAGCGATGACTAATGTTAATTAAAGCGTTTACTCACAGAGTTGTTGGAAGTCCCGAGCGTATTAGCGGAATGGATTAGTGTTGCCGTGCACTCAGTGTCCACTCAATTTGAAACTATTTTTTTTTATTTGCAGACTAGTTGTAATCCATTAAACTTATAATTACATTAAGTCGGCGTTTTTTTTTTCTTGATTTGTCTATAAGCAAGATCTGCTATAATATATTTGAGGCAATAATATTTTTAGTAACAACAAATGGGTTTAAGCCATCTCAACTACAAAAGGTAAAGCTCTCAATACACAATAAAGCTCTCAAAATGTAAACCATCAATGTTTATTTTCACATAGTTTCTCGTATGTACCACATATGTAAGAAAATATTTAATTTTTTAAATGTAAATCAACATGCAAAATATTATTGTTTTCTTTATTGAGTTTATAATATCTTAATATAAATTACGCTAACAATCATGGATTTTACATATATTTTAATTTTTATTTTAATTCATTTTTTTAATGTCATGTAGTTCAAATACGTAATTGAAATAAAAACGTCCGAAATATATATGTATTCCAGTATTGTTTAAATGTTTAAAAAAATGGACAAAACGCCTGATGTAACGTCGATTTAATTTTATGAGAATAACCCTATAATATTTTCTATTAAGGGCCTTAAAATTAAATCATTGCCTTTATCAATAGAAACCATTCAAATAAACATGAAAGCAAAATATATATTTACAAAATGATATGCAAATTGAAAACCCCTGTCAGCATTAAAGTCCAATTTGATATTCAGCTGTCGCGTTTCAACTAACAAAGAACTAGAACGAAATTGAATACAAACCACGCAAAAAGATTACAGCTACAAAGAAAATGTACATTTCGAAGCAACTTGAATCAAAACTGTAAGTACACCGGCAAGAATACATAAAATACCATCAATTTTAAAAGGCTGACAAAGCCCACACAATCCTGCCCGAGTGGGAAGGCAAGTGGAGGCTTTGCTGCCAAGTACAGAGGCTGCTGCAATTGCCGAGAAATTCACACAGTGGTGCATTTTCTTTGCTCAAACTGCCGGATAGCTGAAACGACTTGCAAGTGAAAATTTTGCATCTTGAACATCGTTAAAGCCTAAAGGTCACTCAGCCTGGAGGTCGAGACGTTCTGTTTACTTCAAAGAGAGAGCAGATCTGATTTGAAGTTGCCTCGCTATCTAGCTTTGAGTATATTATTATGGTATGTTTTAGTTTTGTCGATTTGCTTTACGTGATGTCAAATACACCCTTCATTTTAAATCAACTATGAGCTAATTGACCAAAGTTATGTTTTAGGGTAAATGATAAATTAAATAAATGCCGAGAAAAATTAATTTAATTTTCAGTAACACAAATGAAACTAGAAACCCCTCCAAAGATATCTTATATATTTTAAATATTATTTTGTACTTGTTAAAAGTTAAAACAGTTTATAAAACACTTGGTAACTGTAAATGTCACAATGACATTATAATATAAATATATTATTGACAGCAAATCGTGATCATCAATCTTTTGAATTTACATTATTTAAAACTCAAATGATTTAGAAAATATCCATCAGCTTAAATTGTTTTTGTTACTCTATCTTACGTATTTCAAATTAACGTTGTAAAAGAGGTAAATTTCCCAAACCATTGTGAATATGTTTGTGTTTTTCTTTCCCTGGACTGTTAATTGCTTTTCTTAGTATACAAGAGCAGATGTGTTTTGTGTGCTGGAAGGGCTGATGAGAATTTAAGAAGTCCCTTCGCCCCGTGAAGTCACATACGACTCGGTCTCCTGAAATAATTACTGAAGACGGCACGGGCAGTAACTTTTTATTAGAAGATAACGTGGAACTACCTGTTTTTCATTACTCCCAGACAACATACTATCTAGATCAGAGCTTCTCAAAAAGAAGGACTATTAAATGATAATTTTAGCAAGCGTTTTTAAAACGATTTGTATGAAGTTTTTTTTTCAAAGTATTAATTCGGAAGAAGAAATTAAATAAACACTTTCTACGCATTCTAATCTTTCATCGAATAAATGTCATGTTTATACTGTACACAGAAATATTTTTAACTTTTACTGTAAAATCGTATGAACTTGACTACCTTGCTTGTACAATAATTTTTTTCCGCAATTTGATCAAAGGAATTCAACAGAAGATAAAAATATAATTAATTAAATCAACGTTATATCTTTCATATGTATTTTTAGAAAAATAAGCAATTCTTTGTTTTTGATAATATTAAAGTGTTTTTATTATTTTTAAAATCTGTACGAGGATTAAAACCTGTGTTGATATACTATGGTGGCCATGAGGAAAGTACGAGCCAACTGCATATTTTTAAACTATTTATTTTATGTCGGTGCCGGCAGAGCGTAAACATGAAAATATGTGTTTATTACAAAGCTCTGGTACTAACTCGATTAAAAAAAATATTTTTAAAATACCACGTAGTTTCGCAATATTGCGATATTGCCAGTTTATTAAAGCCAGCGTCAAATCTAATAAAATTAATGAAACGTTTTATTTGTTGACTCTTCCTTCTGTGTGCATTTGTAGTAGTCGAATTATTGCTGAATGCACGGTATTCTACTATTAGCTTTAATCTTTTGCTTATACAACGTTAAACTCGTGAAATCAACTTTTAAAAAAAAGTTAGCCGAAAAAAATGCAAGAGGAAAAAATCACTAATTTTACATTTTTATTTACATTTACTAATTTTGTATTATTTCGAAATAAATAAAAGAAAAAACAATTTTCTCTTATTTTTATTATACCTATCCCTACGCTCTATCGTTATTTTTTGTTAAGGTAAAATAAATAGATCTTTCTTTATAATATAACGTCCTGGAAACGCTAAATTTACATATTTTCTAAGTATCATAAATGATAAGGATATTTTTATTTGCATATTCAAAGCTTTAAACACAAAAGGCCTACTTGCTACGCTTTCAAAAGATAAGACAACAATAATAACTGTATTTATTTATGCTTTAAAATAACACTTTTCACAATATTGTAATTTCAATTCCACAAAATTATTTTTAGGCAGTATTTAAATAATCATGCAAATTCAGACGACCTTCACAAACGGGAAATATCACCCCTGACTAACAAAAGCTATTTGCGAGATCTCCCAAAAAAAAACAAAGCGACAGAAATTTAAATATAACTGTAATTTGTATAAAAATTAAAGAAATACAACAAATAAATAATTTGTATTTCGTCATTTAGACGAAAAGACGAATAAAAATAAAAATCTTTACTGCTGTTATTGAAATCAGCATTCATTATCACAAAAATAGTAATGTTACTTCACGCTCATTGTTTTGAATCTATGATTAGTAATTTTATAATTTATTTTTGTTTTAACTGTCAGTAAATTATAACCTGGTTAAAAACATTACTGAATACGTTCTTATAGATCTATAAAAATCTACGGAAGGAATGCTAATGAAACCTTGTTCACGATTTAATCTATCCGTATTTTTTGCTGGTGTTTGAAAAAGCAAATTACGCTTCCTGATATTTTAATAAGTGAATATTTGGTTATTAAATGTTATAACAGAAAATTATTTCTCATACAAAAGTATTTATGCTATCTATATAAAAAAACGCTTATCGATAATTATAAGCCAATTTATTCTAAATATTTTTGTAAAAATAGATTAAATTCAAAAAAAAAAATTTCTCACAAATTAAACCCTTAAACACCTTGCAAGGTTGTTTTTTCTGTTAACGAATACCCTAGAAATTTATTCCCTTTAAATAAATAAACCAGCACTGCTGAAGTCTCCGCTGCTCTTGCTCGGAAGTATTCTAGGCTTCACTCAAATAAAGACTGTATGGCGGGGACATTCCCGCAGGAGAAAATACATTTACCTAAAGAGCATCGACCGAATACTCCCGCAAAAAACACAGGTATTCGCCTTCCATTTATTTTTTTATGATTCAACAAAAAAAATCCTGAAACACAGGTTCATATTTAGAAAAATTACCAAAAAACTCCCTTCGGTTCCATTGGTACTAAATTTAAAAGAAAGTTTTTTGTCAAGAATTTCATATTCTTTTACAAACTACTGCTAAGATGCTTTCAAAAATATTTGTTAAATTATTGAAATGGTTGATATAATGACAGTTATTTGACGGTAAAATGTTTTTTTTGCTTCTGCAATATGTGAAATTTTATTTTCACTTCTGGTTTTTCCGGTTTTCAATTTTTGGTTTGAATTGGACGAAGCCACTTTATTTGTGGCTTCCGTCCAGTTGAGTGACGTTTACAAGCTAAAACGTGATGCACATTCATGTGTAAACATTTTGTGCACAAACTCTTGCCACATACATAATTTTGTTTTTATACATATTTCATAAAACATAGTCTCTCTGTCATAAAACTATAGTTAAAATCAAATTAAAAAAACAAATATATAGTTTATCTAAGATCTCATTTTATTAATTCAAATTGTGTTAATATACTGGAGACAAAAGGTACTTGTCGTGATTAAACTGCTAAATAAATATTGAGCTAATTAATAAAGTATTTTATTTAATTTTATTATTTTGCTTCTAAGCCTGTAAAGTTTGATTTTTTATATGAAATCAACAAACGAAAAATTACACGATAAACTGTAATATTAACAGTAATAATTAAATGAATAATACTGGGAGAAAGCTTTTGAAGGCTGGTTAACTGCAAATTTAACTATTTTAATTTTTTTCATGCTTTTCACTTCTATTGCGACTTTTATAGAATTTAATGATTAACTGAGAGGTTGTATAGTTGGCTTTTTTTTAAGTTTAAATAAATTTATTTCACGTAAAACACGCATGAATTTTACTGTGGTCGAACTAAATAATACAGTTCTATATTAAATTTATAATGCTACCGGAACAGCATATTTTCATAGTTTTCATGCGCAGCAACGAAAAAAACATATTTTGACAAATTGTGAAAAAAAAAAAAAAACATTTCCACGGGCGTTTCAAACGCAGACATCGACATTTTTAACTTTCAGTTTAATGGATTCTTTTCTCGTTCTCCGAAATTGCGATAAAATTAATTAGGAATCTCAAATTTCAGATTGTGACTTATATTTCAAGATATTGATTAAGCAAAACAAACAACCGAGCCTTTGAAAGCATAACCCTGAGCAACTTGAAATTACAATCAGTTGGGGATGAATCCCGCTTAGCATAAATTCTTGAAGTGGATTATGCCTTGTTTCGCACTTTTTACGATATTGGGGGCTGGAGTTTTGGAAACAATTCGGCGGAATTTCAATGAAACGAAATTTTAAGTCTTATTTTAGTATTTAACTTATTTCTGAAGTGTATTCAATATAATAAGTAAATATATAACGAAACAAAGCCTAGGTATTCTTGGCAGCCAATTAAGATTTTATAGATAGATTTTTTTACAACTAATTTAAATTTAAAGTAGATATGTATTGAAATAAAACATTGTGCCTAATTTTGTTTTTAAAAAAATGTATATTTCATTTCATTATTGAAAACGAGAGAGTGCTATTAGCTAAGAGACGTTAACAACTACAATTGCTTGCTTTACAAAAATACTATTATTACGGAAATAACTATAAAATAGACATGTTACAAACGGGATAAGCTGTGATAAATGATTTTTTAGGCCTTTTGCCATTTTTTACTAATTTAATTTGAGACCAACCAACGCTAGCCAAAAACAACCCTGGTGAAATATATAAATTACAGTAAAATTACTATCATTTATATTATAATTGAGTTTCTACGTGTTTGATTTGATTTATTTTATGCATTAAATCAATATTGCCATAAAAAAACTTAGGAAAGAAAGACACGATATCAAAGGGAAACTGTAAATTAAAAAGCGTTTATATAGTAATGTATTTTGAAATACGTGGTAAGAACAGAAGAAAATTCAGTTCCTAATAAGATACCTTATTTATTCTATTCGTGGATCTATTCTACGCTCTGTTTGTGTTTAAGTATCTAAATTTAGGAAGAACTGGCATAAGTATGCAATCAGATTCAATACAACTTGCTTTATTTGATTTAAACTGATTAAAACTTAATTATTTTCATTGAATCGTATTTCAAGAATGCTTACTTACAAATGATGTAGGAAAACTGCGAATAAGCTAGTGAAACCTTAAAATACTACATTATAAAATACGAGAACAGAACGTGTTTCTATTTCTTAATGAAGTTAAACCTGTATGTTAAATATTTATACGACATTGTGTATATTATTTATTATTTCCAACTAGTAAAAGAGAATGAGGTTCTGAAAATTAGAAAATAACAGGATTATAATCACACTTCTCTGTACGTATAGAAGATCGCTAGAAAAAAGTAATTTATAAAGTGATTGCGATAGTTTTTGATTTAAGACGTCATTGAAGATATTTTCTCTATTACAAATTAAAAATACTTAAAATTTCCACCATTTAATTTTTTTTTTATTATTCTGATAATTACATGTAAATCTAAAAAAATAGTTTACGTAAAAAATCATCATAAACCTGCTTAAATAAACCTAATCATTTTTTTTTAAATTGACAATAAATGCTTAACTGCTGTGCAATATTTTTTTTAAGACTAAGCAAACCAGGCTTTTATATTAGTGTGCCTTCACTTAAGATTTATAATTATAATATAAATATTAGGATGTTAAAAATATTCATGATTGATGTAATTATAAATATAATTAATAAAAAATTAAAAGAGCTGTCATTAAAAAAAGTACTGACATTGATAATTTAATAAATTGTGTCAGGTTTATTTTTTCAGTAAAATGGTGTTTCATTTTTTCAGTAAAAGAAAGTAAATTCTTTCGATATTTGGTCCCTTGGTAAAAGAAATGTCTCTCGGCGAAGATGATTTGATCTGTAAAAGTGACATTCTATTGATTACGACGTTTTTGGCCGATTTTTTGTTCCAACCGTAAGGAATAAGAAAAATGAAAAAAAGGAGTGAATAATTATTGTTTTTTGAAAGCGATTTGAATACTTTTTTTTGCTTAATATTTTGGAGCACCATATATACATAGACACAAAGTATGCAAGTAACGTGATTTTCGGATAAAAACGTTAATTTTAAAGTAAAAGTAATACATTTCTAGATTTCTTAAACATATCATACTCATTTTTTCCTAAAGTATAAGACGTTAATTATATAAGACATTATTTACTTATCAAGAATATGAATCTTTTTCAATTCTATAAGCAAGTAATTGTATGTAAAACAAAGAATTTCAAAAAATACTTTTAGTTAAAGTAAAAAAAGGATGATAAATTTTTAATGGAATAAAAAATTCCATGAAAAAACAATCAGAGCAATGAAATGTTTAATAATATATTAATTGTTTACTTAATTTTATTTTTGGTTGATAACTATTATTTAAACACACGTGTTAAAATATCAAAATACTTGTCATGTTAGTGAAATGAAATTTCTTAAAAGTATAATTTGAATTAATATTTAGCTTAGGGTGCATCAATGTATATTTCTTTACAAAGATTTATTGAAAATTCACGCACTAACCATAAGCTTTAATTGTTACGTAAACCCTCAAATACATAATTTATCAAACATTCTAAAGAACACACTTTGGTGGTTAAATTTGTAATTTAAATAAGGGATGATCGCCATTGTTTTACGGTCAAGTTATAATGTTGCCTTTTCTCAGGGGACGTGCTAAGCGATGGAAATTCGTCTATTAATTCATTTAAGCCTCAGGCGGCGCGGGACACCCCTGCCACTACCTCATAGACAAAGGATCAAATTTTCGGGGGTGAAATGATGAATAGATCAAATATAAAGCATGGTCATAGTAAATAAATGAATGAAACCTACCGTAAGAGCTTGATGATTAATAATGTTTATATGTATATCGTTAACATAAAAATAGGTTATTTTCCTATTTTAAATAAGCAAAATACTTAAGTGATTTATCCACGTATAGATTTTTATTGGTGACCGGTTTCGCCAACCTTTTACGTTGGCATTATCACACTGAGTCTCTTTGATAATGCCAACGTGAAAGGTTGGCGAAACTGGTCAACAATAAAATTATATATGTGGAAAAATCACTCAAGTATTAAACTTATTTAAAATATTATAATGGAATTCCACCAAGTACTCACTGTCAAAAATATTGAATTACTAGGTTTTTTTTTCATAAAATTTCAAATTAATTAAAATGTAATGCAATATAATATGGATTCAATATTATAATATATATAAAGTATAACGCATGTAAGCATCTAATATAAACGAACAAATGGTTTATAAAAATATTATCAAATGTACATAATAATAAACATATTTAAATGCTCTGTGATTTCGTGGGTTTTGACGACCGTTTATAGAAGGTTAGGGATAAAAATGAAATGCTTTTTAAATAAATACCAAATAAATTTACCTTTACAGAATAACGTTTTCTCGGATTCGAATTAAGTGGTACTGAAAATACGTGTAAAGTTAATAAATACCGTCAAAAATTTCTAAACTTTCCGCAAGAACCATTTTCTTACGGCCTTATACCTTACTTCCCCTACTTTCTTTCTTTTTATTACTTTTTCCCTTTCATTCTTTTCAGATAACATCCTTTAATATTATAACTAAATCTATAAATTACTATCGACACACATTATCGGCCATGCTGGAGCCATTAGCGTTGTATCGATGCTGTACTCCATTAAAATATTCTGTTTTTAATGGACTACTTTTAATAGTTTTAATGCTTATGAAAATCCATTCATTTCTTTTCCTTTCATAATGATCTAAAATATGCGTGAAATATAGCTTCAATATGAGCAACTTAAGTGCTTTATCTAGTAATAGACGCACAGAATTAAGTTAAAGTTATTTTTAGTGGTTGAAATAGTGTTTTTTTTAAATTTTTTTCTATAATATCAAATTAGGCTGGACAAATACAAATATTTTTTAAAGTAAGACGCTTTTGGGATTGAATTACCTCCTAAAAATTTGGCTAAAAACAAAGTATTTAAAATCAAACCAGTCTACTTTGTTAATGAATATAAATTAAAGAAAAAAAAACTATCAAGGCCTCACAGTTAATTTGTGATATCCATTGTCCAACTCATAATTGTAAAGCAAAAAAATCGCATCAGTAAAAAAAACCGGTAGTTTCAATAACCATTTGAATACGTTATGTGCTTAAAAAAATATTCAAATCATTGCGTAGATAAAAAAAAATAGTTTATAATTAATATTAAGCGATAGTGACGTCACAATCAAAGAATCATATTACGCTGACAACAAAAACTAAAAACACAATTTCAGATTATCTCAAACAATACTTAACAACAAGCATCCCTTATCGGCAAAAACGGCATCGTATAAACGCTGACGTGGAGTTTTTGACCCTCTCGCGATCAGTAAATAATGCTATCTCGAACCGGATCGCATCCGGTCGCCGCAAAACCGGTTCGCAAAACCGGCTCGGCGTTACGCAACGGGAGGCTTCTCAAACCACCGGGCGGATATTTTCAGCACCAGAAGATAAAATTGCAACACTGTTGACACCGTTCGGATTTTCAGGAATTTTTCACTCCAAATGTTTTCTGGAGCTCGGAGTGAAATATCACTGAACAATAAATTTTTTGCCTTCGTTTTGTTTGCAAACACTCCGGTAACGATTTCTTTTGTGGTTTTGCGTATAAACACGTTTTTGTTGTATAAAAATTTGATTGCTGTTTTGCAATGTGGTGATATCGATTTATGATATCAAATAAATAGCGATGCTCTGATTATTTTTATGCGTATGTATAATTTGTGGACATAAAAAAAAACAAACCAACGGTTGTACATTATTAAATAATTTATTTTATTGTCTATTGGAATACAAATCAAAATGAACCTGGATTGAAACAATCAAAAATTTAATAAAAATAGGAAATTTGCTATGTTCTGCTGATGATCATTTTTTTTATTAAAAAAAACCATTCATCTATTTAGTGGATAACTATACATAAAATAGGTGCTTTTCTTAGGCAACAATACATTTTCATTCTCAAATAATATTCATGCACGTATGCACAAAGGCTTTTTCATACAGAAAGTCAGCGGCGCATCTCCGTTTCTTTCTATTTTCCCTTTGTACAATGTAAAAAATCCTAACATTTTTTCGCTTTTGTATATCTACTTTCAAAAAATTCTTAAATATATTACGACACGAATTTAAAATGGTATATTAATATATTTTTTAAATTATCTGCTGATTTTGGAGGGGGGTTTATTTTTCTTTATCCTTCATTAATCATACATAGCTGCTTTAATGAAGCTCTTCTTACAGTACGAGATTTTCCAAATAAACCAGTACATTTCGTCTCGGTATAATAATTGTTAATTGTTTGTTTTGTTCAATAAAAATTAAAACCTTTTCATTATACATAAAATCTTTCAAGTACTTAGTCCAAATGAGCATATATTTGTAATCAAATTATTTTGATTTTACAAAATGAATATTCAAATGTAATTTTTTACTGACAAAATACTGAGAACTTTAATAACATAAAATAAACAAATATTTTTGATTAATTTGGGTTTTAGATAAAAAGGAGGAAACGATTATAATTTTTATTTTAATTTACTTGATGGATTACGTAGACGAAAATTCTTGGGCGCTTGTAACCTTGTTTCGGCTGCAGAGAATTTAATATTTCTAAAAAAGATTTTCAGGTCTCACCGAGCAACGATTTATTACCTTGTCTGAAAGTACTAATTTCATTAATACAGAAGGGCTAAGACCATTAATTAAAAACAAAAAATATTTTATCATTATTATTTAACCCTAGCCCTTAAACATAAAAAATTTATTGTTTTAGCAATCAATCAAAATACTTGTAATACTGTAAATAATGTATATTCAATAATATGTTTAAAAATTCTTTTTTTTTAAACAGTTTATTTAGCTGCTTACTGATCATAACGTTTTTAGTTCAACTCAAATATTAAATTTAAAAAATTTACTATTTCCTTTCGAATTTTTCGTTGACTTGAATAATAATTGATTCAGAGAACTGGCTTATTCTGCAAATGTATTACAATTTTTGAAATCAAATCAATTGGTGTGCTCGGGGCATTAAGTTTGTTTAGGAAAACGTGGGGCTGGGTTAACCCTATAAGCGGTGTTTTTAGGGTTATATGTGCTCATCATACTGCTAATATTTTACTACTTAAATTATTAAATTTATTTGTAGATAATCACCTTAACCTTTTCAAATACTTTGTTATTCATATATACTAATAAATTGTTAAGAAAATGTAATGCGTCGTTTTCTATAAAAAATATAACGAAATGGAATTTTTCGGTTATCACATACAGATATTATATCATTTTTTTTTTAATCATTACGGTGAAACTTTAAATTCTCAAGCTTTTCTTTTTTATTCAATAGTATTTTTTTCTTAGAACACCATAGATTCAGAGACACCGTGTATAGCTCGTCCGGGGTATATACTTCAGATGAAATTTCACCTCGCGCTATTTCAGTGTAGTGCTAATGAGGACTCTAATTATGTCGGAAAAGTCCTATAGGGCCACACCTATATTTTAATTTTCATTTCCGAGCAAATAGCCTCCTATTCTGGGAATCTCCCATCATTGTAATTGAATCAATAGAGCTGCGCGCGGCTACAGGTGAAATAATTAAAAAATGCCGTAACGCGGACTTGTCAACTTCCAAGAATATTTCACGGGCAATGCTCGTGAGTAATGATTATCCGTATGGCTCGCCTGTGTAAGCATACGGGCTAGCGTTATCATATTTTTCATTATATTATTTACATAAACTTAATTAATATGTGTACATTATACCTGGAATTATTAACGTCTGCTGGATACATTGAATTTAATATGAAGCCGTTGTGTTTATTATAATCTACGGATTTAAGAGATTTGCTTACACTGGATTGTTCGTAAACCTTGAAATTTAATATTCCACTCTGGATGGATCTTGATTTATCATTCAATTTAAATACACGTTAATGCACACACTTCCCTACTTTCATTACATGCATTATTAAAATTTAGATATATATCAACTTGTATTGATCCATGCAATTTTCATACAAATTTCATACAAAAGTGTAAAACAAATAACATCAGTTTAAGATTCACTCATCAGGTTGGCTATCGAATTGGAAACTTCTCGAGTCAGTTACCGAATAAATTCATTATGTATGAATAATACAACGGTATTATATCATATATTTAACCTAATACAATCTTTTTTTGGGTATATATCGAACTTCCAGTCATTGGCGCAAATTCTGCATCGGCGTTAATTATTTTCATCCAATGCCTTTATTCATTAATATTTTCCCTGAACTTTTTGAATTTTCTCTCTTTTCAAGACTCTCATAGATAGCAGTGTTAGTTTAAAGTATTTTAGGTATTCTTATATAAGACTAGATTTCATATGCCATAATTTGTTGTTCTAATGTTACTAAAAATATTCAGATTCATCTATGTAAGAGGCTGTATCAACATTTGAACATTCCGTTAATTTTCAACGTAACTCTTGACATTCTAATGAACTACTCACACGAGACGCGCGAGCTTGCTGTTGTGGTTTCTTCGCAAGGTTTTGGTTTCGTGAATATGTACGTGTTAAAGATACATAACATGAAAATTGGTTTACTTCTCACATTAATTAATACTGGTAAAATTATGTATTTACAGCTTTCTGGAAGTGTCTAATGCTATCTAACTAGAAATATTGGTAAAATCAAAATCATTATTTGTAGTTTTTTAAAGGGTATTTCCCGTCATTTTGTGCAAAATTATTTATACTATATAATAAAAATAAGTCGTGTGTGTTTTTATTTAAAAAAGTCATAAATAAGTTATTTTTAATAAAATAATAAAAATTTCCAATATCCCATTTCAACAAACAGGGCAAAAATAAAAAAAGTCCCAGAAGAGAGAGATATTTTTGAACACTTTAGCTGCAATTGATAAAGGAGAGCCACTCCTAAGTCCTTGAGATTTTTTAAGGGTTGGAAAAGCCACGATGAAGGGATGGTCGATTGGAGCTACCTGGGAGTGAATAACAAGTACTGTAAAACCTGAATCTATAATTTACCTGAGCTTTCTTCAAGTTTGCAAGGACATTGTATCAATCATAATATAAGTAATAAATGTTATATTTTCAGGCACAAAAAATAAGTTATTTTAATGAATTGTAAAATTTATTTTATACGCAAGCTTTATGTCATCACCGCGATTGAATATAAAAATTAATAGCGGTTAATAAAAAAATAACTTAATTCATTTCAAGTGTGATTGTGAAACTTCTACTTTGGAAAAAACATTACATCTAATTTTTAATAGTCAATAAAAAAAAAAGCAACATATAAAAAATGAGTATTTTTTATTAATTTATTTATCACCTGAACATATAGCGGTTCATATTCGTTTTCAGAATATTATAAAATATGACTGCTTTCGTTTAAACTAATTGAAGTTGGTACTTTTTTAATTCAAATAAATTATTAACATTTAAATAAATTAAAATAATTTCAAAATCTTTTTGACTGTACATAGCTTTTATACTTGTTGTTTTTTACTAACGGTAAAAGCTCAAAACCGAATTTAATATGAACATTTCTGGGTGAATGTAAATCGTTGCTTTTATTTGAATGGAAAAGCGGTAAATCATTTAGATAAATAAATCCTCTCTGAAATGAGACACATTAATAACTAAGCCGGGCTTAGAGAGATAGAAACTTCATTACAAAAGCAATAACAAAATACGATAACACTTTCAATAAAATCCGAGACAGTACATTGTCTACAGCGGCTTGAAAGTGAATTAAATTTACGCCAAGCAACGTTATTTTTTCGTTCAAAAACATTGAATTGCCAGTCCATCTACTAATTTTGTTATTTACCGCAAGAAAACGCGGATGGATGTTTTTATCGTTTAGCAGTTGGACTTGTTTTCCCTGAAAAAAAAACACACGCCGGTCGCCGTCCTCTAGCTGAAAACTTTTCCACTTCTCCCCGGGGCGGACGGGAAAATAGAGCGTTTACAAATATTAAAATAAAAACATTAAAAAAAGCTTATCGGTGCTCCTTCTTTTGGTAAAACTGAGATCATAAATCAAACAACGTCAAAAATTAAGATTCATTGTAAAACAACATTTTTTTAATATTTTCATTTCCTAACGCATCCAAAAAAATGCTAAAACGACAAACTATACGATATCTGTCAAAGTCAAAATATTAAATTAACCTAATACATTAGCAATCAAATGCTAATACTTTCAATGTCCAAGGTTTATATTTCGTTAAATAATTTCATTGTATGTATGTATGTATTTAAAATAAATAAAGCTTTAACGTTTGTTTCAAATATTGATTATATTCGCATTTTTATAGAGGTTAATTGAATTGAAAATTATTTTCAAACGAAACGATGAGAATGCTCAGTTATATTAAAAACACGTATAAGATGCAGATTCATTAAGTAAAATCGAATCTCAGATAATCTGATAAAAAAGGAACTTTACCCTGACATGTAAATTTTATGAAAACCCTAACTATTTTATTAAACCAGTAAATAGCTGAAGGTGACAGCTTTACTTTTAATATCTTTACTACCAAAAATAACTATAAGTCTAGAAGAGTTGATATTCTCTGGCAATTCACAAATTCAAAAAAAATTACATATATAACTTATAAAATTTTACTAATAAATACAACCAGCTGCATTTACTCAATAAGTTAATTTAATATAAAAGCTATTTGTTTTAGAGGAAATCATTCATGCTTTTTTTGGTATCAGGCTGCTTAATAACTGCTTAACCCACCCCAGGTGCTGGGATCATCTTCAAAATTCCTGAAAATGGTCTCAACGCCGTCACTGTAACATCCAAAAAAACCACAAAATCGACAAAGATCAACGACTGAAAATACCGGTATAAAAAAAAATCCAATAAATATTTAAAAATCACGTAGCAACTCCCTATTTTTTTTTTTCATAATCAATAGTCCACTGAAAAATTGTAACTTTGCCGAGCTGCGACGTTTGCAAAGAAGCCAACCATCTCCAGGAGGAGCTTTTAAAAATATTACGGAATATCGATGACTTAATTGCGAAGCGGGACTCGCGGGGAGTTGTCTGCGAAGAATTATTTTTATTTATGTAACTTAGATAGGACTGATGCTTCCGATCCAAGGCGCCGATTTATTTTTCTTGTAATAAATAATGCCACCCAGTCGGCGCATAAATTTGAATTTGTAAGAATGCGAGAAAATCTCTCCACATCGTGGCTGAGTAATTCCAAGTACCAACCAAGGAGATTTGGAATATTTAAGCTGGCGAAATTTCATAAGAAACTCCTTGTCTCAAAAAAAAAAGTAACAAAAAGAACTTGTTTTTAAGAGTACTGAAAACGTTGAATCTCTCAAAACATTTATAGTTAATTTAATTATTAAAAAACTCAGTGTTCTACATCCCAAATCAACTAATTATTAAGCATTGATTATGTAATATAAAACCAATAATATATAGTTTTGATAAGTATCCAATCTGTTTTTTTTTAAATTAAAAACAAACTAAGCATATTTCATTCAAAAGTATGTGAATGTGCAAAAATAATAAATGAAAGTAATAATTAATAAAACCTCTTCATTAAAAGTAGTTTTGTTCTGTAAGTCTTTTTTCATCCTTTGAGTCTGTCTACTAAGTGATTATTTTGTATCTATATTTATTAAAATTTGTGATTAAATAGCATAAATTCAATTCTTTCAAGATATTTCTGGTGATAAAAATTATTCAGCATATCCGACTGGAAAGACTTAACGGCAAAATAAATAATAGATATTTGAATTAAATATTTAGTACTTGTTGAATGTACCTATGTAGTATCCATTAGAGTTAATTAATAATTAACGCATAAAAATACGGTGAAATAACGTTAAATATAAAAATTTTATAACGAAAATAAAAAATCACCTTATACGCTGTAGCAAAACTGTCATCACCAGAATGACCGCAAAAATTCAAAAGACATCAGTTAATGTTATATAAACGAATAATCATTCAATGATTTAATTCTGAATTTATTTAACAATAATTATGAGAGGTGTTTTGTACTAACTAACATTGAAGTTTTATGATGCTCTTTTATGAACGATAAAGCTCCTGAAAAATATTATTTCATTGGTGAACCGTTAAACTACCTCTTTCTAGGTACTTTATTATATAAATATCTTTCAAATATTGAGTAGATTTGGTCATTATTCGTCAAACACATGAAATCTATCATAAATATTTAATCGAGATATATTTTTTACAGAGCCGTAAAAAATGAAAAATATTCATTACTCATGTGAAATAAAATTCGTTCTCTATTTCATATTTACAAGTTTTGTGATAAATTGATTTCACAATACAGAATAGAGTTCAACAATAAATCATGTATGACTAAACTTGATAAAACTGACTTTATCGCGAGTAAAATGATTGTAGGTTGTATTGTGTTTCAGCGTTTTGTTTCCTGAAAACCTACATGCAATTAAACAAACATGGGTGTTCCGATTGCCATCGGAAACACAATTCACACGCATTCATAGAATTGCTGCCATATATCTATAATACTCATTTTCCGACTCGATACGCCCTTTAGATTTCTAGCAAACGATTGGAGTAAAGTGAATTCGTCATTCAATGTGGCACAATATTGTGAAAGCCGAATTCCGTGACATCAGAAATCTGGAAAGAACTTAGTCAACAACCCAGTCATAATTTACAGGAAAACACTTTATATGTCAAATTATTTCATCAGAGGCCAACCGCATAGAACAATACATAACTTGATAAAATACTATGTATAAAGAGTAGTTTCTAGAATATTTTTTTATGATTTCTAGAACATATTATACTTATTTAAAATCAAAGTATTACTTACTAAAAGAACCTGAAAATTTGTTATATCGATTGTCATCGTTGCATGCGTTAGCAAAGATGCATTCCTAAATAAATAACAGCCAACTGTTAAATTTTAAAAAAATATGCTAAGACTGTTATATTGTTATTAGATTTATTTTACATAACCAAAAATATTAGATTTTTTCATTTTTAGGAGAGGGCGTCTCCCGGAAGCAATTGAGAAGGAGTCAAAATTTTTAATAAGGAAGGGTCCATGAGTTGACTTCCTAATTATAATTCTCAACAATCGGCTCAGTCTAGCCAAAAATAATCATTTATTGTAAAATTAATTTTAGAGCACATTAAGACAATTTTTTTTCAATATTTCTGATGGTATAAGTGCAACAGTTACGATAAAATGCGCTAAAAAAATTGTATTCTGTGCTAACAAATTAATTCAGTTCGCTGGAATCGTCTTAAAACCCATTGATGACTCTCGAAAACGGTATAGATTATTATGTAGCAAATTAATGAATATCAATATCATATATTAACCTACAATGTAGGTTTTTGACTATATTTATTTTTAAACCATGATGCGTTTACCCTGTTCAAGCTTTATAATTATTATAGTTGAAGAAAATATAGTAGTTATATTTCTTGTATATTCTTAAATAAAGAAATATATAATTAAAGCACAAATGTATATTAGCAGATTATATTTGTAACTTTTGAGTAATGGTTGAAATAATAGAAGAAATGGAGATGCTTGTAAAGTTTTCATGCTATGAATTCTGTCGACGGCGTCTCTTAATTGGCCGTCATTTTAAAAAGAGCCTTCAGGGATCTACAAACTTTATCTTCTATATGTATAACTTAAATTTTGCCGTAGCAAAAAGATTATTAAGTTGCTAAATAATACTTAATAGAAAATATTATGTTCCTACTGACAATGGTTTGTGTTAGATATTAGGGAGAAAAATATAGAAAGGTATGTAAAATGAAACGTGGTACCGAGCGAAAGTACGTTATTTCGAGCTTTTTTGTTCGACGTGTGTTATTAATATTTTGTTATAAATTATCTACGACGTATAACATTTATTTTCGCTACGTAATAAAGCATATGCGGTGGGAGTGTATCACTCGACGTTATCACGACATGTCTGTCGGGTAAAATCGAATTTGACATATAACCTTACGTGGAAAAAAATATGCCACCGACAAAAATATGTTTTACGGAATAGAATAATACCACCGTGAGGCGAAAAAGCACATCCAACGGACAAAACATTTTTTTTTCGAGTTCTTTGTAACAATAAAAATTATTACGCAATATAAATTCAAACATTGAAAATAAATGATTTGCCGTTTTATTTTGTTTTTTCGGTAGCGGAATTACTTTTATATTAGATACACGCGTGCGCCATCTTCAAGCATAAACCTTGTTATATAAAGGTAACAATTTCGTTACAATCTTTTTGAAACGATTACAATTTTTTGACGGCAGTCATTATATGTGTGTGTGTGTGTGTGTGTGTGTGTATATATGTATATATATATATAAATCGTCTTTAGATTTTATATCAATATTTGCACATATATATATATGATAGAACAAAATATTTATTTACAATAAATAAATATTACTTTTATTTTATTGAATATCACAGGTGATTTATAATTTACTTATGGCTAATTAAAATACTTTTATAAATTATAAATTCAAGGTAACCAACAGGTAAAATTAAAAAAAAAAAACCTATAAATACGCATTAAACATTTGACCATACTTGAAACAACAATGAGTTACCGATAGTGACAAACTTCACAAAACTTCAAAAAAAAAAATCAATCAAAAAGCAACCAACAGGTGCAAAAAAAAAATATATTACAATCGTGAAAAAAAAAATAATGATAATAACAATAACTCACCGTCCGCTGCTGCAGCGGCCGCCGACAAAAAAAATCCTCACACGTGAAATTGATATTATCCGAGAGTGTATGCGGGATGCGTCACACGGGCTGCGGGGGGAGGGGGGGGGGCAGTCGCAGGCGGCGGGCCGGCTGGGCGGACACGTGCGGCGCCCGTGGCAGGCGGCCAGAGACTGGCGGCGAGGCGCGCGGGCGCGGGGCGTGAAGCGGGGCGCGGGGCGGGGCGGCGCGGGGCGGGGCGGCGCGGGGCGGGGCGGGGCGGGGCGGGGCGGGGCGGGGCGCGGGCCTGCGCACCCCGCCGCGCCGCCCAAAGGTGAAAGGTCGGCCGCGCGGAGCGGGATGCTGCGGCCGGGCTGCACGCTGCCCACCGCCGCGAGCGGGAGACATCCGCCATCGGATTAACACTACGTGTCGTGTGTAATCCACTGCGCCAATTAAATGACACGATTTCGCCAGGTAATGGACTGCTTCTGGTGTGCCAACCAGACACCTAATGTGACAATCAAATAATTTAATTAAATTAATTTTGCTATATCGAAAGTTGACTTTTTTTTTTACAGAGTATTGAGAAAACTATAAAAATTATATTGACCATTTTTTTATTATTTAATAAACGTCCATTTTAAGGGTAAAATAAAATTTTGAAGATGTTGACTTTTCAAAACCAAAGTTTGTTAAAGATTTTTTTTTTTTCAATTTTTAAAATAATAAGACGCACGTGGTTTATATTTAATCTTTTAATTTCAATTGACTTTTTTTTTCCAATACAAAAGTGCTGTGTGGAAGGACCCACTACACTATGAACAACTAATCCAGCATAAATTTATGCTCGGGGAGATGGTCGCCAACCTCCTCCGATGAAGAAAAATTCACAAGGGTGTGTAAGATTCACCAAATGTTCTCAGTTTGCTTTTATGAATTTGAAGCTGGAATACTCGAGACAGCTATTAGCGAAGAATTGAGGCGGCAGAAATGTGTCTTGCACAGGGGAAGAGAGCTTCTGACGTTGGTAATGAATCTGAAGGTCCTTTTTTGGACATATTATTCGTAACAATAAATAAAGCATCCTGCAGCTGATTGTCCAAAGAAAAAGGCCCATTGGAAGGAGGAAGTTTCCGTGGATGCGGAATTTGCGCTAGTGGAAGTCGGAAGTACGGCCAAATTGGTGAGACTGACCCAGAATAGAAATATGTTCAATGAAATGTTCACAAACCCTATATGAGGAGAGTGATCAGAGAAGATTCACAAGGTTTTTCTGATACTATATGCATTTATCTCGGTAAGTGATCCATATAAACAGCCTCGATCGAAAAGCCAAATATCAAAACCAATTACATGTTAATATTGCACTTCATTACCACATCAGCTGAACTAGAAGTCGATAAAACACGCTTTCTTTTACAAGAAAAATATTGACAGTGCATACGCAATTAATCAATGTATTAAAATTATTGATTTTAATAAGTAAATCATAAACAATATATGTTGATATACTCTCCGCAAGTCGTAAAAATATATTTCTCAAAGCTGTAATTTTATAAATCGTTTAGTTTAGATTCAACACTTAATATTAAATAACCAATTATTTCAAATATCTTTAACTAAGCCTTAATTAAAAAAATATTTTTTAAGCACAGTTTTATTCGCTAATGGATTAATAAAGAATGGAGTCTGGCGTATCTTCCATTTCAACTAAATCTTATATATTGCATGTCACAATTAAAGTATAGTTTTACGATGAGTTTTATGTTACAATGCATAACACTTTTATTGTAACATTTACAAGTGACAATGTTATAACACGAGAACCTTATAAAGACATAGCGCGTAGCATTTTGACCGTAAACCGAGAATTTCGCAGATACTAAGAGGCTGCAAGAAGAACCTTACAAGATAATAACTACACCCCCTGGCGTTGGGGTAACCAGCAAACTAATGAATGTTACTAGAATATCATACAAAAAACCTCTTCTCTTCAAAGCCAACAAAAATGTGTTTTCTAATAACCTCAAACACGTTAAACTACCTCGCAATTCAATGGCAAGCACGAGACTTGCCGACTAAAGACTTTCAGACTTAAATATTAATGGGTCCTTCACTTTTTCAATTTCGTCATGATTCAATAACATCAAACTCAAAAGGAAAGTAAAACGCGTCAGAGCAAAAAACTGTTCAGCGATACATATTTTCTGTTATTTTTAAAATAGTAATACACATACATAAATAGCCGCAATAGTCTCTAAACTTTACAACAGAACAACGATAAAAACTATTTTTTTACAATTATATTAATAAATATTATTGTCTAAAATCTTACCTGTGCACTGTGGTTTTTTAAAACTTCAGATGTTTTTAGTTTTATAACACACACTTTACTTCATCACCACAATATACACATTTATATCAAAAATAATGTTCTTGTGATTCAATGACAATGTTACATTTTAATCGTGGGTACGAATTAAAAAACTGCTTGCGTCCAACTCGAATTAATTCACAACAAGCCACTTCACAGTTTTCTGAACAAAACTTTATATATTTGCATATATTCACGAAATTAACAATAACAACATCGAAGTCACCAATGCAAAAACGCCATCCGAATTTTCGACAGCCGGAAATCTAGCAAATATCAGACACATCATCATTATTCCGGTGCTGCCAGTCATCAAAACTTTGTCTCCGTTTTAAACAAAAATATAATAAATTGCTAGGCATTTCACAAAAAATGAGTCTAATATTCACCGAATAAAAAAAAAACAGATTTGATATATTAATAATTATTGTGGTGATAATTCTATGTTTGCTTTTTTAACGACTTTATTTGCGGATCACGCTTCACAAACAATAGACAAATCTGCAATACCGATTGGTTTTCGTCCCTGTCGGTATTGCAGATTGATTTTTGTTTATGTCAACTGTCAAATTATAAGTTGGCAGATGTTTTACTGTAATCGCAACATGGCAGGAGTAAGTGGGAGCTGTCATACTATCCGACCATCAAAACATTTTACCTGTGGTGCATTATTCAGGTATTTATATCTACTATCGTATATTTCAACCGGTAAAACTTTTTTGTTATTATTTATAACCTATAAGTTATTTGGAAACCAAATTTATATATATAGATTTTATTTTTATAAAATAAATGTCAACATCTTATAATATACAAAACTCTGAACTCTAAATATATATATAATAGATTTATATAGATAAATCAGAAAGTCAACAGAAATTTGGCAAACAACACTTTTTGGGTAATCTAAGCCTCACGGCGAACTGTCAAATTTGACTCATTTAAAATACGGAAATAAAGTTTTTTATAGCAATCTTAGAGATTTTTAAATTGTAGGTGAACCATAAATGAGATGATTTCATTGCAAAACAGAGGTCCACTGTGCTTTGGGTGAGGTGATTAGACCTCTGATTGCTTTCTTGGTGAAACCCTAAACTATAAAAATTAAGTTTACCGGAAAATTAATTGATTGCATACTTGTTTTTTTATAGTTTTAATGATTAAAAAATAAATACTTATTATTTTTTTACGACACACACCTTTACGGGTATCGCCATAAGTGTTTTATTTAAAAGGGTTTGAATATAACCTGTGCAAAAAATATATTCAAGGGTCTTTCTCATCGTTTCTTGGGTAACTCGATTACCTAAATATTGTATACATTTTTTTTATAAATTGTATTGTAGACTACGTTTTTTATTCAATATGTTACTTCATATATTATTTTAATAAAGCTCCTAGTTAAATTTAATAGATATAAATCTACAGCAACATCTTATTAAGATATATAATGTATGGTTACTGCTTCTGGAGTTAGTCCACTGTAACTTGGACTTTTCGTATAGTAAGAGAATTGCCGTTTTGTAAGCGCATTTCTAAAAACACCCCCAGATATTCAATACTAACTGCTTACTCTAAATAGCTTAATATGATTCATGTCACGGTTTTATTAGATAATAAATTCCGTTAGAAGATTGCTTGGATAACAATAAAAATATCTGACATGTTGGGGGTTGTTTTGACTTTAACAATTTTTTTCAATTATGAATTATCTTTCATGTGTTTCCAGTATATTTTTTTTATTTACTGTAAGGTTGATAAAAAGAATACAATAGTTCATTCTTAAATTCTTCTCGCGTTGTTCTGTCACATTTGTTTGTCTTGCTACTATATTATTAGCTTCGTAGTCTATTTGTTAGCATAATTGCTGAATTTATAACTACGTTTTTGAAAAGATAATATTTAACTAACTGAGCTACGAGCCAGTAATTGAAACTTGTATTTCAGTATGCGCATAAAAGACATTTGAATTAAATAAATAATCATATTTAAATGTGTAGTATGAACTATTTCAAACAAGTTTATCATTAAATTTTCCACTTCAAGAATAAAACAAATATTCATGGCAAATATGTAAACTATTTGAGTGTATCCATACTTTAATAAGGTATTTGAATAAGTAACCAAGAGCTAGTCACTTCCATTACCAAGGGCCTCCTTTATTCATCCTTGATGCCTGAAATAACCGTTATATTATCTCTATACATGCATGAGAAGACACAATTATTATTATTTGCGAGAACAACACATACAGCATTGATATTCCCAAGTCACGAAATCTTTCAGGCGAAATGTAATTTATAATATCTTACATAAACAAATACGCTTCAATAATTTGTTCTTGGAATTTTTTGTATATCGGAATACAAATCTTAATTTATTATCTTAAATATATTTTTTAAGGATTTACCAATAGAGACGCGTACAGGTTAACGCCATTCTTAAGCAATATATTGGACTATTTTTTCTAGCTCAAATTTTAAGCAACTCAATATTATTCAATGATATTTTCATACGGCATTATTGTATGGTTATGGAACTCTGAATTTCCCAGGAGAATTTCGATCTTCACTTCGAGGACCTCGCCATCGTAAATTTTTCCAAATAGACTAAGTCATAAAACTCCGCGTATTATAGAAGATACTCGAGACATTCCTCCGTCTCTTACAAAATGAGACATGGATGCAAAGTATGGGAGGTATCGCCGCTTCGATCCGAAGTCGAACGAAAAAAAGACATTTTTTGGCTATATCTAGGTCTGACTATCTTGAAGTTTATGGGTGAAAAAATAAATGTCATTTTTGTTTAATGTTTTTGGGGAAATTTCACTAATGTAATGGAGCACTGAGCCTACGTATTTAAATATACAAAATATAGTTTTTCATATCAGCAATATTTGTTATAAATAAAAGACTATCTGTTGTTTATTTTTATTTTTCTATTTGTCAGGATATAGTTGTACAACGCAAAAGCTTGTATTGCCTTTCAAATATTTATCGTATTTTTAACCAAATATATTCATATACAATACAATACAATTCAACTTACAATCATGATAAAGTAAGTGTGTGTGTATGTATATAGATAAATCTTGTTTCTTCGTGAAAGTTTCCATTGTACACATCAGAGGATCACCAGATGAGGCGGCAGTCTGGTTCATTTTTCCCCTTGAAAGCACCTGCAAAGTGTGTGGCCGGAAATCCTTTGCATTTATGGAAAAATTCCCGGCAGCGACCAGACACCTGAGAGGATGCGAAAACTGACTGAGATTCGTGCCTTTCTTAAAAGGAACAAGACCATCTGTGCTCTCTCAAGCCCAAGCTTTGGCCGCCTCCGTTAAACTAAACCTGCGATGCCCAACTAAGTTATATATTGAAATTAAAAAAATGTTTCCCGGTTGTTATTATATATAGTTGACACTGTGAATGCCTTATTTTATATTTAAAATTTTCTACAAGAAAATTTAACTGATTGTATAATAAATTTTTCTTTGATCACTATAAATTAAGGAAGATTTAATCAGAATCATTCATTTCATATTCAAAGCACAAAGCTTTTAGATTGCGATCATTTTAGTATAGGAGCGCTTTGATTTTTAAAAAGTCTAGAAAACTCCTTGAAAGGCGAAGGTGTTCAAATAAAATTTTCGTAATCCTCGAGATTTTTTTTATAAATATATGTCTTGAATTTAACCCTACAAAAAGAAATCAAGTGACGTCAAATATGGGGAACGGTTAGACCAACTGAAGTTTACTTCTTTTAATATTATATATTTGATATTGTTGCACTAAATATGTGGCCACATAATTTTTTTCCCGTCAAACTATATATTTTTTTCTTGTTATTAAATATTTATTTTGTTTCTAGATGAATACTTGATAAATCGTAAACATTCTTTATTTTTTAAGTAAAAATGCAAAGTTAAGTCATATTAGGGGCTATAACTAATTTTAAAGTCTTTTCCAACATGCAAAAACATGAATAATTTGAAACGGAGTATTTTTGAAATTTAAAAATATTGTCTTCATTTTACTCCCCAAAAAATCATTCAGAATAATAAAATATTCATTAAAAAACTTTTTCGGGATTATAAATGTAAAAAAGTACTTAAGGAATTCGTTCAAATTTTGTTAAAAAATACAATCTGGTTTAAGTGGTGTAAGCTTCAGATAATTAATCAGATATAACAAATTTTCTCTTTAGTTATATTTTTAAAACAAATCATCTACATAGATTTTAAATTGAACAGGTGTTTTTGTATGGAAAATTTCACAGTTATATAATGCAGCTTTCTTTCAGCTTGCTTGATGTTTTTTTCAATTTCATATAGCCAATTAAGATGCTTTGAGCTGAGAAAGTAATTAAGTAATAATTTATATTTAAAACTTTGTGCATTATTTTCCATGGGAAATACACTGTATAAGATGCTGAAAATGCATTATAAAAAACTGCTTTCTACGTCAGTCAGACGAGTAAGATAATCAAGTTTTTCAATTATGATGATTTGTATACATTTATTTACTTTAGTAATATTTTTTTACTTAAAAAAATGTATGCTTTAGAATTTTCTTGAAAATTTTAAATTTAATATCTCCTAAACTAAAAAAAACAATGTCAATTGTTGGTCATTGAAAAAAAAATTAATTTCGCCACTGGAATCATAAAACCTGCTTTATTTGAGACATTTAAACAAAGCTGCTTACATTTTGGAATCAAAACAGCTACATTTTCTTATATCTATTTTAGTTCTTATAAAATCATAACAGTATGGCTAAAATAAACTGTATATTTATAGTGATATAAATTTACAGCTTATGACGATTATTGCTAATTTTCCAATTCATAACGACATAATTAAGATAATCCAAAATTGTAAGTGCAAATATTTTCGTTAATGTAAGTCACATTTATCAATCACAAATATATTGAGTTTATATCAAATTAAGTATATATGTTTTCATGTATATCATGTGATTTTAATTACTGTTTAAAACGACGAGTCGTTGTGTTATTTCATTGTTTTTTTAATTTACCAATATTTATTTCGATATTTTTTTATATTCAACGTTCATTGTTTTCTTTACTAGAAAGTACTACACGAAGGTTACGAAAATACAACATGTTTTTGCAAAATATTTATCAAAGTATCTTTTCGTATTTTCTTTAGATTTAAAACGAGTGCTTTTATTATTGTTTTCTATATTTTTATTTGAATTCTTCGTAAATATATAATATTAAAATCTTTATGGGCAAATTTGTATGTTATACATTTAGTATAGTTTATTGCTGATTCCTCATATTATATTACAAGATAAACGTTCAAAACTCGTAGGATTGAGAGAAATTTAATGCCAAATTGTACTTTATCAGCATATTCGATGCAAAAAGACTTCATTTTTTAATATTCAGTGATTTTTCAACCTATAAAAAAGTGATAAATTCTTACAGTTAAGAAATGAATATGAAATATTAATAACCATTTCTAAGTAAGTTTATGTAAAATATCATTTCAGACATCATTTTATAATATCAAATAGACCTTCTTATTTTCCTCTGTAATTTTCTTGCTTTTAATTATTTTGATGAGTGTTCTGAAATCGTATTTTTTTCTTGCAAGATCTTTTAGATCAGAGGCAATTGAGTATGCCTGGCTTATAACCTATTCTGTATGTTTTTTTAACACAAAAACACTCGAAACCTATTGAAAATATTTTGTTTCGGGTTGATTTCTTTTGATAAAAACGATAAGACAATTTTTTGATTTCTTTCAAATTAAGTGCAGAAATGTACAATAATAATCAAGTATTTTTGCAAAATTACCGCAACTTTGCTATTTAAAGTTGGTGTATGAGATCTGGCAAGCAATATCTCATTTTTCAAGATATAAAATTACTCCTTATATCCCAGATTTGTAGAGTACGTCATGGCGTGGGAGTAAGTAGGGCGAGATAGCGCTGCATGGTCGGCAGCTCATTTCCATTTTGAGAACATAATTTTAACGCCAACGCATCAAAACTTAAATACCACCCCTGCTCTATATCAACCCATGTGAAACGAAAGATTTAACTGTCCTTAAACTCATTAATTAATAATACATTCAACAAAACAACCTGTCGTTTTACGTCTTCTTTCACTATTAAATAAATATGTATTTATATAACAATCGGAAAACAGTCTAACGAGTCTTGAGTGCATATTTTTATGAACCTTATTATATTATATTAAATCAGCAAACTTTATAAGTTTACATAGATATATTATTTGTGCTATCACAATCAAAACCAATCAGCAAAAATAATATTTATACTCAATGTATGACATTTACTTATATGGAAATAAGTGTTTGCATATACTAATAATTGGTTTTGTATTTTTGGACATTGTGCAAATCTATGTACATGAAGTATGATGAAAAAAAAATAGTGCAATCGACCGATAAAGAATGATTGAAGCAAAGTTTTCATATTTTTTTTGTTTACGGTTGTATTCAAACATCGCTTTTTGCTTCGCTGTTTATTTTTATACACAACACTAGTTTTGTGTTTTGGCATAACAAAAGATACGTGCACGTTGAATGTTAAGTCTCAATTTCTGGGGGAATATTAAAAGCTGAACGCGGAACGGAGTGCAATCGACCGGTGCGGAATCATGAATGGAGGGCAGAGTGGGAGTAATATGACGTCATCCCCTACAGCGAGCCTGGGGGGGGTGAGAAGGCTCGCGGGGGGTGGTCCTCTTATGAATAGATATCGCCTTTTTTGAAGAGGCGTATTAATTTTCGTACAAAAAACCCACATCGATTTTTCACATCCTCGGATGAGTTCACTCGGTGTGTTTTTTTTTTTTTTTTTTTTTTTCTTTTTTTAGGTTAGCTCAACGTCTCGCTCTCATAGTTAGTATTTTAATAATCGCGTATAGAAAAGTTTGTCCATCTCTAATAGCAAGTTATTATTTAATAATAACACACCGAATGAATGACGATAAGTCTTAACGCATTTGGTAACTTTATTTTCTTTAAATACATTTTTGGTTGCTTCTACGTGTTTTTTATCTGTTATTTCACTTAAAGCAGAATTTCGTTAATCACCTCAAAATATTGTTTTAATTCACAGATTCTGTAAAGTGATCCATGAGTGAAAATTTAAATCTAGTTTTGAACACCTACTGCTTTTGGTATCAACTAATATATATATTCAAAAGTAAAATCTTTGATAAAACCGTTTGATAAAAACGTAAAATCGTTGGTAAAACTTGGTGGAAAAGTAGATTAAAGCGATTTTGTTACATTTAAAAATAATTTCAAAGTTTAATGAAAAATAAACCGTCTTAGAAACAAATACTTAAACCAAAATATGAAACCTACCAAAGTTGACAAAGCAGCAGCCCAATCTCAATAAATTCTTCGCTTTCATATAATAGTTGAAGTAAAGATATTTTTCGAAATATTGTTTTTTTTGTTAATAATAGACACACAGAGTATTTAAAAAAAAATTACATATCATATGAAGTTCGCTGTTTTCCAGTGCTTCTGATAATGTAAAAAGTACGCCTCTTTCTATATAAAAATAGAATGTTTTAAGAACGCACTAGAAGAGTATGGCTCATTGTTTATTATATTCTTTGAATCTTTTCTTCAGCCGCAGAGTCGAGCAGATATTGAAATACTCAAGAGATTTGACTTGCATGAAAGAATCACTAAAAAAATATCCAATTTTTATATAATACGAAATTCATTTATGCAGGAAAGATATAAATTTATTTCACTGAAGATCTTTTCATGAAAATACAGAGAATCGTTTTACTAGCCTTTTTTTACAAAATCATCGTACATGTATTTTTATACATTTCTTATTATGTATTTACATATTCCGGCCTCTTAAATGGTCTAAAAAGAAAAAAAAATTGAATATTGATATTTAGACTGAACCGGTTGTATGTTTTTGGAATTATAAAACTTTCTTCCATTGATACCCTTAATAAAATTAACGTTATTTTTTCAAGATTTTATTCATAAAATCAGTAGATTTTTATCTAAAAATTTTTTTAACATCCTGTATTTTATAAAGCATTTTTTTTTATCGTTAATTAGATCTAAAGATTTGAGTTTGTTTTTTGCTCAAGAACATCCCTGCTCATTAGCTGTAGTTTGTAACGCTGACTCTGTTTATATTATAAACAATGCTGAAGAAAATCATCATCAGATTTAGAGCTTTGTTAAACATAACAAGTAATCAAAGCATTTCTCAAGCAAACAATGAAGTGTGGTTGGCATAACCTTATAAAAATTAGATAATAATCATTATTTCTTTTTTTTGTTATTTCGTATAACTCATAAACAGTTCATATTAAAGTAACCTGTATCCTTGGAAATGTGTTTGAGTAAAAATAAATATTCGTTGAATGAGTCTTATATGATATAATTTGCCATAGTAGGCATTTGGTCACAATATCTATTGATATTCGTGATATTTTCCATTAGACATTTCTGAAGGGCTTCACCGACAAAGACATTAGTAATAGATCGATCTTTAGCTGATGAGCTAAATAAGAACAGACACGATACCTAATTACCCAAATGGCTTAAAATAAGCACATTGGTTTAGGGAAAACTATTTATGGTAATACTAAAATGATGTTTGGACTACATATATATATATATTTTTTTTTTTTTTTTTATCTCTTCCTAATATCATTCCAGCTTTATCTATTCTGTTCATATTATTAAATTTCAACGTATAAGTCTCTCCACTTTATCTTATAATCATTTCGTACAAAACTTATTTAAAACACGTGTTTTTCATGGTGCGTGATGGCATTGCTGATACGACACAGGTTCTGATTTTCCAGGAATCCGATTCCCGGCTGCGTGATCATCTCCAGGAATCTCTGGTTTCCAACTCCCTCAGCTTAGGGGAACTTCTCCCGAGTTGTAGTTCCTGGATTCTACTCTCATTAGAGAGCAGCGATTAATGCGAAGTTTAAAGATATTTTTCCGAAAACGACGCGTGGGCAGGTCGACCTACGTTGGTAGCTTGTGTTGTTTTTTGATGTTCAGATTTGATCTTGTTTTAACTTTTTATATAAAAAAAAATTATAAATTGAAAATTTAAAAAAAATCAAAGTATGTTATATTAAACAACAAATCAATGAATAAAGAATTAACTTTATACATTTTTCCAAAAATTTTACAGGTAATAAAAAAAGTGTGATCTACTTTTTTCCGGTATCATTGAAATTCAACTGAACATTATAATATTTAAAAATATAACAAAAATCGCAATTTAAAGTAAATATTGTTGGCAAGTAAAATAGTACTTTTTTTCAGTTCCTTAGCTTTAAAAACTAATATTTATTAATTAATTATAATAACCAAACAGAAGTCGTTTAATTTTTTTATGTTGATTTTCACATTTCCTAATAACAACATAAAATCGGCAAACTAAAATATTTGCTTGAATGTTTGTATAGAGTGTTCAAACAGAGCATCGGGTATTTGTTAATCCAGTAAAACTTTTTTTTATTGTTGTTTATAAGATTACAAAATGGAAAATTATTTCGAAGAGATGATGCTATCCAAATGGTGATCGTTGCACTGCTGGCACTCTTCTAATCTGGAATTAAGATTGCTGATAATACGCTGACACATAGCCCTCGATATTGCTGCCATTTCTGGCCTGATGTTTTGTTTCAATTCCATTAGGTTCGTCGGATTATTCTAATAAACCTTATTTTTAAGGTATCCCCATACGAAATAGTCAAGAGGGCTGTGGTCGGGGCTTCTGGGAGGCCAGTTGATGTTACCTCTACGTGAAATGACCTTATTAGGGAATAATTCGTTAACAGCTTCAATTGATTGATTAAATGTATGCCTTGTTGGAACCACGTTCTTGAGTTGAAACCTTGAAACTCCTGCAACTCTGGGCCCAAAGATTTTCGCAGCATATCGCAATAACGGTCCCGATTGCAGTAACCCGATACTCTTTTTGGACTCCCTATATAATCGTATAACAAACATCGCAGCCTCGCTTTTTTTTTTTCAAACGCAATATCAGATGCAGCACAAAATTAAAATTACTCTCCAGAAAATTAAATCTTGCACGGGTACTGTTTTTTCTCTTTTCTAGCATTAAGAGAACCTCACCATCGTAAGGCTATTTGTTCAACTCCCGCAGACTCTTTTAATTTTCCAGAGCTCGCTGCTCCCTTGGCCGAGTACTATTTTAAAAGTTTTCCTTTGAATTTTCAATTTTCCTCCCCGCGACCGTAAACAACTTCCACTTAATGAAAACAAATGACCCCGCGCCCTCTGCGGCTTACTTATGACTTCGTACACAAAGATTCGTTACAAATTCTGAGCGTTTGAGTAAAATAGGTGAAAAGTTTACCGTCAAGATCATTGTTAGAAAAATTATTTAAAAACAGTCCTATACTCAAAGAACTACACTGCGTATATTTTTGTTTGTGGACTGTAAGCCGTGGTAGATAAATTAAAATTACTCCCACACGGAAAAAAATAAAAGAAAGATTTGTTGATAAAAAAATACGCAGATACAAAAAAGCAATTGTACTGATTTGTAATAACTTTTATCAACGTTTCATTTGTGGCACGCTATAGTGTGAAATTCGCTTTAAAATTCGTAATTTTTTATTTTTATTTTATAACTTATTTCAAAATAGGTAAAATAATTTTAATAAAAAAAAATATTTTATTTTATCGGTAAATTCAAATTTTTTTTTAATTTCCAACATTTAATTTATTAAAATGTTGATTTTTTTTCAAAAACTTAAAGACGACAGCAATATTTTTTATTAGTATTTTTTATGATATTTATATCTTAAGTACTAAGCTCTGGCGTTTTTTATCTTCATTTTATGTAAATGAATTTGGCAATCTTAATTAAGTTTTAGGTTAATATTTCTGAATTACTTAAAGCATGACAATTCAAAAAAAAACCAAGTTCTTAGTTTCGTGTCTCTTTTTATGTATCATCATATCATACCATGAGTTTTGAAGCAGCTTGTACACACACGTGCCATCTATACACCAATAAAAACTCAACCTTATAAGTAGGGCATTGTTTATTTTTACATCAAGAATTTTAAATTCTCAATATATTTCACATTGGTTTTCGTTTTACATAAAACAATTTTATTTTCGTAATAAACAACGCGTATGAAAACAAAAAATGTTTAAGGGATTTCATGTTAAGGGATTCTGTCGGATTATATTGATATCTTCGTAATATATTGTTACGAACACAAAATATCAAAAAAAGTTTTAATATAATTATTTCTTTCAATTTAAAGTCTACACTAAAAAGAAAAGCAGAAAATATTTATTCAAATTTAATATAGGAGTACAATTATACATCATTAGAACTATATTGCACTTGCTTTCAAAAGCATTGACCTCCCTAGTCTCGTAAACAACCATACCATATGTTACACTGTACAAGGATAGATCCTGTGTATTCTGAGTTCGTTATTATTAAGCATACGATCAGACATATGAAGTATATTCAACTCCTTCACTGTACCACCACAATCCGAGTAATATTGCCAATTATAACTTTGCAAATCCTTATCAATATTAACTTGTACAGAACGTGTAAGGCTCCCTAGCGCGTGGATGACGTTGCTCTAAGTTGGTTTCGCAAAAGTATGTAACTAATTAATTACTTTATAAGATAAGCTTCTAGACTCATAAATCACTAATCAGTTATAGATTTCATTTTTTTTATATCCAATGAATATATTCAATAATTTAAAAAATGTAATTTTTGGTCAAATTCAAAATCGTTTTCTGGTTACTAACCAATGACTGTACTGCTTTTTTTTATAAAAAATAAATGTTTATGTCAACATTAAAAATTAAAACTTATTTTGTTTTGAAATGTGCTTAAAAAGTAAAGAAAAAAATATGACTTTTTTAAGTGTCCGTCAAATTGCGATGGAGAAAAAAATACCTAAAAAGCTGGCACTAAAAAAGTATATATGTAAAAAATAACAAAAGATGATTACAAACTTTTCACAGGCTCAACTTTTCAGATCCTGAAACCTATTAAGTGGCGTTTTATGGCGAGAGAGGCTCGATTGTGTTGTACTCAGTCTAATGCTCACCACTGCAGTCATATACTATAACGAAAATAAATAATTAAGAAAATAATTCTAAAAATATATACTAACCAAGTCTCGTCTGTCTTGATATATTTTCTTCACCTTTACCAAGGCTATAAGCTTCTGTTTTTTTTTTTTTTATTATTATTCAATTATGTGTTACTTTACACGTGGTCTACGTCACAGGCGTATTGATTAAAATATAATATTTTAAAGTTAAATATTTGAGTGATTTTCCACATGTTCGTTTTTATTTGTGACCGGTTTCGCCAACCTTTCACGTTGGCATTATCAAACAGAGTGAGATTTTATATAATAATAAGCAATTAAATAAACAATTGTTAGAGGGAAAGGTTGTTGGAGTGAGAGAGAGTGATTTTCAGGTGGTAAGGGGTAGTGTGATTTTAATGTACCTGACAAGTAGAGGATTCTATATAATTGTAAATTTTGTGAACAAATGTTTTTATGTGAATAGGGTAATTATCTAAAGTTGTGGCTTTGGAGTGTAGCAGCAGTTATCCTGTGTTGGGGTTTTGTCCTGTAGTGTGTTTATCTGTAAATAATAGGTTTTTGCGCAGTAAATGGTTTTTTAAAGATGTGATTTAGCAATAGGGAATAATAGTTGAGACTTATTGAAAATAACCTGGTCATTAAGCAGGTGCTCCGGTGTGTTATCTTTAATGCGATTGATCTCTAAAATCTCTTGGCGATCGAGTTTTGTGTCTTTATTGTTAATGTGCATAATTTTGAGATTGGAGTTCTGGTTAAAGTCGTGCTTATTATCAGAGAGGTGGAGGCCGAAGGTAGATGTTTCATCTTTCTTTTTCCATCCTCTTATGTGGTCTTTGGTCCTTGTATTGAAGGATCTACCTGTTTGGCCAATGTAAGTGGCGTCGCAGGAGTCACAGTTGAGTTTGTAAATGCCACTGTTACTCCTCCACCTCTTACTACCTCTAACAATTGTTTACCTAATTGCTTATTATTTATATAAAATCTCACTCTGTTTGATAATGCCAACGTGAAAGGTAGGCGAAGCCGGTCACAAATAAAAACGAACATGTGGAAAATCACTCAAGTATTTTACTCAAAAATATTAAAATGGAATCCCACCAAGTACTCTCTGTCAAAAATATTGAATTTGATTAAAATTATTCCTGCAAACTTTGAAAGCTCCTGAAAAATATTAAGATCGTTATCAAATCAATTTTCAGGCAACGGCTGCGCCCCATCCTTTCAATGAGAGACTCGACAGACAATCCGACGTCATCGGCTTTTCATGCGCCCTTTCAGCAAGCGAGACTACCATTGTACTGTGCTTCAAATGTATTCATACAATCATCCTCCGACTATCTGTTCGTGTTATTTGTAACAGTTGTATGCGTTTCATACTGTGCTACAATGTGAAGAAATTGAATTTGATTATGTTGCGCTTTGGGACGACTTCATATTACAACCCACGAATTTTCAATGTATTCATATACAGATAAAAATAATTATGAGATTTTTTTATCTGTAACACAATGATCAAATTTCAACAACTATTTTATGTCATAAATATTAATGATAGAGACATTATTCTATATGCAACAAATAAAGGTGTTTACTAAGATTGTAAACTCATAGAACGCCTCTAGGCGGTGATAAAGCAAAAGTTATTTTTGGAAAACAATTTATTTGTCTGAAAGTTATAAAAATAAATAAAATATGGCAGTGACTTTATATGACGCATATCTTTGAAAATTGATAACGTTTATTTTTTAAAATATATTTATGTATTTCGAACTTGACAAAATAATTAAATTTTTTCTTAGTAACAGTGGCGCATAAATTCAATTGGAAGAATAGCTACCTGAGTCGCGAAATTTTTTGTCATAATTTCTATGGGGTTTTTAATAATTACTTGTGTGTAAGTGTTTGTTACCATGCATTATGTGCATCTGTCTTTTATTTTAAATAATAAGACTGATGGTACTAGTAGCTGGGATATCTTTAATTTTGTACATGGAGGAAAAGAAATTCTCAGGAGAAATGCTGGTAAAAGTTAGCCTGGATACAAACTCAAGAAAACTCTCTCTCTCTCAAAGCCAGTCCTCCAACTTAGTTACATTCGATGAAGTACGGAGGCACCGACCGAGCTTCGATACAAGGCGCTCCGAGTCGAGTTTCAATCAAACGACCAGTTATTCAATTTGTTTGCGTACGTCGGAGATAGAAAATAGTGTACGGCGAACTTCAGTCTAAATCGAAGAGCTGCTTTTATATTGCTTTTATTTAAGAGTATGTAAAATATACGAGTAGTAAATCGGTTTTGACAGAAAAGTTTTACATAAAACAAACTTTCCCGGTATATTTCGTGAAAAATATATTCATGGCTTTCGTGAGTACTAATTTTATATTAGTATGTCGTAGGTTTTGGCAGCTGTTGTCGTGAGTTGGATCGATTTTTTAAGTGTTGGACTATTATTTTTTTGATTCTTGAATATGATGAAAAATCTCTTAAAATGAGAAAACGAAACTTTGGAGGAATGAAAGGCTCAAGCAGCCCAATACCCGAGAAACCGAATAAACTCAATTGGTTTTAATATTAAAGAGAAAATACTCTTGTTTTTTGCATCAAAAAACTACAAAGTTTAATAAATCTAAACATTTAATCTGACCTGTTCATATATAAGTGATACTAATTTTCATCTATTTTTTAATTGTAATAACAAGAAATAGACTTTTTGGTGTGTTCTACGAATCGAAGCTGTAACATTTGTCTTACAATTTCTTAAAATCTACCCTGCCAATAGCTTTAAGGAAATGTTTACTTTCTCTTACCGGTACAGAAAGCCAATATTGGTAGTATTAATAAAACGTTAGAGTGAATATCACGTTACTTATTTTTAATCAAAGTGACAATCTATACCAAAAATATTAAATATCCTCTTTAACCAAGGATTAATAATTGTCTGGGAAAAAAAAGCCAATATTCATATCTATGTTGCTTTGCAAGCTTAAATTTCAAAAATCACCCTATGAATATTTATATATTCAATGCAAATCGTAGCTTTAAATAACCTTTTTTAAGATTAAAAATAAGAAAAAATTATATTTTTCTGATTTTTTAATAGAAACAACTGCCTTGCTTTATAACTTTATATTAATCTACTTTGAAAAAAAATTCAGGCTATATTTTTATAAATAGTTTTATAGCCTGTGTTTAAAATAAGTAAACGATTGGAAAATTAAAGGAAAAAAATGTTTTTAAAACAACAGGGTAATCGATGCAGAGTTGCGTTGAGAACAGCTTTAAAAAAAAAAGGAAAAAGTGGAATGGAGAAGTTCTGCTTCCGCTGGTGAGCAGCAGAGCAACCCTTGACTATTATTTTCAGTACTTCACCAGTGGAAGGCCGCCCCTCGCCAATTTACTCCAACGTTTTACCTTTTGGTGTTAGCCTCCCACAATTACGGTAAATTCACATTGTACATCTGTTTTTTTTTTTTTCAGAAAGTTTTTCGTTCTTGTTGGTAGCACATATTCTTGAACCGCAGTGCAAAGCTTTTTTTTTAAGTACAGTATTTTATAAAAATATTGTCTTCTTAAAACATGATACGATGAATATACGTTGTAATATTATGTGATAATTTTGATGGTTCAATTTGCAAATTATATTGAAGACCATATGAATATTATTTTTTCTGAAAAATGTACGGATACTTATCAATCTTCAAGCGTTGCTTGTTTTCAATCTAATTACAGAATTCCAAGAAAAAAAACGCTTGTAAATCCAACGATTTTATTCTTTAGAATCCTTTTGTTACAGAACTTCTCTTAAAATTGTTTGAAATCCAAACCGTTGTTTATGCTTGCTCAAATAACAACCTAACATAATATTTATCTAACTCATTTTAACAGTAAAATATTTTGGACTGAAAATTGTGTTGTATATTATTATTTTTGTGGAAAATGAAATGCTGTCTTTCTGTAAAAATCACAACACGAAATTTTCTAAACAAACCGCTTGTTTGAAATATATATAAATAGCATTTATAAAATACTATTCATAAATTTTAAACAACTGTAAATCAAATAAATGTAAGTTATGATAATCACGATACAATAGGTTTATTGAAATCAAACAATAAAAATATCTGAAAACTTTTGAATCACCGAATTGAAAAAGTCATTGATTAACATCGAAATAACATTTTTACGTACAGTCATAAATATTACTTTCCAGAACAATCTACGTTTTTTCAATCACCAAAATTTTTGTAAAGAGCAATTTTTTTCAACGGATAACAATGTAGACTATACTTTCGAGACAATAGCCTTAATATCGGGTCCGATCATAGTTAGCTTGACTCATGCTTGGCTTGTTTTCAAGGCCCCGGGCCGCGGGTTGGCCTGCCCTGCCCCCCGGGCCCTCCCGGCCCACCCCCGCCCACGGTCTGTGTGGGCAGCGGCATTGTTAGACTTAATCAGGGGTCGAGAAACATTGATTCTCTTACACAAATTTGCTTTCAAATTGTAATAAATTATTGTGGGTTTAATCTATTCTTCAAATTTTGTAACTGATTTTGAAATGATTGAAGCGAGAGATCTGGCGCGATTATAATATAACATATTGTATATAATAATACTACGGACGGTTTTTGGTTTAAATACAAAGCACAAAGCCCATATATTGGCTTAATTACGATGTTAGTTTTGAGAAGAGTTATTAATGATTTATCACAATTACGATTTTGAATTTTTTTATTAAGTCTATGTGTAATCAACGACTGATTTGTTATACTATATTAACTTGAAGAAAAACATTTTTGTAATTGTATATGATAAATCTTATTAAAAAAATTCCGCACGACACAAAAAATATTTTTTCATAATGGCCTAGCCAATTGGGCTGACTAAATTTCCTAAAAACAAATAAGCGCTTTTATAACAGTAGTTTAATTTTGTACACGTTACAATTTCGATTCTCTTAAAATAATTTCACCGGTTGGTTACGCCTTCTAATTCATTGATATTTTCTTCAAATATATGTTTTAAAAACATCATTAATTTAACATGGCGGTATGTTGTTGTGCTTGATTTCAAGGATTCTCTCATCGCTGTATTTATTTTAACATTTTCTTAACGATCGCGCGCAGAATTGTACATCCATTTTTAAATAAAATTGGGCCACAATAAAGAAAACTTATTAACAGCAATTAATTGCGTCTGTGCCTGCTTGACCTTGTTTGACCAAAATATAAATAATACTTTTGATTTATAAAGCCATTTCATAGGACTAGATTGATGAAAGATTGTGAAATGTTAAATGTTACACAATAACAAAAAAAAAAACCTTTTTGTTTTAATGTGAGGCACTAAATTTTTAATCTTCGTGAATTAAATGTTGTTTCTAAGAGATTAAATAACTTATTTAAACCTTTGGTATACAAAAAAAACACTCCCGGCACTGCTTGGATGTTTTATTGTGTGACATTCAAGCTCAGATATTCTTAACGAGAAACTTTTTAACTACTCAGTTCTGAAAAAAATAAACTACAATGAAAATCATATTAAATATAAACGAGATATATTTTTTTCTTGTTGTTGAAGATTAAAAATACTTGTATGGATCTTATACTACGTATTATTGTAATATAGGTAGCTATATATATATAAAATGATCTAAACATAAAAATATTATAGTTCATTAATGTTCTTGTATAAACTACGTTACCCACCTGTGATACATTAAATCGCCGCACTACCCATTAAAACCTTTTATTTGCAGTATTGAAGTAAAAACGCTTCGAAAGACATTCATAAAATCCTTCACGACTTTACGGCTTTCGTTTCTCGTCTTTATAGCCGTGGGTGTATTTTCCGGCATTAAGGGATGCATATTTGCCGCTAGAGTCTAACGCAAATCTCATCCCGGAGTATAGAGGGATGGGGGTGACATTTACCACCGGCCCCGGCAACCCACGCCCGGGAAGTAGGCGGGAGGCTCTACTCCGTGTAATCGCGACAAGCTTGCTGCAATCCTCAAACGAAATTAATTTACTATACCAGGTATAATATCATTTTCAATATCTAATTATAAGCATGACGTACATTTTCATGGCGCAGTTGAGATCTCGAGCTGATATTCCGCTATTGGAATTTTTATCAAAAACGAATATTCGATTTCCCTTCTGCGTTTTCAGGAGAAACTTTTTATTTGGAACTTTGCTTCCTCAAAATAAATGGGTTCTCTAAATAATAATAATAATCCTTTTGCAAGGATTCAATCGAAACGGCACTCAAGTTTTGGTACAGTACACGAAATAGCACATAAAACTTCCTGCATTGAGACCTCGTTATACATTTAAATGCAACTAGGCTGCACAAATATCTATCAGTGCATAACTTCATAACCTCATTCTGGTCTGCATTTTTAAGGTTCGTGTATAACTTTATGTAATGCCTTAAATATATCATCGATAAAAATTGTTATCGCAATATTCATTTGGAATATATCTCAGTAAAATATGCTTTTTTTAAAGAACATATAAGGAGTAATGTTATTTTGATAGTTTGAATCTCTTTGTGTTTTTTTAACGTTGAAACTACATATATCTAATACATTTATTTGAAAAATTATTTATCTGATACGATTAAAATTTCCCAAACCTAAATTATTCACTCATTGGCCTGACTTATATATTTAAAGTTCATTTTATTAGTTCATCACATTAAAAACCTTTACATTTTCAATCGGATGGATATAAAAATGTATAGTTTTCTAAGATCATCGTTTGGAAAATTAAATTAAAAAAATTTATGTTGTGTTAACTTTTTATTCAAAATGATTTAAAAAATCTTTAAATTTTACAATTATTTTAATAGATAAAATACTTTTCATCAACGTGTTTACTTGATAATAATAAACTGAGTTTCAGAAATTTAAAAAAGTGTCTTTATACATGTGTATGCATATTATAGAAAGCTTTCCTGGGGCTGCAGAGTTGCTTTAGAGGTTCATATATATTCAGTCCCGGTTCACTTTAAAGCCGCTTCCAGGAACAGTTACCACATTTCCTCGTTCCGTGAAACGGTTACTGCTATCGAAGCTCGCCACCTGATAACAGACGTGTCACAAAATTATCATAAATTATAGCTTACCTGACGGAAAACCATTTATGTGAGATCACTTCTTTTATATTATCTAAAATAATGTGCTTTATTCAACTATTTTTATAATCATCATTTTTTATCCACTCAGTTTTTTGGTTTAAAATAGTAAGATAAATAATTCACTAAAAACTTTTTTCGCGAGACCAGTGGTAGTTCGAAAGCACAACTTGGGTACATCGGTTACACATTTGCATAAAACAACTTGAATTCTTACTCAGTTACAGCGGTACGTGGTTTAGTGGTTAGAGTGCCGGTCTATAAAGTTATAGACCGGCAAGTGTTATTTGACAAGTGTCAAAGATTTTTCTCGTCATTTCAGGAGAGAATCAATTAGTTCAGTGTTGTATTAACAATAGAGTGTTTTTGTTTGAAACGAGAACTAATAACATATAATAACATAATAATAATTGCTAATATCTGATACTGAAACAGCGACAGCTTTTTACCTACAAACTGGTGAAACTAATGATTTATATTTGTTGCTAAGAATATGTTTTCTGATGGTAGAAAATTTAGGTAAGATCATAAACCGTAGGTGACAAATAAACATACTAAAAAAATTTTAAAAAAAAATCCAAATGCTTTTTTGTTAAAATGTTCATATACCAACCCTTAGTGAAAAGGGCTGTTTTTTATACTTAAATAGAACACAAATGTTATAATTTGTATATTATTGATTTTTTGTGAAGACCGTCTCACGGGAAGTACGATTTTGCCTATACAGGTTTTTTATTGATTGATAATGATTAAGTACATTTTTTCAAATATTGAAAAATGATTAAAGAAACTCTCAGAAAAATAGCATCGTGATTTGTGTGGGATTCGAGAACCCACATCCGTAAACTTACATGGCCGGTGCATTGCCAATTATACCATCGAATCACTAGTACTTGACAAGAATTTTTAACAATCATATCATATAAGTGAAACAACGTACTTATTATGCCAATTAAATATTGTGTGACTTGCAATACTAGACTTTTAACCCAAAGTACTGAGCATTTAAATCCGATCTGGATATTATTATTTTTAAGGTCTATTTAATTAAGCCAATACACGCACTTGTTAAATATATTATTGATTTTTTTGAAAGATACTTGGGGATGTGGGTTCGAATTTTCAATATTTGAAAAAATGTACTTAATCATTATCAAGTTATAATTTGTATTTGATGACGTATTCTGTTAAATAATTCTATACCAGGGCACTTTTGAAGCATTCAAACAATGCACATTCTGTAGTAAATCAGCACTCGGGTAACCCTTTCGCAACCCCTGGAGCGGATGCGTCGGAAATGCACGGCAGTCGCGTCACCGCTACTCGTATATACTGAAATAATTAATGCAGCAGTAGAGGCCTGTAGAGGAACGAGCCATGCAATCAAATCGCATCAACCAAAAAGCCACACATGCATGCAAAGCATCTGATTAAATCTGGATAATTTATCATGAAAATTCTAAAAAAATATTTTACATCAAGTCATTATTTTAAGGTTGAAGTTTCAGATCAAAGGACAATAAGAAATTCAATATGTTTGACAGAGAGTACTTGTTTGATAATGCCAACGTGAAAGATTGGCGAAACCGGTCACAAATAAAAACGAACATGTGGAAAATCAGTATTTTACTCAAAAGTATTCAAATGACAGTATATAAATGTTCACGTGTGATATTTACAAGTCGCCATGTTTCATGATATAACATAATATACATGTGTATTTTGAATACCTTTAAACACGTTTAAAAACTAGTCATTTTATATTTCAAGCAATATTTATTTTCTCTTCTATTTTTTGTGGTAAATAAATCTTCATCTGGTGCTTTTCTTCAAAGGAGGTTGACGACCATCTTCTTGGGCATAAATTTATGCTGAATAAGTGTTCATAATCGGGTCCTTCAGATTTCTATTGGAAGGAAAAGTCTGCGTATTGCTGCTGTCCAATAGCATTATAATATAATCCTTTAGATCTGATACTCCTTCTGCAGCAAACTATAGAAACAATAGCAGGAGCCTCCCCACCTTGACAAAATACTTTCAGAGCACATCCCTTCACAATCATTCCAAGTGCACTACTCCATTTTCATCCTTTATAAATAAATAAAATTGTAAAAAACCAAACTGCACAAAGTAAAAATGTTTGCTCAAGGTATCTCTTGTTAATACCTGCGATATTCTTTTTCGTTAAACCCATAAAAAATTTATAAAGCGATTTACTTAAATCTTCAATGTATATTCGATATGCAAGACTAATTGTTTATGTGGACCGTTCGCCATTTATGGGTAAGTAATATTATGAGGTGTATTGCTTACGATGGAGTAAAACATTGAAAGGCCATATATGTAAATGATAAAACGACTTATCCCCTCGCATATTTGAATACACGTGTAAAATAAAATTGATGCTTTTTTATGGATGTAGAAATTGAGTTCTAGCACCAGCGGATCCGCCCCCACATAAACGTAAATATATCTGCACCCTCCTCCCTTTGCCTTCCCGGTTATTACCCGAGTTATGGTCGGTAGCATGTTTACTGCAGTATTACTTTTCATAATATTATTTTATTGCCTTCTTTTATTCCGTGATAAGTCTATGAAGTCTCAGGGAAAATGATGCGTAAGGAGAATTAAAACTGAATGTTCCGGCTTTATGGTAATATTTGCGTAGAACGTAAAAGTTCTTTAAATAATTTATAGTGTTTTTTTGATAATTAAGCCACAGCACTATAAAAAATATTCTGTGAATTTTGTAATGCGATATTTTAACTATTCAATTAATTTATTGGCTTAAAAAGGGCTCGGAGTTGCATGCTTTTTTTATTTTATGAGCATGAGTACTATTCTAATTATATGAAACAGAAAAACCATTGAAAACCCATATAATAATAAAGGTATTTTTATACTTTAAATAAACCAGGTTTCGCCGTTAGTAACCTCACAGCCAATTTTCGGTAGGCTGAGCCTTTGAAGGTGTATTTGAATAAAATAAAACAAATTTCACGCTTAAACAAACGCATTTAAAATACAATCATTTCAACGTTTGTATCATTTTAAATTTTTATATTCAATTTAATGTTTTTATAATAAATATCAAGAATCAAACGTACATCATCCATGAAATTTTGACGTGCTATTTAAATAACATGCTATTCAGTAAAAAACGAAAATCTCGAAACGAATTAATTTTTTTATCTCAAAACGAAATAAAGACATATTTTTTTTATTGTTATACTTTACACCCACTGATGGTTTGTCACTGGGCTGGACAAATTTTCGTGATTTTCCTTGCGTTGAATACGGCCTTACGATTGGTTCGTAAACAGTTTTCCTATTGAATCTTTACAATAGTAAACCTTTTGTGATAACTGAAAAAGGTCTCAGTAAACTGGGCGGAATTGGTCGATTGAGCCTCTAACGCGCTGGACAAATTCGAATCACGTCCCTGTATGGAGAGGTCCATAAATTGCATAATTGGCGACCGAGGCTGGACGCGACCTTATTTACTCATATACCAAAATAAAGAAGATAATTTTAAATATTCAATCCTTTACCTAATACAATTTTACCAACAAATAATGGATTCGTGCTTGCGTTTTTCGACCAATTTAACACACACAAACACAACACTATAAATAAATACAACAATTTAAACATGTGTGTGTGAAAATTTTTTTACAGTAAAGAACCAATTGCTATCAAAATATTTTTTGCGTTTCAATACTAAAGCAGCTTGTATAAAAGTAATAAATATGCTCTGTAAGTCACAATGCTAATTATAAGTTTTTAAAATTTTACGTTTTCCAAACTTTGTAGCAAATAGTTGCCATGTTTTGTAGAAAATAATGTTTAAAAGTGTAGTACTGCCCAAATAAAAGTTCCCATTTGCGACTTGAAATCTTATTTAGAGTTCCCGCAAGCTCGGGGGTTATATGTGGTTGTCCAGCTTGTAAAGTTACGCTAGTTTAATTAAAACTTGGAACACCGGCCTCCCTAATGAACTTAATAATGTACGATCAGGTGAGAAAATCACAATATGTTAATATTTTAACTGCACCTCTTAAAATTGGATTTAAATATTTTATGTATCTGAATAACTAAGGACTGGATGTTTTATTAGCTTAAAATTTTAATTAATTATAAAATATTTATAAAATCGAAATCCTCAGTTAACTTTTTTTAAAAATATATAAATATTGAAAAATATATTTTAAATTTAACAGAATATGTAATAATTTAACATCAACCCCGAAAGAGGGATCTAAAATGAACCGACTCGATTAGCTGGGTATGCGGTTGGCAGCTCCAATTTGGCCAGGCTGTGTCAATACGATGTGCGCCAGGGGGATGCCTTAAAGCCTTATTGAAAGGCTGAAATGTCAAAGGTGGCCTGTAGTCTCCAATATGCAAGAAAAATGATAATGTTCGTTTATTTTTCGGGATAGTTGATTCTCGGCTTAAGAGTTCAGCGAACCTTATCGGAGCGGAATGTTGACTTTGGGCTGTAGTCCTTTCGTGAAATTTTACGTGAAGTATTCTTAAAAATGAATATAAGAGATGTTTTGAGATCATTACTTTTCCGGGTCTCCGACGTGCGGGGAAGACTGTTCAATTACACGCAACTTCCTTTACGTGAAATATCAAAGAATCTCAGTACTATTATATAACCTTTTATGGAATATAATTTGCTTTATAATTTATGCTTACCTTCTCTTTGCTAAAAATATGAGGCTTTTTTAAATATGAGTTAAAGCTACCGGATATATTTTGAAAGTATAAATTCCAAAGATTTCGAAGATTACATAAATTTGCAACTGAATAACATAAATACATATTAAGAAATTCAATAATTTTGACAGAGAGTACTTGGTGGAATTCCATTTTTTTTATTTTTGAGTAAAATACTTGAGTGATTTTCCACATGTTCGTTTTTATTTGTGACCGGTTTCGCCAACCTTTCAACCTGCCAACCTGCCTTTCAATCTTTCAACCTGCCAACTCAAAAATAATAAAAAAAACTATATGAAAAACCAATGGAACAAATGCAATGAAAAAGTACCTTCAATATAATTTTTGACGCATCATATTTCCGGTCGGTGAATTTTTTCAGAATCTAACACCAAAAGGGAAATGCCGTGTCACGGATGTTACTTTGTGTTGGAGCAATATTGGGTGAACGCGCAGCCCCTTTTGTCGGCGGTTCGATGGATGAAAATTAATAATGGAGGCCCCCGGGGTGACTGTGCATACAAAAAATGCAATCGAGTTCTTTAAAAATGGATGGCATGATAAAAATTTTCAAAGGAATTTTTATGTCATATTACGTAACGCGCAGCAAAAACTATTATTTTTTTTAAAATTCGTGAAACCAATTATAAACTATTTTATACATCACTGCTTGAAGACTATTAATCCATATATGTAATTACCTAAAAGCTCCCCGGAAGATGTACGCCACATCAAAGTTTCGATGAACTGCTTAATATACATTTCGACTCCAGTGCTTGAACAATTTTTTAGAATTATATCTTACAAATGGCGGCACAGTAATTTCAGATATATTATTATTTACAGATAATATAATTTTTTTTCTCATTGCAAACATTTTTCTAATAATAATCGTTTGTGTTGCATATACACATATACATAGATTTCACCCCTTATTATTGATATTACCCAAAAATTAACTCTCGCGAAGAATATTACCTATGTCTTATAGTGAAATTCACAGGACAAATAAAATAGTGAAAATTGGTGGTAAACTGATGAATTAGTATTTTATTTTATTAAAAGATCTAATTAGGTTTTGCACCTTCAACTGGTGTAATAGTCAATAGGTTTTTCAAGCCAAACTCGATAATATTGCTGGCTATCTTTATATCCATTGCATGTTTTCACTACACGCTACTGTTATTCGTGTGTGGATTCCAAATATTATTTTTTCAATGTGGTGCGTGATTTTTATAGACTTTCACATTTTTTAACCGGAAAATAAAATTCTTTGAGTTCTATTTTAAACTTCGGAAAATAACCAAGAAGCAATTTTACTTTTAAACGTGGCCTCCTCGTACGATTTAAATATTTTAAGTTTATACGAAGGACTACTCCATGAATTTTTAGCGTTTTTACAATTTTGAACTTCAAATAAAACACTTGAAAAGCTATTTGTATAACCTGAAAAAAATTACATGATTCAAAAAATATCTTTTAGCCGTTTTTAGTATGTTTTTTTGAATAGTCATGCATGAATTTCAGGAACTACATTTAAATTACAACAAAAAAAAAACACCTGAAAACCCATTTGTTTCACCCGAAAATAGAGAGAATAGAATTTATTTCAAACCTTTCTACATCAGACATATTTAGTTTGTACGTGAAATAAAAATACGTCTTTCAGGAAGTGTTTTCTTTTAAATTACAAATAAAACCTTTAAAAAGCTATTCGCAATGCCCCAGAAAAAACCGGAGAAGCCTTCAGACGTCGCGTCGTAAAAACCGTAAACCACTGCTAAAAATAAAGTCTGGTTTCATTTAACTAAGTCAACAGACTACGTTCTAGTATTCGGCAGAGACTCGGTTCACTTAAGTTCAGATGGAGACGCCGTATCGGAGGTCTGACCCACTTGTGAGCGGCTGGGGGCTCCCAAGGAGGAAGCCGACTTCAATAATTGAGCATTCGAGTATGGAGGCATCTCTACACTGTTTCACTAATGCGCTTTAGTATTCTGATTCAATTTTTTAAATTAATATATTTTTTATAATTTTGGCCGGCTTATAACAAATATTTCTTTATTTCCTGGTGGCAAAACAAATAAAACACACAAATCTTTTACACGACAAAAATAAGGGTAAGCGTTCTATTACAATATCCATTCTTGATGAATGAAATGAAATCAGTTTATCAGTCAACGAGCCGAGTATCTTTAAATCAAGAGTTTACGGTCTAACCACTGAACCAACAACTGTAGTGTATTGTGTGTTTCTATATACATCTATGTATCATTAAAAAAAAAATTATTTGAACCCTGTGTTTTAATATACATAATTTGTTGGGTGTATTGAAAGAAATAGATACAATGTGTATTATATTTGTAACGGTAGAATTAATAAGAAATCTGCATTATATTAATACAAAAATCCTCCTTAATCATCGCACTCGTGCATTGACTCATTTCCAGGCACTCAGAAGCTAATAATCCAATTTCACCCAGTTATTTACTGAAGCAGTCAGTTCTTTGGCACAGGCACCAAAACGGTGAGGCGCGTATCTTGAATTTATCGAAAAAAAACAATTATATACATAATAATTTATAAATATAACTACGAGATTTTTTTTCACGGTTTGACTGGATATTCTAGCTTTTTATCATCATTGTTCATAAAAAATTTATAACCACTGTAAATAAGTCTAATGAAGCCTTTGAAAGGTGAAAGCACTCACAAATATCTGGCTATCCATATTTGTTGTTCGAATTTCTCGCTTGTATTTGGGTCGATCCGGTGAAATCGATACAGCTTGGTGAAAACCATGAAACTAACCGAAGTTTATTATTTGAAGTACATTTTATAATAGTAAATAAACACGCTTCACAACTTTAATGGGCAAAACTTACAGTAAAAATATCCTTCAAACGCGTGTTTTCCAGGCTTGTAATAATTCATTAACTGAAAAATAACATTGTGCCGCTCACATATCGCCAATTTTACAATTATTGCTTCTATTAATATATTTAAATTACACCCTAAATTTATAAATACACTCTGTTAAGAACCGGTAATTACTTCTTACATTATAAAGCCGAAATAACCTAGTACTTTTAATATAAAAATCGTTAAATATGTATTGTAATAAACAATAAACCTACTTACAACTACGTGTTATGGGACTGTTGTATTCACTGATTAGTATTTTTTATTGTTCATTTTACACACAATATTTCTAAATATAACCAATTATATAAACGAGTATACTTGTTAAATGTAAGCTGAGAACAACATCCAAAGTAAACTCGATGAACTAAGCCCTAATAAGACTGAAAGCCTGCATTTTGTTCGTAAAATAATGTTCTTACAGCCGAAGTGTGGTGCGTTTTCAATTGCATAAATCAAATTCAGTTCTCGAGTATATTCTTACATAAAAAAGAACTTCACAAAACACAATCAAAATACAGAAATTGTATATAGACTGATTTATTTTTAGGGCTGTCAGAAAATGCATTGAATTGTGAAAAATCGATGTTCAATAATAGGTTTTTGTGATTTGAATTGATAAATGGTAGATTTTGATAGATATTTTGCTATTAAAATTTAGTAATATAGATATATGAATTGAAAATTTTGCTGTACGAATCAAAATGTAGAGTTTAAATATATAATGATGAGTCTTCGTACAATAAAGTTGGTAATATCGTAAAGCCTCCACAAGTTGAGGATCTGTGCGGTAGCTGGGATCATCAGTGGATGTTACCTGATTAAATTATCATTAGTATCGCAGGTGATCGTGAATCCCGATTCCTCCGACTGAGCTATCAGGTGATAGACTAAATTGCGTCGGGACATCTGCTCTGGGAGCGCCCGTCGTTAATAATGCACGCCCTCGAGGGTGTGAACTTATCAAGTCGTTAGTTCTAACGGTAATTGATATTATACCCTGTCTTAGGGATGACTTTGGAATCGTATAACTTTAAGGCTATTTGGTGCTAATATGTTATTAATGAATAAGTACACGATGCTACTAACTTTAGTATATTGTACTGAAGATTTGTGTTGTTTAATAAATGTGTTGATAAAACATATTCTGGGTTACTCTTACGACGATTTGTATTGTACCATGTCTTGATGTAATTGGAATCGTTAAATTTTAAACATGTTTTTATAAAAATGAGTACGCATTAGTATATAATATATATATTTTTATAAAAATTTTACACGACAAGATCTAAATCGGAATCAATATTACTTGAAGGTAAAATTTAACAATCTTATAATGATCAATGTATCTTTGTATTCTTTCTTCGCTTTGAGTTTATTATATTTTTTGCATGAATAGTTTCATCAGTCATCATCAGATGCATAACTAAACTAGTCATGCAAAAAAATATAATATACTCAAAGTGAAAAAAGAATACAAAGTTACCTCTATCATTATAAAAAATAGATCTTCACCAATCAAATGCCTTGTCCCTCAACAAGATTAACAATATTACTTGTTTATAACGTTATTACAATGAGAAAATTCTCATTTATTTACTGTGCTACAGTTACTTAATTAGATAAACCGCTTGGTGTAAATTCCACATGCGTTTAAAAAAATAAACACAGAAATAAATTTTCTAAAAATACAATACCCCATGGCTTTTTACTCTTGTATTTTAATCGCACTAAATCTTTTTAAAGACGATTTTCAAACACCAAATAATATGAGACCTTATCTCGTATTTGATTTAATCAAAACCTCATCAGGGGGTTTATTTCTGATATGCGATAAATCACAAGGGCTCATATCGCGCAAAAAGCGCGTAAAAATTCGAAACGATATCATGTGCATAAATTTCACGCAGTTAGCCTCGCAGATCCGATTAATTTAAAATTCAAATTTATTTCACAATTAATGCTAGTTTGTATTTATCGAAGTTTGCAAATGAACCGAGATATAAATTGTCCAATTATGCCGCTATGTTTAAAAACAGTTTTACAGCGGGATTCGTGTTTCGCCCGCAGTGAAATAGGAAATGACTGCCTTTGTTAATTTCCACAGCATAAATAGATCTCCTCACATGGTATTTTGACTGCGAAGTCCGATTCGCCATGGCGCTGATAAGATGGAAGTAGAGCGACGCTATTTTTAGAAAATAAATAAGAAATATTGTGCTTTCGCAGACGTCCGCATTTACCCTTTATATAGCACAAGTTATTTTCGGTTGATATTTTGAATATCAACAGTAATTAAGGTCAGTATTAAATGAAGGGTCTTTTTCGCGCTTTCTCCATATTTTAATAGCACGGAAACATTCGCTTGTCGCTTTGTATTGTGTAAAGGTCTATATAAATTACTTATATGATTAGGCACATTAGTTCATATATAGAAGATGATTTAAAGAAACTCTCAGAAAAATATCAGATGATAAATACAAGGGTTCGTACACCGGTCATGTAAACCTGGAGATGTGGGTTCAAATCCCACACAAATCACGATGATATTTTTCTGAGAGTTTCTATAAATCATATTCTATATATGAACTAATGTGCCTAATCATACTAGTAATAATATAATAAACCCGTAATGGGTAATAAATACACATCTGATTGACCAATCCATAAATAGATATGTCTATATAAATCTAAATATTATTGTTACTTACTAATTATCGTTTTTGAACCATTTTTTTTAATTTATAAGTAAGGTTTTTATTTATTAGTATGTATTGTAGTTACCACAACAATATTTCCAAATATCATATAAGTAAATTATTTTTTCACTGTGATATTCAAAGCATATTTATAATTAAAAAACTATAATTTAAAATTTATTTAAACTTAAATTACTAAATACTTTATTTAATTCTCCAAAAATACTTTCAATATCATTTTCATGATTTATTTTATGCTTCTCCCTATCTGCAAATTTATTTTTTTTGTACTTTTCTTTGTAAACAACGCACCAAACAACAGCAGAGTGCATTGATTCCCACAATAATTTAATAAAAAATAGAATCATCTCGTAACATTGAAGATTGACGATGCACAAAAATGGAGTTAATATTTTTGAGAGAAAAACCGAGGGAACATATATAATAAACCACTCTTATATAATTATTCTTTTCAATTTCATTTCGGATAACGAAATTTTATTTTTCTATGTGACTGTCAGCTAGTTATAAAAAACAATGGTTTCTCCCATGTTGTATGTTTATTTATAGAAAAACCACATCAGTTCCAGCAGCCCTCTGGTTTTCACTCTATTGAGCTTTAGAAATAGTGATTCTGTTCTCTCGTGCTCTGAAAGCTCTCGCCTTTCTTCATTGAGAGATAGTTATTCAGTGCTAGTAATACAGAAGCGTTATACGAGGGTTGCGAAGGCTTCAGTAATCTAATACTGCTAAGTTGAATACCCACAATATTATCTTGTATATTAGCATTATAGGGATGCTTAGATAAATCTATATCTATATAGATTTATTATTATACGAAATTTAAAAAAATTTCACGTATAAAAATAAGATTATATTTTTCACATATTTGGATTTAGATTTTTGCTATTCAAGAAACAACATTTCAGTGTCAAAAAATGTCATAATAGAATTAATATTATTTTTTCTCTACACCATGGTTTTTATAAATAATATTTTACATGTATAATTAAATTCGTTCAATTTTAATATAACCTTTTGTGGTTAACCAATAAATTGTTACTTTTAGAAACAATCGCATTGCCTTTATTTTAACAAATAGTTTTAAAATATTTAAAACAGATAAAATACAAGTTATCGAACCATGATTGTAATATCTCTTTTTTTTTCACAATAATATAAAAAATAATAACGAAAGCTAAATTACAAACTTAAAAAAAAAATTCAATCACATTGTTATTTTATAAGTTGCATTTATTTACTAAAATGTTATTTTTTATAATGAGCCTATTTATAACAAATAAATCATAAAAGGCTTATAAACAAACTTAACTGAATAGATGTTATAAACAAGTTTCTTTGTTATCTTTACCGTTTTGAATCGTAAAAACTCAATATTAATAAGTCAAGGCTTACATTTTTCATTAATTACGGAGAGTTTCAAGACTAACAACTTATATTTATATCCAAAAACCCTATATAAAAAAATAATAAGATAGAACTGGAAACCTTTTTTGGTACTTCAATGAAATTTATTGAGTGTAGAGGTCATAAAATTTATAGAGACCCGTATAAACCCAATCGCATAAAAAAACTAACATGGATTAATTCAACACTCGCTTTTCTAAAAATACCTGAAAAAGAAATGCTAATTGCACATTGAAATCATCACTAAAATCGGAAATGAACATTTATAAAAACTTAAAAATTATCAAAAGAATTGAGTTTCTTGACTTCTTTTGATTAAAAAATATTATTATAACATTACTAATATGATTAGGCACATTAGTTCATACAAAGAAGATGATTTAAAGAAACTCTCAGAAAAATATCATCGTAATTTGTGTGGGATTTGAACCCACATCCCCTGGCTTACATGGCCGGTGTACTAACCCTTGTACTAACGAATCACTTCCGTTTATCGAGAATTTTTAACAATCTACATATGAACCAATGTGCCCAGGCCAACCAATATTTAGTGATTTGCAAAGCACTGGACTTTTTGAACAAAGTAACAAGTGAAGCGATTTTAGTCCCATCTGGATATTATTTTAAAAATCTATTAATTTAGCCAAGACGCGCACCATTATATACGTATGTAAGTAATAAATATTTGTCGTATTTTTTTACTCAGTAAGTTCAACTGGAGGGAAAAAAATCCGTTGTTCAATTTATGATAACAAACGTTGGTTTCGTTTAGTTGGGTGGCGGTAAACTCTAATAATCGTTCCGGTGGTTCGATCACCCTTGACAGAGGCTCTCACGGTGCAGGCTCCGGGGGAAGGGGGTACATTAAGACGTGTCCCAAAGCGCTCCGCCCCCGCGTCCTCCCACACGGGGCAGATTTACGGCGCGTCCAGGATTTATTGCAACACCTGCCCGGCATGGCTTCAGCCAGGGATCGCAAGCGACGGTCCAAGAGCCAGCCATATAAGCTTTACTAGAATCTTGGTACCACGATTACTAATTATTTTATTTTTTTAATACTCGCAGAAAAGATACTTTTACAATAAATTATGAACTATATCTATTGAAATTTATTCATTATGTTCACGTATTTTCTAGGATAACTTAACGGCAACGTGGGAGTTTTTAAAGTTTATAAAACACTAACGACACTTTCATTTAAACCTTATTTGTTTTTGTGTTCAAAGTTTTAGATGAAGACACCTAACAGTGTCTTTGTGTGTAGTCGAAATTAAAATTTAGCTTCAAACTTCAAAGACTCATTACCGTGAAAAGTGGCGACTAGTAAGAGTTTTCTTTAGTGAAAGCATGTATAGTATTTATTAAAAAAAACTTATACAACATTAATTATGTAAAATACAGAGTAGTTGTGTCTTTGATCATCAGACCTGGAATTTATTTCAATTTTATCCTTTATCAACTTATTTTTTTACGTTAACTTAGTAAACTGAGCTAAATTTTGAATACAACATGTTTATTATACTCTGTACAAACTTGCGAAAGTATAAGATAATAAAAAAATAAATAAATTAATACGGTAGGAATATTTTGAAATGATGGATCGCATTTTATAAGCTCTAGAGAAGAATCAAATCCATTGAAGATACTTAATATCTCGATTGGTCTAAAATAATATAGATGAATCAAATTGAAAAAGTAAAACATAGATTTTTTGCTTTAAAACATTAATTTTATAATCACAAAGAATTGTTTTATGAATTTATTTATTTTTTTGTCAATTAACTATTCATATTTTTGAATAAAATACTTGAGTGATTTTCCACATGTTCATTTTTATTTGTGACCGGTTTCGCCAACCTTTCACGTTGGCATTATCAACACTCTGTTTGATAATGCCAACGTGAAAGGTTGGCGAAACCGGTCACTAATAAAAACGAACATGTGGAAAATCACTCAAGTATTTTACTCAAAAATATTAAAATGGAATTTCACCAAGTACTCTCTGTCAAAATTATTGAATTTCTTAATTAACTATTAGTAATTTCTTTAGTTATGAGATAATTTTCTATTTACGATGTACTTTATATTTAGATTTTGCTTCATGGCAAACAATTTGATTTACATACACTGTTCTTGCTAATTGTAATATATTACCAACGTGTATATCCAACAAGTATTGTAATATTAATATGACTTAAAATATTTTAGTAAAAGTTTTTTTATAGAAAAAAAACATTTTAAGATAAAAAATACGACATAGCAACTAAAACTCCTGATGATAGAAATGTCTATTTTGACCTATTATTATCTTTATGAGGTTGTGAAATTTATCCAAGCATAATTTTCACTGTTTATTTAAACAGAAAATACAAGAAAAGGTTTCAAAACGCTGTAAAACTAAGAAAGCCAACGTATAAGATTTTGCTCATTGAAAAATAAAGCAAGACAGCTCTTCATTATGAAAGTGCACTTCATACTACCCACATTATAAAATCACACTGTATACGAAGCAGAATATCGTATGAAAGACCTAAATTTTTCAGATTCAAATATGAATATCAACTTTCTATAAATATAGTTTTAAAATAAATAATTTTTACTAGGTTTCAAAACACGTCGTCTTCTTCCACACTGTGCATACATAAATATATTCATTTTAATTTGTAATTTACTTATCTCAACAAGGCATTAATATGTATACTATATTTGATTATTCTCAAACCGGGTATTATGCTGCGTTGTGATTTGAGTCTATCGACTTTTCGGCCTAGTAATTGGACCATTTTCAAGGTTATTAAAATATTGAAAAGATCAAATTACAACGCATCACAATAACCAGTTTTAGAATAATCAAATATGAAAAAAAATTATGATAAAATACAAAAAAGTAATACAAAGCTTGCACAAAGGTTTTTTTCTTAAATAAGATGGATTATCATTTATTAGCTATGTTTATTTTCAAAAACGTTTACTCAGAGAGATTAAAAAGCAATGCAATGTTGAATACAAGCATATAATTTAATTTCACCAAAATTTTGTCGTGACATTAGAGTCGTGAGTTCATAAACTATTATATATGTCTACTGTGAAGCTAAATAAATTATGGGTTTTTTTTGTTATATTTCCGTGATCTGGTTCAAAGTCTTAATTATGAATTTTTCGCCTATCCAAAATCTAATATTTAACGTTTTACTACCTCAGGTCTAGATGTTTTAATCTAAAAGTACACGGGAGATATTTTCAATCTTCAATCGACACAATACCAACTCAGCGAATTTATGAAAAAACCGACACCGGAACAAAAAAATATGTAATCAGTAACTTTGTTTCCATTTGTAGAAATACCTTTGAAGGTTTTTGTTTTCAAAGATAAAATAATATTTTTTTAATAAAACCTTCTTAAAATGAAAAAGTATTGAGTGATGAAATACGTTAATCAATATATAAAAAATATTCTATACGGTATATTTAATATTTCAAACATTAATTTTTTCTGCCAATGAGGCAATTTTGTTCAAACATTTCATTGGTGTTTAAAATTTTTGGATCAAATTAGTTGAAAATCAGTATTTATTGTTTTTAAATTTAAATTATTTTTTTTTATTTGTACTAATAAATATTTACAAAAAAAAAATGGAGAAGTTCTTTTAAAATACAGTTGGATTAAGATATATTTTATCTACAATATTTATTTTACTTAAAAAAATGATTCTCCTGTTGTAAGAATGAATTTCATGATAATATATATCAAGTAAACACTAATTAATATCTTACATATATGGAAAATGGCGTAACGTAAAAACCGAAATATACAAATAACCAATTGTCAAGTGAAGAAAACGTCGCTTAGTAATGAAATACACATAAATATTATGCATCCATTTTTAAACAAACATTGAAGCTTTAATTTAAAACACTATAATATTGACGTGTCATCAAGCCACTTTGTTCCTATTTAATATATAATACCTTTCTACATAAACAATTAATCTAAAAGTACGCCCACGGAGCAAAGTACGAAGAATTCTCATGTACTTGAATGAGCGCCTGGAGATTTCACACAATTTCCGGCAAATTCAGGGCAGCGTTTATGGTAAAACTCAGGGGAGAACTTTTTCAGATTATTCATCATTTATATATCTATAATATTTCTAGCGCGAGATTAACCCAAAATTTGTAAATAAAGCCATTTCTCAAACTTTTGTGTAAGTCAGTATATTATAAATTTCAAGCATTATCACAAAACATCACTAAAACTATCAAGTATTTAAATCGTGTCTATGAATTTTGATTCATCGATTGTATTTTTGTCTAGCAGAAGTGAAGACTAAATAAGTAGCAATATAAAAAGTAAATAATTTTTTTTAGTAAGTAACGTTTTCAACAAAACCTAAAATGCACATAAATAAACGTGATTTTAAATCTTTATTTCTAAAATAATTCATACTCTAAAATAATTTATATATTTAATTTTCTATTGTTTAAGTATAAGAATAAATTCTTCTTCATCAAGTGTCTCTCCTCAGAGGAGGTTGACGACCATTTCACTGAGCTTTTACTCTTAAATAAGCTGGAAATTTCTTAGAAGCATCAAAATTTGTTTTTTTTGTAAAAGTTCTAAATTTGAAATTCTCGCGGTGAAGAACAGAATCATATAATTCGTACATATTGAAACTCGCTAAAGCATATTTTATAGCCTTTTTAAATTAGTTTTTAAATAAAAATATTATCCTATCGTCTTGAAATTCGGCACATAGCTGCGGAAAAATTTACTAAACTTATGTGCAAAAAATCAGCGTTGTATCTTTTAAGATATTCTATAGAGAAGCAAAAGATGAAACATACATACACACAATGGCTATTATATATATTAGATTACGATATTATTATAATTTAATGTATTTAATGCTTATACATTAGATATTTTGAATGTGCTGTGGGATTTGCCTGCTCGCTAGGCGCCCTGCAGTTTTTCAGGTGAAGGCAATCGTTGTGCGAACTCAACCCTTAGTGTGCCTTTTAATACTGAACACGTACCATAAAGCTCATTCAAGTGTCTTTGTCCATATTTACAAACGCTTGATAAGAAAAATGCGCTTAGATAAACGTTGTCGTCAGTCCACGAAGCTTAATCTGGTTTAAGTTGTTACGAGAAGTTTAAGCACAGTTCTTGGAATCTATTTCTTAAACTGTAAGCCAAACGCGCTAACATCAGAAGATGAAAAGTTCACTGATCTTATTGCTGGTATTTTTATTGTAAATATATTTCAAGCATTATATTTAATATTATATGTCATTTTAATAAGATATGTAAAATCTGTATTTGGTTTTCATGAAAATCATTGTCAAATTCAAATTTATTAAAAATAATAGATGAGATAAACCTTTAAAACCATAAAAACCGTATCGCTTTACTGAAGCGTCAGTTTCACGAAGCCTGTGGAAGGTTTTTTGGGGATTACGAGTCGAATGACTTCACCCGCAGACAATAATCGAGCCCCAAGCGATGAACCGTCATTATAAATTCATTATATTATTTATAGGTTTATTGTTGAATTAAACTTCAAAAACAATTTTGATAGAGATTTATTAAAAGAATAGCTCTAGTTTTTGCGCTTTCGTGAAAGTTTTATACCTGATTTGTGTTTTACAACACTAATGTCTTTGTTTTTTTCTCATGCTCTGTCATTATTTAATATAATTATTTTTTTTGATAATTTGTTTCTACTTTTCATAAGTGAAAATTGAAATATCATTTTAACTTAAATGAATTTAAATTAAAACATAAAATGGTATGAAAACATGAACGTATTAAATGTGTCACAAGTCAGCAACCTCAATCTGGATCGTTTCATTTTTAGTTTTTTCTTTAAAAAAATATATATATTTATACAAATGATACAAACGTGTATGCTCAAAATTACTACCAGTACATGCTTTAGTGGCTTGGGGCATTTATAAATTAAAGCAAACTTTATATTAACGCTAAAAGCAAACCATATAAAGGTCTTGTTCCTTAAGTAAAAAACGTAAAAGAAAAATATGTGAAACGATAATAAGGAGAAAGTACGTTACGAAAAAAATCAGCTTGTACCCCGAGGCCTTTCATTTTCCATTATTTTTGCAAACATAAAATATATAGGGTGTGGAGGACGTACGCCGTGCTTTCTATGACGTCACTAAGCGCACGAGGTTTGCTCCATACTTGTCGTGAGCTTTCGCTCCCGGGTAATTCGCTCCTTCAGGACACGTAATGGAATAAAACCCCGATTCTCGCATTTCCTTGAGAAAGTTTCACCCTCGCCCCGCCCGAGTAGTAGAACTATTCTTGGAACCACGTCGATTGTTTACATATTCTGTAACACGAGATAAGATTAGGCTTTTTTGGTAAGAAAACAATAATAGAAGGTTTCTAAGAAAGAATGAATGCAAACATAGAATTTTTGTTTTCGTAAAACCATTTATTTTTCGGATAATGCAATCGCTTTTTAAAAAATAAATTGGATCAAAACTTATATAAAACATTTTAATACTAATAAATTTATACCATGAAATCTTCTATTAACTCATATAGTTTCCTTGCCCCTTATATTCATGTTACAATTTTTGTCGAAATAAAGAGTTTTGAGAACTAATTTCACTGATATGTGAGAGGTTTTTTTTCCTAATTTTCAACTTTATAAGATTTTTTTTTCGGTATCTTACACCATTTGGTTAAGTATATAATTAAAATATTATATACACACATATTTACATCATTACAATATTTATATGTTGAAAAGTTTAAGATTTTATTTATGTTAAATATCCTACACATTTCAATATATATTTGTCTCCAAATTTATTTAGTATTCTTGCGAATTGTTTTTGCAAATATTATTATAGTATATTTGAAACCTCGCAGTTAAATAGAATAAATATACTTTGTTTATTATGATTACGTTTTCGGTAAAGTGTGTATTTTATTACGGCATAAAGTGTATAAATAAAGTCGAAAACCGAACCGTAAAGAATATTCTAACGAGAGTCGACAAATATCGCGGCAGTATGAAAAAGTGAGTCACGGAGCAACACACAAGTGTCGTAAGTCACACATGGAGCTGTGGAGAGGTTCTCAAAGTTTATAGACACTTCCAGTGCCAGCACATATGATCATCAATAAACTAACTACGCATTGAGAGAATGTTTATAATACTCAAAAACAATACTAGAAAGTTGCATTAATAAAGGTTAAAACTATATTTTTTTTAGAATCAAAAAAATCCGACAGTATCTAAAACACTGAAAGTGTTAATGAAGCAAAATGGTTTTACAAACCACAAATGTGATAAGTGTAAAATTTTAGCAGTTTTATTAACAATTAAGTACTTTTTTAAAGAGATTAAATTTTAAACAAAGTGGCAATGTATGTTTATGTAATACAGTAGTACTTAAAAACTAAGTGATTCAAAATTTTTGCTATTAAAAAATATTAATAAACTAACGTATTATTTTTTTATATAATTTCCAAGCTCCTACTGTGTCAAAGGATGTGAGTTTTTATTTTTAAAAAAATTGTGCCTTCAATATTTAGAGAAAAAACGGAATGATAGAAAAAAAAATATCAAGTATATTTTCAACCACTGTGAAATGGCTTAAATTATATGTATTATAGCAATTCACAAAAAATATACATCTCTTTACGTTTTTTTCTCCGTCACTTAACTATATTTGTCGACTATGTCTATTTTTGCTGAAGTTTATATAGTGTTTGCAGTTACATTATTTTAGTTTTTTTTTGATTCTATATAAATTTGATTGATATGATTTAATAAAGCACGACTCAGTGAACCGCGAATAAACATTCTGCCGACATTCTAAGAGTTAAGGTTGTCAATCAGGCATAAAAGCAAATAAATTATTGAAAATATGGATAGGATGTCTACCAAATTTCGAATACATAATAAATTAGACACACATGAGAAGAAATAGGTTTATCATAATATAGAGAAGGGAAAGAAAAATGTTATTCTTGTGTTGGATACAAAAAAATGTAGAGAAAAATAACGGCAGATGTGCTTTTCCATAATCAAGGTGCATATTTATTTTGAATTGAAAACTGAAACTACGCAGGTTTTGTTGAAACCGAAGTTTGCAGATTTCAAAATAGATCCGCAGCATGTGATTTTTTTGCAAATCTTTTTATAAAATTGAATTTTCTGACAAATCTGAATATAAATTTCGTTTACATTGAAGTCTTGCTTCAAATATTGTGATATCAGAATATGTTCATGTAAAAAAGACACTGAAATAACTAACTTAAAAATCATTAAATATTAAAGCACCATAAGAAAACAGAAAATATATTTGTTCAAAATAGACAAAATATATACATGTATATACATTTACATTTTTATATTTTCACACAACCATACCAATGGAAGATGTCGTCTCAGCAATATGGTTTAGTGTAAAATTATATGCACCAGCGTCATAAATATATTACCGTCAACGAAAATTGCAGGTCTTGAAATTTTGAGAGAAAATTTATGTAATAGTTAAACCAATAGTAAACCTAAATTTAAGCTTGATGTATTTTCTGCATAAATATGTTAAAATAAATTGGTATTTGGAACTTAATTATAATATTATTGAGTTAAATATAATGACAATGAATGTTTTATCTTTTTCCAGTACGGATGATTTTACGTTTTTTTCAATATATAATTTTAATGTTATTTCTCTTCGTTTAAATCGATCATCGTAACTTTCAACAGAAGATTTTTATTTTATTAAACATATCTTCAAAAAAAAACTACTTTTATAAAAATAAAGGAATTTTTTGATACTTTTTTAAAAAGTAATATTCAAGGATTGATATAAATCATTCATATATTTTTTATGAATAAAAAATTATAAATTTACATATAACTTTAGTCGGGCAAACGAGATTAACTTATGTATCTAAAAATAGACATTCATGTTTGCATATGGCTATGTACACAAACCTTTGAGCTTTATTTATAAGGATCTTTGCATAGGTTGACCTTTGAACTCTTTCCTTCACCACTACACCCTTCACCTCATCTACTGTTTCTTAGCCAACGTTTCTTTCAGGATCAACATAAAAACCATTTCTACGGCTAGATAATAATTTCATTGTCCTAACAATTATTTCCACGCAGAACAATGCCAAATTTATTATGTTCGTTCATTAAAACTTTTACAAGCATTTTTAATAATAATTTAATATAAACATCTTTTTAATAAACAGAAAAATATTATTTTTTTTTTGCTTCAACATGTTAAATAAGTATTTTATAACGAGATAATTCTTATTCGAATTAAATCTATTGTAATAATGAATTTTAGGATTAAGAAAATATTTTATCATGATATGCACATAACATTACATTTTGAATAAATAAAAAATAACGATCGTACAAATCAGCTTTCCTTGAATATTTATTTGTACTGTGATAATTAATGATTTATGACACAAGAATGAAACTATTTTTTTTTTATTAGTTTAAATAAGTTATTTCAAAACTCATTGCATAATTGTAAAGGAGTATGAGTTATAAGTTTTCATACGTAGATTTTGTAGTCATTCAAATATTGACTCTTAATTTTTTATATTTTATATTCTTGCAGGTTCCTCGAAAAAACCGATCTTAATTCTCAAAAAATACTACAATCGAAACAAAATCGCATTCTTAACTTCACAACAAACCGACGTTTGTATTATGATTGCATACGATAAGATCAGAAATATATGTATAAAAATATTTTGAAGTATTGCATTTTTCTATTTGATTTTTATTGCATGCAGTTTTATGTGGCGTTCTTTGAAGAAAATATATTTAATACGAGAAATATTTCATTTATACAAGTAGTAAATGGTTTATTCATTTTCTACTTGTCGAGGAGCCGTCATACACACGCAGCAGAGCAAAGCTTGTCTCATAACTTTATACCTGTGACGTCATAAAGCTTCTTACCAGCACACATAACTTAGCATTAAGAGATACAACAATAGACTATTTACGATCGTTTAATTATTTGAATTTTTTACTCTCTAGCGATATAATTAAACCGATTTTTGATTAAATATTTTGAGTACTGCAATAAAAAACCTCTTAAGAATATTTGTAAAATCTTTTATAATTTTCTTATCAATTTTAGGATCAACTGGTTTTGCGATCTCTTATTCATCTGGTCGATGTTTTTTTTTTTTGTTGTAATAAAAAAGAAATTTTACCTACATGTTTTTGCAGGCTATCTGAAAAAAAAAATATTTTTTTAAAAATAAATATTCCATATAACAATCTTGCTTTTTTATGATATTTCTTTTGTAAATAGTGACGTCACGATAGCCTCTTCGATATTTTTTCGTCATTTTGCAAAAAATTTAACGAAACCCTCGCTTTCAGCCGCACTAAATTTTAGTACTCCGAGGATGACATTAATTTTTTTATCCCTTGTTTTATTAGTAAATTATTGGGCACTGTACGGAAACAACACATTCTAGTATTAATCAGTCAGTGACATCACGCTGGCAATGTCGATATTTTTCAGCAAATTTGCGGAAAGCCCTCGGTTCTAGGCCCTACTCAGTTTCAGCACTCTGAGGATGACATTCCCGTTCTAAATTAAATGTAGCTCGCTTTGTTTCAATCCAAGCAAAGCGAAGACTTATTTTTGTAATTCTTTTTAATCCGCAGAGTTTATATATTTTACCCAAGAAAGGAAACCACAAAAAGACAAGTATAACTGAGAAGGAGTCTTGTAATTTCTATTATGATTAGGAAAAACGTGTGACAGACGGTTTTACATTAATTTTCTGTTGTTTTATTTTTTCATGCTGAGACTATTCTTTCAAATATTAAGCACCTATAGTGCAGCTCTTAAGGAAACAGCAATGCAATTTTCAATTATATTTTTATACTAATAATATACAATTTATTACATACGCTTAGTTTTGCTAATGTATGTTATCTTTTTGCTAATCAACATTCGACATAGACACCACTCATCAAAACCGATTACAATAGTTATTTTTGTAATAACGTCATCTACGTATTATTAGAAAGTAAATAAATTTATGAAAGGTCACAGTGGTTCTACGTCAATAGTTGTTGTTGACTTAGCGATCCGTATCTTCTCCGTAGTGACGATGACCACGTTTTATTACATAGTGAATGATTTTATGAAAGGTAACTGTGAATGGTGAGATCGAATCAGCTTACTATGCACACTGTGCTCATACTTGCAAGTCCACTGTAGAGTTCGCCGTATAATGAAGTTAGTCAAAGCCTTGACAGTGCGCGGCACGTGACCCTCATTGCCAGTGGTCGCAGCCTCCAGTACCGCCATAATCGCAGTAACAATATTACAAACGTGCCGGGCATAACGCTGGGTGCTGCCAGTGTAGGAATAAATATATAAAAATAAATCCCCATTCATGACTTTATGGCTGTTGAATGGGTGTACGGCCATTGAATATAATTTTGGACCTATGAAAATAAACACAAGGAGCTGAGTGGACTTTTAGAAACAATGTTGTTATTTTAGGGTGTTTGTAAATATTTATAGGAAAATTTTTACACAGGACCAAAATGTTATTATCATCAACTATTTTCGGTCTTTTTTTGTACAATTTTTTTGTCTTGAATATTGTAACTAAAATCGTCGTCATCAATTGTAAAAAATAGATTTTTAACAATAAAATAATACGCAACTATTACTTACAAGTAATCTCAACAAATATCGTATAAATTTAAAACAATTTTTTTTTTATTGATGTGCTTGGTATTTTTATTATTTTTTAATTATTACCGATGATTTATTATTTTTAGAAGGAAACAAAGAATTGTTTTTATTATAGTAATTTAGTTTTTCACCAATAATTATGTTGTTTTTAAAATAAACTTTTTTTTAATGTATGCTCCCAAGTAGATGTCTCAGATCCTAAGGTGGTTTATTTAAAAACAACTTTATTGTACAAAAATACGAAATCAATTGCGTAGATTTGCTTATAATATTTTCATGAACATAAATCAAGTCGGCAGACTCGGGCGGTCTCTATCGGTCTTAATTTTCATGAATTTTCTTAATAATAAACTTATAATATTCTGAGTTTCCCAAGTTATCAATCATCTGACAGGACAAAACAATTTCCACCAAAGTCCATACACAGCTTTGGCTAATTTTTATAAATCTTTTTACAAATACAAGATGCTCCTGAATGTTTAAACAATTTTTAATTCAAGTATTTAGATTTAATAACAATTTTTACAACTTCAAACTTTTAAACAACAAGTCAAACTTTATTTGGAAAAATCATTAAATTTATATTATGAAGTATTTAAATTCAACTAATTTGCACTTAAGTATCTACATTTTTTTGGTAATAGTATTGTGAATAGGCGTTGAATAGAGTAATAATAATTATGTTTTTGTCTGATTTAAATCAGATGAAATCCAGATAGTAAAAATTATTTTTCATTTATAATAACATTGAAACAATTTGAATGGATATATAACAAATAAGTCTAAAGTTAGGTACTCTAGATTTTTTTGTTGAAGTTTGTTGACACCGTGGAAACATAAAAAATATTTTTAAAAACATCAGGCTATATGTAAGACTTTGAAAGAGTGCAGAAATACGATAAATTTTCTATTGTGCAATATAATATACATAACAACACACCCCCTGTACAGCAAGGAGGGAGGTTTGTATAAGAAGACTATGTAAATGAACATGGATGACTCAGCCAATACCCTTTTCATATAGCTATCCTGCAATTTCTATTCTAAAGTATCTTACAAACACGTGCTTGTGTTGGATAAAACCAAATGCTTTTTATCATTAAAAATAAACATGAAAAATTTATAGAACACTTATAATAACAAAACAGTTTATGCTTTTTTAAATTATTTTGTTTTTACTTTTGTCTATAGTAAATTCAATATATATTTAATTTGTAAAGAAAATAAAAATATTTTTACGAATTAGCTTCTGATGAAAATATACTTATTCAATAAAAAAGAAATAATCTTTATCCCTTGCATGATGGATCCTTATCCCGTTTTTTTTCATAGGTCGTATCTCTCGCAGAAGATCTCTTTCAGCACACTCCGGTCTTCAGCGTAAAATGACTCCGCGTCAAAGCTTCATACGGAGGCTTTCGTTCCCTGAAAATTGTCATCGTAACCTAATAGAGACTTAACTTTGACAATAAAAAAAGGTTTTGCGAGAAAAGCAAGTAAATTGTATTATGTTCGTAACCTTTTATTATTGGAATAAAAGCAAATCCTACGCTCTTTCCCCTGCCTAAATTTCATTTTATTTATTGCGACGTTTCAGGGTTTGTCTTTGCGGAATCATGGCTTATTTTTACACTCGCTCATGAAAAGTGTCTTGTTCAAATTTAAGCATTCCCAACATGCACTTAATTAAATATTTACAACAAGTAACGTAGCTACACGTATTCTGTATTATTTTTAGCTGGCTTGGATTTCTCAATAGAATGAATCGAATCAAGTATCTTGCTTAGCACCCACTTAAACTTAAACAATTTTTTTTTACAACACGCAAGTTCAGATCATATTTTTAATGAAAAATCAGTTCAATAAATAGTCTTATGGAATAACTACAATTTTTATTGATATAAATTTTAACAAAAACATATTTTTGGCTATATAATATAATCCTAAACACATAAATGAAATAAGAATCTTATATGCCACATTAGTTTATATTTAAACAGTTAATCGTTTATCGTTCTGTTCTTTATTTTACTAGATAAGGTTTATGTGAGGTAATCTTTCAGTTTTATGTCACGTCCTGAGATCCCAGAGGTTTTTCAGATACGCGCAGTTTCTCAAAACGCGTGGAAAACATCCTAAGAATGTTAACAATGCTTTTCTTGCGTGGGTTCTGATTAGTTTTTTTATATAAATTTTATATTTAGAAAAGAAAAAATATTGAATGATAATTATCATGAGGTAAAATAAATTATTTATGATTTTCAAACTTTTCTTTGGTTCCTATTTTCATGTTAAGTTATTAGATAACTCAAAGCGGATTAACATTTTTATTGAAAACACATTCATTTTGGAACATCAAAATTAAATCAGAAATTTCAGCATTTTAGTAACATTTGGTGCCTAAGCCACGCACTTGTGGAATAACCAACCCCTTACGGGAAAATCGCTTACTCGGACCCAATATTTATCTTTTCCCTCGGGAAGAGATGACCTTTCCTTGCAAAATAGAGCACGTCTAAAAAAGCTTACAGTTTTTTATGAAAATAATACAGTCACACATCAAACTTTTTCGATCAACAGTGAAAATGTAAATATGGCACAGCGTAATAATTTTACATACACATCCAGAGATTCCAATGTCTACAATAACTTTAAAAATAATTATCATCTCTCATTGTTAATTTTATTTATATAAATATCATATCCGAAATTTTTCATTTTTGAGGAAGGAATCTTAAAACTATAGAAATAGTTATTACTTATTTCAATAAAATTAATTGTGTAAAAAAAAAACAGTATATTTTCATTTTTTTTACAAACGTAAGCGAAAAAGATGATAGTGAATATTTTTTTCAACCTATTTCAACTTGATTTTATATTTTTGGTAACCTTTCTGACAAACCTTTTTCGTGCCATAAGTTTTTTGACAAAGACTCTCTATTGATAAAATAAATAAATTTATTTTTGGTCAACTTGAAACTATAAAGTCTCATTTTTTATAATTTAAATATACTTTTCACATTTTTAGAACAATTTTTTTGTACTAATCATAATATATGGTACGAGTACCTTATATAAGAAAAGTGAATCTACCATTAAGATTAAAAAAAGAAAAAATGTAAATTTATTTACACAATGCTTAGCCACAATCTTCAATGTTTCACGATCCAAAATTAATTAAAGATTGTTTAAAAAGTCAGACTAAATCGTGGTCCATCCCATCTTTTAGCAACACCAACATTCAACTATAAAAATATATTATCGTGGTTGTCACTTATCAGAGTAGTAATTTTTCAATTTATCGAAATGTTTTAATAATGTAGGAAAGTAAATATTTTTTACAACAACTTTTATTATCTCTTAATATCTGCAGCGTCCGAAACTATTTGAAAAGAAAATTCTCGGAGAGAGAGATTTTCCCGATCTTGCATTTTTTTACAAACGAGAATATCCTGGACGTCTTCTTCATCGTCGTTTTTCTCCAACCCCACATTTCAAAGGCTCTTTTCAGATGATGTGATTTCTTAAAAAAATAACGTTTTTCTCTTTAAAGGTGTATTTTTATCTAATCACATTAGATATTTCTTTGAATGCAGAGACAAATCTTTTTTGGGTTGTTTTATTTGTTAAATATAGTTCATTGGGATGTATCAGCACACTTCTTTTTTTTTTTTATTAAAAAAAATTCGTGACGTTATTAATATATCTAATCAAGAAACAAATGGAATTTTTTTTTTCGATTAGAATGAATAAGTAAAAAACGTTTCCGATATTCTTTTAAAAAAAAATTTGTAAATTTTCAAATGGACTTTTTCTGTAATTTTTTTGTTGAATTTTCCTTGATATTTTATTTGAAATCATTGAACAACGTCAAAATTGTTGTTACGCTCTTTGGCTTTGTACAAAATCTGTCAACTGAGTTTGAACCCGGATGCTTTAGTTAATATGGGTCATCACTTACGTGACTACGTGAAGAAAATTGTATATAAAAAAAATTAAAACAGCAAACGGTATAACTAAGTCGTGTTGTTTTAATGCAACACATTTATAGATTATAAATACAGATTTATGTAACTTTCAAAAATCTTCATACAAACTTTGATAGTAAAATAATGGAAATACGTAAGAATAATTTGTTAAAAAATGATTAACATGCATAGTTCGCATATGACTTAAAGGAAGATCAATTTTATATAATATTTGTATATGAATGTTATATAATTAAGTACAGTGGATATTCAAAAACAAATCAAAATCAAATTAGGGTAGAAAACATTTCAACCCCATTCATCGAAATCTTCTCGGTAAAAACGGTAAAAAAGCCGACTTTAATATTTTATTTGATCAGTGATGCATATAAAGCTGTTAATTTGTATTTGTTGTTTAAATTTGTAATTCTGCTCAGTCAGCGTGAATAACAAAAAAAATGTTTCAATATACATACATATTTCATACCATTTTCAACATGAAATATTACAACAACAAAAAAATATTATGTCTCTGCGATAATAAGACTGAAAATAACTCAATTACCCATCATATTCATTTTTATTCAATTTCCATCGAGTGTTCAGCAGAAATACAATGCCAGAAACTCATGAGCCGTGCGAGACAGCCAGCAATAGAATACATTATAAAAGGAAAAAAAACGGAATAAATAACGCCATGTATGCTTCTTCAGACTCTCTGCTGGTGCTATTTCAGGACTCCATATTATATTACGGAACCGTGTATGGAGATCTTGCCTACTGTACACTCACGTGCAAGAATTCCGAACAATTCTGATGTAAATTTTGACTTGTCGCCGCCCCCTTTCCTTATAATAGCGCTTTTTTGGCGATTCGCTTTCATGGACGCGGAACCGAGCTTTTTATGCTTAATGCTGTGCGAAAATTGTTTTGCGGGGAGAGAGCTGCGGTGCGTATTTTTTTTTTATTCAGTTATCACCGCGCACTCTGATGACACCGTAGGATGAAACATACTGTTTTAATTTGATAAAACAACTAACGAGGGAAAATATTGAATTTACTGTGCTTAATAAGAAAACATATTACATTTTTTTTTGTTTGGTTTTATTAATATATAATTTTAAAATGAAATATAGACGAATCCTGTCATTATATAAACACATAGTTCCAACACGTAAAACTGTTTCGTAATATTTACATATTCATTTTTTTTTTCTTCATATTTTAATACTAAGCGAATACCACATTAAGTTCCGAGATAAAATTATATGCTCTTTATAAAGATTATTGGCCTTTCTAGACATTTTAATGGTTGTACATATATGTATAAATAAATAAATTATTTTTGTATTCTTAAAAAATATTAAATAAATTTAAAATTCATGCGTACATTTCGTGCGTGTGGTTTTTTAGTATAATCAAATATTCATTTGAAAGTATTTTGCATATTATCAGAAATGATGAAAGTTGATTTCTGAGACGACAACAGAGCATTATGGAAATTTTCAACGACTTCAAGCCATTCTGGGTGCTCTGTGACGCCATTTGCACCCCATTCTGATGACGAAAAAAGTCGAAAAATATACTTTTTTTTTCTATAATCGTCCCTAAATATTCATATATATACAAGCAATTCAAAAATTGTAAATAATGTGTTTTTTTTTACTAATTAAAATAAATATTAGAATGTTTATTCAACCGGATAATCAACGGAAATTTATTTTAGACTATCAAAAAATTCAAAATTAAATTTCCGTAAAAATTGAGTTCGCATAATTGAATAATAGATTATTTTTTTCAATATAAGCGATTGAAATCAGGAAGTGACTCGTTGAATATTCAATTTAATTATTTCCGCAAAAAACCCACACTTTTTTTTTTAAAGTAGTCATCAGAAATAGTCACTAGAATTATTAGTTTATTATGAAGTTGATTATTTATTTGATATATAATTTAATGTTAATGGTTCGATTGAAATATATTTGCATTAAATCGATTATTCCCATCACTATTCCATACCTGTGGAGCTATCCGGCCCGCCGATGTTTTTCATTACCGACAAGCGCGGTAATCTACAAAAATGAAATAAAAAATATGCCTTGTGGAGAGAGAGAGAGAGAGAGCGAAAGAGAAACAAGCGCACAAATACACTCCCCTTAAGACTATTTGCATATAACAAATATTTAATGTACTCTGGGCTTCGGTTGTCAGGATAGATATATCAAATCAGTGTTTTTTTTTATAGCCCTTTTAAGGCATATATAAAAACAATACACCTGGTTTTTGAATTGGAAGCAATAAATAAATTGAAATTTTTGTCTATTTTAATCATAACAGAACAATCAATTTTTTGTCAAAACTTTGAGTAGTATTACTGAAGCAAATGATATGAAGTATGATACCATTGGCTTGTATCAAATTTTATTCTATAACATCATATTAACGTTTTAGAATATGAAATGATTAAATTGAGTTCAGTTATAATTATGAATTTCTTGAAAAACGTTTCTCGTTTGCATCAATCTAAAATGCTTTAATATTTGATCACAGAGAGACTCGGCCAAAGTTCACTTTCTTGCAATAACTAAACTCAATTTTCTCACCCTTAAAAATTATAAAAATTCGAGTTCATTCAAATTTATCGCTCGCCGTTCCCATTCATTGGGAAAAGCTCCATCCCTGCTAAAAGCTCCTTTCTAATAACATTCCAACAGCTTGAAGTTTGATTACGGATTGTTCATCTTACCTTTTATTCGAAACCTAATTTTTCCGCCGCGGTGGTCCGGGCAGGGCTTCTGTTTAAAATTAGATTTTAATAAGAGTTTGGGTTTCGATAAATGGTTCTGATCCTCCGAAATGGAAGTTTCTGGGAACCGTCTTGATTAAACCCCAATCAGGAGAGCATCACCGATTGACTGGCTATTTTTAGACGCCCGATAAGTCCAGGCAGGACTAGAATAAGCAAACTTCCGAAGACGTTCCTCCGAGCGTCGTACGTGCTCAACTAATTCTAACAAGACAGAGAACTTTGACAATGGGTACCTATTCCTATACCTACAGCCAATTGCGTGGGAAGCTTTAAGAATTCCTGTAACGATTTTTATATTTAATAATTTTCAACACTGATATACTGAAATGCACATGTACATAATATTTTATGCACGCCATTTTCATGTGATGATCACTCTTCAAATTTATTTAAGACAAGTTTTTATTTTTTTACTATTTTTATATATAGTTTATAGGTACTCTTTCTAGGCTATCTTTCAGAAGAAAAAGGAAACCTTCCAACGAAAAACTTTTGTTTTTAATATAATTTTTTTTGGTATAATCAAGCACACGACAAACAATCTCAATATGATTTTTAAAGTGTTTAAATAAAACTATTTCGAGCCTTATTTTGTAGCGTTTTTTTTTTTAAATATTATTACATAAACAGTTCAACGTTACATTCACGCAAATAAATAATATGCGTGAATGTTAACGTCCTCGTAGCATGTCCCTAGAAAGCAGAGGAAATCCGGCGTGGAGGAATGAAAAGCAACTGCGATACCAACTTTCAGCAAGAGAAGTAAATAAGGTCGATTTAGCCGACCGTGTCGCGGGGACCAGTCATTTGAATAGAATTTGTTATCCCGTCACCAGAGAAAGTCCTTTCGGTGAAACGATCTAAGCAATCCAGGATGAAATCACTGATCTCTGCCGGCTTTTCAATGCCTTTGATAAATGGAATAATTTGAAAAACATATTTCAGCATTGCCATTGCCTTGAGCATTTCCAAACAGTAACATTCTTGTATTATTAACAGAGGTGTTTTTAAAAATAACGCACAGAGAAATTCTGTGTTCAGGGATAAATAAGCAAGCCTGCGGTTTCTTGTCTATATATTTGCTTTATCCAAGTACTATACTGCCGGTGTCCAATACATCAAAAATTTGGATTTATCGCCAGAAGTCTTGAAAGATTCAAGTGTGTTGTTTTCTGCCTGTCTCTCCCCAAAAGTCAAGTTTCGTCCTACATACAAATTCGGGATACTTCTTTAAACATTTATACTGCGAAAAAAGTACATGCGAATATAGTAAAATTTTAATTTAAAAATAAATAATTCAACTAAAGCAAGATTCATGTTTGTTAAACGGTTCTTCGGCGTTTTAGTTATATAATATTGGCGTAAATCAAGCAACAAAGCAATTCCTTTTTTTTATATTAGATTTAGAATATTAATTCTCTTGAGAATTGAAAGTTGAAAGCATCAGTAAAGTGCGACTGACAAAACATATTCCTGGCAACACAGACAACAGGGGGTAATGTATACCTCCATGGTCGAGTGGATCTGATTCCCCCTCATCTCAACCCGCTCCACCCCATACCTGTGGATGGCCTTTCACGTTTCTTTCACCCTTCAGCGATCTACAAGTAATGTTAGCATTATCTTTTTGTATGCTATGGTTTCTGACGTGAAAAGGTACCAACGGCTACAATCAACTGTACAGACTTTGGTGCTAAAAATAAATAAAATAAGATGATTATTTATATATTAAAAAATATATTGTTTTAACATTTTTTCATTTTTTTAATAAATTAATTAGGGATTTTTGTTTTTCAGAATTATTTAGAGTAATAACATCAAAAAGTGTATAACACATATTGCAACTAATATTGCATAATTCAATGCACACATAATGCGTCGACAAGTATGTGCCTAAAATTCAATCAATAAACATCTTAGTGATATCTTTTATAATATATGAGACCTAAAAATATAATATTTAAATTTTCAAATAAAAAAATTACGAATAATTCTTATAGTAGGAACCTCCTTCTGCATATTTAGGAGACTAAATTGATTATTGATCTATATAGTATAGTATCTAAAAATAATTGAAATCGTCAATTGGTTGACGACCATTGTTTTTTTAAATATTATATTAAAATAATCACAGTCACATTATTTTATGTCACATGGATTGAATATTGTGCACATTATTTATTATTTTGGAGCGTTTTTATCTATCAAGTGTTTTCTCAGATTCTCATTTATATATGCCATTTGGCTATTTTAATTTATTAGATAATATAAAAATGAGAATGTGAAGTATAAAAAATCAGCCATACCTGTCGTGGGGTACATTTTTCTATTCTTGTGAGCAAAGCTGCCTCTTCAGGGGCTGTTTTTTTCGTGGGGCGCAAGTGTGACACAGCCCGTAGACAGACAAGTGTGGGTTGGAAACAGAGCGTTAGATCTTTATTGCACGGGAATAAAAAAGATCATTTCCACGCACATAATCCTGTTTTATTTATAAACTTCAGCTCAGGAGGTTTGGGGGTTTGACACAATTCCTCAGCACTTACTTCCTGCAATAAGGCGTAAAAAGCTCTGTACTCTCCGTGCTTTTTTTTACATTTACGATTTATGACGTACTAGTAGTGAAAGAAATTTAAAAAGGGTGAATTTTATTTCAGTAAGATAGCGAATTTAACTTATTGATATATGTTTAAAGTTTTTTTTAAAAGAAACCGTCAAATTTTTAACTAGCCGCATTCATGTAATCTTGGTTTATAAAAAAATATACACGCATTAGTGAATGTTTTACAAATAATATTTTGTAGAGTGTGTTTTTAAAATTTGTTGTTAAAATCCAATTGGTCTATGTATATTACGGAGAATTTATAAATTAACTTGGTGATTTTTTAAGTGTTTTATTTTTTGGTGGATGAATTCCAAAATTCTGACCAACGTTACTGTATAACAGAAAAAAAAATTGAATCTTTACATGTTTGTGTGATACCGATATACTATATATTAAAAAATACTGTACATCTTTTAGTTTTGAAAATTTGGATTATTTTTTTTGTGTATTTTTGGTTGTTATGTAATATTATCCATAATTACTTGATAGACTATCGACTTAGTATATAATTCTGTTGTTTGCTTACTTATATTTTCAATATTAACAAACTCTTTTTATTCTAAATTATAAAAGATCCAATCATGCGCTATGATAATTTGATTAGTATCAAATTTCATTATTAAAGAAATCTATTTAACTTCATAGCAATATGTAATATTTGTGATATCATTGAGAGACCTTAAAATACCTAAAATCTTGAATATGAATATGAAATTTCTGGGCACGGAATATTCTTTGCTATTTATTTCGCTTCATTTGAGCCCTAAAGCCTAATTTACCTTGACAGAGATGTTAGCAGGCCGTTCGCGAATAAATAAATGCGTCCTTTTATTCTCATTACATACGAGAGGGGGATTTTTCACACGACCCGATTTTCACTGTACGGTGTCTCATTATACTCAAACGCGTTTACTGTTACATATATTTTAAGAAAAAAACATGAAGCCGAATCTGATATTTTTATACCAAAAAATAATTTGTGTTTGCAGACTTTGGCGTCCGTTGTCAAAGAACTTAAGCCGCGTCAAGTTTTAACGATTCCATCCCGACCTCAAGGCATTTTTCGTTTTGTAAATAAATTGCATGTAGTCAAAGAGATCGCCGTGATTTATTCTCAGAACCTAAATATTGACAAGGTTTTCAACTCAAGTCGTTATCTTCTATGTCAAAGATAGTATAATAACTGAAAAAGTTTTTTCTTATGATTCTTGTTTTTTTGCCGATCTTGATCTCCTGATAAAGTTTTGATAATGCTTTTTTAAGGAAAAAAAATTCACCAAATCTTTTCATTTTAGCAAAAATATAACAACAATTCAAATGAAAATTTTCAAATACTTAGAGTTTTTTAATAACAGTCAAATCCTAAAATCATTAAACAAGACACTTGTAAGGGAAAATTCGATTAAAATCATTCATTGTGTAAATATTAACAATATACGTATAGACCAAATTATTTGTGTAACTCGATAAAATTCAATTTTTCTTTCTTGTTGAAAATATTGACGATTTATCATTGTGGAGATAAATTTTGTTCAACAATATTTATGTGTTTCAAACTAGTTATTTTCTATCATAAGTTTACGCAATACTCGGGTATATTTCATGTCTGTTCTTCAATCTCTTTTTTTCAATTCAATAAATATATTACACGTTTCAAACACACTTTGTATCAACAAATTTATTCATTTCTGCTTTACTATTCATGGCAATATTGAAATATTGAAACAATGGATGAAATTCTCATTTTTTTTAAATGTAAACCAATTATTATAAATAAACTCTTTTTAAAGCACTTTCAACTGAAAATCTTTTTAAAAATAAAATAACAAAGATTGAAAAAACATATTTATTTAAAATAAACAAATTATTAAATATATAACATTGCCTTGTTAAGAGCACTTTAATACAAATTTTTACTTCAAATCGTCTCAAATCAGAGGACCTATATTTTCTTAACTCTCCTTAATTATATTTTCAATGCAGTTAGACATTTAACCATTGAATCCATGTCAAGAACTTATTAAATTTGTGATAAAAAACTTGCTTTATATTTTTTATACAAAGAATACATTGTTAAATGCTTAATTATATTTACTTTGATATCTGTTTTATTCTTCTTCAATTTAATTCATTGGAAAATCTTGATTTATTTTTATAGCACTGAAAGCCTCATGAAAGGTAATACTTGAATTTATCTGTGGTTAATTATTTCGTTACAACCTAAGGTTACATTTATTTGTAGACCTTACTTATTGAAGGTCTTCTAATAATATGTTAGGATTAATTAGTTTTATTGCGATCCTATAATAATTTTCTATCTCTGATATAAAATCTTTTTAATATATTGAGCTATTTTTTATTGACGAAAATTGAAAATTAAATACTCAAATCTGCAAAAGGTATTAAAATTTAACATATAAATCTTATTGAATTGATTTTAATGCTGTTAGTACTTTAAAGCAGTGTTAAAAATAAATGCTGCCTATAAAACAACAAAACTTTTTAATCAATACACAAATGGAATTTCAGGATACAATTGATTCTGATTAAGCTTTTTGTTTCACATCCTAAATGAGTTTCAACTTTCAACGACATTTAAAAAATGTTTCATTTATTCGTGTAGCTCAATTAACGCAGCAATTTGTTTTACACTGATAATTATTTCAGAATTGCTAAAATGTATTTTTATGGTTGATAACATTAATTGAAACACAAATACTTTTACATTCTTTGAAAATTCATTAAAATTATAAGAAGCATCGTTTAAGCAATTTCCGTGCGGAAAAAAACCTGTTTAGAAAAAACTAATAAAATCGTATATTTTTCTTGAACATAATTTTGAAGACTTCATTTTGTAATTACTCCTTGAGAAGATAATTAAAATTTGTGGAAATTCATTCAAATATTTTTTATTTGTAATAATACCTAAGGTAGTATTTACAACCTCAGTCGATTGAAAATATCGTTAATGTAATATTTTTTAAGAAATTCAATATTTTTGACAGAGAGTACTTGGTGGAATTCCATTTTAATATTTTTGAGTAAAATACTTTTATGACTAATATGATTAGGCACATTAGTTCATACATAGAAGATGATTTAAAGAAACTCTCGGAAAAATATCATCGTGATTTGTGTGGGATTTGAACCCACATCCCCTGGCTTACATGACCGGTGTACTAACCCTTGTACTAACGAATCACTTCCGTTTATCGAGAATTTCTAACAATCATACTCTACATATGAACCAATGTGAACTAATGTGAACTAATGTGCCTAATCATATTAGTAATAATTAAATAAACCTGTAATGGGTAATAAATACGCATTTGATAGACGTTCAATAAAAAAATCGACATAAAATACTTTTGTGATTTTCCACATGTTCGTTTCTATTTGTGACCGGTTTTACTCAAAAAAATAATAATAATAATATTTTTTAATCCGTATATAAATTATCGTTCGTGTTCGTGGGGGGTCGCGAGAGTTCGAGGCAATAGTCAGAGAGAGATAATTAATCTGCCTGTCCTCCCACGCGCCGGGATAGTGTTACCCTCGCAAATAAAGCAGAATTAATTGGCCACGTGTTCTCGGCTTGCCATGCATAAGGCACGCGGGAATTCATATGAATCTCGCGATAATATCAGGTCGTCCGTCAGGGCGCCGGCCCTTTCGGGGGTGCTCGGGGAAAGTTTTGTTCTGTTTTTCGCACCCCTCGGCCGGAGATAAATGCCTGCGACGCGGGTCGTCCGTCTCAAATGAAACGGTCGGCTCTCCTGGCCGCGAATTAAAACTACCCCCCGACCGCTCCTGCGAGGGGGGGAAAACTTAGAAAGAGAACGCAACAATGTTTAATAATCAATTGTACAGTATGAAACAAAAGAGCGCATAAGTTATATAAAAATATTAAGTCTAGCATTGGAAAATTATAAATACATACTAATATGCTTTATTATAAATAAGGTCTCCAGTCTCCTCTGTTGTTCATAATAGCCAGGCATCTTCGAGGCATGCATTCAACAATTTTTTTGCATATTCACGGGATAATGACCTCCATATGGCCTTTAAACTGCGAGTAAGCTCGGTGGCAGTTAGCGTTTTTTTTCTTCAAAGTTTAAGCTTCATCACCGTTTAAACATTTTTAATTGGGTTTGCGTTAGGAGCTCAAGACCTCGATGCCTTTATCTTCGTTTCCACGCACTGCATAGGCAACATCGGTGTTTGGGGTCATTATCTTCTTGTAATATCCATGATTCACTTGGGCTTAGGAACAGTCTTTGGATAGAGTCTGGTATATTTAATTTATCTTTGCAGCATTCAAAGTTCCGGTAAACAAGTTCAAATTGCCATAACCACGTTTTGAGAAGCATCCCCAAACATACACTTTTACCGGATGTTCAAAAGTTCTTTCGACCAGTTTGTTATCGGCAATTGACCAAGCACGAGGTGAGATACTAGCTGAAAACGAAACTTCGTCAAAAAAGATTATCTTGTCCCAGTCGCGGTCTTTGTTTTCTTGTGGCCAAGACATTCTTTTTTAAGCGTGCTTTTCTGAAAAGAGCGGCTACATCAGTATACTTCGGTGTTTTAACTTAATCTCCATTAAACGTCTTCTTATTGTAGCTAGAGTTATATTTAATTCTTTTTGCTTCAGTTTTTTTTGTGCATATCGCAAATAAAGTCGTGGGTTTTTCAAAAATAGGTTAGTTATCCGCTTATCCTCGGCGGGCGACGTCTTTTTTGTTTTACCACGTTCTGGTAAGTCATCGACGTGTTTTGTTTCTAAATATCGGTTCACCCACTTGGTCACAAACACCTTTGACCTATTCATATACTTTGCAGCCTGAACGCGTGACATTTTTGGTCCTTTAGGAAGCGACCAAAGGAACACTGCCTCATAGCGGGAAATGTGCACTCTGTGGGAATTGAACACGAAAACTGAATAGTTTTTACGGTGCATTAAGGCCAAAACGTTGGACTACCTGTTCGTTTCTTTTATTTTGCAAAAAAATCCAGAAAACATTTTTTTATAGTAGTCACATTCTTGTGAAACACACTGTATTTATGTATATTAAAAAAAATCATGGCTCTCGGTTGAAGCATGATTGACGACTTCAAAATCAGCATTGACAACAAAGTAGTGGAGAGAGTAAAAAATATTAAATACTTAGGCAGCTGGCTAAATGAGAACTGGGATTCTAACCATAAAACTAAAATGAAACAGTAATACCAAATGTTATCTTGTCTCAGTTCTTCTTTATCGAATTAAAGCCCGGATACTTACGAAAGCTGCAGTGCGAAAAATTAAGGCGTTTGTAATATAAAATCCTTAATATTCCATGGGTTCTGGCTTTTTGTTCAATGAAAACGACATAAAACTGCTACATCACAAATTATTTGCTATGTATATAATATCCGATTAGTCAGGAACATTAAACTCACTGGCCATTTAAATAACTTATTCTAACTTGCTTCTCTCTTCAAAACTGTGTTATTTATTCATTACGAAACCTCACTTTGCTTGAAGACGCCAACTTAGCATGTTAACAATTTTTTTGTAAATAGTATTTTTTATGTGTCTGTAGGCTTTGAGTGCGGTTGATATTGCCTTGGTTCTTTCTGAGGGCTGTACTGAGTTATACTTAAAACCTTTCAAAGAAATTAAATTCTCAAAGATGGCTCCTAGTACAGGGATCATCTCGTTGGAATGATCAAAAAATATATTAAAACAACGTCAAATAATTTCTTAGTCGGGTCATGTTAAGAAGTTTTATGATTTTAACCTTTATTTCAGGTCACATAAAAAATGTGATTATTTTTTAACATCTAAAAAATTATTATATCATTTTTTATTATTTAAAATGGTTTTTTTTTTTAATCAAAACGTATCTGCTACTATTTAGAAAAATGATGATTTAAGCGTACATGAAAAACTTTCAGGAGCATCCGTTGAATTTGCAACTTCCATGATGTTTCTTTTCGGAACAGAATATTTTCATCCCCTTCTAAACAGTTATCGCGTCGTTAGGGCGGATATAAATTTTATGGCCAACAAAAATTATTTTTTACGATTATCTCCCCAAGAAAGATAATAAAAGACAAAAATAAAGCATTGTGTTTACAAAATGGGATTTGTTTAAAAAAAACTGTATAATCTAGCGAGATATATTTATAGCCAGGGTTTAATCATTATTTATGGACGAATAAAGAATAATGTGACGATTTTATAGCGAATTGCTTGAGATATGAAAATTTCAATTTTTAACGCTACCATTTCATTTTTATTCTGTAGAAATTATTAAAAATCATACGCCAACGTTTCAAAAATAATTTGATATTACTAATAGCTTAAATTTTTTTTTTATGTTTACAAATATCAACTTTTCAGTCAACAGAAAAGCAATCCAAATATACTTAAGACAAATTTTGATTAAATTGAATTACATATCAAAGCTTGAAAAAATACAGAGAAATCATTTTAAGCGCGATTACTTAGTTATTGATAGTTTTGTTTCTTCAAAGTAACGGCTACTTGACTTTAAATTATGTTCTTGGATATTATGCCGCGTCAACGTTTTGTGAGTGTTTTTGCGTTTCAGGTTTTGAACTAGTCCTATTTTCAAGAATTGAAATTTCACGTTAAAGTAGTTTTAATAACTGGCCTTATTAAATATTAAATTGCACCCAAAAATTTTTTAAATTATTTTTTATTAAATTTGCATGTGATATTTTTTTTTTTATTTTATAGGTATTTTATTTTTGTGAATATAGTGATTTATGGTGCTCTATATACACAATATAAGCTGAAACAACTTTGCGAGCTTAAACACTGTTCTCTTGTATTTTAGTATTCCGAAGACCTTACTCTTTAATATTCTTACACAAGACGTTCATTAATACAGAGTGGAACTATGAAACACCGCAGCTGCCACATAAACTGCATACGGCGTTATGCAACAGCACACCCGCTGAAATAACTGTGCATTTATCAAAGCTTAAATTTCTATAATTTCCCTACTTTTATGAATAAAAATTCAAATATACTGAGCGTATATGCTTTTCCAAATAATATATTACGGGACATTAACATTTTTCCTTACGGCGAATGAATTTCATTTTTAAATAAACGCTGTTTATTTTTATTAAAAAAAAATCAAGCAGAATATACGATACGGTCTTGATTTATTTAGTTTTTACGTATGCGTAATTTAAAAGTAAAACGGTTTGCTCAACGCTTTAAAGATGGCGTCAGGATGGTTGCCAAGTAGCACAAGAAGTAAGCCATCTAGAAAATCATTTTGTACGATTGAGCCTGAAACCAATCTAGTAAACATCTATCTTCATCTATTTACGATGCAACTATGAGAATAATTGTTGGTGATGATTTTCTAGCTATCGATAGTACTCTTCTTAACCAAGCAACACGGTCTAGGTTATATTCTTGTATCCTAATAAAACAATCTCTTCTACCTCATCGAACCTACCAATAATTAAATATATATATAATTAAAAATCAATAATTTCACGTTAAGGAAAAGCGGAAGTTTAACCAGCTGTGTTTGATTCTAATTAATTGAAAACCACTTTCTCAACTGCTTACCATTCAGAAGTTATGTTGTTGGATACTTAACTACGAGTTATATTTAAATTTTCGACGCTGGAACCATCTTCCAGGGACTTAAATAATTTCAAAGAAAAATGTGATATAACACACGAGAATGCTGAATATCCAATATAAGCTATCGCAAAAACCTATAAACACTTGCTTACCTTTCGTTTAGATCCCCAGCAGGATGTCTCTTACTACATTATGTATGTTTCGTTATCTTCCGTTTTTTTATTAATTTAAAAAAAACTATGTGTACTTACTTTTGATCAAAGAGATTAAAAATAAATTCAAGTTATTTCGTCTTCTAGATTTTTTCCAGATAAAAACGATCAGTGGTATATACAAACTAATGTGAACCATGTAAGATTTATTTTACAATGATTACTGTGACAACATACTTTAAATTTAAAGTATGGTGTCTTTCTTTGAGCCGTATGTACCATTTATTTTTAGAAAGGGTATTTCTTGCTTAGTGTTCTGTTCGCCTTTGTTGATTTTTTCTCAGTTAGCTACGTGAGCAGCCTACCGTATTGTGTTTACCTTGCCTTGTTTTTGTTCAAATTATCAACATGAATCAACTCCAGGACTAACGAAAAAGACTTGCAAGTATTTTTTTTTCAGCATAAGTGTAAAAATTCCCACGTTTTTGAATGGCCACTTTTGTATACTTGGGAGGCCTTGAAAAAAAACCTTCTCTTTTTACTTTTTTTCGTAGCTCTTTACAACTACGTGTATGATTACATATTTAGATAAAAAAATCAATACTTAAAAAAATCACTTTACTTCAAGAAATAAGTTAAAAATACATTATTCTTTTAGCATTTTGTAAGTCAAATTAATTAATTTGTATTGAAGACATTTTGAATTTCTTTAAATAATTGTAACGAAAATAAATAGTAGCAATATAAATTTTTAATACCCTTTTTGAGAAAATAACATCAAATACGTTACCACAAGGAGTAAAATCCCATGCAGATAGTAACGAGCTATTTTATTTAAGCGATTTATGAAAGCTTATTTTATGGGTTCTACTCATTACTGAAACCCTCCATGCGCTGCAATGGAGCTTGCTATCCAATATGCCTGGTCGAGATTACTTTACGCTAAGATCTAAGCAATCATCTATGCCTTCAAAAGCATCCAAAGGACTGAAAAGAGTCTAGATCGGTTTTCAGTCGGGCCTTCGGTTTTTTTTTTTATTTTTTTTTTTTAATAATAATTTTATATTGAATACATTCGACGTTATCGCTGCCACAGATAACGTGAAACCCGTTCAAGTGGTCGAGCCGCAGAGCATGCCGAAAGCTTTGCTTCCCAGAATAGCGGGGCTGGGCAGACGCTGGGCTAATAATACGAGCCAGTGATGTGCCAAAAATGCACGCCGGCCGGCGACCGCGGCTCGTCTGATGGCTCGGCTTGTGTCTCGGGTCTTATCTTATGGCCACAGTTTATATTATATATATATATATATATATATATACATATATTATTTAATAGAAAATACTTCTGTAATTTCTCCACGTGTTTTGATTTTATCGGTGACCGGTTCTATCGAACGACAGTGCCAGCGTAAAAGTTTGGGAAAACCTGTCACCGATCAAATTATAACATTGAAATGGAGTTATTATATATCCACCGAATATTTTTTTTTCTTCAAATGCAGACAAGATATATATATTTTATAATGGCGTTTGTTTTTAATTCAATCTTATGAGCCGGTTCGTTAATTCGATTTTTTTTTTGTTACAAAACACAATTTTAATATACCGGTTGCATACAACGATGTGGTACAAAACGTAAATTTCATTTTTTTTTTTACAAATGCAAATAGACATCTTTTTAATGAAAAGCAAATACTTTCATTCATTATTTTATATACACGATTGCAAATACAGAGTGGTTCTTAAAATAAGCATATAAATAATGATTCCACTGAAGTTATTAAGATCGTGGGTTGATACAGATCGAGATGAGTTAATTGTGTATTGTGAGCTCATCAGAATATCAAATTCGTGCAAATGCTTAAAATTATTAAGAATGTATATTTTTTTATGTGTGTAATAAAAACAACGCTATGCAAGGTTTTTTGAATACCTATAAATTGATTTTCATTTCTCTTAATTAACTTAGTTTAATTGTGAAAAACATTGATTTAACAGCAGGTTCTACTTTCAGTGCAATCAAACACAGTATTTACTTGCTTCGCGTGTTTGAGAACCTCGGTTTGATTAAACAAGCGTAATTAAAAATTTATCACCTCCTCGTGCAAGAGGCATTTTTTTTCTTCTATCAATTCAGATATTCGCTGGTATTTAACATCACTAGTACAACGCTTGATATAAAGGCTGTCGTATATTTGTCAGTCAAATCGTTTGAAGTCATTGAGAAATCAACAAACGAATTTCAGCATTTACACTGACTTGATTGGATTCTGAAATGAGAATATAACCGCTCAAAATACATCACTAACTTAAGAATGTTAATTGTGAAATCTTAAAAATAAAATTGCATAAACAACGCGTTTTTAGTTAACTGACAAAAAAATTCTATAAATTTTACCCCGCTATAAATATTTAGCGTATCGGGTTACTGCAATTACCTTTGTATTATGTATAAATAAAATATATGGCTTTGCAACGAACTTTATAGAATAAAGACACTCTAACAGTGGATGTAAAATTTTAATCTTAAAGCCTATTAGTTAATTTTATGTTTGTAATGAGAACTGTCCAAAAAAGCTTTCAAAATTGGTGTTGCGTCGTCAAAATACATAGAGGTAGCAAATAAAAAAAAAATATTAGCCAAAATTAAATATTATAAAGAATTTAATGTTTATTAGAATCTTATTTTACTTGCTTGTTTATTTTTTTCAAATCAACAGAGACTTATTATAAATGAACCGTTTCCTATATCGATTTTAAAAATTGTGTTACAATAAAATTCATAAAAACGAATTGTTTACGCAAATTCTCAGTTACAAAGAATTGTAAATAATAAACACGTTGAAACATAAGCAGCCCGTCGAAACTATTATATAAATATTAATAAATATTTCAATACATTCAATAGAGCGCTTCATCAAAAGGTTTTTTTTTTTTTTTTTAACAAACTTTATTAAATATCCACATATTTAGTCGATAAACTTTTCAGCGGACCCGGTTAATATGGTTTCGATTGTATACTTTGTCTGATGGATTGGTGGGCAAATATTGAGACTGCTATTGAAGAAAAAAAAATAATTACACGCCCATTCACATATCACTTTTATTACGAATTTGACATTTTGTCGCGTTCAATTATTGACAGATTCTTGACATTATATTTTTAAAAAGGACATATAAACCATTATACGCGTATACAAACACAAACACACGATGAATGTCAGATTATGACGTCATTTCCGCAGGGGTAGCCAGATGACAATCGCCCAATTATCTTTATTTATGAGACTCTTATTTTCTGATAAGTAAAAGGTCGTTATTTTATACCCTTATTTTCTTTCCCAAACATGTGGATGTGATTTCGTATCTTATTTGTCACAAAATTCAGTCACACGCTCTTCGAAAGAAATTGTTATTAAGCTACTCATATTTTCGCCATTATTCCAACGACTTATGTATTTTAATATATAAGTAATGATTGACCTGCCCACCTCTAGAAATAAAATGTAGTTTCATAATACCTGGCCTGGCAACAACGCGAATATTTATTTTACAATTTGTATTTTTATTGTGTTCACTCTGATATTTTTTGGGATTGCATCTAGAGTCTGTGTCATATTTTAAAATATATATTACTGAGAAAACAGCCGTAAATATACTTTTTTTTTACTTGTTGCAACCGATGTATTGCTGAATATTATTTTTAAATCTGCGATAAATAGTTTGAATCAAAGCTGGTAAAAAGCTGTGTACCTGTACTTGTATTTCATGGCTTTAAAAGTAAAGTTTTAATAAAGCATCATTTGAAATACTTTTTTTAATTGAAATACATTTAACCCTTCTATAACGCGATTAGGTATTGTATTAATTGTATTAATTTCGATGCAATCGCGCTATCGAAGTTAATACAAATCATATTTGTTTTAATTCTCAAACCATTAAGATTTGAAGTTTGAACACATTTAAAGACAACCTTATACCAAACAAAAAGAGTAAATATCATAACTGAAATTTGTATAACTTCCCAGGATGAGTAGAAGCCTATTTATGGAGCAAAATTTTGGATAGACGTGATGTGCTTGTTCACAGCAAATAGCATGTTTTTTGTTAATTTTAACTGAAAAAATAATGCAATTTTACTTTTAAGCCGTGTAAGTTGCTGGTCTCGAAAAAAATAGTTATAAATGTACCGCGTTATAGGAGGGTTGACGCATTTTAAAATACCTCTTATATGACGCACCTCATATTTATGAATAATTAATCTCAAAATTTGAGAGCGACGTCTCCTCCGTTTAAAAAGCAGGTGTTCAAAAATAAATTATTTTGTAAGTCAACAGTCTCAGCCAATTCCATCGTAAATCAAAGTAAACGCTGTTTCCTTATACAACCGTTTGGCTGAAATATGTCATTTTAATAGAGCCTGACAACTTGAGCGTAATTTGGCTTACAATCATGTATTGTTCAATAGACATTGTTCGTTTTTGTTTCGTGAATTCATGCTGATACAATTTTGGCGAAATTCTAATTCACAAACAAACCACCACAAAAGTTATTTTCACATGAAAATTAATGTCAGCAGTAATTGTATTCTCGTATCTTTGACATTCGCTTCATGTGTTATTGAAAATATGTGCAGACTTGTCCGTTATGTAAACGTAAAATATAAACATTATTGAATATAAGTTATTGCTTTAAAATTGCGACAAATAATTTTTATCAGATATAATAAAAAAATGTTGTTGCAATGCAAAAATATATTACCTTCGACCTACCTCAATTTTTTCGTATAACAAACCATTTTTTGCATCCAACTTGTTAAGATTTATATCTTATATTAAAGTATATTTAAATTATATTTTTGTTTATTAATAATTTATATTTACTTCGTAATATTCATTACAATACACTCTGGGCTTTGATAGGCAAGGACTCAAGCAAAACATGATAACACTTGATCATCATTTCTTTTTAGACTTGGTTGGTCAAGGTATCATATTCGTTATAGTATTAAAAAATATATTCATATCCCTTATGAAAATAATAAATGTACTATCAGAAGTACAAATTTAAAAAAATCTTTTTATGAATTGATAATTATTGTAATGCAATTCCACCTAGTACTCTCTCTCAAAAAGGTTAAATATAAAACGTTACAACATCGTAACATCGTTTTAGTGATTCTCAGCTCCTTGAGCTCTAAAATGTAATGATTACTTAATGGCATGACGTCTTATAAGTGAGATGATTTTTGTTTCGTAGTTAGACCTACACGAATCCTATATTTATTCACCGGGCTATTTCCATCTCAACTATTTCAGTATGGCGTATTTAAATCGGTACACCGGTTTTAAATAGTTTATCTCGATGCATAAGTTTCAGGCTCGCAGCTTCAAAAGTTTTTATTTCTCCGAAGAAAAATATACTTTGAATATTTAAGTACCCGACCGTACGTTACATCCTGCTTATATGCTCATTTTAACTACAGCATCTGGAATCCTGTCTCTAATCTTATTTTAGGAATAAAAATTTTACCAATTTCCTTTTTGGCTTTAAAATTTTATGATTAAAGGTATTTTAGTTGCGAATATTTTTGTAAATAATAAATATGTAATATTTTTCACACTCGCCTTTAGAACTTTTGCTCTCAATATAAAAATTTCTGTTTAAATTTTTTTACTGGTACAGAAATAAAATTACATTTATAGAATTACTATAATAACTTTATTTTTGTGATATAAGTCAATTAAATATGTAAATAGAAAAAAATTGTTATTAGTAATAATATTTTGCCATATAAAAAGTTTCTAAGCACACGATTTATTAGCTTAATTAATATTTTATACAGTTTTCAAATTATCTCATTTCTTTATGCAGATAATTCATAAAATAAAGGCTGCTTTATTTTTAAATCTTCAATACTAAATCAAAAAATATAATGGTTAGTAATAACCACATGGTTAGTAATAATTTAATTGTGACTTGTGATCTGCCAATACCTTGAAAAAAAGCTCATATATTTAAATATGTCTTAAGCTCCTTATCAGTCATTTGTTGTTTACAACTGTTTTTATCAATTGCATTCAAGTTGATTGATATATTTAATTATTACTAATATGATTAGGCACATTAGTTCATATATAAAAAATGATTTAAAGAAACTCTTAAAGAGTTTCTTAATATGATTGACGTTCAATCAAAAAATAGACATATGAAATATTTGACACTAGAGAAATATCTAAATTTGAACATTTTTTAGTACACATATATGTATATACATGGAAAGTTTTGATGTGGCACATGTAGAGATGAAAATGATATGTATTATTACTTTGTTACCAGACTCTCCCCAAAAGTGACATCATTCGGAAGTTTCTTCCTTAATATTTGTTTTCTGATACGGCCTAATCCAATATGAGGAGACCCGACCTGTTGAATGGCAAGTCTGTTATCAGCTGGGCCGTGGCAGACGTCGCGGCTAATTATAGCGTCTCGCTCCGGACTCCTAATTACAAGCCTCTTATCTAACGCGCCAGCCAAAAATATTCATTATGCTGTCCTTAATATGAAAGATATGCTAAGATAATTATGAATCTAATTATACGAAGGAGGAAAATAACTTTCGGTCGAACTAACAAACGTGTGTACCTTCGGGTGCGTTTTAATCTTACCGAGAGCAGAAGCGAACGAATATCACGTGTGCTTCGTACGATTCTTAATTAGATGTTCTTCAAAGAAATCTAATATACACTCGTGTTTATTTTATTTTTTTGATCTTAAGAGTTGCTTCCTTTAACTTTGTATTTTTGAACTTTTTATATGTACTTATTTTATACGCAAGAGACATTCAAGCGTTTCAATTAATCACTTATTATTCTAAAAGCAAAAGGATAGAAACCAAATCAAACGATACCCGCAGCAATGAAATTATGTTGCAGCTGTAGCTTTTATAATAATAGAAACATAATTTACATCAGATATCATTAGAAGTTTTTTTTTTTTCAGTTGTTCGTAAGTTGTGTACATAATTCAAGATCGTATCCGCACATAGAAGCAAGAATCGCGATTGCCAAGTCTACAGACATCATGAACTGTATTTTTAGATTAGCAAGTACTAGGCTATAAAAATGATTTGATGGGATACATTGATGAAAACAGGTTTTCATTGAATAAATATGCACGCTTACTCCTTCAGTAATAAAATTGATTATTTGTGATCGTGAGTTCACCTGCTAGTTTTCGTTTTAACAAGAATATCTATTCTAGTTTGATTGAATTTAAATGTTGATATTTGGGTAATAAGCATCCTTTCCTTTCACAGAACTACCGAATGATATAAGTCGTACCTAAATTATTCATCAAAACATAAATAACTTGATATTTCAAGAGTCGCGAGTGACTCCACCGGGAGACGCGATTAACTTTCTCGGAGCGCCGGGTGAGAGTGCACACCTCGGCGCGAGCCGGAGCGACTCCGGCCGGAGCGACTCGGCTCGCCGGCTTTTGGCCGTCAGCCGACATTTACCAGAGAACCAAGACAGGGCGTGCAATTTATTCCAACACTGTAATATTATTAAAATACCTGTATTTCTAGATATCAATTCTCCAAGTGCCTCCTCTCAGAGAATGCTTGTAACCGTCTCAATGAACATATCTCTACCCTGGGCCAGTCTTACTCTGTACTCCCACCTTTGCCAAAATTTTGCATTGCGTTAGACTTTTTTATAATATTACGTATTTTTTATTTCGATAAATATGGCCAAAATAATGTACAGGGTGTCCAAACAGAGTATCGGGTATTTGTTAGTTCAGTAAAACAAAAACTACTAGTAATCAAGTATTTTTTTATTGTTAATTATAAGAATACAAAATGTAAAATTATTTTGAAAAGATGATGGTATCCAAATGGTGACCGTGACGCTGCTGGCACTCTTCTAATCTGTAACGAAGATTGCTGATAATACGCTGACACATAGCCCTCGATATTGCTGCCATTTCTGATCTGATGTTTTGTTTCAATTCCATTAGGTTCGTCGGATTATTCCCCTACTCTTAAGCCTGCTTTTAAGGTATCCCCATACTAAATAGTCAAGAGGGCTAAGGTCGGGGCTTCTGGGAAGCCAGTTGATGTTACCTCTACGTGAAATGACCTTATTAGGGAATAATTCGTTAACAGCTTCAATTGTATGATATTGGATGTTGGAACCACGTTCTTGGGTTGAAACCTTGAAACTCCTGCAACTCTGGGCCCAAAATTTTTAGCAGCATATCGCAATAACCCGATACGTTTTTTGGACACCCTATACATTATACTTCTTTAATATCGTCAATGATTTATTTTTCTTTGCGCATTATGTGCAACTCACCTCAATTTCGAGCAAGCTAATAAAAAAACGATTGCACTTTATGGGTCTGTGCAAAAAAAAACATGGATCTATGGTCACATTTATACATCACGTGGCAATACCGAAACGTCACAAAAAGTAACATTGTTCTGAAGCGACTCTCTTATCGCGGACGACAAGTGCAACAATTAGTGAAAAAAACGCTACAATAGTGACCCTGTCAACGTGGTACAAACGCAGTAAGTCAATAAACATATCACACGTGCATAAGATTATGTTATATGAATGCTAAAATAATAAAATCTTTATGTTACAAAAGTTCACATAGTCGGCAGTATGTAAAATTTTATCAGGCACTGCTTAATGAATGTTACAACATTTGTTACAATCAGGAAGCATCGTTGCAAAAATGTGATACATTTTATTCGCATTTTTTCTTTAAATACACTATAATATAATGCTAGACAAAATGTATATTCTTCTTCATCCTGTCCCTCTTCTCAGAAGAGGTTGGCGTGCATTTCGCTTAGCATGTACTCATGCAGAGCCAGTGTTCATAGTAGTGGGCAGAGTTTCACTGGAAGGAGAAGCAATAGCAATATTATATAGTACTTTCCTTATAAAACTCTGGCGTTTAGATCTGATACTCCTTCTGCTACAGAAACAATAGCGGGAGCCCACTCACCTCGACAAGGTACTTCCAGTGCATATCCCAAGCCAGAGCCAAAATGTATACAAAATATAAATGAAGTCTAATACTTCACAGGTCATTTGAAAACATGGTTATTCATAATGGTTTTTACGGATTTTTTTTTTATTTTTACTGCCGTATTTTTAAGTATTTGTGTGTGTATGATTTCTCGCAGCCCTGAGCGCGTGGCATTTACTCTCGCCAGCCTGCCGGCCGGGCCGCGGCCAGATTTACCGCGCGCCCAGTAGTGACCGCCGGTGTGACCCCAGTTGTCCTAGGTGCTCCAGGCCTGCCACCGTCACAAGGTACTGCCCAGCAACCCAGGCTGCCCTTTAACCACCCCCACCCACCCTCATCCACCCCCATCAGCCCCCATCCGCCCCCGGTCGCCCATCGCCCGATCCAGCCCCGGACTGCGGCCACCAAAACCATTTTCGAAATTGCACCTGTCACAAAAAACCCAATTAACTTATACCTCAAAATATAATCCAACTCTACAAAGTATACTTATTAATAGTTTTTTTTACTGCTGACCTCATATGACTCTATTGATGCCTTCGAAGCACAGCCTCCCCTCCAAGTACCCCCCCCTGGCCTACGCTGTCAACTTATTACTGAAAAACCTATTACATCATTATCAAGGCAGCAACTGTTGTGTTTTGTAATGAATTTCAAGCCGGTGTTTTATTTTTTTTTGTTATTGTTTATATTTTTTACCAAGTGAAAGTGTTTTCAATGTCTGACGTGTGTGTTATTCATGTATAACGTTTAGTGGGAAATGTTCAACATCGTGGCATCAATACGTTTTTTTTTGTATTATTTTATTGTGTGGTTTTGTGTCGAAACGTTACGTAATTAAATTTGGCTTCATCGATCCGAGGATCTAAAAATGTTTTTCAAATGGGTTAAACGGCAGGGTTATTATTTTGGGCTCGGTTTCTGTGTGCATCACTGTGTCTATTTTTGTTCTGCTGCAATATTCTGATTGGTTTTCAAATACGTGCGCTGAATTTACTTCTTTTAGTCTTTTTTATTACAACTGATTTAAAATAACTATGATATCTTTTAACATAGAGTGACTGGTCGATTTATACAAAACGAACCGCTGTTATTGAGCAAGAAATCGACTCGTTAACCGATAACCAGAAAACCGATATTCTAAAGTTCCTAAATAAATATTTTTTTAATTGTATTGTGAAAAAAATTTGTCGTTTCTTTCAGTATAAACTGGTTTCCTAGATGTTGTCACACAAACTAGTATGAGCGAAAAATTGTATCATTAAAAACATTTTTTTGTTATGTTCACATCAATGTCTTGGAAATTATAATGAACATCTTAGCAAAACTCATATGTAATTGTCTTTGTTGTTAGGGGATGGGTCATCATTTAAGTAATGGGAACTAAAAAGTATCTTATGTAGGCTGTGTATTTTTTTAATACTATCGATTTGGATGCCACAAACTGTAAACTACAACGACAAACAAAAGATGCCACCAATCGATATAACTCCAATTTATAACGAGGTCCCCAATTTATAACCTGTCATACAAACGACGTTTAATCAACATTCAAAACATGACATTTAATTTTGTGCGTCAGTGTCACTTGTAGACCAAATTAACCACGCCGGAATAGTGAATGTGGATGATATGGCATTCAGGATCAGTCATTATGGCATACAAAAATAATTTTAAACTCTACATCACGTACTTGGTTGGTAATAACTTTAAAATTTATCGGTTAGTTATATATTAAAATCTTATTATTAATATACGATCAATAAAGTTAATGTTGCTCTGAATTAATCTATTGTTTCGATTATAATTTTTAATTGATATAAACGGGTTATAAATCCATCAATTTGTAAAACACGTGTAATGGTAATACAATTTTACTTTTCTACTCAAGTTTGGATTGATTTGATTTGATTGATTGATCTCGTCATTTCTGACGAGCGAATTCCAAAGAGGTCTCTCGGGTCTCAGGAACTTACAACTCATTCTAAATGAAACAACCAAGACAAAATTATATTATATGTGAATCTAAAAATATCACATAAACGTACTGCTATCAAATAATCGATTGTTTTAATGGGTTTTTTAAATTATTTAGATCGTTTCTGCCCATCGCTACTACCGACCCCAAATCTGGTTCCACGTAGACTAATAGTCACAGCATTCATGGTCTTTGTCTTCCGTTGTTACATCCTTGGCTCGCGGGCTGCTAACGAAGGAGCTTGTATGGCGGTGGGCGGCTCGCCGTGACGTGGGCGGGCATTACTAGATGCTAACGAGTCGACGCCGTAGGCGCTACCCTCTGTGACGACAACCCCATCCCTTCACACTACTTGATTTTTAACAAAAAAAACATCAAGAGAAGCGTAGATAAAGTTTGTTTAAACTCAAAATTCAAATCAGAGAATAATTATTGTAATCACTTCAACGGCAGGAGACAACTCAATTGTGATCATTTAAACTACGAGTCGACAAAAAAAACAATATTTACATCTTGTTGAGGGACAAGGCATTTGATTCGTGAAGATCCATTATTATAGTGATACAAGTACCTTTGTATTTTGTCTTCACATTGAGTTTTCTAAAATTATTTGCACTACTAGTTTCGACCCGACACACTGGGTCATCATCTGATGGTGAATTTTCATTACAATATTTACAGATTAGTTAGTGTAAAATTATAGTTTTAGAAAGATTTAAAAAAAAAAAATTTAGACCAAATTTCATAATTTGACCAGATTTCATACTTGGCAGGCAAAAATTTAAGCCACTGGACAATAAAATCACTAAATTATCGTTATTGTTTTCGAATGTTCAAAGTCGGGTAGTATAACTATTTTTGCTTCCAGAAGAAACTAATAATATTTACAAGTACACTATACCTCGCTTTACGGCCTAGATACGTTCCACGAAACTTGGCCGCTAAGCGAAAAGCCGTATAATGAATCAATTATTCTAATACAAATTCATACAAATTCAATGGGATCGGTTCCAAATTCGTTAAATATGTAACACTTTTTACACATTCTGGCCATATTTTTTTCCAAACATGGTTCATTGTTGTTAATTTTAATTCCTTCCATGATTCACTGATGCTGTCAACAGCATCCTTGATGTTATAGTTTTTCCAAAATGTTTTAATTGAAGCTTTACCATCGGTTTCCCTTACAAATTGTCGGAAAGTTCGGCGTAGGTAATATGCCTTAAAAGTGGCTATTGCACTCTGATCCATTGGTTGGATCACACTCACAGACAAGTCTAAACCAGCCGCTCTATGAGCACACACTGAATGACGCTCGTAAACAAAATAACATCGAAAAAAAGTTTTTTTGGCCGTTATAGCGAAACATTTTAGGCCGTATATTGAATTGAAAAGGAGCGTTATAGCGAAAGGCTGTATAACGAGCGGCCGTATAGCGAAGTATGGGTGTACTTTACTTTTTATTCAACGACGTGTCTTATTATGTCAACATGCTAGGTTGATAAAACTAGTCGCGTCAATAAACAAAAAGTAGGAGCATCACTAAGTATAAATATGTCTAAAACTTTTGTCATCGGTACATAAATAAACTTTTTTTTTTTTCTTCTTCTTCTCTTGAAGGCATTGGGCGAAGCAAACGATTGTCAACCGACAAAACTTCCGATTCAGAATGCCTCCTGGTGACGTCACGCGACGCGCGTCGCTGAAGACGCGGCGGGCGTCCCGGCGCGGCTCGCTGCTGAAGACCCCGGCCACTCCGCAGGAGATCCCCTGGGACATCGTGGACCGCTGCCTCACCCCCATACTCTTCTGCCACGCGCTGGCCGTCATTCTCTCCACCTTCCTCAACGTCCTGCGCATCTCGCAAGTCACAACCTTCACGCTGTTCCTGTGGTTCGCCGTCTCGACCGTCGGAGCCGTGTGGTTCTACCACAACCTCAAGGTGAGCCACTTCTACACATATACTATATACCTGTAACGCAAAACAACGTCTGGTAGTCCAGCGGAAACCTTAAGACCCGTGATACCGAATTCGAGTTTTTTGACCATTTGCTTGTACCTATTGCGAAAAATCGACTGCACCAATCAAAAAAACTTAAATGCAGAAAATTAGATACATCCTTTCTTCTACTACCATTTTTTCATTGTCATGTAAATGATACGATTTCGCCAGGTAATGGACTGCCTCTGGTGTCTGGTTGGCACACCAGAGGCAGTCCATTACCTGGCGAAATCGTGTCATTTACATGACAATGAAAAAATGGTAGTAGAAGAAAGGATGTATCGAAAGGATGTATAGGAATCGTGTCATTTAATTAATTTAATTGTTACTTTATTTTGCTATATCGAAAGTTGATTTTTTTTACAGAGTATTGAAAAAACTATAAATTATATTTATCTATTTTTTATTATTTAATTAACGTCCATTTTCAGGGTAAAATAAAATCTTGAAGATGTTAAAAAATTGGATAAAATGACGACTTTTCAAAACCGAAGTTTGTTAAAGATTTTTTTTTAATTTTTAAAATAATATATCGCACAGGGTTTATATTTAATCTTTTAATTCCAATTGAAAAAAAAACTTTTAAATGTGTATGATTCTTGGAAAATGTACCAGACGAATCTCCAAATTCCTACACTTCAATCGCAAAGCACATATTTATCATATTAATAGTAAATTTATAAAAAATAAAAATATATTGTGTTCGGAAGAAGGGGTGTATCAAACTTTTTGCATTTAAATATTTTTGATTGATGCAGTCGATTTTTTGCAAAACTGACCAGAAAATGATAAAAAAAACTCGATTATGGGACCTAGACCCTTAACGACTTTCAGTTTACGTGTCTTCTGCTCGTTGAACGTTGAAAAAATATTCTTCAATATTTTTTTGTAGAATATCACACTCTACTCTTTTTTAATAATAACACAATTGCGGAATAATTATACATATGATTTTCAATTGATTAAATAATAGCTATTAGATGTTTATGAACACCACAAACCCTGTTTAGTAAATCATCACAAAGATAATTCCATACTTTATCAAAGCATAGTTTTGACAACTTTTCGTATTTTACATAAAATTTATTAACAAAAAAAAATATATGTATAAATAATTTTTATAATGAAATTGTAACGAATATGAAAAGAATATTACAAGTATTACGAATACAAATAAACTTTAGTTTTTTAAAGAAGAGTTGTGCGAGTAATGAAGTAGCAGCGCTCATCGACTCTAAAAATACATTACCTTGATTCATTTTCGAACATACAATAACATATCGACATCGAAATAATACATTTTCTTTAAATTGATTTTAATGTCCAATATACTAAAACGTTTATTCTATTTTATTTATAACTATTTCATTTTTATTTAAGAACCTTCAAAAAATATGTGAAACTTTTCCGTCAAAAAGTTTTCACGTTAAAGAGCTCAAAACTTAGCGCAATTTTTCAAAACGTCTTAAAAAACATGGAGCTTTTACGGGTTCTTACGGGACTTAAAATTTAAATTTCTAACCTGTCCCCCTTTCAAAAAATAACACTCGCGAAGTATAAGGTCGCCCCGCATTACTTGCTGGCTTACCGCGACTGTGAGACATTCTAAATTTAGAGGAAGTTGTGAATTTGTAGTCAGAAAATCCAGTTACCACTTCTCGAAGACAGAAAACAGTACAAGTTATCAGAGATTTTCGTTTCTTGCTATATACCTTGCAACAAAGACTGGTTTTGTAGATTTTTGTAATCAGTATAATGATGAAAATCACTGTACATCAGTATACGTAATTATTTCAGTGAATATAGCAACTATACTTTTTGACTAACTCAAATTTAAAGATACCACTCAATAAATTATTTTGCATGTAATTATATTTAGATACTGTGGTATTTTATCTTGAATACTTCTGATAAATGCTTTATTGTAGATATCTAAATTAAGTCTTGCTTATAAATTTAGATCTTGATAAATATATCTGTTTTCGATGTTTTGAACACATTGCTGTATTTGCGATCCATTTCTAAGTCTAGTGTACTTCTAAGCTACGCTCACCTGTGTGAGATTGAAATAATGTATTTGTCATATGCAAGTTACTCTGAATTTTGCCATGAATCTCATAAAAAAAAAATTGGGTTGTAACAGTACGTCATTGGTGGTGATGACCCATAAAATACTAATAAAACTAACGTTTTCCATTCTATAATTAATAGAAAATTAAATCTAGTATTCGTTCGTCTGATACGAGAATCCCGTGACCTCAGTAACCGGGTCTGCAATATTTATTTTCGGTACAGTCGCCAAGATTTCTCCCATTATGGCAGCCTCCCTTCCACCAGATTTCACTATTAGACAGTGCGAACTCGCCAAGGGAAACATACACAAGAATTCACAACTAAACTGCCTTGTCTTAGCAAATTAATTTCATTTTTGAGCACACCGGTCTTTATTATGCGATTTGTTATAAATAAAAATATAAAGAAGTACGTAAGATGCATCGGTATAATTTTTTTCGCTCTTTGGTGAATTTCTTTTTACAAAACGTTATCATTATGTACGATTTTAAAATTGTGCAAACATTTTCAATAAAAAAAATACTTTTTAATATCAAATAAATAACATTTAATTGTTCTCAAAATATAAAAATATATCCGTTACTTTTTTTTGTCAAGAAAGCAAATCCTAAATATAAATGCTTTATTCATTCTACAAGTTTCCTTCATAAATATATAAAATGACACTCGTTTCTGTATTATTCCATTCTTAATATAGTGGTTATAGTTTTTGTAAAGTAAACTTTGCGCTGTATGGAGCTCTGAGTCTACATAAGTCAGAAGTAATTCTATATTTTATTATATTTCGTGACAAAACTCCCTTCTTTTACTCTTCTTTGTATTTTATATATAGCAAAACATAGGCCTGTGATAGTTCTTCCAGTAACATTTTCCTAAATGTTCTTTATGATTAATCATTTTGATGATCACACATTGCATAAATAAAATATATATTGATCGCTTTATTCGTAAACTTCTAGGAAATAATACTAACAATCAAATCTAATCACAAATTTACTTGTGACTTATTTTTTTTTTTTAACAATTACCGTATCTCCAACAAAACAGTTGTAAAATCAGAATACTATTACAAAAAGCAATGTGCTTTATAAACTATTCAATTTGGGATATTTTATATAACTTACCTATCAGAATATATATTCATTTTAACACAAGCTTAACTGATCTCTAGATACAAAAAGTAGGACATAATGTTTGCATTTACGCTTTGCTCATAAGGTTTAAACTTTCTTAACACTCTAAATAAGTTAAGTCATTTTGAGCTTTTGTGCTTATCACCATTCACATGTATGTAAACATTCACAACTCAGTTTTAATATTTAAAAAATGTAAATATAAATATAAAATCACTTTCAGTGGTATTTTCGTTCTGGAAAACTGTTATATCACTGGAAATAAAGATAATTTTACACACAATTTATAGTTGTCACTCTTTGAGATATTCTGCTTCGTGGGAGTTTATTTTAAATAACGTACATATATTTTTTAATGCTGTTTGAAGACGGATTTACTTCGCAACGTTCTCAGATTCGGAACATGTACAAAATCTTCAGTATGATATTTAGAAAGGCCCAATAAATTCACGTAGGCGACAGTATGTTTCTAGGGGGACAATTAATATTACTCCAGGCCATCTGCACGCTGGTGGCTTGCCAGAAAGTCACCAGAACGACATTAGCTGCTGCAATCGGGTATTGTGTAACGGAGAGGAGGCCGAGTGGTGGCCCGCGAGCCTCTCCAAGCCACCAGCCTTCCTCGATACCAGCAACCTCGCAAAATGTCACAGTAACTGAGTTAAGCTTAAAGCTTTGTATTGAATATAAAAAAAACTTCAGGAAAAAAGCACTGTGCGGTGACCGCCTTGAAGGCCTGTTTCGTGTTTGAACCGATAACCTAATAATTTTACACACAATAAGGGTAACAAATTTATATTAGTTCAAATCATTTATTAAACAAGCGAAAATTAATTTCACCCAAGAACCTAGTATAATCACGAATATAAGTTTACTTGTCCTGCAAATATTATTACGTATAGTATTAGCTGTTTTATTCAATTCACCGTATATGCACCCATTGAATGATATATTTGCAAGCAAAATACATTTGTATGCATAAGCTGAAAAATTTTATATTGAGAAATTACAATTATAATTATTAAAGCAACAGTGTCTCAGAATGATCTCTCATAGAAAAAAAAATCAATTCACAGCTCGAACCACGTAAAGAATATAATACGCTTTTGGAGTCGGTTTGTTTTGTGAGAAAATACGATGGATTTTTTAAAAATAATATTTTTCGCCTCTCCATAAATACCGGCCCCCTCGGGATTTACCTTTTCCGATGCGGCCCCCGGGCAGCGCGGGTTGGGCGCCCCTGGCGCGGGGTCCAGGGGCGCGGGGTGCGGGGGATGCGGGGGATGCGGGATGAGGGGGATGCGGGGTGCGGGGGCACCACGAATAGAACGAACCTGCCGAGCGTCATCTCGGAGCGGATTAATTAAAATGCCTTTTGACCGAAAGGTGAAAATGCATTTAGCCAGCTCTAAAGATGCAGCGCTTGCATTACTTGCACTGTCTATAAAAGATACTAGATTTAATTAATAAAAAATAAAAAACAAAATGCCTTGGGGTTTTCTTCAGAGTAACGAAGCCGTAAAAGGCAAAAGCAAACAAAAACAATTATTATCTCTTTGATGTTTAGTTATTCATACATGTTGTGTGATTAATTACAAAATCTATCCGCAACTGACTATATAGGCATAAGCTTTATCTTATATTTATGTAATAGGAAATCAATAAGTCTAAAAAATTGTGGCTTGTTCTACTTTGTGATGAACGTGGGGTGTCTGGTTTTTTATGAATGCGAGTTCCAACTTTAATCCAAACTTGAGTGTCTCACGCTTTGATAATCATTTATTTTTATATTTGACAGTTAAATTCAATGAGATCGAATTTCCATGATCAAACATTGGTCAACCTTAAAATAATTTTCTATATTGATCGCTTATACAAATTGTTTTACTGTCGGTACAAATAATATCCCAAGAGACCGAGCAGCCATGACCCCAATTACTTCAGCCTGGGATTTGCCTCCAAACTCTCGGTTAAGCGTTGATAGCCCAGCCACTAATCGAATAACCCAATCCTGTATTTAAGATGCGTACACCGTAGCATTGAGAAATTCTCTCTTGTCTCACTTTAACACTGCTCCAGCAAAATCAAACTCAATAACTTTTAGTCAAAAGCTTAAATATAAGGAATCACCTTGTTGTTTAAACCATACGGTAAATTTCAGTAAAGGCTAATGTAAGGTAAGCTTTTTCATCTGTGACGAGTTGAAGACATCGAATAGGAAATGATTCAATATAAAAAAATCTGTATTGTGAATTATCTTTTAGTATGCACTGTTTTATATGATGCACACTTTACTTAATAATCATAAAATTAACCGGAATTACTCATCAGGATTAATATAAAATTAATTTCATCACATCAAAACTGATACTACGCGCTGATTAAGTATTCTACTTAGAACTATTAAAAACATTAATCAAAAACAGTCTCCAATATTTCAATGTGTGTATGTAAATAATTAAATGCAAAGAAGACTCATTTGATTCATTTCAAAGATTACTGTATGTAAATAAGAAAATCTAGAGTATATTTATCGAAAAGTATGGAAAAAAGTCACTAAAGCTATCAGAGTGACTCATTTTTAATTTAAAACTGCGCTGCAAAGTAAAAGCTCGAGACTCGCCCACGCTTTTCCGTTCGAGGCTTCGCCGCTGCAAGGCTGATGAGCGCGTCAGATGCAATTTGCTGCCAAATATTGGGAAAAGTTCGCAACTTTGTAAATCAGAGTAAATGAAAATTACTCATACAAGAGCAGTATTGATTTTTCTCAGGAAACTTCACTGCCTTCCACTTTTACTCAGGCTTATTTTTTGCTCGTTTAAATATTATCAACTTTTAATGATTAACAACAAACTTATGTGAACACTCTTGCTTTACTGAAACCGGTATTAAATTTCATAGTTCACATTTAAAACAGTACAAAAAAATCAAACTTTGGGGTCGATTTTGAGGTTCAACATTTAAATATGACGATCAATAGTTGCTTCCGACAGTTTCGAGGTTTAGATGTTATTATATGCACATACTGGCCATGTAATCGTTATTTTGTTATGTTAAAAATATAACTTACTCTCAAATTCACAAAGAACAAGTATTCGATGAATTCCTGATGCAGACCTGCTTTTTTTCTATGCCGGTATAGTTTTTTTTTATTCATGTACTCAACTCTTGATTCATGTTTTTTAAATTTCATGCAAATGCAAAGTTCCCTTAAAAATTATCCAATAATAAAAAAATATTCAGCATTGTATTTATTTTATTCTGCTCAGCATGCAATAGATAAGATGTGCGTTTGAATCACGACTTTATCTAATTTAATGAAAAAGGTTACACGTGAAAACAATATTCTCTCATAGTTTCTCATGTAAAGTGTGCAATGAAGATACTGTGAATATTTGAACACTTTATGTTAATATTAAGTGAGACATTAGGTGACTTTCATTCGCTCATGCTTTGAATATAACAGTAAAACTTAACGTGAATCTTGGCTTGGTTGCATAACCAACTTTATGAGAATCTGTTCCCGTTTCTATTATTTGCAGCTCACGACCAACTGCACAACTGTTGCCTCATAAATATCATTAATGTTCCTTAAGAAAGAACGCAATATAAACAATATTTTTTTCTATTTGTGTTAAGAAAATGGTTTTTTATTTATAAATTTTAGAGGGGTAAAATGCTTTGATAAAACTCGTAATGAAATGAAATGTTAAAAAGATATTCATTTCTTTAGAAAACGTCCGGTTTTCATGTTAGTCTTTTCCAAAGCATAGCAACTAAAAAAGGTGTAAATTAACAATAAATTTTAGGTCAGTATAATATTATTGTATATCTACTGCAATAAGACTGCAATAAGATTAAAAATTGAAGTTTTATAAACAAAACTCATAATAAAGATAATATTATTTTTATTGGAGCTTCAAAACACTTTAATTTTCAATAGGCTTTTAATGTTAATCGTAATATTTTTGTTTGTATTCAATCACCTAACGCAAATTCCTCTTCCTGAAATAAAAGCTAACTTTTTTGAAGATTGTCTGCTAAAAATAAGCCACAAGATTCTTTGTAGAGAGAATAGTGGAGGTTTTTTTTATAGGAACTGAGCTTTTGTAAATCTTATTTTTTTTAAATTTATTTACTAACTCAAAGGCAAATTTGTAGGTCGTTAGCCTCTACTTGTTTTAATAAGTCTTATACTTAAATAACAACTGAGATCTATCGAAATAATATGAGCTAAGGTGTCTGCCGCTCATATATACATGAAAGTATTACTATTAATTATTTATTAAATCTACAAACAAAGTTATCTTAACATGTTTGTAAGTATTAACTTTATTGAAACTAGTCAATATATTTAATATAATACTCACAAGTTTTAAAAACTTCATTCACAAAACTTAAACGCACACGGATACTTTTAACTAAAATTTCCAGGTAATAAACACGCGTTCATTTCTAATTATTTTACTATAAAATATTTTATCTATTGAAAATAGACTGTTAAATATTGCAGGTTTTGAAAGCTGTTATGCCATGTCGATATGTGATTTTAAATCGGGGGTTTCAGCTCCGGTACTGATAGTATTTTTATTTTTGTTAAAACTGATTTTTTTGAAAGCACCAGAAATATGATCATAACTTAACATCACAAAACAAAAAAATATATATGTGGAATGAAAGTAACTAATATAACCCGTAAAATACATCGCAATCGTGAACAATTTACTGAAAATAATTGTGCTTAAATTATTATAAATATGCAATATTTGCAGAAATATTTGTTTTCCAATCCATTACTGCCATTAATTTCCATTTTTCGGGGCTTATATTTTTAAAATGAATCTACCGCTACAATGTATGAAATTACCGTGTTTGCTGTAAAATAGTGATGGGCTAAAAAGAAAGAATTTTATAAAACTGCTACGTTTAATGAAACAAAAATAATCTCTAAAAATGAACAAAACAGTCTGCAATGCTATGTTTAGTCAATGATAAAAACATATTTTATTTGAAATGATTTACATAAAATACAACCCCACTAAAGCTAAAGTTATGTTCGTATTATTGCTCATTGAGTATTTTAAAAATATTTCTTAAAAATAAGCCAACAAAAATAAAAATCAATAGAAAATTTTGCATTTTTAAAGAAAAATTGATTCATAAATACTTTAGAGCAGTGATGGTGAACCTTTGACAGATTTCATGTGACACGCTAAGAACTATGAACCATATTTTTGACGAGAGTATGATACTTTTATAAAATATTTTACTAATTTAGGTGAGTGACTATTCCTGGTTAATTTTAATGAAATATTAAAATATTTTGTATGTCAATTCCAATAAAATTCAATAAATTATTAATTAAAAACTAATTTCGATAAATTATTTTATATTAGGGGCTGCCACCATATCTTAACATTGATATCTCTAGATATGATATTCAGATCACCTGAAATGAGTAGATTTTTTCCAAATTTGGACACACCGACCTCAGAGCAGGCTGGCGTCCATTTTACTGAGCATATACTCATGCTGAGCCAGTGTTCATGGTTTTCTATGGGGGAAATAATGTAATGGGTCCCCGGGTCCTTCTACATCACAATAACTGGTTTTAATAAATTAAACAACATTTGTATTTACATTTGATTGTTGTGAAGACCGTCACAGTAAGTGCGATTTTACCTATACAGGTTTTATTTGTGATTGATATGCTTGAGTACATTCTTTCACACATTGAAAATGATTAAAGAAACTCTCAGAAAAATATTATGGCCGGTGCATTGTTCAATTATGCTAACGAGCCACTGCAACTTAGCGAGAATTTTAACAATCATATCTTATATATGAAGCAACGTACTCACGCCAATTAAATATTGTGGGACTTGCAATACTAGACAATGCACCGGCCATGTAAGCATGGGGATGTGGGTTCAAATCCCGCTCAAGTCACGATTATATTTTTCTGAGAGTTTCTTTAATCATTTTTAATGTGTGAAAAAATGTACTTAATCATATCAATCACGAATAAAAACTGTATAGGTAAAATCGCACTTACTTTGACGGTCTTCACAACAATCAAATATAAATACAAATGTTGTTAATTTACTAATACCAGTTATGGTGATGTAGAAGGACCCGGGGGCCCATTACACTAATTTCCCCTTTAAAAAAACCATGAACACTGGCTCAGCATGAGTGTATGGTCAGTGAAATGGTCGCTAACCTTCTCTGAGGTCGGTGTGTCCAAATTTGGAAAAAAATCTACTCATTTCAGGCGATCTGAATATCATAACTAGAGATATCAATGTTTAGGTATGGTTGCAGCCACTAATCTAAAAATAATTGATCGAAATTAGTTTTTGATTAATAACACTTGTATTAATGGTGCATAACTAGAAGCTGGTCGTTTCCCACCACTACCTCGGCCACCATTCATATCGCAGGAAGGCTGTGTTATTACCCGCCCCGCTCTGCAATCACCGGGAGACTCGCTTCCCTCCTTCTTTGTCCCCGAGAGGAGTAAAAATCTGCTGGAGTCACAGCTATTTGTTCAACTTGCAAACTACACTTAAGATATTTATCGGCAGCGCAGGAAACTTAACGGCGGGGATGCTCGCGACCAACTTTAAAACTAGACACTCCTGTGTTATTTACAAGGGAGAGTCAACTTTGGATTAAAATGCGTTTTTTGTTATTTTTTTTTATTATCGCTTACACTGCACTTCTTGTAAAAGTTGTAAGTGATATTGTGTTTGTATATACCTACGTATAATATATGATATAATGTTTTGTGAAATACCTTCTTGTAATCTACTATAATAATAGCCATTGTGTGTGTGTATGTATGTTTCATTTTTTGGTTCTCTATATAATATCTTAAAAGATACAACGCTGATTTTTTGCACGTAAGTTTAGCAAGTTTTTCCGCAGTTATGTGCCGAATTTCAAGACGATAGGATAATATTTTCATTCATAAACTAATTAAATAAAACTATCAAATATGCTTTATGTACGAATTATATGATTCTGTTGTTCACAGCGATAGTTTCAAATTTAGAATTTAAAAAAAAAAACAAATTATGATGCTTCATTAATAACTTAAAATGCCTCCTAAAAAAATAACACCGTCTAAGCACAGCAAACGTAATTAAAAAAGAATAGCACAATTGAACGTGATAAAGACTGCATCTAATAAAGAACAGTGCAGTGAAAGTGATTCGTTGTTTGTGACACGAAATGTGATATTTCCTAGAATGGCTTTGCTTTCGAATTTAATATCCGGTTATTCAAAATATATGTGTACAAAATGAAATCAAATATTCATCTAATTGTCAGCCAAACATGTGTTCAAACACTATTGCATCTTCATCGAATACGTCATTTTATGACGGGCTACATTTCTAGTTTAGAATAAGACACATTTTTACTTCGAGCCGGCGATAACTGGGCTTTGGTAATTAAGAGTCTTTGTAAGAATAAATACTTAACACTGTTGTTTAAGTACGATTTGTTATAAATCGAATCAATATAATGATGTCTAAATTGGTAACTTTTCACAGAAATAACGGATTATTATCAAATTTTACTTAACAATTACGCCTCTGAATACGAGTTTTTTTTTCTAGGAATACAATATTATACGTAAGTAACATTTCATATTTGAAAAAATTTAAAGACAAGAACATCTAGCTCTGTTATATTAATGAGCAAAAAAGCTTTACTATATCTAGCGTTATTCCGTTTAATAGGGGGCTTGTCCAAAATCTTGTAAGTTTGTAAGACCTGTTTCCTGGGGCTTAAATTCTGAAAACCTATGAAGGGGTGAGTTTTTTCTTGGAAGGGTGAAGACATGCCTAGTGTAATATTTACACCCCCTGTGGTGGGGTGCCTAAGCCATCTCCCCGGGGGGTGCTTCTGGTGAGCCTCGTGCCTAGTTTATACGTTTTAATTTTCTTGTTATATTATTTTCAGGTATTTTTAAGAATTTGATATTCCTTCACAACTGCTCAATATTCTTTAGTTAACATTTTCTTAATATATATACTTAAATTTTGGTGCTTTTTTATGAAATGTTCTAAATTACTAAACCCACATTTAACATTATTTCAAAGACAGACTTATTTCGTAGAATGAAGTTTTTTTTAATATAATGCTGGAAACATATATATTGAATGCTTAAATTTTCTTATTGTTTTATCGTTTAGTGGGCTTAAAAAATGTCAATCCATTTTTCGATTAGTTTTTATAAAATAAGTTTTATTTTATGAAAACAATGTTTTCTCTTGTTCTCTTATATATAAATTAAGTATAAATTAGACTTCCGATGTTTTGTTTTATACAGGTGATTAATGGAAAAGAATATCAGGTGTGATCTGAATTATATACAATGATTACTAATATGATTAGGCACATTAGTTCATATATAGAAGATGATTTAAAGAAACTCTCAGAAAAATATCATCGTGATTTGTGTGGGATAATAAACCCGTAATGGGTAATAAATACGTATCTGATTGACCAATCCATAAATAGATATATATATATATATATATATATATATATATATATATATATATACAATGAGGCAGAATTCAATCTGTATTTGGCTATTATTAAAATTATTATGAAAATACTCGCAGTAGTTAAATTGAGCACAACAAGTATTTATTATTAAATATAAATTAATACAAAGCTACTCTGAGTGTAAAATTGTTCCAAATAATATCGAATAAAATAGTTATTTTTATGTGTAATTTAAAGTTGAATTTGACTCAAGCTTTAAGTAAGGTATTTGAAAATATTTTTATATAAATTTATTATACTTATATTTATCAAAAGTGCTATTGAGTCATATTCTCAGATAAAAAGAAGGTTTTTTTTATTTTTAAAATATATTGTTTTATTTCTTAAACACTTTAGCTGTGAATTCAAATATGTATTTCTATTCAGTTTTGATTATTCTTGTGTAGCACTTAGTATCTAAATTTTCTCAATCTATCAAAGATACATTGGTTAAATCAGTTTAATCGGCGTCGATGAAAATCATAATTTTTGTAAGGTGTAATTTATGAAACCTCAATATACTTAGGAATGCCAAGTTAGCATGTTGGCGAAACTAGTTACGTTAAATAATAAAAAGAGATATAACATATTTTTTACATTTATTATCTACTATAATAATAGCCATTGTGTGTGTGTATGTTTCATTTTTTGGTTCTCTATAGAATATCTTAAAAGATACAACGCTGATTTTTTGCGCGTAAGTTAAGTAAATTTTTCCGCAGCTATGTGCCGAATTTCAAGACGATAGGATAATATTTTCATTCATAAACTAATTAAATAAAACTATCAAATATGCTTTATGTACGAATTATATGATTCTGTTGTTCACAATTTTTACAAAAAAACAAAATATGATACTAATATGATTAGGCACATTAGTTCATATATAGAAGATGATTTTTCTGAGTTTCTTTAAAAATCATCTTCTATATATGAACTAATGTGCCTAATCATATTAGTAAATATAATAACCCTGTAATGGATAATAAATACGCATCTTGATTGACTAATCCATACATAGATATATATACAAAATATGATGCTTCTAAGAAATTTCCAGTTTATGTTAGCTTGACACAAGTACCAATTTTATTTTTTAGTTGCATTAGAAATTATTAATCACATCATTAATAACTTAAAATGCCTCCTAAAAAAATAACACCATTTAAGCACAGCAAACGTAATTAAAAAAGAATAGCACAATTGAACGTGATAAAGACTGCATCTAATAAAGAACAGTGCAGTGAAAGTGATTCGTTGTTTCTGACACGAAATGTGATATTTCCTAGAATGGCTTTGCTTTCGAAATTAATATCCGGTTATTCAAAATATATGTGTACAAAGTGAAATCAAATATTAATTGTCAGCCAAACATGTGTTCCAACACTATTGCATCGTTCGTCGAATACGTCATTCTGTGACGGGCTACATTCCTAGTTGTATAATAATATGTTAATGGACGTCGAAAAAACGTAAGAGATTTCGCACAACATCCGGAGTCCCGGCCGTTAAAACAATGTTTGTCGCCGTGATGTGATTGCAAAGTGCGCTCCGTCGCCTCGCGCGACCTCTGACCTCTGGCCTGTAGCTTCTGTTAATTAATAATTGGTAATTGAAACTAGCCGGGAGAGACCGACGCCACGCTTCTGCTCGGCTGAAGTCCACTTCGGTTAAGTCCATAACCGAAATTATACGAAAATATTGATGGTCTGGCGCCGGGGGGCGGGGCTGGGTCATGGGGGTGGCCACGGGGAGCCTCCCCTCGACTAACGATGAGGTCTTCTCTGTTGCTGATAACGATTGTTAGTTAGTGTTTCATAAGCCACGATACAACTGAGTAACGTTTCTGAAACGCAACCAATTACTTTTATTTAATATTTTTGGTGGAGTTCCATTATAATAATTTTGATCAATTGACAACCCAACAGTGTGCAAGTCAATAGAGTCCTCATTTATGCTAAAACTTTAAAAAGCACTCAATACAATAAGAAACCTATTAGTTAATCAATGATGATCTAAAGCAGCGTGTGTTGTAATAACAAGCAGCAGAAAAAATTTTTTTCAATAATGTAGTGAATTTAGGGTGCGCATATTTATTTATTGCTTTTTAAAAAGTTTGATTAAGATAACAACACGAACAACACCTTAAATACAATCGAAATCAGTCATTCGCGTGTCGACTGCCGGATTAACCACTCACACGTACCGGTTGACATTACAATAATTAATGTGAGGTGAGAAATTATAAATAATTTTGATTGATTGAAGAAATAAACGGTGATGTATTTTTCAAAATTTATTGTGCTTGTCTCGGCCAGTTGTGTCCGGGTAGACTGCAGAGAGTCTGAAGTATTATACAGGCACCTGAAGGGATAATGAGACACTTACCTAGCATCCACAATGCGGCCGGATATGAGAAGATCTCACTCATTCCATAAAATTCTTTCTTTAAATTGGATCCATTTCAGAAGCGCTTCCGATCCGGAACTCACCCGCGGGCAGTGCCTCCTGCACTTTATCGTTTCGATCGCCTAGAAAATAGTGTAGTGGGTCCTTCTACATCGCAGTTTTATAGTGGAAGGAAATGTCTGCGTATTGCTGCTGCCCAACAGCATTATTATAACTCATTTGATTAAAAAGCTCTAGCGTTTAGATCTAATACTCCTTCAAGCTACAGAAACAATATCAGAAGCCCTTCCTCCCACCTCGACAAGGTACTTCCAGAGCACCTCCCTCCACAATCATTCCAAGTCCAAGATCCTTTACACACGCTCAGGGTACAGAATGGCAGCCAGACGATAGCAATTTAACATATTTTATTGAATGTAGTACAAAACTTGCTGCTTATATAATAATACATTCCTTGTTTTAAATTATTTTCTATGTTCATTTTCATTTATATAGCTTACTGTGTGGGTAGTTGAATTCATTTTTTTTTTTTCATAATAAATTTGATATGAGTGTTTATCAATACTCGTGACAGCCTGGTCCCACCGTTTGAGCACCACTGGGCTATGCCGAGAGCCGATATCTCCGCACTGCTCTTCCCGCAGTCGTGCGTGTATCTCCGTTCCTCTCAATCTCGCGTCTATATTTAGAACGCTTGCAGGAAATCAGTGTTGGCAGCTTTATAGAATATTTCCCTGTGAAGAAAATTTGTGCTATTTTTGTAAAAATAAGATCATGCAGAAGAGATCCTTTGGTATAAATTGTTGAACCTTTTTTTTCCCCATCGTGGAGATATATTAACCTAACCCACTAGTAAAGATTTCCTTGAGTATCTTGCGAGTAACGAATCTTTTTTTTTTATCTTTGTCAGCTTCAATATTACCCTCAGTTGTATTTGTATATGAAAAATACAATTTATTTTTTTAAATAATGTTAATATTTAAAAACATATTAAAATGACAAAAAATAAACATGGAAGGTTTATTGATAAATGGTTTTATTCTTTTTTAGATTTACATCTTGCTTTTAGAGTTGAAATACAAGTACAAAATTAAAGAGCCTTAGCAACACTAGCAGCTTAAATTATGAGTAATTAGTATTCTTTAATACGACCTGAATTTATTTGTGTTTGGTTGTCTCATATCTAAATATCATAAAATAAAACTATAAGGTTTATTTTCCTTATAAATTAAAAAATATTTTAAGATATTTTTTAATAAAAGTATCAAAAAACAGACAAGACAAAAAACAAATCATTGTTATTTAAACAGAAATCAAAAGTTTTATTTACACATATGTTTTCACAAAAAAAATTATAAATAATTACACTTTTTACTCAAAATATATATTTAATAAAATATTATAAAAATCCAACGAAATTTAAAGAGCTTTGTGTACAGTTACAGGGAATAATAATAAAATACACATTGTAAGATATTTTTCAGGAAATTTATTCGCTGAAAAGTCCCCGGCCCTGCGAGCTTGCGAAAGTCAAAGGAGATCTTCAGCGCAAAAGAAGACATCCTCTGGAAATGTGATTCATTATCCGAATATCTTTTTTATGTCCACAAGAAAATAATTTCATTATGCTTAAACCTTAAAGGAACATTACGAAACTCGATGTTTTTTTTTTGTCGAGCTCGTTATAAAAACCTTAAAATGTAAAATCGTGATATTTAGTACTAGTTATATGGCGTAAATTTATTTTTACCCTGAAAAAATTGTTTTCAAACCTACTTTTTAATGACCATGGAAATTTCGTGAATTATTTTTACGGAAGTATTTTTTTATTTGAGAAGAAGGATTTAAATATTAAATTTTTTTGTGAACACAGTTTTCCGGCATGAAAATTTGTGACAAACGTGGCAGTTGAAAGTTCTCGTTTAATTTTTACATTTTATTCTAAATAGGGCACCCTGTCGCTGGAGGCTTTGTGGGATGTGTATGTTCTGAACGCCCACAAGCAAGACGTATCTTAACAGAAGAAATCTTTATTATTTCAGCATTCAAATACATTTTCAAACATTTTTTTTATATTTATCTTTCGAATCAGAGACATCCAATCTTAATAAATATGTAAAGAAGCATTTTATAATAATAGAAAGACGCAAGAAAATTACTGGTTAACCAATGAGTAATCAGGGGGTTCATTAGATTTTTAGATAACGTTAAGCTTTAATTAATTCAATTAAGTTCAAAATTACAAAAAACCGTTTATTCATCAGAGAGACTTTTTCTTGGACGGATCTCGCATTTCTTTAAGAAAAATTTTAAAATTTGTTGTTTGATATTTCAAACTAGGTTACTCAAATTTGTCAAACTAGCGTATAACTTATCAGCTACAAAGCAATTGATTGTTCTCTTCTAAAGGCACATTGAATTTATTTAAATATTTCGTAGTTAAAACTAATTAAAATACTAACTCAAATAATACAAGTTTAAAAGTAAACCAACTAAGTACTTTTTAAATAACTTTTATTTTTATTTTAAGCAAAGTACTCTCAACTAATTTGAAATTATAAATAATGTTAAAAAAATATATCATAGATTTAAATACATCGATAGCTTAAATGATACACGTACTATGAATATAAAATTTAATTTTAAAATATATCTATGCCTTTAATATAAAAAGGACTACGTTCATTAAATAGACAACAAAAAAATTAAATGTTCACGGAGTTCTTAATTAACTTTACTTAGTATTTATATATAAATGAAACTCTCTCATAATAAATTTTTATCACACATTTTTTACGGCTATTTCAATATTGCATTTACGAAGTATTCATCTTATTAATTTATAACTCAAGTCACAAAAATATACCTAAAGTTTTTTTCTGATTAAATTTGTCGAGTAGTTTTTATCTGCTGTGTTTAACTCACTGGAATAAATTAATTTAATCATATAGCTATTCAAGTTTCATCGTAAAATAAAAACAACCCCAACTTAATTAAACTTGAGGCTTGAATAAACGCTTACCCTTTAGAAGGGAAAATGTTTTTTGTGATATTTTTACCAGAATCATGAAAATAATGTTTTTATAAACCAAATTAATGGTTTTTTTCTTTTTGTGTCCTAGAATCTAATAATATACAATACTTAGGAAATAATTAAAACCACATTACTTTAGGCGTGACACTTGATGTTTATGAAGAGTAATAATTTTATGACGGTTTATTATTAATTTTAATAAAATACCTTTTTCAAGTCAAAACGATCAAGAAAATCATGCGATCAAACATTTTGTTCACAAATAGTTGTGCGGTAAATAAATATTTTTTATAAGTACGTAAAATCGGAAAAATATTATAGATAAAAAAGCGATTGATAATAATGAATTATAACAACCACCTCAGTGTTCACCATTAAACCTCTAACTCGTTATAAAATCAAGTATTTATAAAATTTCTTACTATATCGCAAACTTCTAATTGTTGAGGTATTTGTAATTTATTTGTAGACGTAAACTCTGGACAGAATCTCGTTGTAACTAGAATTTATCTCAAATAACTTTACTAAATTATATTAAATAATAAAAAAATACATCCCTTGTGTCTATTGTGAATTTGGATAAATACTCTTCAGGATTCTATGTTATATTCAGTGGTTAATAGAAAAAAACCATTCATGCAACTGGATTTGATATCACTGATGGTATTCGTAGTTTATATAAAATATTTCTTTCATAGATACTCATTGGTTCCCACGTTTTTATTAAAGGGTACATAATCGTTATCTGCTGATTTTAAAGGTACTATTGTGTACCAGTGATTTGTAAAAGTAAATAAAAAACATTCTTCATCAAAGAACTTTGGAAAATTAAAAAGCTTTAGCAATAGTAAAACATGAACAAAGGCGTGCCTGTTAAACATCAGAATTAATTTCTTCATCAGATGTTGGTAAACATTTTACTGAGCTTATACTCATGCGGAACCAGTGTTCATGGTTTTTTAAGAGGAAAATAGTGTATTGGGTCACCGGATCCTTCTACATCGCAGTTTTATATTGAAAGGAAAAGTTTGCGTATTGCTGCTGCCCAATAGCATTATTATGTAATCATTTCCTTTCAAAGCACCGGCGTTTAGATCTGATTTTGCCGACAGAAACAATAGCAGGAGCTCCCTCACCTTGACAGGGTACTTCCAGAGTACATCCCTCCACAATCCTCTTCAGGGTACAGAATGGCAGCCCTGCACAAGCAACAGAATGGGAAGAGCAGGGAGGTCAAGCTCTATATGATTAGTATTAATATTTATTTCCTTCTCAGGTAACTGCTGCTGGTAAAGCAGTCCTGGTGACCGGCTGTGACAACGTCATCGGAAATGCTCTGGCACGCAAGCTGGACGAGCTGGGCTTCACGGTGTTCGCCGGCTTCAGCAACAAGGCCGACAACCTGGATGCCGAGATGCTGAAAAGTGACTGCTCCGGGCGCCTGAAGACGCTGCAGCTGGACGTCACATCCGAGACACAGGTAACCTCATCCCTAATCTAAGACACGAATCAGAACTAACCCAAGGGAGACTATCAAAACAGAGTTTTTCAGCATCTTCTTTTTTCATTTGTATAATTTCAGCTTCGTTATCTTTTAACCTCTAAAAATATATGCAGCGTTAGTGAATACAAAGAAACCGCCCAATAATAAGGTATTCTTATATTTTGTAGTAATTCACAAACAAAACTGTGGATATGAATGGAAATACTTAGAATCCAGCCTTGTGTAGCAAAAAAATCTGAAATCTGAAAAAATGAATTTTTCGTCGTTTTATGTGTCAATCAATTACTTTAATATTCATTAGTTAAATTTATTACTTAAATTTTATCACACGTTTAAAATAATTATTTTCCTTAGTATATCAATCATATTTGCTACTAGTTCGCCCTTATTTAATAAAAGCATGCAGTCTACGGCACGAATACATTTATCACTACCTATTACAACAAATTAGTATATTCACCAAGGATAAATTATATGTATCAAATTAAAATATTTGTTGCTGGGGAGACTTAATTTATTGACTATTCAAAAAACACAAGCACTTTCAAGACTGCTTGTTTTAAGCGTTACAAATCAAAGCTAATGTTTTTATTTTAATTAATCAATCAAAATTGAAAGGGAACCAAATAAATATTTGTAAAATAATATATTTTACTCCTAAAGCCAACAACTTAACATTATTTATTTTTGTACAAATTCGCTTTAAAATACACGTAGGACTATGTGTTTATATTCCTCAAAGTCCTTGGAAAACGAGACCTTAAATTCATAGTCGATTTCTTATTACCTAGAAATAATACCCTCGCAAAATTAAATACGCAGAAGTTTCAGGTACTACACGAAGGTATTCAAATTAATCTGAAAAGTTTCCAGGCATTTTGTGTTTCTAAGTTAATTATTTAACCTATTTCAGACGAATATTTCGAGTTCATAACCATTACCGTGTTTGTTTTTTTTTTATTGTGTATAGCCGACGGTATTAATAAACGAACGATACTGGAATCTGATTTTAAGTTTTGAAGTCAGCAGTCGTGTATATATTGGAAATTCTGAGTGATTTTAGAAATACCCCATCTTTGCAGCGCGTAAATTGGACGCCAATGGAATTACCATAAACTGAATTTGCTTCCGGGGCGAGGTGTGATTTGAATTCAATTGAAACTCAGCGTGCATATGTGCAAACGCCATTAGTGATTGAAATAATTAATAAACTTGCATTTGAATAACGGAAAATCTGTAATCAGTTAACACTGAATAATTGGCCAAGTAAACTAAATTAATTTTTATAACTATGAAATATATACGCTGGTAATGATTTTTTCAGATTATCGAATTTCGACAATTACAGTTTTTGTTGCCCATATAGCGTAAAAAAATATAATTGAATACTCACCAATATATTTTGTATTTGTAACTGTATCTTTCGAGAAGGTTTTTTTTTTTTTTAATCTCCCAGAGAAACGCATCAAAACTTTGAGCCATGTAGTATACAATTGTTATCATGCTGTACGCGGAACGTTTCAAAGTTTTCAATGCAACTCAGCCAGGTAAGTCTGATAGAATCTGAGCTGGCATGGAGCCAGGGGGGAAGCAGGGGACCTGCCGAGGATGTCGGGAGACCATTGTCCCCCTGTCAGCCTCCTGCACTGTGCGCTACAGGAGATAGGCCCTCCACTGCCGTTGTCAGACCTGTAAATATACAGCGGTTTGGTACATTTGAAGCGATACGTGCTTAACACAGTAGCTCTCTTGCCATCTTAAAAATAATAATAAAAAATATATTTATTCAATTTTTTATTATCTGTTTTCAATGAAGAGGCTGAGTTTGTTTTGAATGCGAACATAAATATTTGAAGAGATGAATAAAAATAATAAAAAAATCAAAATGAAAAACAAATAATGTGTATTTTAAAGATCGGAAAAATAGCTTTTATATAGAAGAAACTTGAAGTTTGAATCCTTTCTAAAAAGGCTCTATATATTTTTTTTATAAGTCAAGTCTACAACGAAATATCTTCAATATATTATAGATTACTTCTGTACGTATCATATACTCCGATTCGTGGCCTCGGTGTAAAATGGTCTAAACTTTATATTACTTACAGCTAATTCTATGTTCAGTTTATCTAAACATTGATGTTTACCGCTTAAAATAATATATTAACTAAAAGAAAAAAATGCATCTTAATCACAAAATTGATATACTGAACGCTTGGCGAAGCAGAATGCAATAATATTATATTTGATATTATATCAAAAATCATGGATATGAATCAAACACCAGTTTATTGTGTTTATTATTATATCGATATATACTCACCTGTATCTTAATTACCTACGATTGGTAAGAAATTTTTATCAAAACTCGCAGGTGCGAAGCTCTGTTCTAATATTTCTGAACACAGAACAAACGTTAAAAAAAAACTTGTATTTCCATATAACGCAGAACAATAAATATTAAAATAGTCTGACACGTCAAAGCCAATCTAAATAAATTCGTACTAGATGTGAAATTTTCTCCCGCATAAAATTTATTTAATTTTTTGAACCAATTTTATAAATATGATATGTAAATTTTAAAATAAAAACAACCAAATATACCTATGAGAAAGATAAAATTTCCGATTGGGAATTCGAAGCGTATTGCTTTTTTATATTATTTTGGGAAATAATAATTCCGTGAAATATTAGATATACCCTTCCGTAAATCACCTACACAAAAGTATTTATAACACCCATACCTCTGAAAATAGACATTAATAAAAATATATTATATATATATATCTATATATATGGTATATATATTTATATATATATATATATATATATATATATATATATATATATATATATATATACATATATACATATATACATATATATATATATATATATATATATAAATCACAAATATGACCTCAAAATTTTTTTTCGTGTATTATTTTATAATTATTTTTATGTGGCTTCTGTGCTGGCATTTATAGAGAGTTTTTATTAAAACTTTAAATAAACTTAAATTAAAAATTTGTTAACTTATATAAGCTTTATTTTTAATATTATTGATGAGAAGTTTTTAATTTTGTATATTTGATAAACTCTGATATATTTTCTATTTTGAAGTCATGTCAAGATTAATTTGTGTGCTTCTTCTTTCCGGTGGTTATATAAAATTAGATGGTATGTTATTTGGAGAATTAATTTCATCCAATCCGTTTAGTAAAATTATTATTTGGCTTTTTGTTTATTAATCATTGATATTTTTAACGCAAACAAGTCTTTTAGGGACAGTACAAGCACTGAATAAATATTAACCTAATAATCATAAAAAACATTAATATTAGCATCAAAGATTACTTTGATGTATTTCAGAAAGTTGCTTGTTATTTTGCGACAGGTAATAGTTTTTTTTTTTTTTTAATTAATATTTTCAGGACTCACGGCCGATTAACCATTGTGCCAACATTGAGACCACGGAATGGTATAAATAAATATTATTCTCATTTCAGACCGGTCCGTATGTTTAATTTGAGTTATTACAAGCATATTGCCTCACAAGCCCGCGTGGTTTCTCGGAAGGGAATATTTATTGGGAGGTCTAATAAATCGGAGCCTTAGAGGTCGCGCTAATCTTACAGGAAAATGTAAATCAAACAAAGCTACCCTAACACCATCTGACACTCCATTATTTAACCTGCTATTTTACATCTTAAGCAATACACAATGCTATTAAACTGATCGGCCGAAACAAAGAGTAGACATCTGATACTATTGAAAAGAATTATAATTTATAACATTAATTAACATATAAACAGATAAAGGGATTATTGTTTTACGATCAATCAATAAATATTAATATAAAGTACGAGTATATATGTAGTAAGCTACAGATTTTATGGAAAAATGTGTATTTTATGTTTGTTCTCTTTCAATAGCAATAGAGATAAAATCAATGGATCTATTTATTTATTTATTATTCAAGTTCTAAATTTACATTTTTTTAACGAATTGGAAATTCTTTTAGCACTCACAAATCATACTTAAAATATTGTTTTAACTATTACTATTATTAAAAAAATCAACTCAATAATTTAATTCATTAAAATCTTATGATAAGCGTAGATACAAGAGTGTAAATCACTTTTTTTTTATTTCTAGTGATTCTAAATATCACACAGCGTTTTTTTCTGAAAGCAGTCTAGCGTAATCGCAAATACTTTACGTCATATAAATACCGGCATATTTCAAATCGTTTGAAACTTTATACCGTGTAAACCAACTTTACTTGACGTCATCCTACCTTTGGGAACATCTGAAAAGGAGAGCCGGCAACTGAAATAGCCCAAGGCAGGGCTTCCAAACTTATTTGGACGACGAGCTAATTTATTCAAAGGATCGTATTGGGATTTATTGCCGTACTGATCTCAATATGCCCGTTAGTCTTATATAATATTCGGAATAAATTGTAATAAAAATAGGATTCATTAAATTAAAATAAATTCAGCAATCGACATTGTTGATTTGTTTTGAGCTGCAATCAAGCTATAGACGCCCTGCAATATACCTGTGAATCTCATCGACAGGTTGGGCAGCTCTGCAAGATGTGATCCTTTAACACACTGGTATTCTTCGCCAGGGATTTATGATCAAGTAGGAAATTGCCTGTCTCAGTAATAACAGAATTAATTGCATGACCAAGCCATCACAATGGATAACGCCCAGTGGTTAGCCAAACAAAATGGGGAGGCGCTCTATAATATTATATTCGTGTCCTTTCCGCTTTGGTTTTGAACCTAAAGGTCTTAAACCCCAACTAACGAGGACACGAGTAGAAGGTAATGCAGTACCCGTGTTTGTTTATTGCTAATTAACTAATTATTTTGTTCGGTAGTTATAGCGCTTCGCATATAATCTATTAATAAGTTTATTTGACGTTGGGTTACACAAAACTACCCATCCTAGTAAAAAGGTTAACTTGCTTTCATTTGAATTTGCAGGTAGTATAAAGATATGCGTTATTTATAAGTATTCATGGTCGAAGTCAATTATCGATTTAATTAATTGGAAAACTGATTAAATGAGGGTATTTCTAAATATGATGGTTTGATGAAATCCATTTAATCTATTAACGCATGGTGAAGAATAGAATATCTCTACTTTGGGTGATATGATAAAAACTACGCTGGGCCACAACTTCAGCTGCTCATTCAGTAAAATAAAATAATACAATAAAGTAAGTTTAGTTGTGATATATATTACCACTTTTATAGCCTCCCTCATATAAGATATTTTTATTATACACGAAGAGGTATTTCGGGATTTTTCATCCAACTGGAATTCAACATCAAAACACAGTTGTTTATAAATTGTATCAAAAAACTTTGAATACAAAATAGTAATTGTGAAACTACGTCAATGCTATGCTGTTTTCATATTCTATCAAAAGAGAAACAAAAACTAAATTATACAAACCGTTCATGTTTTCATCCGTTCGCTCGGTTTCAGATTCATTTCTACCGCAGTCTTTTTTAGAGAAAAGGATAAAAAAAAAAAAGCAATTTATCTTTCTAACAAGACAAGGTACAACAATGTATCGGCTCCCCATGGACTCTGTGCAAACAGAAGGCTTCCGTCTTTTGCGGGTGCTATTTGAATAACGCATTGTACGAGACGAGACCTCTGGCCTTTCAGACGCGATTTCCTCCCAAATGTTTCCTGAAAACCTCAACCGGAATTAAAGCCACACATTTCAAATTAAACATTTCATACAGCTGTGCTAAAAATAAATACATCTGATTGGTTATATTTAAAACTCAATTACACAGCACGTAACACAATGTGGTTAGTATTTTGTTACTTAACGTTTGAAAGTATTATTCTCTTCACGAGCAAAATGTAAATATACGTAATAAGTACTTGGTTAAAATGTGATGAATGAATAATTGATAGTAATTGAGAAATAAAGACATGGATGATTTTGGTACGATGATTTAACACGAATTACTCGTTCACGTTCTTTGCACTCAGATTCAGTATCTTTTAATGAAATATAAAGCGTACGTCATATTTTTTTTGGATTGAACGTCAATCAGATGCTTATTTATTACCCATTACGGGTTTATTATATTTTTACTTATATGATTAGGCACATTAGTTTATACATAGAAGATGATTTCAAAGAAAATCTCGAAAAAGAAACCGGAAGTGATTCGTTGGTACAAGGGTTAGTATACCGGCCATGTAAGCCATGGGATGTGGGTTCAAATCCCACACAAATCACGTTGATATTTTTCTGAAGGATTCTTTAAATCATCTTCTATGTATGTATGAACTAATGTGCCTAATCATATTAGTAAGAAATATAAAGCAGTGTATTTTCGGGTTTCTCATATCGTGCTCTAAGTAAATTCAAATGTTAAAAAATTGTTACTATTAAAATATTTTTACAATGTAGAATAAAAAATATCAGCGGTGTAAAAATGCAGTCGCATCTAACCAGCTAGCACAACATTTAAAAATTGTTATCATCATCTAGTTAACAATTTTTTGAAATTCAGGATTGTAATAAAAAAGGCTGTTTTGGAAAATATATAATAAATTTATCTTTTATTGAATCTTAAAGAATCTTGCATAAAATTCAAGCCATTTAAATCGCAGTAAAGTTAATCGACTTTCGCAAAATGAATAAAGATATATTAGGAAGAATGAAAGAAAACATGTAAAATCCACAAATATAATAAATATGAGAAGGAAACTTTATTTATAGTCTGTTATCCAATCCATAGCAAATCCTAAATTTTATTTCTATATTTCACATAAATAAAAATTATTATCATTATACATAACCAAACACACCGCAGAGACTTCAAGACCCTGTTCTCTTTTATTATTTTTATTTATCAGATTATATAAAAAAAATAACCGTATATTTTTTTATGAAATCCCCATAAAACAGAGTACTACTGCTTTATCTGGTGAGATTTTTTTTACAACCCCATACAGGCACGCTGGGCCCGATTTCCCTCCGCGCGACATTAGCAGGGCCGGGGGTGCTTTGTGCGCCGCACGGGGAGGTAGCCGCCCCCGCCGCACGCGACTCACCGCCGAGACCCGGTTAGGAGCCAAGACGATAAGAATTCACAGAAACGGTTTTGCCTCTTCTAGGAAATGTATCTCGTAACCCCAGAGCATGCTCCTAAACACGATAAATACATTTAAAATTAGATATTGAAATTTTCCGGATGTGGCACCGCAAGTGACTTGTTGTTGTAAAATAAAACGTCGGTCTACCACTTTTTTTTTTTTTTTTTTTTGATATTAGCAAAACCATATAAAATCTTTGAAGATGGTCTCAGTGCCAAGACCGAACCGACGGGAATTTTAAGAAAAAAAAACGCAGCTTTTAAGCACCGTTACTCTACAATCTACATACATGATTCTGGCTTGCGTGCCATATTTTTTATAGTTTAACAATTATTTATAATTGCTCTGATACTACAAACTTATCTATTGAAATTAAGTAGATGCGATGTTCAATATGCTATATTTTCTTGGATTAAGTTTTTTTATGATTTTTAAAGTCGTTTTATGTTTAAACACTCGTACATCTTTCAGATGAGTTTTCTGTTTTGATTTTTTTTAAATTAGGGTATTATTTCATTATAAGCATAGAAAATTTTAGTTTATTGTTCATTTCATCCGAAATCAGATCATTCACAATATATAACATCGTCTTGTATGCTTTCCAAATACATTTTAACGCAATTTTTTTCACACTTTTAATTTGTTGACGCGTAATTTTTATTAAAAATCAAAATCAGTACACAAATCAGAAATAGTTTTTTTTTTTCACGTTAAAAGAACCTACGCACGAACACAGACCACAGCACAGCTATGGCTGTTCAAATCACGATTTAGAAAAAAGTTGAACAGTGATTTCCAAGAAATTGAACAATACGCATTGTAGAAAAATTAACTAAGGATATAAGCTAAATTAAATAAAAAACGGTTAATATTTATAAAAAAACTTCTTGCCAGACACGCAGAATTTTTGTGATCTAGTTAACTTAGATATACTCAAAGACAATATATATTTTGGGTTTACTCTCGTAATTGTGACTTTTTTCAGTGAACTCTGCGGTTACTTTTCTTTGTAAGTTTATAAATAAAACCAAATAGCTAAAGAGACTTCTGACTCCTTCTTACTGAGACATCAAAAACATTTCGCTGTCGAGTAGAGCTCTAATGTCCTACAGAGGTCCCATTCTAGTTTTGCAATACTTCTGCAGATAATAAAATCTCTCACTGACCGTGTAAGAAGTCCTAATAGTCTTTTCAGCCATTTGATTTTATTTGCTTGGTTTATTCTTAAATAAAATTTCTTTATAAAACCGCACGTTTCGGATATTTTTCAACTTTCGTCTGGCGATCGAGCTTTCACCTGAAAGCGATAGCGACGCGAGCTTTTTTCGCACTGGATTTGACTCTTTAATGTTCGATCAAAAAAAAAGCTGGCAAAACTTTTGGAAAGCTCCGCGACCACTCTAGCTGCTTGAGTGGGAGTGAAATTTTCTATATTTCCGCCGGTGAATAAACTCGCATCGAGCTTATTTTTACTGCTTTATCGAAACGTGAACTTCAAAACAACCAATAACGCAACGCAACGAAAAAAAAACTCTTTTTTTATCCATACTACGTGTATTTCTTTAAAGAAAGCTTTTAATTCATAAATATATATCATATATTATTTCGTTTAAATATTTTTTTAAAAATTACCAATGGTTGTTGGGGCTTTACTTATAATACGGTGTATGGCTCTTTCTTTATCATGTGCGCAGGTTGTGGGGCTTACAGTATGTGGCATAGGTGATAGCATACATGGATTTTTCTATCTTTGCTATTATATTCTGTAGGAATAAATATATATATATATATTAAAATTCTTTATTGCATTAACTGAAGAATAAATTAAATAATTAAGTAAGGACTAAATAACAAGGGTAAATATTTACGAGATAGAACAAAACAAAACAAGAGCGTATATTATTGAGTTTATGTAATGCGAACATCCTATTATTATAAGGAAACAGTGAATGTCTTAGGTATATTTTACAACACATGTTGTGTTTTGGTGCTTATGTATTTCAGGTCTAGATATGGAGTACAATAATCATCCCAACATTTGTGTACTTGGCGTTTTTTTTTGTATATAATGCCTCGGGAGCAGTCGGAGACCCTTAAACTGTTACCATTACCAGGAATTTATAGATTCCTTATTTTTTTTATTAGTTTTAAATAGTTCGTTCAGGTATTTGTATCCTGCGTGCAGGTTGTGGGGCTTACAAGGTGGTAGTGACATGGATTTTTCTATTATTAGTTTTTGAATTAATGTATAGAAAAATCTGTTGAAAAAAATCCCATTTTGGCATGAATTATTTTATATATATTAAGAGAGCTGTTTCCAGGGATGGGTCCATTTTCGTGTTTTATGGTAATTTAACAAAATATTTTGCGAAGAAACTACTGCACTAATCAAAAAAATGTTAATGCCAAACCTTAGATACAGTCCTTCTTCCATGGATGATTTTTTTTATTTCATATAAATTTACATTGAATGTGACAAATACGTGTTTTCAGATTGAAATTTAGGCTTTTGGAGATTATTATTTTGTCCCTAGAACCAGCCCTCTTAAGATTTGCATAATTCATAATCGAGTTGGCTTAAAATATTTCAATAATCAATATTTTTGACACAGAGTACTCAGTGGATTTCCATTTTAATATTTTTAAAAAAATATTTGAGTGATTTTTCGGATAGAATCGTTCACAAAAATTAGCAATTATATAGAGTCCTCCATTCGTCAGTCACATTAAACTCGCATTACTCTTAAATTACCCCATCATAATATAATTATAATTATAAAAAGTAACTTGGTATTTTTGTCTTCACTTTTGAGCTTATTGAAATTATTTGCATAACTAGTTTCGACCCAATGACCGGGTTATCATCAGATATCAGATGCATGACTAAACAGTTTAGTTACTTTTATAATTATAATTATAATAATGGATCATTACCATTCAAATGCCTTGTCCCTCAACAAGATTACCTCATCATACTCTCTCTATCCAACAACATCTCCCTATAACAATTGTTTACTTAATTGCTTGCTATAATGCCAACGCGAAAGGTTGAGGAAACCGGTCACTCGTGTAATATTATCGTGTTGAAAAATCATTCAAATGTTTTATTTAAAAATATAAAAATGCTTGTATGAACGGCATGCGTGTTGGTAGTGCCATCTAGCGGTTTGGGCGCGTACTTTTATGACGTGGTATTATCCGAGTCGCAAACCGTTTTGCTTGCAGATCCTGTCGGCGTCGCTGTACATCGCGGAGCACCTGCCGGACGGCGCGGAGGGGCTGTGGGCGCTGGTGAACGCCGCGGCCTGGTGCGCGCTCGGCGAGCTGGAGTGGGTGCCCTTCCCCGTCATCCGCCGCGCCGCCGACATCAACCTGCTAGGTTTGCGCCCCCGCTATAACCCCCCAACCCGCGGGAACTGCTTTACCCTCCGTCGGGTAAAACAGTTCCCGCTTCACTTTTTTCACCTTCTGAAACTCATCGCTAGGGGGTGATGCATTACAATAATTAAATATCTTTATCAGAAAGTGCATGAATTCTAGTTTTATATTTAAAATAAACTACTTTTGTGATTTTTATTATCGATAATATCAACGCAAAAGCTTGGTGAGACTAAAGTACGTAGAAAAATTACAAAAGTATTCAATATGTGATGACCGATTTCGATAACCTTTCGCGTTGGCATTGGCAGTAACACAAAAGTATTTTATTTAAAATGTTAAAAAAAAACATTTTTTTTATTTTCGTTTAATATAGCATATATAATACATAATGATTTGGCTTCGATGAGTCTTATTTTTATATATGCACGCATTCTACCTCACGGATCCGTATTATTACTATTAGTTACAAGTTTATATTCAATTACTAAATCAATTGCTAATTTATTAAGCAACGTTTGCTTTCATAATAAACTGGTATTTTGATTGAATAATTATTCCGTACTAAATTATCAATTGAATGATGTGTATTATTTAATAAAGAAACTTTGATCACAACGATTTCATACTTTAATGTGAAAATGTTGACGTGTAGACTTAAAAAATTACATAAGACACAAATTCAAAGTATTATTTGAAAAATTCATAATTTCGGTTTAAACGTTGCTTTCAGCATATAATATATTTTTGTTAGTTTTAATTTATCTTCTAACTGTTATGTATTATATAGATATCAACAAATACATATTTTTACGCCTTGTTACCTGAAAATTACTCTATGTAATAAATATTTAACGCAAAAGTGGCATTTTGAATAATTATAATACTAATTTTATTTTAATGATAAATAATCTTTGCAGATTTTGGGACGTAATAGATTTGATAAACTTTTATATGTCTAAGATTTATTAATTTTACTTTAAGCCGTTACAAAAATGAACATCTCCGAAAATTGAAAGAAAAAAAATCACAATAAGAGTATTCCTTAAAGATTAATAATTTTATTAAAAACAGATTAATAACAAGTATAGAAAAGTATTTTTTTTTCAATCTTAAATGTAAACACATCGTTACCGCGCCATCGCGTTTACTTGCACGTGTCTTCTCTAGCACTCGGTTTGTTTTCCTACAAAGGAGGCTTTCTCCGAGGTCTGATTACTTTTGTTTATTTTTCCAAGTATGACGTTTGTCAGAAAACACACAAATGCGATGTTATTGATGAAACAAAAATAAATAAACAACGTCAACATTTATTTGCGTAACTTATATAAAGTACGATAAGAGAATGGAATTAAGATGGTGTTTCCCTTACAAAAGACAGGATCCTACGAGCAAATGAAATTTCATATTTATTTAGCTATTGACATTAAAAATTAGAAATACATTTAAAGCTACACATTGTATTTAATACAGTCTAATATTATGAATATTTGTATTGGCTTATATAATAAAATATGAGCTTATTTTTCAGTGTAGCTGTAATCCAAAATATACCTTTGTAATTTAATTTTATAGTACACGTATCATGTTGATGAGGGAAATGAAATTAATCTCTCTCGTAAATTTTAATCCATCAAATTAGAGTCACGATTACATAAAGTATTACTTTTTTCATTAAAATATAAAATCCCTGTGATTAATAATAATTTTTGCGTTTTACTTGTAAATTAACAAAACGAAGGTGATAGTATTTCTTGTAATTATTTTAATGTATCTTAGGGAGTTAAAACTTAATGAAACTTAATCTAAAAATTAAATATGTGTATAGATATTTTACTTTTAGTATATTAGTTATAAGTACCATCACTCTCATAAAATATATTTTTATAATAATGAATTTGACATGAAACTGTGTTGCATACAATTTTAATTAGTAATTCGTATAAAATGAAATTTACACCTAAATCTTGAGTTCGGAGTTATTTTGCTTTAAAAAGAAAGTACTGAAATCATTTTATGTTTGTGCTTTTTAAAACCACCCTATTTTATCAAGTAATTTGTTTATCACGAGTAAATTGGAACAGTTCATAGGTATTTAATTAATTTGCCGTTCAAAGGTGCACTTACCCACTATGTTTAACTGCTCGTCGACTAGTTCCGGTTGGCGAACCGAATATCCCCAACCAGCATTAAACGGGACTGGAATGAGGTCTAAGTTGTAACAAGGGTCGAACATTTATAGACCTATCCATCGTCTATGGCTGAAAGACCATCTACTAATCATAAACTACTTTTGTTTATATCCGTCTAAAAAAACTTTACTGTACTAACTTTTGAAGAAAACAAATGCATCTAAAAAACGTTATACTTTCCATAAAAGTCACCTTCTAATATACTCAAGTGGTATTTACTGAATGTGCAATTTTACAAATCCATTCGATTTTTATAACTAACAAGGATATTTTTACTTAAAGTTGCTTCAAAATAACTTAATACATAGACCTTATATTCATATTACTTAGATAAGGATTTATTTTGTTTACAAAATCTTAACAAAATCATTTTCGACTCGATACGACCGGTGAGCATTTAAAATAGATCCCAAAATTAATTTAAAAAAAAAAACTGATGAAAATGCATTCCCGAAAGAAATTCAGATTAAATTTAACACAAGGGGCGAGAAAAAATCTGCCAAGTGAGTGTTTAGCGAAATCTGAGAGCTGAGCACTCCGCAACTACCTTCGCAGCGTCGGGGTTCGTTTTATTTTACTCAGCTGCTTAAATTGTAGCCTCGAATATTTCAAGCCATCTTAAATCAAAGTTAAGCCGAAAAAACGTTTACACGAATTAACGTAGTTAGTCAACACGACAGGACAAGCACGACCCAATTACGCCGTTATTCCCAGACTACCGAATCACTTTACCGAGTAAGCGAGCTTTTTTTTTACGTAGTTACATTACTTAAGCATTACGTAACATTATGAAAGCTCAATCTTAGATTACTGATTTCAATATAGCTGGCTTTGATATTATTTAATAGTTTTTTAATAATGATATTAAAAAAATAAATTCTTCTTTATCAAGTGTCTCTCTTCAGATGAGGTTGGCGACCATTTCACTGAGTATATACTCTTGCTGAGCAAGTGTTCATGGTTTTCTATGGGAAAAATAGTGCAGTGGGTCCCCGGGTTCTTCTATACCGCAGTTTTATATTGGAAGGAAAAGTCTGCGTATTGCTGCTGTCCAATAGCATTATTATATAAATTTTAATTTAAGAGACATATTTGTTCAAAATGCGATTTAAAGCTACCTATTAAAAATATAGCAATTATATAAACAATCCAGGAAATATTCAATACTATTTTCCACAATAATATTTGATATTTTCGACTCAAATTACTCGACTCGAATTCGAGTGAATCAATAATACTTTTTTATTTTTGTCTATTTCGTAAATGTAAAAATTATTTAGTAAAACTATTCATACATTTTTTATGTCAATTTTTTATGACATAATAAATATGCAAATGCATATACCATAATACTATATATCAAGGCAGATATAGTTTTTTTAAGGGGAATATAGTGCAGTGGGTTCTCGGGTCCTTCTACACCGCAGATTTGTATTAAAATGAAAAGTCTGCGTATTGCTGCTGCCCAATAGCATTATTACATACACTTTCCTTACAAAGGTCTGGCACTCCTTAGATCCTTACTTAGATCTGGTACTCCTGCAATAGAAGAAGCCTTCCCACCTCGACAAGGTACTTCCAGAGCACACCCTTCCACAATCATTCCAAGTCCACTGCTCCATTACCGATCCTTTACACAAATTCAAGGTACAGAATGGCAGCCATGTTCAAGCAACAGAATGGGGAGAGATAAATGTAAAAGTTTTCAATTGAACTTTTAAAATAATTTATTGAGTGACATGCTGGGGTTTCCGAATTGATAAAATTAATGGAATATTGAATTATAACTTATAATATATTTCGCCTACACAATACCTGCTTTATAATGTATTTCTTTTTAAATTTTTCTTTATGGACTATATTTTTCCTCTAAATTTATAAAATCGCATAAAAATTATATTATAATCGACACTTACATAAATTTTGATATAAGTTAGTAAATTATGTTTAAATAAGAACAAATAGTTTTTCTGGTAATTTATTTATTTTTGAAAAATAGTTTTATTAAAAATATATTTGTATTTCTACTACATACAATTATAAAGATATATGTTATGTTATATATCTATTGTTGAATAAATAACCTTTCCCATTTATGTGCGGGTCTGCTTTCCTGTAGATCGCAGGTGAATTAGAAATGCTGTATTTATCTTCTCTACCGGAAATCCTCCTTACGCCTATTTTCTTTTTAATTATCTTCGAACAGCATCCCTCTGCGCGCCATTCATCGTGAATAATGAATTCGTCTCGAGAAGAAAGATACCAATTCAAAATATACCAAAAAACCATTAACCTACGATAAAATACAATCTATTTCAATTAAATATAATCAAAAAAGTATTTCATATACACTAATAACTTTTTTCCGAAATTTTCATTTAATTTTAATTGCAATTGCAAAATCAGTATACGTATTTATATTGTATCCCTAGGTTCAAGGAATGGTCGATATTAACATGAAAAATATACTTTTATTTAAAATATTTTTATTTATTCTCATAAAATAACAATACCTTAAACAAATAATCATTTTACATTATTGTCAATACAAAAAGGGTCTATTCAAAGTATCGTCCTTCGCTGGCTTCACATTTCGCCATCGCTCTGGCAATACATGAATACTGTTTTGATCTACTAAACGACGCGTCTTTGGACCGAAACCATTCATCCAACCAACTTTTCACTTCTTCGAATTGGCCAAGTGTAGCCCAGCTAAGCCATGCCTCATCGACCGGAACAAGTGATAATCATCGGAAGGGAGTAGGGAAATACGATGGGTGCGGTAGCAGATCCCATCCCAGTGTTTTGATGGTGTCCTGGGTGATGGAAGTGCGATGGCAGGTAAATACCCGCTCTCCCTATTCTGTTGCTTGTACATGGTTGCCATTCTGTACCTTAAGCGTGTGTAAAGGATCGGTGATGGAGTAGTGGACTTGGAATGATTGTTGAGGGATGTGTTCTGGAATTTACCTTGTCGAGGTGGGGTGGGCTCTTGATATTGTTTCTGTAGCTTGCTGCAGAAGGAATATCAGATCTAAACGCCAGAGCTTTGTAAGGAAATGATATATAATAATGCTATTGCTCAGACACAATTTCATATAAAACTGCGGTGTAGAAGGACCCGGGACCCAGTTCACTATTTTCCCCTTAGAAAACCATGAACACTGGTTCTGCATGAGTATATGTTCAGTGAAACCTCCTCTGAGGAGAGGCACTTGATGAAGAGACACGTGAAGCTTTTTTAAAGTGATGAACATGTTCGACTAATACCAGTTTATTTTTATTTCCACGCTTAACGATAAAAAGTACTTTACGTGAGAATCCGGATAAACCTGAAGATATTTACCAACTTTTAAATTGACGTATTTTTTTAAAGCCTTTGGGGGTGAAAAAATAACATTGAAATAAATTTAAATAAAAGCATCTAATATCATCCTAAGAGTGTCATTATAACATTGGAAGTTTCAAAAGTTCCCAGCCGGTAATGCGCAGTATTGCAAGTTTGGATATTCCGAAACAGCCCGCTGTCCCGAGTCGGCAGTTTGTAATCCAGGGGCGGGGGACAAATGGGCGGCGGCCCTGACCGGCCTAATTGACTACCCCTGCACCGTACGTGGCGGCCATTTATCCTCACAAGCGAGCATTCTGCATGTATTAAAGGACTTTCACACCCGCCGGTTTTAGATGACCATACGAAATTATCGCGCCATTGGCTTCTTTTACACGTCTGAACTTCAATTTCACGGAAGCATGCCCAATCATCTCACTCATCACACCATTTTGTTGTGATGGCCGTTCATGGTGTCCCGGGATTGACTTCATGTGATGTAATATTTTTTAATGTAATGTAATACTATTACTAATATGATTAGGCACATTAGTTCATACATAGAAGATGATTTGAAGAAACTCTCAGAAAAATATCATCGTGATTTGTGTGGGATATGAGAGTTTCTTTAAATCATCTTCTATGTATGAACTAATGTGCCTAATCATATTAGTAATAATATAATAAACCCGTAATCAGTAATAAATACGCACCTGATTGACGTTAATCAAAAAATCGACATATGTAACGTAATACCTTAATTTATAATATAATAATGCAAACGCTAAGGGTGTATCAATAATCACATATGAATGCTTGTTACTTTTTATTTGTATGACGTTTTGTAATAATAGATTCCCGTTTTGTTTTTTTCTATTTTATAATAAAAGAACTCGAGGTTCGTTCCTTCGTGAAGTGAAAAAAATCCGGTATAAAATATAATAAATAATTTATTAAATTACCCGTGAATGTTCAGCAAATCCGGGCGTTTGTGGCAAATCGTTGGACGCGACTGAAACATTCGAGTGCATCCAATTTCCGGTTTTAAAATTCGCTTCCCGGATGCCCGCTGAAGCGTGAATGAAATTCAGATAAGTGTTGCAATTTGTTTATTTATGAATTCCCCATTTAGATTACCTGCACTGCCGGGGCACTCTCAAAGGATATTAATTTTAAAATGCATCGATACTTGTAGCCCTCTCACGTATTACATAAATTTCAATATTTGTATTTATTGTTTTTATGCATTCTATAATGTATATTTTTTACTGCATTCGTAGCTGATTTTTGGTACAAATGTATCAAATCACTGTTTTGGAAATTTCTAATTTCAATTACGTATTTACGTTTACGAATATACATATTTGTGTATATTCGTATATAAACATAAGACAATAGATTTGATAATAAACACAGAAAAATATTACGTTTGATATCCTATTGTTATAAATTACATAAAACAGGTAATGCCCGATTGCTTGAAGGGGTGAAATTTTGTCAACAGCCTTAACTTTGTAAAGAGACGTTATCTCCTAAAATCACTCCCGTCCGGTTACTAATTGAACAAGATAATAGACAAATACCTGCCTTAAGTGCTTTATTCACTAGTGAGAAAATTTATTGACTGTCTCGATATTCCATTGATTCGATGTATATTTTTTTGATAAAAAATGTACTGTAATCAATTAATTTTTTTCTCAAATATACATAAAAAATAATCATATAAGATCAATTAATATTTTTATAGCTATTTTATTTACATGTAATAAATATATGGAATCAATAAATTCTCGTCGTTGGAACTTGTTGACACAGTTCCCTCTGTGTTGATCAAGAGTTGTACTAAAAAGAGGACACTAAGCGCCCAAGTACACCGCCCCCCGCCACCCCTAGTGCATATTTGATGCGTCCGTTATGATTCGGGGGAGCCTGGGGGGGGGAGGTCCTCACCTGGTCATCAATCATTCAGACACAGGCTTCGTCAACCTCGACACCCTCCAGAACACTGAAGGCGGTGAGCCATTACCGGGTTATAAATTAGCCCCAATAGATGCGACCCAGCTCGTGTAGGTCATTAAATTTTCTATTCATTTAGAGCTTTACAATTTTGAATACACAGATTAGATTCATGACGCCAGTGGCGTGCCGTGAATTTTGGTGTCAATCATAAATTATTCAAGTCATCTCAGATATTATTATCATCAAAGAGAATTTTCGCAAACTACGTTTTCAAAAATGCATTTGTGTTGAAAGTGTGATGTTATATTATATTATATAAACCACACTACATTCTGCCAACTCACTTAGCATGATGTATCGCATTCTGGGCTATTATATGTATTTTTTTATATTTCATTTAAAATACATGGGATTAATGATGAGAGTTTTTTTTTTTAATATAAACATTATATTTAAAATATCATGTTTCATGTCGATATTAACAAAATGTAAGCTTTGGTAAAAGTTCTCTCATCAATGAAGACTTACATTCGGTGGAGTTACAAAGAAACACATAAAAGCTGTAAACCTAACACAATAAAAATTGTTTTGAAAAAATAAATTAAGCGAGACTTCATTTCTTATAAGAAAACAACCTACAGAAACACTCAACAAAACATAAAACATTTATTACCAAGGTGAGTTGACAAAGACATTAAAAATAATAGAAAAACGGAAACTTTTACACGTACGAATAAAAGCGAAAATTGTCACCACGATTTCGCATTGTTTTTTTTTTTATATGCTAAATTACAGTTTTAAGTTATGCTAAGTTTTGAGCGATTCGTTTACCAAACATATAGACACATATATAAATTAATTTAAGACAGTATGTATACAATACAAAAAAATATAACATTATATAACAAAAGCGAAATGATAAATGATATATTTAAAAAAATTAAATTAAGGTTTTGTAATATTTTTTGATATTTTTATTGGAGTGTGGATATTTAAGTCTGGGACACAAGATAAACTATTGAAAAACGATTCTTTCAATAAAGATTTTAATTACTAGATATGTTATTGTTAGTTGCGTGTTATTGGTTTGCTCGGCAAAAAGATAGTTATTACATTTTTCGTGTGAACACGTTCTCCCCGTTATTGAAATTCGGTCTCGTGTAGCAAAATTGAATTTATTTGTGGGAACACTCTCCCCGCGCCGACATGAATAATCCAGCGCGGTCTGGCCGCCCCGTCACTGCTGTTGCTTGAAAATGTAAAACATCGACTCCTCCGAAGCCTTCACCCCGCCGGAAGCAACGAATCGTACATATTTTATTTAAAACAGACCATATATCGGTTTGTAGAATCGTTGAGGGTGGTTATCTGTTTAAACAGCGCTCTTTTCTCCCTTTATTTTCATGTTTTTGGTTATATTGCCTCATTTCTCATTCGCTTTCTGATATTCAAGAAACTCAGTACAAACATAGTTTATATTTAAAAATTATCGTTTTAAGAGGCAAACAAGATTTCCCACTATATCAGTATTTTTGGCCGTTCGGTTTTAGAGTTTCAAACCCTTCAAATGATCTTCTCGTTATAAAATCAACATTTTTCTATGGAAGTTGTAGGTTAATTGGATGTACATTTACAAGTAGCTACGAAAATTTTAATATTCGCCAATTGAAGTGAATCTCATTGCCCCGAGGCACAAGGACGGGAGAGGTTAGGTTCTATACATCAGGCACGGCGGGAGTCATCCAAGATTCAAGTGGCGCAACTCGGGGGAGGCTGGAGGAGCCTGAAGGGTTTCCCCCTTTTTCTTCACAAAGTTCCAGCGAGTCCCGCTCAATTAGGGAAATACCCCGTTTCTTACAAATCGGGACATTTGAAAACAAAAAATAACTACTTGTAGTGAATACCAATGCTTTCTTGTGCGAGGTGAATTTACCGGATTATCTTGTTATTGATTTTTTTTGTAACTGTAAAATCTCTTAGTTACATATAAAATTGACATAATGTATAAAATAAAATACCATATTTAATATTTTTTCAAAAAAGAAAATATTACTTATGAATATATATTTTTTAAATAAATCGTTTCTTGGCAGGTATTGAATCAATACTATATTCTTAATTATACAACTGTAATGGTTGATTATTATTTATACATTTATTTTTTATGAAATATATTTGATAAATAATTGACATCAAAGTATTTTTTTATTAAAAACCCAAAATATCTCATATCGATGTATGCCCTTTAATTTATTTTTAAACAATATCGATTTCTATCAGAATAATCATTTTCAGTACTGAAACTTCAGGCATTTATTCGACCGGTTTTTTTTTTATTAGGACAGTTCCGCCCCGCCTTCCTCGTGTCTGACTTTCATCTGCCAATTAATCGAGAGAACCTCTGTTATCATTTCAAATATAAAATTAAATGTTATTATTCAACATTTGATTATTATATAACTGCACCATCGGCCCTCTAGCTTTCAGAGCATTTTCAGAACCCACCCCCAGCACCCCGTCTCGAGAGCATCAATCTCGCTTATCAACCTTTATCATTGTCATGGGCCCACCCCAAGTACGCAGCGAATGCCAACACATTAAATAATCTAATATGATATTCTCGTATTAGATATATTAACATTTAGTCAATTCTCTTGCCCTAGGTGGCAGAGTTACATAGTGATTTTTTTGTGAAATATTCAAAATCAAATTGAATGTACGACGTTTATTAAACAAACATAAATACTACTAACAGGTGTTTTTTACGTATTGCAGTAAAATAATTTCTCATAGTTCATCTCAAAATATATATTGTTACGGTCTAGCAGTAAGTTTGAAAATCGAACCATCCAGAACGCTATAAAGCAAAGGACTGGAATGATCGAGCGAGCGTCGACTAGAGCGCCAATACGAGGTTTTGGAGAATCGAGGAATGCGCCTCGCGCGAGCCCTCGAATGTTGGAGATGCATGGGGAAGCCATTTTGAGATCAGTGTCAAAGGCGGGTCTCGCTCTGACAGTACTAAAAGACAATGTTAATATAAATGTATAATGTAAATAAATACTCTGTACGTAGATAAATAAATATAACTTGTGTTGACATAAATAAGTCTTTAAGTGTGAACCCCGATACGTTACAATTGGTGTCAGGTGTGTGGGGTGATAAATAAATAATAATTAAAATAAATAAAGTTGAAAAACAAAATGGCAAAGCACGTTAACGTGAGTGATCTCAAAATAGTAGATCTAAAGAGAGAACTTGAAGATCGAGATCTTTTAAGCACAGGGTCAAAGCCAACCCTTGTGTTAAGATTGAAGGAATCCCTGGCACAAGAGGGCCACAACCCAGAGGAGTTCCTCTTTGAAGTGCCGCGCAGCATTACTGATTTATTCAAAACGATGGCCGGAATGAGGACCGAGATGGAGAAACAAGCAAACGAGTTACGGGAACAGATTGGGACTGAGCTGGCGGGTCAGTTGACAAAATTGGATTCAATGCTAATGGAATCAATCGACGCGAGGATTGAAAAACAAACCACCAAGCTTGACGCGAAGATAGAAGAACTGAACGAATCAGTTGACCGAAGGATTAAGGACGTCATTCAAGACATGGAAAAGCGGTTAGCCGGGCAAGCGGAAGAATCGGCGAGTCACTCTGGAAATATGGATACAAAAAGAAGTACTGACGCGAAACCATTGGAGAATACTCCCCAACATGACCACAAGCATGAAGCGACAAATATTAGCATAAAAACTGATCTGCCGACTTTTGATGGAAAAACCGTATGGGAGGAGTATTTGGCGCTATTCGAGACGGCGGCCATGATCAACGGATGGTCAGCTATAAAAAAAGCATCCATATTGAGTCTCTTACTGCGTGGCGATGCCCTCAGGGTATTGCAAACGATTCCGCTGGAGGACAGGGTCAACTACACTGAGCTGACTAAACGACTTGATATGCGTTTTGGTAATCGGTATATGGAACAGATTTATCGGTCCCAGTTAAAAAACCGCTACCAGAAACCAACAGAATCACTCCAAGAGTTCGAGGCGGACATCGTGCGAATGGTGCGAAGCGCCTACCCAACTGTTCCTGATGACGTATATGAGAGCCTGGCGGTAGAAAAATTTTTAGATGGTTTGAGAGAAGTAGAGACACAACTAGCCGTGAAATTAGCCCGCCCGAAGACATTGAGTGACGCCTTGACTCAAGCCCTTGAGTTCGAGGCAGTCAAGCAATCACTAAGAAGCCATCCTCGCGTCCGGGCCATGGAAGGCGTGGAAGAAGCCCCATCGAACCTATCGATAGAAGAAATAGTTCAGCGCGTATTGGAAGCCCTTAAATTTAAGAAGTCTGAAAGACCTCGGTGTTGGAATTGTGGCCAGATTGGTCATTTGAGGATTCGCTGTCCCAGAAAACTTCAAGACGGAGGAAGGTATCAAGAATCTTCGGAAAACTAGAATGGGTTGATGGAAAGGGGCAACCTTCGACCCGCACTACTAGCCTCCCGCGCCGTTCTGCAAGAGTCGCAACACTAAAGGGACGCACGGATAGCATATTTGTAAATGGATTGGTCAATGGAAGAAACCGGAAACTACTATTGGACACCGGAGCAACAATGACAATCCTACGGCCAGATATTGTCATGTCTAAAGAGCGTTTGTTCCCCTCCAGATGGAGACTTCGTACTGCGACAGGCGAAGCGGCTCGCGTTCACGGGGAGATGGTCGCCACTTTTCAATTTGGCGCAGTCACTGCCGAACATATAACGTTAGTGGCTGAAATAGAAGAGGAAGTCATTCTTGGCATGGATCTTATGACAAAGTTAGGATTTAAGCTTGACTTGAAAGAAGGAGTTGTCAAAATTGATGGCGAAGAACTTGTCCTTGAGGCGAATGAGAACGGAACCGGACAAGTTATACTAGCAGTGAACACGGTGGTGCCAAAACGTAGCGAAATGATTGTGCAAGCCTGCTTAAATGCCAAGCTTCCGGAAGGACTAATACTAATGCTCGAGCCTGGAAATACGATGCAAGCCCCTGGAGTCCTGGTCGCTAAATCGCTGATACGTACGACACAGGAGATACCCGTACGTTTGATTAATATCAATGACTTTCCTGTGGATCTGAAGAAAGGTAGCCCACTCGCAAATTATTCTGCAGTGTCCACAATAGTCCGACAGTTGAAAGACACCCCGTCAGGAGTAAATACGAAACTGCCCAAACATCTCCAGCGACTATTGGACGATTCCTGTCAAGAACTAACAGCAAAACAGAAACAATATATTGTAGAATTAATCCGTCGGTATCAAGATGTTTTCGAAGGCTCGAAAGAATTACGCGGCCGGACTAACATTGTGCGACATCGAATAGATACGGGCGAAGCAAGACCGATTCGACAAGCACCGAGAAGGTTACCGCTGGCAAAAAGAGAAGAGGCTGAGCGGATCATTCAAGAAATGAACCAAGGAAAAATTATTGAACGATCAAATAGTCCGTGGAACTCACCTGTCGTACTAGTTAAGAAGAAAGACGGAACAACCCGTTTTTGCGTGGACTATCGGCAGCTTAACAACGTAACGAAGAAGGACAGTTACCCTCTGCCGCGAATAGACGACACTCTGGACTCATTAGTTGGATGCAAAATGTTCTCAACCCTAGACCTTAAGAGTGGCTACTGGCAGGTCGAACTTGATCCTAAAGATAAAGAAAAGACAGCTTTCTCGACTGGAAATGGCCTTTGGCAGTTCACCGTAATGCCCTTTGGTCTATGCAACGCGCCGGCTACATTTGAGCGCCTAATGGAGAATGTACTTCGAGGATTGTCCTGGGAAACTTGTCTCGTTTATCTTGACGATATTATAGTGCTTGGAAGAACTTTTGACGATCATTTAAAAAACTTAGAACAAGTGTTTCGACGGCTTCAAGAAGCTAGCCTGAAACTTAATCCATCTAAGTGCAACTTATTTCAGAGGACAGTGAAATATCTCGGTCATGTGATATCTGCTCACGGAGTTACTGTCGATCCCGAGAAAATAATAACCGTCAAAGAATGGCCGGAACCTAAGGACAAAAACGAAATAAGAAGTTTCTTAGGATTATGCACGTACTATCGACGATTTGTTCCCGGGTTTGCAGACATCGCTAAACCTCTAATCAGATTAACCGAGGAACGCAATGAATTTGTGTGGAGCCAAGACTGCCAAACAGCATTTGACGAGCTACGACAGAGACTAAGCAGCGCCCCCATCCTGAGTTATCCGAAACCGGACGAGAAATTTATCTTGGATACTGATGCGAGCAACGTGGGTATCGGAGGGGTCTTATCGCAAATGCAAGACGGCCATGAAAAAGTGATTGCGTACTTTAGCAAGGTGTTATCAAAACCAGAGCGCAATTATTGTGTGACGCGAAGAGAACTGCTCGCAGTCGTGAAGTCCGTCGAACATTTTCACAAATATCTCTACGGAAGGAAATTCCTTCTCCGAACTGATCACGCTGCACTGACGTGGTTGCTACGATTCAAAAACCCCGAAAATCAAGTAGCAAGATGGATCGAAAGACTTCAAGAGTTCGATTTTGACATTGAACATCGAGCAGGAACCATTCATCGTAATGCCGATGCTCTATCAAGAAGGCCCTGCGCTGAGAACTGTACTCATTGCTGTCGGGCAGAGGAAAAATCAGCTACAGTCGAAAGAGTGACTGTACGTAATGACGAGTGGTCCGAGACTGATGTGCTGATAGACCAAGAAAATGATCCAGAGTTAAAATACGTGCTCAAATGGAAGAGAGCTGGACATCGGCCAATCTGGGAAGAAATAGCTTCTTTATCTCCAAGTGTGAAAGCATATTGGGCACAGTGGAACTCCTTGACATTAGAAGGTAAATTGTTGAAGCGCATCCTAGAAAATGACGATGGGACGCAAAAGAGGCTGCAGCTGGTCATTCCAAGGAAGAGGGTCACCGAAGTGCTGAAACTAATCCACGATGGAGCATCCGGAGGCCATCTTGGGACCAGAAAAACCCTAGAAAAGATACGCGAACGGTTCTACTGGGTCAATTGCAAGGAAGACGTCCGCGATTGGTGCCGAAGGTGCGTGTGTTGTGCAACGGCCAATGGACCACAACGCAAACGAAGAGCACCTATGCGTCAATACAACGTTGGGAGCCCATTTGAGAGAATAGCGATCGATGTAGCGGGCCCGTTTCCTACATCAGAAGCCGGAAACAAATACATCTTGGTGACGATGGACTACTTCAGTAAATGGGTGGAAGCATACGCCATCCCGAACCAAGAAGCCGTTACTGTCGCTGACGTTATTGTGAAGGAATGGATCTGCCGATTTGGCATTCCGATGGAGTTGCATTCTGACCAAGGGAGAAATTTTGAATCGTCTGTCTTTCAGGGAGTGTGTGAAACTCTGGGCATTCGAAAGACGAGGACAACAGCACTACATCCGCAATCTGACGGAATGGTCGAGAGAATGAACCGGACTATGGGTAAATATTTATCCAAAGTTGTCGCTGATCATCAAAGAGACTGGGACAGACACCTGCACCTGTTCTTATTGGCGTATCGTTCTTCCATCCACGAGGCGACTAGACAAACACCAGCTAGTGTAATTTTTGGGCGAGAACTGCGCCTCCCGTGCGATTTGAAGTTCGGAGGGAAACCTGGAGAAAGCTTGGTGGGAGAAGGCTACGTCTCAGACTTACGCCGTCAGCTAAACGAAACTCATGACAGAGTACGGGTCAACATCCAAGATGCTAGTGATCGGATGAAGGATCGATACGACCTGGGAGCTGAAGGAGGTGGACACCAAGCCGGGGATCTGGTTTGGCTATTCAATCCTCAGAGACGGAGGGGGCTCTCTCCAAAACTCCAACGGGCGTGGGACGGTCCGTACGAAGTAATGAAAAAGATAAATGATGTAATATATCGCATCCGGAAGAGACCGATTGGAAAACCTAGGGTTGTTCATTTTAACCGCCTGAGCCCTTTTTTGGGCAGTAACGATGAGGCAACTGATCAGACAGTGCGAGTATGTCGAGTGCCGGCAGAAGAATTAACATTTGGCGAATTCATGATCCGACACGGTGCCGGAAGAAAGGCCAGATATGGTGTAACCACCGAAGTGAGACAAGATTTATTTTTGACACCGAAAGATTATGCTCTGGTTCAAGAAATAAGTAAAGACTCGGACATGTCAAAGGGAGTCTTAAGAGTCACAAAACATAAGTACGGAGACATGAAGAGAGAAGCTCAAGAGTCGTCTTTGGGAGACACTCTGCAGGTACAACGCGAAGGCCGGAAGTTGTTCTTCCTAATTACAAGAGAAACAGCCCATCAGGGGGCTGATTATCAAGTAATATGGGATAGCCTAGTAAGCCTACGAAGGATGCTATTGGAGCAGGAGATCCGAAAGTTCAGCCTGCCCAAGTTGAGCTATCCGGACTGGCGTATAGTGCGAAGCATGCTCGAGGAACTATTCCAGCATACGGGGATTAAGATCCAAGTATGCTGCTATCATCCCTGGGTCAGTGGAATAGAGCGAAGGACAGTGCGATGCTATTTTGACGCAACCACTGGATGTCAACGTGGACCAGACTGCCGCTACGTACACGTGAATAAACAGCGAGTGTTCCGGGACGGAACAACGACTGAGGAGGGGGCAGTGTTACGGTCTAGCAGTAAGTTTGAAAATCGAACCATCCAGAACGCTATAAAGCAAAGGACTGGAATGATCGAGCGAGCGTCGACTAGAGCGCCAATACGAGGTTTTGGAGAATCGAGGAATGCGCCTCGCGCGAGCCCTCGAATGTTGGAGATGCATGGGGAAGCCATTTTGAGATCAGTGTCAAAGGCGGGTCTCGCTCTGACAGTACTAAAAGACAATGTTAATATAAATGTATAATGTAAATAAATACTCTGTACGTAGATAAATAAATATAACTTGTGTTGACATAAATAAGTCTTTAAGTGTGAACCCCGATACGTTACAATATGTATACTAATAAATAAAACTGGGTATCTCTGAGGAACGTAGAGGGTAGGCTTGTTTAAGGCCTACCTTCTATGAAAAAAAACCAGTTTTCAGAGTCGGACATTCTTTATAATGGCAAGACATTTAGTATAATGCTTAACTACCCGCTGAGAAACATATTACAGTCGGGATTTAGAAAAAAATGTCAGGACTTCCCTGCTGTGGTCAGCAACGCCAATCTTTGCACACCAGAGTGATCATTTCACATTTACACACTTCAATAATGATAGCTATTTTTATAACTGACTCGTTAGATTCATTTGCTTTAATCGTAATGTCGGGAGTACAGGCGAATTAATAAGTCTGGCTTAGAATAGAGATATGTTCAATCAGATGATAACTAACCTTAGATTTATAAGCGTATTTATTTCTTCTGTTAAATCATAACTAATTCAATAGAATTTCTCTAAAAATTAAATATTGCCGTATCATCTGGCAATACACTGAATTTAAAAGCTTGGTTAATATAAGTATAATTTTTAAATATCTCAAATCAAACTTTTTCACTATGTTTATATACAAAAATAATTACATGAGAAAAGTATTTTTTTTTATGATTTGTTAATTAATATTCGATGTATTTTTGCTGTGTTATTTTAACCAAGAATTTCCACTCCAAGTTTATATTTTATAATACGACTTGTTTACTTACTTAAGTAAGTCTTCGGGTGAACGAAGTTATTCAGTTAGTGAATTCCTATTGGAAACTCAATTCAAACTCAGTTTTAATATACGCGTATAAGGAATGTCAGTTTTTGGTCTGAATTGAGTTCTCAGAACACATAAAGGCTGCGGGACTTCTCGGAAGGTTCGACGTTAAACTTTATAAGTATGTAGTAAGTATTTAATGATATTCCGGCTCAAATCTAATATCCTAGGAATAGCGATAAAATAGCAATTATAAAAAAACAAGGGTATTTCTACGGATAGAATGAAATGAAAACTTGAGATAACTAGAATAAAAATATCTATCAAAACTTTTCGCAGTTGATTTGGTCTCATTCATTATAAGCTGTTTGGTATTTTTTTTATTTCTTAGGGGATCAATATTAGTACAAAATCATGAAAGATACAGTACAGTAAAACTTCAACAGCTCAACGCCTAAGAATCAATCAAACCTTCAAGTATACCTATTTTTAACAATTTTAAAATAATACTTAACTTGCGCTTCAAACTATACGCAAAATCAAACAAGACTTGTTATTGTCACAAAGTTTTTCTCATTCAATCGCCTTACTGGCTCTTGTTCGCCTTACTTTTTGCTCAAGCGCACTTTATGTCACAAAGAACTTTCCAAGCTACGCGTCCTTTATGACGCGGCTTAAGAGCAACTAAAGTGAGTTTCCTTTAACTCTGTAGCTCGGATTGTGAATTTTTCTCCTCGACCTCAAAAAAAAAAAAAAACGTTTTGTGAATCACAATTTGTCCCAGAGCGACATGTGCTGAAACAATTCAGATTCAAAACACCGGTATATTTTTAATAATTAATAAAAATCTTATCTATTATAAATGTACGGTTGTATTTATATCTACTATACTCTGATGCTATTTTTTTTTCAATTAAATGCTAATATTCTTGTATCTATTTACGGATTGGTCAATCAGATGCGTATTTATAACCCATTACGGGTTTATTATATTATTACTAATATGATTAGGCACATTAGTTCATATATAGAAGATGACTTAAAGAAACTCTCAGAAAAATATCATTCTTATTATCCTATCAAGTAATGTTTTTTTTTAATCAATAGCTACAAAAAGTTGTCACAGTGTAAACAATAGTTCTTAGATTAGATTCACAAAAATACTTTGTGGAATTCCATTATATTTCAGCAAAAATATTTAGTATTGTTTCAACTTTAATTTGAAGCTTTGTCATTTGCCACCATACATTGCTGGCTTCTTTAGGTAAGTTTATATTACTTTTGGCTTCAACGCAATTGAACTTATTATTTAAGGACATATTTATTAATATAAAATAAACTATTTTTACTAAATACAAATATCATAAAAAAAGTATGAATCTATGTGACATTTAAAACACCTAAATATTCACTTTACTAAAGAGAGTACACCGCAAAAAATAGGTTAGTATAATGTTTAAAAAAGTATGTAATATCATGCCTTACAAAAATATTAAGTATTTTCAAACACATTTTGTTTAATATTCGTTTATTATATTAAAAGAACGGTCATGATGATCAAGGCTTCTGAGGCTGCCCTCGAGGATACAAAAAAACCTGATTAATTAAATGAACATGGGAATGTTAAGTCTCTGACAAATTATTTAATGAGAAAACGTTTTTTTAATGAAAGTCTACTTGTATCCTTAAAAAACAATTCACACGAGCACAAATTAAATTCTTCTCTGATTAATAACCCAACATTATAGCCACGCTCGCGTCATTAAGGTATTTCTACACACAGTGTGTACAGCCTTCGGGGGTGATTTTAATGCGTCGTAAATTATTTATTACACAAATTATAATGCTTTTGTGTTCATTTTTTTACATAAATCACTTATTTTTCTTACTACAGAAAAACATTATATAATATTTAACAAAAGAAAATTAACTTTTGATTTTTCCAGTGAGCTTATTAAATGTACAATTGACAGCATATTCGATGATATTTTAGTTCTGGAAAATAATAATTTTTCATATTTTTCAAAGTATTGCCACACAATTTATTACGAAATTTTAAATTATTCAATCATCAATTCTACGGGAAAATATTATTTCACAAAAAAAAAAAAAAATGTTGAATTTTATAAAAAACGCATTCAATACATTTACATATAAAAAAAATTATTGTGTTGTAATGTATTTACTTTATCATGGATTAAAATTGAAAAAAATTATTATCGTTTGATGTTTGGATCGATTACCTTTATTGTTTATAAAATATATATAAAAAATGATGAATATCAAACACTTGGGAATTTTTAACAAAATAAAACACTTAAGTGGACACGCTTATGTGTCAATTGTCAACCTTTTTATTATAATCATGTAACTTAAAAAAACAATTTTGCACTGTATATTTTTTTATTAAAAATGGAGTATTACAAATTTAGCAAGTCTGACTTGGATATTATACCTCGTGGGTCTTGGTGCCCGCGTCTGGTCTAATCCATAAACCGTCGTGTATTTGAACAGCATCGGATTTATTGGCTATCGGTACGAAGGCACTTCTCGCTGGTGCGTGGGAGACTCCAGAGCAGCTTGAACTTGAAATCGTAATCGATTATATGTTGCGAGACTCCGCCATCCCCACCCCGTCGCCCCTACAGCCTCAAACGAAACTATCAAAGGACCTATCGAGTCCACCTTTGGTCTGTCAACCCAGTAATGGACCCGCCCAGTGTAAGTTCTTGACAGTTTTCAGTATGTTACAACCCTTTATATAATCCCATCATTTTTTATATATTCTCTGGGGTAAAGCTGCACGCATGATTTTCGGCGTTGAAAATTATTAATTTTAAATTGACAGTGATAAATATTTTTTTTTGGCCAGGGAATTCAAACTTTTTTGATTGATTGAAGAATTGAAAATTGTTAATTGTTTTATTATTATTATCAATCCGTTCTTTTCGATAAAAAAAATTGTACGCTGTACTATATTTGAGACTTTACAAAACTGACGATCGGTTATATTTGCATGTACAAATATCCTCGTGCAGCGGTATTTGTAAATTTATACGTTACATGCAGGCACACGTCGGTCGCCCCGGCGCATTAGCATAGATATTCCGCCGATCCGGACGACACACAAGTGTGGTGAGCCTCCACCCCCGCCATCCCCCGCCATCCCCCGCCATCCCCCGCCATCCCCCGCCCGTGCAGCCGCAGCCCCGTACCCACGAAGCCTCGCAGACGACTTGTTCATAGACGGGACGGGGCGCGGTTCAGAGGGCAACCCTTCTCTGAGAATCACACAAAAAATGACTTCTTATTCGGATCGTCTCACGAATCACAGACTAATGTAAGCAACATTTTACACACACACACATATATATATATATATATATATATATATATATATATATATATATATATTTTTTATTTTTTATTTTTTTTTTTTTTTGTTTTTTTTTTTTACCCTAGCTCTTTCAGTAACAGAATAATTAGAGAAGTTCATGTACGAGGGCGATCCGATAATTACTTAGCCTACAAAAGAAAAACGATAATTTTGGAAAAGTGACGATTTATTTCTCAAAATAGTCTCCTTTTAGCTCGATACACTTAACACCGCGATGCTCCAACTTCTTTAACCCATCTGAAAAATACGTTTTCTCGAGGTCTGCAAAGTAGGCCTCCGTGGTGGTGATGACCTCCTCATTCGTAGCCATTACCTTTCCGGCCGATATGACAGTCTTCGCCTTCTTCGGAGCACGTTCGCCGGGTGAAATCCACTGTTTCGACTGTTCCTTGGTATCTAGTGTGTACCAGTGAATCCATGTTTCATTCATTCATTGTCTCGAAACGACGCAGAAACTCTTTCGGATTGCGCTTAAACACCGTCAAACACTGCTCCGGAGTGAGCAAACGCGGCACCCATCGTGCCGACAGCTTTCTTATGCCCAAAATTTCATGCAGGACATAACCGACGCGGTTTTTTGAGATGTCTACTGTTTCAGCTATCTCGCGCACCTTCAATCGGCGGTCTGCCAATACGAGATCGTGGATTTTTGTCACGTTATCCTCCGTGGTAGCCATTTTCGAGGCACCTGGGCATGGCTCACCTAAAACCGACGTGCGACCACGTTGAAACTAATCGAAGGAAAAGAGTCACCGTACACAGCATCCAAGCGCTCTTTGATTTCGCTGCGCGATTTCTCTTCCAAAAACAAGAATCGAATCACCGACCGACATTGCTCTTTTTCCATTTTTCTAAAATACGCGTACACGTCCGCTTACACACGCGGTCAAAACAAAACTACGAGTCCGATTCGGCTGAAATTTTGACAGTAGCCGTCTACGAGAATGTACTACACGATACACGTACTAGCACCATCGGGCGGTGAGGCTAAGTACTTATCGGACCGTCCTCGTACACCAAGAAAGAATGCACCAAATGTCTGTTCAAAAAAAAAAATGCATTTTTTACGTTCATTATAATAAAAGTATATTTAATATAAACAATTTATATTCGAATGAAGACACAGTGTTTCACTGGAAGTCTTCAGATCTCTGTGATACTTTCTTGCGACTGTGGGTTAGCAGAACGGGTAGGTTGGAGGGAGGGCGCACGCTGGGGGCGGGACAGTCACGGTAGCAGATATAATACTTCCCCTTCAGCGGTTACATATTCTTATGATGAAAGTGAATGTGATAATAAACTCTCTGGTAGTGTTCTCGGAACAAGAGCGTAATCGCAAACATCCTTCGTACCCACTCGGATCTTTCACAAAGATCACGCACCGAGGGTACTGTGCAGTGTAAGAGTGTAAATTTAAGTAATGGAATCAGTAACTGTGAAAAGGACTAATATGGTATAATCCAATTGAACTGTTCAAACCAAAGCCATTTCAATATATTTAAAAAAATAGTATTATTAAATATATTTTGATCACGAATTATTTATTAGACCAGCATGATTTTTTATTATTATTATTTCCAAACAAATACAAATATTTTTAGATATCTTACCTAAATATATGTAAAACAATTGCTTCCATTTATCCCATGTCACTTGTCACTTAACATTGAACAATGGATGTCGGATTGACATGAGACCTAAGCTTTTATAAGCACAAGGTATATCAAGTATTCTGCCAACAATTCTTTTCAATCGTCAGAACTTCTTTAGATTATGTATTTGTGGTCAAAAGTGTACATAATTTAATATCCTATTTTGATGTAATTTTTAATTATATTTATATTTTTATGGGACTATAAGTAATATGTATATGTAATCCTATCAAAAAAAATTGAATATATACTATACGTCACTCTGATATTAAATTATATATTCTCATATTTTTTACATAAATATAAGTGTCGATTTCACATTCGAAATATTTTGTATATTTGTTGCAAGATGTGAAGAGTTATATATATATTTTTTTTAAATTTACTTCAACACAAATCCAACTTCTAAGATGTGACACTCATACTTAGTGACTGGCCGTCAATAACAAATAAACGCCGTCCAACAAAAAAATACGCAAATATTAAAAAAATTCGTTAATTAATTTTCTCGCGTTATTCGTAATTACTGAAATTTCTGTGAAATTTCGCTTTATTAAAAGTAGGCGCTCGCCAGAGACTTGCGTGTATAGATCACGCGGGCTAATACATACAGCCTCGCGAAGGCTCTGCGTAAATCCAAAATGGTATATTCCCGAAAAGGTCAAGGGGTCGCTCTCTCACCCCCTGAATTATTGTTGGGGTGTCTGCAGGCAGTCCTGATAGAGAATGGGGCGATTCCGCGAATACCCCGACCTGCCGAACAGTTCTGGGGAATTGTAATTAATAATAAAAACCTATGGAATCCATTTCTGTGCTGTTTTTTTTTCCATTTATATCATGATTTATTTCATAGAGTTTATCAACATATTGTCTTTAAATATTTTATCATTAAAATTTTTGCTTTTTATTGTATAAAAAAACATAATTAAATTCAATGTTTTTTATACAAATATTTGCTTATTATAAAATTAAATTCGTATATTTTTTAACGCAAGCAAAAATTTTAATTAAGATTGACTATAAAATAAAAATATTATTACCATTTTTTTGAGATACAGTTCAGAAGAAAAATATTATATTCTGGCTTATATTTTCATTTAAATTTCAAAATATATGATAAACTCAGTTTTTTGCGCATTAAATACCAATTTTACTTTTAATAAAATCTAAAATTTATCTTGAAAAATAAATATTATTTCATATTGAAGGTTTATTTTTTACTATCAAAATATGACTTCATTTTAAAGATTTTTTGTGTACTTGAGCAATGAATATTCTGTTAATTAAATATTTATTTATTTTAATTTACATAAATATAAATTTTAGAATAGTTTTGATTCTATAAATCTCGTTAACTGTAGCTTTCAATTTTTTTGAGTAAATAAATTTCGACCATCCCTTTTAGTTACTTGGAACTTAACAAATTTCAGAAGCAATCTCTATTATAATTCAAGATATAGATTTACATTTCATCCATACAGACTTACGTAAAGCTGTACATTATATTTCGTTTTTTTTTGTATTTTATAAAAAAAAACGTCAGCCTTTTCATTCTTTCAGTTATAAGCGTCCATTTGTTTTAGTATTATGTTGGAATGTCTTCATTCACTCATCATTTTTAATACCTTGAGCTTTACTGAAAAACTGCGGAGTTTTTCGCCGCATTTTTTATTTATCTTTTATCCTTATTCACACTGAGCGCTTTTTTCGAACAAATGCGACATTTCTGAAAGTGTGTGCCTTCAGAGCTGTGTGCTCATTACAGCTTTTAACTCAATAGAGTGTCGACTCGTTACAATATTACAGCCTGTTTTAACAACCTGCCAACTCACAAAATAAGCAGGCATGTTTAAAGTTATTTTTTTCAATTTATTTTTAATTTTTTTGGTTTATATTTTTGGCTCATCTTTAATATTCAAATAAATGTTTGGAAATTAAAGCAGAAACACCTTAATTGCCGCATTAAGCACCTCATGATGAAAACCACAATCAAAAGTACAATATAGCGAGTTAAGTACTTTCGGTACATGAAAGAGCTTTTTTTTAACACGAGCGCTGAAATTTTAACTTTTAAAATTAACGTATAATTTTTTTTTTCTTTGTGTAGTTTTATTGCAAATGATGCTAAAATGCTGATAAATTCTTTCTTAAATGTACATCAAATATGATCTACAAAATAAAAAATAATATCAACAGGACAGATTTTCTTCGACTATGATAACGACAATGATTATAGATTTGCAAAAATTTATTTTTTTTCCAATATAGCCTTGTTTCATAAATAAGTATACGGATATAATTAAAAATTCAAGTAGTTCTAGACAACATTTGTTCAGATTAATTATTTTCTTGTTTAGCAACTTAATTCAATTAATTAGATTCATTTCCTCACAGCATTCCCTCTTAACAAACAATACAAACTCTAAATTGATCACAGAGCTACAATTCATTGATAAAGTTGAAGGTAGTTTATACGGAGCGTCTAATTACTTTTCGTATCTAATCACAATCAAACTGCCCTCGATAATCACAATTGAGAATGAACAAACTCCAATTGCTGAACCCCTTTACCGTCTTGTGATTAAAAAAAGAGATCGATTTGTTTATGTGATTAAACCTTTCTATGCTTTTCAATCAGTTTATCCATTTTCATAGCACAACAATCGCTAACATAAATAAACAAAACAAGGCCTGAAAATATACAAATTCATTATTTTCTCCCACATATTATTCAGTAATGAAGTTTATTTTTACATACAAATTTATTTATCAAAGGTCCATGTTTGTATTCAGCGTGTACAGCCTCGGCTGCAATTAAAAGGCAGTCGAACCGAGACAACCCCTACGTGATGAACAAGGGAAGATCTATGTGGAATATCACCCAACTAATTGCTCCGACTTTTCGTCGCCGGCCTGCCAGGACTGAGGGTCGTGTTTGTTTAAATTCCACCCCTATTTTACATTTTTTCAGCCAGAATAATTCAACGCGACCTCATGTTTTTCTCTCCTTTTTTGGTCGGCTGGGTTTTTGCAGCCTTTTAACGTGCTTGTACACAGTATACATTATTCTTGTATTATAAATATGTACTAAACCTCACTCTGGTTTATAAAAAAAGGCACCCCTTAAATAATAAATCACATTAAATTTTATAGTATATGTTCAATTTTGCATTTTTAAATATACTGATTTATGTTTTGGTAATGTTGAAAATTTCAAAGGTGGTATTTTTAAAATTAATATTAGTATAACATGACAATATTCATTTTAGTGTGTCCATCTGTCGATTTATTTAATATATATTTGATATAAAAAGTTTTTTTAAATACTACACAAAACCTATCTTTGTATATTTATATTAAAACTGAAAATCGTTTGTTTATTAATATTTATTTATATCATGATTTTCTATAAAACCTTAATATATTTTTTAAATTGTGATTTGTATGATAGTCTCTGAAATGCTATTTTTAATTAATTTGTTTATATCGCTTATCTGAAATAATATCATAGATTATTCAAATAATTTTATTTTTGTATAATCAATATTATATATAGTAAATCGTATCTACCAAGAGCATTGCCATATTTCAAATTCGTGAAAAGGGGGAAAAATAATTCCCAGTGACCGAACACTAGTTTCTTCAGTTAAATCGAATAAATCCTTTCAGTCGCTAACACTCCATTATTTCCAAGAAAACTTTTAAAACATTCCAGGACGCTTTTGTTCCCGTTCGGGAGAAAATTTAATTAAAATATCGATTCCTTTAGCTTTACAAGATTTGCATTCTTTTCTAAATTAAAGTTTTTCTCGGGCAATGGTGATGAGGACTGTCGGATTCTGGAGACTCGCACTCGCCCTGTGTTGCCGTGGAGTAAACAATATTCTGAAGGCTGCGTTAGGGTAGGTTAGCTCCTGCCCAAGGTTACAGGAATACGACGGGATCGATAACGCGAGAGGCCTCCCCCAAAAGCGCTGTACAGTGGAACCTTTAATAATTATATCATACTGAAAAATATATTTTTTCCTTTATTCGCTCGGTGGAGGTTTTCACTCGAATTCTAGCTTTTTTTCGGAATTTATTAATTTTTTTGTGCGTCGAACGAGTGCTTTTTTAGAAAATGTATTTTTTAGATAAAAGATTGTTTAGTTAATAGGCTTTCAGAGACCGAAGGTAGAATTCAAACTCATTCAATTCAGGCACATAACAATGTTTCTCAGTAACGACATTTTTCTATTATATTTTTAGAAAAAGCTTATACACAATCACAATCCAATTCACAAAGTATTAAAGAAATGTGCCTTAAATTGATTTTTATTTATGTTCTGTTTAATATAAATCTGAATTTATTATAAAAATGTATACCTTATAATATATAGCTGGATCCCTCCAAATCATATTTTACGTCATCCGTGAAAACATCAGGTATTTTTCATATTTTTATATCTTGATAATTTTATTTAAATTTCAATACTAAAGATTTATGCGCTAGATGATTCAAATCAAATTGTTTATAAAAACTAAAGCATTTGCTTTATAGCTTTTTTGGGATTTGGCTAGTGGAAATTGTTGTGCATATTACGCTATTACCTAACATTACAGTATTCACGCACATTTACACACAATCACGTAAATGACAATGACATAATAACCTTTACTGGCAGTATAGTATATATTCTCTGCACGCACCTCACCAGTCTATATCTCACCTGGAGTCTACTAAATTTAATAGATTTGATTAAGCGGATGTCTTTATACAAATTATAAGACTTCGTCATGTCTTCTCTGCGTTCGTCATCGTTTAATTAATTAAATAAATATTAAAATAAATAACAAAGTGATGAAGTATAATTCAATTGCAAACATTTGAAACAAGTATGTTTCGCTTAATTTTGGAAATTTAAAAAGATACAATTTCTCTGGGTTGTTTTATAAATAATAATTTACATCTTTTATAAAAGATATCAGAATTTTCGTTTTTATAAATCGACTGAGAGAACATTTCGAAATGTTTCAGAAACTCTATTGTTAAGAGGAAATTATTTCCACGATATTATTATTTTCTTTTGTCAGTATCGGAGGTATTATGAGATTATTATGAACCTTGAATGGCTAATTAACTTGTCAACCTGTCATGATTATAACGAAGTTGTTTTATTTAAATTATCTCATTCTTCAGTAAGAATTGTATTACTTAAATCAAAATTGTTGAAATGAAAACAGTATCACAAAGACTTTTTTCAATAAACGTAAAAAATACTTCGTACAATAATTGTACGAAGGTCGTTATTTTTTTATGGTAAAAATTTAATGAAGGTCAAAAAAATTATATTTATAGATATATTAACCGATGTATATTGTTTTTTAGTCTGCATCTTTGTTTTCTGTCAGATTAAAAAGAGCATGTTTACAATGTGTAAGTAAATCAATCAATCATATTTGTATTAATATGATTACGTACACTTTTCACAAATTTCACATTTTTTGTGTGAAAAAACGTACTTAATTATATTAATACAAATAAAACCTGTATAGGTAAAATCGCACTTACTGTGACGGTCTTCACAAAAAAACCAAATATATACAATCATATTTTGGCAAAATGTAAATAATCCGCATTCGAATACGACCTGTAAAATTAACTTAACAGTGGCCTGTAAAAAAAACTCACATTTCGTCCATCACGCAAATCTGTCCATTAAAGGGTTGGACGGGTTAGGTCAGATGAGTTACGTCAGAAGGCCCCGGGGGTGCGCCGTTTAGTACCGGGCCCGGGCCGCGCCTAATATGCCTGTTCAACCCTCATCCCCCTCCCTCCGTGACAGCCACCCCCGAGCCGCGTCACGAGCCCTTGCATGCGACCCGCAATGTCAGCTTCAACCTCAATTTTAAACCTACGATATAACGGCAGATAGTTTTGATTCAACAACGTGGAACCAAGAATTGATATGATTAAGTACATTTTTTCAAATATTGAAAAATGATTAAATCGACTCTCAGAAAAATATCATCGTGACTACTTGTGTGGGATTCGAGAAACCGCATCCGCAAGCTTACATGGCCGGTGCATTCCCAATTATACCAACGAGTCACTGGTACTTAGCGAGAATTTCTAACAATCATATCCTATAAGTGAACCAACGTACTTATTGTGTGACTTGCAATACTAGACTTTTAAACCAAAGTGCTGAGTGAAACATTTAAATCCGATCTGGGTGTTATTATTTTTGAAGTCTAGGCAAAATCGTACTTACTATGCGACAAAGATAAACCAAGAATATTAAGAATATTTTAAATTAATAATATTTGTTTTCTCGACATGAACCGAAATTTTTTTGCATATTAATCTTGGTAGCAATACGCAAACCGCGTTTTGAATCTCCACAATTCATACCTATACCTATTGACTGGTTTTATGCTACGATTCATGGAAGATCAAATAATCGATATTCAATCATATGAAAACTTCGTTTCGAAAGCTTGTTTTTTTTTATGTACAGTAAGATTTTCTATACTACTATAACTTATGTTTCAAATATTTCAATAATCCGAACTCAATTTCCAACAACACGTTTTTTTTTGCGAAGGTTATTTGGATCAAGCATTCAATTTTCTCGTATCACATTTCTATTAAAGCTTACTTTGGAATTTAATTTTAACGCACCATATTCAATTATTTTTAGAACTAAATAGTTCAATGAGCATTAAGTAAATACTTAATGCTCATTTTTTTAATTCTACTCAATTGACTCTCAATTGACATGTAAAAAAAGGGATGAATCTGACTGAGGTGGGTAGAGTCATATTACAATATTTTATAGACTTGATTTTGATATTGTATACGCATACCCCCTCCGTACTTTGATTGTCTTTATAATTACAACCTGCAAAGGTCTGCAATCTTAATTGAAAGTATTTTTAGCTTACCCCGAGCGGGCATTTGTTTAACCCTACGTGACTTTCCCCGGCCGCAGCCTGCACGGCCTCAATGCCCAACAGAAACCGCTCTGACGTCACATATATACCAAACTCTACAAATAAAGTTGGTATATGTGCGCTAGTTACCTAAGAATTCTATAAAACGTTATATAAACTAATATATACGATGGAAAATTTCATATTTTATTTTACTGAATTATTCAAGCTATACGGCTTACTAATATTTTATAATGCCCCATGGACTTCACGTTGGCATTATGAAGAATTAGTTAATTTTTAAGCCAACATTAAATCAAAGAGTCATTAATTATAACTATGTATTGTATTATTTATCAAAAAATTCTTATAGATCTTGTAGTACCTTTGATAATCAGTTGTGAATTTCTTCAGGAAAAAATATATTAATATCATTAAAAATGTGAATACGACAGTGTTTTTTTTAATTTATAACAAAGGAATAGTGTATTGCAGGGGTGGCCAAAGTAAATTATGTTGTTTTATAATATATTTTGCTTATCTAGAGTGCACCTCGTATTGAAGCACAGTGATTAGATATACCATACTGTGTATTTCATACCTCTCTCTCCCCACTTCGACTACGCTTGATAGCATGATAACTATGATAACATGCCGATCGCGACACATTTTTATGATAAAAACTAGATCTTATGTATACAAAAGTTGGCTTCCTCTGGTATATTGCATCATATCTATTCTTCTCGCTCGGTTGCCTATAATAGATTCAGAACGAGAGCCGGGGTCCCTCCTCTACCGGTTCTTCTGTCAGTTATCCTGAACCCAAATCTGTCAGTTGGAAGCCGCGCAGCTCTAACTGTGCACTAAAGATCAATGGTTCTAACCCCCGTGCCACCAGGTCAATCAGTTTATCACAGACTCTCAGTTTTTTGTAAGCTCGGATATTAGAAACATTACTCTTAGCTTAAAATATAAAACAGATAACATTTCCAATAAATTGATTATTAGAGCATGTGTAAAATGTTCAAATGATTTCACAGTAAAAAATCAATATGAGCTAACTGATATTTGAAATAACCCGTGATTATAAATCAAAAATATTTTTTGAAAGTCAACAATAAGAATGTTTGCAAATACACGTACAAAAAATATTTGGGTTTACGCGAAATAAACTTCAATCAATACTCAGAGAGCTAAGTCGTGTACCCATCAAAAATCAATCCATTACGTCACACAGATAGGCTTACATCGCGTCACAGCCTGGGGAGGGTGTCGAGCACCCCAGCACGAGTCACGGGGGAATGCGCCCCTTCCGTAACGGCCCTATCAATTCCGAAAAAAGTAATACTGGGAATAATTCTAGACGACAGGCCGATATACAATCCCTCGGCCGTCACTTCAAACATTGCACAACTTCCCGGAATCTCAGACGACCGAAACAATTTCCAAGTGGGCCAAACAAGTCTCGAGCAATTCTGTCAAATCTTTGTTTTTCAGACAATGCGAGCGCAACGCCGTCGTCGCGTTTGAATTGACAAGTAGCACCCCCTATAAGCGACACTTTGTTATGAAAGCCTTTTAAAATTAATTGATCTCAATCCTTGAGATGTACTGTTCTGTGTAATGAATCTTCTTGTGGCTGCCGATGTACTCTTTCGGTGAAGTTCAGTAAACAAAAATTTAATCGCTACTTGATCGACTAAATATAATTGAAACCTAATTGCGGTTATTTACATGCTGTTCATTGCAATGAAAATATATATAAAGATAGTAATTTAATGCAATTATATTGACTGATCATAATTCCATAAGTAATATAACGCAATTTGAAAATTCCTATTATACTAAAAATAGCTTTAAAAAGATTAAATACATATTAGCACATAAAAAAGATAGACCGATATTGAACATTTATACACGTTTTAATCTTATGGTCATCGTAAGTCTATAATAACAATGTATTCATAGATATATCGCATCAATCAAATTGTTAAAATCAAAAAAGTTCACTACTATACAATCTTTATATAAAAAATTTTGCAAAGCAACGATCTTCTCAGTTCTGAAAAATTTCTTTACAAAAAAGAAATAAAAAACACCCAGTCATTTTTCAGCATTTAAATATTTTAAGGACGCTGTACTTAATAATATTGAATATTCTTACATTAGTATTCTGCACCAAATTTCCAGCACAATAAAAATAATTAGACAAAATTTAATTCTGACAATTAAATTATTTTACAAATTTATTCCTGGTGCATTTATAATAATGGGTTTTGCATTTCATTAATTACTTCAGTAGTAAATCAATTAGGAATAATGATATTTAAAGTTAATTTTACTGTTTTCAATATTCATGAAGAACCTGAATAATGTTTTCACAGAAATTATCATATATAGATGATTCAACTGTGTTAAAAAATATTTTATGAATTCATCTTTTTAATAATCTTTGAACAATAAAACACTACAAATATTAAATTAAATATGCTGTTTCTATTTTCTATAGAGCGTACTAATCAAATGAATATTTTTAGTACAATTAGACATTTTATTATTGTAGAAGGAGAAGAAACGTTTATGTATTACGAAAAATTATTTTTTAAGGATAAATATATTTTTTGATTATTACTTTTATGTTACTAGGCTTACATTATTGAATTTTTTTTTAATAATCTTATTTAATACTTCTAATGTATTGACATATTATGTATGATTTGTTTGAAACGCTTACAAAGTATTTTTAATAATGTACTTGGATAGAGAGTACTTGGTGGAATTTCATTTTAATATTTTTGAGTAAAATACTTGAGTGATTTTCCACATTTTCACTCTGTTTGATAATGCCAACGTGAAAGGTTGGCAAAACCGGTCACAAATAAATACGAAGATGTGGAAAATCACTCAAGTATTTTACTCAAAAATATTAGTATAAAAACTGTTAAAACGCTTGAAGGCGAGTCAAAATCAGACTGTATAGTGAATAATATTTTATTGCCAAGTCATGTGAGTATTTTTCATTTTAAAATACATCCACTCCAGGCCGCCTGTCATAATAAATAAAGAGGCGCCCGCTTGCTGCGCGAGAGCACCCCGGGAAAGGGGAGGAGAAATACAAGAAAAATACAGTTTTAACCCCTAAAGCCATAGGGGTGATCACTTTAAAGTCATTAGTCTTAAAAAAATATATATTCTTCTGAGAGCTAATGGATTTTCAAGCAAAAAAATGTCATGTTTGTCCTCATTAAGTCCCTCTCCACAGAAGAGGTTGACGACTATTTCACTGGGTATGTTTCACTCTTACTGAGCAAGTGTTCATGGTTTTCTATGGGAAAAATAGTGCAGTGGCACTTGGTTCTTCTAAACCGCGTATTAAAAATATAGCAATTATATAAACAATCCAGGAAATGTTCAATATTATTTTCCACAGTAATGTTTGATATTTTCGACTCAAATTACTCGACTCGAATTCGGGTGAATCAATAATACTTTTTTATTTTTGTCTATTTCGTAAATGTAATAATTATTTATTTCAACTATTCATACATTTTTTAATGTCATTTTTTTATGAAATAACAAATAAGCAAATACATATAATACTATATATCAAGGCAGACATAGCCGCAATCGATTTTATTACTTATTACTGCTTACTTATCTGCCCTTTTTTTGTGGAATCTTATATAACCAGAAAAGTTTAGTTAAGGATATTTTTTCTCGTTTATTAAATATAAAAGAAGTAAGTTGAACCTTTTCTTGTAATTGTCAGTTTTTTTTAACGTATTATAGACGGTTACGGCTATTGGAAGAGCTTATACTTTTTCGTTGGTATTAAATTTCATTCCGCTCTATTTGCCTTTAGGAACACTCTTTAATAAAAATGTTTTTGGTGGTAAGTCTGAAAAATTTGTAGCATGTGAAGCCATCCACTCGGGGGTAGGTTATAACTTGTTCAGTGAAATACATACGGACAACTGGGTCTCAAGTGAATATTGTAAAGGCCATAAGATCGTGTTTCCGGTTCATGTGAAACTAACCCTTTAAGTCAACTGCTGACTTTTTCAGTTTTTTTAATAACATTTATTTTTATATATATTATAAATATCGTTCAGCTGTAAATTGAAATGCGTTCAAGTCGAAAAAATATAAATGCGTGTATACTGGGTACGAAAACTATTGGGAGTTCGATAGTAAGCATTAAAATAACTTTGTTTAATACGCATATTAATTACACATAAATTGTTTTAGTGATACACCCTTTTATCATCAAAATATGTTTATATGTATATTTTCCTTTGTTTTGTGTATTTTTTTCTATAATTTAATCTGAAAACAACAAACCTTAAAAATAAGAGGCAGCAAGGGAAAACGTAGGAAGATAAGCAGTACAGATCATTTAGTAGCAATAACGACTGTTTCCTGTTCAATATATTTACATCGTTATATACAGAAAAATAACAAAAAACTGGCACCAAAGAAAGGTTTTTTCCTTTTAAAAATTCAAGCAATTTATAATTACAATAATATTGAATTACGTGGCTTTAAATACAATTATTTGTGCCAAACAGGTTTCTTTATAAATACCTTCCTATCGGCTCACGTTTTTTTCAATACAACTAGATAACACAAGAATCAAGAAATAGGTTATTCTTTCAAATACGTACGCTGTAAACAGAAAATATATCATAAATAATAATTATTCGATACCCAGGTGTTTGTTTTACAGGCAAACGCTAATTAACTTTACTAATAATCCTAACCGAGCTCATTGCGCACCACCTTAACTATATTGATACGATCAGATTACGTTCTTTGAATCTCCTGTTAAATTAATAATTATTCAACTTTGGTTATAAATATTAAATATCAAAATAATTTTCACGAAATTCCGAACAATCTCCCTCCTATATTCTAAAACTTACGATACGTAGGGCTCTCCCAGGAATATGGCCGCAACTTTGTGAAAGTTCTTATTACACACATAAATAAAGCAATTTGGTAATTTTTCTCCGAGTTAACATCAACTTATTTTATCTGCACCTCGAGACTGGTTTTGTCCCCCATTCTGTTTACAAAGGACGTCATTTATAAATTCCGTCCCTTTTCAGGAACATTGTGAAGTCAGCTACCTGCAAACCCCACAGCAAATGTTTGTGCTTTATCCCTCACTTTTTTTGTTTCACATCAAAAACAACAAAGAATACTTTTATTAGAATGTAATTAAAACAGTTTAAAAAAACCGCGTTCTCGTCCTCATACTTTATACATATAACTATTTACATTAAGTTGAACATTCACAAAGTTTGAAGACGTGCCTATAATATAAACGTAACAGACTTTTTTTCCAATAAAGTCTAATATAAACTTTTATAAAAGAATATGGACTGTATGGGTCATTGGTTTATTGAAAATTCATTATGAATTCACGATTCATTTAATTTTCTTTAAGGTAAGCTCACCCCATTTGTTTAGACATCAACATTTTTATGTGTATAAGTAAAGTTTGATATTGATCTCTAAAACCTCCCATAGAATGTACGATTAAATATACCTCAAGATAACAACAATCTTTAGAATTGAATAGATAATGTTTTTGTAATTAAAATCTTTTTTTTTATTTTATGAAATTTAATAGGTCAAAGTATATTTCACTGGTTGAATTAGAATTGGTTTGATTATTTATTTTTTTGGTATTTAACAATTATTGAAAAAGTTAACATTAAAATGGGAGCTTTATTGATATAGGCATAAAAATCATATACCAAGTTGCTTGCGTATTTTTTTCTCTAACGCCCAAGTTTTAAAACTATTTAATAGGTGGGTAATAAAAACAAATAATAATATAATTTCAATTAAGAAAACAGAAACTTTGAATAAAATAAATACTGCTTAATTTGTAATACCTCAATTCGGTAATTTGTCATTAATTTACTGGTGACTTTACCGATGATTTACTGTAATGTTTATAATGAATTACATCAAGTGTAATATCAAATTCCATAAAATATAATTATATTAATAAAATTTAATTAACTCACGGTTATTCCCGTTTATTTCTGAGTTTGTTATGATGATATAATAATAAGTAGACATCTTCTACCTTGCTTCTCCTATTCTTGTATAACATGACACTTCGTAAGCCTACCTAGAAACTCCATTTTATTAAGGATGAGTAATTATTTCTCGGATCATTTTCCATTTTTTTTTTCTTCTCTATCAAGTTTTAAATTATAAATCATAGGCTAAAAGTGTCCGTTGGGCGTTTTCTTTTAATAATATTTGGTTTTTGGGTGAACAGCGGGACTTTGGCATTATTACTTCTTTTGGCGCTTTTCAGTTTACGGAAAATTTAGTACCATATCAAAAAGGAAAATTAATATTTATTTTACGAGAAAAATAGGCCTCTACCTATAAACAAAAACAAGCATAAATTTACCGTGTTAAAATTTTCACATTATTCGCTTTACACGTATGAAATTTCGCTAACGTATGATAATTTTTTTTTGTTGGATAATATTCTTTCAAAATATGAAATACATCAAAATCATTTATTTTTAACTGTTGCGTATTTTTTGTTTTAAATTTTTATAAATATAAGAGTTTAATTTTTCAAAGCAAGAAGAAATATTATAACATTTAATTGTTTGTATTTAACACTGACACCCAAACAAGACTGCTTTTTTTATTATAAAGACCAAACGCTAGTAATTATATACAAATTTTATATGTCAGACGTTGACATGTGTCTAATTTCGATTTGCCATCTCGAACTAAAAAATTGTTAAAAGCCTTAATTCGTAGACAGAAACGCTGAAAAATCTCACTTAGTTTTTTTACAGTCTGTTTAAAAATCGCCTTGGCTGCATGAACTGATAAAGTTTTCGCAAAGACTTCGTCGTGGTCAGAGTTTTTCTATTCTTAAAAAAATGTTCAAGTAATACTTCATTCTGAAAGGTTTTTTTTATACATTAACAAAGAGATTGCGTAAAATTTCATTTATATTAAATCAGATTTCATTGTTTACTTTTGACCTTTCAAAAATCTATGCGCGTCCCTTTTTTTCCCTAAAAGGGTCTCTCTCTCTCTCCCGGCTACTTTACGCAAATTGAACTTGATTTATAAAAAAAAGCACTCCGGTTATTATAATATATTTTGGGTTATGAATATCAAATTAGAAAATTATACGTATAATGATGTTGAATTATTAAATGACATTAACTAACTTTCAATTTTTTTTAACCGTGAAATATTTCGTTTCTGTTTTTATTATTGTGCCCACATTTTTGTTTTTGTTTAATAATTTTATTGTTTACGATGATAGTTGCTTTTTGAATGTTCGTACTCTGCGTAAACAAGTTCCTCTTGAACCCCCCGACCTTCCCTACCTAACTCTCTTCCCTCCCCCAAGGCGTAAAGTAAATTAAGGTCCACCACAGCTCTATCGAGTCCTCGCCGGACCTTTTAGAAGATATACTGTATGAAGAGCGCAAAGAGCATAGACCTCTCCTTTTCCTTTTCTATCTTCCAAAACGTAAGTCGCAGTGGCACGCCCACAGCAGATAAATTAAAAAGACAATTATCATAACATAATTCCCAGAAAATTTCTCGAGTATTTGAAACCATAAAAAGCACTTTTATAATATGAAAAATAAACGTCGCAGAGTCACGCCCCGTACACAAATTTTAAAGTCAATTATCGTGAATTCAGTCAAAAATAAGGTAGTATTAGAAAAAGTTTATTTTAATAGAATCTCAAAAATATTATTAAAATGCGTTTTTTTAGGTGAAATGTTATCGTTTGAGCAATGTTACATTGTATCATCTTTGAAAATAATTGTGGTAAAATCAATTAACAAGTTTCAGCGTCGCTTTTAAAGCAATGATTTAAAAGATAGATCAAGATAAATAAATTAAAACTTATACAATGGGACGTTACAGCCATGAATTGTAAATGTATATCAATAGTCAATAAAGGTTAAATTTTATCTTACAAATAAATTTCCAACTCATAACAGTTGTTTTATTTGCAAATTGAAATGTTATTATTTACAAGTAAAGCATTACCGTCAACTTTAGAAATATTTCATTATGAATAATATACGAGAACCTTCACTAATGTACCTTGTTTTTTCTTTTCTTATACCAAACGAAGAACCTCGCACCCCACCCCATCTTTCATCGGAAACACTGGCAATGTGACATTCTCCTCCCGTTTAATCCGATATATTTTCTGAGCAACGTCTCCTACCCTTATTATCTCTCTAATCTACTCATTTATCCCTTCACAGCTTTCTGCGCGACGACAAATTTATTTTAAGTCTTCTTTAGAAAAATCCTCGTCAGAGGACACATTTTTTCAGAAGTGTAAATAATTTTTGTGAAAATCCACCAAATGCGTAATCAAGGCATAAAAAAAATTATTTGCTCACACATTAATGCAAACGATTTAATATTTTTAAATTTTCATAGATGAAATAATATTTTGTACTTGTCTCCGCCTTTATTTGGACTCTTATTATTGATCATTGCCTGTTGATAAGTATTGATACGCATAATTGTGTATTTGTATTTGGTTATACGTATAACGTAAATACCTGATTAAGATGATTCATAACAGCAAAACTATTTGTAAATTTATAAAAATATACTCTCGATTAGTTAACCAAGTTGTTTTTTTTTTTTTTGTTTTTTCTGCATTAGTCTTTCTGGAAGTATTAAGCTGATGAAAATTAACTTCTTGCAAACTATTCATCTAGCCTTTATATTGCTAATTCCCTCGCTTTAGCCCTAGATGAAGCGCTTGTATTTAACTGATTTAAATCTAAAGCACCACTTGAGTAGGTCTATAACTGATAACAAAGCGTACATTTTCCATGGCTTTTGAAGAACCGAAGGTTTTACTGTTTTTCTTTACACAAAATGAAATCGAGATTTTCGAGAACAACCTAACTTACTAATAAAATGATTCGTTGTTTTCATTTACATCTTATTTGTTCACTCATAGTTTATTTTAAAAAATACTTGATTTTTTTAAAATCATAATGCGTTAATTTAAAGCATTAGATTTCAGCCTATATTAATGACAATTATTTTTAAAACGTTATTTTGTTAAACCATGATTGTGTTGAATCATAAAGCACATATCATTAAGATCTAAAATTTACTCAGTTTAAAGTCCTACACAAGCACTATAATATAATTAAATACCACAACGCTCTGCAGCCAAGTGTATTCACTAGTCTAATTATACTATTATATAATTTTAACGGAATTGCAGACAATTGTTTGTTATTATAGCCAGTAACTATTGCATATTATTAGAATAAATCTATTTTGATAGTGGTTTCATATTATTATTCTGTGTGTTATATAATTGTCACATATAGAAGATAGTCGTGTTAAGTCTTCATACTACATTAAGAACCTAATAAGAAAATAAATTATTGCCAATATATCTTTACTTTAGAAGAGTTTTTAATAAACACAAAGTCAAGTTAAAAATCAAGTTAAAAATATATTAAAGTCGAATAACAACAATAAATTTTTTAACATTATCATGAGCCCAGTACTATAAAATAATTTTCAGTAGATAATATTTTACCGGAATGTTTATATTACCCTAAAATTTGTGCGCCATTTTCATTTAATGTAATGCCAGTGAAATCCCTTGAATCTGGGATCTATACTTAATCTAGTTTTCTGTATTCAGTGAGCAGTTAATTATGCATTGAAGCTTTTCGCTGCTCTATCCCAAAAGCTCAGTTGTCCTTGATTTAAAATCAATACATATATTTTGCAGCAACATGACGGCAATTTCAAACGAAGCTTTGCTGCTGGTCTAACGTACTATAATATCTATATTGGTGAAAAGTAAACGAAAAGCAAGTAACTTCGATAATAAGTAAATACATGGTTTTATTATTAATGTCAGAAATGAGTATACTCTTAGGTATTTTTATAGGTTTTGGCAGCCATTGTTATGAGTTGGTTTTGATTCTTAGGTGATGAGTTGTTTCAAGTTTTCGGTACTCCAACGAAATTGACAAGAATTTCTAAAGGACCGAAAGCATAATATTTTATTTCTTATTTTTAATTAATTTCACGTTATTGCTTTGGTATTAAAGCTCATAATAACCACTGTTTAATTTTACAAAAATAAACAATACAAAACTAGTGCCATAAATTGTTAATCAATTTAAAAATCATAGTCTTACTTAAAATTATGTTTTTACATGAGATCAATCATAAATTATACTTTAATGCCTTTAAATTATAATTACTACATCCATTTTTTAAATTTGTTTAATATGTGAATAGTGTTTTATTAATTTCATATCCAATATTTGCACAATCTTGATTCCTTTTGAGTAAAGAGTTTTTTTATGGGACCAGCTTTTTCTTAGCTGCTTTAATTTAAAATTTTAACAGTTAATATATCGCATGTTGTAATTTAAATTAAATTCGTATAAAATTGTCACCTCACCCAGCCGTCTTCTGCCAACAGCAAACAACTTAGAGTAAGTGCTTCTTCTGAAAAGATAACACTTATAATTATATAAACATACAGCTCAAAAAACACATAAGTATGCCCTTTTATCTAATAAAGATGAAGAATTCTTCCATGCTTACTTTTTGGTAAAATTTATAAATATATGTATCATTTATTTTATTTTTTTATTACTTTATTTCTTTTGGTATTTCATTTCTTTGTTTGGGTTTATGATTTTCGATAAAAGTTACTCTATTATTTATTTATTGCTCACCTATAAAAAATATTTTTTGATGTATTTTTTTCGTATCTTCACTTTTTTATACGTAACTTCCTTAATTATTAATTATTTTTTTATTACTATTACTATAACTATATTCGGTCCTTTCTCGTTTCGGCTCGGTACTGTTGAAAAGGATTATCTTGCTGGCTAAATTAGTTTCTCCATTACTCATCAGAGATCACGCGTTTTTTTTTCGTAGTTATTCTCGCTAGCAAGTATACTAACCTTAATAGTCAATATCATTGAACATCTCCTTGATAATGTTATATTCTATATAACGTCATGTCACTTAAAAGAAGTCTTCATAGTTAAATCCCTGTGAAGCTTATCTTTTAATTGTTTGCGTTTCCCGAGGGGCACGAAGCTTTGCAAAGTTATTCCTTATTTCCTTAGAATGTTAACGACATATGTTTTTCCACGCGTCAATTACGACGGGTATTCTAATTACTAACAAAGTCAAGCAAACCACGCAAAATGTTCTTCCTTGAGATACTCAGCTTTCCACCTAATTTAATTATTCCGTCACGTTGGAATTTTATATTAACTGTTAACCAAGTATAATTCTTTAATTTAAGTTTGCTAAAGCTGTTGCTAGAAGATAACACTTTTTTTAATATTACGATATAATAAAGTTGTACTCATATGAACTGAACCCTTAAATGTATGTTGTATTAATTTAATAACACAATACACCGAACAATGTATCCTTATTGCTAGAAATGCTAACTCACATTACAATCAAATGTCTTGTACTTGTCTTGCCTTCTACAAATTATATATTGAAGCTTTTAGTACTGTCGATCTAATGATTAACTGATATACCCCTGGAGTCTTATATGTATGGGGCTTCAAAAGATTGACACATGATATTATATAATAATATATATATTTAAACAAATGACAAAATATTTTATAACTTATCCTTTAATCTATTCTAAATCATGTGGTTTACGAATAAAATATTAAAACGGTTAACAATTTATAGTATATATATTAAAAGAATATGTCAAGCATGACACGTTGTACTCTTATTATAAAAACCCAAATACTTTTGTTGTATATAAATGACAAAAATATTATTTTCGTGCTGTAAATCAATTTAACTTTTTTTTACGTTACCAGCATCAAATCAGCCGGAGCTTAATAAAGACAGTGAAACCTTAAAAATAAAAATCCAATTTTCATTCAGCCACCAATTAGTTAACTACCCGGTGGGTTTTTAGAATCTCATTTAAGGTTTAACAATGATGGCAGCACTCCGAGACGAAGATAAATTATGGCAAATTATGTAACAGATACTCTTATATGCGGCAAATTTATTTTCCCAAACAAAAAATGGTTTGTCCTTCACCGTGAACTTGAGAATACAGCAGAACATATTTATTTAGGCCTGTTGGTAAACTATTACTTTTTTCTCTTGAAAATTGTTCGTGTTGGTGAAAACATTAGGTTTTTTTACGAATTACAACTTTTTATATTATTAAAAAGTTCTTCCTCTGAAAATTAAGTGTGTGGTAGCTTATTATTTTTTAAAATATAAAAAAATAACTTGGCAAATTTTTTGGTTTAAATATAAGTTTTTTTATGAAAATATGTTTTTTTTTTATAAATATCGTATGATATTTTGAAACCAATTTAATTTTTTTTGTATGCTTTGAAAAGCTTATTAAAAAATATTACTTTTTAAGCAATTTACTGTTTCTAGCAGCAGCATGCAATATTTTTTCAAATTTTCTGTATAATCACTTCAGCAACACCGCATTAAATGCTTCTTTTTCGAATTATTAAAACATTTTTATCTTCTAGGGAAATTTTTCTCTCAAAAGCGGAGGCGCTATAAACATCATCAAATTTTTCTCTCTCTCCCTTTTTTTCTCTTTTGTCAGAATTTCACTGTCAATATTATGGAACGTATTACTTTACCAAAATATAAATTGAATACACGATACGAAAATATGAAACGTATCACCTCAGAACCGTGTTACTTTTTGACATTGCTTTATATTGATGAATTATTTGTGCAAAAATATCTAAAATATACACTAAGCCACCAGTATTGTTATAAAGTTCAAATTATGTATAATCTAGAATTAAGCACTATACAATAAATAAATTTTAGTCGGTGGAATCATGCATATTAACTTTATTATTATGGTGTAATTAAAATTATTTTAAAATATAATATTAGTATAAAAGTTAGCATTGTAACCAATGATTTCATGAAAAAAATAATACCATTAAAAATAAAAATAGCTTTCTTTTTTAAAAACAGTCTATTAGTGAATTTGTTGGCCGTAAAATCCACTTAATATGTTTGTTTGGAAAAATTATTTATTAACTTAATTTGACTAAGATATAGTTGAAACATTAAAAATAGTAGAAGCTGTTAATAAGTATATAAGTTATATTAGTTAACATCTTCTTAGGTAAACATAAACGAAAATTAACATACTCAAACATATAAACAGTTTTCTCGTAAGTTTCCGATACGAATATTACGTATATTCTGCTCATAAATATTAATTTCCAAAGCCTATTATAAGTTTTTAGGTCTTGGGGTTATGTTAAAGAGAGTTTTCCGGCGATAGTTGTTATATCCAAAAACTTTTTTGAGTCCAAAACTTATTGCTTAAAAAAACAGTATTATGTAAATATTCACAATCTCTTTCTTTTCTTATATGTATTGTGGTTGGCGCAAAAAGTAGTATTATTAAAATAGACATTAAGTAATTTAAAAAATATGAGTTTTATTTAAGCGTTTGTTATTTTTTTGTTGACTGTTCAATCGATGCTATATAGATGATATTAAGAGTTAACAATCCATCTTCAAACCTTTCAGGCGCCCACAAACAAAAATGTATCTCCTAGCCATTTGGCTATTTGTACTTGTACAAAATTCACGTCATTCTTATATTGTACAAGTATATTTCTTTAATAGTCTGGAAAAATGAGTTCTTCGTTATATATCGTCGTTTCATTTAAGTTTAAAACATTTTTCTAGAGGGAACTTCTCGGAAATAAAATGCCGCTGTTGCTGTTGAAATTTTTCGCATTGCACTGATACTAACCCAAGAGGGGCCAACTTTGTGATAAATATTCAATTCAAGTTTTCTCATTATTCGAAAAACACATTCTGAAAGTCTTTCGTCATTTTGTTTATGAGGCCAAGGTCTAAAAAAACCACCCGTGTTTAAAAAGCAACACGAGAGGAAAGATTTCTCGCTTTCCATCATCATAAGTGAACGATTATATTGCCATAAACACCTTAAGCAAGGATTACTTGTTACATGTTTATATCTGGTAGACAGAATAATAAAATTGAAGTAAAATAAAATATCAAATCATTTTATATAAAAATCACATATAAACTACATTCACCAATCAACAAAAAAAATTATTTTTGTTTTTTATCATCACAAAAATCAATTTAACATAGTTTTATTCCTTTTTTTGTTAAATATAATATGTTTGTAGTTTTATAATGGCTTTTGACGTTTTATTGATAAGGCTTTTCTTTTCCTTGTATTTTATAATATAAAATAGCTTTTTTTAGTACTACGTAATGTTCCTGACAATTAAATTTGATAGTAAGATAATAAAAAAAAACTTTTCATGAATCCGATAACAAAGCTTTTATGGAAACTCCATTATCCGAAATACTTTAAATTTTATTTTTAAATTTCTATTATCAATTTTGGAGGATAACTTAATTATATAGCATAAATCTTGTTATCTCTTAATTATAAATGAGCTTAAAATGAACTTGTAGTTTCAAAAATAATAAAGTAACTAAAAGTGTCATATTAACTTTTTAAAATTAAAACTTTCTTTAGAGATCTTAAAAGACAATTAAAGAGTAATTTTTATATAGAAAATTCACAGTTAAAGAAATGATTATAACATGTTCATTAAATGGTTGATCGAATATAAAAAAAGTTTGTGTCTTATTATATAAGCTTGTATAACAAATCTAACATAAAAAAAAAACATTTTTTTGTTCTTCGTGAGAACACTGTTAAAATCAAATCGTTTTTTTTTTTCAAAAAATAACTCTACAATTGAAATACTGCGTATGCAACAATAAACATGAAATATAAAACATCGTCTGTTGAAGCGAGAAACTTTTGAGATATGAGTCAAATATTCAAGAAGAATGAGATTCTTCGAGTAGACCGCACAAAGTAGGCTACTTGGAGAGTCTATTTATAACTTTGAAGTAGACTTTTGTCGTTAATATTAATAAATAACTACTTTATCTAAATATCAGAAATATAGGCGTTGGGTTTTAAGAGAATCCACTTTCATTCCATTTTATTAATTAATCATAATTCTTAAATGTCATAAGACAGATAATTTATATTCAGTAGAGTATACCTGTCATTTCTATAATTTATAAAATTGAGTTTTACATTTAATATATTATTTAAAATATTAAAGGATGATCAGGTCAAAATGATTACAGTGAATTCCTACAGTAAATGTTTTCTGTCAATAGATATATTTTCGGTACTGAAACACAACTTTATAAAATAATTATAATTAGTAAATAAAACTCTTATCAATAAGATTTTAATACTTGTGTTTTGAATGTGAAAAGAGTATGTAAACAATGTATTTAAATATGATAAGTTTAATATTTTTAACAAAAGTAATTGCTGTTATTTTTTTTTTCAAAGTTATATTTTTAGTGTTATATGACTTTTTATTTATCAACGTAACTAGTTTTACCAACATCCATAATTGGCTATTGCGTGTGATCCTTAATATCCGTAAAAACAAATTGTTAAAAAATAATAGTTTAATACAAATTGGTATTGAAGACAACATAAATTTAAGCAATGTTAGTTTTCTCAGTGGCCATACATTATCGTCGATTTTCATACAATAAGCTTCAGACTCTCACAATGGGCGAGTAAGAGATCTTTTCATTTCTCCGCTCCAAACTTTCCTCTCGTCGTATTTCATTACAGCGTCTCTGGATTTATCTCTCCGGCATCTTTATTACATTACGCAGCCTTATTTTTATATTATATTATAGGCAGTTGAGGAAACTTGATCCGCGCTTCAAATTTTCGAAACAACTAACTTTTCAGCGTATTTTTTTATTTTCATGAATAATACGTCTAATGTGCATTAATGAGGCTTCAAATTTTTTTTTTAATATTAAATATTCATTACTATAGCACGACCAACCTAAAAGACTCAACTAGCGTTTTAAAATATTAAATATGTTTTAAATCTTCCGTTTTATTTATAATTAAACTTCATTTACAACCTTAATTTTTATCTATCAAACAAATTCATATTCATCTCTTGTCATATTAAGCTTTTTCAAAGCTAGATACAATACAAAGATTTATAGTTGTGATCTTTTTTTTTTACTGTATGGCTACAACAATAAAATATTTCATACAAATATTTTAGTAACAATGATTATGAATATTTACAAATATATTATAAATTTGCATTGAGCATATTTCATTTACCATATATTTATAAATAATCCATTCGCATATAGATCTTGAATCAAATTTCCAAAATGTTTGTGATGGGATGAAAAATTGCACCACCAAGACTACGTCGTTCAAAAAGACAAGTAGCGTCAGAAAATAATATCTAAGAGGTGTTGGTTTGCATACCAAAAAATTATCTGTTTTTAACGACATTTTATCAATTCTTTTAGTATTTTGAATCCATAAAACCTTTTTTGTATTTTTTTAAATTTATGAGATTATTAGGATACTGTGCTTGATGTACATAATTATTATTAGGGATCGCTATTCCTCGGGGATGGATTGAGGACATTGTCCTAAATACCTTCGGGCCTAGGAGTAACCGGAAACGTCGATGCCGGCCACAACCCCACATAGTTCTGATACTTGAAATACTTCCACCGTGAACTTTACACTTTGAATTTTGTTTGAAATAAATCAATCATTACTTACCGTATAACTTCGATTATTAATTAGTATTGAACTCGAAAAGGCAGAAAGAAAACATTCACCCAAGTAAGTTGTCTAAAATTGTATAAAAACTCGACGCTTAACATATTTATAATAACCGTATATCATCGATTCTTGTGTGAGGATTTCATTCCGTATTTATGTGAAACAGAAAAAAAAACAATGAGTATCTGATTTATAATACATGATGACTTGTACTTTTCTAAAATGAAAACAACAAAAGTTGGTATATCTTGATACTCGCAGGTATTTTTCTGCTTATCTGCGATATCGCACTGCTAACACAATTTCACTTATGGAAAGTACAGCATAGATAAAAAAAAAAACCGTTCATTAGGCTTGCGCATACAAAAATCTTATCAACGTCGTCGCTGGGGATTCCAGTAAACAAGGCTTGATCCAATATTTTCTCCATACATTTCTCAAAGAACACAGCCGCGGGCCATCCTCAAACAACCCTGCGTAGCGAGCCACTCCATTGGCAAGAGGCCAAAACTTACTATTTCACCCCCTCGTCGTAATATAAATCGTAGATGAACCCTTTTAGCGGCTTTACCAAAAAAAAAAAAAAAACATTCGTGAAATAACTGATTTCAAATGTATCCTCAAAGACATTTCTTAGTGCCTGCGCAAGCAATTTGATGAATTTAAGCTTTTTTGAGTTGATAATTTTTTTAAAAATCAGATCTCAATTACAATACATTTTTTAGATTTTATAAATTTGTATTTATTGTGCATTTCTATCAATATCAAAGTAAACTTGAATTCGTTAATTTCATTTACTTTTTAGCGTCATTATCAAATTAAATGGTCTTTTATTTATGACATTGTTTGACAAAATGTTTTTTCGATAATTTGATAAAACCAGGTTTAAGGTGTATTTTAAAAACTTAATTATTGAAACGGGTCGACAAATATGTTATTAAAATAAACTCTGAAGTTACTTATGCCCTTGCCAATATTCAAGTGAAAGAAAATTAAATTTATAAAGCTACCTTATTTTAATTAAAAATTAGCATGCAAAATAATTCAAATTAACGAGCTTCTTCAAGTTCAAACATTATTTTGAAGTTATAAATTTCTAATTGTTAATTTTCAATTCTTAATAAAAAAACACTTTTACATATAAATCAGGTGAATTTTCCATTCATTCTCAATCAATTTGAATATTGAAAATTAAGTACTTTTGTGATTTTTCCACATGTTCAATTTTATTGGTGACCAGTTTCAAGTTGTAATACACGAATTGCACCAATTCAAATATATTGAAATAAGTTTGACTCATCTTATATTTAGATAATCCTATCCAAAGATAAGCCGTAAATAATAAAGATAAAAATAATTGTTTCGAATTCTTCTCTTCTCGGTATTTAATCTACGATAATCATGATTACAGAAATCCGTATGTGGTGATAAAAACGATACCGTATCAGTTTTATACTTTTGTCGTATAGAGGTGACTAGGTATGGAGAAGTATGGGGATGACTGAAACATCTTATTTTAGTCTCCAAAACCTGTTAGGGTATACTTTCATATAAATATTAAACGAAATTGTGAAACCTAAGGATTTTTTCGGAGCATCAGCTGAATCTTTTTTTCATACACTCTGTGTTCAACTACGATCACGTCTTGCTTCTAACATCGTTCATCTTTTCTATATTTCATTTTTATATTTATCTCGCCTCTATGTTGTACTGATGAAAATGCTGTACTTAATCCATTTCTTTTTATATTTATTTGTATGAAACAACACGACCTTTAGAGGTACTTAAAAAAAACATACGTTTTGTTTGATCTTATGAGATTTGTAAGGAAGATATTTTATATAAAAAATATATTTCTTACAAAAAAGTGGCGTTTCTTTCTTTCGCTACATGTATATGTCGTTGTCAAGGATCTGATATGTACTTATCAAAACCAGGCTTTTTTCATAGATATTTTTTAAAATAAATAATATTTTAAAAAAATAGTAGCGTTCTTGTGAGCATTTTAACAAAACTCAAATATTATTTCTTGACTCCTTGCAGACAGGAAAAACATATAGTTTTAAGTGTTAAAAAACGCTATTATAAAATCTTGTTTTATTTACCGATACAGATTATCCTTTTTTATCATAAATACCGATTATACTCAGTTGCTGTAGTATTCTGCTGTAAATCCACGGTATGGCCCAACAGTAACCTTTAAATAATTATTTATAAATACAATAAAGAGGTGCACTTCTATGGCTTGATTTTTTTCACAAAGAGGTCATATACTTTACACCCTGGTTCTCGATATTTTGCATTATGTTTTCTTATTTTTACCACTTTACATGCTAAGCTATAATAAAGATAAATTATTTCCATTATCAGCGCAGTAACACCCCAGAAACTAGCGCCCCTGTAGAGTGGCATTAATATACAGGTACGCGGGTAATTTATTCATACTTTTACCTTTTCACAGCACAGTGGGTAAATTAAGACTAAAAATAACCCAAAGAGACCGGCGCCGGGGCCGTTATTGAATAAAATTAAAATTTTAAAGTGAAATTTCAAAAATATGCAAACATCTGCCCAACGAATATATAAATAAATAAACAAGAGTGCCTACCATCCAACTGGTATGGATTGAGTAAATAGATATTTTTTAATTTATTGAAAATAAATATGCATATTAAAAAAAATATATATTTAAGTTCGTGAGTGTAACTTGTTGGTATTCAATATAATTGTTATAACTTTAAGTATAAGAATTATTAGATCAAAACAAGACGTTTTACAAAATATGATCATTGATATTACGATCTTCAAAATTTCAAACCAATTAGTAAGTTTTTGATGAATACAATTTAGTAATTCGACAAATGTATTTCGTTTGCAAATAAATAATAAGTAGCATTCGATTGAAATGGTTATCTATCATAATCATATCATAAACAGAAAGTTTTCTCCTCTTTGTAATGTACGTCTTATTACATGAACTTCTTTCTGTGTTTTTTTTTATATATAACTGTAATATTATCTGACAGCATTTTATGAAACTTTTCACAAATACTTTCGTCACCGTTTTTACAAAAAAGATTTTGTGTCCAGATATCAACCCGGGGGTGGTGTCAGAACCATGATAACATTGACACTAACACGACAAAACTTATTATCTGCAAGCTTTTATCACAACATTGACTACCAAAAGATCTCAAACGCTTCAAACATCCATGTGAGGCTTAACATATGTTTTTTTTTGCTTTTATGTTAACGCCTCACACTAGAATTGCCTTCAAAATTCTTTTTTTACTGGCAATTGAGGTCTGGTGCCTTCAATGTTTTGATCACAATGGCCATAAAACAGAGAAAACATTAATCAAATATTACATGACTTTCAATTATTATTTACTTCATTAAAATAGAAATAAAGAAATTTGTTTCATTAGGGCTTACTTATAGTCTATTAAAATGAATAGATTTGTTTTCGTGGGTTTTGAGCTGCTTGAAGTTTAAAAATTATCAGGGGATGTTCATGGGATCAAGGAATCTTCAATATTTTGATATCAATATCAAATCTTTAATTAAACATTTAAAAAACCATATTAACTAAAACCTAACTTATATGCCTTTTTATTCCAACCTAATCTAGCTTAAAATGTTGACTCAGCTTTTATTTTAAATTAATTAAAATTACGCTTTTATATTTATACGGAATAATTTTAATGGCAATACACCGTGATAAAGTATCATACTATGCCGATATCTTTTCAGCATTTTTTGATGACTCATAAATTCCATAAAAATGCAAGGAAACTATCAGCATCGTCAAAACATAACAGCCGGTAACTTGTTACTATCGCTATGGAAACTCTTACTCTTACTCTTTATGAGCTAAGATAAGAGAAAGTTATGGGATAGCACTACATGGCACTCATCGCCCCATGGCACTCGTGGGACTTAATACACTACGTCATTATACCGGTCCAGCAGAATCTTAGCATTTATCAGAATTGTAAAAACGCATGATTCAAAGCAGCAAAAATATTATATAGAGTCTTAGAACTCAATAAATTCTGTTTGTAGAGACATTTTCACACTTGTGCTAAGATGTCGAATATTGATGAAAAACCCACGCTTTTTGCACCAGTCTGTATAAACGCACGTTGTGAAAGTGAACATAATGAATGACCATGCGGTTATACTGAGTTAACACTGAACTTGCATTGTTTCTAGGTCTATTGACAACTGCTATACAATATTATTATATCATTCTATCGTTATATTCATTTTCATTTTAAATTAAAACTGGGTTGGCGTAACGCTAGGGCTACGGCACGCCACCGATCAATTTGAGCGTCTGCAAGTCGTTTCTTAAAAGTTATTTGATTTACATTTATCCCCTTGAGGCATTCGGCGACAGCCCTACGAGAGGGTGGTCTGCCTTGTAAGCGTGTTTCCTCGACTTCTTAACTTTCTTCTAAGTGTTCCCATCCCATCTCCTTACCTGGTCTTAAGGTGATCTCTTTGTTTTAGAACTGTAGAATAAATAAAAAAGATGCTGTTCAGTTTTCAAGCTGTAAAGAGTTGACCTGCTTAGGTTGTTGTGCTCATTGTCAATGCTATTTAAAATCATTTAATTTAACAGATTAAAGCTATACACGATTTCGATTGAATATGTCTATGATATCTTTAAGTTATAGCTTTAAAAAATGGACTTTTAAAACTAGCTTTGTTGATTTATCATAGTAAGAAGTTAAGACTATCGACAATTTAATCAAAATTATCTAGTTTGATACTCATTCTAAGCTAACAACATTAGATACTCACGTGTAAAAAAGCGTCAGTTATTTTAACTTTCAATCCTATGTTTCAGTTTTGAATCTAAATTGTTGTCGAGATATTAATAAAACCATAACAACGAAGTGTTTATTAATTTGTTTATTGCTTGAAGATCATCTAGTATCAAAGTTATCAAAGACTCAAAATTAGAGCAAATTGACACTAATTAAACATTAGCAGCCTAAGCCTGGTTAGTCATCTTCCCAAGACTATTACATTTTATCAAATGTATTTATACTAAAAAAATTCTTAGTAAAAATACAAACGTAAGATAAGTTACGGTGATTCAGCAGTACGTGTCGATAGCTTATCAAAAGCTCCTTACGACCGTGCAAAAGAGAAAATATGTGAAAATAAAGGTATCTCGATGTCTATAGGTAATTTGAGTTATCTCCATACATTTTGGAACCCTCTGGATGAATCTGTTTACGTTTTCTCTCGTTTGTAAAACGATTTCTTCTATACTTTTTTATCGTGTATTGTTTTCTCAGAAGCTCTCCCAGAGCGAACTTTTTCCGACAAAACATGATTTGAGCTTTTCTTATAAATTGTTTTTGTTTTGCATGTGACGTGTGCTGGGAAATCATTATTTTCTCGCAAATGTCAAATGATTGTTATGTAATATATTCAATTTCAAAAGCACATTATTTTGATATGCGCCACAAACAATACAAATCAAACAAATATAAATTGTAAACATATAAAAAAAACCTTATACGTCATAGCAATTACAGCCTGGCTTAACAACTCACAATGTTGACTTAGTGTAAATATTTAAATAAGAGTTTATTTTCTTTAGATTAAAACAATTTGACGTTTATATGTTAAGTAAATTTATCAGAATTTTCGTTTTGTTTTTATTGTGTATGTACAATATAATAAATCATAGTTTAATGATACATCTGTATATCTTTGTGTAAATATTCACGGTAGCCTGTTTGGCTGACCTTTCGAAGTAACCTAACAATAGAGTGACAGTCAGCAAAACTATCTCAAATTGAGACTTATAACCATAAGACTTATACCAAAGCAAAACTAGAACTAACAAAAAAACACGGTTATTATGTGTATGGAGTCTCATAAAAAGCACCTTGCAAGAGAATATTGTGGCTTTTAAATAAATTGTTCTAAAAAATGTCTGAAATAAATAATGACAAATCAGATTATTAAAAAAAACAATTGACTGAAAAATAAGTACTCAAATATTTTAAGCAACCCAAAATTTGTTTATTTCAAAACCACTCTTTTTTACGATTCTGTTACTACTTTCACGTCAAAAATATTGATCTTTCAGATTCAGGTTTCAGCAGGCACAACTAAAATTGCCTGTTACTACATTAAACTGCTGACAAGTCGCCTCTCAATTGTATCCTCTACTTTTACGGAGAAGCGTAGGTAATTGCTGATTGTTCAGATTTTCTTCGGGAAAAATCAAAATTAAATAAAATTATGCGGAAGTTTTATGATCAAGTAGCATTGTGCTGTAAAATACTCATTTACAACTGACAAATTGTTATTTGCATTTACTTTTTATCTGTGATCAGGTGTTATGATACTAATCCTTGCCCGACACGAAAATCCTACGTGTTACAATTATTTTTTAATGATTGTTTGATTTCATGTTTATGAGACATTATTTTACAGTAAACATGTACATATAATAAGCCCAAAGGTTTACTTTTAAGCTTTTTCATTTGTCATGTTTTTTTTTTTACTGTACATTATTATTCTTTAGCTGTCCATCCGAGAGTTTTTTTCCGTTTTTTATAGCCAAAGTTGAAGCCAATTCCTTATATTTATTACTCTCTGTTATTTGATTTTGTACTGCTTTATACAGTCACATACATTTCCACTTAAATGATATATTGTGTACAATTTTCCGAGGCAGAACTTTCATATTTAAATTCGTTTGCCAATGTCAAATAAAAAAAAACCATCCCAGACTCCTGTCTGCGTTCATATTTGACTGAATTTTTACATAAGAAATTAAATCTCTTCGGCTGGCTCTGAAAAGTAGGCCATCGCGACTCGACAGTGAAACAAAAAATATTTTAAAACTGAAAAGTATTTTCTTCAGCGGTCACCTTCTCTGATAGCGTCACGTTGTTAAACCACTAATACTGTGTGACTTGTGTCACGTCGTGTGCCCTTAGAAAACAAAAAGTCCCCATCCCGAGCTTCTGACTGAAACGATGTAAAGATAAAAATACTTTTCAGTGCGTCTTTTATGTAAAAAAAATTTTTTTTGTTTTAATTGGTGCATCTTTGGCTCCTAATTGCTTAAGAATATTAAATTGACGCTATTATTACATTCAATAGTTTTTTAAAAATATGAAAAAGAATTTAATTATATTTTAAACATCCCAAGAAAATAAGGTGTAAAAAATAATAAGCATCAATAAAATCTGTATATTGTAAAAACAAAAACAAAAATCTTAGATATTTTAATTATAAATCTAGAAATTTTAATAAAAAAATACGGATTTACTTCAAAAGATAAAGTCAAATAAATCCCGTTTTATTTTCTCTAAAATGTCGGTATTAAATCCACATTTAGAATGTAAATTAAAAAACAAAAATGTTATGGTGAAAATATATTCCGTTTATTATCGAAACGTTCACTTAACGACTATTTTCAAGAAGTTTACGAAAGCATATATATAAATATAAAAATAAGAAAAATCATCTAGGCATTCTGACAATTTTAAATTCTACAGTCACGAGTCGTTGCTTTCTCGTAAGTTTATCTCAACAATTAGTCGTGTTTATCTTCTGGGATTTTTTTTTTTGCGTAATAGAGCAACTCCATGTATTAAGATATTTGTATTTATTCTTCAGCATGGCAACTGTAAATTGCGGCCGTGACCTTTGAAAGTCTGGTGTTTCGGTTTTCAGGCAGACCGACCGAGTGGTGAGTCGAGGCGTGGGGGTGGAAAAACAGAAGTTGTTTTTCAACTTTGAAAATAAATAGACTAAGTTAGCAACGGGCACCGTCTTTCAGTGCCTTTTAAGCGGGGGGATTGCCCACACAGTTGAGAGAGAAAGCATTTCCTCGAAATATGGGGGGTTGACTGTTGAAATAGAACCATTCGTTATAATTTTCTAATAAAAATTTCAAAATCACCTTTGCGTTGTTAACACGATTTTACAGAATTTATTTGTACTAAAAATTATTACTTTTTTAAGTCTCTTTGTTTACGATAAAATAAGCAATACATATCAAAACCTTTTAATGTAAATAATGGTGACATAACCTAAACTCCAGCACAATTGTTATATAATAATTACATTAAAAACATAAAATCAGAATATTGGTTTATTTAATGTAATAATATCGTTAATCAATTAAATTGAAGCAAAACACCCTCTTAATATTTAAATAATGCTTCAATCGTTTTCAAGATTGTTCGTTCATGAAGATGATTGAAAATTTCATTCAATTAAAAGTTTAATTAAATGCCAGGTATTAGTTGTTTTACTTGAAGCTGTTAACATTTTATGTTTTCTCTTGGAAGACCTCCGACGATCGCTTTCTCTCGAGTGCTAAATTTGAGTTAACATTATTTACTGCATACTATGAAAATGGGATGCATTCAGTCACTTAAGCATTTTCATGCTTAAAAAATAACATTGCTTTTATAAAACATGAATTGTGAATTTGTAAGTTAGTGGTGATGCTGGTAAATAGGCATCTTAAGGTAGTCTGAAAATCTATGTAATACAAACAGATTGAACAGTGTCATAGGACATTAAAATTATTATATTATATTATATATCAATATAAAACAATACAGCTACAGTACCAAAACTTAAATATATTTTTTGCTTTTATATTGGGATATAGCTTTACATCATCTGGTTGTGATAATTTAAGTAAACTCAAATGCGTACTTTTTTGTAATTTGCTCCGACAGTAAATACTCAAATCGATAAATCCATTGAAGGAAATTTAAGTTAAAATCCTGAAAATCCCCGGAAATTAACAAGCACCGAGGTAGGCTTTTTAAAAAAAACGAAACCTTCTCGAGATTACAGTCGAAATTGAAGTTGATACTGCGCATTTTCAGATACACTGTGGACTCGTGTGGGCGTCCTTAAAACATTTATTTAATAATATTATTATTATATTCCAAGGTAACAAGGACGACTTTATAAATCTTTGAGTAGAATAAAGTAAATAATTTAATTTACGGTTTAAAATAAAAAAAAACTTAAGGACGTATATAAGCCAAGCATTGGATGTGTTTTTTTTTTTTTTTCATTTGGACCCGGTATATTTAATTATATATCTCCTAAAGTTGGACACGCAGTAACCACGCGCTAAACGAAAGTCTGTCTGCGGATCGATTCGCTTAAGACCCGAGTCTCCCTTTTTTATTAGAAATGTTCGTTGACTCTGCAGGCTAGGATCAATAAAAGGACTATTATGTCCTCAGGACGACTTCTCGACTGATAGCAGATTGCCACCCTTCCACCACCTGAAAGCTTGGGGAGTATTGTCCCTTGATGAATAAAATTTGCAAGTCTGAACTGGATAGGTAGGACTTGGAAATAAATTCTTCACACACTGATATGCGTATTTTTTATCTTTAAAAAGCATTTTAAAAACATAGGAGTAGTTTTAATTTTGCAAATTTTATAGTTTCATTGTTTCAAATATTTATTAAATTTAAGTAAATATTTATAAAAAATTTACTAAAAAAATTTTTACAAACAATCTTGATAAGTTAAAATATGCGTATTTTTTTATGTATGAAATACTTATTTTATATAAAAATATGTTATCTAGCATTCGTGTTAATATAAACTTTAATGCATGTATCTTTTAGCTACGTACAAAGATCATGTGACCATAATTTATTTGTGTTAACAGTATGCCATACAAAAAAAGCTACATTTCATCCCCTTAACTATAATACCAAATATCTGCAAGTCATTATGGTAAATATTTGATTTGCATGGATACATTTAGCGATTAATACAAATCGCCGAGTTAAACAGTAATCTATTTTTTTTTTCATTTAATTCATGAAACGTTTACTCAAACATCTTTTGTTCATACAAAAATCTTGATGTATGAAAATTTAATAATTATCTAATATACAACTATAAGTTCTCTTATTTCTGTCCATAACTCCCCAACATTGGGTACAGCCCTCCCAAGCGGAACGTATCTCCGCTCTTCTGTAATCTTTTTAATGTCATCCTGCCATCCTTTATGTGTGCGTCTTATTGCCTATTTTATTACTCTGGGTTCTTATATTGTTATCTCTTAGCTTAGCGGCTCTAAGCTCATCTACACTTCTTAAACTTTCTTTTTTCTAACTGAAAATGTTTCTTCTTCATCATCAAGTGTCTCTCCTCAGAGATGGTCGGTAACCATTTCACTTCTCATGCTGAGCCAGTGTTCATGGTCTACTAAGGGTAAAATAGTGTGGTGGATCCCCGAGGAATTCTACGCCGCAGTTTTATATTGGAAGGAAAAGTCTACAAAAATAAACCAGGGACGCCCCGTCGCAATAATTAATTATTTGCATATTCATTTTAAAACAATATCAAACTGTTCACAAATTCAGGTGTTAGAAAAAAAATATTGTTCATGTCACTTTTGTATGAAAATTCAATTGTAAAAAAAAATAAAAATTAATAATATGATTGATATGAGGTTTAAATAATGGGAATTGACGAGCTGCTTTTGCTGATGCTACCACTTATATTTCTTTCTATCTTCTTCATCAAGCACCTCTCGTCAGAGAAGGTTGGCGACCATTTCACTTATGCTGAGCCGGTGAAATGTCTGCGTATTGCTGCTGCCCAATAGCATTATTATATAATCCTTTCCTTATAAAGCTCTGGCGTTTAGATCTGATAATCCTTCTGCAGCAGGCTACAGAAACAATAGCAGGACCCCCCCACCTCGACAAGCTATTTCCAGAGCATATCCCTCTACATTCTACAATCATTCCAAGTCCACCACTCCATTACCGATCCTTTACATACGCTCAGAGTACAGAATGGCAACTGTTGGCGACGGCCGCTAAGTATATTTCCAATTAAGAAATCTATATTGAAGGCTTTAGCAACCGATCAATTTCATCTGATTTAATTTACGAATTCACCAAGGGTTCGTAAATACTGAGGCGTGACAACCCTATTTTTGTCGCTCTAGGGGCGTCACAAGCTCTTGCTGTAATTCTTTACTTCTGCGATCGTGACGAGTTATATCGGCTCGACTCGCACCGACTGACGGCTTATTACGATTATTCTTCTGCAAAGATTCGCGACATGTATACAGATATCGCAGTCTCAGAGAGTGACTATTCCGCACACATGACAATTTTATTACGATACTCGTTTATTATAAATTTCAAACATCGGTTGAGATGATCGCGGGCGTCGTTTCCCCTTGAAGACGTCTCGAATACTACTGACGAGGACCCACAAAAAAAGCATGTTGCTAGCCCACATGCGGACTTGGTTGCATGTAACAATTATGTCACAAAACACAGTAATTTTAAAGCAGCCATGAACAAGAAACAGAATGGTGGTGAAAATATGAAGGGTATAGGTCGCATAATCGAGTTTTTTTGATCATTTTCTTGTCCGTTTTGCGAAAAATCCACTGCACCAATTAGATTGCCTCTGGTGTCTGGTTGGCACACCAGAGGCAGTCCATTACCTGGCGAAATCGTGTCATTTAATTAATTTAATTGTCACTTTATTTTGCTATATCGAAAGTTGATTTTTTTTACAGAGTATTGAGAAAACTATAAATTATATTTATCTATTTTTTATTATTTAATTAACGTCCATTTTTAGGGATTTGAACCCACATCCCCTGGCTTACATGGCCGGTGTACTAACCTTTGTACTAACGAATCACTTCCATTTATCGAGAATTTTTAACAATCATACTCTACATATGAACCAATGTGCCCAGGCCAACCAATATTTAGTGATTTGCAAGCACTGGACTTTTTGAACAAAGTAACAAGTGAAGCGATTTTAGTCCCATCTGGATATTATTTTAAAAATCTATTGATTCAGCCAAGACACGCACTGTCATATTTATATCTATGTTATGGATTAGTCAATCAAAATGCGCATCTTGCAAATACGCATCTTGATTGACTAATCCATAACATAGATATAAATATTTTATTCGGTAGAAGGGATGTATCAAACTTTTTGCATTTAAATTTTTTCGATGCGGACTAGAAAATGATCAAAAAAACTCGATTATGCGACCTAGACCGTTAGAATGGAAATCGGGATATGTAGCGCTCTCGATTGTTAAGCATTGCTTTTTGCTTGTTTCAGGACCCACTCGCGTGATCCAGGTGATGATGCCGCTGCTGCGCCGCGCCCGGGGGAGGGTGGTGAACGTGAGCTCGGGGCTGGCCCGCATCGCGTCCCCCGTGCGCGGGGTGCACTGCGCGCTGCTGGCCGGCCTGGAGGCTCTGTCCGCGTGCCTGCGCCAGGAGCTGCGCCCCCGCGGGGTGGACGTCGTGGTCGTGGCCCCCGGGGAATACACCACCGGCTCCGCTTGGCTCAGCGAGAGCGCCTTGCTGGACCAGGCCAAGGAGATGTGGCAGATGATGAGCGACGAGCAGAAGGACTCCTACGGAGAGGAGTACTTTGAAACCAGCCTGAGGTCGCTGGAAAAGTTCACCAAGGGAGAGGTGAGTCATGTTTCACTATCATTTTTATTATTTATTACATATCATATATATTTTACAAGCCACACTTTTATAAAACATTTTTTTTTCATAAAACACAATTACATAATAATGATTTTAGCCAAATTCAATAACAAAATTAATCCTTCTTAAATTAGTATGTTATGAATTTGAAACATAATACCCAATGGCTTATTTTGTAAATATACGAGTTTCGTATTAGAATATTATTGAATACAAAATGTATTATATTAAAATAATTCATTTAAAATACAATAATAAATCATTATTCTCAGTATTAAATTATTCAATTCATTTTCATTTGTGCGTTAATTTGTATGCTTTTGGTAAATTTAATACTAAAGATAGGCTCGTATTTATAATCCTTTCTTCTAAGAAATACCATTGTAAAAGTATCTCTTTACTTCCGAAGAGTATTACACTTCAGTATAGTTTGTAATTATTTATACCAGTATGACATAACAATGTTAAATGAAAGCACTATCGTCTTCAAATTATAAAGAAAAACAAAGATCAGTTTGTTAATTTTACTTTAATTTTTCATTTTAATCAAAATTTAACAGTCAGCCGTTTCGTACCTTTATTTTAAGTAATACTTAAAATTAGTATCGCTACTATTGAAATTAGTTATACAATACATGAACTATATAATTCATTATATGGTGATGATGGTGATTCCTCACTCCTGCCACGTAATACAGGAGGAAGACGCTTTCGTCCCCATCAAAATACTAGCTAATAAAATTTAATGAAACTACGGGAAGTTCTATTGTTGGAAACAAAAATTGTACACCCAATAAAGAGGAATTTTCGATCTCGACTCACTGCGACGCTGAAAATTTTAAATAGAAACTTAAATCTAATATTTCGAATCTGTCCAAATATTTCATATATATTTCGATATTTAGATCTGTAAAAAATTTCTTATGTACTTCGCGATTTTTGTAGATTAGTTGCTGGCGGTCGGATGAGATTTCTCCTTCAAACCACTATCTACGTTAACTTCGCGAAATATATTTAAAAAAGCAGAATTCCCCGTCGTTTCATATAATCATATAATTTTATTCGCTAGTATTTTGACGAGTGTCAGGAGGGTGTAATCACCGTGGTCTGTTGCAGGTGACGATTGTTGATATGATCTGTTGTGTTTGGTGTTTGGTGATGTGACGTGTTGTTTTTGATGTTTGGTGATATGGTGTGTTGTGTTTGATGGTTGGTGATATGATTTGTTGAGTTCGATGGTTGTTGACATGGTGGTTGTGTCTGGTGCAGGATGCCGACCTGACGCCGGTGACGCGGGCCCTGGCCGACGCCGTGACCCGCTCCTTCCCCCTGGCGCGCTACACGCCCGTGACCCGCCGTGAGAAGCTGCAGTCCTTCGTAGCTGACCACTTCCCTCGCTCCGTCTACGATGTACTCTTCGCCGAATAAGCCCGACTAGCTCACATGGCGAGCCATCGCAGCAGGGTTCCCAGATGCACACTTCGAGCCACGCCCTCCAAACGAGACAGGATCTGCTACAACACGCACGATCAATCGATTTTGACTTGACGATATGACGTCAGCATTCACTTGATTTAATTGATTCATTTGCAACACTACACATTGCATTTTCAGGCCTCAAAATAAATAATTAACAATGAACGCGTACGTAAGTAACCGAACAAATAAATGACAGCACAATTTGTTGTGTACATTTAGTAATTTCTATGTTCTATCCAAATTGATATTCATCTATGCATTTTCAAGCGGCTTTGACAAGTTGTATTTGGCAACCCTGCCAAGGAGTTGTTCCAGAATATAATGCTCGAATATTCATCAATATCGCAAATAAACAGACATCAGAATGATTCCTGCTTCAGTGACCATAAAAAACGAAATTAACATCTTCAAAATCAATCCTAAAAGGGATTTTTTTACATTTTCAAGGTCACACACTCAAAAACACAGTATTGAACTACCTGTAGGTTTGTATACTTTATTATAAAAATATGAACAATTGAAACACTATTTTAGTTTTTATGACATCTTACCGATAATATTTATATAAATACATATAATAAACTAGTTTTTATTTCATATTTATTTATATATTTATTTAACTGTAAATATGACCTAGAATTACCGATGTGCTTTTTCAATTTTTACGTTCAAAAATATGTATTGGTCTTTAAATAATGAATTATTGAAGTCCCATTGGAGAAATATAATATTTGACAATACAACCACAATAACATATTAATTAGGATTTACTAACAATATGTGTATTTTCGAATATGGAACGTGCTCAGATATTATTCCAATTTAAAAAAAATTCAAAATAACGATTTAAAAAAGCATTCAAATTAAGAACGCGATTGGAACAGTTTTTTTTAAATTTTTTGTGTTCTCTCTTTAATGCTTTTTGTACACTAGAGGTTAAGTAGACTATGTTAAGAAACGATCTAATGCTCTTTAATATTTGGCATTTACATTAGTAAAATCTTATTTTTATTTAAAATTAAAATAATTAAGTCGTACTCTATCATTTAATAACTCTACAGTAATTTAATACTTTTGACAGTTTCAAGTGCCATTTTTGTATCAATTTTCTTATTCAATTTATTTGCAATCCTTCCCCTGTCGCTTTTTTATGACGTCTTTGTTCAATCACAATACTCGTATATCTTCTGCAATTACAAGCATTTTACAGAACCAGCATTTTAGTTTATACGATTTTTAAATAAAAAAAATTAAATTAATTTTGTTTTATTTCTCGAATGGACCACTTAACGATTTTAACAATCCAATATAGTTTTCGTTCCTTGATATTACCGATCACTTGTCACTAATTTTGATTTCACTAACATATAGTCGTAAGTTTACACATAAAATGCTGTTTACGCATAAAATTTCACGTGTCATTAAAGTGCCTTATTTGGCATTTAATTACTGTCCGGGTATATTATAAATTATATAAACAAAGGGAATTCAAATAAATATAAAATATCGATTGTTTGAATAACCAAAATTATTTCATTGAAAAAACTGTTTTTTTTTTTCTCTGCGGTAAGTTTTTTTTATTGCGATATTTGAGCGATCCTCTCACATCTCTAGTAGCTAACTATTTGGTTTTTTAAACTAATTTATAAAATTAAATCGACCATCCCAGTTATTCTATAAGACTATCAACAAAAAAATACATGACATTGAGGATTTGACACCCAAGTGGTATATCCTACACTTTTTATATATAAATTATCAATTATCAACATTTCTCCCAAAATTCTTCCGATTATACATCAAATCATTATCTATTGAAAGTAAGCTAACTTATAAATTTTCTTATTCCTATTTTTAAAAGATTACTATTTCTTCTTAACCTATCATTCATAATTTATCTTAACTCCTAGGTTTTTCTGTTCAGTACACACTAGTATGTTTTCAATTAAACTGTCAAAACAATAAAATTTTAAGTATTACATCCAATGTTTGAATAAGTTCATTCAATAATATATTCATTATATAAAATAAAATATTTCTTCCACAATTAATTCCTGGTAAATCAAAATAATTAAATCATTTTAACCCTTTGGTTCCTAAAACAAGGTTATCCCACTTTCTTCAGTTGGCAGATGTCTACATAAATAAGAGGAAATTGGTTTCCAAGTATCCTTTACCTTCTCCGTATCTCTAATTGGTGTTCAGCATATTGACTTTACCACGATAGTCTGGTTTAATTTGTTACACACTATATGTCCAATACAAATATAGAAAACTTAACGGTAAAAAGACTACGATATTTTTAATCGTGAGCACTTTCACATCCATGGAATTTTAAACTCATAACGACGCAACCTTAAATAACATTGCTAAAGACACCTCCCACAAACTTTTGTATATTTAGAGTACCCATAAAAACAGTCATGATGATTACGCATGCAAATTCCCTTGTAAATCTAAGAACTGAAAAACAATACCCCAAGTCGTATTTACACTTAAAATTATTTTTGTTTGGCTCGACTTGTTATTTTATTCTCTTGCTCTCCGCATCCAGTGATTTCCATTTATATTCTGAACGTCAGAATTTCCGCAAAAATATATTCGAGGACTTTTTTCTTTTCATTCTGTACAAAGCTGGCTTCTCATCAATACGGAATTGCCCCGCGAATAACGCCCTTTTGATAAATTTTCTAAATAAATTCAATTCGATTAAACCGTCATAAAAACTTGGCTTGCCGATTTCCATCGCAATATTACCACCGTGAATAAACAGTTCAATTAAACTTGAAAAATAAATTTCTTGGGAAATACATTAGCTAAATATTAAGTAAGAATGAATTTCTGTTGAAACCTCCCCCGGAAGCATTATTTTAAGACCTTTTTCCATACATTAGACCATTAGACTTATGAGAACCTTTTACTATACCAACAGTGCGCGCGCATCGCAAACGGGGGTTGTTTTTTTCATATAATAATGAGAAGTTATAAAATTTTCTGGTGTAAGCATGTGATTATGGTAATTTCGTCAGATTTCACAGGCATCATACTATAATCTCACTGAAAATTAATTTTAAAAAAAATCGCTTTTTTTGCTTTTTATATACAGTATTATATATATTAATAAAGCATTACTTTTGTGGCAATTTCATTTTAAAGGACGAACTCGTTCTATGCGAAATTGAAATAAATACTAATGCATTGTTACATACTCAACTTCTGTATCGTATTCAATGCCTTATCAATATGTCTTTACGTTGAATATAAAAGTTTTTTACTGTTTGTGAAATAATTGTGTTTAAGGCTTACAGACCAACTAAATAACCATTGAGTGAGAATGTACCCTATTATGTCTATAGAACCCCCTGTATGGGCGGCACCTACAAAACGTTCAATTCTAAAGAAGTGGCAAGGAAACGAAGGGCTTTGAACCAAATAGAGTACCTCATATGTCATTCCGTATTCTATTTAACTCAACCGTATTCACCGAAACCATTTTTCATTTCTTTTATAAACCATTAAATACACAACAGTATACTTATTCGCCAAATCATATTTAATAAAAATATATATACAATGTTGAAGGTCGTCCTACCTCACACTTGTTAAATTTATTTTAAATTGATTCAAAATTTAAGTTTCATTAAAACGCTACAAAGTAATATATAACTCTGAAATAATTTTAAATTGACATTTCTAGGCTTTTAAAGTTTTTTTATATTTTTAACCACAGCAAAATGCTGCATCGATAATTTAATTAATTCAAAAATGACAAAAAATATTTTTTATATTTATTAATGTACATTGGTTTCACACTTGCATGTAACAATTCAAATTATCTTTCAGCTGCAGTGCTACAATGACAGCCAAGGGGTGTGAGCTTGAATCTCTGATTAAATTTAAAAAAAGCTTTTAGTCTTAAAAGTAAATCAAGGCTTGAGTGTTCGTTTAAAGAAGTAACAAAAAATTATAATGGCCATTTTTTAAATTCTACTCTTGTGTGTCTTCGTTATTATTAGTTTCATATTTATTCAGGTCGGTTCATTGTGAAATATCCGAATATCCACCAACCAATAAAGTATCAGAGAGGTAAATAATATTTGTGGACTGACAACACATATTGTTAAAAATAGAGTCGTGGGTGTATCTGAGCAAGTCTCCCGGGCACAGATATTTCATTAGATTTGTTGAATAGCGGATATTTTTCATTTTGACATCCTCCTCGCGAATTGAGCAAACATTATATTACGTTACCATACAGTGGAGTAGGAGAGCACTATAACCTTTTCAATTTTATATAATTATTAATATTCTTTTATCGGCTGTTTATTTGTTTAAAAATATGATTGGTACACGTACTAAGATATTATGAAATTAATTTGGTATAAAACGTTTCTGCTTCACAAAAACATGCTTCGATTTAAATTAATATCCAAATAATCTCTGTTGAAGCGTCTGCAGTTATTTTTATTTTATATGTTTTTAAAACATTTATTTAGTCTAATTTTTATTTCACAAAATGTATGATTCTCTAATGATGACCTCCAACGCTTTATAAAGGCAAAATACTTAGCAGAAAATATTAATATAAATACATAAAATGTGCCCGGTTTTTTGCACATATTGTGTAAGGTAAGCCAACTCCGTTTAATATACACCCCTTTAAAATATATTTTTATTTTTTTTGTATTCTTTCCTGCATTTTGATTTATAATCTAATCTTTGAGTTTGTTGATTAGAGCCGTCAACTTCGTGAAATAAGTTTTACCGTTCAGTGTTTTATTAACAAGAGGATTAAAAAGTTTTTTTATTTAAATATGGCAATTTCCTAATTCCTATGAACTACGATTATCTGAGCATTATATTCAATAAATATTTCCATTGGTTTTAACATAAAAAATACTTTTTACTTGAAACTATTGATATATTTGAAATAAGGGCAGGTTTTAGTTCTAGACCACTTATAAAATTATTTGTATAACTTTTATTTAACTTAAATTGATCTTTACAAAAAGAAAAAAAATTATATTTAGCTTTTTTAAAAAAATATTAATAAAGTAACGTTACTTAACTTTTCTAAAATATAACAAAATTTTGTTGAAAGATGATTGCCAATCTTTTTATTTTCTAATGATGAAGATACTGAATTATAAATATTGCAGTTTTTAAAATTGGCGATGTCGTTTATATCCCTTGATATTTGACTCGTGAGTATAAACTATTCCGTGAAGCTCAATGCAGAGGAAGTTGACAACATAAAGTAGTATTATGTAGGAAACCCTCCCCCTCCCGCTTCCGGTCTCCCTTGGCCACCCCTTCGGGCACGTAATCGTACTTTATGTTGACGTTTTTCACCACGGAGAGCTGAGGAGCAGGCCTGCACCGCGGATATAAACATCCACCAAATAACGAAGATCTACACGGCACCAATTCCCAACACGACCAGGGGTACATTGCAATTGGAGAAAATATTTTTTTTTGTACAATCGATATATTAAGCCTCAATTGAGAAACGCTAACACTAAAGCAACACCGCAAAAACAAACCACTGTAAATTACGTGAATCCAGATGAAATATGATTGTTGGGTATGTAGCCGCGTCCTAGCTACTATCGTCAGATTTTTTTTGTCTTTAAAGTGAGAAATGATGTTGATTCCAGTTCCAAGGTTGGAAATTACCACCCAAAAAAAAATTAAAAGCACGCTTGATAATACATATCACTCTTATTCCACCTTCACCTCGACTTCGAAATAATACCACGGTCATTAATTTTTGTTTAAAAGTATTGCCTTTTAGTTAAATTAAAAATTTCACAGAAATTTTTAAAATTTTAATATTTCATTTCTTTACTTGATTTAATCGATTTTTTCAGCAATAATACATATTGCTTTCAAAGCCTCATTTCATGAAAACTTTACCAGCTAGTTTATCTCTTTTAAGTTGTTCAAAACCGTTTACAAGTTTCCAATAAGTTTTATCCTCGAAAACTTATAAGCGGAAAAAATTACTGAAGTCACATTTCCAAACGAACGATATAGGCTCGAATGAACTTTCCTGCGGGATACTTAAGATATGTAATACTAACTCCCCATAAATAAACAAACAATGCCTTATAAACGATTTTTTTATATTACTGTGAAAAACGTTTTTTTTATTAGTGTAGACTTTTTAAAATAGTTAACATGAACATCAAAGTAAATGTGATTGTTTCCTTATTTGATTGAAGCTTTGAAACTAATTTTGACTTTTTTTAAAACTACTCATTTTCAGAGATAAAATTATGTAATATTGAAATATTTTATGCGATAACTTAATTACGATATTTTGATTGCTGCACAATACAAAAGCGCTATTAGATATGTTCACATATGATTTCAATTGATTTGATTTTTAAATGTATCCAAATATTGTGGAATAAATGTTTTCAACAGGGGCGCAATGAAATCAAGACTGCTTGACTAGAAAAGCTCTGTTTCTAAATAGACAAATGTTAAAACGTGCTTTGGAAAATTTATGGAATTTGTATTTTCCTTTTCCCGACATCTTAAGAGTGCATATTTATTACTGGAAGTTTATAGAGCAATTCTTAAAATTTATAGGCGTGTGGTTTATCTCAAAATGGAATAAAGAAAGAATGAGAAACAATTTTTTTATATCATATATTATTTTCTAACACCAAGAGATAAAATCAGATTATACTTTATGAGTTTAGTAATAAATCATCAAAAAAATATTTTTTTTGCATATTTCCCTTAAAAAATTATAAATTATAAATGTTTACTTATTTTTGGGCTTACGTTTAATTTAATAAGCGTGAAGATATTAGGTTTTATATATAAGTGCTTATTTATTACTAGAAAATTTTAATTCTCATATTTTGAAGTAGGTTTATTTAAAGTTAAAGATGTCTGAAGCGAAAATTGAATAACAAATTCTTGAATTTGTGCCTGAAGTGTTATATAAAACAATTTTTTTTATTGAAAACTCAGTTATTTAATAAAAAGTATTATTAATTATTATACTGTTTAGTTAGATTTAAATTATTTTAGACAAGCTCGGCGTGTTGTTTTGCAAAGAAGTTAAAAATAAGTCATCTCGAGAATTATTAAAAAAAACCTTTTCTGATATTGTATGTATCTAAATATATTTTTTTAATAATTTATTCAACTCTGCAAACATTCATAATTTTTTTTTTTATATGACATTTGCTTTTTATTCATATACATGCGAATTATCAATATTTTAGTTACTAGAACATTTGCTTTTACATACTTAGTGTATACGAGTATATTGTTTTATTATTTCCAAACAAAATTGTATTAATAAAGTTTCGTTCAAGTTATTACAACAATCAATTATGAAACTCAGTCCAATAGGCGCGGTCTTGGCCGTGAAAATAGTCATCCATCAAAAATAACGTCAGGGAAAGATTTACGTCCAACAATTTAATACAATACCCAACCTTAAGCTGCCGGTACAAAAGCACTTATGGTACTTCTAAAAAAGCCTTTAGAATTCAATTCACATACACGGGGGATATATTGAAGCTGTATATATTGGAAAAAAAAATAACTCTCAATTACCTGAATAAAAAATCATGCTGTTTATACATGAAAAGTATAAAGTTTTCATTTTTAAAATTGTAGTATCAAATGACGTCATCCAATAAAACTGAATTGCTCTACTCTTACCCGATCAAGAAATACCAATGTTCTAGTTGTTTGTTTTCGCTCTGATAATAGCCCTTGGATAAAATCGATATGTATTTGTGTATTTATAACATTGTGTCAATGTAATGAAAACAGAAATGTGGATTTCATTGACGTCATGTACACCCATCCCCAGAATGTGGTCTAGTATATCATTACTTCTATTGATTCAGACCCTCAAATGATCGTTACCTGGGAAAGGGCGATTATCTCACAAGATCATTCCCGGTAATAATTTAGAATCTAAATCATATTAATATATATCATCTTTTTGCTTACTCGAAACCCTTATAATATACATTTATATGGTTTAAAATTAACCCAATCATATATCCGTTAGTTTTGTTTACTATTCACAACATACATTACTCTGGATCTATAATTCGACTAGGGAATTTTCATAAACTCTCCGCATGAAAACTCACCTATTTGCACAATAAAATTCAATTAGTTATCCCAATTACCTGTGGTAGAGAAAGTCTGGACATAATAAGCTTGTTCAGCATACTACTAGTATTTATTTTATTATATTTAAATAATTAATATCTCTAATTAAAAATGGTTTTCAAAGTTTATTTCCAATAAATTAAAAATAAACCCTCTGTTTGCCTTTTCACAATCAGGTTAGGTGACAGTAAATAATTATTTAAATACAACAATGTGAAAATTATGCTCTTAATAATAAATTTACTATCAATAAGTTGATATGCATAAGTTGATAGACAATTCAAGATAACAAACATTTTAAGATAGAAAAAAAAAGTCAATAGAAATGTTTTATTTTATAGACGACCAAAAAAGAATTTCAATGGATTTTGCAAATTTGGAAAATTCGATATCTGCCATATTTTTTTAGTGAGATAATTCTGTGCGTACTTCGACAAAACTTATTTTTTGTAGATTGTTGTATATTCTGAAGAATGTTACTATAATAAATTGGTGAAATATAATCATTATCACAGAAAATTTCAAAATCTGCTATCAGGACATTTTTTCAATCTTACCGTTCTGAAAATAGGCGAAACGTATTGTAAAATAGATTCTTATGCAAAGCCAAAGGGCAATGTAGAAAATAAATAAAAATAACACAATCATAGAATAATATAACTCAATATTAGTCAACTTAGAATAAACCACTTGTTAAATCGATGAAACTGATGATTTTCATATTTCAACATGGTGATACTCAAAAGTTTCATAAAAAAAATCCACTATATTTTTTCTAAGATGATATCCAATATCTCTTTATGTGATTGCGTGAATTTAATAATGCCTTTGTAATATGAAGACAAAGTATTTTTTTCACGTATACTTCGTAACATGCCTTTTCGCGAACTTAATAACCTAACTGATGAAAATACATGTGTGGCTTCGGTGCTTTTTTTATAATTGGGTTTCCAAAGTGGATTTCGTTAGTGCTAAAGCCTGCGTTTTTTTTTCATTTTTCAGCGCTTTTATCTTTTATAAAAATGTGTTTTTTGTAATAACTAATAATTATTAATACAAAACCTTTTCCATTGTGTGAAGAATGATTCGTCCGTCATGTAGATCGTCGAAAATTTTATTTATTATCTCATGGGGAAAAATCTATTTTTAACATTATGTTGATTCAATAGCTGTGAAAGTCTTCGAGAATGTCAAAGAAATTGATGGATCGTTATTTAATTTTACAAATCTCAAGGAAAAAATTTAGGTGTTTTTAAATCTGCCAGGATTTTTTAAAAGACTGGCAAATTCACAAAGGTAAGTTGACGCAATAAATTTATTTATACTGTCATCTGGGTCTTTTGGAAATAGTGACGACCTTCAAATGAATAAAAACTCTGTTAAAACGACCTTTACAAATTCAGGTTTCTGGTGATCCCTTCGTGTACAATAAGGCAGTAAGTATCCGTACACGTAACGAAGTAAATACAAACTCAATCTTCTAAGCCGCTTTTAAGTGCTCACTCAATTGTCCGTTTCCTCTACTTTTGACTTAAAAATCGATTAAAAGACCCTTAATTTAGATTTAATGTGTCTACGGGTGAAAAAAATCACTTTGAAAAAAATCTCATTATTACAAGTGCTCTGTAATTTTTCTGCATATAACTATAGTATATAAATACCGTTGATACACTTACCCTAATACATCATCAAAGCACACAATAAATACTAATTTAAAAGACTGCAAGTTCGAGTATTTTTTTAATAAAAAAACTGTTTATTTATAAGCGTATTTATTATATAAATAAATAAATCGATGACGTCATAGAAGTGTGGGGCGGCCAAACAAAGCCTGAGAGTTTCTTATCCCTGAGACGTATTTGGCTTTAGTTAATGAATTATATAAGATATGATACCGGATACTTTTAGACAAGACTTTCTATAATTTTATCTTGAGACGAAAACTCTTACAGGCAGATAATAAAAGACAGTCTATTAGACAATACTACATTAATATATATTTCATTTTCTTTCGCTATTCTTAGCTTGTTTTTTTGTCAGACGCCTTACATTTCCAAGGGAGAGTAATATAAGTGTGCCACAAAAAATATAAAACCATCATTAATTCAAATATTCTTAACCCGTATATGGTCATGTTGAAAAATTTTGCCTCAAATCCATATTTTTGCGGTTATCATGTATAATTTATAAAACGTAAAATAAGAGAATTTATAATAGTTTTTATATACTTATTTTTTTAATTAAAATAATCACAGCTTTTTGCTTTGTTGGTTCGCATTTTTTATTAAAATTTTATATCCAAAAACTTTGTATTTGTATAAATATTGAAATATTTTATTTACTGATAAAAATATATATTTACTTTTTTCACACACTTATTTTTAACAAATACCAAATGTCATTTCTACGAAATCAAGTAAATATTTTAAGATTTTTTTCATCGCAGTTTTGTACCAAGTATATAAAATTTTGTTTCAGTGTTTTTTTTTTTATCTTCTTCTTAACTGTGATTTTTCTGCTGGTTAGTAACTATGCGAAAAATTTATCTTCATTTTTCTAGGTCTCCTGTGCCATTCTGAGGTGTGTGTACTTTGGTTCTAGTCATCCCTGTGACCTGGTCCATCCATCTTGCATGAAGATCGCCCTACAAGGCCGTCGTCCCTTAACACCACCTGTTATATATATTTACCTGAAACTTTCTTTTCCGGAGCCGGGGATCTTCCGGAACAATATCCTCACGCACGAATAACCCTTATTGATGTTGTAGATCTTGGAAACTGGGTCAGTGTGTAATGATGGTTTATCTCTATATATGTACCGTACATTTTTTAAAGACTTTTTAAAAATCTATCGAAAAAGATGACACGAAATCGCCGAGCGGAGCTTGAGCTGTATATTCGTATGATTGGTACAAAAAACTTGCTGGCGACCATTCACGAATTACAAATGATTTTTTGTTAAATTTGGAAGCAATATATCATGTCCTTGTATAAAATATTGGATAAACATGACGTTATTTCATTGGTTGTGAGTCTCGAGAACACATTTATTATTTGATGACAAGTAAAAATCTTACTATCGCTTTATGTCGATAACTCAAAATATTTCAAAGTGAGCACAAATATACGTTTACAAAATAATTTGTGTTATGACCGGCTTGTACAATTTATTTATTTTTGTACTATAATTTCATGAAAGTATTTTATCTAAAACAATTACTTTATCACGAGATTTATACCAAATAAACTCTTTTAGCTATGGAAGTTAATTTCTAATTGTTAATTATTTTCGGATTTCAAATTTATTTACAATTTTAACTAATGTTATTTAAACATTTATATTTTGAGCAGTCACTGTTTCCAATTATATATTAAAATATCAATAAAACAGTAATTTAAATCCTTCATAATTAGTGATTCAGCACATTTCAAGACACAAAAAACAAAAACTCTGACAAGAAAACAAATGTTTCACAGACAATTGTTTTAATATTAATAAATATAAAGCGATTTTTATATTTATCTCGTTTATCAGAGAAATCAGTGGTATTTCGCCACATTAACGAAAATAAATTTTTCTGCCGACCACGTATGCTTCTGCCCAGCTGTACACAAAGAGAGTAAAACCATTCGCAAATGAAAATATCATGCAAAGCCTCCGTTTGTGGGAGTTGTTTTTTCTGAATACTCTGGTGCGGATACACCCACTGTTTTTCTTCCTCTCTTTGTGTAGTTATTTTCGTGTATTTTTTATGGATCATATGGTGTTGGATGTACTGAAAAAAATCTTTATTCAGACCACCAGGAAGAGAAATAAGAAAAATTATTTTATTGTATTGCACTACTATAAAAACAAATGTCCACCATTTCATTTAAAAAGATCAATAACTAATATTTATATATCTATAAAAATCGTATTTTGGTCTCAACGTGAATTCCGGTACATTTTTATTTAAAATACAATAATAAATTTTAATTTTTAAAAATACACTATTTATGGCCAGAATGTTGTCTCTAGTAAAGATCTAAAATGCAATAGTTTGCATTATTGTTACAAAAACTCAAGTGTTATATATACAAAATATAAGAAGGCGACACATTCGAGTATTTCAGATATTTATTGTTACAAGAAGAACAGATGCTAAATTTTATATTGAAAAAAATTTAGTTTTACTTCGTCGCTGTGTGGATGAGTTTGGTTTTGCTTGTGAAAAATACTGTGCATAACTATTAACTAGTGCTGTTGAAATACAAGAAGCAACGATGAAGCAAATTTGGTAAGTCATTGTTTTCGTTTTTTTCAAACATTTTGATTTAGGTGATCAGTGTTTTTTGAAGATGTGTTATATTTAATAATGCCAGTACGTCGTCACTATCGCTGCTAGTGCACTGGCGGACAAAAACAAAGTTGCTAGGCCTGCTTCTAAGCCAGCAGCGGAAGCCTCACGTCGGTTGATAGCATTGACAGCAGCTAAACACCCGAGCAGTCTCAAAGTCCCCGGCTTGAAGTGGTCGTTTCCGATTCAGTATGTTGTTGAACAGTCACTGGGCCACACCCCCTGCCCTGAATAATATATAATAACAATATAGTTTATTTTTTATTAATTTTATAAATAACTTAAACTGCTAATATGCAATAGCGTTCTTCGCAAGGTTGTGGGTAGCTTTAAAATAAAGCTGAGGTTAGCTGATAGGTTGGGCAAATTTATTACATACATAATATATGGATAAGTATTAAGCCTGCTTTGAAATGTCACGTTCGTAGTAACCTCAGTATAATTCTATATATAATTACCTCGCATTATCCCTTCCGGAATGTTTAACTCGATTTGTTTGTAACATTGTTATGATATTATTCAGGTCGTATCCCACAGGGAATAAATCAAAGCCGAGCCTTGATTGTCGCAAAATCCTGAAGGGCTATATTAGTACGAAGTTGGATTACAATTCCTGAAACTTCTGTAATGAAGTTGTGAAAGTGTGTTTTGTCAGCTGATGAGGGGGTAGGCTGTAATGCACTGCGTTGTGTGTAAAGTTTGTATATTTATAAAAGTTTTTTGTCTCGTTGATTGCGTTGCTCAATCTAGGAAAGATATTTTTGTAGCATTTCTAATTTATTGAGTTGCTCCATGAATTGGTAGCATTGTGTAATATAGAAGTTTACACGTCTTGCGTAGCTTCCGACAATGTGCAGAGTTTGTTTAAAAGCTTGTTTTGAGAGAAACTAAATATTAACAGTTGACTTGATTGCACGCTTTGATACCAAAGCTAAAACTCTAATATCGAAAGAAGCTTGTATGAAGTTATTTTTAACATAAAATATATTTAACATGTTTTTTGTAGCCCTGGCTATTTTTGTCCAGGTTCGAAAATCTGCTCCTAATTGGAAGTTTTCTTGGAGTTTCATCAAAGTTTCAAAGAGATCTGTCGGTCAAATTAATGATTGCTGTTCCTCGAGCAGACATTCTTCCATTTTTCATGTTCCGAGGAATCAGTTTTCTATCTGACGCGAAGACCCCTATCACAATAAAATATTTATACATTATCCTCCAGACTCTGCCTGTTAAATATTTTATAATTCTGAGACCTCGCATATTCGTCCTTCGAGGTTTTTTTGTTTTGATAACTACGTGACGAATAAAATAATGTATTGTCTTCTATAAGTCATGATACTTGGCTGAATACTTTCTATAGATAGAAAATTTATTCGGGCGTTTGTAATTGATGATTTTTTTTCTATTATTTCCATTTTATTTATAGTATATTTTACATAATCATACAAAATTTAGATTGATTCCATTGTTATCTTTTTACTTTGATTATCAAATAACAATAAATGTTTTGGGTAAAACTTGTTTTTTTTTGATCGACTTAGATTAACGTGGTTGATATTAAATTTATATTCTATTTATTTATATTTACTTCATAAACACTTAATTAATGTTTGCAATTCCTTCATCGAAGCTCTACTCGCAGAATAACACTCTGGCTTATGATAGCTAAACACTCAAACAAAACTAGAAATGACGAGACGACCATTCCTATTTAAGACATTTAGACATTATAAATATTATGAATTAAATATTTATTTAGTTTTAAATATAATTTATATCAATAATTCAGACAGGTTTTTCAGCAAATCTTCACATTGATCGGTTAAATAATTTCTACGTCAGTATAATTCCTGTTAAATTTCCCTTGCATGTTTGAGCACAGTGGGCGTGTTTCTGTGATCGCCTCATTAGGTATCCAAAATAAACCACCGGCTCTGCAATGTACATTAGTATACCAAATGGATCCATTTACTACCATAAATTAACGTTATTTGATTATATTATCTTAAGTATAAATTTAATTCATATAATTACATCTTTAAAATTATTATAACTCTGCATTAGTGGTACACGATGGGGGAATGTGATGAAAAAACTTTAGATCTTTTCAGGTCGCATACGTGTACATTTACACAAATTTGTATAAAAATGAGGTTTTTGTTTTTATTCTGTCTGTCGTCTGCCATCATCTCAAATACTTTACGCTCGTAAAAATTTAAGACACAAAAATGACATATTTCTAAAACAAATATTATGGCGAAATATAAATATTTTGCTGGCATATGTTGTTCGTGGACCGATTATTCTTCCACATATTGTTGATATCATTGATATAATTAATATCTTTTAAAGAAAGTACTTAGCAAATTTCTAACAACGAACTCTGATTCTATCTGAATATAAAATGTAGAAAATCACAAAAATATATTTTATTTTAATAATAAATATAAACTATTCATCGAATTAACGAACTTCGACTTTGGTTCTATTACTTTAGTCATCTTCAGAAAACAATGATAGAATGGTTTTCTCTGTTATATTTTATTATCATCAATACTCAACAGCATAATATAAATCACTTTTTTAAAGATTATTACAATTTTAAAATTATGAACTTCATTATGTGCGAAAACTAAAAAAACTTGTACAACGCCTACCGGGAAGTAATGTTATTAAAAAAAATTCGCATAAATTTTAACCTTTACTATGTAACAAGTCTTTGATGCTTGTTAAGCTTTAAGAAGCCTTTGAAAAGTGAAAACACCCACCTTGTAAGTTGAGAGAATTTCAACAATTCTTAAGGGCATATATAACTAACGGATAAAGGTTTTAATTCACGGAACACTTGTTTTTTTACATTCCATATTCATAAAAGCATATTCAACTAAATTAAAACAATGCGGTGTACGTTAAGGTATGAACTAAATTTTACTGTAAAAACTGTATCACTTATATATCAAAATCTTTACTTAATAGACTAGCATAATTTTAAGCATTTAAAAACATTCGTGTTATTTATACAAACGAAATCTATTTAAAATATAAGTTTAATTTTACATACATGTATGCATACAAGTATGAAATAATTTTAATAATGTAAATGTAATTCAACCAAGACACATTTCAAAATCTCCATAGTGAACACTATCAAAACATTAATATCCAATTTAAATCAAATATTATTAGAGGAGAATCCATAACATCCGGTTTGATATTCCACCCCTAAACAGAATACATCCATCTATTTCCAGCGCTGTTCATTTCAAGCTCTGAGATAGGCCTCCGAGTGCTGTGGCAGATTCCAGTACGAGCTTGGCAGATTTATCAGCCGCATTTCCCACCTCAAAACAGGCTCTCGCATGAAATTAATGAAAATTGAAGCCCGTCAAAGTAAACACGCCCAGATAAGCTTTTCTGAGCTCACGGGAGCTTCGCTTCGTGCCCAGTAGCTACACCCCTAATTGCAAACAGCTAATTGTAGCTAAATTAAGTTTTGTCACGGCTTCTAAGTGATTGCTTAGATTTAAATTATCTATGAAATTAATACTTAAGTCTAAAAAAATTATACTTTAAGCCATTATCATTCATACACGTTGGTGCTTTTCTTTGAACCTTTAAGTGCAAACGGCTAATTATGGCTAAATGAAGTTTTGTCGCGGTTTTTGAGTCATTGCTTTTTTGGCTTGAGATTTCAGTGTAAAAAAAATATTTTTTTTATTTATAGATTTCACGTCGAAGAAAAGAATAACTCTTAAAAAATCATATCAAAACGCAATTGCTATACACGCGCTTTTGTGATTTTCATAACAATGCGTTTGATTGGTTGAATTTATTCACAATTCATTAATTTGGGTCTTTGTTCTCCTTGCTTTATTTTTTCAGTGCCTTTTGTTTAGCTTAACGCATCACGTTTATTTGTTTTCAGGTAGGTTCGAATATTTTTTTTATTTATTCCACCACTTTAACCGGCTTTCAGAAATATTGTGGTTTTATCTGCGGCCTTTTTTTTATTTTAACTACTCTTTTCATTCGAACTCTCGGCTAAAAAAAAATACTCATTTGTATTTACACAAATATTTTCTTTAATTGCGTGGTGAAAATTTGAAAAAAAGTCAGTTTTTAGTTAATTTTGTATATTGATAAAAACTTTGTGCTTAGTGGGTTTAGTAATTAGGTTAACCTTCGTTAAAACAGGACATGAAAATACTAAAACTTATTTACAAACGCAAATTGTGTTTGTGTCTAATCAATTGGCAATCTCAATGTAGTAAATTTTACTTTTAATATTAGTTAACTTTGACGATAATGTTCAAAATCTTGTCTGTATTTGTGATATAACTAAAGGATGACGTAGACGTAAATTTTCTTCTTAAAATTCTCAAACTGTCAAATGAACGTCAATTATTTTTAACAATGGTTATAATTTTGATTGAGAGGCTTTTAATTGGTTTGACGGGTGGTTGAACAAAATTCGTACATTCTGAAACCGTTTCCTGAAAAGGGGGATGACACGTGATATGACATGATGTTATGTAATTACCCTTCCTCACTTACCGGAAATATAAGCAGACACAAGCGTGATTTTATCATTACACGACTGGTATTCACATTTAGGTTGTCTTTATTATATTTTTATTTAAAAATACCAGAATTAAAAACAACTAAAAACTTACGAAATTGACTGCTCGATAGCAGGACAAAGGGTTATCGAATTATATGAATATTTTCAAATCGTTGTTATAACATAAAATAATCTGAACCATGATCATGCATTAAAAATAAAAATAAAACATTTTTTTTACATACAGATCTATTTCACATTCTTATACAAAAACTACAAGAAAGCATACAAACGTGCCAAATATATTTTAAACAACATTTTTTAGCTTGAATATTCTTTTTGGCTTTAGCTTTTCTATTTGTGTTGTTTTATTTATTTATGTGCATTGTTAATGTATCAAAATAATTTATTAAATGTATTACTAGACAAAAAAGATACTTCTTGTTTATTCCAATGTGCTTTCACAAAATTTCCAAGTCTGGACTTATTGGTTTATTAATTCAATAAATAATAAACTACAGAATTATTTATACCTTTTTTATTGTAACTGATGATACTTACTGCGTACTGTCGCATTGTGCATTTTAAAATATTAAATATACTTAATATTTATATTTATTGTTTGTTGCATTGGTGACTTTTTATCTAGATGAACCTTTCATTTTATTTGTGATATTTTAGTTTAGATAGGAAAATAACTATTTTGTAAAACCTTTAAGTTGGCTTATGCCAATCGATCGGTTTTTTTTTATAACGCACGTCTTACATTCTAATGATCGCTTCAGCAACAGATAACACAGAAAGCATGTCAAAAGGACTGAAATACCCATGCTCTGTAATATATTTACAAAGTGTTTTATTTCAAATTTCCGAGACAAAGAAGCCTATTGTGTTTGTTTCCTCGTCTGTTTCCAGACATTTCCCATTACTCAACAGGGTTACCTTAGTAACAACATAAACCGACAACAATAATAGCACCTCTAACGCTCCGCAGACAGCAATAACCCAGCACTTTCCACGCATTATCCACTTATCTGCCATGTGACGTAAAGAAGTACGGACAATCTAAATTCTTTCAGCCTCTATTTCTGGCACGGGCCGGTGAATTGTCTTTGATGTATGACTTTCGATCATAAATGAAGTACAACTAGATTTGCAAACATATCATTTAACAATATATTAATTGAAAAATAAAATCGCTAGCAAAAAATAATTTTTCATACACAGTAAGTACCGCCAAATTGTTAACAAACAATATAACACAGTATTTTCGTTGTTTTGAAATATGAAAGGAGTTATGGGGTCTGCACCGGGTTCATATGATTTTTTGGGTGTTTCAAGATTTCCTACAAAAAATCCTTCTCAATATATTTATTTTAAAAGTAAAAGGCGATGATATAATTGTATAACATCGATTCAGCCTGATCGATATTTTAGTCACTCGTTTTAAAATGTATTTAAAAGCCTCTATTCAATACACTTCTTCATCAAGCCCCTCTCCTCAGAAGTGGTTTGCAACCATTTCACTGAGCATTTACTTATACTGAGCAAGTGTTCATGGTTTTTTAAGGGGAAAATAGTGTAAATTATTATATAATCCTTTCCTTACAAAGCTTTGGCGTATATATCTGATACTCCTTCTGCGGTAGGCTGCAGAAACAATAGCAGGAGTGAATAAATTGTAAATATATTCCTTAAGAGCCATATTTGTTCCAATTGCCATTTAAAGCTACTTATTAAAAATATATCAATTTTATAAAGTAAAAGAATCCAGAAAATTTATATTTTTTTAAATATTCAATACTATTTTTCATTGTAATGTTTGATATTTTCGATTCAAATGATTATTTTGTAAACGTATTGATTTAAATAAATACATTATTAGATATACTTAATTATTGAAAAACATGTTCAATCTACGTTTCAATCAAATAATTAGATGATTTGTGGACTACATTGTAGTTGAGTGGTTTACAAATCTCATTCGCAGTCAATGTAAAAATTATTTTGTAAAACCACTTTTACATTCGATAGTCTAGTTTTAATGAAGACTGTGGCCTTTGAGTTTTTTTTTTTTTGTATCAATTGAAATGACTGGTTTAAAGAATACAATGTTTTATAAGTACAATGGAGGCTTTATTGTCACAACGTTCGATGTATCCAGGGTAGGACAGAGCCTGACCCTGCTCACCGCCCCCGTCCTTGGGGCTCAAGGACTTCCCGCGATACTTGCGACGCCGCATTGCTAAACAATATCGCTTACATATCACAGGGGCGGGGATAATCGAATGTGACCTAATTTATTGACATGTGCAAACTTCTATTGATCAAAATGTACAGCCCACGATAGTAATGGGCAAGATCAGTTTAAAAAAAACCATAATCTAATACCACAAAAATAAAAAAAACCGTCTACTTGCATGTCTCCTGCGTGTCAAAATGTAAGCCAAAATTAAAAAAAAAAAAAAAAAAGATTATTCCAATGATAAAAATATAAGTGGAAATCGGAGTCTCCTCTTTTCCAATGAATACTCGACCGGCGGACTTTTACTTTACGTTCATTACTTATTCCATTAAACAAAGTCCCGCGACCAAAAATAATGTGATTGGTTTTTTTTTTTTTGGGATTATTAAAAAGTTATTAAAAGTTCGAAAAGGTATTTATTTCTCAAGATGAAATACGAAAACTGAGCCGGTATTGAGATTGAAAAAATATCGATCACTTTCAATAGTGTTTAAAAATAATTCGTTTTTAATACGTTTATGGATTTAAAATCATATTAATCGTTTGATTTTTACTCTTGTTTTAGTAGATAAGATTTAATTTGAGAAAGGTATATATAATCATTTCTCGCCATAAATTTTTATCTCTAACTTAATTATATAAATAAATTATTTGTGCACGTAATAAATATAAAACTCATTTGTAAATCGTATAACCATGTATTGAAAAACATAAATTGATTTATAACTGATCAAATCTTACCTACCATTAAAAATACTCAGCTATTTCCAGTCAGTTCTTCCTCACATAAAATACTGCAAAATCTACATACATTAATTTATTAGCACCTTTCTTGAACTCCTCTTGAACTATAAAGGAGACCAGAACCTCTGAGAAGTGAATGGCACTTGACCCAAAGGTAAAAGTGCACTTGCGGGGGTAGTTGCAGCTATGAAAGAGGGTAGCGCTCGTATACGATGACGCGGGTGATTTAAACGAAATGGTGAGACAAACCAAAAAAAATATATCAGATAAACTATATCGATATAGATACTATTTAATTCTATATTAATTCAGTTTTTCCCAAATATCAAATGAGACCTTATAACACCAACCCCCACGTGTAATTATCTCACATGATAACTCGAGTGGTCATGCTGGAATTTTATTCCACCTGGATACTCGGCCTGACCTTGAGCCTTGCATGGAGACCACCGCAACGTCCTTGGAGTCCACCGCAATAAATTCCCCGAGCCAGACGTGTTCCGGGGAGTCCCCCGTGTAATGTGATGAATATTTAATGACAACTTTTTTAGGTTCCCCGCACTGCTGCATACTTGCCGTAGCTTACGGGGCCGAGGAGTCCCGGGAGTCCCGCCCGCCTCACCGAGGAATTGAAAAGAATGATACGAGTCGGTCCCCGAAGGAAACACTGTTTATTAAAATTCCCCCGCGGTGTTTTATATTGAAATTTTTATTCCGGCTAGTGGAGGTATTCGCAATACTTTTGTAAATTGAAAACGCGATCCCCCGTAGGAACGTGCATTAGAACTCGTGTGCTGCAGCAGGGAGATGGAATCTGTGATTCTCAGAATTGGTAGTTTGTTGTTTTAACCGGTTAATCAATTATTTAGCAACGTATACTCACAAAAACGTTGCTAATTAATTTCGTATTTAAAATGTATTGTTTACTTTTAATTTTTTTGGGTGTCTTAATAAATTAGCAAAAGCCAATAATGACCATATGGGCATGAGTATGTATTTCTCTCGTAGTTTTATTATTTACCCAGGCATTAAAATTTTATATATCTGAAATATTTAATGTTTTGGCAGCTTTATTACCACTATTAACGTGAAACGGCAGACATAAAAGGTACCGGGTTTATATTCCTCATGTTAAAAACCTTTATTCCATCAAAATAATATTCACTTTTTACCAAGGGTTGTGCGTTATTAGAGTGATGCTCGGAGAATTCAAAATCAGCTTTACCCGTTTGAATAATAAAAAACAGACAAATTTTATTTTAAAAAAAAACTACTTTTAAAGATTTATGTTTTAAAATTTTAATATGCTACTTTTAATACGACAAAAACTACCGTTTAGTTGGTCTATTCAATAGATTTAATGTTGCCATAAAACCTCTTTCAACATTTTAACAGCCCCCTTAAAAAAATAAAATTAGGCTAGCTCGAATATACAACAGTAAAGCGACAATAAATCCTTTTACAAGTAGTTTTTTTTTAATCAAAAAACCCAAATAAAACTCGACTTAGCGTAAAACCGTATATTACTAATAATTGTTATTACTCGTTGAAGTGTGTTAAGTACCGTTTTTTAATACTCATTTTTTGTACGAAACTTGCCATTTTCTAGATCTGATGATTATTTACATATGCCTGTGTTTTTTTCACACTTCACCTCAATTTTATAATGACATATTTTAAATAAATACAGCGTTCAATGTGAACACCAACAAAATTTCTAAAATTTACAATTTAAAAACCGTCAGACATATCGGTTAACAAAATTGGACATCTAGGGGGTATAATTTTTTTAAGAACTATACAAAAGTGAAAACTGTTTATCAATAAAATTTATCTCTGAAAATTAAATTCTTGATGACTTCTTGATAAACTAGCCGAAAACAAACCATTCGTTTTTTTTCAGTGATGATTTAAAATTTAATATTTATAACCAATAGTTCAAAACAATTCAACAATAGACACGCAATTACGAAAAACACTTATGAACGCTGTATTTATTTTTATCGCATCAAAATGTATTGTCATGTTAAATTCGGTCCTAATACACTGATTCATGGCACAATAGTGTATGTATGGAAAATGGTGTTATAAGAAGTGTAGAAGGACCCGGGGACCCACTACACTTTTTTCCCCTTAGAAAACCATGAAAACTGGCTCAGTGAAGTGGTCACCAACCTTCTCTGAGGAGAGGCTCTTGGTGGTGAAAATTTTGAGCTCAGTGTGTCCACTAATTTCAGGCGATTTGAATACGATATCTAGAGACATCAAATGTTAGGTAGCCCCTTATCTAAAAACAATTTATTGATGTTAGTTTTTAATTAATAATTTATAAGGTATTATTTAATATTTCATAAAAATTAACCAGCAATAGCCACTCACCTAAAGTTTAACATTTTAGAGTACTATTTGGTGTTATTCGCAACATTCATTTTAGATTGATTTCATTAAAAATTTCGTTTAAAAAAAATATCATTAGTTATTTTATACTCAAGTTGAAGTCAAACTTTCTTCGTTTACTAACAGAACCGAAATAGATTTGCCTGAAGTCGTATATCCGTATTGTTTATATAAAGCAAGCAGTGTTTATCTCCGCGGAGCGCCGTCCATACGCGCCGCTCGTGAATCCAGAATCTCTCCAAATAAATTTATTTCACATTCTTACGCCTTGCTAGACAAAGGATCCAGTAAGTTGTTTACATTTATTTTTATGAATATTTCATACGACGCGGGGGAGGCTTCTCTCGGAGACATTACTGCCCGGATTTATCGTGCCGCTGACTACCGCCAAGTATTTTTTGAATAATAATTTTTAGACCACAATTTGTACGAATGCTCTTTGCCTTGTTTTTTGGACATATGTGCTTCTCCGTTTTTTTATTTATTATTTTGATGCTACAGCCTGTATAAAGCTATGATAATAATAAATAAACTGCTTATTTCAAATCGGACTATAGTTGAATATTCCATGGATAAGAGTAAAACACATTGATAAGATTTTTGCGCTTGAAATAAGTTTTGGTTGACAGTATATATTTATAAAATGACATGAAAAGGTTTTAATTTTTGCTGTATCACGACCAGGTGCTTCAATCTTTTGACTATCGCATCACGCTTTTTATAAACGCTAAATTAAAATACTCAACATTAATTCGTGGAGAATATTAATTCATGACCAGTCTCCAATTCATAAAACTATAATTCTTTCTAGACTTAACTAGTTTTGCTGTCAAAAAAAACCTTAACTAGTTGATTAAAGGCCTTAACACGGATCGAAACGAGAGTCAAAATAAATTTTATCATTTCTTTAGAAATAAATTCAATCACCCCATTTTTATAAGATGCTATATAAGTGATTTATTCAATTTATATAAAAATAGAAGTATCCTTCATATTAATTTTACGTTTTCACTTCTTTTCAGTTTATTAATAAAATAAAATGAAAATTATTGAAGAATCACATCGCAATGCTTGTGAAAAATTCATTTGCAGTGCATTGGAAAATACCTCGCTACCCAACACCTGGAGTGGAAAAAATAAAATAAAACCATGAAAATTTATGACCGGTATGTACCTAATCAATAACGGCTGCCAGCTCTGACCTGATGTGCAAGGAAAATGGATCTGACCTGGAAAATATAGTGGAATACCAACGTCCGAGGGATTAAAATATTCTCAACTATACCAGATTTAATATTATTTGATGACGTATGCATTTGGTGGAAATTCACCAAATGCTATGCGGTCTTAGTTGTCTTAACGGAGTTGAGACTTGGACACTTAAAGCAGCAACAATACTAAAAATCGAAGCCTTTGAATGTGACTTTATAGAAAAATACTTAAAATACCATGAGTTGACCATATAACAAACGTGAGAGTCTTGTATAAAATGTGCAAAAAAAAGAGAACTGCTGATGGTAGTAAAAAAGCGTAAGATATCCTTTTTGGTATTTTTTTCAGAAACACCAAATAAAGCCTTTTTTTCTAAACCACCGGAGCTGGGAAACCGTCGGGTATTCTTCCACCTCCGGCAGCGTCTCCTTTATTTCATCTTATACAGCCTTAAAAATAAAAATTCAAAAAAAAAGCTTACTGCAGCTGGAAGAAGAATGATAACGTGGATGCGAAATTTGCGGCAGTGTATATAGTAAATATATGTTCAATGAGATGATCACCATCTTTCTCTGAGCAGAGGCCCTTAAAGATGAAAAAGATGTTGGCGTATAGTATAAAGACCTGTGACTGTTTTCATTATTAATACACATACATTGCCTTCTTATTATCTTAGAGTTCTGAGGGTATGTACTTCTTTCTTTTTGATACTTCCTGTTTGTGAAATCAACCTTTAAAAAAAAAATTAAGACTGGGCCTTAAATAGAATAAAAAATATATTCTTTTATTTGCGAAATAAATACCTCCATCAATTTAATGCTGAGAGCATAAGTAAGTTTGTATAGAGCGTGGTGTGGGAGCTTCGCAGACTCGCTTCCAGTAATCAAGCTATTCAAACCATTACATAATCATTTCAGGCAGTGCTGTGCTTATTATGATTACAGTTAGTGGTCGTATATTTTAAATTCCGTTTATTTTTTGAGAATGCCTACAAATTTTGATCTGCTTATGAAAAGACACGGAAAGCGAATTCGTTCCTGCCATTTTGTCTTTCAGTTTTTCGTTTCAGTTTTTACCGGCTTTATTTTCTTTTCATCCGGGATTTTTCTGTTTGCTGATAATAATTATTTTACTTACTCCACAGCGCGGCTCGTGTATGAAACATGATTCGCGAAATTACAAAATTTAAAATCGTCAAAGACTACCTGAATTGTGAGAAAATATTTATATTTCTAAAAAGATTTTTAATCTGGACTTGAATATTTACCTTCACACGCGGCGTTTCAAAAATTGCGATGTAAACCACGATTACTTTATTTTATTTTATTGATTAAAGGCTTACGTAGTATTTTTTTAAATAAATAAATAAGTTTAACACTATATCTAAAATAATGTTTCCAAGGCTCTATAAAAATATGGCTGTGTAAAACACATTTTTTTCTGTTTTGGATAATACTGTAGATATTTGGGATAACCTATTCTTCAGATCCTATAGTAAAATTAGACTATGCAGAACTACTCAAACATAAGGGTTTAAACTGAAAACAGCTTTAGTAACCGCTTTGTTTAAGGACATCAAAATATTTACATTGAATGATATGAGAAGGGTTGAAATGTCTTATAAGGCTTTATTTACATGTATCCGAAAGGGTACAGTTAGGCATCGGCACAGATCAACTGCAACTTTTTAAAATGGCCTGCATTTGCAACTGAAAATTTCTCACACTGTGAATGTGTCATGAATAAATTATTAAAATTTTAAACGAGATATAACGGGAGATTTGAGCCGGAAGTAAACATTAATGTATTCCCTTAACAACAGGGTGTCTATACTAGTACTGAAAAACTCATATTGTGGTCTTAAACAGTTCTGCGTACAAAAAGAGGTTTGTTGGTATCCGACCAGCTTACTAGTATACAAATTTGTGAATATATTTAATAAAAGATCAGAATTTTAAAGGGAGATTTGTGCCGGATGTAAACATAAAATTATACCCTTAACAGTAGTGTGTCTACACTATTACTGTATAACTCATATTGCTGTGTTAAGCAGCTCTTAGTACAAAAATAGTTTTGTAGGTATCCGGCCACCTAACTAGTATACAAATTCATGAATATAATAGATAAGAATTATACCGGAAGATGTGAGATGGAAGTAAACATCAATTTATACCCTTAACAGCAGTGTGTCTGTGATCTTACTGTATAACTCATATCGTTGTGTTAAACAGCTCTCCGTATAAAAAGAGGTTTTTAGGTATCCGGCCAGCTAACTAATAGACAATTTCGTGAATATAATAGATAAATGATTAGGATACGGGAAGATGTGAGCCGGATGTTAACATTTTTTTTCACCCTTAACAGCAGTGTGTCTGTGATCTTACTGTATAACTCATATTATTGTGTTAAACAGCTCTAAGTACAAAAAGAGGTTTGTAGGTATCCGGCCAGCTAACCAATAGACAAATTTTTGAATATATTGGATAAAAGATTTGAATTATTAAGGGTGATTTGAACCGGAAGTAAACATTACTTTATACCCTTAACAGCAGTGTGTCTGTGATCTTACTGTATAACTCATATCGTTGTGTTAAACAGCTCTGAGTACAGAAAGAGGCTGGTAGGTATCCAGCCAGCTAACTAGTAGACAATTTCGTGAATATAATAGATAAATGATTATAATTATACAGGAAGATGTGAGCCGGATGTAAACATTAATTTACACCCTTAACACCAGTGTGTCTGTGATCTTACTGTATAACTCATATTGTTGTGTTAAACAGCTCTCCGTATAAAAAGAGGTTTTTAGGTATCCGGCCAGCTAACTAGTAGACAATTTCGTGAATATAATAGATAAATAATTAGAATTATACAGGAAGATGTGAGATGGAAGTAAACATCAATTTATACCCTTAACAGCAGTGTGTCTGTGATCTTACTGTATAACTCATATTGTTGTGTTAAACAGCTCTGAGTACAAGAAAGGCAGGTAGGTATTCGGCCAATTAACGAGTAGACAATTTCGTGAATAGAATAGATAAAAGAGTAGAATCATAAAGGAGATATAACGGGTGGTAGGACGGAGGCGCCTGTTGCATGGCGGGGCGGAATTCAAAAAGAGAACAACCGGATAAGTTCTTAATTTGAAAATCGCGTGTTGCGTTTTCTGCAAACAAGAAACCTCGTTTTGAATATTGTTTTCTTTTTGTGCTTTTCAACGTTTTATTAGTATTATATATACGTTTGTGCAGATGTATAAATGCAGGTAACCTCATGCTTGTGTTATTTCAAGGTCACGCCTGCGGAACAGCTGTTGAATATTTTAAATTTACGGCGCCGGCGACTCGCTCGTAATTGGTTATTTCTGAAATTCACCGGTGTTTTTGAATTTTTCAGTTGCAGTTGTGTTTCAATGGCGTGCCGTTATGTGCAGTAATTTATTTATCACATCTGTAAAATTAATGTATAAAATCACGTTGATTTTTATTGATTCGGCTACAATACACTTGAAGAAATTTGATGCATTAGCAACGGCTCCCAGATCCTGAGAACGTATCTTCAATTTTGGGATTGCAATAAAATATTTTTAAATTACGTTTGAATTTGATAAAATCTTGTTTAATAAGTATATAAATTATTTCATATACGCGTTTATATTTTTGGCTAAAATATTATGCAAGTAGTCACGGTAGTTTCTATTATCCAGAATATTATGACATATGCAAGGTCGCATAACAAATAAAACCAATACTATAGATATAATATATTATTTATTTCTTATAATATAAATCTTTTTTGTGTAAGTTATTATTGATTTATACCAAAAAAAACCTATTAATTTATTAGAATAGACGAAACTATGATTTGCGTTCTGGAAAAAAATCATGAAATTACAGTATAAAAGTCGCATTTCCTTGAGAACGAGGGATCGTGGAAAATCTCTCGCATTGTGGTCATTGTTTGAAAAAATTTATGGCTATAAAAATAATGCTTTACCTATGTAAAGCGGTCCTTCTCCGATTTTCTCGTGTCGGGATGTTTATTGGACCGTATTGTCCATAATTCTGGGAATATCTTTATCTCGTAGACGGAAAATGGCCGCCAGGCACCCGGACTCCCTCATAATCCGCAGCAAATTTATGGGACATATTTAGTAGAATCCATCGCAGATCTAACACACCGTTTTTGCAAACCACGAGAAAATGCCAAGATATTTAAAAATTGACAAAAATCATATAAATCCAACTTAATTTAAAATAGTTTCAAATTGTGTGCGGTCTTACCAATTGACATTTGCAACGGCGCAAACATTATAACATAGTTTTACTTTTTTTTTTACAATATATTTCATGACACACCCGCGCCTTTTCACAAGGCAAAACGCTGCATTTGAACATTAATCGTTAAATATTTACTAGCAAATAGGTTGATCGAATTCACATCTGCATATAGCTATTGAAATTCTCACTCAGTTACAAAGCCACGTTGATCTAAAGGATTACGCCATCAGACTCGATGGCCGTGATCATTAAAAAAAATTCTTGTCGTATGTGTGAATTGATTACTCAAATATAGTAAACTCAAAACTATCTTCAGAGTACATTTTCGTCTTATCTTTCAGCTCTTCGTGATCAGGACCAAGCCGGGGTAATGAGGCAGCACCACCTCCAGACAGCCTCGAGCCTTACAGTATTTTCTGTGCAACTTCCATACAGGGCACTTAAAATTCAGGACGTACAACGCAATTTATGGCTTCTCGTTCCAATAAAAAATGTTGCGTATTACTCCGATCCTCCCTTTAGCGGTAAACTTCTTTCTTATTCTAATAACCGTTATTTATACCAGCTTTTAATATTTATTTTGGGCAGTTTATCGTTTAGGCATTGATTAAATATTATCAGTGATAAAACTGTAATTACTACATCACCATAAAAAGAAAACTAAGTTGTATGAATTATGCTGAAAAATGTTTTCCCTAGCGTAAAGTATCAGTAAATCTGATCATCCAAATAATGTGACGAAAGATTATTGCCAAGTTAAAATGTTATAATTTAGAAAAGTGGGACCTCAATGGACCCCAATAGGGGCTAATCGGTCTACGTAAGTCTTTTTACCAAACCCAATCGAATGTGGTCTTGGAAAATTATTGAAATAAAAAACTATCATAAAAGTTATTTACAAATGAGCAAATGATGAGGTCTAAGAGACAGAGATATACAATCCAAAATCAATGCATTAATGTTAAGTCAAAACTAGTCGCGTCAATAAATAAAAAGTGGGAATATAAAATAATATTAAATTTAAATAAAAATATAATTGAAATCAATCAAAAATATCAATTAGTAAAAATCCGTGCCGATCCCGGATTCAGGAAAGGAAAGGATCCCGGAAAGGGCAGAAAAATTGGGACCGCTGCGGGTGGTTAGAGCTCCAAGTACACTAATTACGAGGACGTCAACTTTGCCATGAGCTACGGAGCTGTTCATTAGTGGTAAGACGTAGCCGGCTCGATGTCCCACTGTTTGTACATGTCGTTGTTGTCGCAGGCGAGCAGCATCAGCGAGTCGCCGAGGGGGTCCAGGGCCAGGCAGAGGTTGTCGGCCGAGTGCCACAGCTGGTGCGTTTCGGGCGAGTAATACCACGGCCCGTTCACCGAGCCCGGGCGGCAGAGCTGGACTTGGACGCCTTCCGAGTCGGCTTCGATGCATCGCTCTCCTGCGCCCAGCTGACCCAGCCTGTTGAGGCGGAAAATCTGATTTTCGTTTGTGCTGTCGCACATCCTTGTATTTACGAAATCGGGCGCATCACGACCCAAGGTGTCCAGGCAGACACCGGCTCCCGCGGACCTCACGATCCCCCAGTGATCATTGGGAGGCAGCTTAGGAAAATTTTTATACACATCGTAGGCGACATTATCCATGAACCACCTGAAGCTCTTGCATTTCAATTTCTTCTTCAGTCGGAGCTGCTCGCTTATATCGCCCATGTCTATCAATCGAGCCATCGGCTCTCGGGCGTAGAAGTACTCCTTGTGCTCCTTGTCGAACCACGTCTCTATGACTCTCTTGTTGTTATATTTGTAAAGTGGCTCCTTCTTTGCGCTGGCGAGTTTGCCGTTGCTGTAAGGTATCAAGTCCCGGTAGACGTGCCCCACGCGAGAACAGGGCACCCATTCGATGGAGCCCCCGCACTGCCACACTTTAAAGCTCAGCTCGAAGTTCTCCCCTCCCCATGTGAGCAGGCCGGGGTCGTAACCCCCGAGGTCCAGGAAGAACTGTCTGTTTATGGCGAATAGGCCGCCCGCGTGGGTGGGGCTTCTGTACGGCTCGGAGAGGTAGACTCTCCGCCAAGCCTCCTTCTCGGGGAGCTCGCTCTCCTTGTACAGCATTCCCCACTCGAAAATGCCTCTAAAATGAACATGGGCAGCGTATGTTGACCTGTACTCGAAAGTCTTGCGGTTGATGTCGTCAACGATCGGCACTGTCAGTATTTTGAAGTCGCGCAAAATGGGGGCGAGCAGCGGGGGTAGCCAATTGATGTTTACCTCACAGTGGGCATCGAGAAAAACGATAACTTCTCCGGTTGCCTCGTTGGCTCCTCGGGATTTGGTTCTGATGAGACCCTCTCGCTTGGTATTCCGGATCAAACGCACCTTTCCATTCCACCTTTTGATGTAGAGCTCCAACTTATCACTGAGATCTTTCTTATCGGAGAAGTCATCTATCTGAAACATAATCTATTGTAAAGCAGCAGGGAAGCCGATACCGAAGAATTTCCAAAGCGTTGCGAGACAGGTCCTCACCAGTAAGACTTCCCGCAGCACGTCAGGCGGAGAGCGGCCGATGACAGAGTGCACGGTGCGCAAGAGCACGGACCAGCCCTCGTTGTGAAAGACCACAATGACCGAGGTGGAAGGGAGGCGAGGCGGGTAGCTCCAGTGGCGGCACTGCTCGAGGCGCGTGTCGGCCACGGAGCGGTCCAGGGAGATCTCGTCAGAGCAGACCGCGTTGAGGCCGTACTGGCCATCGATCAGAACAGCAGCGTCGGCCTGGTTGTCTCGCAAGAGGTGAGCATTGCCTTCCTCTCCTGGTCCAAATCTCTGATTCAGGTTTTGAGGCTCATAATTCCCCAAGCCTAATAACACAAACAACGAGATGAGAGCATTTTTTTTAAATATTTACATTTAATATAAAACTTTATTGTTAAATATAAAACTTTAATTTAGAACTTTATTTATACATCATATTTGTTTGTCTTAATATTTTTTTGTATTTGTCAGGCAGGTGAAGCGGTGTTTTCTTTCAATGCAGACGCTCAAGGTTGGTACTTTTAAATATTATTACAGTTTTTGAAAACATCTCAGCAAACCACACTGTAAGAATAGAAGGCCGCGAGGGAACCGACTGGCGAACAGGCAATTCAATGCAATCCTCCCGACTTAGTACGTTTTCGTTATTTGGCTCGTTTTTTAAAGAGAAAAACATAAATCCTCCTTCAGAAAGGGTTATTTCTCAAAGGGCTTTTCGTTACCTTTGTACCTGGAGATAATTTGTATTTTTTACAAAATCGAAAAAATATATATATTGATCACAAGATTGGCAACCAAACACGCTAACTAATGAACAACAAGACCGTTTTATGAATGTTCATTCATGCATAAATTTACAAACCAAATTAAATTAAATATTAAGATACCAAAACTCACTCTAAAAACAATGAACTCTAACAATTATCTAAATCTGCTTTTAATATATAATTAATCAATAACCATGTGCGTCCCGAGTATCACGCGTGGCACTCACCTGTCATTAATTGAGGTACGCCCCAGTTCAGTTCTTCCGACAGTGGTTCTTCCAACGGTGGTACTTCCAACAATGGTTCTTCCTTTTGAGTTTTTTTCGAGAAAAATAAATTAATAACCAGATACAGAAATGCTACCGTAAAACAAACACGTAACAGCCAGTATTTTTTAATACACGTCAATTTCATTCTGACCGTCAGTGCCTTCCTTCCATAAATAACATACTGTCATTGGAGAATAGCTGAACGTCATGGCAACAAAATCTGAGATGCTTTATTTAAAATATTTAACAAACTCAACCTGTTAAACAAACAAAAACACCAACGCGGTGGTATACACAAGTGTCTAAAGTCCGACTGCTGTAAAAAATTATGTACTTTGCACACCTGTCAAATATTATTCATATAACCATCTGTGATTAAAACAGATTACCTGCTACGAAAATTTGGTAACCCTTTATCTACCATAGACTCCTTTGAATTACTATTATTATAATTATCAGATATTCACATTCAACGTGAAGAATAAAATAAATGAACAATAACACATATTCTAAAAAAATATCCGCGTGTGAAGAAGGTACATACACAATGTGCTAAAGATTATCAATTATTCTGTGAAACCCAAATTAACATCACTCCCCGCACGAAGTTTGCCATTGTTCTGGACCTAATTCAGAGTAATTATTTGGTTAAAAGCAAATAAACGTGGCTTTAACAACGAAATTAAATGTTTTATGTTTGCTATAAATCTGACGCCGAGGAGCTGCGAAATAGGCCGTGACGTCACGAACAAAGTACAACCGCGCTGAGCCCGTCTAGACGTTTTGGATTGCTTCATAAATGTGATTTATCTAAGTTAAGAGTAAGTTTTCAATGCGCCAGTGAGCAGAATACTTCGCTCGCTTTATATCCTAATAAACGCAGTAAAATCTCATTTATACCTTTATTCAGTAACGTTTCTCATCACTCGCTAATGCAGCTCGAAAACTACGTTAGCGTTTGTGTTGTAGCTGCATCAGATCTCTTTGTGATTCCCCCGAAGCCTGCGGTCTGTTGTAAAAGTGAAGTGCTCCCATAATGACGTGTTTGATTCATCAAATAATATAGAATTAAAATGAATCATAATTCATATTTTAGCAGGTAGATCGCATATTGTGAACACTGCTGGTAACGATTTTCTACCTGTCTTTTCTATTCAAAGGACTCCAAAATGCAAGCTCGGGAATGTGCGCTGAAATTACTTTGTAAATCTTCATCACTGGTATGTGATCGTTTTATTTTATATATTTACAGATCTTTGCGGCTCAATGATATTTGGATCTAAGGAGTAGTTTTAAAAACTATCGGAACTAGGTTTTAATGCAAATCATCATGTGTCATTATCTATTTTATCTACCCTCGATTGACGTCCTTTTGCAACCCTCTGCTTCCCGTCGTGCTCCCAGCGGGAATATCTATCGAATCACTTGTGTGTCGTTTATCAATCATTTATTTTAATGTTTGCAGTATAATTTTCGACTTCGATTTTCTCTTTCATGGTAACTTTCAAAGAAAAAATACACGAGTTTTATAATTTTCCTCTTTTGTTTTCCATGTTGCTTTTACAGTCCCCATAAATTATTAAGAATTTACAATGAGTTTCAAGCAGAGCAATCAACTAAATGCATGTTTGAATTTACATATATTTCTCGCGGAAAATGAATGATTATCATTTCAGTACTTTTATTATACAATACAGACGCATTGAAAACCAATCACTCAATATTGCAGAAAACGTAAAATGAAAAAGTAACTGTTCCTACTTACTACTGAACTTATAATCCAGAAGGAGTTCTTCATCAAGAGGAGGTTGGGGACCATTTCACTGAGCATATACTCATGCTAAGCCAGTGTTCATGGTTTTCTAAGGAGGAAATAGTGTATTAGATCCCCGGGTCCTTCTACACTGCAGTTTTATATTGGAAGGAATGTCTGCCTATTGCTGCTGCCCAATAGCATTATTATATATTATTTCCTTACAAAGATCTGGCGTTTAGATCTGATACTCTTTCTGCAGCAGGCTGCAGAAACAATAGAGCCCCCATACCTCGATGAGGTACTCTCCACAATCATTCCAAGTCCACGGCTCCATTACCGTTCCTTTACTCAGGGTACAGAGTACAGAATGGCGGCCATGGAGTATCAGATCTAAACGCTAGAACCTTGTAAAGAAAGTATTATATAATAATGTTACTGGGCAGCAGCAAAAACCCGGGAACCACTACACTATTCTCCCTAAATAAAACAGCTCAGCGTAGAGATAATCGCAAACCTCCTCTGAGGAGAGACACTTGAAGGAGAATATTGTTACGTTTTAGCAGTAGTTTGAAAAAGACAGAACGCTAGCAAACAAAATAGGATCGATGGACTCACAAATATTCTAGAAGCTTCTAGATGCATCGCCAAGCCATTGTTCAGTGTCATCTGGCTAAGGTCATTACACCATTTTGTATAAGTAAATATAAATATGTGTGAAATATTTGTGAAAATAAATACTCTTTTAATTATAGACGCGACCCGTAACAATAATTTTTTTTATTTTCGAGTAAGCGTCGGATTTACTTGTAGAAACCTTTAACGTTGTTTGGTGATGTAGTTAGAGGGATGACGCTGTTTTCTCACCCCCTGGGCGGGTGGGGTGGGGTGGGGTGGGGTGGGGTGGGGTGGGGCGGGGCGGGGCGGGCTCTACGACCCCGGCTCGCGTAGATGGAGCGGGAAAGCGCATCTCCGTGCATGCTCCGTCCCCCTCTGCGGGCCATGCAGCCGCTTTACTCGCGACTCACGGCCGACTATTGATTCACGTGGGAGGCACCGTGACCGACTGTGACCCCGGCGGGGAAGGCAATGCACGGTGCATGTGCGGTGACTTCTAAGAGCAACTGGGGTCATTTTATTTTTTGCGACTGCTATCCGCGCACGTGGACCCTAGGCCAGTGCGACTTTTACACGCGGCTACCCGACCACTGCAACATCTATATTATTGATTTTTGTGACTACCGTTTTGCCTATACAGGTTTTTTATTGATTGATAATGATTAAGTACATTTTTTCAAATATTGAAAAATGATTAATATCATCGTGATTTGTGTGGGATTCGAACCCACATCCCCAAGCTTACATGGCCGGTGTATTACCAATCAACTAAAATATCTATTAGACACATCTCCCTCCCCGCTTTTCCCATTCTGTTGCCTGTGCATGGCTGCCATTCTGTACTCGGGCGGCAGCTCTAATATAAAACTGCTGTGTAAAAGAACCCTGGGACTAATTACATTATTTTCCCCTTAGAAAACCATGAACACTGGTTTAGCTCCGTGAAATGGTCGCCAGCCTCTTCTGAGGTGAGGCACCTGATGGAGATGAAACACATTAATTTTTCCTAAACACAGTGAAACTATAAATTTCATTTATCTACTATGAGTTCTATGAATATTCATTAATCAATAAATCGCTTTTTACAATGTGTGCAAAATATTAAACAGAATTTTACTCGTAAACTGAGGTTATATTATAACTAAATCGTTTCGATCCAATATTTTATACACGTCGGGTGTTGTGACGTTACAGTGGAATTTATTTTGGTAGGTCGCGAGAGTATAGTGAGATTTTTGAGATTTCAACCATTAGCAGGCAAATGGTAAGGAAAATTCCCGAATACCGCGAGCTAAACAGCCATAAATCTTGAAGACGCCCAAAGTTGTGTAAAATCCGTACACGGCTTAAAGCACTCATGCGCGTTTAAGTTTAGGATCCAATCTACCAACTCTATATTTTTTAAATATTTTTAGCGAGGTCCTTGCGTAGGATTTGAGTAGTACAATGCGAAAAATTGTGTTTTATAGGAATTCTCCTTAAAACACCGTGGGCTAACCGCGTCACAAATGAGAGTCTTGCACAGAATGCGCAAAGTAAAATAACTCCTGATGATGGTAAAAAAGAGTAAGGTCTCCAGTTTTGGTCATATTTTTCGAAACAATAAATATAGCATCCTACAGCTGGGTATTGGATGGAGGAAACTAACGTGGATGCGAAATTTGCGCTAGATAGAAATATATTCCAAGAAATAGTCAACAACCTCCTACGAGGAGAGGCACTAGAAGAAGAAGGAATATTATTGTATTGTAATAGTTATGGACAGATTTCAAATTTTAAATTATATGATAATGGCTTTGATTTGCAAACATAATGTATTAAAAAAAATTGTATGGAGACTTGTGTTGATTTGCTTGTTTATTTTTTTTTTGTAAATTGCACAAAGGTTTAGTTACCTTCACACACTGTTTATTGTGTTGGATTATCATAAAGTGGCTTTCGTAAAGTGTCACCGACTCCTTCTTGTGAGCGTCCATTACTTCAGAACTAACTTCTCGGTTCGTCTTGCACTTCTAGAATTTTCTGAACATTTCTACATCTCAATTTCATAAGCACAGAAGTAATATTCTCTAAGGTTTATTAATATTAACAAATCATTTGCAAGTGAATTTGATGAGATCGGTTAGAAAATATGTTAAAAACTTGCCTACTTATCCATGACATGGTTTTATTCGTAATACTCCATAGTCAAACAAAATTAATTTTCTACTCTTTTCGTAACATTATTCTTCGTCGTTTTAAACGTTTTTGTAATTTGGATCCACCGCTTATTTTTTACTAAAATTATTAACCAGAAGAGAATCCACATTAAATTTTCAGATGAAGAATTACGGTTTCTTTGCGAAGATAATAAATTCACGTTATGAAGAGATAATCTCGTTAAAGTTTTATGACTTCTTTCCTTAAATAATGTATTTATTTTTTAAGAGCAGCAAGTCGATGGGGCGTTTATATCATAAAATCTTTTTGCTTATTAAAGTTTGTTTTTTTATTTGATAAATTACCCCATGCATCCCCTTCGATTGGATGAAATTATTATCCCCTTTGTTTTTTTAATGAGTTAATTTTTATTTAGACAAACCCTTATTGTCTTCTTTCTTTTGGTTTTCTTTTAGTGTGGTTTTATTTGATTACAATTTCTTGTTGTCTAGACTGGCAAAAGGAGGCTTCTAAAGGATCTTTCAATAATAAAATCGAATGCAAATCAATCGCTTTGTACCTAAATAATTTAAAAAATATATTTACATAAGGATACAGTGCATTTTTTCTTAAAACTAGTATCAACCCTAATATTGTTCAGTATTTAGTTCGCTCCGTACTTCCAAGGCATGGCTCAGACATCAGGCCCGTGTCTGTGCACCGGAGAACCGGAAAGTCCCCGGGAGACCCTGCCATGTGAGACCCCAGAACCCAAGCATATTGGACTAAAATATTAATTCGAAAATTTCTCAGAGTAACCACCCTCTCTCTCAAACCACCAAAGCACACAGTTTGAAATTATGTCGGGTAAAAATACAGTGGAAAATGTTTAAACGGAGTTTTTAAAAAATATTTTACAGTTGCTTACAAAGATCTTAATTTGAATATGTGGTGAGTCTTAATGGGCTCTTTTTGACCAGAGGAGGCCCGAGTGGTTGATAGTTTGCACTAGAACATAACATTCAGAAACTGCACACATCCTACATATAGTTATATCTCTTAAATATATTTTTTAAACATTTATACGATTTTAGTATTATTATAATTTTATAACTAACAGTGTTTTTTTGCGTGGCTGCCATTTTTCAAATGTTTTATAGTATTATTTGGCAGGGAGATGGTATTGATTCACTCTTACAATCCAGTGCCTACCTCAATCGGCGAATTGTTGGACAAAAGCTATTCACAATTACCTTAACTTGACAGGGTCCAGTAAATGTGCAGTACATCAAAGCTTTGTGTATTTTAACGGAAATTAAATGTAAAATGGCGAATGCTTATTTTTTCACATACACGTCTGTTTGGATGCGGCATTTTTTTTTTCAATGTCTAATATTGTGGAGATGCGGTCCACGCAAACAATAAAGCGTTGCATGCTGTAAAAAAATATTGAAAATTAAAAAATACATATCGAATTAACGATGCATAATATGCTCGTTTTATTTTATGTTTTTGCACCCTCGCCAAATCGAAAACCAAAACCAACAAACTGAAAACTCTAATATAATATAATGAGTATTATACCTCAGTGATTGTTATCTTACTCACATAATCAAGAGTGATTTTTCATTAAAATAATTATAATATATTTGTTCTCGTATATCGTTATATATTACTTTTAGTAATGTTGATTTTCCATTATATATTATTAAATTTTCCCATTCTCGTGAACTTACTTCCGTGTAAATATTACACGAACATCAATAGGTACCTAACGGGAAACGAACGTAGGGAAACGAACAAATGTCAAGGGAATCTCGTGAAGAATATTTCCAAATAAAATCATAAAAATTTTACAGTAAAAATGATTTACGTTGTTTTATTTTGTTGTACTGTATATATTTTTCGCATAAACTCTGGCGCAAAGTATATCATACCAATATCATTAATCGAATATAAAATACCATAAACATTTCTGGTCTACTTAATTATTACATTAATATAGAGTGTCCCAAAATTCACGCAAGAAGTAATTTTGATGAAAAACACAAGTTTATAATTATAAATTTTTAATTAATTTATAAAGTATTCAGTATGCGGTTATTTATGAAATAGCATATCGGGTAAATGGCCTCTTCTCAGAGGAGGTTGGTGACATCTCACTGAACACGTATTATATTCGATTAATTTTTTTTTTTATTTTTTTTTTAACGGTCATCGTTTATAATCAATCATCGTGGCATCTCTGTATAGATTTTTCGAAATCACAGGTAGATCGTATAAACTATTGATTTATCCGAGTGCCAAAAGGTGGATGATTGCGGAGCGCCTCTGAACATCGACGCGCGCCGCGTCTAGACGGGCCCGCCGCCCCCCGCCCCGCCCCTGCCGCCCCGCCTCCCCGCCGCCCCGCCTCCCCGCCGCCCCGCCGCCCCCGCCGCCCCCGCCGCCAGGGCGCACTCGGCTCACTGGGCGGGACGTATTTGTTTTCATCTCAGTCTGGGAGGCGGTGCCAGACGCTCAGCTCCCCGCGAAGCCTTCGCTCGCCCGCACCGTATTTACTCTCCCACGAAAGTGACCATCGAGTTCAAGTTCGCATAAAGTAAGTGATATTATTGTCTCTGACTTGCAGCGAAATACGAAACTGTCAGTTTTGACAATTATTCCTTTTTTAAAACACTCGATCAAATCTAAAACAAAAAAAAAACGATTGTTATTGTCGCTCAAAATAATTTTGATGCGACACATCTATCGAAACATTTCAAAGCTCGCGTACCGTCGAAATAAAATAAAATTTGCTTCTCTGTTTTAGTTGCGACGATGGAAAATGACATAAGCAAACCTTACAAGCTATGCGACTTCGACCGCGAAAAACGCAAGGGGGTCGTCGCGGCGTCCCTCGAGGACTTAGTTTCGAAAATTCCCGAAAAACTCGGCTTTCCGATCGCCGACAACGAGTCCATAACCGTGGTCCTGGAGTCGGACGGCACGGAGGTGGACGATGAGGAGTATTTCGCCACGCTGGAGCCCGACACGAATCTCATGGCGCTGCGCGGGGCGGAGCGGTGGTGCCCCAACGTGCCCAAGTGCCACATATCGCTGGACCAGACGGACGACCTGGGGCCGGACGACAAGGGGCAGGTGGCCGGGCTGGTGGGCCGGCTGCAGCACAACTTGTGTCACATTTCCTTGCTCGGTGGCCAGGACCTCGAGCTTCTCTCCGATATGGACCCCGACAGCTTAGCCGATATCGTTTCCGAGAAGGACAACAAAATATTCTTGGAGCAACTCAAGGAAGCTTCTGGAAGGTATTTATATTCATTTCTTTCACTCTCGATAGCATATTAGTTGTAGGTATACTGAAAATAAAAACAAAAAAATCCGTACTAAACAGAAAAAATATCTTCATTTGATTTTTTTATTTTGAGACATTGCAATTTAGCAAAAAATATCACTTAATCTTAAATCCCTATTCTGTAATTGTATCTTGACAGAAACTATTGTGATATTTTTAGCAGTACAATTTGCAATGTTTAAAAAATATTGATATTATAGTTTTAAAAAATGCAATAATTATTCATATAAACATTATTAAAAACCGTTGTTCATATTTAATATAATAAAAATGCAAGAGACTTAATGGTGTTTTGTCCTTTGAGCTTCTGATTATGCTCTGCTAATATAAAAATAGACCTTTCCATAATGGCATAAATTTGTATTAATTATAATCTAAATAGATACGATTGTGTTAAATTGACATATGAAACTTTTCGTATTTTTGTTTGGCAAAAAAAATATTTAAATCAACTTTTATGAATTTTTTGCAGTAGGACTTGTACTATGCATCCTCTTTTTGTTCTCTGTGATCTGTCTCACCAGAAAATAGAGTACATTACATTGTGGTTCGTTTCTTCGCTAATATATTTAAGAGAAAAGGTTTCTCGATCTAATCACGGTATCAATATTGTTAAGGAAATGCACATCTGTTGATATTATTATATAGAAGATAATAAATTTTCATTCAAAAAAGTTTATAATGTTTATCATTTTTTTCCCACATTAGAGTTTGTTTATGCTTACATTATTTTACTCTTTGTCTTAAAAGGTTTTAACCCACACTCAAAACTTTCTTTTATGGTACAATACTGTGTAAAGTAGTTTGAAACAAAATTGGTTTATTCTTACTTTTAGTATAGTTGTTAAACTCAAAGTTAACCTTAAAAGTTCGCTTTACCTGGAGTAAGTGCTAAATTCCATTAGTGTGCTACCACCAAAGTTTAATTAGGTCAGATCGCCTGGGAATTACAATACTGCCTCAGAGGGACAGCATCTAAATATATCCTCACTGGAGACCCACAGTGAGCATCTGGCTTTTATATTAGTACACATAAAGAATGTACATATTTTTACAGATTTTAAATTTTCTCATCTGTGATTATGTCTTGTATTATTTGATACTTTTTTTTATTTTAGTACAGCTAATAATCAGTGAGTCAAATGCTGTATTATATATTAGTTCTCTCTACAGCTACGGACATTTCTATTTCTTTTGTTTAAAAGCCATCACGGAGGTAATTACGACAGGAAACAGGCTTACCTGCCCATTCAGGAATTATGTAGATCCATTGTTTCCTAGGGTTACTCCTAGTCGAGTAATTTAAATTAATGACTTTGTGCACGGCGACCACGTCTGCTCGCCTCCCCGGGTGCATTACAGCCAGCTAGCTGAAAACTTTATGTAGCCATTTGCACACATCTATTATAATTTACTACATTAAGTTTACCTCGCAAACCTTGTTAATATTTCTGCAAACTTTATATAATCATTTATTTCCATTTATGTAAAAAAAATCTATCATTTTCAAAATCAGTTTATCAAAATATCAACAAATAAAATTAAAATCAATGTTAAGCTATGTACTACAGTAATCGCCAATCGTACTGGATGCTTACACTACTCGTAACAAATTACCATTCAATGGTTTACAACTCATTTAAAATAACTTTGCTCCAAGACTTTTACAAAATGTCTGGTACCAGAGTACACCTACCTTGCTTATGAAATAAAATAAGTAACGAAATTAACAATGTTTTTATTTTATTTTATTAGGTAAAATTATGCCAATAAATTTGATGTTGCATCCAAAAAGTTAGCTTCTTTTGCCCAAATTCTGAAAGATTGAGAGATTGAATTAACAATAATCAATCTATGAAAATAAATTCTCTGATGAGCCATCCACCATAGATATCAAACTAATTATAGTAATCAAATAATGATATTTACATATTTCAAATTAGAAGGATAGCATACTATAACTATAACTATAATGTATTATTATATGGGATTTGTGTGATGAATTTTGTACTTATCATTCACAATCATTAAGAATTTGGGGAGTAAATATTGATAAAAATATTTCATTTGAAATTACTAATATTAATAATGTATTACAACTAATTAATCATTTAAAAAAAATTGTTTTAATAAAAATGAAACGTCTGTAATTGTAAAGTATATCTAAATGATTATAATTTTATCTAATTGTATTTGAATTTTCAATAAAATATTTTGTACAAGAATCTGCAGAAAAAACAAAAGCCAGACATGGTCATCTTCTGCTTGACTCTTTAAGCACATGTCAACTTTTTTTTCTATTATCAGTAAGATGAAACAAGTTCATGAATATTATAATTAGTAACATACCAAGTACAAATCGTCAATTGCAAAAGTGAAGACCAACTTTCTGCATGCCTTCTAAAGCCTGGGCCGCCATCATGGTGACCAAACTAATTAAAGTAGTAGAGTTATTATTTTTACAAGTATATTATTAAATTGGTAATTATACTTATCTTCTGTCGTAGATATAGTGATACAGTTACAACTACAACAGTTCAGGCCAAAAATCCACTGTGACAGTAGTTGAAGACTCACTGACTGTTTTGCTAATATCAATTTTATAGTTGTATTAAAGATATAATAAACTGATTTTTTTTAATTTAGCATTTCTATTTCTGCAAATCTAAACATACTAATGTAAATACTTATTTGATTCCTTCGCAGAATTCTGTTGGAGAAGCGTCAAGCACATGATGCAATGGAACTTCTGAAGCTGTACCACCAGAGTGTCTCCAACGGCACAGAGGAGATATCTCCGGCCAAGCAGGAGCGAGTGTGAGCGGTGGCCCCGCCTCACGATCCCTCTACCCAAGTGTTGTTTTTCTAATGGACTGATATTAAATCTTCCAAGGTTTATTGGACCTTTGCTTACGTATCCCAATTTTCAATGTTTTGTTCTAAACAATAGACTTTGGTTTGGAAGTGTATTTTAAGAAAATTACTATCATTGATGGGATTTGGTATTGTATATACTTTCTTATTTTTTCTGTATTTTATAATTTGTTTTGTATAGTGTATGGTAGTTGTGACATTCCTCTCTATGTAACATTAATTTTTGTGAGATGTGAGTATCCAATTTTCATTTACTGAAAGTGCATTTGTATTTGGTGAAATTTTCCAAGTTTAATTTTTTTGTATAGATAAATTTTATAGTATTCCTTTTAATATCGATTAATTATTTTTCACTTAATATCCAGTAAACTATTGAAGAAAATAGATGTCTAATAATTTTTGTAAATGGAAGTGGTCATTAATTTTTCAAGACTGATAGTTGTTAAAATGTTTTGCTTTAAGTTTTGGCATTAGTCTTTAGAGATCATTACAAATGAACCCCCAAATAATGAAAAAATTTGCTCAATCATACGTCTAAATAGTGAGTAAGTGAGACAGCAGCAGTCATAAAGATACGCTTACAATCTTGAGTCAAATGGATTTTATAAAAACTTAAAAGTGGAATTTTAACTAACTATCGAAAAGGTGAATGAGCAATGAAAGATTGAATAATTGTTAATTAAAAATTTATCTCACCCACAAATTCCCCCGTAAGTTTCAATTTGACTTTTAATATTACACCACTGCCTTTCACAAGTTCTGATTGACACAAACTAAACACCAATAATTCTATTATCGAGTATGATCCCGTTGTGTGACATAGTGAGTCATCGCGACCACCTCCAGCATGCGATCCATCTAATGAGTATTGAGAAGAAGTATCTACTCGCTTGTAGGAGCTTCTAGAACCTTATTGGGTTATAAGTATCACTTAACTGCACATCCCTTATGATATTTCACCTCCATTGAACCCATCGACCCCATGCAACTCTCAGCTCCATTTTTTCATCTCTCATTCATGATCACCGTTGATATAATTTATTAAGAATTTTAATTGTTACGAATATTGGACACCAATGTAATACAACATTCTTATGCTATTTACACATTCATAGAAAAATATAGAAAACCCTGTAAGAAAAAACCCTAGTTGTTAAACCTATTATCATGTTAATAAGTATGAATAACCCTTTTTAAAATGATAACATCACATCGACACAATTCCAAAATAATAGAAATATTACCAAGAACACTTTTTCAATAACGGAATTGAAAAGTAATGAAGTGAGGATTATGCAAGTTTTATGTCTAGGTAAGCCCCGTAAAGTACTGTAATGGGGGCGTTTTTATTAACAAATAGCAACGTATGTATCAACGTGTCAACTGATTACTCGTGTAACATTGTATAACCTATCTTTAACCCCAACATAAATATTGATATGTACTACTACTTGGTATTTTTATTACTTCCTTTCATAACACCTAACCTAACCCAAACAATTAACCAATTCTCATGATTACTATCTATTATGTATCTACTCCTGACCCCCACAATTTATTAATTTATTTCATTAAAACTGGGAAGCATTGGTTACATTATCTCCATTGAGCAGCATTGAAATCATCATATTTACTTACACAGTAATCAACGCATGTTTTATGGGAAATTTTTAAAACGTACAAATATATTTTAGAAATCAATTCCTCGGAAGACCTAACATTGATTTACTTAATTAATATTAAATTTAATTATATATATAGTGTATGTATATGCGTGTAAGATATAAGAAAACAAATGGTAAAGTTACGACTGCATATGAAAATAAAAATTAAATAGCATTCATGACATCATTCCTTTATGATATCAAACATAGCAAATATATATATTTGGGAATCCAATTTTAATAATCAATCTGACTTAAATTTACTTAAAAACTACCAAATATTGAGGGGTATTTAAAGGGTCATGCTAATATCCTTTACATAGACCATAGTTATGAACAGTTTACTAGCCTGACCTATCAGACTTTAAATGTAGGCTTATCATAACCAAATCTCCCATAAGGTATATTGGTTCAGAATGTGTAAAAATAAAATCTGTTTACATTTACATATTTATTTTATTGACAGTAAAATATATTCCATACACATGTCATCAAATTGAGATTGATTACCTTACTAGAAAAACACATCCATTATACTTTTAAATAAATTTTTAACCATTCATACAATCATATGTAATTAATTACAAGACGGTGCAGGAGCTCTTTTCACGGAAGGGGTTGACTTTCTGACTTGTGAATCCAACAAGTAGGCAGTCCTCTTGCTCGTGTTCCGATATAAACTTCACTATGTCTGCCACAGCTCGCGACACCGGAATGCGCTTTATTGCAGCCTCACGGCGCAGCTGCTCTGTGACAGCGCGCTGCTGCTGCAAGGTTGACACCATCATGTCCATTACGGCGGTATCTGATAGGCCTATGTTGAAAAATAATCCTCAAAACGGTCTCAAAGTAAATAGGGTGGGGCGAGGGATGCTGTATCCTTCGCTGACCGGAGCCACTGGAATAAAGACAAGGAATATAGTGAATACTGATATTTGGATATATTTGTATTATCGAGAATACGTTAATGTAATATAATAAGCAAATAAATTGATAATACGTACATTAAATGAGAACTTCTGAGAAGGTCTGAAAACTGCCGTCAAAAACACAATTATGGCCGTCACAGTAATACCAACATTGCAGTGTAGCCTAATACCATAAAGTATTTGTAAAGAAAACTCTGTGTTCACAAATTTAGAGATTATTCAATATTCATCGTTTTAATATAAGTAGCACATTATTTATTGTTACATCGCATTATAGTTAATCTTTATTTATAATATTAGTTTCATAGCTTTTTGATTTATAATTGTCTATTACAAGTAATTTAGATATCGAGTTGCTCTGTCTGTGGCTTGTATTGGTTGCTAATTCCACAGACAAAAGGCGTGACATTAGACAAATTTCTAGAATGTTCTATGTCAAGTATCACCGAGAAGGTACCTACTCTCTGGATACTAATGTAAAATTCACATGAATTAATAAAACAAAACAATAAATGAAAAAAAAATTGAAACACACTTCATATTGTATTTAGCGGTACATTTTATAAAAAAATAACATTTGTTGTTCAAGACGATTATTCATTACTAATTATTTATGTTTTATCTCTTAATATGAAGTAATACTCTTTTTTTCATTTTCTTTTTATTTCATATCAGTGTAGTTCTTTTGCGAGTCAAAAATGAGCAAATATCCCGTTTTTGTTTTCACGTGCGGAGCATAGACAATAACATCCAATTTGACGTAATTCTAGTGCAACGGATGAATCACAAGCAAGGAAGAACTCGTGGGCCGGTGTTCAGATGTTCTTGAATTTTCAATAATCCACAGCGTGGTCCTCTAACTTTTATTTACCTAAAAAGTATTAAAAGTCACATATAAAATGGCTCTCCACGTCCCTAAAGCGCCCGGCGTGGCACAAATGCTGAAAGATGGAGCTAGAGTAAGTTAAAAACCGCTATTTGAGCATCCTCGTGAGGTTATTCGGGCGTAGTTTCCCCTTAGTGTATCTAATTTTTTTTTAAATTTTAGATGTTTTCTGGACTGGAAGAAGCGGTATTCAGAAATATCACCGCATGCAAGACATTCTCGCAGAGTGTACGTTCAGCTTACGGCCCCAACGGGATGAACAAAATGATCATCAATCACATCGACAAACAGTTTGTCACGAGCGATGCTGGAACAATCATTCGGGAATTGGACGTCGAACACCCGGCCGCCAAGTTGATGGTTCTTGCCAGCCAAATGCAGGACGCTGAGATGGGAGACGGTACCAACTTTGTCATAGTCCTGGCCGGTGCTCTCCTAGAAGCTGCCGAGGATCTTTTGCGTCTCGGAATAACCACTTCTGAAATAGCAGATGGTTATGAAATGGCACTAGACAAATGCTTAGAAATCTTACCAGGGCTTGTATGTCATGAAATTAAAGATTTTAAGGATATTGAAGCTGTGAAAGTAGGTCTGAGAGCTTCTATCATGTCTAAGCAATATGGTCAAGAAATTTTTCTAGCCGATCTCATCTCAAAGGCTTGTGTATCCATCCTTCCCGAACAGACAACTTTCAATGTAGACAACATCAGAGTTTGCAAGGTTAGTTTTGATTTTTGTAACTTACTAAACTAATAACAAACAGCATATTTTTAACTAGATGATTTCTGTTTATATCAGGCAGCGTAAAGGATTTACAAACAAAATTTTGTCAAACCAGTGAAAGTCTTAAAATATTTTTCATAATCCTTAAAATAAAATATCTCATTTATCATTCTTTTTAGCGTTAGATATTGTATATCCAATATATTTTAAAGTTACATTTTTAACTTCTATTCCAGATCCTAGGGTCAGGTCTACTCCAGTCCAGTGTGGTACAAGGGATGGTATTTAAGCGTCATGTTGAGGGAGATGTATCAACTATGACCAATGCCAAGATAGCTCTGTTCTCTTGTCCCGTGGACATCACCCAAACAGAGACCAAAGGAACAGTATTAATCAAGACCGCAGATGAGCTATTGAATTTCAGTCGTGGGGAAGAGTCTCTCCTTGAAAACCAGATCAAAGCAATCGCAGAGACTGGAGCCAAGGTCATTGTCGCTGGAGGCAAGTTTGGAGATATGGCACTACATTTTGTCAACAAATACAAACTTATGGCCGTACGTCTCACATCCAAGTTTGACTTGAGACGGTTAAGCAAGGCTGTTGGAGGCACAGTGAGTATTTTTTGTAGAATATTCTTTTTTTTTACCATAGTTTTTTTTTCAGTTTCATTTAACAAAAACTTCCTTTTTTTTATTTCAGGTGTTACCTCGTATGTGCCCCCCCACTGCCCAAGAGCTTGGCTACTGTGATAATATTTCAGTTCAGGAGTTCGGAGACACTGCCACTATTGTTTTCCGTCTGGATGGAACACAATCAAAGATCGCCACCATTGTTGTCCGAGGAGCCACTGACAACTACATGGACGATATAGAGAGGGCTATTGATGATGGAGTCAATACATTCAAGGGTATTGCAAGAGACGGAAGGTACAAAATTCTTACTTAAATTTTATGCGCTTTCATAATGCTAATTCAATTTGTGCGGTATATTTACACATAATATTGTGTACACTGTTTCCTGTTAATATTACACAATTTGAAAGCTACAAATATTTCAATCAAATTTTGACAGTTTTATTGATCATCTCTAAATGTACCCAACATTCGGGAGAGACTTTAATGGCAAATGAATTCTTATGATCCTATTTCCCTTAGTCAATCTCAAAAAGGAAATTGTCAATATTAGTGTTTAAAAAAAGTTTACAGAAATTTTAGTACGAATAGTCACGTGTGTGAGATTATAAAAAATACTGAATTGAAATTATATACAGCATATATAAATGGTCCTACAAATATTTTTTGATATTCTCGAGCTCTTCTATTTATTTACTTTTTTTGCTAAAATATCTATTTAATTCTAGGTTTGTAGCTGGAGCAGGAGCAGCAGAGCTAGAGATGTCACAGCAGCTGACCAAATATGCCGACACACTCCCTGGCCTGGAGCAGTATGCTGTCCGGAAGTTCGGAATCGCCCTTGAGGCCTTTCCCAAGGCTTTGGCTGAGAACTCAGGCAGCCATGGCACGCAGACGCTCAGCAACCTCCACTGCGCACATCAGGTTTAGAAATCCTTTCTTCCTCATTACCGTTAAGACAATTTATAATAAATTATGAGAAAACTCATTCTGTCCTTACCATGCAAGGCAGTCTATCTCGGGGATCTAACAGGTTGCATCTCATCATACAGGTAATGAATGCACTCTTGCTTCAAGGAAACGTTTTAACGTGGGACAAGGATGAAAGACAGAATTAGGGCAAGGTTTATATTTGTCGATCTGAAGAAAAATATATATCTATGTCCTGTTATTACATGAAGAAATTTCTTTGAAATTTATCAGTATCATAAATATATTTCTTCATCATTCGTCAGTTAAATTAATTCTCTTTTTCTCGTTATTCATTTTCAGGAAGGAAAAAAAAATGTCGGATTCGACATTGAATCTGATACTGACGGTACTTGTGACGCTAAGGAGAGGAAGATCCTGGATCTGTATGCTACCAAGATGTGGGCTCTGAAATATGCCGTTGGAGCTGCATGCACAATCCTCAAAATCGACCAGATCATCATGGCAAAGCGCGCCGGTGGACCCAAACCTAAAGCCCCAGCTAACGATGATGACGATTAAAGAACCGTACTTCCTTCAATAACGTGCTTTAAGTTCACATCGTGATAGTGAATATTTTTTTACACTAAGCTTTTAAAAGACTTATCTTTTAATGGCTTTTGGCGCATTCATGTTATGAATGTTGTCTCATTAAATTGATCTAGTTTTATTTATAACAAGCTGAACTCACCTCAAACATTGCAGGCGGAAGAGATACAACTCATTTTTTTTTTAAGTATAAGTAAGGTTAACATTTATACTAATAACACCACATTATGTTCACCCAAATAAAAATAATTTCATAACACTCAAAATATGTTTTATTCATAAAAACCCTGTCAGATTTATTTAACATTCACACCCGTTAAAGTCTGAGATACAATATTTCCCTTGCCAGGGACGACCAGGGGGACGTTCTTAAAGCAAGCTTGCTTATTGATATTGGTGAGTAAGTCGGGAGCGCAGGTTTCAAATACTTTCTTCTTGGGATTCAGCTGAGCATCAGGATTCCTTGTGAAACCTTCACAGTGTACGAGGTCACCAGGGACTGCGCCGGGTGGCGGTGAAAGGATTTCCACTTTCTGTTCTGACGATGCGCACATCACCATCGCTTCAGAAGTTACTCCACGCATCTATAAGTTTTAAATTAAAATTATGAAGTATTAGCAGAACTATTTGAAGAGACTTGATAGCCTAGAATTAAGTCCAGCTGGAGACAAGTTAACTCGTCTATTGAATACTGTCCCTACGAAGCTGATTTAACTGGGATTTTAAAAATTAGTATGTAGGTAACTGATTTGTGGATGAAAGGGAGACCACGGTTATAAAAAATAACAGTAAACTAAGTAATTCAAATACAACAGCTGACGATAATGAGCATGTAGTCCTTGTTTATCTTTACATTTCTTCGGCATTGTCAAATATGCCATTATGTTCAAGATATAGTAAAAAAATATATATCAAAATCAATCACGGTATAATACAAATTTTACATTACGTGAAAATACCATATTTTTAAAAATAAAAAACAGTTTAGTTACCTTTACAGGTTTCAGATTACAAAGCAGCATGACCATTCGATTTTGCATTTCTTCAAGAGGAATATGCTTGACAAGTCCTGACACAACAGTTCGGCAATTAGCTTCTCCACAGTCAACCTTCTCTACATACAAGCTGTCAGCATCAGGGTGTTTCCCACACTCAACAATTTTTCCAATCCTGAAGTCCAGTCTGCCCACATCAACAGGAGGCTCGGCAGCCACAGGAGGTGGCGGTTTGTCCGCTTTAGGTTTTTTGGGCTTGGCTTCTTTAGGTTTATCATCAGAGGACGTTTGTTTCTTGTCAGTACATTCTTTTGGAGGGACATCGATAGTTTTTTTTACTTCTTGTACAATAGGATCATGATTAGGCACCGGGACCTGTGTTTTTCCATTCATAGTTTCTAACTTCACTAATTCCTGTAATGCTGCATTTACCTGCTGACGGAGTTGTTCATTTTCGGATAAAAGGGCTTTCGTTCGGCTTTGGGCCTTCAATTGTTTTAATTCTGCCAACTGAAAAAATAAAAATAGAAAATATTTACAATCAGTTGATAACGCGTTTAACAAATGTTTAACAAATGGTGTATTACCTGATTTTTGAGAGATTCTACGAGCTTCTCTGCATTTCTGGCGTTTGATTCGAGTTTTGCTATAGTACCAGACGACGTCATCGTATATTTCGGTAGCAGCAATCGCAATCGTGGAGGGCGGCACTCTAAAAAAGTGACAGCTCGGTAGCAAAGGCCCCACATGTCTCGTTTAATGTTGCCACACCATCACTCATTAATTACTTATTACAAAACTCACTTACATAAAAAGATAAATTTTATATTTTAATATAATACTTAAATATTTTTTTTGTATATATAAAACAAACTAAATCTAAACAATCTAAACAATCTAAAATCTAAAAAAAAATTAAGAAGGGGGATACTTTGACATACCTATCTGTTTCAAAAATTATTGGCGATGTGGATATAGTAAATTTTACACTGGCAATATTGCAACTGACATTGACACATCGAAATATTGTCTACTTCTGTCTGGTGTGAAAACTAGCTGGCTGAGCATCTGGATTGGGATTATTTTAACACATTCAATAAGTCCCACTTTTTAATCAACTCTCTACCATGGCAGCTGCATGGGATGAGGTAAAACGGCTTGCTGCAGACTTTCAAAAAGCTCAGTTAAGCTCTACGTTGCAAAGGTATAAAATATTATTTATATTAAAAAAAAATTATATTCACTTGTTTTGGTAATAAAATAATCTATTGTATAATTATTCCAGGCTTTCAGATAGGAACTGCATCGAGATTGTTACAAAATTAATTGAATTGAACTTATTGGAAGTCATATTCACTAATGACGGTAAAGAGTATTTAACACCGCAACAAGTATGCAGAGAAATAAAAGATGAGCTCTTTGTGAGAGGTGGGAGAATAAATCTAGTAGATTTGGCAAAAGAACTCAATATCGAGCTCTCGCAGGTGACAGTCCGTGCAGCAGAAGTATGCCAAACTAATAGAAACATACGAATTGTCTTGGGTCAACTCTTGGATGATACTTACATAATTAGAATTGCAAGAGAAATCAACGAGCGCTTAATGCAAACTGGTCAGATAAACGTTAGTGATTTGACACTGTTTTATGATTTGCCAGCTGACTTTATATTGCATTCTGTATTAGAAAAACAGTTGGGAAAATTGATTCACGCTAAACAGGATCCAATTGATTCTAGAGTATTCTTTACTGAAGCTTTTGTTGCAAGATCTAAGGCTAAAATAAAAGGAGCCCTTGCTGCCTTATCTAGGCCCACTCCAGTTGCTGCAATCATAAATCAGTGTGAAATTTCTGAAAGATTATTTTTTACACTAATGAAGGACATTTCTACTGCTGGAATGGTCACAGGAAAACAAGCTGGATCCCAATATATTCCTCACATATACACCAAGTCCCAAGTAGACTGGGTCGTAAGTTCTTACAAACAGAGTGGCTATCTGGAATATGACTCTCTTGCTCGTATGGGAATACCTGATGCTAAAGCTTTCATCAAGAGAACTCTTCCTAATGAAGATATGAGCTACCTTTTGTCTTGCGCCATTGGAAATCAAATACTGGATCAAGTATCCACTGCAATTGAAGAGTGCAATATTACTAAAAGCTTTGTCGATATAACTTCCTTGTTGCCCTCTGTAATAAGTGAGCAAGACATTGAAAATCTTATTGCAAAAGCATTAACACCATCTCTGCAAAAGAGTCTTCTGGTGTTTGGTTCAACAGGTTCATTATTTGTATTAATATTTAATTTTAATTATTTTTTAAAATTAAATATGTTTTTAATTAAATGTTTGTTTTACAGTTATAAGTATGCAGTTTGTGGAAAAATTAGCAGTTCCATGCCACACTTTGGTGAATCAAAAGGCAAAAGAATATGTGGAATCTGGAGGTTACCAAAGGTTCTACGCTGAGAAACAGAGTGCTGGCATCAGATCCATGGACTCTGAAATAACTGGCCACATCGATTTGAAAGCAGAACGTAGAGATGAAAGGCGAAGAAAAGCTGTTGGAGGAAAAGGAGGCGGAGGAACACAAGGAAGAGAAACTAAAACTAAGTCTGTGAAGAAACATGGCAGGGGTAAACAGAACCAGGATTCTGATTCCGATAATGAATCAAATGCTCCCAACAAAAAACCTGGCTCTACCAATGTTGAATTGCTCACTGCAAAAGAAATACAAAAATGTTTGAACTCTGCTTTGGAAGCGGATAGTTTGGAGTATTTGGGAATGGATATAGCAGATTATTTGATTTTGTAAGTATATTTTCTATTAATTTAAATTTATTATTAATTTACATTTTGTAAATGCACATTTTAAGTTATCTTGCTTTTTAGGTCCTTAAATAGAACAGGTCTTGCAACTGCGCAAACAATATTCGAGGCTTCCGTTGAAAATTCTTCTCAAAGCAGAAGACAGACCCATTCGTCTTTACAGGATAAATTGAATGTATTGATTAATGACATCAGGCATTATGAAAAAGGCTTAAAGATGTTCCCTGCAGACCAGCAACCACAGTTTATCAAATATTTATTGAAATCACTGGGTGGGGACATTGCATCAGATTTCTTCAAGTACGCTGCTAATGAATGCGGACTCCAAGTCTCTGGAGACACCTTGACAGCGGATCAAAGAAACAAAATGGTCAATGATGTTACCGATGAGTATAAACAAGCGTTGATATCTCTGAATAAAGCATTGCTCGGGCAGAGTATTGAGGAGTTTTTGCAGACTTCAGAGAATTGCTTGGAGATATGCAGCATGGTCTTGAAGAAAATTGACAAGAAAAAAGACAGGTAGACTTATTTTCACATTCATCTAAGAATTTAAACACGCAACCAGACCTGACCTTTGTACTGTCTAACACTGCCCGAAATCATCCAACCTCATTTATATGAGATGTATAATGTGAAAATCACTTATGATAGTTAATTTAATGATGTTTTGTTATTTTTAGGTCTCTTATACTGACGCATAAACATGGACTTCTTGAGCAAGTTGAATCTTGTAATGATCCCGCTTTGCTGCTACATTTGGCGGCCCTGGTTATTTTTACAGTTTCTACACAGACTATGTTACATGCATCCGGGCGTCAGGTTTCAACAATCATCTCATTTCTGAAGCCTTATTTGAGTGACGATCAAAAGAAAGACTTGTCTTCATTCCAAGGTATTCAATATAATAGTTAATGGTCTCAAAAAGCTTTTCTCATCCTTTAAATCGTTGGGGAGAAAATTATTATTTATATAACAATATTAGTTTTATAGTTTTACACAAGCATCTTTGCAAGGTCCAAAATCTTAATAAACTCTAGGACCTTGTGAATAAAGGAGATATTTTAATGTTTGTTTAATGTCATGTATAGCCTTACCGACCGTGGAGTTCTGGATTGCAATTCAGAAATAGTTAAATTTAAAATATTAAATAAATTAAAAATATGCTAGAAAAACATTTCCAATATTTGTTTGTCTATAGAAAACCAAACACAGCTGCATTTTTTCAATAACTTCTTACCACTGAGACACCGGCCTCTTTCCAGCTCTACTCTGTTCATTTTTGCATTATTGCTTTTTGTTTTATTTTAAGTTTAGTTTACTTGTTTTTTACAAATAATTTGATATTAACAATTATTTAAAAAATAAAAGTAGAATTTAAGAACTAAAAAAATATATAATCTCAAATTTAATCAAAATGTACATTTTTAAGAAAGTAAATTTGTAGTGAATAAATAATATTTTTGTTTCAGATTTAGTTTTAAAATTACTAAGCATGGAAGAAGATAACGAGGTGAGGAAGGAGGTGGTTAATGCATTAGAAGATAATATGAGGAAAATTAAACAACTCTCTTCTGACTTTAAGAAACCATCAGCTCAAGCAGCGGATGAAAAATAATCATATTTACAGGCTAACCTAAAAACCTGATGTAATGTAAAACAAATAGCCTGCCTGATTAAGGTTTTTTTATGTTATTATTATTTTTAATAAAATATCGGTGAATGTATTTTATTCTTGGATTAAATAAATTCTATGAAATAACTTGTCTTTTTTTATTCAAGTGCAATTTTGCTGTTCATTATACGATGCAAACATCACGGTTAAATATTAGCGAACCGGAAGCTGGTCAATGCTGGTTTGTGTATTTTTTCACTTCATCTCGTTGAATTGTGAATAAGATAATAAAGGATAAACTGATAAATTACAGTATCGCTTAAAACAAAGAGACTTGAACAAGTAAATTTGCTCTAATAGATTATGGTTGTATTTTTTTGTCCAATTCATAATTTTGAATACCAATGCTTACTCATAAATTTAAAAATAAAAATGTTCAGGTCTGTTTCAGTTTTATATAAGATGAATCAAATCGCTACATGCGAGTTTAATATTTCTGAGCCTTGTATAACACAGTTTGATTTTTCAAAACTAAAAGCCAATTCCAATTATTTTAATTTATAGAAATTTGATGCATTCCAAACTACGTTCCAATGACAAAGCAATATAGAAATAAAAGCTGCTATTTTTTCCCTGGTAGCTCACTGATAGCAGTTTGGCAAGTATATTCTTGGATAATAACTGTTCACTACTCAAGTAAATGCACAACGAGGGAGAGAGAAGAATGGTAATATAGATAGTCCATGTTTTATAAAAACAGTATTGCATAAGTACTGTATTATACAAGGGTTTATTGCATAAGTACTAGGGGTGGAATTCGTGAAAAACGGTGATTACAAATATCAAAGTCGCTTGTTACCAATCTCAATTTTTATTAATACACGCAGACCCAGTCACTAAAATCTTATACACAAACATATTGATTATGACAAGGGAATATCACATGCCTACGTATTATATGTTAATGCTAAAACTCAATAAATAAAATCCTATAAAAAGTATGTACGACTTCAACTCCCAGCCAACAAAGATGCACTGAAAATTTATATTCAGATCCTGAAAAATTATGCACTGAAAAAGAAAAAAATATTAAAATAATGTACAATAATTTGTGATTTATTCCCTGTAATATTTTTAGCCTCAATGCGTATATTAGATTATTTTTTTAACGGGGTAACATCGTCCCACTGCTCTGGCGGGCGCAGCCTACTTCCGCGATTTCGCAGACGAGAATGGGTCAAGGTCACGATCAGCTGTATTTTCATCCCGATCAGCTGAAACCGGACTGCACGCGCTATTTAATCTCCTTTATTCGCCTTGACGGGGCGGTCGTTCGCGCATTCTGCCGGTCGAGTTTTTATTTGCATCTTTGCATCGCTCATCGCCGCCTGAAGTGCGCGATGAATTGACAAAACTGTACTCGCTCCGGGAGCGGCACGATTCGCCGGTGTAATTGAAAGATGACCCGCATCGACAGGTAAAACAAATAATGCTTGATTATTGTATATTTTGTGGCGTTTTTAAAATAATATGTGTTTTATTGTGTATGTGAAATGTAATCCTGATAAAAATTTCTACCTGTCAATAAATTTGACAATGCGATGTAGGTAAGCTAGTGTTGCGATTTGCTCGATCGCTTCTACTGAAAATGTTATAATCATTGATATATTTTTAAATAAAACAAAATCGTATATATTTTCTCGTTTTTTTTTTTAGTTGAAATACTATGCTGAGTCGATAGGCTGCGGGCACAGCACGTGCCCGAGTGGAAGTCCTCGCGGGCCATGCGGCCGGGCTATAAGGAGCGGCGGTCGCCTCGGCAGTTCGCCTGCGCCGGCCGAGCCGAGAGGTCCGCGTCTGCTCGCCAAATCCCCGAAGTCCGGAGATCGAGCTATGCGCACGAAGCCGAGGTAGCATCGCTCAGAGTACCAGTTCGCACATCCCGAAGCCATGGAGGACTCCGGCCTCATCGTCGGTAGAAAGAGCCCGGAGAACGTCGCCCCCAAGATCGCGGAAAACGGAAACGCCGCGGCCGACGAGCCGGCCGGGAGGAAACCCCCGGACGGGGGTGCCAGGGCATGGCTCGTCATGGTGGGCTCCTTCCTCTGCAACGGCATCCTGCTGGGAGTCATCAACACCTTCGGCGTCATCCACTTCCATCTGCAGGAGAAGCTCAGGGAGGCGGGAGACACCGAGGCCTCCAGTAAATCCGGTAAGTTCCACTTAAAGTACTTGCACGAATCTTCGGTCAAGGGTATATTTTTAAACCGTCAACAAAGAAGCGCTGAAAATGAAAAACTCGGAAAAGCGTAAACAAAGTCGGCACGAGAAGGCAAACGAATAGGGTCAAGTCATCGTGCGAGGCGCAAAAGTATTGCAGAAAACCGCGTCTCCTCTAATAGATGCGAGAAAATATTTCAAAAAAACTTAGATAACTCCCATACAAAACCAAAACTTAAACTATTCATAATGTCGATTTTCAGACTGAATCTAAAACACAATAATCTATAGTAACGTCTTATATGGTAAGTAGGCAGTGACTTTCTGAATCTGCCTGCAAAAAAAAAACCATTATCGCCTGAATTTCATTGGACTGTATTTCCGGCCACAAGTATGTTGATGGTGCTACTGTTTTGATTTTCAGATGAATCTAAAAATACTTTACTCGATACTTCGCCGCTCAATTGATTGTCTCCCATGCTAATACAACAACGCAATTGAATACGCGTACGATTCGAATACAAAATATATTCACGCTTTTCTTTATGTTGCGGCGCGATATCTGGGTGAATATTTTATTATACTATATCCTATCTAGAAAACCGGAAATGGGCGTCTATTGTGTTAAAGGTTGAATGGGAGAAACGAGACGCACGCGTTGTGTTGGTTTTGCATCGGCGTTGCAGGCTCGCCGTTTACTAGACAGTTAACTGAAATAGATGTGCCCAAAGCAACCGACATGCCATCGGCACGTCGCGGACTTCAACACGTGGACATTCGTAAAGCCCCCAAAACTATTTTTTCTCTGCGCCATTTTACATTTCATACATTCTTTCGAATTACTGTAAAAAATAATCACATGTATTTCATGTTTAATTGCATTCACAAGGAGCGTTTGTCTGATGTCCAGAGCATAAGAACATACGTTTTTATGCTCATCCTCGTTCATTTCTCGTTTGTAACTTCTTCTTGTGATGCCTTTCCTCATGCTCCGAACATATTTCTATCATGGATCAGCCTCACCAATTTGGTCGCACTTCTGATCTCCAGCCACTGGCGCAAATTCCTCCTTGCGATGCCCCTTTTTTCTTCGATTTTTCCTTGGACAATCAGCTTGAGGATGCTATAATTATTGTTTCATGTGTGACGCGTTCAACCTGTGGTATTTTAAGGATTCTCCTATACAGCCTAAATTCCTCGCATAGTAGCTGTCTAGAGTGTCCCAGCTTCGACTCCACAAAGTAGAACTGAGACGACATAACACTTGGGGAATCTCCAGCGAGATTTCAGGCTTATATCTCTTGAGCATAGTACTGAGCATAGACATAGTCTCAATCCTCACTTTCATTTCCTGATCAGGCTCCAAGACTCCCAGGAGGACAGTGTCATCAACATTTATAACTAACGAATTTAAAAAAATAAAAACGTGAATTTTTCGGGATTTCATTGCGAGTATCAAATCTTATCAATATCACGCACGCGAGTCCGACTCTCAAAATTAAAATAAAATGCAAATTTTGCAACTCACCGCATAAATAAAACACTGTGTGCTTTTGGCACGTCTGGTATATTTTTAACACATCATGCAAATTAGGTTGAATCAACGCTTTGAAGACCCACCTGAGAGGTAGCGGTTTGAGACTTGAAAGGTGTCCATTATCAAAGCTCATAAAACTAATTTTTAAATTATTGCTATCATTATTAGCTGCTACGTACAGGGTGGAGCACTAATAATGCAGCAATACCGTTGTGATATTTAGATATTATTTATTACCTGTATTCATTTTATCTCGAGTATACTCTCTGCGTTATGACTAGCTTTTCAGGAGCGAGTGCAAAGCAAACACTCGAGCAATAAGTTTCATTTTTATTCAAGTATCTACTTGGTAACAACAAAATGTACGATCTGATAACAGTACTCGCTATAAAGCAGTATTAATACTTTGTAATATTAAACTAATTCAATATAAAATACGCATTTACAATGTATTCCGTAAAAGACCTTATAAAGCAAGCTACGTTCGTGTTTTATATTTTGATAAAAAAAATACAGCCATTCTTGGGTAAGAGCTCCTGAAATTGTAATATTTGAAGTTTCGGCATAAAAATAAATTAATCGTCAAATTTATTTAAATAGTTTTAAAATATTAGACCGCTTCAGGCTTAGAAAAAATCAATGAATAAGATAAAACATTTTTAATAATTTGTTGGATAGCTAAAAATAGGCTTGAAAGGGATGGTTTTTCATAATAAATATGATATTTTAAATAGAAAAAACTACTGTATTTTTTTCAACCTACCTGCTGTTATTTTTTTTTTGCTAAGCCCTGTTCCGTTGTCGGTTGCGTAGCAGCGTGTGTAGGCAGCTTGACAGTCAATATATACATGCAACATGCAGGAGTTCAATTATTGCTGCTGGTAATCTTTTTGCAGCTCAGATTTCAAACATCTGGTAATTTTTTTTACTGCGCAGGTATACATTACATAATATGATATGATCGTTAGGGTGCAAGTCATAATCAAATCCTGCCAATAACAAATCATCAGCAATTCCTCACGCATCATCTTCACCGGGCAGGTCTAGACTACCTCCAAAAGCTTTTGATGCAATCAGCAATTACTATTTTAAAAGAAAATATTATTTCTGAAACAGATTTTCTATTATTTCCTCGAATACACTAAGGAAAATACCGGAGACGTAACGGAGTCGCAATCACTTTAAAAATTCTTACTCGTCTGCTTATCGTTCGCTTTTTGTTTGTAAAAATCTCATATGTATGTGAATACACATTATATTGTTAAGTGTTACTAAAGTGTTTTTAAAAATCACTTGCATAACTATTAAACAATAAAAAATCGCATCTCTTTTCAAATTGATTTTAATGCGTTACAAGCAAACACAAGAAATCGATTTTACTACTTATAAGTACTTAATGCTATGTTTAAGTATGCAAATTCAATACTGCTTGTGAAAACACTTTTAAATTGCAAACAATAACTAATTTTAATTGATGATTGTTGTTGTTAATAGTCGGTGGCAAACTGCAATAACCACTTGCTCGTTTATTCATTTAAGTTTGAAGGCACTTTGAAAGGCTAAATAGATGCCATAAGTAATACAAAGATGCTACAGAGCAACACACGGATTCAGCAGAATTTTGCAGAGATGCCAGCAGAGTAATACAGAGATATCAATAAAGTAATACAAAGATGCCACACAGATGCCATCAAAGTAATACACAGATGCCAACAGAGTAATACAGATATATCAATAGAGTAATACACAGATGCTAACAGAGTAATACAGAGATATCAATAGAGTACTGCCATTAGGGTAAAATAGAAGTTCACAGAGTAATATAGAAATATCGCAGAGTAATACAGAAATATCAATAGAGTAATACAAATATGCCAACAGCATAAAACAGAAATGCCACAGATCAATGTAGATATTTCTACAGTAATACTGAGATGCCAACAAAGAAACAGAGTGCGATTGAAATATTGAAATAATAACACAACAAGTAGTGGAGAGCTCTCTCAGAGCCATTAGGGTTCCGCCAATTTTTAATACTATTATTAATTAATTACAAGTTATAAGTTTTCGAGTACAAATTTCGAGTGTGAATAAAATAACAATTAGTAAATATAATTTATTTATATATATATAGACACGCCATGTCTGTGGAGCACCATTTGTTGTCGCTCCGACGGTTTATTGATTCCCTGCGATATTGCGATTCAATCAGGGGACTACAATTTAAATATTGCCCGATAACGGCCGCTGGTGATGATGATGACGAATTGAAATGCATTATCTTGACAATAAATCACGTGAACAAATATTTGACGTCCTCAATAACTGATGATTGTGAAATTATGCCGAGACTAATGAACAATGCACGCATCGTCTATCAAAAATGATTTCCTCTTACAATAGTAACAAAATGTATTGTAATGAGAATAAAACAATACGAAAATATAAAATGAGTAAAAATTATTATGAAATCTTAAGTGTTTTTAAGGGTGTGGATTTCATATCATATGACTTGTTCACTTCCAGGATTCTAATCTAAAGCCTTATAATATGTTATATGTAGATTCTTGATTGGCGTTCGGCACCTTTAATTTTTTTTCTAAAACTCGACAGTAAACCATTTTAATTGTTTCCTCACGTAATATTTAATTTCAACTGAAAATTGCCTTCAACATCGTTAATAGGAATATTACGATGCAATAATCCCATAAAGCTTCTTATCACAATCTGAAAACTCGTATACAAATATTGTTGATCTTTTAAATTAGTTGTGGATAACAACGATAAAGCCGTGTCATTTAAATTTGATTTTATGAAAATCTCAAGCAATTGTATTTAAATATATTATATATATTTATAAAAATGAGTATTTGGCGTCTTCTAAGGTGAACAGAAGAAACATACCAATATTCATGTTATAGCTAAGATTAAGTGAATTTTCAGAATCTTTTATACTTTATTTATTTAATTAAGTATTGTGATAATATTAAGTACAATTTCAAAGTGATTTTTTCTGTGAAATGCATTCATGCAGCTTTTAAAAACCTCATGCACTCAGGTCATTAACCCATGACGCACCTCCTCGCAGTAATATCGTTTCACATGCAATAGGGGAGAGTTTACCATCGCAGTACATAAGATAACGAAAACCTAAGCCAATCGATTATTTTTTATACGCTCAGAGTTAAAAGGTTGAAACTCTTTTAAACGTCCAAATCGACTTATACTGTTTAAAAAAATTGCGACTTCTTCTTCTGATACATCTCATCATAGTAGGTTAGTGACCATTTCCTCGGATATATCCCTATTCTGGGTCTCACCAATCCGACTGCACATCCGATCTCCAGCCACTAAAATTCCTTCTTCCAATGCCCTTTTTTCTTCGATTTTTCGTTGGACAATCAGCTGAAGGATGCTGTATTTATTGTAACAAAAAATGTGGCCAAAATAGGAGACCTTTCGCTTCTTTATCAACGTCAGGAGTTTCTTTTCTTTGACTCTTTCATTTGTGACGCGGTCAACCCATGGTATTTTAAGGATTATCTTATACAGCCTCAATTCCTAGCATAGTAACTGTCTTGAGGGTCCAAGCTTCGACTCCACAAAGGAGAACTGAGACGACATAACATTTGGTGAATCTCCAGCGAGAATTCAGGGGTTATATGTCTTGAGCAAAGTATTATAAACGCCTTCACGAATGAATATTAACTAAAAATCCAAAAAGTGGCCAGTGGTTTCGATGGCATACAGAACCTGTTTTTATTTTTAACATTTATAATATGTTTTTATTTATTTTATTTTAATTCGTTCGAAGTGCTCGATAATCCATCTCTCACTGAACTCTTCTTTTTTTCGTGAGATAGATTAGATACAATGCCAAGTGCAATGCCGCATATGTTATATTAATTAACTCAACGTTGCAATGCTTAAAGTAACTGGATAGTGTTACGGTTCACAGTTATACGTAAGTGAAATTCTATCTTTTGCTTAACAGAAGTATATAAAGCACTCAGTATATGGTGCTGGTACTACCTACATACATACTTAGCGTAATTGGATTTACCTTGAGAGGTGAGAAGTGCGTACATAATACTAAAATATAATTTAAAACTTACTTTTTATCTTCCTCGCCCGCATACTTGCGGTCTGGCCGAGGGCATATCGAATTGACATCCACGCCAATCACATAATGTAATTCAATATGCTGAAATGCAAAATTAATCTCCTCTTATTACATTTTATTATTTTGTTACCCGTAATTTATGTTGCTGGACCTCTTGCACCTGAATACATCACACTGAGAAGTTCCCTTTCCTTTACATTTATTTCTTTTCTACTTTCCTGAAAAGTGTGTATCTGACTGAAAGTAAAAACTACATTTACTTCATAGCAGGTATACTTATATAATTTTGCTTGATCTTTTGAGCTCTAGGAATAAGCATTTGAATACATCGTTATCATTTTTTTTTTAATGAATATATTTTGATTAATTTTCTATTTAGTTTCAATTAAAACGTACTTAAATTATTTCGGCATAGTAAGGCTTGGAAAGAACAGAATACTTGGAAGGACTGGAGCAGACCGTCTCCTCGCTACACGCTCACATAACGCTCACATAAAAAAAACTCACCTCGGCAACCAAGTGTCTGTCATATAAAATATATTTTATTATTTTTAAATATATTTTAATTAAATAAATTCTACTGTCAATAAATAGGTTATCGAGCAAGATCTATGAGATTTACGATATTCTTGACAATTCTGTGGTAAAAAAATCACATGCACATGACGGCTTTCTTTATTATCTCATAAACATTTTATTTAAGATGTTAAATATATATTTGAAATTCTAAATGTGATGACAACAATTTCATGAGTTTAAGTGTTCTTTATATAATAAACATTACTTACAAAAAAGTTATAATAATAACTGTGTATAATAATGCTAATGGGCAGCACCAATACGCAGACCTTTCTTTCGAATATATAATAACACTTCATTATTTACCCTAAGAAAACCATGAACAGACATAAAGATATGTTTAGTGAGAGGCACAAACCTCCCTGAAGAAGAAGATCAATCGCCTTTCAGTAACCTGCCAGAATTTTACTTTTATTTTACTAATATGTTCAAATATTCTCAATGTAGAGTATAATGCAAAAATCTTAAAGTATCTTAATAATTCTTGCCCTCGCTGCCCGGAAGAGAAACCCTAGCTTTAAATCATTGAATCATCAAATATCATGAAGCCATACTGTGCAGGGATTAAACAAAGGTTTACACTCGACTTAACGCCCACTAAACCGAGTTGTAATTGAGTAGTAACTAACTAGTTTACTATAATACAGATTACGGGATACGCTTTGTACTAACAGGTATTTTTTTAATCTGATGTTGATATGAAATTAAAATTTTGACGGCCTTGCTAAATGAGATGGTATTGCAAGACTCCATGTGAATGGTGTCACACCTTCATCAAAGAAATACACCCTGTGGTCTTAATTTCCAGTGAATTATTAGCCACTATTAGCCTCCCCTGAAAAGATCCAGCCTTCGGGGAAAAGGTTATATTATATTTTAAAACATTTGCCCTTGACCCTTCTCATTTTATATATTTAAAGTTGTCAGTCCTAAAACATAAAATAGTGTATTTTTAGTGTAAGATCAGTGAGGACATAAAAGAGATGTAGTGGATCTAATTGATCTTTTCACCTTGTGGGTTAAGGGTGGTTGGAGGAACCACTAAAAACTCATAAATTAAACGGCTTGTTCTTGTTCTAACAGGAAAAGTCAGAAAACTTGTATCAAAGGGTTTACTCTCAATATTTACCTTTTTAACTGCAAGTAATATTCAATTCTTATTTTCATGAAAATGCAATTTAATTTCTCCGGATGGATTTGGGATCTCTAGCAAGTAAACAACTGTGCTAACCATTAGACTGCGATTCGTCAATTACATCGGAAGGTGTTTTTTATTATTTATTTTATCAACAAGATTGCCAGGTTTTATTTTCTTCTTCCAATGATAAATGTTTATTTAAATCGACTTATCAGAAAAACTGTTATTTTGGAAGATATAAAAACCAAAATTTGATTAAATTAAATATTTATAAAGAAGTTTACTATAAAATAATCAAAGATAAAAGATCTGCATACTTAATGGAAGAATATAGATTAATGCGTTTATTTACGTTTTCCTCAATATTCATTTTATTTAAATTAATAATTAAATGTAAACGTTTGTCGTTAAGGCTAATTTTAATATATATAACGATTTTATTTAGATATTATTTTTATATGTTTACGTATTCTTACGATAAGGACATACGCAATTATTTAAAACAAATATTTTATAATATTGTAACTAAAATTTATCTGTCGTTATACGGAATGAGCTAATTTGTATTAATTTCCTGTTTACGTGGTACAAATACATTAAATTTTCTTTAATATTCTGACAAATTCGTGCATATATAAAGATGAGTTCGCTATCGTAAAAAAATATTTAATTCATCATTTGATAACTGAAATGCATAAAATATTTATTATTAATTTACAATGTTTATTTCACCGATTATGAAAAAAAATTCATCAAATTTTTCATTTTCATCAAACTCTACGCGTATTTTTCAGTCATTTACTGAAAAAGGAGTCACTTGTTTAGAATTATGAAGTTCCGATTTAGCAAAGGTTTCTCAATGGATAGTATAAAAATTGCACAAAATATTTACATCAAAGATATTTATAGTATTTACGTCTCAATATGGTATGTTTATATTATTAGATATTATAAATAGAGTGTGCATGAAATCATCGACCCCTCCTATAAACACAACTATGCCATGGTCGATGAAAATCATACGTTATTTCCCCATTTTTGTTTACGTTGTTATTCTAATAATGAACCCGCAATCTTTATCGATATAATAAACATATAAACATTATTTTGATATGATTAGTATGTGTCAATAATGTCGAGAACTAGGGGGTTATCTTAAAGTAAACAATTAATTGTCAACGTTATTATTTACTTTGGCGATTTTATAGGCGAAGGCGTTATAGCTACTTAAAATATTAAATAATGGGTCAAATATGAGGAAACATTTTTTTTATTATCATTTTACGAATGATCTTCGATCGATGAAAAGATCAATACCAAAATTATTTTTTAATGAGACTGAAAAAATAATTAAAATATTCCAGTCTTGGTACATTGGTTTTTTTTGATCGAGTTTATATCAAAAATAATTTAAGAAGTTTTGTTATCAAATCCTACTTATTTTTCCATAAATTTTAAACACCTTATTTATCACACATACTAATAGTTTAAAATTCTCACACTAACTGCTCTTCCTTGGATTTTGATGGTCAAGTTGTAAGGGTGCTAACCCTTAGTATTTTTACTTGCACCCTTAGCACAACTCACCGGTTTGTTTAAATAACTCATATAATATTTTCGTGAAATTGTGTCAGTCGACACAGATTATAGGTAAAAGAAGAAAAAACAGGTTAGTCTCTAAAAATATAAGCACATTTAATTAAAGTGTTGTGTAATTAGTGGGTGATGGTTTCAAACAGACCACAGCAATATTATTTCAAGTGTGATTTTTGATTTGCGTAATTCCGAGTCCAGCTGTGCTGCAAGCATTATCAGAGTCCAAACACGCAGGCCTGATAAATGGTCATTTTCCATTATCACAACAACACTGATAAAACGGTCATCGTCCTTCAAACATTTACTGTGTGGTTTAGTGAAAGCATCACGTGTTGTAATTTAAGATATACGTAGAAAACTGATATTTACGTGCCTGCTATACGAGAGATTAGAATCTACTCCAAGAACAGTAAAACCACGATATAACGTACCAATTGGGGGGGGGGGGAGGGGTTGTCCGTTATATCCGAAACTCCGTTATATAAAAAAAGGTTTAAAATTTTTTTGCATTTAAAAAGTTTTTAATTTTTTTACATTTTACCCAATTTTTTATCCGATATATCCGATGTCCGTTATATCGAGGTTTTACTGTACTTGCATTTCCAAGCCAGTAGATTATTAATATATGTAATAAGCCATATCAAAATATAAAATGTTTCGGCAAGCCGATAAAAAATATTTGTGCTCCATTTTCTTTAAGTTTCTTTGTAAAATTATTGACAGTATTTGTAAATATTATACTGGCTATATTATTTTGTATAAAATGCAGCCTAGGTTAGTATAATGCATTATTAATTATTCTTAACTAACAAATACCTTGCACTCGTATAAATAAAATATTCTCAAATATCATATATTAATTAATATAACATTTTCAGCTTTTCCTATTTTTACAATAATCGATACAAACGATTTAGTAGAAAAATACACTCTTCGTATTTAATTAAAATGCTAATAGCTTATAAATAGAAAAAAAATGTGGTAATGCTACTTTCATCCCCATCGGCATACTCGTACATGTCCCATGGTATCATTTTTATAGATTTACCTGTTAACTATAAAGATTTATTTGTTTCTATTACACCAAAATAAATTCCTGGCCGATCAAGGAAGACGCTTTTCTGCAATTAATGAAAGAATAATTATATAGTAATTATTAAAAAAAAAACCGCTCAGTGAAACTAGTACGAGATATTCAGAAACTTTTTTGATTAATAATCTTACGCCCAAATTTCAAAAAACTGGTTGTATTGAAAAAACTACTATCATTTTACAATTTTCAAAAGTTTAGTTTTAATTAATAATCAACAAAAAAATGCAGACGGCTTGGCATAGAAAAAGTACGTAGATAAATACGTGCGACGTATTTAACAGCTTGCTAATTATTGTTTAATTTGATCAGTCAAAACATGAGCGTCGCGATCAAAACAAATCACATTTATTTTTATTAATTAATCAAAATTAAATTTTGACCACAATGAAGCATCTTTAAAAAAAGTGCTCATCAAGATGATAATTACTTGTCATAATGAACGTATTTGTTGTTGTGTCTGTTCACAATATATTACGTGGTCCGAGCACTATCCTTGTGAAACGTTTTACGTAATGCGAAGCCTTTTTTAATATCACAAGTAGTATCTCTGGTTCAAGGGTCGGACCGACACTGCTGAGAATCCTTCCTTATCGCATAAATAATAGAGCGGCCTACACACGCTGCAACACAACCGACATGAATAGCCTCAAATTATTTTAAGTGTATTTAATATTTTTTCCATATAAACAAAGCATACATAACTCGATTAGCTGCTAACCATTCGTTTGATACACAATACACAAGCACTATCAAATTATAATATTTAAGTCGATAATGATTTTTTTTAAATTAATTATTTTAATTAAATGTATAGCCACTATTAAAAAAAATTAATACCATAATTACAAATATTAAAAAATAATGCATTGCTAAGGATAATTTTTTATTTTTATATTTGGTATTTTCGGCTCCTCCAACGCCTTCTTCTAACTAGGTGTCATGGGGGTTTTATTGGGTTGGGGGGATGGGGCTGGTAAGGCTTTGGGCCTGTTGGTGTTGAGGCTGTCCTCGAGGCTGTAGTCGAGGAGTGACCTGATGGAGGGATTCGGCAACAATGCTGTGGAGATTTAGAAGGAGTGTGCGAGGTTGATGATGATCTCTTGTAATGTTTGTGTTTTGGAATCTCGATGGAGTTGGGCATTTTGGATGAACCAAGGGGCGTTAAATGCCATACGAAGGGCTGAGGATGATTGGTATTATCTGAAACACGTGATAAATAAATAGTTCTATATCATGTCCAAAAATTACTTTTATCCTTATTTATTTGTTGTAAGCTTAAATAAGCTTTATTATCCTCAAAACGTTTACAATATGGCGTGTTTGCGATACAGTAAATATTATTTAATAATATCTAAGTAATTAATAGACAATGTTGAAAGCAACTTTGAAATATTGTTGCTGTGTTCGTATTAATAATTAATTAATAATTAATCCAACAACAATTATTTTGCAAGTTCTCTTTAGTCTTATAATAAATAAACATTTATCGAAATAGATGTTGTCAAAGTATTTCGCTAATAAAAATGTAAATAAGTACCGCTTTTATGCAAGTTTAATTATTAATGAAAAAATATTTTCTAATTTAATCGTTTTAACCGATATTAAAATTTATATTAAATACTAGTTTTGCTATGTATTTATCTGGAATCTCGCATAATTAAATAGAATCGAGTGGCTGAGTACGTAAGATCTTATTCACAAACAGGCTTGAGTGCTCTTGTTAAATATTTTTTTGCATTGGACATATTATATTAAAAACAATTAATTATATTAAAAATTATAATGAAAACCTCTGATGACGTATAGATGACTAAGTGTAAATATTGATCGTTGTCAGGGACTATAAGACAAATAAATATGTCTCTGAAAATATTGTCGCTTTCTTTGAAGCACAGATAAAGTAGCTTCACTGAAAAAATTAAAACTCATTAGTGAGAAATAAAAAATATTTTTTAGAGTTCTAAATAATATCAAATTAAAATTAGGTAAGCATCGGATCTATTAAACTTAATCCAGTATTGCTTGAAGCCAGGTTTTGAGTGTTTTTAACATAATAAAAAAAATTACAGACTTATAGCAAAAGCTCGGTTAAAAATTTCGTAAACAATTTTTTACTATAAAAAATACACTTGAATGTGGTAAAAAATATTTTATATTTACTATAACGAATCAAAATGATAGGTAGACTTTTTCTTTTTTATAACTTGCTCTAAATGCTTGTTTATATAAATATAGAAATCACTTTTGAATTATTTCTAATAATTATTTTTTTCGCAGCTTCTGAGCTGGCTTTATCATACAAGGGAAATCTTAAACAATTCGTCCATTAAAGCTCCTTTTCGATTGTCTTTCTATCTGCGGAGATAAGAAGGTTTTAGCTATCCATCGTCACTTCTTGTGATAATGTTTGTATTTAAATGGAGCAAAGCTTATTATTGTTTGGCGTGTAAGAACGAGTATTGTTACATCATCCGAGCGTTGAACCTGGCCTAGGAGGGCATTGTCGCATCGGCCTATATCAGGTTACATTGTTGTCTACCAGCAGCTGATCGCTTCCTGCTGAAACCTTAGCAAGCACATTTACTTTGACTGGTATCCATCAATAAATGCACACATCCCTAGACCTGAAATATATAAGCACTAAAATATAATATAAGTTGTAAAGTATACATCTTTGATGGGTCCATTTTCGAGTTTTTGATAATTTTAGAAAATATTTTGCGAAAAATCTACTATACCAATAGAAAAAAAATTTATGCCAAAAGTTAGATACATTCCTTCTTCTACAGATGAGATTTTTTTTATTTCTTATAAATTTACTTTTAATATGTTTTCTCGATTGAAGTTTAGGCATTTGGAGATTATTATGACTGACGGATCTAGAACCCTAAGCATTTAGGTGTCCTGTTTTTAACTTTTAAATAATCGTATTTTATCAAATTTTTCAACATCTTCAAGACTTTATTTGACCTTGAAAAAGAACGTTAATTAAATATTAAAAAATAGGTAAATATAATTTATATATTTTCAAATATTCTCTTAAAAAAATCATTTTTCAATAAAGAAAAATAAAGTGGGAATTAAATAAATGAAATTATCAAAAAACTCGAACACTCAGCCCTCCTAAAGTTGCCACTGCACCTTTGCAATAATATAATGTTTGCATTATATAAACTTGGTAAATTACCTACTTATTATTTAGTTCTTACTTATTTATTTAGCTTATTCTTCAACTATGTTTTTTTGCTCAGATTCTTCCCTACACAAACTCAATAACGAAAATAGAGAAATCCATGTACGCTATCACCTAAGCCACACTTTGTAAGCCACACAACGTATTGCAAGCATGGCCCTACAACTATAGTAAATTAACAAGAAGAAAATAAAGAATCTTGAAGTGTTTTTTATTTTTTTTTTTAAGAATTTAATAGCATTAAAATTCAATTCTTGATTAAAAAAATCAAGTCAAAATTATTTGTATAAAAAATCATAATATAAAATGCAAAATAATACAGCTTTTGAAGACTCATAAAGATATCATCTATGTTTAATTATATATTGGATTTTTATAAATTACGATCCCCATTTTGTATTTTCTAAAATAGTATAGATTTATTTTAATTATTATTAAATTAATTTATCTGCTTATGTAATTCGTCGAATTGTCATTATTTATCCGACATTAGCCATTTTAAAGATCCAATATTCTTATCATAGCCCGGAATCTTTACATATTTATAAAGTTTTATTATATTCTGAGGAAAGATTGGATAGAAACAGGTGTTGGGAAATAAAACCGAATTATAAAAAGTTACAGCCAATCCTAAAATGTATCTATTCAAGAACATATCGATCAGCAATTGGCAGACGCATTTGGGTATTTCGTCTCCCCTGACCTTAAGATTTGTACAATTTGGCCAATTGACGAAGACATGCTGCGAACTTAATGCAATCATGCTATCAATAAATGTATAATACTATACCTGACCTTCCCTACAGACACGCATTTGGTTATTGATAAGTTAAGAAACAAAGTTCACAACGATAACATTCCCGAAAAAAATTTACTAATATAAAAAATCTGAGCGCAGTAATAAGTTTTATTACATATAATATAACAGTGTTATTATATTTAAAATTATCCTACCCGATTGGTTGTGTGCCGATGTTGTCAGATATTTTCGCCCGCTTTAGCTTTATTTTTAATATGACCTATCAGATCATTAAAATAAATAGTTTCATGTTGAAAAAAAATTAATACGGCCTATATCCAATGGTGGTGCTTATATTGATAAGTATGGAAAATGTTTGATAAATGTTATTCAAGAACGTTACTTTGCATTGCACGAATGTGTTGTATGCTTATTATCTTGTTAAGTAACTGCTTTGATTATTACCTTTCATATATATTCATTAAATCAGATCAGGATTAGCATATAATAAAAAAATTATAATAAATGAGTTTCAAGAAAAGATAGTATCACTACATTTTGATTTTTAAAACCATTTTATCGTCTGTTATTTGTTATTGTTGCATGCCGAATAATTAGACCATTACTTGCGCTGCCAGTCTATCTTCTTCTTGACCTTGACTCTTTGAACCTGAAAATAATATATGTTTTTTAAAGCATTTCAAAGACTTAAATAGTTTTAGCTATCTTATATTTGGGCTCACTACTTCATGGCTGATAAGTAACAATGCGAGACTTCACTGTAGATATGTCTTTATTTGACCCGGATCGGTCAATAGCTTTGGCGAAGCTAATTTCTTAGTATTCTTTCATCAAATTTACGTCTGCAATTAATTCTTAAAATTAGGTCGTTGATTGATAAGCCTGTTCTTAATTCCTTACAATTAGAACCAGTTAAAGAGTTTTCAGCGACAATCGAGTTCGTCTACTCGTAGGAGCCGGGTCGTGGCACCGCGCACTTCAGGATTCAAACTGTTTTAATAATAAAAAAGTACAATCAGACAGGTCAACCAGCAATTAGGTCAGAACCCCAGTCGAGACTAGATTAAATAAATTCGTAAATACAACAATTTTAATAATCACCGCCGAATACCGTACAAACACGAAGATAATATCGACATCTCGTCATTTCATATATCCATAAATAGCACCCAATGTGCAGCTAATTAGTAGGTTAGAATCACTGACTTATTTTTATATCTATTTTTTTATTTCTGGGCAATGCGTATATATTAATTATTATTAATTTCAGCGTTTAACCCAAACATCTTCAGATTAAAATAAAGTACTTTGGCAGCACTTTGGGTAAAATAATTGGGTTTATAGGAAACTTATTGTTCCCTGTGAACCCAACATTAGTTATAAAAGAAATACTTATTATTAATTTATTTATAAGTAAGTGCATTGGGAAATGGATCTAATAAATTCATTTAATATTAATATTTAGACAGTAACAACACATGAAAAATAATTATTTTCTTGTTTTCTTGACCCATGACAAGTGTTTTAGACTACATCTTGGTATATATAAAACACTCAGCTTAAGGTTTATAAATATTCACATCAATATGAAGCATTCAAAAAATTGAAGGCGTTAAAAATGTGTAGGCATGTACAAGAATTTAGTTCACAGCCATTGTCCACAGTACATTTAACGTGAATTTATAATCTTTCCTGGCAATTAAAACTGTGTGAAGCCATTATACATTTCCGTTGGCAGCGAAAATAATTCAGCTGGGAAATAGAGCTAGGAAAGTAGCATCGCTTTCCATGCCGTGTACAAGTTTTTTTTCCTAATATTTACTGTAGTATACCATGTAATAGATTTATAGGAGTAGAATAAATTGTAAATTGCTACAGATTGAATGACAAAAGGTGAAGGACGAAACGCGAGTAGACGCTACATAGTTAGACGAGCATTACACAGACTGGCAGACTTTATTAAATTGACGAAACTCAAATGCTATCCTTAAATTTTTAAATCATCCATCACAATGAGCTTGTATTTAATATTTTTAATATATTCACACAACCCAAGGAGGGTCTTTGTTGTCTCCTGAAGCTTTTGGATAATTTTTTATCTGAGACGACCACCTCCAAAGACATAGTAGTCTTCGACTATATCATCAATTTTTTTCTTGGTTTTCATTTGGAAAAAATGATGCAATCTATCAGTTTTGATTATATTTGACATGACTGATGTCATGGTACAGATTTTAAAAACCCAACAATGATCAATCTTCTCTAAAACGCTCCGTAGATTCGTTGGATTTTTTTTACAATCAATATCTTCTATCTACTTTTGCAAGTGTATCACTAAAATTACATTGATTTTATTTATTTATTTCAGCGCTCGTGGGATCCCTGGCTATAGGTACGATGTTCTTCCTGTCCCCGGTAGCCGGAATCCTCACGGACACCTTCGGTCTGCGGCGGACCACCCTGTTGGGGGGAGCTCTAGCTGCTGGAGGCATGCTCCTGTCATCCTTCTTCTGCCACAGCATCGAAGCCCTCTATTTCACGTATGGCATCATGTACGGTCTCGGAGCCGCCCTGGCCTACACGCCGTCCCTCGCCATCCTCGGACACTACTTCAGCAAGTATCTGGGGCTCGTCAATGGCATCGTCACTGCCGGAAGCTCAGTATTCACTGTCATCATGCCTGTGGTCCTCGAATACTTCCTTTCGAACTCAGGGCTGGAAGTCACTCTCAGGGTCTTGGCGCTGCTGTCTTCCTTCGTGATGCTCTGCGCCCTTCTTTTCAAGCCGCTATCGAAGCCTCCCGCGCCGGTTAAAGTAACAAATAGAACCTGCTCGTCAGTGATAAAATCGTTTATCCATGTGGATAACTGGAAAAGAAAAAAGTACGTCATCTGGGCGCTGGCGATACCCTCGGCGCTGTTTGGGTACTTCGTCCCTTACGTGCACATGGCGAAGTTTGTCGCAATCACATTCGGGAGTAAAAGTAATCTCCCCGTAATGTGTATAGGAATCACTTCTGGCTTGGGGAGGTTGATATTCGGCTACATCGCAGACCTTCCCAATGTCAACAGGATCTTGTTGCAGCAAATATCCTTCTACAGCATAGGGATACTGTCCATGTGCTTGCCTTTCGCGCATTACTACACGCTTCTTTTGATAATCTCTTTGATAATGGGATTGTTCGACGGATGCTTCATATCCCTGTTGGGTCCCATAGCCTTCGACATTTGCGGGCAAAAGGGAGGTACTCAAGCTATCGGTTTCCTGCTGGGGCTGTGTTCCATCCCTCTGACGATAGGGCCTCCGGTGGCCGGAATGATCTACGACCACACGCAGTCCTACACGCTACCCTTCCTGCTGGCTGGAGTGCCTCCACTAGTCGGAGCCACTATTATGTTCCTTGTCACTTTTGTAAAAGACACACCACTGGAAGAAGATGCCGTCACCTCCAATGGCCATGCATTGACTTCAAATGCTTGGAAAAATGGTACCAATTTAAAATATTTGTATAACCTTTCCTACAAACTCTTATAACTAATTTTTGATTCAGAAAACCTATAATACCTGCATGTCCTTAAATTATTCCAAAAAAAATTATAACTACTTATTGAACTTATTTATAACATTTCTAATCTAAAAGTGATTGCACATTTACAGATCTCAACCAATTTGAAAAAACTAACGGTTTTTCAAACCACTCAGAGGCAGTACCCCTGGGAGCCATTGTCAAGTCAGGTACCATCTCATGGAAGTTTTACAGCACGCCTAATCGCTTTTCAACTCCGACTATTCCAATAATCAGCGGCAGGGTGCAGGGACAGGCCGACATGTCCCAGCCCCAGCAGCGCCCACTTCTCAGCACTTCTGTTAACCTTCAGCACAATCTGCTCTCTTGCGACGGCACTGCTTACTTCTCTTGCCCCACCTGTAGTGATTTAATTTATGCATACCCGGTGTGGCCGCTGTCCCTCCGCAGTTATCGTTGTAGAACTCTTGAAGTAACACAAATAAATCTATTCAACAAGAGACTGTATCAGTATTCTGTGCTTTGACTTTTGTAACTCTGTGTTTATTTATGTTTGCTTTTTGTACATAACTCTGAAATTAAGTTTGTAAGTTAAGTTGCAATGAAAAAACACTTATCACCTAAAATATATCACTAGTTGTTGTTTATACAATGACTATGGATATATTAAAATGAAGAATGTCTTGCTGGTATAGCCTGAAAGATTTTTATTTTCCGGCATGTCTTAAATTGATAAACTTTTTTCTCATTGAGATTGATACACACTCCTATCAAAGTATAATTAATCTGATTAATGAAATTAATGATTCTTCAAGCTTCAAATTATTTAACATATTTTTTTTACTCATATCAAAAAAAAATGTACATAAAAATAACTAACTTCTTCCTGAACCTGAAATCTATAGGGTACACTTATACTAACTCCGATTTCACTTAAGCAAGCTATGTTGAACTCTTATTGCTCTTCAAGCATCGGTTGACCACGCATAGATCTTTTCTCTTTGTGTGCGATATCCTTACCACCTTTCTCATTTTTTGGCAGAATTGTTTGCGCTCAGCAAATGTGTAGCGACACCATGACTATCATGAAATTTATGACTATGACTTCACAAAAGAATTTGTGCTAAATAAAATTGGTACGTGCCAAGTTTCTTTCATAAATTTTTAATCTAATGTTTGATTCGCTATAGATTCAGCAAAGCTTGACAATATTTTTGAATAAAATACTTGAGTGATTTTCCACATGTTCGTTTTTATTTGTGACCGGTTTCGCCAGCCTTTCACGTTGGCATTATCAAACAGAGTGAGATTTTATATAATAATAAGCAGTTAGGTAAACATTTGTTAGAAGGAGAGGTTGTTAGAAAGAGAGAGAGTGATTGTCAGGTGGTAAGGGGTAATGTGATTTTAATGTACCTGACAAATGGAGGATTCTGTATAATTGCAAATTTTTGTGAAACAAATGTTTTTATATGAATCGGGTAATTATCTTAAGTAGTGGTTTGAGGTGTAGCAGCAGTTATTTTGTGTTGGGGTTAGGTCCTGTAGTGTGTTTATCTGTAAATAATAGGTTTTGCGCAGTAAATGGTTTTTTAAAAATGTGATTTAGCAATAGGGAATAATAGTGGAGACTTATTGAAAATAACCTGGTCATTAAGCAGGTGCTCCGGTGTGCTATCTTTCACGCTATTGATTTCTAAAATTTCTTGGCGATCGAGTTTTGTGCCTTTATTATTAATATGCAAAATTTTGAGATTAGAGTTCTGGTTAAAATCGTGTTTATTATCAGAGAGGTGGAGGGTGGAGGCCGAAGGTAGATGTTTCATCTCCTTTTTTCCATCTTCTTATGTGGTCTTTGGTCCTTGTGTTGAAGGATCTACCTGTTTGGCCAGTATAAGTGGCGTCGCAGTTGAGTCTGTAAATGCCACTATTACTGAATTTATCATTCTTATCCTTGTTGTTGATAAGGATTTTTGCTAGGGACATATTATTGTAATATGAGACCATGCATGATCAAGAAAGGAGTTTACCGTATTTTTCACAGGTCTTGTTGAAGAATGGGAGCTTAACCCATTTTTTATTATATCATTCGCCTTTAGATAGTTTAGAGATCATATCGACAAAAAGAGATTTTTGTTTTTTCGATAACATTTTAAGAATCATTGACGGGTCATAGCCGTTGTTAGTGGCTAATTTAAGTATGATTTTAACTTCTATATTAAAGCTATTTGAATCTAAGGGACCATGCATAGCCGGTGTATAAGTGAGTGGAAAATGGCTAGCTTATGGGATATGTGATGTCTTGACGTTGAATTTATGATGTTATCGCTATATGACGGTTTTCTGAAAATGTTGAAGTGATGAGCTTCGGAGTTTATACTAATTCCTACATCAAGAAAATTTATACTATTTCTTCCATTCTCCATTGTGAATTTGATACTCTAATTAATGTTGTTGATCTGACCCAAAAAACAATCTAACTGTCTAGTCGTCCCTATCCATAAACATAAGATATCGTCTACGTAACGGTACCATTAGGTGGCGTATTTAAAAAGGTTTTAATTGTGCTATTTTGGGTTCTATATAATCCATAAAGAAATCTGCAAAAGATTCAGATGTTGGGCTACCCCTATGGGTAGCCCAACCCTATGTAACCCATCTATTTGTGAGTAAAATATATTGTTGAATTTAAAATAGTTTTGATCTAGACAAATGTTAAAAAGAGTGTTTAGTTCGGATACTCGTATAATCGTAGAGTTAAGGTGCTTACGTATCATATAATTGTTAAGTTCTAGTTTTAATGTTTTGATCGGTATGCTGGTAAATAGACTGACTAAGTTTAACGATACTAGTGATGCATTAAGTGGGACTTTAACATTTTTTATTTTTCCGATTAGGTCAAGTGGTTCTAAGATACCATATTTTGGTTTGAATTCTAATGTGGATTTTATTAATGAGTTTACTTTCTAAGCTAATTTAAAACTGGGCGCTGGGGTATAAGAAACTATGGGTCATAATGGAGAGTTTGCTTTATGAATTTTCGGAATTCCATAAAGTCTCGGGCATTGTGGGCTCATTTGTCTGAGGGACTTGGATTTTTCGAAATCGTTGACTATAACGTTATACGAGTTGAGGGCTGATTTTAAACTACTATTATATTTTATGGTAGGGTCTTTGGTCAGTATTTTGAAGTTTGGGCCAGAAAGTATGTCATGAAAGATTATTCTAAAATCACTTACATTAATATAAAAATATTTGTTTCACAAAAATTTGCAATTATATAGAAGGTACATTAAAATCACATTACCCTTACCACCTGACAATCATTCTCTCTCTTTCTAACAACCTCTCCCGCTAACAATTGTTTATAATAAAATAAAACCAAATGGTTTTGGAGACTACGTTAATTTCACTATTAGCGAAAGCTCTTTCGCCAAACACGGCATCTTCAAGACTGAGTCTATACAGAAAAAAGCGAGCTTATACATAACAAATTCAACAGAAATACATGAGTCATAGATTATACTACATTACAAATTTATGTGGAAAAATGCTTCTATTGAGTGCTGTGAAACCCCATTAAAAGTACTTAAATAAACTAGTTTGTGATGATTCCTGGCTGTCCTGGCCGCCACCTGAAATCAATTAGTTTGAAAGCAGAATCACAGTAAATATTAGTTAAAAATATTAAGAAGGGTTGAATTATGGTTATTCAGTTGTTCGTTGATCAGAGGGAATTCTAAATTTTGGTGCTTAATTATTTCTAATTGCTCCAAAATATTCAGTCTATAGCCTTTATTAGAAACATAAAGGAGACTTGGCTTATTGTCAACGTTTAAATTATGTTTACTGTCATTGAGATGTATTGCAAATTGTGAGTCTAGTTTATTATTTTTAAAGGATGCCAGGTGCTCTTTGTATCTTGTTGCAAAACTACGACCTGTTTGACCAATGTACATAGCTTTACAGTCATCACAAGTTAATTTGTAGACTCCACTCTACTGGAAGGCATCAACTTTGTCCTTACTGTTTTTTAAATGTATTCCTAAATTGCTTTTATTTTTAAAGGCCATTTTAAATTCTGATAATTGTTTGCAAATTTTTTTTATTTTTTTTTTACGTGTGAATTTTTATCAGCGAAAGAGTTTTATCGGCGAAAGAGCTCTCGCTAATAGTGAAACCGAGAACCAAATGGTTTTCCATTTGGTTTTATTTTATTATAATAAAAAGGAGTATTACAAAATAAATACCAGTTCCATTAATTATAACAATTGTTTACCTAACTGTTTATTATTATATAAAATCTCACTCTGTTTGATAATGCCTAATAAAAACGAACATGTGAAAAATCACTCAAGTATTTTATTAAAAAATGTTAAAATGGAATTTCACTCTCTTTCAAAAATATTGAATTTCTTAAACTTGACAAGTAAATTAAGACTGAATTATAAGTACACTAAAGATTTCAACCTTTCAAGACTCTTTTCTTATTAGTTATGTTGCATCTGAAATCCATTGAATGTCAGTGATACTAATTGTTATTTTATTTTATAATTTTGTAAATGTTTTTATTTAACTAGATATAATTATCATCATTTAGATTTTTGTAGTCTTATTTTTTTTCTTTTCTAATCAAGAATCAAACAAATTTAATACTCATCTACCGCGTACCTAAAATATATATTAATTTTCCCATTAAAATATATTTTCGTTTTTTATATAAATCAGACAATTTTAAAATCTTCCTGCCTGAAAGCTGAATAATAATTTATTTACCGTAAAAAATTAATTTACATTCACATTATGGTTTTTTATTTATCAGCGAGTGCAACTCATGCTTGATTACTCGATTTTAGACAAAACTACATACAGATAAAGACTATGTAAATTATATAGACTATATATACTCACGCTCAATCAAAACACCAAATACCAAAATAATATATTTTAAACAAAATCCTTCAGTGATTTTGCCAGATATTTAATTTTATTTGTGACCAGTTTTGCCAACCTTTCACATTGGCATTATCAAACTGGTGAGGATTTTTAAAATAACATGAAAGTAAGTGAAAAATTGTTAAAGGGAGAAATATTGGTTGTTAGGTAGAGATGTAATGTTTGTCAGGTGGTTATTTAAGAGTAATGTGCATTTAATGCATCTGACAAATCGGAGATTCTATGTAATTGCTATTTTTATGAACGATTCTATAAAAAACAAATGCTTTTATATTTGTGAAAATTATCAATTTAAGTGGTAGTTTGGGGTGCAGCAGCAGTTTTCCTAGGTGCCCTGTAGTGTATTTACCTGTAAAGGAGGTTTATGAGCGGTAAATATTTTTCTAATGTTTTAATTTAACGATAGAAAATAATAGTGGAGACTTGTTGAAAATAACTTGGTTATTAAGCAGGTGCTCCGGTGTGCTATCTTTCACACGATTTATTTCTAAAATCTCTTGGCGATCGAGTTTTGTGCCTTTGTTATTATGATGTAAAGTTTTAATATTGAAGTTCCGATTAAATTCGTGTTGATGCTCGGAAAGGTGGAGGCTAAAGGTTGATGTTTCATCTCCCATTTCCATCCTCTTAGGTGGTCTTTTGTCCTTGAATTAAAGGATCTACCTGTTTGGCCATCAGGTGGCATCGCCAGGCAAATTCAATGTCCAGTACTGGAAGGATGTCCTTATTCGCGCCAAGGTTCATCACCGGTGTCTGAATGGTTATTGCTGTTTTTTTTTGTATGCGCCATTTTTTGATATTTTAGAGTTGCGCCTGATGGGTGGCAATCCACGTCTCAAAGCCCACGTGTACCTGTCAACGTCTCAAGAGAAAACAGAAGCTGGAATATTCTGGGTGTATCCTGTCAATTTTCAGGCAGATCCACCCGAAACTGGGTTGCACCGTGAACACCCAAAGGTGATTGATGGCATGTGTGGCTTTGGAAGAATCTCGCGTACAACTTCGTTATTTCAGTTCCAAAATGTTACACGAGGTTATGTTATGAGCGAACTCTTTGAAATAGTCAACTGATCGGTCGAACAACATTCACAGATCTTGCAATGGTTTCACTGATCACTTGTGCTTATTCACTGGTTGTCGGATGGCCGATGTTTCGCTCTCTGCTGATAACCATTGTTTTCGTTTTTTTTTTAATGTTCATGGAGAGGCCCTACTTACGGCTAGCATCGTTGTCTTTGTCGACTAGGGTCTGTAGGTCGTCAACACTGTCTGCTAGGAGGACAGTGTCATCAGCATATTGTATGTTATTTAGTGGTCTACCATTTATTTTAATATCGATTTCATAATCATCTGGGCCTCGTTAAAAATTGCTTGAGTAAAGGTTAAATAACCTCGGAGACAGAATGCATCCTTGTCTGACACTCTTACAAATTTTAATTTCATTTTGCTTATTTGTTGAGAAATACCATCAAATATAACCAGAATATCGTCCACATATCTAGTCCAAAATTTGATCTTTTTGATTGGGGGGTGGGTAGAATTAAAAATGATGATTTCTAAGTTATTCATAAAAATATCCGCTAGAATCGGAGATAATGGAGATCCCATAGCAAAACCATCTGTTTAAAGATAGTATTTACCATTAAATATAAAATAATTCTGATTTATACACAAATACAAAAGAGTGATTAATTCATCTATAAAGGTTTTTCTTAATAGCGAAGATGATAAATAAATTTAATTGTTCAGCTTTGGATATTATGAAATCCATGAAAAAGTCTGCGAATCATCCAGAATCTCTTTCTTCTTCTTCTGTTGCCTCTCCTCATAGGAGGTTGACCATTTCCTGGAACATATTAACCGCACTTCCGATCTCCAGCCACTGGCGCAAATTCCTTCTTACAATGCCCCTTCCTTCTTCAACTTTTCCTTAGAAAATCAGCTGGAGAATACTGTATTTATTGTTACGAAAAATGTGGCCTGAATAGGAGACCTTCCGCTTCTTTACCAACGTCAAGTGTTCCCTTTCTTTGCGCATTCTGTGGATTACTTTTTCGAGTAATACGTAATTACTTTTCTTTTTTGTGGCTTCTTTAGCCTTCTCGTCAGCTTTCTCGTTGCCCACAAGACCAACGTGAGCTCTCACCCAGCCTATATCGGTGTTAACATCACTTGCTTGTATTTCTTTCAGTTTTTTCTGGATGTTAACTATTAGAGGGTTGGTTGATTGTTTAGATATACTGTCTACCCCCGAGCGACAATCAGTGAGTATTTTCACTGACTGCCACCAGCCAGATGGTTTTAGTAATATCCTCATTAATAGCAACGAGCTCACTCTGAAATATGGATCAGTAGTCGGCAAGTTTCATTGTTCTAGCAGGAAGTTATTGGCCGTTTTCGTATGGAACAAAAGCCGCTCCAACCTTTCCCTCGAGTAAGCTACCGTCCGTGTATATAGTGAGTTCATTGTCTTTTGGCGTAAGGATATCTTGGTCAAAATATCGGGGGTCACTTTGATGTCTCTGACTCGGATGAGGCAATGAAAAGATGTCAATTACTCCTTGATATTTCCTGTCACTAGGAAGAAAATCTGTGATGCCTCGTTTCTTGACTGTTTCTCTATATTGCTTGCCCCTCTTGTATAATCAGGTCGTGAGCACTATCTATTAGGAGGACAGTGTCATCAGCATATCGAATCTAAATATGCTGATGAATCTCTTTAACAACCAATTAACATTCACTTACTAGCATGTTATAAAAATTCTCACTCAGTTTGATAACGCCAACATGAAAGATTGGCGAAACCGGTCACCAATAAAATTAAACATGTGGAAAAATCACTAAAGTATTTTATTTAAAATATTAAAATGAAATTCCTTCGAGTACTCTTGGTCAAAAATATAAAATTAATACTATAATAAAACTTGTAAAAATATGTAGTTTTGTTGTCACATCTTTTTGGTCGCAACAGTAAAATTTATGTAGATTTTGAGAAATTAGCATATGTCTGATAATATTGTCAATTCTTCTAAATTAAAAAATATATATACCACATAAAATAAATATTTCATGCAATCATGTAACGCATGCCACTTAGGTATGGCAAATATAGTAAATATACAATGGCTCAAAATGTTTTTATTATGTACTCACTATTGTAAAAGTATTGTAGATTTAGTTTGGATATTTTTTTTAATAGTCCTACTTTTATACATCACTTCTCCGTAAACAAAATTCAAAATCTATATCAAATGGATTGCAATCTTTATTATTTATTTTTATATTAATTAAAAATTGTATGTGTGCCTGTGTGTGTGCTTATTATTGTTAACATTATATTATATATAAAGTCAAGTAAATCTGTTCAAAAATATATAAGCTGGCAATATTACTCTGTCTATTCGTAAAATAATATATATATTAAAAAAATTACTGTAGACCTTAAAATGCACAGTTGTTTTAATGATGTCTTAGGCTGCTTTAAGAGGCTTTATGATTTATATAATCATAAAATAAAAAGCCATCAGATATCAATAAAATACAGTTTACCTAGATCTGCTTTAGCAAATAACTGCAAATAACTGCATAAAACGTTAAATGTTGCAGATGATAACATCTGCAACATTTAACGTTTTACCAATAAGTAAGAGCTGTACACTCGCCCTGTCTTTTTAACACTCATCCTGCTACTCTTTTTGTAATGTACATGTAAGTTTTTATTTATTTACATTTCAGAAACATCAGAGCAAGACTGCGAGGACTAATAATCTCCAAGCATGTGAAATCTAGATTTTTAAGAGGACTTTTATTCGTACCCACGCATTTCATAAAAACAAATCCAATTATCTAGGAAAAGTCAGATTTTGGGAAACTCAAATTTAAATCATAATCTATTTAATGTTTTATTTCTAGTTATGATTTTTCTACAAAACTATTAATATTAAAAAAAAAATGTTTTTAAAACTGTATGTTGGGTGCTATTCAAATTATTTGAGTAAAACAAAATAAATATTTTCATACAAAATTAGGAGGAGATTTTAATAAATGAATGACTTGGTCAGACCGGAGTGCCTATAAATGGAAGAAAGTTTGAAGTAATTGGAAATTTTTATATGATAATGCAACTTTGATAAAAAACACTATATTGTAATGTATCACAAACACTTAACCTTATTAATCTCATACGCTGATATGTAGGAGCAAACGTTACTTGGAGTACTGTAAACTGTTATGCGATAAAACAATATCCATTATAGATAAGTTTGTCCATTTTCAGGAAATAATTGATACCTGGCAGAGGTCTACATTTTGTTTACGCTTTTAAACAAGCCGTAAGATTAAAAAGATTTGAATTACATTACAGTGGCGTGCAGTCCATACAAGCAATAAAACATACGTGTGCTAAAATGTCTTATCGTAATTTATAGATGGCGTTTAGTATTATATAATAAATAAGTTTAGGTAGCATAATCGTCAAAGATTTTCTCAAATTATAAGTACCCTATAACGTTTATTGTGTTTCTTCGGTGGAACTGCAAGCTCAAATATGATTGATATGCACTGCACGCCACTAATATTTTATATTTATAATATTTTGTTAAAACATGGTTACATACAAACATACACTTATTTAGTGTTTTCTGTTATTTGGAAAATGGAGTACAAGAATAAATATATTTAACAAACCTATTAAATTTACTGTAATCTCTAATCAGTAGGGAAAATCCTATCATGTAAGGAAATGTAAATACACTATGAGTTATATTCATTAGGAGCAATAATTAAAAGCAATTTTATGATACTTATTGATAATTTCTTTATTTTTAATTAACTTAATTTTATATGTTGACTACGAATTATTTTGAAAAGTATGCGTTATATCTACTAGCAGGAGTGTAGATTTTATATAGTTACAATATTGTTTGTGGATGAATGTAGAGTATGCGTACTTAATGTCTAATTTTATGTATAATACTACAAATATGCATTAAATGTTTTTAATGTTAAATAAAATGTTATAAAAAATAAAGAGATCTCACATACTCAAAGTATTTGTAGAATTAAATACAATTTCTAGTTCTGAAACACCGACATAATCTTTGTTTTTTTTTTTTTAAACAATAATAACCACCTGATACTATTGTGCTATATTTTGTATAAATTATTTTATTAAAACATTTTTAGATCAATAAATTTTCATAAACAACATATACATAACTATCCTTATATGAATGTTATCTTTTAATAAAATAATGTATATATACTTAGCAATTGCTTTTCCACTGAAATTGTTTTTCTAATTCCAAGTTGATAGCTAATTTTTTTTCTATAAGTCGCAAATGGGACACAAAAGAAAGCGTGTGCATTTAAGTCCCATTCATTCGGTAATGTTTTACTTTCTACCTTTAAACTATTGTTGAATAAGTAGTAATACCTGAAAAACTAGAAAAAGTACATGTGAAGATATTTAATGTCAATTAAATTGTGTGGAAAAAACCTGATTGTGCAGTTGTTGTTAGTATTTATTTACATTAAGAATTTATAGACCACTAACTAAAGAATTAGCTGGAAAATTGTAATCATAATTAAAAACTCACAGTAGTGTTTTTACTGACTGTTTCAAGGAGAATAAAATACCTAAAATATTTTGTGGGAAAGTAAAGTTAATTATTTGTGATTCGACAGAAGGCATGAATTTTTATTCAAAATAAAATTAATTTTATTTTTAAATACACTACCATTGTATCAACAAAAAATTATCAGTAAAAATGTTACAATTTTTACTAGTCTCAGTTCAGGAAGAGCAAGACAGCAAAACTATAAATTTTTATTATTTATTACTCAATGAAAATCTTTATTCTCCTTGAAATACTCAGATATGTACTAATTGCAAGAATTACAAGTCCAAATATATTTAAATCATATCAATAAAAAAAAAATTTCACAAAAATTTTCTATTCCTAATTTTGGACGAAAACCATGGTATAACTTATAGTTGATAATTCAAATGTATTTAATAATAAATATATATATGTAATCATAATAAGTATTTTAGGGAACAAAAAAATTCTTGTGTTTATTATCCTCCCTTTCCACCAAAAAAATGGAGCCATTTTAATTAATGAACCTGTTTATTCTCGTGATTCTTAAAAAATTTGGAATTTCATAATTATTTTTTAATATTACAGTGTAACGGGGTGTAGTGTATTTAAAAAAATGACAAAATGCTAATCAACTCGGTTTGTGTTATAAAAATAAAAATAAAATTAAGAGTATAAAAATTTATTTACAAATATCTAATACATAAAATGACATGAAATAAATAATCTTCTTTTCACCAAATGTAAAATAATTTATAACAGAGTTCAAAAGAAAATAAAGTGGGACAGACAACAATAACAAAAAAATATCTAAAAGTTATTAAAGAGATTTAGTAGATTTATTTTAATGAGAGGAAAAGTATTAAGTAAAAAATACAATGAATTACCAAATATTATTTTACACTCAAGCCATACACACTAATAGGAAAAAAATTAAATGGAAGGTAAAATGTGTGAAAACATTTTTGAAACTGATAACGAACTATAATATTATACGTATTAGGATAGCAGCAATGATAAAAATTCCAAAAGATCATTGAGAAAATCTAGAAATATAATTATAAAATAAAACGTGCATCTGAGATTCTAATGGCTTGTAATTTTAAAAAGTAATTACTACTTGTTTATAGTACTTCAATAAAACATAGAATATTTGTATGAGCACCGCGGACATCCATTACTTAATCACTCAAAGACTTTGCATTAACGTATCAATTTTAGAAAATTCCAAAATCGTTTATAATGAAAAAGTCTAAATTATAAAAATAAAAGTGTACATATATTATATAAAGCAATATTACCATATAATTTTAAATTCAAACAAAACAATCATAAATGATGGGTGAAACAGGATATGTAACAACCAAAAAAACATTTTCAAAAATCAATGCTTCAAGAGCACACAGAAGTCTATCTTGAATACAAGCAATCTTCAAAGAAAAATAAAAATTCAATAGTTAACAATCTTTTGTGTCAAAATCTAAAAAGTTAATGTAAATGAATTATTTAACATTCAAAGTTAGTTATGTACACAACATCTCAACAAAATGCAACGCCAACAAAACTATAATATGAATATGGACTATAACGAATCTGGAAGAATATTGAATAAAGTATATATATTTCCTACAAATAATTAAACAAAGGCACAAAGAATTTCTGTACCTCTGAGAATATTGACAGGTAAAAACACAGGAACGGCAGTTTTTAGATATGTTATAAAAAGATTTATAAAAAAATAATTGCGTTTTTATTTATAAGTTCACAAGAGCAGATGAGAATCATCCAGTGTTGAGGTGCGCCCTTCCAAGCGTGTCAAAAAGAGTCATTCTACCATTCGGATAAAACAAAACAAGTCTCGAGATCGATAGATACGAATGGCAAGGTTTCTGAACACACCTAAATAGCTCGAATTAAATAATTGTTTAACAAAACAATAGTCATTTTACTCTTAAGGGACTCAAAAAATTTATGAGCCGATTATTATTTCAACTCTCGAAAAGATGCATTGAGTCAAACCCGTTTTAAAAATATGCATCAAAATTTTTGTCTTTCAACGCCAATGACTAGAACCATTTCACGCAGTTAGTATTAAAATAAATGCAACATCTTACGAAATACTGTTTTTCGGTATACATCTGTATTACAATACTTTTGTGAAAACTACCGACAAGAAGAAATGAAATAATTACATCAAAACTCTACTAAAATATTTTTCATGAAGAAGAAAAAAGGTGCTGCAATTTTGAATCAATTAAAAGCATATTAGTTGCTGTGAATAATAATCAATAATTTTAATTATGAAAGAGGAATGATCGAATAATATACTTTAGAAATGATACACAATATTATGTATTAGGAAAGCTAGTGTAAGGCGCAGTGCAGACGTCCGATCAAAACTGACAAAGGTTAACACTTAGTTGTATGGAAATAATCCAAACAAAACAATCTCAAAAGTAGACATTAATAACATGCCAATCGATTTATCGCCGGCAGATTTGACCAGATGATCTGTAAGACGCTTAAGACAAATTTTAAGAAGTAAAAAAATCTATCTACATATATTTTAGCTATCTAATTTGTTCTTCAAATCAGAAGACTAAATCAGTATCGATATACTTTGTGCACTGTTGAAAGCAAAATAAACAGTTTAATATACACGTGTGGATATAGAATACTGAAGTATTCTTAACATTTCCAGAAGCTCGTAACAATAATCTAATTAGTCGTTAGCTCATTCAGCATAATTTTAAGTCGAGTAATACTTAGCCTTAAGAAGTTGAAATATAATTCATATAAAAATACAATTAGATTGGAGTTTCACACTTGGACAAATAAAATACAATACAAAATGAGCAATTATATTCGTATCATTAAATTATTGTAAATAGAAGGAAGCAGGTTTGTTGTAACGTCTGCTAGTTACATTTTACAATTTCGCAAATGAGGTTTCATTGCGAATTGAAGCCGTTACGTATGCGACTACGCAAGTGACGAGGTCAAAAGGTGAGAAGGAATCAAAAGTAGGTGTCACTCGAGCGAGACCAGCGATCAGAGCCCAGAGACAACAGAACTATTCTGCATATTCATCATGATTAAACGATGTGGCTCCATCCATCCCCTTTCACAGCTTGTGAAGTTTGATTACGAAAAGTGTTCTCATTGAATTCAAGATTTTGATAGATGGATGAAACTTAGCGATAATCACAGTTTCTTTTTGCATACTTGTAGAATTTATAAAATGCAGCTGGTCAATTTTCTCAGGCATTTGTCAAAGTATTTCGATTGCAAGCGAGCAGCTCGAAAGTATTCTACTGGTAAATTAGATCAATTCACTTAATGGGAGAGTTTTGCACATCGGCGATAAACTTTTCAAAATCGTCTCTGAACCTAAGACAGTGCTGTCGCTGGCCATCGAAAGGGTGTGCCGCCAGCCCAGGCGGAACTTGTGCTCGCAGGTGCGGCAATGAACACAGCAGCGAATACAACGCAGAGGACGCTGCTCGCAACACTTCCTGCAAGCCTCCCTCGGCCGCCAAGCACAGCAGGCGCCCTGCCAGTGGCCCCAGCGCAAGTGCCAGTCGCGGGCTTTCCTCCGCTGCCAGGCTAGCCAGCTCTCCCAGCAGCTCGCACACCGGCCCTGCTCCTGAGCCACCGGCTCCGCATTCCAGGCCTGCCTCGATGGAAGCCATCGCAGCATTGAAGTACTCATCTTCCAGAGCGCAAATCTAAAAACAATTCATAGTTATGTTGACTTGTGTCCTAATAAATTAATAAATACATCAGAGGAATGTTGCCGTTATATTGAATGTCTAATTGTTAATTTCATTGATTTGGTTATAATTATAATTATTTTATCTTTTATATCTTTCTGCTTGTTATTAAATATTATTTTTAATTGTGTCTGTGACCATATAAGACTGCACAACCTTTTTTTATTACTTGAAATAAATACTATGATTATTATTATATCAAACTGAACATGCAACAACTTTGACAAAGATAGTTGTTGAATATTGTATAGTACATCTCAGAAAATAATTACATTTCTGGAGCCAAGGTCATGCAGCAAACGGAAATACTGGTGGGCCAGCGTAGGGCGCTGCAGCAGAGGAGAAGGAGGAGCCAGACGGGGTAACACTGCATGTGCCCCTGACACTGCCGCTGCGCGCATCTCTGGACTACTGTCCTGCATCCACACCACTCCTGCCACACCATGCACCACCTCCATCACCAGAGACATTTCCTAGAGAACACAAATCAAACATACAATGGGAACAAAATATTAGGGGTCAGATGCTGGCACCTCGCTTATTGGCATGAGCAGCTCACCTCACAGAAGTCGTCCTCGGCCAGTGTATCCCCAGGGGGTGGCGGTTGCAGGCCAGCATGAGCAGAGAGCAATAAAGTAAGAGCTCGCAACAGTTGAGCAGCAGGTTCGGCTGCCAGTACACATGCTAGGCGCCCCGCCATGGCTGCGGCGCAACGCAGACCAGCCGCTAGCGCTCCTCCTGCACGTCCAGCACTATTGCACGCCAATCGAGATACAGCTGACAGAGCAAGACGTGACTCTTCCCAAATACACTCTGCCGAAGAGCACTGCAAATTATAAAAACAACATTTATAATAATGTATGACATTTAAAAAAATAATATGAGTTTCCAAGTGATTGATACACGATTATTGCATTTATCTTAACTCTTTTTTCATTAATTGCTTTTAATTCCGATATTAAAAAAATAACCTGTGCCCCATCAGAGAGTCCTGCGTAGACATCAAAAGCCTGCACCAAGGCGGGCTCAGTGCTTGCCCCTTCTACGGTAGCACGCACATGCTGCAGAACTGCAGCAAATCTAGCCCGACGCTCTGGGATGGCCAGCGGAGCAGATGCCAATGCCGCCGCCCGTGCCAGTCCCCGTCGCGCACCCCCTGCCAACCCAGCTCCCCCCCGGCCCAGTCCCCACGCCACCGCTTCCCACAACTGTTGACAGTGCTCCGTATCAGCCTCCCTGCAAACTCCCTTGATTAAGAAAAAGAAATGCAGTTGTCTGTGCCCTGCTGGCCCAGATTTCAATAATATCCAAAAGCACAAGCATAAAATCATTCACTTACCGGTGCTTGTTAGAGGCGACGGTGACCAATAGAGCAGTAGCACGCGCAGTTACATGAGGCTCCCCGGGCATAACCAGCAGTAGAGAGCGGGCGCCGGTAGCCAAGCGTGCACTCCAACCCCTCGATGCGCCGGTCCCCCATGCACCTGCCAACGCGATGCCTCCGCGCTCTGTCCCTGCCCCTGCATTTGCCAGATATGAACGCGCCCATCGCCGTAAAAGCCAAGCCGCACTGGCCGCCACGGCAGGGCTGGCTGCCCATGTGCCGTGTGACCAGCCGCAGCTAAAGCACATGCGCCACACGCCTGATACTAGTCTGAAAAAAATATATTATTGAGAACCAAATTTAACAAACATAAATTCAGCAATACTGGGTTCTAAAAAGTAAAAAGTCTTATATATCTACTACAATTATGATCAGAATATTTTCCCATACTTACAACAACTAATCACTCGGATTTACAATGTAAAATTCTTTACCTATGAAATCATTACCTGACGATAAGATCGGCAGCCTGAAGATCTGCAGAATTAGGCATGAGACTGGTGTCAGCAAGTAGTCGCAGGGAGGCTTGCATATCAGAAGGGCTCTGCTCGCTGAAGTGCACTAACTCTTCAGGCATGAGGGGAGTTTCTCCATCTCCATCACCATCTCCTTCCATCGTCAATACATGCCCTGCCGTAGCAAAAGAGACGCAATTATAATTTATCAAACAATGAATATTGCTAAAATAATTTCAGGGAATCAATAAATTGTTTTAATATACTATAATATTTACTATATCGTACCTGCAAACAGAAGGGTCCAATGCAAATCCTCATATACATTACAAAGCTCTTTACTTTCTTCCCTGGCTTGCAATAATTCTTGCATTCTAGAAAAAATTTATAAATAAAATAGCTATTAACACACTTAGAGCGGGTAACCAAATTGACTAAACTGATGTGCGTAGCGGGCAAAATTCGCGTAAAATTGTGCATGTGAAATCTAGTCTATACACTCTTTGATTTGCACTTTTTGATTTTTTTTTTCTTCCGTTTAGCAACTCCGAGTTAATTATGAGATTTTTGTTAATAAATTAAATGTTATTGTTGCACAATAGCTTATATTATATTTATATTTTAAGCGGGTAACCAAATTGACTAAACTAATGTGCGAAGCGGGCGAAATTCGCGTAAAATTGCAATCTAGTCTATACACTCTTTGATTTGCATGTAGTCAAATAAATTGTTTCCTATAAAAAGTTGAACCACTTCATACACACTTTGCGGATTACTTGGCATCACAACAACACCACTTTGTCCTAAAAATTGTTCAATAATTGGAGGGTTATCATTCTCTGACTACTCGATTTCTTCATTGTCACTTTGTTCAGAATCACTGGACAGTATTAGTAGAAGTAACGTTGACGAGTCCTAAACAAACATTTCGAGCTGTAAACCTAAAGAATCTAAACCTTCTGCCGCTTTTAGAGTAAACACATTCAAAAACGTATTAATACGCGCCCCGCGTTCAGACAGTAGTCCACGAAACGGGTACTAGTACCCGCCCCGCCTTTAGTGTGTTAATATCAATAAAGTGAAAAAAAATTTGCAGTGTTTGATTTTTTTTTTTTCACTCTTCTGATATTTGGGACAAAAAATTATATTATTGCTAGAGCTTTTTGCATTAAATTTGTTGAAAGATTAAAATTCCCAGTGTAAATAACCATGTTTTATACTTCAATGCTGCAATCTAATAGAATTTGATTTGGTTTGTTTTCATGGTGAATTATTTCTGCAGATTGATCACTCCGAAAGATATATAACATATTAATAAAATGAGAACCTAAGGGTCCGAGCCTCCAGCAGCCGACAAAGCAAGGGCAGCGTGTGAGCAGGGGCAGCGCGCCCGAGAGCTCCGACCAACTGCAGCAGTGAATCACATCTTTCAAGGTCGCTTCCTTCTTCCTCCACTTCTACATCATCTTCAACACCTGCACACCTAAAATAAATCATGTAGTATTAAAAAATATTTTCAAGTCTAACATGTCCTGCTCATGGCAAAGATATCCAGGTTAATATAGTATAAACTTCAAATCCACTATTACAATACCTGGTGCCATCGGGGGGAGCCAGCCGCGCCCGCAGTAGTGCCATGAAAATGTGAGCAGATCCCTCAATGAGAGCAGGGGGTAAGGGTGAGGGTCTCGGAGCCAGAGGCGGCGATGCAGCATGCAACAAACCCACCCATGCCTCGAGTGCTGCCTCCAAGGCTTCGCGTGACCCACTCTCCTCTTCAGAACCACCACCCTTAACATTGGATTACACTATTAGGCTGGATTCAGATATGAACACATGATTGTAATGAAATACTGCATTTTAACTTTAACACAATTAAAACCAAAATGAACAGGAAAATCTCCAGATATTTTGAATTTTGTATGGAGCCAGTGATTATTATTGAATATAAATGTTAACTAAACTTTACAATTTGAATATTTCATAAATTGCTTTACTTCAACTTAATATATTGATACCATCTTAGCTTACCGCTTCTTCTAGAGCTGCTAACTCGACTAATTGAGTAGCATATGTGGCCATGGCGTGCAGGAGGTGATGAAAGTCATTCTGCGGGAGAGATAGTAACTCCCGAGAAAAATGCAGAACCAAACGTCTTAATGCTGCAGCAGGCCCCGTAAAGGGTGATGTGGTTAGCAGAGGAATTAGTGACCTAGCTACTCGCAGAGCGTGCTCTCCCTTGGCCTCCTCGGGCAGGGCAGCCCCACTCAGGGTTCCCAGCTGTGCGAGGCAAGATAAAGCAGGGCGACGAAGGGGCCCTTGGCCTGCAGCCAGTGAACCCAGCACGATGGGCAAACGCTCAGCTGTAAGTAGCAACCTCCAAGCGCCCGATCGGCGAAGGGCAGCGGGCGAGTCGCTTTCATGCACAGACTCAAACACTCCAACCAAACGCTTAGGCAGCAGTGGAGACATGTGTCCCCAGCACAAAGCCGCTTCTGCGACCAGCAGAAGGCGCTCCATCAAACCCACACCTGATGGATTAGTACCGGCCCCACTGCTTTCTAGTTCTTCCAATACCTGGAAAAATACAATATAAATCTAAATTCTTAAATTTTACGAAATTCTGAATTACAAGTTAATTAAATTGGTATTATGTAATTTCTAAACACAGCATAGTCAGACAAGAGTAGTTGATTGTATTTATTACCTGAGTAATAAATATTTTCAGAATACATTAACACAGATAGCATTCCATGTCATTAGTGATTAGCATTACCTCTCTATTAGTATTCTAAGAAAACCTAGTTAAATATAAAATTGGTTTGGAAATCTATTTTGGTTTATTTTAATGAATAGAAATTTTTATTTGTGTGAAATCAATTCAAATCATTGACACTGATAAGGTGTCAAAATCATTATTATTTATAAATAAAAGCAACCTAATTAGAATATGTTGATTTGTATTCATCTAATAAATATTTTGTATTATGTAAAATAATATATCTTAGAAAAATGTAAAAAAATAGGTTATGAAGAGGAAAAAACAAAGCAATAAATTATTTTTGAATATTCAAAAGAATACACTTCATACATAAATCTATCCGGCTAATGGCTTAGCAGTATAATTCGTGTATATTGTCTGTAATAGTCCCCTATACTACATTACTCTGTAGTACATGATCATAACCATCAACAGTTAAGGAACTCTAACCAATTGCAGAAAACGATAATCATTCATAAATATTTATGTAAATTACATTATATACTAGTGTCATTAAAATATTATTTTGAGATCACTAATAATGATAATATCAAATATAAAAATTAAATTGTATCTTACCTTCATCACAAAAGCAAAGATAGTCCGTAGTTCAGTAGCTTCAAACTGTTTCTTGAGTTTGAAGTGCTGGGACCAGGGCAGACCAATGTCAGCAGACTTTACGGTGATAGCATGCTCCTGCAACAGAGCCTGCAAAATGGAACAGCCCAGCAGGCACGAAGGAGACTGGGGTCCCTCGCTCAGTAATCTCTGTGCCTCGTCAATGAGGGTCCGCCTTTCATTACCGTGGTCATCCAGGCTCATTCTTTTTACCATAATTGCCATCAGCTGAAACAAATTAGTGTTCTCTCATTAAACTTTCAAGCATGAATCCTAAAATAGAGCACAAATAGACAATACCACCATTCAACTATAAATAAAGCCTGCTCGTGGAAACCAAGACGAATAAATGGCACTTCCATGAAATCTTATTTACCACCGTATTTCATACAGATATTGGTCATTAAAAAAATTACATAATAAACCAACAGACTAAATCACGTTGAAATATTTACACTGATCATATCTTTGCTATCTACTACTACGCAGTTGAGGATGGCACTTTTAGACCTTCCCCCAAGCCTATGACATTATTGAAGAAACCAACTGCCTCAATTTTAATTGGAGCAATTGCAGTTTCTCACTGCAAAGACTTGTAGATTAGTGTATGTGAGTGTCAAGGATTTTTAAAACTTGTCTTGAGGATTAAAGTTCCCTCCAATCTTTTTAATGATAGCCATGATTTTGATAGGAGACTTTTATTCATACATCTCTCTTCTTTCTCACATTAATTCAGTGTGACTTTCATGTAAACTCAGCTATAATGTATCTGTACCAAGTAGAGTTTAAAGAAAAGGATTCACGTCTATAGACAAACAAAAGTTAAGGAAACCAAACCAGCATTAACCTTTACATGCAAACGAGCTATATACATAAATTCATAACCCACAAAATCTGCTATTGTTACATATATGACATGATATGAAATTAAAAATAATATTTTACCTGAAGTATTTTTTCACGGACAAATGATGGAAGTTGTCTATGAAGAACATATTGAAGTAAATACCGCCTCAGAGACAGTATGTCCGAATCATTTAGTTCAGCCCATTCCTTTATTACAGCACTCTTCAAGAGCCCAACAGCTTCGAACAAAACGTACTCTGCTGAGGATGTTTCCAGCAACTCCTTACATAGCTGATATGGACATTTAATCTTCCGGAAGTCCAGAATAATAGTCTCAGCTTCATGACGCTGCTGAGGACTGACCATATGAGGTGGAGCCTGTGGTAAATTGTAAAATCACTTTTAATTCAATTGGAAATTTTAACTTCAAACTTTAATTTAAATTTTAAATATTTTATTACATATTTTATATTAAAAAATTATTTTCAATTTCAAAACTAAAAACTGACCCTGCTTCCTACATCCCTTATTTAACTTTAATATGTTTTGTGTAGTAATAAATCCAACAGCCATTTTATGAAGAGAAAATTAATTTCAATTCATCCAAAATAAAATATTCAATCACGATTTAGTCGTACTACAATAATAGCATGTTATATTAGCTTCAGAAGCTAATAGTAAGACTATCGCCTATAGTATGAAAGAATATTACCTTTAATTTACTGAAAATATGTTAACATTGTCAAGCTTTGAAATTAGGTTTAAATGTAATCATCATGAAAGAATTCTCCTATAAAATCTTCAGTATATGATAAATAAAGATGCAATTTGAACGTTTTAATGATTAATCAATATATTTAAATGATTATGTCTATTTTTGCACTGTAGCTAGATCACAAAATTTTAGGTTATTAATTTAGAACAATTTTTCTTTGGTTGTGAGGACTTACCAGAAATATTTGTGAAGCAGTTTCTATCATCTGTATTGCAGGGTTCGTCATTTATATTTTTAGTGGGGAACTTAATTTATTAAAATCAAATACAAAAACGTAAACAATCATGAATTACGTCTAATCTAAACAGGAAAAATTTAATGCCATTTCAAACCAGCCAGTGCACAATTGCCATCTGACGAACAAAGAATATATTTTTCTTGTCTATTGAATAAATATTTTTTTGTTGTCTTAATTAATTCGTTCAATAAACCAATACATTAGTATTATTATTTATAATTAAAACGTCTTCATTATTTTAAAATTTAGAAGTTGTTTTTTTATTATTATTGATAAATCTTAGTTTTTTTATTTTTTTATTCATCATGTAAATTTGTAAATTAAAAGCCTACTACAAAAAATATGTCTAAAATATATATTTATTTTTTTATCAGTAAAACATTCAATATTAAGCAAATTTTTCAAGCTGATTAATCGTTTTATTAATATTTAAAGATTTTATTTAATTAGTAAACATATATAAATAAATATGTCAACATTCACAAACCGATATAAATGTATTACAAAGGAAGTCATAATTATTTAGCCATGTGTCATTAATAAATAAATATTTCTATGTGGAATATTATATACGATATTTGTATGTGGTAAACGGCGTAGTCAACTGAAAAATATCAAACCATAGATATATTTTTTGTCTATAAAATATCACATCTACATCTACAGTAGAAATGAGTGACATGTTCTGCCTGCTGAATTTACTCTTTTTCATTAGTAATTTTAACGTTTACATTGTTCATAACAGTTTTACCTAAAGTTATTTTTATAAAATCGCAATGTTTTGGAAAGATAACCAAACCGCTTCGTCAACTATCAATAGTCTTTTGGAAGATGAGGTAGGTTAATCACGGGTATGTCAAATTAAAAACAGGCATTCCTAAGTTCACAAATACGCTGAAACTCTTCATTTGAAGTGGATATTTCCACATTTTAATACTCTTGTGATATATACGTGTATTTAAAAATTAACCAATTATTCAAATCAAATCTGCTTGTTTTCAGAGTTTTATCTTTTTGTTCATTAAAGATAAGAGAATTACCTATACATCCAGTTTGATACGTCAAAATGTCTGTCAAATAAACATATTTCTCATTATTTTATCCCGCCACATAATAAAATATCGCATTCACTTCAAACCCAAATAATTAAAGTATCTCAATAGCTTTCATCGAATTAAAAATACACACTTAAATCGCCAATGTTGGGTGTACCTACTTTTAATTTTAGATGATTTTTATAATTAGATGCTCATACAGGTAATTTTGCGCAATTCGCGACGGTAAATTATTTGAAAATAAAAGATAATTTCGTTTTGTTGACATTGTTACTTTGGGAATGCTATCTTTTAAATACTCCAAGTACCTAATTACAATCTGCCTCCAATTGAATGTATAAAATACACGTATTTCTATTGATATTTAGTTGAAAGTTGATGTACTTCTGAAAACTCATTAAAATATTGTTTTAATTATTTATTAATCTAATAACCATGTTAAATATTATTGATACATGTTGTGTTCATTCGTACAAATCTACAGTTTTATATTAAATTCCAATTGAATCTACATATTAAGTTGTTAACATATTTTTACCTAAAACTAAGAATTTAAAAATGTACTATTGATACAGAGTCTGTGAATAGTTAGGAGTACGTTGTTAAAAAGTTTCCGTTAAAAAATAAACATTGGATGAAATCAACATGTTTTATTTAAAACAGAATAATGCTAACAAAGCTATCATTTCTTTATTTTCAGAATGTATCTCTCCATGATTTATTGGATGAGGATGATATTCTTCAAGAATGCAAATCACAAAATAAAAAACTTGTAGAGTAGTAAGTGGAATAATTTGCTAATGCATTTAATTTAGAATATCTTGCCAATATACATCCAAAATTATAGACTTACACACATAAATTGATTTGTTACATTTTAATAATAATCATTAAGTAATTTTATATCCAAATTTTCAGTCTCGCTCGTCCGTCCGTCATGTACGAGCTAATTCAGCTGATAACTGAAGAGCAATATAATACAGAGCTTATTTACCGGTATAGGCGTTCGGCTGTTTCTTGTGAAATAATCGCTAGCAGGGTAAGTCGTCTGATTCATTTGACACATTTTAATGTTCTATGAGATTGTGGCAACATAATCTAATGACCTCAACTGGCAGCACCCAGGAGTAGGCTTAAACAACCTACCACCTCTTTTCCTGGTTTTTTACCCCGTGAACACCTAATATAAAGCATATGCTTAAACATTCTCCTCGTCTTTCTAATAGATGTGTGGGTTGCCCTCGTTATGTGTACTATACAATTATACTTTTTTTACCATTTTAATTTTCCTTTTTTCTCACCAACAAAATTTATTGTAATATCCTAGCCATTTGGCTAGTCATATTTATTGTTTAAATATGGAATATTGGAAATTAAACCGGTCTGTAATGAATAAATCTTTTATGGTTTAATTTCTCAGTCTTCATATTGATGTTTTCACTCAATATTTAAAATGCCTATAATAAAGAATTCTTACTAAATATCTTTTTGCCTCTTATTTTTGATTTCAGTCACAAACAATCTAAACTTAAAGGTAGTTGAGGTTTTATTCATCTTTGTATTTTGTTGCAGGTTTCATCTATTAGTGAGAGCATGGCGGGAGATACCAAAGTGTTGGCAAAGTTATACTCATTTTTGGAATCAAAACCTCCTTTGAATCCTTTGCTAGCTTCTTTTTTTGCAAAAACTCTAGAAGTTTTATTATCACGGAATACAAATCAGGTATTTGTGTTTCACGATTGTAGATAATATTTTGTTGCCTATTCGTTACTTATATCTAAATTGTAATATTTTATATTGTGTTTTAGGATTGGTATGCCTACCAAGTTATGTGTCTTCAGGTGATTGAATTCTTCAAAAGTTGTCCGGATTTTATTCCTAAACTGTTGAAGCATCTCAGTACTTCAGCTATTATGAACTGTCTACAACACGTAACTCAAATTCCAGTGATCAATATGAAACAAGATATATTATTTGTAAGTACCTAATAAGAAAGATTGTTTTTAAGTTGTATAAAATTTTTGAAAATGTAAAAATGTCACTTCTTAATATTTTTAGTGGTTGGATTCGCACAGTTTGATTGAAAAATTAATAAGCATGATTTGTGGATCATACACGGCCACGGAAATAAGAATAGCTGTTCCAAACGTTGAAGATAGTGCGTCGTCCTCGTCTATACTGGTAGATGCTGTCGAAAGGCAATTAGAAATTTTGTCCTTGGATCAAGCTCTGGTCAGTGATACTAATTCCATTGTACCTACTGAACTGGAGAAAATGACTCCTAGTGAACAGCAACAAACTCCTGTGATAGAATCGGAAAGTTGTCCTACAAAAATGAACCCCGAGGAAGTAAAAGAATCCCCTGAACTACCAGAAGTAAATGCCCAAGACAATAAGGAACTATTGAATCAAGATATCAAACAAATTAAACAAGAGGTACCTCAGGTAAAATCTGAAGAAGTCAAAGAAATTCCCCAGCAACCTTCCGAAGAGATTAAAGAAACTTCTAAAATAGAAACACTTGTAGAAATAAAGGAAACCCCTAAAGACATACAAGAACCAACTGAAATTATAGCCGCAGAATCGAAAGAATGTTCTGATGAAACCAAAGAGGCATCAGACGAAACAAAGCCCACACCCAATACTTCCATCTCCAATGGACCCACAGACAATAAAGTCGAAGACATTATGTTGCCGCCCAAAGCTCCAGAAGTTATTCAAGAAAGGATTTTGAAAAACCAAGCGATGAATGCTGCTCATTTTATGTCCCAATTCATCACCAACAGCAGAGATCCAAATTATTACTCGTGAGTATCTCAACCTAATTTATGTAAAATTTGCAAGTGTACCTCTTCCACCAATCAACAAAATAAGCCTATGTGTTTCGTTACTACTACATTCTTTTATGGCTAATGTTAGGAAATAAATGCTAATTTTAATATTCTGACTCATTATAGGTTTATTAAATCATGAAATGTTATTAATTTTCAGGAAAAGTTTTACAGATCCTTTATATGATAAATGCATTTCTGAGGAAGTCATCGGTCTTTTGCTGGATTCCATGTTCTCATCTTCAACTAATTGTAGAAGAGATGCTTTGGTCTATGGAATTGGGGTTCTGCTCACTCTCTTGAATGAAACCTCTGGAGGGTAATTTGTTTAAATATTTATCTTTGTTTACTCGTTGATAATTCTGAAAATGTTTGCTATTTTTCAAAACTTTGTTACTTAATAATTTATTTTACTTTCTTTTACAATTTTAGGCAACAGAAAACTGAACAGAGTCAACAAAATCAACCGCTTATTGATTTAGCAGAAATTCAAAGAATTGCCGAAATCATTCTGCCTTGGTTGCCTCAATTCAAGCAAGCCTTGCTGGAGTCACCGCTTGATACGAAAGTAAATTATTTACACTTTCACTGACGAGTCTTACTTTCTTTCTACATATTTTACCGTTATTATTTATTCCATGTGACCTCAATCCTATCTTTCCTTATTAAAACATTGTAAATACTGCATAAAAGGACACCCAATATGCATTTAAATGAACACTTGAAATGAAGATCCAAAATAATATACAGTACTTAGTCCCATTTAATGCTATTGAGATGATGAATGAAACAGTTTTGTTCACTTCCATACTGAATTGAATGATTTCGTTGCAGGTGAACATTGCAATGAAACCTGTTGGGATCGCAAGACTATCTGTCACCAACTTGATGGTGGTTCTTGTGAACACCGATAGCTTAGCCGTGGCTCTGGCAATGATCGAGCATAAAATATTTGATATCCTGTTGGACATGTTTTTTGAATATAAGTGGAACAATTTTTTGCATGCATATTTAGAGAGCATCGTAGCCAAAGCTTTCAATTTGCCAGAACAGAAAGAATTGTACAAAAATCATGTAAGTTTCTATACATCTCTACTTGGTGGATTTCCACTATAAATTTTTTTAGTAAAAAAAATGTTTTTGGTGTTGTTCTAACCTTTGGTTACGCAGGCGTGCTAGATTGGCATCTTCAAGCAGGGACTCCACTTAAAGAAGCCAGCCTAGGATGTTGGTGAAACTAGTTGCTAAATAACAACACATAAAAAATTTCTTTGAAAATATACAACTCATAAAATCATGTAATTTATTTATTCATATATATGTATTTTTGCAAATTTAGTTACTCATCGATTGCAAACTTATCGAAAGAATAACAGCTGCATGGACAGAAAATGATAATGTGCAGTAAGTACCTGTTTCTCTTTAATTGAGTTTTTTTTAACATGTTAGTTATGAATTTTCTATTTATTTATTCTTACCGTTTCAGAGGTAAAGATGTGCCAAGGTGCGGTAACATGGGACACATTATTCAAATATCAAATCTCATACAGGACTGCTTATCGACATCTCCGAGTATAGTAGAATTAATTCCAATAGAGACAAAAGAAAATTGGGAAAAATTAGTTTCTGAAAAATTACACAAAGTCAATCTTTTACATGATTCCTGTTTGGTAAGAAAACTATTACTTTTATATTCTATTACATTAATCTTTATCAATAAATATTCATAATCCAAAATTTTTCTGTCGAACAGTTGAAATTTTTTTTTTATAAACTTAATTTTGCCTTGCAACTTCCTCAGATTTAATATCTGAGGAATTGAAACTCAGGGGATCTATTTTGGGAGACCCAAAATTAATCTCTAAGAACATCACTTCTCTCTGAGGGTAAACAAGTTTTCACCGAACGTTGACACAGTTTTGACAACGCTGACACAAATTTGCTCTATTTTTGTAAATGAGTCCATTTGTAAAAAAAATTCACTTTGCTAATTGCGTCTAATTTATGAAAACATATTTTTAGGGGGGAATGCATCCACTGAATTCAACAAATGCAAACAATGATGACGTTCAACACATGCAGCAGGTATGTATGAAGATTAATTAATGGAACTGGTATTTATTTTGTAATACTAAAACTTTTGAAGATTGTTTTGGTAGAATCATATTTATTTATGATGTTTATATTATCTTTAATTCGCAGACTCATTCTGGTTATTCCGATAATGTGAACGTCCATGATATCAATTACAATGATGCAGATGATGTGCACGCGTAAGTTAATATGGAATAAATTATACATGTATATATATATATATAGGTCAGACCTTTTGGATTTAATCTATTTCATTCTTAGCATTGTCATCAATATATAATACATTTTTCAGGGACGGCGATGTCTCGGAGCAAACCTTCCTCGACATGTGTGAAGGAACTTCCAGCTCTATGGGAGATTGCCATAATGATTCTCCTGGAGATTGGACTGACGCCAACTTTCCAAGGTATTATTATTTCTTTCAGAAAACTCTGTGATTTCTATTATTTACATTTTGTGTCTTCTTTCTTAATTATGATTTGCTTATTATAACTCTATTTGTTCAAACTATCCATTAAACTGAATTTGATTGATTATAACCGCCATTATAAAAGTATTTATAAGAATTATTTATAAATTTCTGATGTGATTCACTTGGGTCTCCTTTAACTATTTGTGGTATTATGAAATCAATGATCGATTGATCTTCAACACGTGATCTAGCCCAAGTTTTCCATTAAAAGTACTCTGCTCAAGGAACGGCCTCTTTGAATTTGTAGCTTAACTGGAAAGAGTGGCCTAGAAGCTACCGATGGCATTGACGATGATGTGAACAATATGGAAGCTATCGACTGTGCTTTCTATAAGCTGGCCAATAGTCCCCTGGACCACTGGCTTAAGCAGAACGATAGGTAACTATTGACACGAAGTGGTGAACTATCAATAACTTAGCAATTGAAAACTTCTGTTATGCTTTCCATTCTTTATTTTCTTAATCTTTATAATATTCTTGCATTGCTAATTGGATTCGGTGTAGGCACCTCATTATATATTTTTTGTAATTTAGCTAAATATTACATTTTTTATTTAAAATTTACAACTGAAGGTTTAAAATTAAAATAAATTGATTTTTGTTTTCCTAATTAATTATATATATTATTTACAGTCACGAATGGGATGATGCAGAGGATATTGTGGACATTACTCCGGTCCCAGGCCTGACAATAGTCAACAATGCATCACGTAAGACTGCAACATCTGCATGCAAACCTTTTCCTCGCCTAACTTGTGTGCGCTCGTACATTCCCATGCGGGCGTGCGTTTTATAATTTTTTTAAAAACGTAAACAAATAAATGATGTAATCAATAGACGTTTACTTTGTCGGTACAGCGTGGGGGGACATCAGCGACCTCGTGAATGATCAGGCCGGCTGGGCCGACTTTGGTCTTCAAGAAACGGTCGGCATCTCCAACGTGCCCAATACTTTCACCTGCGAAGCCTTCGCTGCCTTTGATCAGCAGATCCCCCCTGAACCGCCTAGCCAAATTATGGCCTCACCAAACAAGCACGTGGGCCCTTCAGATACACAGACTCAACCCGTTACCGATAGCCAAGTCGCTGTCAACCCACCGGAGAGCGAGGCTCAGTCAGCCACTCCATCAAACCCCAGCTCTATTCTTACCACAGAAGGAATGCCAACATTTGCCGATATTGTTAGACATCAACCTATCGGACAAAAAGACATCACCCCACCTGAAAATACAGGTAAATGTGCACTCACATTGTTTATATTGCACTTTGATATTAATTTATATAAACATTCAATTACAATATCAAATACTTTGATATTTTAAATGTGATTAAATATTTTTTTTAAATAATAAGTAATATTTTTGTTTTTTTTCTTTGAACAGTCGAACCGAAAGCCGATGAAATCCTATCATTAACAGAAAACAAGAATATATCTGGCAACTCATCCTTATCCTTGAGCAGTAAAGAATCAGAAACATCTGCAGTGCAGGACAGTGGAACGGAGCCAGTTCTGTCACGGGACGACAACGCCAACCCCACCGTACCCGACTCCCAGGGAGACAAGTGTGCGGCGACTCCCTCTGTGAACAATCAGAGATGATGGACCGAGGCGTGATGTTTGAGATGGGACATGACAGCAACCTTTGTTACTTATAAAACCAAAATGCTTTATCTGTTATTTTCTTCCAGAACAAAATATAAATGAATTTATAGATATGTCTGATATTCGGTAGACTAATCGTACAGCTCAAATGTGAATTCTCTAATTCACTAAGTATTAAGTTTAGATAAATCAATCAAACTCGCTGACAGTTTGTGCGACTGTTTTTATTGATGATGAGGAGTTTGTCCGAGTAAATTTTGACAGTTTATATAAATATTGAAATACTCTTCATCTCCAGATCTTTATATTACACCTACTGACCTCATTTAGTGTAACGGTTGCTCTGCTGTGTGTACTTTGGTATCTGCAGCTAATTTTGTAATGTTATTAGTTTCTATCGAGAAGCATTTGATTGACTACATTATTATCCTCAATAAATGACCCTCTACTTACCTATATAACATGAACATATTCCACTTTGCTCAAGCCTTTGAGTCTCACGTCAGAGATGAAGATGTTTCAAAATCATAAATTCGAAGTGTCAGAATATAAGTCGGCGACACTCCCCTGTAGAGCCCCTGAAGTATGACCATCTCAAATAACGTAGACACCACCCAAAGCCTTTGTGATTGTAGAAACGTAATTGACTGCTTTCTCAATTTGGTGTTGAATATGGTTTTCAAGTGATAGTAGAATAACTCGCTGCAGAGTGTTTCTTGTTTTCTATAAATTTGCAAAGTTTGCGTAAAGATAACGCGGAACCGAGAAGATAATAAGGTGCTGGGCTCTTTGATCCACTCCACTGTCAGATCTTTAAACCCGAGGAGAGTAGTCAATTTTGAGTACAAATTACTTTTTTTTATTTCATCAGCGGCAACTAGAAGGGCGTGTTGTTTTTTCTTTGGGATGCTTTTTCAGTTTGCATAAATTATTTTGGTGGGGCGTATGAAAGAGACCTGTGCTAATAATAATTCCGTATAGTTAGATTTAGATTATAATTATCAAAGACAGAATTCGCTTTAGTTCCCGATCAGTGCCTGCTCAATTGTATTTGTATTATTTTCATACTGTTTGTTATGTATTGCAGTGTAGAAGCAATTTCCCATGTTGTTAATTGAAGTGCAATAACACTCAGTTTACCTGAAAAGTGTTAACGATCAGTAGTATTATTTTCTACCTGTCTGGAGCATTCCTGAGAGCGGTGGACCCGGTGAGTGAACCCACCCTGATGTAATGAATGTGCAATATATGATATCTTCCCCGGCTCAAAACGCATGTCTCGCCGTGATCGCCCTGTCAACTTCTACAACTAATTTTTGTGTGCAGTTAAGTTTTGATAATTATTTTACACGTTACATTAACGATCCCGCGTCGGTCTATCGATCTTTATGAAGCTAACACTTTTTATAGTTTTATTAACATTGTGATTTTCTCAAATAGAATAGACCTATTGAAATTAACTTCTGTATGCCTGTACAAATCCTGATCATATCTCATTTTTATCATATCACTGGTGAATATACTCATTTAAGAATCTACTTTTGAACGGCCAACGATTGAGTTTTTGTATCTGAAAAGGGTTTTAAATTTTAGATTGCGGACCGTGTTGAACTTGTTATTGATATTTATTTAATTTTATCTTCATTAGGCTGACATTCGCTAGGTTCATCATCAGCAATTTGATAGTTGTACTTCATTTGTATGTAACATTGTTTATATATTTAAAGTTGCTGTGATACTGGTGCTTAATAGTGATGGACAAATTGGAATGATCATTGACAACGGATAACTTAGAACATTCTTATAACGTTTAAACTAAATATATTTCGGTTGAGATTAATTAATGTAATAATTGGATAAATCAATACATATTATAATCAAAGTATTTCCCTTTTTGTTTTCATTTCATTAGATAAAATCCTCATCGCCCCTATACGATTCCCATTACATTCAGAGACCTTTCTAGATGTTCATTTGACGTCGAAAGCTCAGAACACGTCATACCAAATTAGCCGTCACTACTCACCTTACATTCAAATCTGTCTTCGTACAATCCCACAAAATACTACAATTCATTCTAATAAAACTCAAATTTTGAACAAACCAAAACTGTGTCCCCGGGCATTGATTAAATAATAGATACGTACATAATTTTTAATTTAGTATTTGATACAATATTATTAAAAATTAAATAAGTACACAAGTATGATTTACCTTTTTTAGCATAGTGTGTTTTAAGCATAGAGACAAAATAGGCACTGGTTTACTTAACGCACTCCACTAGAGACGAGAGAAAAAGAATAACGTAGTATAATCTTGAATCATCTTCAAGAGTGAAACATTGCCAGTTGTAAGAGGCTGTAAGGCTGGAGTGCACCGAGCGGACTAGTGACCTAAACTATATAATCTTAAATGAAGATAATCATTATATTATGTTTAGCATTATGTTGATTCTATATCCACAATTATTTTGCATTATATAGATAAGTATCGTTTTCCATGCATTTTGTATATCTGGAAATTTTATAAAATGGTAACTCACTTAAAAGGTTATTTATTCCGTTTCAGTGATACAGTGATATTTGGTAATTAGCCATCGTGCCTTATGGTAGGGTAAAGCTCTTACTCACTATTATCTGCGTTCTAACCAACTATTAGTCAAGCCAACGATCATCTCTAAATCAATTCTGAAATAAAAATGAGCGACTCGTCGCTCATTAATTCAACTGTAAGAATAAGGGTAGCAATTGTTCTGTTAGTATTTGTTACCTTCAGAATATAATATATTTTAATTGAACTGGTGAAACTGCTTCATTTACAATAATGGCTCAAATCTTTTATCGGAATTTAAAAATGTTAAATACTTTCAGCTACTAATTTAACTTAATATTCATAAGCTTTATATTGGCTACTTAGAGTCACAGAAATGTAACCTTTTGTTTTGTTTTTTTTATTGCAACTATATTTAATAAGAATGAATATAATGTCTATAAAAAGCTAATAAATTGTTTACTTAAAATTAAATGCATACTTTTTTGATCTCTTGCAAAATAGTGATGATCAAAATAGGTTTCTATGACTCTAAGGAAGTATGAATGTAATAAATCAATGAAATCGTTTTATTTGATCCCCTTCAGTATTTTGATTATGTTAAAAAGCTGTTGTAAGCGGGGACGTCAGATTATGTTGAGCCAAAACTCATATTTGTGTTAGAAGATATTCCTAAAGAGTATTTTATAAAGTAACTTCTTGTAAATAAGAGAACACTTTAGACTTCAATATATTTTGGTAAATGAGAGCTTGCTTGACGGTTCTTCATTCCCTGAACATGGAAAGTTGATGTGATTGCCGTAGTAGACGAATTTCATAAGTTTAGTTTTTATATATTCAACTTTAAAATATTTTTTTCCACAGCTTTCAGTTTCATTGTTTTTGATACAAATAACAACTATTGTTTTTGCGTGGTAATCAAATGTTAATAAAAGTTGTTGATACTAAAGCACTTTTATTGTAAAATACAAATATATCAATAAAATATAAAATCTCAATTCTGTTTGATTTATTTATCAACCTTTGGCATCGATTTGCGGTACTGTAGATCTCACAACTTGGTTCCAGCAATATTTTTACAATGCACTGCCGGAACAGCTCTGCAGTTAATGGACCAAATGAAAGAGTACTTTCTGCGAAACATCACACAAAAATTATAATAATAATACTAGAATGGTGGTTATTATTTTATTGACTAAAAACTATGAAAAATAACATAGTATAATATAATATAATGGCGATAACTCTATTTGACTTGTTACAAATGTATGAAAACCATTCATTGAATCAAGTTTACACAGACAAGAAAATAATGATGATATAGATACTATTATAGATATTCTTATTGCCTGGAAATTTGGAAAATCAATTGAATTGTCATAAAGGTACAAGGGTAACAAATTTTCAGTAAATATTATTTGTACATACGATCTATCACAATTCAATATAATACATACATACAACATGTATGTATAAGTTACAGAAAAAGTATAGAATCCAGAACAGAGGTTTATCATATGATAACTTCAATCACTGATGGATCATTTATCATATACTTTGACTGTAACCAGAGTACAAAGATAATATACACACAGAGCTTCGCATGTGCATTCATTCCAAGGTCAAATGTAAAATAACCTAATTATCTCGCAACTATAGAAGACTTGTAAAATATTTGGCACCCAAATCTCAACATGTCGGTACAGAACACTAACAAAATATTTAGCTTGCAACTATCACTGGCTTTCTACTGTTAACAGGGAAGCAAGTATGTCAAAAAAGATGTTTATAGAAAAAAGAGACAATAGAATAAGCATACAACAGAAGACTAAGGTCTACTTCATGTATTTGTTTATACTCGTAGAACGCATTATTTTGACTCGATTCCGATAACATGAGAGTGTAATGCGCATCCTTGAAATAATTTACAATCAAAACAATGTGTGTATGTTTACATGCGTACTCGTAAGAGTGAAAATACAATAGAAAAACCTTACAATCGTAATTCAATATTCAAAAGTCTATAATTTACACAATAATTTTATTTACACATTTTACGTTAGTAATGGAGCATTCCTATATCAATTTTTTTCCAACTCTCGCATCTTTGGTTGTACAGTTGCAAAATATGAAATCCAAAGATGTCCTGACACCTATTCCAGCAGACAACAAATCTCATCAAAGAACATAATTTTATCTAATCAGTGACAATACAAAAACATAAATTATAAATGTAATCAAGACTGTTTCACATCGTGTAGCATGTAACCTAAATAAATATCAACAGATAAGAAAAAAATTTGATTATGCTGAAAAAAATATAAAAGAAAAAAATTCAATCATAATCTCAATATTAAAGATATATTTTTGTCTTTGAACTTAAAACTAATGAAGATTGACTAAACTCTTGAGTAAATATTGAATAAAAATTTATTTCAAGTGGGTGTTCAAGAAAAACGGAGAAGATTTAATGAAGATTGGCACTTAAGATAGGTTACAATACAAATTACCAAATGTAATAACTAGTTGGCTTGCGACCGTACAAGACGTCATGAAATTATCGGGACAATCAGATTTACAATGAGATGATGTATTATTGGTTAAGTTATTTATATATTGTTTGCAGATATAATATATAACAATAACAATGACATGCATTTTTACACAACTCACTATCTATAATGAATAATAATAAAAGTTATAAAGGTCATCCACATTCCAGATACACTGGCCAAAATACAAAAACACAATTCACAATCACATGTTTTAGTTAGAAATCGACTTCAGATTACAAGTTACCAAAATATTTTTGTAAAATCATAAACGTTTTAGTGAAATGAGAATATATTTTTTATTCTATTTGCTAATTTACATTATTAAAATTGGTGTAGTTTTATATAATTATTGAAAAACAACCTTTTATTATTTATTAATTATAAACTTTGCACGCTTTATATTTATTTCGACAGTCAATCGTCAGTTCTTCCAATCGTATTCAAGATTATTACAATAATATGTACCTCTTACCAATTAAAATAATGAAACCATGAGCATATAACTTGGTGGTTTTACAAATTAACTTTTATGAATGTTTAAAATATTCACGAGGATAAATGCAGTTATACCTATAAAAAAAATCAGCAGGTTTATATTTCTCAACAAATATACACAAAACATATCTTTAAATAAAATAATACCTTAATATTTAAAATACAAACAAGACCCACTATTAATATTAATGAGTGCACAGTATTAAAATTATATCTGCATATATTGAAGATCTGGGTCAAAGTAATAAATTAATTTGATTTTGATCAGAGTTGAGAAAAAAGTTAGCTTATCATAAATAATGTAAATTTTTCGTTCATTATATTGAAATCATAAAAATATACATACGTATAAATTAGTCAGAATTTGTACCAAACGAGAAAAATATTGATATATGTCCCAAAGAGGCAATAAATTAGGATTGGCAGCTTTTGTGTTCCACAACGCAATATGTTAGGTCAATATGTCAGAGATTAAGCATTTAAGATAGTCGGATGAATAGTTTCATCTGTATCTCCAATGTACATCACAAACACCGCAGCAGTAGGTACACACGAGAACAATAATCAAACAATAAATTTATTAGACTTAAATGTATCTCAATTATTAATTTGATTGTATAAATAAATAGTAACAATATTTAATCAACAGTTTTGTGGGATCTTCTGTGAGACATGGCAATATTAATTAAATATTATGTTTATTTTTATCTTATAACAGGAAATGACAATTTGATGATAACAAAATGTGAATTTATAAAAACACTTACGTGTACCTACATTCTTTTGACCCTCACAAATTTAAGAATAATACAGTTGAATATATATATTTCAGGCGAGAAATATATATTTGTAGGCGAGAAATATTTATTTTTGCATTAAAAGTCAAAATATTTATCTGTGTTGAGGTTTCGATTCTCATGACTAAATTTTCAAAAGATATAAAAAATTACTTGAAGATTTTACATTAAAAAAATTCGAACTTGTTGCCAAACAGTAAAATACCGTTTTATTTTATCATGTTTTAATCACTCCACTATAACGAGTATACACAGTACACTGACAAATCTAACCAAATGGGGGGTTTGGTGTATAGTTCTAATATTTTAATTATAATCTACGTCGATGAAGTCTATAATATTGTAAAATCAGAGCTGCCCGATCAAACTTTTAATACAAGTTGAGCTCTAAATCTATGTTGTGAAATAAAAATTCTAATATATCAGCAATAATTGAATATCTTAAAATATGACTTTAACTAGACAGCACACTGTCCCTTCTCAGATACACCCGCTCTCCAGTCATGACATGAGCCAAGTTCGATCAGTCTTCCGTGAGTAGTTTTATACAAAAGCAGACGGGTGATAAAAAAAATTGACAAACATCTGAACTTAGCTTATGTTACAGACGAAGGGAGACGTATTTGTTTTTGTATAAATATTCAAATTATTTGAATAATTCAAAAAGGTTGCAGTATTTGATGATTTAATAATTCAGGTGTAAAAAAAGTCAAGTGCACTCTAGGCATGTCATCCTCCCTTACTAAATTACTTAATAATACAATTTTTATATAGCTAACGAAAAATCAACCCACAACACAATTTACCATATTTTTATCAATCGTCAAATGAATAAAGTTGAATGGACGGTCAGTTTACTTCAGCAACAGTGGCTCTTCGCAGGCTCGGCCTCGATGAGATTAAAGTCGAGACCGTTGGGTCGGTTGAAACCTGTCTTGATCCCGTCCCACCCGTCCTCCACCTTGTATTCACCAGTCTGTATTCTGTTGTACACCTCCTCTGTAACTATTGTGAAGGCCTCTTCCACATTTTGACCAGTTTTAGCTGAAGTTTCTACATGATGTAGCCCTATGCACGTGAAAAATGAAGACAAATTTATTTAATCCTTAAAATATGAATATACTTCAATAGCAATAGATACAAATACATTTAGTTAAGTAATCAATTAAATACCATTTTGAATGGCAAAGGCTCCTGCTTCTTCTGCTGATACTTCTCTTCGAACTCCATTCATACTTCCAGACCCCACCAAGTCTACCTTGCAGCCCACTAGGGCGAATACAGGTCTGTGAGGTTCTATGTGGCGTTTGGCCTCCATCATCCAGAGTGGTATGTGTTCAAAACTTGACCGATTGCAAACATCGTAAACCAATAAAGCTCCAACGGAATTTCTATAGTATGATTTCGTAATGGAACGAAATCGCTCCTGCCCAGCAGTATCCCATAATTGCAACTTGATTCTGGTGCCATCTTTTACTTCTATCAATCTTGCGAAGAAGTCCACTCCCACCGTCGGATCTGAGAGCTATTACCAAAAAAAAAGATATTGACAGCTATAGGCAGACATTACATGAATATAAAATCAAAATAACGCTGCATTAGCTGCCTCATTTTTTCCTACTCACCTCGGCGAATTTCCCATCGGTGAAATACTTTAAAAGAGAACTTTTACCAACGGTGCTGTCACCGATTAAAATCAAGCGGAACTGATAGTCAAAAATTGGATCAACCATCTTGTTATTATTTTGTTAAGACTAGTCATGAACGATATTGGTATTTGTTTATAATCAAAAATCACTTTTAGCTGGTGATTACGACGCACAAAGACACAACAAAAATGCTAAATAATATTTTTTGACATATTAACTAGAGAAATCTTCTTTACCGACCATCTACGTAACACTTTGGACTTCGAGTATTTGTTTATCTGACGACTGGCAAGTCTCGCTACGACGCAGAAGACACAGCAATTTCTTTCAAGCATATTACGTTTCACAGATTAAAATGTCATGGGATGCGATGAAGGGCTTTGTAAACATATTTTTCCCTACTCAAACACAATAACGATCCGTGTACGCTACCACCTAAGCCACATCTTGCAACCCCCACAATTTATGCCATGACCAAGGGACAGCCACACACCGTAATGGCATAACCCTTAGGACATAAACATAAAATAATCTTTTTTAATATCATGGGTAATATGAGAAATATTTTTAGCATTATTACAATAGATTATTTGTTAAAATCTTATAAATTCTATCACTAATTTATACTCTTATGTTTAAACCAATTCTTACTTCAGCAAGTCATTGTGATATTATTTGTTTTATTTTTATTTAATCATATAAAAAATGTCAAATAATTATACTCTACAGAATACCGAACAGTACTCAATTTTTGTTAAATCAATATATTATAGTTTTGATCTCTACCAAACCATTAGAAGCAGTAAGCAATGAATAAATGAATATCTCGAAGCATTTAGAAACCAGAAAATCTACTATTTCTCTGATAAATTCCGTAAATTAGAATAAACTATTAAAAAATCGATAATACATTATTTTAATACGCATAATTAATAAGTGAAATAACATTTTATGCAATCTGAGTAAAATACTACAAACATTCTTACCCAATTGATTCTTAAAATGAATTAAATTTTATTATATACTATCCAGCTGTATGATATTCTTGGATCAGCAGAGATGCTTATATTGTTATTTCATTAGAATTTGTTAATCTTTCGAATACAATCACAAGAAATGACTTCGTAGTCCATTGCTATTCACTTGAAGTTGGTGCTTGTGGACATCCAGCAAAGTCTGCAAAACATATTTTTGAGGATCTTAGTTTATTAAAGAGGCTGGTGGCCTCATTCTTTGAGAGTATCAAAGCCAACACTTTGTGACCTTCTATCAGATCCACACACGTAGAGCAACCTATTGAGTGACAAAACTCTGAACTCTACTCACCTCGAGGCACTGTCTCTGAATCTTACAAGCCTGATTTTGGTCAGAGATTCCAACAAGTAAGCTCTAAATAAAGTAGTATTTATGATAAATAAAACACATCATGCACATTTATTAAGTATATTTAGATGATTTTTCAATAAGGGAACTACAAAAAAATTAAAAGACAGTTTAATATAAAGCTTTTAGAAAAAGTAACAAACAAGATCTTCTTGAATTCATTACAGCACAATTCCACTACATGGAGCCTGCTTGCAAAAGTTTTATGAAATTGCAAACTAGGAAAAACACAAATTCAATTCAAACTACCATGTGAATTATAATCGTATCGAGTGCCCATGCGACAAAAACAAGGAAACAAAAAAAAATACAAAATAAAATTCAACCTTTTTTTCACATAGTCGGTGGTCTCTCGTACTATTTTAAAGTATTAATTTGCAATTTAGCACTTTACGTTAGCGCAATTTCATTTAATCATGGTAAATTGTGCAAAACCCAGCACAACACTATGGCACATTATTAAAGTATCAGAATTTACTTTGCAGCTGTATATTAACTTTGCCAGCGTGTCTCAAATACAGCCGACCTTAATATACCTACACTAGTGAAGAAGTGATAATTTCACTTGATCGATTTACATTTCATTTTTAAAACCCTTGATCCGTTTCTGGGGCCTTTTTTTCTAGAAACACTTAAGGCCTCACAAATATCTCAGAACTGCAGTCTTGAAAATTGTGTTAGAATTTTTCGCATGTAATTAGCACTTCAATATTGTTGATAAAGAATTATATAATTCCACGGAAGTGTGAAAGTTTTAATCGTTTCACACTTATTGGTGCTTTACATAGATTAACAGACTTCATCATCATAAGACCTCGCCGAATCAATATGACGGCACTGCAAAAACATTTTTAAATACAACTTTGGTAATTTTCGGTAACAATATGATGCAATCGAGTTATGACTAGACTCTGAGCTATTTCATTTAAATCCTATTGTGTAATTATTATTTTCTAAAATCAACATACATTTTATAGAAGTGATAAAATATTAATGATCTTGCAATGTTTCAATCTGCTTTTTAAAACGGAATGTTTATTTTAACAGTAAAATGTAATATAGTCCTTAAAATATGGAGAACTACAATATTAAATCCTATTAACGAAATTTAAAATAATTATTAGAATTTTCCCAATTATTTAGGCCAATTAAAAAATTAATTAAACATAAGAACAAATTTTCCATTTTCATAGATATTTCTAATAATAAGTATTATTAGTGATCGGAATTTATTTTAGTACTTTAAACAAAATAAAATTAAAAATTTTGTGATTTCTCCTAAAATAAAATTGACATTTTCAATATATTTATGCCGAGCACCCGTACCTAATAGCAAACCTTTTATTGTTTATTTCACATTAAATAGACATTACATTAAATACAAATATTTTCAAGACTTTACAACAATGTAAATGTCAAAATTTTGAATAGTATTATCATCACACCATAAAAAAACAAAAGTTTTGTATAAAAATTGATATGAATATTGAATTGAATTTACAGGTCATAAAATATTTAAAAGAAAAACAATAAAATTTCATAATATCTCATTTGCCAACTTTTTTAAGGTGATAATAACTAAAAGCTCATGTATTAAATTGCAGATAAAAAATAGGGGGTTTGTGCTAACATTTACGCTAAAAAGACACAACACTTAACATCACATTCAGTTTTATGAATACAAATTCTTAGATTATATAATTTATAAAATATTTCTTGAGCAGTCATTAGAAAGTGTACAATTTAAAATTTTGGCACATTTTGAAAAGTACAATATTGTGTACTAATTATTGTTAGAACTGAAGAAAGACTCGTAATATTTTTCATTTACTTTCTAATGAATATGTTTATTTTGTAATGGGACAATACCATTCTCATTACACTTCAAGAAATATTTTATATACCCTTATTTCACGCTAATTTAGGGGATACATGCACATAATATTTTTGACACAAGTTTTAGATAAAATTACACTTATTTTAGGTAGAGTAACCGAGTTTCACCAGCATCATCGACACGAGAAAGATAATCCAATCCTGATGAGAACAATCAGTAAACACACAAAATGCATTAGTCAAATATTACGCTTAAATAGTTTTAACTGGTTTTTACCACAGCTTAATTTTAAAAAAAAGATAATATTATTCAAGAATCGATAGTTTCGATTACACCAGAGAATTTACACACGTACAATAAATTAATTGACATTAATACATTGACAAAAATCAAATCTAGATAGTGACATGAATCGATTACTCCATGCTTACTTAATTAAAGAAATTCCACTAAGAAGATCTGTTAATAGAAATCCACATTTAAATATTGATATAACTCACACATAAATAGAGCCACGCATAGATTTGACAGTGAGAATTAGTCGCGAGTATAGATCGTACCAAAAGCTTCGTTAAAACCTTCGGTCCGTTACATTTGGCTGTCACTACACAGAGTTGTCAAAAACATTCCCAAAGGAACAGTGAAATTGCAACAAATCTATACGCAGCATAAATGACATTTAAGTAATACATAAGTAGTCGTAATTACTTCATTAAATATTTTGTACACATCAAGACGGAAAGTGAAAACTTGTATATATCAAAGAGACATATCTTTTTGACCTGAAAGTTTTAGAAATACAAAACTTGTATTTGAAAGATATTCTCGGTTAAATTCGTAAACACCCTAAACATTTAATTAAATATCACATTAATACGACAAACACTTATTTTATAATAAAACTATGACGGATGGTTCTGGATCATTGTCAGTGTAGACATTTCAGATATGAATAAAATAAAATGGCCCCAACACACGCTTCTTAACTAACCAGGATAAGCAGCCCCAGGTAAAATTTAGAAAATTCTTAAAATTAAAATAATTGATATTTTAAAATATTGATTCTCTTGATGGAGATGTGATATGTGTGTAAACATACTGTCAATAACCATACATTTCAGATCACAAAATTGTTTGAATTGAGGTAGGCGTGTTTGATTTTAGACTTCACTTTGACAAAAAAAAATCGGCGGCGTTTAATATCTTGCAAAAATATTTTAAAGTAGACTTTATGGTAATTTGGTCCTGGAAAAATTGATTAGTAGAAAAAACACTTCTGTGATCTTGAATGGACAATATTTAAATTGGCTAAGAGACAATGAAGACACGCAACAATTCTATAAATATAATACTGAACACATCACAAAATTTATAATTAAAAATATTTTAATATGCAATTACATTTTGAATACCAAATAAAATAAAAAGATTTTGCAGACTTAAACTATGTTAAAAAATCAGCTACAAGTTATACTTCACAGTGAAAATGCAAACTAAATTATGAAAACTAATTTTAAAAATGAACATATTTACATAAGTCTGCGTGTCTTCTTCGCTCCTATTTTTTAATTAATAGAATAATTCATTAAAAAATCCTTAAAAATATACGAATACGACTTAAAAAAATAAAATTGTATAACATTACAAAGGGATGTTTAATTTTCTCTGCCACCCTCTCAATTCATTCAAAAACCTACACTTTAACTCTCATCGATCAACGTATTTTGTTAACATTCTAATAAATTCATCACACGCATGTTTTCAATCTCACTTTTTTTTCAACAGCCACCGATACCCTTAAAAATAAAAACATTATTCACTATTACGAGAGCATTACATTGTGGAAAAATTACTCAAAACCTAACCTACGATATAAAATATTAACTTAAAATAAAAGAACTCTCTTCTCCAATAATCGTCACAAGAAATTTCAGAAATTTAATATTCAGGACAGTATAAAAATTATGTTTTACTTTTTTTTTTTTTTAATAAGTCTAAAAGGGTCACCATAAAAAATAAGTCTTAGTCATGGCTCTTCATCAGTTCTCTCGCTCTTTTCCCAACATTCGCACCAAGTCAATCACTTTACCGCACTCTAGGCCTGTTTACTATAATAAGCTCAGGTGCATATCCTTAGACCTACGACAGCTTTGTAAAACACCACATAGTATAAAGTTGGAGTATTCTCCTTCGGAGGCTCGCAACATCAAAATTCTGAATTTATTTTGGAATAAGTAACAATATAACTATTTAGAGAGTATGCATTAATAGAGAATTTACATGTCACTTGGACATAATCCGTGAGTCATACCTAACATTATTGATAAAACATTTTTGTCTTTCATTTCATGATGTTCCCTGCTACAACCTGCAAAAAATACACTGAACACAGGATTAGTTGCTCCACATTTTAGACTAGATCCTGTCGCAGATGCATACACATGAGTTATGCTACTTCAAGAGTTTACGTAATTTTTGGCTTTTATTCAAATCAATAAAATAAGCTTATAATTAAATTTACCTAGATATTGTATATCTTTTCTATAGGCATATATATATGCAATGTTTAATATAAAATATGACACATTGTGAGTAATGTATTTTGCAAGGTTAATACTGAGAATTGAAAACTATTGCTGCTTATAATGATTTATCAATGATGGAAATAATTTTAAAAATGGCTAGGGATGTCACACTCATCATTTGGTATACAATGGTAACATCGAAGTTTAAAATATTAGATAGTTGCATGGCTTTACAAGCAACTACAGTATATTACTTTAAAAAAAACACCACTTATACTAAAAGCAAAATTATATCATTCCAAATACCTTTATAGTTTAAAAGGTGAAAAATTCTCAAACCATTTTTCGTTGCCACAAATGTCAACAACCAGCACCATTCCTAGGAATTTTAATACTCTAGGCGCCATTATAACTTATTTAATCTCATTCAGAATTGAATACACCAAAGTAAAAACTCGTTAACTACCATTTGTTTGGAAGTGTTTGTCCAACTCTGAATCTGTCTTAACTTACAGTCTTATGGTCAAATTTCCTGCCGTTTTCATATGTTGTTCAGTAAATACACATTTTCGTGTACTCTATCTGACTATGCCACTCCCACCTATAACCGAGCTAGTGTAAACATCTTGCCCAGATATGTTTACTATCAGTAACTCTCACAGGCGTGGTCAATTGAGTAAGCATTATTTTATAATATTATAATAACTTTTTTTCAGCACTTTAATTTTATGGTTTAACATACTTTAATCCCGGTGTCTTCAATGAAAAAAAAAAATTATTTCATTAGGCATGTGATAAAATTATATCACCAAGTTTTAGTACCACTTTTCAATAGTAAGAATAGTCATTTTCGGCACTAGACTGCATGACCGGAAACAATAATAACGTGTCGACAAAACTGAATTCATTATAATATGTAAATATTAAGGAGATACTATTAAAACGGAATGACATACTTCTTAAAATTAAATGCACACTGGTGCAGATAAAACACCAAAGGCAAAGCTGCTGCAGAATTGAACATAAAATTGATTATCTCTATTGCAACTATTTATTAAAATTTCATTGTTTGTGCCCGTGTATGAAACTTTAGCAGATAGTATCGATAATAGAATCTAATTAGTACTTTATCAATTAATAATCAATAAATAGGGAACTTGCCAAGTCACTGTAATATTCAATCAATAGAAATGAATTAGTTTAGCTCCAGTGTGGATACCCTATAAGTTTTGCAATGCTATTATTTCACAAAATACTACAATATATTTTTAAGACATTATTATTAAGGATGCAAGTTAGCACTATAGCCACACCTTAGCCATAATTGCTATTTTTTTAGAAAATGTAGCCATGGTGCTAACAAGCCTCAAATAACAATAAACACATCAAGATTAGACATTAAATGTTCGAATATACATATATATATATATATTTATAATATATATATATATATTTAAATCCATTATATCGCCTGTATATGGCGAGCACAATCAAATATTTATCAGACTAATAAATCTGATAAAAGGAAATTACAAAATACACATTTCAATTGTATAAACACACACCAGTTTCATGTGTGATATAAAAATATTATTTTATTGAACTAGGTTCCCAAAGCAAAATCCATAGTGTACCACCACTACGGTGTGAAGGAATCCATTTACAAAGCAGTAATGGCATTGCGTCACCTCGGAAACCTGGGGTCACCACTACATTGCAGTGGGGTTGGCAAGCGCATTGGAGAGGGCATCATAGGCACTGACATTTGCATCCAACAATCCTGAGTTCACCTCGCCAAATCTACAAACACATTTTGATAATAGGAAATTTATTATTAATAAAAAGTGGGAAAACACTTGTACACAAAAATTATATTAGACGATTGTGTTACAATTATTGTAACTGCTGCAGGTGTCTTCTGCAGTGTTTATTTTTCATGACAGAAATTTATTAGTTAAAAGAAAGTACCTGAGATTACGCTGCTGAAGGCGAATCTTGACAGCAGGCTTAATGCGGGGGAGTCCCCCGGGGCTGTGGCGACCACGGCCCGTGACCAAAAAGAGACGCACAAATGGGGGGCCAAAGTTGCTGTTGGAAGGGCAGCTCTGAGATCGCAGCAAGGAGATATGGTGGTCCAGAAACAGGTCTAGGGCCTGAAGAGCCTCAGCTACGTACAAGTGATGGAGGTCCAGGGTGTACTGGTCTCGGCCAACCGCCGCCGCCTGCAAGTCAACTCATCAGATAACTGGATACAAACTAATGGCTTAAAAATTCAAAACTTAAAAATTTCAGTTGCAGACACGGATGCTTTTCAGAGAGAAAGTCTCACATACTATTTAACTATCTTGTATCCCATAAGATCTTTTAAATGCCTCTGATGGTATAGCTTTGAAAAAATTTAAGAGAGCATTAAAAGTTACACATAAAAGACTTAAATGTCACGAAAATCTACTTAAAAAGAAGATTTTTTTAATCTACCAAAAATTTTCAATAAAAAATATGCTATACTCATTATGTTGAATTCAATCAAATAAATAAAATGTTGTTAATAATTTAAAAACTTTAGGATAAGCTGTTGGCCTTTGTATTTAATATTTATGGCTTAAGTAAAGGTAAAATTCAAAAAGATAAGTCTTGGCATTATTTCCATGGGCTGAACACCTAAGTGTTCAATTTTTATAGAATTTTTTCACAACAAAAATGGAGAGATGAAATAAAGAGATTACCATCATTTTTGTTTAATCAAAATTTGTAACCAAAAAATCATTATATATGTAAAAAGTTATCAGGTGTTGATAAGAAATTTGGAGGAATTATGATAAACACATAGTCCTTCAGACTCAACCTCACATTCCAAGATAATTTGTGATATTCCTGGTACCTGTATAATTTTGCTGGCAGCCAAGCTGTTGGCGTAGTCGTGCTTCTGCGTGTGCAGCGCCGCCATCTGGGAGTAGTACGTGGCTGCTTGAGTCATTCCTCGCCTACAGTAATCCTGGGCTTTGGCGTGATTCTCATTCCTTATCTGAAGGTGATGATTAGCTTCTTGCCTGAAATTAAACGTACTCATCCAGACACAGTGATACCATCCAATTTTGTTAACCCTTTACATGCAAAGGAATGACAACTTTTGAAACTGTCATCTAATATTTTCATAAAATGAGCTAAACTCTCAATCTCCCATTGAAATATATCAAATCTAAATAATGAAATCTAAATAAAACATTAATTTGTAATATCACATATAATAAGAACAATAGAAAAGATCATGCATATTATATAACATATCATTTTATTGTGAACATCACACAAGAGAAAGAGAGAATTGAAAATAAAAATAAAATTCATATTTTTAAGTGCCCAAACATTCTAGACAGAACATAAGTGCTGAATTGATTTTATGGATAATAATAGTTACATTATCAAAATATCTTGGTGCATTAACCTTCAAAAAAATAATAAACTTAAGATAAATCTATATAGTGACATTTCCATGAAGTACACTTTTCAATGTTCACAATAAATACTTTACTATATATATTAAGTATCCTTAAAACTTTCCAGCTTTTTAAGCTGTACAAACCTATGCATTTCTATGGCGGTCTTGATGTCTATTTCTTTATTCTCCACTTCTACGTGCTTGGGTGTATGCTCAGGCTCAAAGCTTTGTGGATTTGTAATCTGTTGAAAATATTATAATACAACAATCATAAATGATGAATTAGATACAAATCTGAGTACCGCAAAATTTATCTTGGTAAAAATTACTTTTTCTTTTTCACGCTGGGCGCGGCTTATTAGGTCTTGCTCATGGAAAGACACTAAATTTTGGACATACTGATGAGCCATGCCTTCCTCCTGGTTTAGAGGTATTTTTCCAGTGGAAACAAGCATTTCCTAAAAATATTTTAGAATAGAAAATAATGTTTAGATACAATTTACAGCTGAAAACAAATAAAATTATTGAATTCTCGACTTGCTCTGATCTGCCTAACCAGACTTTTACGCATCTTAAATTCTGAAATATCATCAGACAACAATATTTCGAGGCAGGTACTATATATAACGTTTTATGAGATTATTTGTATTGATTTTAACATTTTTTGGTATATAATAAATATCATGCATATATAATTTAGTATTACCTGCACAGTCTGTTCAAAGTTATTATCAAATGCATTAAAAACTTCCAACAACATTTGCTCTTCGACATCTGGAAATAGTTGTATCAACTTCTGCCTCGTAAGCTTGGTAGCCAGATCTTGAGGAGTCTCTTTTTTCCACATCGCAGTGTCGGACTTGTACATGGCCAAAGCGACTTCCATGTCCATAATCTCCTTCAGGTTAGGAACCTCCGGCGGCATGCCTTGACTACGCCTCTCCTTCTCTTTCACTTCCAGTTGCCTAGATTGAATACAATTAAACATAAGTCAACTTGTTAACTTTCGTCCTTTAATATTTTTATATTTAATACACAAGCAATCGATACAAAAAAAAATTACACATTCAAATCATACAATACAAGAAACCAAAAAAACTAAATAGTATTATTAATCTATTTTGATATAAATTATATTATTTATTATTAGATAATTTTTAGAGAGGCTTTAGTGTAATTATTTTATGACAGTTTGGATTTATTTACCTTGCAAATTCTTCATCTTCCTTTATTATTGACTTCAAGTATGCTTTCTGCACATCAATCTGGTTGCAAACAGATTCAAGCCACAGAGCATGTATCTGGTTGAGCAGGGACATCGGCATATGAATGACCGGCTCTAAATTAACCTCGTAAACTCCAGTACCAAAAATATCATCCAGTTGTTCTATGAACTCATTTCCCATTCTTACAGATACTATTGTATCATGTTTATCGCTTTCTGAATCACTGGATGAATCATTGGAGGGTTCCTCAAATCTCATTTCCTCAGTAGTCTCGAGAACAGGTTCCCTAACAGGAGATTTTTCTCCACGTATCTTTCGCTTCAATTTTAAAACATGATTTGAATATAAATCATCTCTGAATGTAAAATTTTCTTCCATTTCTTTCTTTAAGTTACTGGAAACTTCTGAAAGAGGTTTATCTTTCTTAAACAGTTTGACGTGTTTATTGTCATTAATGCTTGTATTTGCAGCGATACTTTCATTTTGATCTTTCGAGTGATCGCTTGAAACCTCATTTATCTCTTCTACTAATGGAACCTCAGTGATGGTGCAGTCAGATTTGGCATTGGAATTTATTGAAAACTCCAAAGTTTCTTTGGGTAGATTTAAAACACCTTCATCGTTTTTACCATCGAGCAGAATTTCTCCAGCCCAATTTTCATTTCCTTTGCAGTTTTCCAGTATGTGACGAATGTAGTCTTCGGGTGCATAGCCAAAAGCGTGTTGCAATTCCTTCAGTCTTTGTATTTTACTCTCCGTATCCTGAGCCAATTTCAGCAAGTGCTCCTCTAGATATGTCATAGTGCTTTTGTCTAAAGTGAATACAGAAGAACGTTTTTTTGAGGGACTTTCTTGGGTAAAAAGATTAATATCCCTATTAAAAGGAACCAAAAGAGCAAACTTGTGAAAATTATTAGGATCTATATCCGAGCTTTGGGTATTTGTCTCCACATCACGCGTCTCCACATCACTCAAGAGGGATATCCCAGGAATAACTACTTTACTATCGTTTTTATCACAAACCCAAAGGTCGATCGGTTCCCAATCAACATTTTGGGAAAATAATGAAGCACCTAAAGACAGACTTTTATTTTGACGTTTCGATGAAGTTGACCTCTGAGGCTTGGGAATTTCTACCAAACTATTCAACAATTTAGAAATGTCTTTGTTCTCAGCTGAATTTTGTATTTCGGCTATACCAATCTTAGTAAATGTGTCATCACCAGTGCTAGTAGTGGGCTGCAGTTTGCACCAAGGATTTGAAGTCGCTGGTTCTTGGCTCACTTGGTCATCAGTATTCACATTCTGAACAACATCTGCCTTCATTTCAATACTTTCTAGACAAACTGCACCCTGATCTCTAGGATGGTGCAAAGTTGGAGTACAAGACGATCGAATAGGAGCATACTCATTAGAAGCGATATCGTCATCTTTTGTAGCTGGTTGAGGTGGCCGTTGATGTAAACGATACGACAATTTAAAATAATCTAGTAAATAGTTTCCGTTTATGTTCAATTGATACTTGTTGTACATATTCTTTATTTTGGCAAGTGGTACACCATGTACATTCTTGAAGCTTAATTCTTGAACGCATGTAGCCCATGGTGTGTGAGGTTCTAGCACTTCGAGAATGTAACCGTTAGCAACAGCCATAGTAGCATAAAATTTCATTTCCCAAATTTCCGAATTAGTATTATCTACTATTGCAGGGCTATAGCCTTTGGTGATGAATTTATTAAATTGTTGCTGATTCCAAGTGTGTGCATCGCTTAATTTAGACACATCGTAGGCATAATTCCCACTGCGTTTAAAGTAATTATCGGCACTAAATATATTTGACTTCCTTTTGTTAGTGGCAAATATAATCGTTTCAGCTAAATAAGATTTTCCACTTCCTGGCAACCCTCTCAAAATAATTACTACTTTGTGGTTTTGGTTGATTGAGTCAAAGATTCCCTTCAACTCCGGATCTCTTTCGATAGCAGCGTTTATATTAGGCGACATGTTTGTTAAAGTTGTATTTTCAGAGTCTATATTAAGGCATACAGTACTTTGGGGAACCTTAGGAAGTTGGCGACTGTTTGAGGCGGAAGCAGTTTTAGTATGCTTTGGTAATCCTCCATCAAATAAGGGTTTGCTAATCTTCTGTGAGTAAGCAGTTTTCGAATCAGAAATTGATATTCCCGAATCGCTTTCTTTTAAAATTATTTCAATGCAGTTTGAAACTAGAAATTTCAAAAAATCATTACAAATATCATATTACTGTTGTTAATATTCTAGGATAACTAAACTTTTTCAAGTGATACTTTTCATTAGCAACCTTTCAATTTATTACATAATAAATTATTTGGATAAGTACATAAAATAGATACATAATTTTTAGCAAAATATAGCATTAAATGATTTGAAGCAAAAGAAAAAAAAATATGTTTTTTGTGTATTTCGCGAATATTTATAATAATTGACAGATTACAATATCAGCATAAAAATGTTTTGAGATATCATAGGCGGCCATTTTTTCGTTCAACGCGAAATTAATATAAAATGTAGGTAAATACAATGCATACTGTAGGTATAGTACTGTCTGGTTGTGTACTTACATAAAACGACCATGACACGTTATTGATTTTATGTTGTACGCAGTAACTTACAAGTTTTATCCAACCTTTACATTTAATATTGAATAAAGCGATATTTAAAAAAGCTGTGGTAATTTTGTCGTTTCATAAATAAACAAATCTAACATAAGTCTGAACAAAAACATGCCATATGCCGTCTGATTAAGAACTTACCTCTATTCACACATTCAAATAACATTAATAAATAAAAGATTCTACACCTAAAACCAATGTTTTATCACAATAAGCTTACGATTTCCGTTGCATGATATAATAATTTCTTTTATTGTCTTCGATTCCACAATGGCGCCAAACAGATTTGTTAATATGCCCTCAACTTTTTCGTGACTATCAGCAATTTCCACTTCTTCAGATGACATTTTTAGATGTCATAACGTAATCAATTTATATTGAACACTTTGTACTTTAGAAAAACTTCTTTAGTCTTGTAAAATGATAAATAAAGATAAGAGACAAATGGGGCCGTACTTGACATTTTACAATCGGCTGATCGACTGTCTACTGGCAATTTTTACTCTATCTCTGTATTTACTTGTATAATACGATCGATCATTGCTGCCAATGCAAAAAAAAAACCATAGACTATGTGATAAAAACACTCATTATAATATTTCTACTGTGATTTTTTCATGATCCAACAGAAAATTGGTCAGTTTTCAATTTTATAATACCTTAACTGTAAAAAAAAATTAACATTTAAAACCTTTCAAATATTCTCATAAAAAGAGTCAATTTTGTCTATGTCTAACTGAGTTTAAAATTTTGATTTTTCGTTCGTAAATTTTTTCGCTTGAAAGATTTGATATATTAGATCAAAGAAAGATAACTCTTTCACTGTATCAATTAAACTTTTTTGGTAATTTGATTTTTGAGTACCGGGGTAAAAATATACTATGATTTATATAAAGTGATCTTATACACCTGAAAAAATTTACTTCAAGCAGGTGTTTTCTCTAAAAATATCTTAAAATGTGTTAATTTAAAATAATTAATTCTAAATTTAAATACTATTTTTCCACATGTTTAACTTTATTTATAACTTAATAAAATAAATCATGTGGAAAAGTCACAAAAAGTATTTTATTTGAAATATTAAAATGAAATCTTATTTTCGAACAAATTTTATATTTACCCTTGGTTCCATTGTTTTTTTAGGGGAAAAAAAACCTATGGTTAATAACTTTTTGTTTCTTTTTTAAATGGGAAATAAACTTTTAGAGATAATTAATAGAGATAAATAATAACAGAGATAATAATCTGTAGTCTATGCTGTCCTGAGCACTGGCAACATAGGGCCCGCTCTATGAGAGGGGACTCCGAGAGCGGGCATGATAGTTTGACATCTGAGAGAGGACGCCGCGAGAACGCGCGGCGTCGTGACTTTATAATGTAATCCCACCACGTATCGTAATAAAGACCTGAACCACACGCCCCTTGTATTATTCTGATTACAAGCTATTTCGGCGGGGGCGTGTGAGGTGAGAAGAGTAGTATAGATCAATGTCAGAACTGCTACTTAGCCGAAGGGGTGTGCCTAAAGGTGATGCATCACTTCCCCCCTTACCTACCTGATAGTATGTGCCCTTTTTAGACTCATACTCATATGGTGACAAGGGACTTATTGAAAACCCTGGATAAAGAAATCAATGTTAATGACATCTTCATCAAGAGGTCTCAATGCCTTGATGTTGTTTCTGCAGTGGTTGATTGCTTTTTCTGCAGTTGGACTTATCACCAGTTTCCTCCCTGTTTTGATGAGGACTCCTGTTGACAAAAGATATGATTCTCTAACTTTTGGCCTTGTGCATGGTGAACCTTCACCAGCTGAGTAGTAACCCATTAATTCTTTAAGAGAAGTGATTGGGGATTCTCTGTTGGAATGGATGTTATCTGACTTAATTGCAACATATAGAGATATGTAATGTAGAGGATAAGTCACTTCACCTCTAGGAATCACTGATTGGAGCACAGGAGAAAGCAAGACAGGCAATTCATCCAATCCAAGACCAATCTCTGCAGGCAACATGATGTTCTTTCCTGTCCTGCTCCTGTAGATGTCACACACGATGGTAGGGAAACAGGCAGCAACTCTTGCTAGAGTAACAATTTCAGAGGAAATGTTTGATCCTGCCTTCCTCGTGTTTGTATCGATTTGATACTTCTGTTTAAGATGACTAAGGATCTCTTTCACTCCTGCCCTTGATTTTCCCAAAATCTTCTCATACCTTGATCCTCTCACAACAAAGAATTGCACCAAAACTTTGATGTCTTTCACCATTGGGCCATCAGTCTTCAAGGTTGCGGCGGCCTTTGTGACTCCACTCCTCATCTTGAAATCGTCATCCACATTTTCTAGATCCCAGCTTTTCTCTCCAGGGGCAGAGTTTTTGTATTCTTTAGAATACTTAACCATTAAGCTTAAGATCTTAATGGGGTCAAAACCCTGATAGTCAAATGCCTCTTTGAGCATCTTTGCTGTATTTTCATCATGTAGAAGTAAGTCCTTCCACTCTTCATCACTCTGAATCATTTCAGAAATGATGGTGCTCTTCCTAAAGTAAGACATGATATCACTCATGTCAAAACCAGGCTCTCTAGAGCTTCCTCCTCCTGTTCCATCTGACGCATCCGTCCCTGAAGACCCTGCGCGTGCTTTGTCACGATTAGACATTTTTGTTTGTTATTCCTTTTGTTTTTCTGCTCGTCAATGTGCCATTTTCAACTCTTGCAGCCACGAGTTCTTTACCCTCGTTAGTGGGTCAGCCTTATTCTCGGCGGAGCTTACTCGCACCACTGAGATCAACACGTTGTAGGTGTCGATGATTTCTCTCAGTAACGCCAGCCTTCTTCTCACCAGCATCTCAGCAGCACCAGACGTTCGCACTCTTGCGTCCCTCGTCAGGGTTAAGTTGAGCCAGCTGGCGACGGTCACTGAGTCTGTCATGAGTATTTCGGCGGGGGCGTGTGAGGTGAGAAGACTGGTGGAGCGCAGTGGAGCTGGGAAGATCTGCGAAGGGCGTTGGAGGTTAGGAGACCACGTGGGCAATGTGCCGCCGCGTGCATGGCGCTTGATGCGCGGACCCACGGAGGGCCCGGCCGGACGAAGAGTGTCGTCGCGGTTGTGGGGCGCGAGGAAGCCAAGGCATGCAGCCGCGTGCAGCGAAGCAATCGAGAAGATGCCGCCGCGTGCGTGGTGCTCGGTGCGCGGACCCACGGAGGGACCGACCGGACGAAGAGTGTCGTCGCGGTTGTGGGGCGCAAGGAAGCCAAGGGGTGCTGAGCGGGGCGATGCCGCGCGGTGTGACGGCGCCAGCTGCGCAGTGGAGCTAGCCACGACGGGAGTACGCGAGGGAGCGGCCTCGTGCGGCAGCCACTGGCCAGGGCGACAACCACCTAGCATGGCCTCGGCGCGCGGTGCCGGCAAAAAAAGGGAAAGAGGATCTCCAGCCTTCAGGACCTTCGTATGATGGTGACATCAGGGGGGCATGTAGTCTATGCTGTCCTGAGCACTGGCAACATAGGGCCCGCTCTATGAGAGGGGACTCCGAGAGCGGGCATGATAGTTTGACATCTGAGAGAGGACGCGCGGCGTCGTGACTTTATAATGTAATCCCACCACGTATCGTAATAAAGACCTGAACCACACGCCTCTTGTATTATTCTGATTACATAATCACCAAAAAAATATTTTGAAATGGGACTGCCACGCGTTAAAAAAACTTCAGAAAAATGAAAAGTATTTTTAAAGGCCAACCATTTTTTTTTTAATTCTAATAAAAAAATTCTCTGCCTAATAGGCCCATTCGTTTTTTAAAAAAATTGGGTTTATCAATGACTGGCGGTCTCATTTTATAAGAGTACCAAAGGACTTGCTTACAACCTGTAATGAAATCTGGTTGCATAGAATAGACAAGTGGAAATAGTATGAGTCTATGTGGGATTCTTTTAACTCAACCTTTCACTCGTCTCGTCACTCATCTATTGCAACAAAACTTCTAACCAAGCAACACCAATTTTTTATTATCTTCAATATCATCATTTTTGCAATTCACTGATGGATCGCAAAATTACTGAAATTCAATAACTTTTTGTTTCAAGTAACAAGTAAACTGAACACTGAATAAAATATTCTACTATTCCTGAGAGTAATTTGGTAGTTTAGAAGGATTATATCAAAAGGCTGAAAAATTAATTTTAAAAAATATATTTTATTTAAATTTTGTTTTATTTTGGAATATCAATCGCTGTCCATTTGAAGAGCTTCAATTTCTTTCTTGATTTCAACTTCATCAATTTCTTTACCCAAAAGACCCTTGGATTCTAAGTAGATGGCATATTGTTTCGGAACTTTCATAAACTTTTTGATTTTGGCACGCAACTGTTGCCAGGTATCTTGGTAGTAGTTCTTACGATCTCGTGCCATAGCTTTGTAGTCAAATCCATACTTATCCATAAGATATACCACAAAATCTACCTGGGCCTTGGGCAATCTGAAAATTTTACAAATTTATATGTTTTTGCAATCATTCACTTACTTAAGCTAATACTAAATAATAAACTACCATAAAAACCTTAATTTGGGATTTCTAGGAGCCTTAGCATCTGTTTCTAATTCTTTAATAACTTCTGGTTTTTTGGGAGTAGAAGGTTTAGCTAATTTATCATCAGTTACAATAAAATCTCCTTTAACACTTTTGGCTACTTGTTTTTGAAGTTCTCTGTAACTAGGAATTTTTAAAGCTTTGTTGGGATCATATGCTAGACCCATGTCTTTCATGTTGATTTGGGCAGATTTGCTGGTATTCCACGCATTCTTGATAGAAACACTGCAAATTACAAACAAATGAGTTAAAATTGTTTTTTTTTTTTAATATTCAAAAATGAATTAATATATTATAAACGTAACATAACTAAATAAATAAATATTACTTGCCATTGTATAGGGCCTACGTTTGAAAGACGATTACGAAGACGTTTCCTATTAATACTGGTGTTGAAAGTTTTCTTTTTATGCTGGCGCCGGACTTTCGTCATTGTAAATGTGATTTTAAAAAGGAGATAAGCAAAATAATGACAATAATGTAAATATTTTTTCAATCGAGGATTTTGACAAACTGTCAAATAACCGCAACCATAGACAACAAAACTCAACACGTGCTGCGTGTTTGCCTAACCTCCGCTTCTTCTTTTTCTTGCATGCTACCTGCTATTGATTATATCCAGTGCATTTGCGTACTCTGAAAATATAAATTTGTTCTGATCTTACGTGTTTGATTCTTTTCGTGGAAAATTATTGCCAATCAGATAATAAACTTTAATATAATAAATTAAGAAACTTTTAAATCGAATAATACCGTTATTGCATTTTTACATGGAAATGTTGATATTAAGAACAAGACTTTTAGTATTAATATTTATTTTAATTAAAACGATATTTGAGAAATATTTTCAACAAAGGAATAATACTTAAGTAATAGTAAAATAATTTCAGATTTATTTAGAGGTAGGATTCATATTGCTAAGATAATTCTAATAATTTCAAATTGTGTTTTTGTACAGGCATTTGTGATAAGATAGCAGTAGATCAAACATGATGAATCTGACGCACTAAAGCACCATCATCTGCCTATCTGAATTATCACATTTAATAGCTTACCAATGCTGGAATCAAACATCCAAACAAATTATTTTATATACCTTGATTAAAAATTAATATATTTCACTATATTTGGTGTTAGAACTTCAAAGTTTGCATTTTGTCACAAAACTTTTATTTAGACTGTAGAAGAAATAAGCCCTCAGGTGTTACAAAATGATACCTACATCTTTGCCATGCATATACACCAACTTGTGAAGACTAAGGGATATATTGGGTTCTAATCATTTATGGAGTACCGCTAGACAACAATACTATGCCTCATTTTTCTCGTGAAAACCAAAAAAAAACCATCTAACCATTAATTTCTCCTTGGTCATTATGGTTACCTTTTAGTAATAAATATGTTTACTGATCAGTTTTAATGAAAAAATTATGATTTTTTTTCGTTCGATTGACTTTCACGATATAGATTTTCCTGCCAAATCAGTTTCCCAAAATTGTATACAACCCTTAAAGGTGTAGGTTTATACCGGAAAAAAAAATAAGGGATGCATGAGATGTGAATAGGTGGGTCCCAGGTCATCACCAAAATTTAGGTCTTTAACAATAGCACTTATCCAGACATTTGGAATTATAAGTTTTTACAGATGGGAGGTAACAATTTGTAAAACAAGAAATCAGGTTAAATAAACCCATAATTTGTGATATGAACCACCTCGATATGAAACTACACACAGGAGTCCTTCGCACTTTTAATGCAGAAATAAGACGAAGCATTTATTCAATGATGTTTATTGAATGTAAGAAATCTTATGTTAATATAAATTTACGCAACCAAAGCAGAAGCGGTGCTAGACTCATACTTCCATGTGGGGGCAAGCACACTCTTGGTCTTGTAATAACGGGCCAGGCGGTGGATCCTTGACTCTACCAGGATAAGACGGAACTTGCTATCTTTATCTTTCCTATTCCTCTCCAAGTGCTTCCTGATGGCAACAGCTTTCTTGATGAGGTAGTACAAATCTTCAGGGAGATCAGGAGCCTGACCGTTGGCTTTCATGATTCTCAGGATTTTTTTTCCAGTCACGAAGCGAACCTGCGCAACTCCATGCGAATCCCTCAAGATTACACCTGTAAAGCAGTTGACCATTAAAAAATGCCTGTAATAGCAAAAGAGAAAAATGCACATATCTTGGCTTATATATATATGATATGCAGAAATTTACTATTAAAAAGTTATATTTACATATATAACTTTTTTAAAAAAATAATTTTTAGAACTCAGTTTAATACATTATACATCATATTTTAAAGAGAATATTGATGAATTTTATACGATATTTAAGTTAAGATGTTTAAACTAGATGTTAGATATATAAAATAAATTCTGTATTAAAAATTAACCTAAAACGAGATGTACAACAGAACCTTATAACTGACAGCTAGATATATACATAAGTCAAAGTATGTAAGCAAATCCGGTGAAAACATATCAGAAAAAAATATGGATATTACTTAATAAAGCACTATGATAATTATTTATACGGCTAAAAGTACATTATGATATATTGGGAACCTACCGATTTGTGATGGAGTCAATCCTTTCTTTCCCAACTTGACGATCTCATCTTTGACATTTTCAGGGTCAAACTTGAGCCAAGTTGGCACACTTCGGCGGTAAGGGAGGGCTGATTGGGATATACCCTTGCTGAAATACAATATATTTTATAGTAAACATGACATCCATGTGGTCTCACAGCCAAAAGATCGCCACGAGGTTATATATTGACAATACGTGCGAGTATGCTTCGATGCATCGGTAAAAACTTATGGAATCAAATTAAACGGAATTCTCCGTTAATTTTGTCAGTAAAACAACAATTTTATTAGAGAAATTACCCAGGAGCGTGCATACGACCCATTTTGCCGTGCGGTTTGCGGGACCCGAAATTACGAAAGAAAGATGGCCGACTTGAATGGGACTGTTGTCGTATCCGATTATGAACTGGTGTTCATAAACTACTTTTATTGTCTGTGGCATTATTTCCTTTTTTTAATAAAATTAATTTTAAAAAAATAATTAACTTAACTAAATTAATGTTTTACATTATTATATTGTTAATTTAAAAAATGTAGATTTTATCTCATGATTAAACTTTTCAATAAAAGTAGTACATTTTATACATTTACACCAATGTAATTTTAGTAATGGATTGTGTTTGATCAGAAGTTTTAAAATATTTGTGGAAAATTCCAAAAATATTTACAAAACAAATAATATTAGTTTTACCAATTAAAGACCTTTTTTTAAAGCATAGCAAAATTGTAACAAAGCATGACAATGCTTTGTTACAATTTTGCTATTCATATTGAAATATGTTTAATACTGTCTCTAAGATTGTTACACAAAATTTGCATAAATATTTTGATAACAAAAAAAAGTTTCATTTACATTGATAGTTTTGACCTCAATTAACATCTTATTCTGTCTTTTTTGTTTGTGCTGCTGTCTCATTGGTTAGGAGAGATGTAGGTAATGGGGGTCACTTTTGTATGAATTGAAATAAAATCAATTCTATATAGTAGTTATTTATTGATTTAGCCCTATTATAAACTATATTTATCTAACTAACAATTGAGATCACCTTTAATCATTTTGGAAAATTAATTTAAGAACTATAATGATTTAAAAAAAAACAATTATTTTTACCATTGTCAACATCGGTAGGCAATGGTGACCGGTGTGTTGGCAATGGTAGTCAGCACGTACTCACATAATGCGGGCTGGGTTCCACTCAGTGCAATCTGCATGAGCCTAAGTCCACAAGAAGTGAATCGGAAACACATGTCTCGCCCGAATTCACGCAAGACACCGGTCACCAGGGCCTTTTGCATCATCGTCATTAGTATTCACCTTCGATTCCTGCAGAATTTGTTTCTTTACATTCTGAGGACCCACTTTCTGCGGCTTGCCTTTCACAGCTTTAACCTTATTTTTTGATCATGGTGTCTTTGTCAATCGTTGTATATTGCACCTTTCTTCCTTGTTTTGTCTTAAGAACATGTTTTCTTAAGAATCGGGATAAAATCTTGGTTTATTTCCGAATGTTGAATGAACCAAAGACGCTACATTATATGGAGTTATACTTTTTGCAAGACGGCTCTTCATGAAAAAGTCGCATTCTCTTCTGTATGCTGCATGCCATGAGAGATATAAGGCAACAGAGACAGCATATAAATATGGTTTTTCTTGCAATGCTTATGATATTTTAGAGTATGTATAGGTAGTAATGCTTTAATGACGAATTGGTTTCATTACCAATAATCCGTATTACCAAAGAACGCTCAAAAAGGCATCATTACATATCTTTAATATGTTTTGATTTGTCGTCTAATATTTAAAAAAATATTTGACCAATCGGATCGAAGTAAGTTTTTCTTAATAATGGAATTACATAAAGTAATTTCTGTCAAACATATTGAATATGTGCATAAAATATTGTTACTTACTCTATTTTGTCATCTGTAATTTATTCGACAAACGGTTTTAATTTAAAAAACTGTTTAAATATTAAAAATATATCTATTTTAAGAGAAATAAATAAGTCTGACTTATTGGACCGCGCTGTAATCATAATTCAATTTGGGCGTAAAATAGTTAAAGTTTTAATGATAATATAAATGTCTCTTGGTATAACATAATTTAATTTAATTTGTGCAATTATTCACAATGGGTTTTATTTGATATGAAAAAAAAATAAAAAGTTGCAGGTCATAAAAATATAAGTTAACATTTGGTCTACGCCCCAAGTATTTTATTTTTCCCCTCTCGACAAATTTGTTTGTAAAATTTACAATGAACGTAGCCACGAATGTTACAAAATAAAAATGGCCGTCGTATTGAAAAACTCCAAAGCGGCTTGGCTGTCATCTAGCTGAATTTTACGGTTGCAAACCAACCTTGTTGTGGTTTTTATCTAGCATCTGTAATCTTCTTGAAATGTTTATTGAAATCATTCCGTAAATAATGGATTAGCTTTGGTGCGTATGTATCACTCACCTGCGCATAGGTTTGCCATTTTGCTCGTAAATTTGTTATAAAAGTTAGCTTTCTGTTTCACTGTGGTGAAATAGGCTCTATTTTATCAATGTTTGGAATATATTAATGTGCGAGATAATAGTTTTTTAAGTGAAATGAGCAGCGAAAGCAGCGATGAGTCCCCCACCAGGGGGTTCAGGCAGAAGAAGAGAGTTCTCTCATCGTTGTCGGAGAGTGATGAATTTCCGATCGGAAGACGCAAAAGATATCGGGTTTGTTTTGACGATGTTACTTGGTGTAGTTATACGCTTGGAATTCGCATTTTTAATGCGTACTAATGTTTGTTTCATTATTTAGGTGGTAGAGGATGATAGTGAATCTGAAGATAGTAGTGGCAGTCCTATAGTAGCTTCGACCTCTAGAAGATCTCGCGCCTCTATTCCTCTGCAGTCGGAAGGTTCCAGCGATGAGTCAGATTCTATCACAGATTGGGGAAGTGATGCCTCTGACAGGGAAAATAAATCTATAAAACCAGTTGACCCAAAAATTCCTCCTACTACAAGTCAACCGACCGAATGCAATTCTGATAGTTCTGAAGGGAATTCCGATAAGTGCCCTATCTGTTTATTGTCATTTACCAATCAAGATATTGGTACACCAGAGAACTGTGAACACTTGTTCTGCTCTGATTGCTTATATGAATGGTCTAAAAATGTCAATACGTGTCCAGTAGATAGACTAGAATTCAAGAGCATATTAGTCAGAAGGCGGGTCGGAGGAAAGATTTTCAAGAGAATTGAAGTCAATCCTCGAAGACCTTCTGAAGATGATTTGGTTCAGGAAGATCCAACTTATTGCGAGGTATTTATAGTATCTTTTGAATGATTAAATAAATTTGAGTATGTCACAGTTCGAGTATTGAGAACATGTATCTTAATGTGAATTATATTTTTACATATTCAATATAGAACATTTAAAAAAAAATAGTTCTTCAAATACCTTTGAATTGCAGGTGTGCCGGTCATCTGACTCTGAAGAGACGATGCTGCTGTGCGACTTGTGCGATCTCGGCTATCATATCCACTGTTTATTACCACCACTCACTGAGGTGCTTATCGAGCAATGATTGAGTTGTTTTCCATAAATTGATATCAAAATAAATCAGTATACTATTTGTTAATTTAAAGTGTTGATTACCTTCTTTAATGAAATTTAAAAAAAAAAATAGATTTAAGTATAATATTTTCTGTAAATGTGAATCACAAGCAATTTTTTTTTCTAAGATTCCTGAGAATGAATGGTTCTGCTCTCAGTGCTCCATCCCAAATCTCGCGGATGAGGTGGATATCTATGCTGGGGAAGTGGATAGTCTCTGGGAGGATCTTGCAGAAATGGGGCACCCTACTGGACCGCGTCCTTCTCAATTGAGGAATCGTCGTCCCATTACAGCATCAAGGAGTGGTCTGCGCCACAGCCGAGGGGGTTCCTCCCGTGGACTTGACCGTGATTTGCCATCTACCTCTCGTGGCAATTCGGAGGCAGAGCCCATCCCTCGCAGGAGGGTTCGCTCAACTGCACCCGTCAGGAGAAGGAGGAGGAAGAGACAAGCCACCAGGAAGGTGGTGGTCGAGTATGAGATTCGTGATGGAGAAAAATTTCCTATAAAAACTAAAAAAGTTGTCAAGAAGCGCAGAAAAAAGGTTGGAAATATTTTTTTTCACCAATATGCAGATACTATTTTTCAGTTCTGAATTTAAACATAAAGAAATGAATGTTAACGTATTTTTTAGGCCAAGCGACGAGCCATTCGCACAGCAGCGCAACGCACAAAAGTCCGTTCTATAGTGAGAGGACGTCTTGCTGAGCAAATGGCATCCTCTGGGTCTTCAAGAGGCGTTTCTGCCTTGTCGCTTCCTGGTATCCCTCGACTCAGTCTCTTTGGAGGTCGGGACGAGTTAGACTACTTTGTAGGATCCGATGATGAAGATATGGTCAGTGGTGGTGTTAGGGGAGAAGCTGCAGTGACTGTGGCTCCTCGCTCTATTGCCTCAGCAATTTTAGATGCTCACAGACAGGTATTGAAAATAACACTCAATTGCCCATTACTTGGAATATTATAATTGTTTAGACTGAATTGGAGTTGTTTAGATTACCAAATAATTGAGATCGTAATATTTATTATTGAATATTTGTTCACTTGATTGTTATTTTATTTTTGTTGCAGACCCGTCGCAAAATGCTATCAATACCTTCACCTGCTTACGCTTCTTCAGCTCCAGACATCCTTTCGAGTATTCTAGAAAGTCAAACTCTTCTGCATTCCAAGAACGCCACTGTCAACATCAAGAGTGATGGCTCAATCAATATAAGACTTTCAAAGTCCACAGGCCAAATAAAAACTAACACTGATACAGTCGTACCTGAAAAGGATAAAAAATTGGATATCAATAAGCCAGACTCGAATGTAAAACCCCAGGAGAGACCCTCGTATCCACGGGGTGGGGGAGGTGGGGGTGGTGCAGGAGGACGACGGGGAGGTCGACGTGACTACGAAGGGGGTGGAAATTACAGTCGGGGCGGTCACTATGGTAACCATGGTCACCAAGGCCACCAAGGAAGTGCTAGCTACCAAGAGGGAAGTTCCTATGGAGATGGCAATTCCAGTTTTCAAGGAAACCGATCTTACCAGTCTAACAATCAATGGCAAAGTAACTGTGATGCTGATAATTCTCGGCAAAGAAATTTATATAACACAATACAAGACAGATCACCATCGGTCAATAGAGGTACTCCTAATTCGAATAGAGGGAGAGGAACCCAGCCCAGGTTCAGACCGCTGCCTTCCCCTAGTAATCAGCAAATGCCTCCTTGGCAGAACCGAGCACAACAAGATGGTAGTACTAGCTTCCAAGGAAACAGATCTGACCAGTCAAGTAGTCTATGGCAAAATAACTGTAATTCAGATAACGCCAGACAGAGAGATTTCTACGATGCTGATCAGGATAGACCTTTACCATTCAATAGAAATACTCCAAATATGAATCGAGGCGGGGGAGCTAGGTCTCCTAATGAGCATCAAATATCACATTGGGATAATCGAGTACAAAATATGTCTCGACCATTTTCTGAAGAAATGTCTAGTGGTCATCCTATTATGGAGGTTGATGATCCCGTTGATCTTGTTACGGGGCATGACGGAAGCTATAGTGAGATTCCTGTAGCTCATGGTGGTCATTTTACTGAGCTTCCCGGTAATGTCAATATCTATCGACAACCCAACTCTGATGAGGGAGAAAGTGGAGCCCTACCACAGCCTCCCATCATTCGGTTTGAGAAGCCACCTCTGTCAGAAGATGAAAAGAGTGATTCAGGTCTCATTATGGACACTGACAAGTATGATCCAATGGAGCCTACACTAGATGAATCAAGTTCTGATGAGGAAGGTGCTCCAAAAAATGTCAACATTCATCATAAACTGACTATTGTGAGCCCACCGCGGATCGATCACAATCTTGTCGCTGACTATGGTTCTGGATCAGACAGTCCTGGCGTATCAAGATCGCTTAAGGTGTCTTCTAATGTTTTAGATCAAGCAGTCAAGCAAGTCATCAAAGAGCATCAGGATCTTATAACAGGAACATTAATAGCTGTTGAAGAAAGCAAAAATTGCAGCGAAAGTGACGGCGAGTCAGACGGAGACTGTCCTAACTTTTCCATGTATTCTGCTACAAGTATGGATATTGCTAAGAATAAACGAGAAGCCTTATCGAGTGTTGCAGCTCCTGAAGGTGATGAAGAGCAGAAAGAAGAGGACCTTGTTCAAGAAGATGACGCAGAAAGTGATGAAGAGAGTCACCTGCGACTTCATACTGATGACAAGAGTAAGAGCTTATTGGATCAAAATTATGAAGATATAAAGGAGGATGACGGTACTAATGAATGTGATAAAAACCCTGATGAGGATATAACCCTCAATGACACTGATAGTTTGGCTGATGAAGTATGCGATTCTAATAAAAATACTACTCCAGATGAGTCAACAACTACTGAACCAGCCATAGAAGTAAAGCCAGCCCCAAAGTCGGCAGACACAGAGAATTCATATGATCTTTATGGAAATGACGACTATGATGATATGAAGCCAGAAGATGAAGGAGATTGCAAAAAAGATGAAAAGGAAGATGATAAAATGAATATAACGGATGAAAAGAGTGTGGATGAACTTTTATTTAAAGAAAAAATAGCTGATGATTGTTCAACTAAGTCGGAATCTCTGCAAGCTGATCTTGAACATTTTACTGAATCAATAAGTGATGGTGAAGATGAAAGAAGCTATACTCCATGTCTGGACGAAAACAAGTCCACCAAATCCAAGGATACTTCGTTGGAGAGCGAAAAGGAAACAACTGGGATATGTGGATTAGACACGGAAATGATTTCTGAAGATGAAGGAAATGAAATTTTCTCTGATCCTAATAACATGAAGACAGATTCTGATGGTGGAGCTTTAGAGTTATCTGTTCGTGAAACAGAATTGCAAGCTGGAGATTTTGAGGAGGGTGAGATAGTGGAAAAAAATAAACAAAAGATCAAAGCCAAAGTCAAGGAGCTTTTAGATCAACCAGAAATTAAAAACATTGTTGAAGATGAAGATGATAGGAAGAAAAAGAAAAGAGAAAAGAAACCCGATAAAGAAGTCAAAGAAAAAGTCAAAGGAAAAAGCAAAAAATCATCAGAAAATCCCTCTTTCAAAAAGTTAAGTAAAAGTGGTAAAGAAAGGAATTATAGAGAAAGAGACGATAAAAATAAAAATAAAGGTAAAGATAAGAGGCGAAGTAGATCAGCAGACAAAGAAAACAAAGAAAAGAAGGATAGAAATAGAGACAAAAAAAAAGAAAAAAGAAAAGACATTGAACGGTACGATGTCAGAAATGTAATATCTGATAAGTCTAGAAGAGTCAAAGATGCTTTCGGTAGAGATACTTCAAGGCCTAGATCCAGAAGTGCGGAATCCCGTTTAGGATCACCTAGAATCAGAAGATCTATTTCTAGAAGAAGAAGTCTATCCAGGGGCAGAAAATCTGTTTCTAAATCAAATAGGTCTATTTCAAAAGGGAAAAGGTCCGCTTCTCCAAAAAGGCAGTCTCCACTTCGAGGTCGCCGCTCTATATCACGGAAACGCTCAGTTTCTCGAGGTAGAAAATCACTATCCAGAGATCATAAGTCACCATCTCCTAGAATGAGACGAAGTGTATCTCCCAGACCTTTAAAAGTGTTTTCTCCAAGACGGCGCAGCATCACACCCAGAGGACGATCTCCTTTGATTCGTAACAGACGCTCTATCTCTCCCAGGGGACGACGCTCTAAATCAAGAGTGCGAAGATCACTCTCCAGGAATAGAAATAAAAGATTGAAGAGGTCCATTTCTAGGGGAAGAAAACCTAGTCCCAGAATTTATAGGGCTAAATCTCCAAGAAGACGAATTTCAAGGCGGTCTAGATCAAAGGGACGATCTATTTCAAGAAATCGCTCTAGAACTCCGAAGAACAGAAAATCTAGAAAATTAAAAAGGCATAGAAGCAATAGTAGCAAACGTAAACCTTCTAGGTCACCAATAAAGTCTAAATTGAAACGCAGAAGATCAAGAAGCGTCAGTCCAGGTATTGTGTTCTCAAGATCACCATCAAGAGATAACATGGGTCGCCCTCAGTGGCATGAAACACAGAAATCACCACTGTATCAGGACTGGACATCCGGTTCTCAATCCATGAGTCCCTCTGGACTAGTCTCTCCGAGCTGGACTCCACCTCCAATGGATAAGTGTCCCGATCCAAGGAATCTTAGAGTTATATTGACAACTAAGGATAAGACAAAGAAAAAAGAGAAAAAAAGGAAAATGAGCAAACGTAACAAAGCATCCGATCGGATTTTAAAGCATCAATCCAAGGATACAGGACCTTCCAAGGAAGTGTTCACTTCTGGCAATAATATTTTAGTTAGTGTTAGTTTTAATAAAAATCAAGAGGTACAAGATGTCCCAGTCATGCCCCCACCAGAAGTTGCACCCAAGAAGAAAAAGCGCAAGGCGGAATCTGTAGTTAAACCGAAAAAAGATAAAATTAAGGAGAAAGGTAAAAAGAAGCGAATAGAGAAAGGGAAAAGAACCAAGGATCTCAGCAACAAAAAACCTGTTGCCATTATTGACTTGGATAAATCACCATTTAAAGAATTAACACCCTCACCTAAAGCAGTTATTGTCCTTAGTGATAGTGACAATGGAGAAAAAGAGGAGGAGTTAATGGAGAGACAAGAAATGTTACGCGGGGAATTAATGGAAATGGGTTTTCCTCAATCAGAAGACTTGGAATCTCTTCCGCGAAGCCCTATGAGAGAAAATACATATGTGAATACAGCCGGTCCCAAAACACCACCGGAGCCGGCCATCAAGTTTACAATTGTCAGCAAAACCAATCCTCAGTTGCGAGCTGTCAACCCTCTGCACGAGGATGAAGATGAAAATGCTGAAGATCAAGATGCTAATAATGAAGGAGAGTCCGATAAGAGAACTAAGGAAGCTGTCCACAAGGGTCCCAACACGCCTCCCGAGCCACCCAATTCTCCCCCGAGCTCACCTGATGTTTATGATCCTTTTGAACCTACTAAATCAGGTTCTGCCACTCCCGAAAGAGACTCCCCAGTCCCACCTCAGATAGAAGTAGACAAACAAATTGAAAAATCACCCATCGAGCATTTACAAGTTCCTAGTATGTCATTAGAAGCTGCTCAAAAATCTCATCTCTCGGCTGATGATGTCATTCAGGCTAGACCGATCAGTCCAATGGAAAAAGTAATGGCTCTCTTGAAATCAACTCGAAGTAGCTTGTCTCCTGCAAACTTAGTTCCTGCATCCTTTACTGACCAGTTATTTGAAAGCATGAAGAGTGTTGAGACTGATTCTCAACTGTCCGCTTCCAATTCTGTGACAGCTCCTCTGACTACGGCTGTTGCTGTCACACCTGTTATAGCAGCTACCCAATCTCCAGAGAGAAGTAACTCCTCGGGTGCCACCGTTGTGAATAAAACTATTCAGTCCCAATCCGTCTATTCGGCAATTGTGAAACCTAATTCTCCCAAGCCGGTATATTCGACCGTGACTCCCACTATAGTCACTTCGACTCCTGCATATCTAAATCCATCCGTTCCTAGAATCGGTGCTTTCATCACGGGTACCCCGCCATTACAAAGGACAACTCCGATTGTCCAGCAGAGAATTTTGTTGCCATCTCCTACCAAGTCTAGTCCGTTGAAGACATCCGTTAACAAATTGTTCTCGGCCAAACCTTCACCCATAAAATCTACCCCTATCAAACCCATGCCTTCGAAAACTATCATATCAAAGTTACCGATGCCGACCATCAAACCGCTACCTGCGAGAAATCAAAAAATGACTAAAGCAGAAGCCAAGATGGGTCAAAATGGAAACGATGTGATAGAATTAGACACCGCAATGGATTCTCCATATTCTCCTGGATCAAGTGATTTTGGAGATTTATTCGAACCTCCCTCAGACAACGGGAAGCACTCTAACAGTGCCCCTTCATTATATCCTCAGAAGAAACCCAACAGCAAGGATGTCTTTGAGTCACTTTTTGGCATGAAATCAACCTCTAAAAATGCGAATAAGTCAGCCTCTGCTGCCAACAAAGCTTCTACAAGACAAGGGAAGAAGCCTAAAAGTAAGTAGTTTCTCTACCCTCAAGATAGCTGTGCTTTATATTTCTGTGGTCAATTACTATCATACAAAATTTTTTCGTGAGCTAATTAATTAATTTTTGTAGGTAAAACTATAGTCGGCGTCAAAATGGACGAAGACAGTCTGAAAATTTTGGATGACCTCCCGAGCTCAGCAGTTGAAATGCAGGTGAAGAGCAAAGTAAGAGTTTATTTTCAAAGTGTGAGAATATGCCTTGCTTTTTTTTGATTTTCTTTTATACTCTATAATAATAATGTAATTTTCTCAAGTAGTAAATTTGCAGCAAACTTGACCGTTATTATATATTTCAGTTTTTGAAAAAGCTGAATCGACAAGAACGAGTCGTGGAAGAAGTTAAATTAGTTTTAAAACCTCATTATAATAAGAAGCATGTCACAAAAGAAGAATACAAAGAGATCTTAAGAAGAGCTGTTCCTAAGGTTTGTTCAAATATTTTTTTAATATATAGCATTATTTTTGTCCAATATTTGTTTGGGGAAATGTTTTTTCATATGTACATCATCGTTACGGACATTATGTATGCATTGCATGTTAAAATATTAGTTATATCCTGCACTAGCCGCTTGTAGTCCGTTTCTAAGTGTTTGTTGTTGGTTGCAGATCTGTCACAACCGCAGTGGAGAGATTAACCCCGCCAAAATTCAAGCTTTGATAGAAGCCTACGTAAGAAAATTTAGGAAGAAAGCTCACCAAGTTAAATAGCATAATTTTTAAGTAAATCATAATGTTAATTATAAAAAAAACACTAGTAAAGTTAATGAATTAATATTTCAAGACTTCACACAGTACATAAAGCTATATTTTAAATATTCCTTAAATCTCAGTATTTTTTTTAAATATAACTTGATGTTATCCGAGTGGATGTAAAAACGTGCTTCTTCATCAATCATTTTTATTAAATACTATTTAATTTAATTATTTGTATATACACATTTTGTAATTTTAGAGATATTTCGGAAATATTTTTGGAAGAATCAATTAATCAGAACAGTGGTTATTATGTACCAGTAATGTAACAAATTTATTATTTATCGTTTACTGTATATTTAAGGATTTTGGTTTAGGTATGGACAGTTCTTTTATGACATTAATATAGAAGGAGTATATTTTCATTGCTCACTTGTGAAATATTTATTTTATCTGCATTCAATAAATACCTATTAACATCCATTCAATTACTGTAACTTATACAATTACATTATTTTATTTTACACAAGTTTTGATGTTATTGTAGTTAAGTAGGCATGATAATAAATAAATGTGAAATTGTTCATCACTGTCTTTCCCTATACGCCTACAAAAGTGAAACCTATGTGTAAATAAAACCACGTCTTTTAATCAAATCGCTTTTATTGCTCGTTCCATACACATGTGATAGAGGTTCAGTGCTACTGACTTTACATGGCATCTTTCAATAGCCCGTAAATATAGTTATGTCTAAAAATAATTCATCATATACTGATTCTTACAATTTCGAACTATGTCATTGATCATAGTAGTGACTCACGGTATTTTTAAAAAATAAAAATTATTATCGAAACCAACCGCATTTCCACATTTAAGCAGCTATGGCGAATCCTACCCTGTTATTTTCCATATCGAATTCAGTATAAAACTTTCCAATGAAAACATCTCCCAAAATCCACAGGGGTCCGTTGGGCGGAGGAATGTCAATGCCCATGAATCCTGACAGGCAAATAGTCTTCCCGAACTGCGATATCTGAAGAAAAATTTTTTTTTAGAGATAAATATGAAATACCAAAAAAATAATAATTTGGGTATTGTTTTTTTATTAATTGGTTTAATTTTTTTTTAATTCAAACATACCTTCAAGACATAGTCAGCTCCCTGGAGAGTAAACACTGTTCCATTGACTGTGAACTTGATCACAGGAAGATTAGGAATCAAGCTGCAGTCGACCATGTACTCCCCGCCCACCACGGGTGTGCCGCCGATGGCCTTGTTAAGAGCTTCCACTTCGGCCACAGGCCCAGCGATCAGAGATGTGCCAGTGTCTGCAATAGCCTCACATCCCTACAAGAGTAACATTTTATAATGTCATTTATCTGGGGAGCTTCATGATCATAACAAGGAACATTCAATTATTTTGATAAGATGTTAATAAATTTAATAATGTTTCACATTGTCAAGGTCAAATAAATATTTCCGTTAGTGTCTAAGCACTTTGACATTGTCTGCCCTATATAATCACAGCTCAACACATTTGCTGACAACCTATTCAATGTGAAAATTAATTACTTATTAAATAGTAAATAAAATATTTAAAAATAGTTACAACGCAATAATTGGAAATCTATGTAAGAATTGCTACCCGATTTATGATATACGTATTTAGTACATGAGGTATGCGGTAATGTGATTCAAGTAGTGGTGAGTAATCAATGTAAATAAAGATAAGCTGAACTGTATTTGTGAATACATATTGACATTTTAATTTAAATCAGCCAAAAAGTCATTAGGATGTCTCCTTAATTTGAAATGTATGTTATTACTTAAGGAATTTACGGAGAGTATTCATTGAGTTTTAAACCACACAAACTGATAGAGCCCCACCACTGAATGCAAGTATCTGAGCAGGTATGCCGGCACCACCGAGGGAAAATGAATTTAAAGGTGTCTGAAATGAATAGGTTATAAAAATTATAGCAAAGAAAAAAATGATATTCAATTAACCTTTTCACAGAATTTGGCGTCTCCAACAGACACACTGTCCATTTTAAATTGCCAATACGCCTTCCTGTCTACGCTCACATATGTGAAATCTCCCTTGTAATGATTAGGATCTGATCCACCAAATATAATTTCACCTCCTTCCTTGGCATCGGGGTCCCTATAAAAAAAAAGATTTTCACAGTGGATTTATTTACATATTTTCTAACAATAATAGGTATTGTATTCATCCATCACTCTATTATGTAAAACAATATCAAATCAATCAGAATACCTGTTGAGATAAAACGAGAATATTTTCTGTGAGACGAGTCCTTGATCAAGCATGTTGTCAAACACAGGGGTGACCTTGTCAACGGAGATGGAGCTGTAAGCCATTCCGAGAATTCCATCAAACTTGGCTGCGACAAAAGCGAGTCCCGGTTCGCTTATCGCTTCTGCAAACGTCTGGTCCTTAATGTTGAGACCTCCCAACTAAAATCAAAGAATGAATTTTTGTACTATCTAAAAATCGCAAGTTACGATAATAATACGATATTCTAAGAAATCCAACTTACAGTAACAATATCGGTAGACAGGTACCCTGAGAGACTACCAGAGCCGTATTGTATAGCGAATTCCGTGCCATTTTTCTTGAATGTTGTCGACTTTGAGCTGTCATATTTGTTGTGGAGAACTGAAAGTAATATCGCAGGTGCACAACACCATACATTATTTAATTTATGGTGTTTATTTATTTTATATTAATCTACAAGAAATGGCGTGAAAAAATATATACTAACGGCATGCTATATTGGTATAATGGCATTGTTTTGATGGGACCCAAAGATTTGAAGAACCAGTGTCGAAGACAACCTTAAAACTTTGAGGTGGCGTTCCAATTGTGATGGGACCATAATATTGAGCCTAAAATCATAAAAAAATAAAGCATTACTCAATATTGTTCATAAAAAAATTCTTCGGTTTAATTGAAAAAAACATGATGTAACAACATTTTAGGAACTAGTAAAAATAATTAATTTAATGTTCCGTGAATAATCTGTTTATATTATTTATTGAAAATTAGATTACTACCTTTGTGATTTCTCAACAGTCATTTGGAAAATAAATTGCGTATCGATTTCCAAATAGCGGAAAAAGCATGCATAGTGAATAAACAAGGGATTCAAAAAAGGCCAAGTTGCTATCGTCTTGACCCCGGATATCCAGTGAACTTATAGATAACTATATATATATAATACAGGTCTCTAAAGTGTAAACATTGCATATTGACTTAAAAAAGTAGTAGTAAGTAGAAGCAACACAATTAATAACAGCCGACGAAGTATGTGGGTTAGCTTAAAAGGAACTTGCACATGTGGGAAAAGATAAGAATACTATTTTTATAGCAAAAAAAAGAAGTGACTAATGAAAAAGTCTCTTGTGAAAAACAATATATCTTCATGATTCATTAAAAAGTTCAAAGTTTGCTTTGATATGATTTCCAGAAACAACAATGACAACAAACAGTATATTAATGGTGTCAATGATTTAATATAATCTTTTGTTTCGAGGTTTTTTTTTACTGCGTTGAATAACTAAGTTTTTATAAACAAAATAATTACTATTTTATCAGTGAATATTATCAATTTAATTAGTTTAGGATTTTTAGAAATTAGTCAAAGCCATATATTTATAATTAAGTTACGAAAAAAAATTTAATATTTATTATTTTAAGGTAGTATGAATATTATCAATTTAATTAGTTTAGAATTTTTAAAAATAAGTCAAAGCCATATATTTATAATTAACTTATGAAAAAACATTTGAATATTTATTATTTTAAGGTAGTAAATATTTTTTTCAATTACGTACATGAAATATTGTAGATTGCCTTTTATATAAAATATTTCAGTGATGTTTGAGTTTACCAAATAGTGAAGACACTCCCGGAGATGGAAGATTACCCGTTGGTTTCCCAGCTTCGGTGGTATTTACAAAAAAAAAAGTGAAGACACGTGGTATACTAAAGGCTCGCAAGGTATACGGTTTGCTTATCTTCAGTATAGAAATAACAGAGAAAATGTATCTTTTACAACTTCAATTCTAATGTAAGTCAATAGCTGGAGTTTTAGTTCAACATGAACTGTACAATTATTATAATTTATACTAAGAATACTTACATCGAGATAGTTGGACAAAGGCTCAGGAGTAGAACCCTTGTATCCACTGTACCGAAGTCTCACTTGGGCAACCTCAGTTCCAACTTGTTTTAAGGTGCGGCGGGCGGAGTCTATTTTGTAGAGGGGAACTCTAAAATAAAAAAGTATAACATTTATTTGTGATTGTATGCTTCTAAAATTATGTGTCATTATCATGAGGTTTGAGTTATTCAAAAAATAAATAAATTGATAACAAATGATTTGTGGTTTAAATTAAAAATATATTTATTACACTGCAAAAAGGAATACAGTTTAGTCATAACATGATAAATTTTACAGTAGAGCATTTTAATAATTCAATGTTAATAAAATTTCACAAAATGCCCAGAGGATGAAAAAGTCCCGATTTTCAAAATGCTAAGTCTATGCAAAATAAAAAACCTAATTTGACCAGACTATATGAAGTTAATGCCTTTACACAGCCAACTGAAAATTTATCTTCTCTGGCGACTGTCAAAGCTGATTGTATTAGGTGAGCGTACATAAAATATTAAAAATCTGAAATTCCACTTAACTCATTTAACAACAAAACACTCATCAATGCTTAATAGTAACTGAATAATAAAATACGGCCCAAAATAGTATTTAGAAAAACTAAATGGCTTCATTGAATAACAGAATTTGCAATTGAATGTAAAAAAAATAAAACTACTGACGGTGTAAACACAACTAGTACGAACAAAAATATTTACGTTATCGAGTACAAAACTAAGTGAGTAATTTATGACCACTTAATTCAAATTGACGCTTTCCTTGATAAGCAAAAAGATTAAAGGAACTATATATTTTACAGAATTAAATGATAAATTAAATAATTTTACTTTTTGATGTAATTTATCAGTGCTGTTCTATAAAATAATGGTAAATATTATGCGAACAAAAGTTTTTTTACATTTAAAATATACACGATAGGTAGAGTCGATTATATATATATAAATTAAACCTAAGAGATTCAATTGCAGAAATCATTATAATTGGGAAAAAATAATTCTCATGAAGCCATACTACGTATAAAATTAAGTATCTGCAAATCCTCACCTATTTAATTCACACGATGTAACTGCTAAAATAGCAGCAGTAATCAAAGCGTAGCGAATCATTTTTAAAGTAGTTTGGTTTCAATAATTACTCGTAAACAGTTGAATAGTCAGAAAAAATAAACAATAACTCCGAGCCGGGTCGACTGGCTCGACCATCAGCGAAAATCACAGTCTGAACTCTCGGATGACAGCGCAAGAAACGATCACAGAATACACACACACAAACGAAAAAACAACACACACATACAATAACAGAAAATATGCTAACAAAGTAATACACTTACCAAAGTCAAATTAAATTTTTTTGAACACTGGCAACTTTACATATTTGTTTTACTAATTCAATAAAAAAAACTAAAAAAATATTTTTTCATATTTCTATACATTTCATATTTCATATTTCATATACATCTATTTAAAAGTAAATAATTTTAAATGAACATTAATTAAAATTATAGAGGTATTCCTGATTAAAAATAACGATAAAAATGACTTATGTCAGCAAAAATATAATGTAAATTTGATTTGACCTCTGAGAATTTTTAACACATTTTCATAGACACAATATTATATCTGCAAAAAGGTTTATTTTCAAAGGCTAGATTTCACAACTAGTGAAATAAGATTTTTGAAACAATTGTGCTAAAAAAGTGCTCTCATTAATTAAAAAAGCTAACTCATCTGTCAAAAATTCAAATGTGAATAAATTTTAACATATGGAAATGTAAGTTTATTTTAAACAATCTCGACAGTAACTTTGAAATAATTATTTACAAAAATCAAAAATATAAATATTTTTTAAGGCCTGTTTTTTTATTTTGCAAAATAATATGAAATTCAAATACCGAAACAAGACGAACCAAACAATAATATTATTTAAAAAAAATTAAATATCGAATAAGGTGTCACAAACCTTTTATCTGGATCCGTGTTAAGGTGTTAATAGCTGTCTTAATTAAATTGAAGTAGTTTTACTTTGAAATTATAAATTATGCTAAGTTTGAATAATTTGCATATCTCAATAATGAGTAATCAATAAGCTTTCGAAGGCTCACTGATCTGTCTCACGGACCGTCGGTTGGTTTTTTCTGACTTAAAGCTTTCGATATCGACAACGGGAGGGCGTACCCGTGTATATCGGCCCTGTCAGGAGACGTCAGTTTTCTTGTTTATTTGTCGGAAAATGTAATTTCTACGATGATAAATATACTCACAAAACACTTTCAGCTTGATAATTGTGTGTTTTAATTGCTAGTTGATGGATTTATGATGGAGCCGCAGATGAATTTTGGCGATAAATTTGAGAGCTATCTATCGGAGCTCGGACACTGGTGAGCGTCGCGGGTCATAGGTCTACGTGCACTTTTCAATGAAAATATCTACATTTATCTATTTTGTTCTTTCAGGCACGTATGGAAAGGGATAATCATCGGTCAAGTGCTCTCGCTGCTGCTGAGTATGAAATGCGTTCTGTGTACGTTACTCCAGAGTGCGACATGGCAATTCCCTCCGACGGCTCAATTGATAATTCCCTACGCGGCCCTGGTGGTGATATTCATGCCGATACTTGCGTGCAAGAGTTTGAAGGGACCATTCTGGAAGCGGCCGTGGATGTACTTGGTGTGCGGCGTGCTGGATGTCGAAGCAAGCTTCTTGCTGGTCCAATCTCAGCGCTACACGTCCATCGTCAGCTGACAGCTGCTAGATTGCAGCGGTGTGGGCGTAGCCTTGCTGGGGGGCGCCTTGGCTGGCCAGCGTCTTGGAGTCATTCACGTTAGCGGTGCCACCGCTGGGCTTATGGCTGTGGGCTGTATTGTTTGGGCTGATGTGGAAGGGGCACCTACTGATGGTAATTCCCAGTTTTATATCTAAGATTTATATCTTTCCATAATTTGCTGAAAACATTTCTATGTAGAGGAAAGCACTTATAGGAAAAATAAATAAATTGAATAGGATAGACATATCACATCTGATAATATCATAGTTATATTTAAAAATATATACATTCAATCCACTGCCTCCTTCTTATACTGGAAATATTCTTGTGTAGATATTGTGTTTATACTTAATTTTAGCTAAACGTGTCTGCTACAAAATTTAATGGTAAGGTTTTATATGTAGTGGTCTATAACAGAAATATGGCTAATGGCAATGACTAAAAATTTAAGTGATTGTATTTTCCGAGACCTAATTATTAAAATTGTTCAGATAAGATACTGACTGCATATTTTGGTTGTAGGTCGCAACCAGCTCGTCGGTGACATGCTGTGCTTGGGCGGATCTCTTCTCTTTGCTATTGTGACAGTAATTCAAGAGATAATAATAAAAAAGCAATCGTGCGTGGAATACCTTTCGATGATTGGATTCTTTGGTTCAATTGTCTCGGGCCTGCAGATATTTGTGATGGAGTCTGAGGACATTTACAAGTTCCAGTGGTATAATATAGAGATGCTCATGCAGATTGGATGCTACAGTTTGGTCCAGTTACTTTTCCACATGCTTATGGCCCTGATGCTGAGAGATGCCGGAGCCGTCTCATTGCATCTTTCCTTTATATCTGCTGATTACTACACTCTTATTGCTGGGATACTATTATTTCAATTTAAGGTATGTTTGAATTATACTCCTAAAATTATTTTCAACTAAGCCGTAAATAATGTGTTTGGCAAATATAAATTTGCAAATAAGTAACATTGTTATCAAATAATAGATTTGCATTTAACTCTGTTACCCTTAAGGAATACTTCACAATTCTTACTTAAATACCAAGTAAATTACAAATATGAAATGATTGCTCCTGTTTGAATTATAATTTCTTTAAAGCTTTATTTATTATTATGTGAGATATTAAAATACAGAGCAAATAATTTATGACTATTGTAATTTTTTAGTTTCACGGTTTGTACTTCTTATCATACTTTTTGGCAATGGTCGGAGTGATAATGTTCAGTGCAAGGAAGCGGTGTCCGCGACTACTTGAGGAACAGCACCTACCCGAGGAGCGGCAGCAGGTCATCATTCACGATACTACTATTATTCAGGATAACATATCAAGGTAATAAATATACTCAAGTCTGAAAATCTTTAATTTCTTAAATTTCTTTTTAGCGTTTACAGAAATTTCTCATATATATACGTACAGGTACTATTAGTTTGTAATTCAATAGTGATACAACATATGAAAATAGATTTACTTTAAAAACATCACAATATAAAACATGTATTTGAATCATGTGATATTATATAGTTGTAGATATCGAATCTTTGGCTAGAGACTGATATTCAAAGGTGGTTGATTGTAAATTGCAGAGAATATGTGGTCCCTGTGCTGGATTGCTTGCCTCTGGAGAGCCTGGAGCCGCCGCTGAGTCGAGACACGACCTTCACTTCCTTCTTGGGCCTCCCACCTTTGTCGTTGAACCACAGTATATCTCATGACAATGGATCATGTTGATCGTAAGAAAGCTCAATTTAAACCAACAATAATGTCATGTATGCGGATTCACCGACAGGGGCTAATTTTGCAATTTTTGAATCCTTGACGTATAACTAAATGTATATTAGCAATTGGATTTTTTAAAATCAGTATTGAATGAAATACCTATAGATTGTAAGATATAATACAGATGGTAATATTTATTAAATAAAATTTTACAGTTTATTATCGGTTACTACCGCTATTTCTTTTTAAAGTTAAAAAATCGGGTTTCCTTACTATGTAGGGTGATTGTGATTTAAGCAGTTGACGATTGTGATAGTATGTCACAAAATTAATAATTCCTTTGATATGCCTTTGAAACTTCCAGTAATTTGTAAAATTATAGTAAAAAATAGAATTTGATCGCGATTATCTACCTATTTAAATTTATAGGTATATGTATCACCCAATTATTATGTTCTTTACACATTTAGATCTGAATATTATGATAGGAATTTATAGTGTGTAATAATTGATGAAACTAAATAATCTATCTAAAATAGCATAGACCGAAAAACAATTTACAAATCGAATAGTTAGTTAATAATAGAATAATCAATCCAATTTGCAATTTGCGCTAGTTGTAACAGTTACCATTAAAAATTTAGATTATTAGTAAATTTGTTAAGTTTGTTTTAATATTCGTATAATTAAATTTTTTAATATCTTTAACTCTGGCTGTAACCACAATACCTCTCCTTTGATTAATTAATATTGACTTTCTGTACATTTTTTTAATTAACATGAGTACTAATGTATTTTGCAGGCGTGTGAATGGCAGATTTGTATTACCTATATTTTTAATAATTATTCTTAAACAATCATCGTCAATTAAAAATGCATCAATATTTTTTATCATTATCAAATTTTATATGAAAAGCCAAGTTTAAACATTTTATTAACTTTTATAAAAAAATTGATGATTATATATGACCCTTTGATAATGATTTTGCCTTGAAAGAGTTAGTCATAATTTTTTTTCTCAAAATTCAACTGAAAGCACTCATCTCTGAAAATATTCTTGCTAATTAAATACATATCCAACGTAAAATTGTTTCTTTACGTAACTGCCAAGCTAAATGTATTCTTACAATTAATTAAATTCGTTTTTATCACCTAGTCATTTTTCAAAGGACAACATTGTAATATTACAATTTTTTGTTGAAGTAATTTACATTTGATTGAAATGAAAGATCATATAATTATAACTTGCCCAATGTTGATGGGAATGGATTTTATCCTAGGCTCAATAATTATTGTTGTGAAAAGTTGATTTGGTATGACCAACAAATTTTGCACGTTAAAGCTTCGCCGTTAATAATTATTTATAGTTATCATGGGTATTAAAGTAGGTTTTTATATGTCATTTTCTTCCATCTAATAATGAAAAGTGAGCTCGATTGTCTTTGGAAACCAAAGGCAAAATTGTAACGAGACTTTTGAGAAATCAATTTCTAAAAATGATGAGTAAAATGGCAAACTGTATTATTATCCAAGTCGCTTGGAAATTACGGCGGTAACGTGAGTGTTTTCACTTTACCATGATTGCATCTGGCTGACAAATTAAAAAAATATATATAAAGATTGAATAAAATTATCAAATAGCGACTAATTAAATTACAAATGATACGGTAAATCGTCCGAATGACAATATTTTGTAAAACCTAGATGAGTTTTCGTAAGATGAAAGCGCTCACCATATCATCCAAAATCCCTAAGCCATTTGGTTAATGTCAAGCTCGTTAAAAATATTTGAAAGAAGACTCAAAAATTAGTGAAACGTTATAATGAAATAAACTCTCAGCCAATATGATTCTCATTTATTATCATAAATGTTATTTGTGATTATTCCGAGTTTTTAATAATTAGGTAATTCATATTTTATAGAGTTTCAAATAAAATATAGTTGATAAATAAATGCTCATACAAGTTAAACTCACTCGAATTCTACCAAATACTAGCACTGCCATTTTGAATAAATGATTCATGTAATAAAGATTTTTTATTTGAAATACATGTGTAAATAGTTTAGTTAGCCAAACTTTAATTAGATAGAGGATGTATCTTTCTACTCTCATTAGTGAAGGATGAACTTTCCACTCTAATAATGTATTCCAACACATTCCATTTGTTCAGAGATACACCGTGCTGTACAATGCCTACTATTATATATTGTCTAAAGTTTATCATTTTTTCAAAGGTTTTTCCATGAGTGGAAGATTTCAAACTCAGATGTATTGAATGAGGAGTTTATAACCTCTTTACTCTCGAAAATTGAAGGGATTAGTAGACGATCGGCAGTGAGCATGCTATTCGAATTAATTATGCGGCTGTCCCTGATTAGTTATGTCTCCGACATTTGCCTTGTATACAATGAAATCTTCAAAGTCAGTATTATCTGCACTAACTACTAGACCACGAGTCAGTCAAAATACATTCTCTGACTGCAGTCAGACTTTTCATGAAAACAATAGATTGTGCTTGCGTGTTGAAGAATCTTTTTCGTGCATGCTCAGCCTTTGTCATTCTCGAGGAATGAGGCACGAGCTCCTACGTAGGCACTCCATATTCTCAGTGGAAAGTTCACAAACACCGACATGGCATTAAATAGGTCAATGAATAATAGAGGCCTGCCAGGTCCTGCACATTGTGAAATTAGTTTCACACGTAAGGTTGAAAAAAAGCTGAACAATACTTTTGGTGCATTTGTCTAATCCGAGGTTATTGGGCTAATGCTTCAGATGCTGAAATCAGCCGGCCATGTTGGGCGAGGGCTCCTCTTTGCACATGTATGCCTGCAATGTACTACCAATCTTAATATACTAAAGAGATTGATATCGTTTGTTAAATAACTAAGGCAGTATCTCTGAACAAACCAAGTATTGTGAATGTGTTCACCGCTAACAGTTTAAAAAATATTATAAAATTATTTAATTTAGAATAGACACACTGAATGTAATTTATTTATATGTATTTTATAATCTGTTGCCATCATTCAAATAACTATTCAAATATGAATTGTGATTTTAAAAATGTTAAAAGTGTAAATAAGGTTGTTATAATAATTAGAGCAGAGTTGCAGGCCAGTTTTGTTTCTGAAACCATTTTAAAATTAAAACTGAATTAAATCCAGTTCACAGTGAGTCCATTTTCAGTGTTTCTTTATTGATTTTTTCGACACTGTCTGTATGATGATCATTTCGTCATTGTATCTGCACGATGTTTCAATAAGATTATTAATCTTAAGCTTACAAGCAATGTCTGAGCAGGTGTACTTTTTTTATCTACACATTTTTCTGATACATTTAATATACTTATTAAATCAGAACTGAATCAAAACTACTAGTGTATACTTTTAAAATTTGGCAACATAACCTAAAAAAAAATAGACCACCATTGAGAAATACCTGGTTTGCATCTCTGCTTGAGAGTTCATTGTTCCGTTTCTGTGGGAGTCACTGATGAAGATACATGCACAGGTGAAATTCTTGATGTTACCAGGGATGTAGTAACACATAAAATCAGTGATGTATGTTTATTTATCTATAGTATTTGTCGGTGCTTACAATGAGCTAATTGTTACCAGCACTTATTTACATTGATCAACATAACGCTGTTCAAATAATATTACAGCTAGGAGCCAGAATTTGGATGTCACTTTAGAGCTACCACTGATTGTATCTGTATATTTAATTTATTTAGTTTGTTTTGTATGAAGGTAGAGTGAAGTTCACTATATTGCTGTTTGAATTGAAAATAAATATATATTTCTTTGGTTATGCTTTGAAATGACATCTGTTGTTCTGCTCGTGATTATACAAAAGTTACATGATGAGATACTGTTTACCGGAGACGTCGATTATCCTATGCACCAACACCAACAAAATAATATTGAAATAAGTATTGTTTTATAATTTACTAACTCAATTATTAAATACAATTTTTTTTACCATTTATATGGCCAATGAATGTTTCTAGTCTACTAATGTAATGTGATTTAGTCGATAAGGTCGTAATTTCTAAGTCTAGTTAATAAAATTTGATAGAAAATTATAAATGCAATCTAATGAGGACAATTTTTCCATGTGCTGCCAACAATTGCATATTTTGAGGTTAGTGGATTGGACAAGACTGCCCGCACTTTTGACAATGCTCATGTTTTTGTATTTCATTCCTTCATCATCAATCACATACTTCCCGAAAGATACTCGGTCAATGTTCAATATTCTAGAATTCTGGAGTAATTTCTACCGTAAGAACTGTCAACCTGAAATCATTATATTTGATGTATGGAAACACAACAAATCCTCGATTCAATGGATCATTTGGTATCTGAAGGGTGAGGTGAAGAAAAATCCCTAACTAATAAATACAAGTACCATGTGAAATATGCCAAGATTATTTTTAATGTAGATTGTCCGTTTATTCCAGAAGCCATTTGTATTGGCACGAAAATCACTGCATTTATGTTACATTGGAAATAATTTTTTAATTTATCAGGTTTGCGTTTGTAGATATTTTTTTTATGATTTTGCAGTAAATCCAGATGCATTTTTGAAATGAAATAAAAAAAGATTGTAATTTATTAGCGAATTGAAATTGTTTGTTAATAATGGGATTATGCACCTCGATCATTTTGTTAAAGAAAGAGGGGAGTTGTATACATATAAATAAATAAATAGAATCAATACATTGTAGTTTTTCTGATGTTTTGTAAATAAAACTTGATACTCGTCTTTCAAAGAACATGTCATAAAATTTTATATTTCTTATGAGAGAAAATATATGTATTAAATACTACAAAGACATTAAAGTAACATTTAATTTAAACATGTGGTGTTTTGTGATCTGAAAAAAGCCTTCAATTCGGTCAACCCGATGGTTTTTGAAGATTATAAATGCCAGAATTTTTTTTGTCATAACATACCGTGAGTAGATCGATTCTTTTATTATTAACCATTAGTTGCATTATAATTTACGATTTCTTGATATTTGTTTTCAGTAACCGCAGCGATTATGATTTGTGTGGGAAAACAATAAAAATTAAACCTAGCTTTACATTCATAAATTTTATTAACAGATTTACGCTAAAAAAGTAAATACTATAAACTAGAAAGATATAATTATTGTAGTATTAGAGAATACATACAGTAGGACTTATAGAATCCAAATCCGACATCCATTTTGAGAGCTGAACAAAAATTTATATTACATTAAAGAATCATTAAACATTATTTTATAAATAATTTTAACAGATTAAAAAGATAAATTAACAAATTTTCTTTTGCACCTTGATAGGGCGATGAGTTTATTTTGGGTGCGTTTTGGTGATAAACCCGTTACTAAATATTTATTTACATGATATTAAAGTCAAATCAACAGAATTCTTAAGATAAAATTTAGTGAGTCATCAACACTTTTTGACAGTAGAATTAAATATGTGATAATTTACAAAAATATATTATTTTCAAAAAATGCAGATGCCAGGTTTGGGCTCTATATGACAAACACATCCAAGGATAAAATACTTTTCAGAATGCAAGGTTCATGAAGATTACCGAGGACTTGCTCTATACATGGTAATTCATCCTTTTTTTCATTAAATGTGATTGGAAACCAATTTCTTAAATGTCCACGATAATCGTCAACCTGCAATTAAAACAAAATTATAAAATAAAAAACAAATAAGAACAGTTATGATTCATAATTACGATGAGGAGGAACGTACCTTCATCTTCACTAGCTGATACAGACTTCCTAGATATGGGTGTGTCAGGCCTAGAGCCACCGGATCCTTTGGAGTCCCTCGATCCACTGCGTGACCTCGATCCGCTTTTAGATTTGCTTTTTGACCTACTCCTGGATCTTGACCCACTTCTAGATCGTGAACGTGATACACTCTTCGACCTAAAATTAAAAATATTCATACATATTTAAATTTTCACAAATTTATCAAACAATCATTTAACAAGCAAATTATTTTACTATTACAATTATAAAATCTATATTACCTTGATCGAGATCTCGACCCGCTCTTGGAGCGTGACCTGGATTGGGATCTACTCTTAGATCGTGATTTGGATCTAGAGCCACTCTTTGATCTAGATCTTGAACGAGATCCACTCTTTGACCTGGATCTAGAGCGAGATCCACTCTTAGACCTGGACCTACTTTTTGACCTCGATCTGGACTTCGAACGAGATCCACTTCTAGACCTTGATCGGCTTTTGGAACCACTCTTTGAACGAGACCCACTCTTTGAACGGGATCGACTTCGTGAACGAGATCGACTTTTTGAACGAGATCCACTCTTGGACCGAGACCTGCTTTTGGATCGACTTCCTGATTTTGACCTGGACCGGCTTTTAGACCTGAAGTATTTGAAAGTGAGGTTTATTTACTATGGACTAGGATAATTTTGGTGATGTAAATGTGTAAGAGTAAATAAAACATACCTGTCGCTGTCTGATCGTTGTACGATTCTCTTTCTTTGAGTATTGACTCCACCGTCGCTGTCTTCGGATTCACTAGTGGAGATGGTCGCTTTTGACACAATTTTAGCCTTTTGTTTGGCACTAAGTCCGTCAACAGTTTTCTTAGAATCTCTGCCACCCTGGATGAAAAAAGTAAAAGATAGCATAATTTTTGTTTAGAATCCCAAAAAAGTGTTGATAAAAATGGTAAGGATGCTCCTGACAATAAATTATAATAAGAAAGATAGCATAGTTAGGAAATTGAATGTGTTTTTATGAAGTGGAAAATAGATATCGTCAAAATCTTTGTTTCTTTGAGGTGAATGTTGCGAAGGTTGCCTTCCTTGGTTATTTGACATTTTTTAACAACAAATACTTATTCAACAAACCTTCTTTTTGCCTTTCTTGGCGCGAGGCTTGTCACTGTCAGAGTCTGAACCACCACCCCCTTGTTTGCGCTCTTTCTTTTTACGACCAGCAGTCTTCTTTTCTCCGGGCTCTCGTTTTCGTTTCCGACCTCTCTCAGCTCTGCAAAAAGCAATATTTAGAAATTGACATGTTATGTGGTATGTAAAATAAAACACAGGAAAATATTTCAGAAATTAAATGCATAAAATCTCACCCAGGTTCTCTTGGTGCACCACCTTCTTCTCCACTATTGCCCGAATCAGAGACATATTCATCCTTTCTGCCTCGTCCGCCTCGCTTTCCGGATTTACTTTCCGAGGGCATATCCATGACAAGTGCTGCTTTGGTTTTCTCTTGGTAATCTTTACGCTTCTGGTGCATTTCCACAGAAGTCTTGGCCATTTCTTCTTCACGCTTTTTGCGTTCTTCTTCCTGTAGTGAAAAATTTTGATATTTAATAATCTGTACCACAACAAGGTTTGCTTCAAAGGAACATAAGAATAAGTTTTAAATATAACGATCAAATGAATTAGGAACCTGTCTTTTGCGAAAGGCTTCCTTTTCCATTTCTTGTTTGCGCCGAAGAGACTTTTCTTCCTCGTCAGCCCTGCGAGCTCTACCAACATGGTACTGAGCTTGAGACAAGAGGTCTTGGCATTGGCGAGCTTCTGCGGCTGCTAGCTGAACATCATATCGTAATCTATCTCCTCCGGTCGATTGTGAAAGATGTAAGAAGTATCTGAGAATTGTAATTATTTAATTGTTATTATGTAACATCTATAATAAATTGATGATTTTTCAAACAAATCATAGTCACCATCATTTTGGGAATAGGTTTACACCCTATTAATTTAAAAATTGCTACCAAATGATATTTTGGTTTTAGAATTTCAAATTACTTACTTGTGACTGAGCCCCAACTCGTGGACTGCTCCGAGCACGATGGGCAGGGCACTGCGGTCGTCTTTGAGAACATGGGCGGCTAGGCGGCGCAGGATGATGGCGGTGCTATAGAGCAGCGTGCCATCGTGTGGTGCCACACGGCGAGCACGCAGCAGCGCTGTGCGTGCTTCACGCAGACGGCCTGCATATGTTAGGGCACGCGCCAGATACACCAGGCCGTCCACATTGTGATGAGCGTGGAATTTCTTCAAGCAATTCTCATACTGTGGTAAAATTTATGTAATCACAATATTAATAATCCTTCAGAACAATAATATGTGACCATGTCCAGTAAGAAAATAAGCATTCACAATTTTTTTTTCATTTACCATCTGAATAGCACTGATGTACTGCTTCTGCTCTACATACACATGTGCGATGTTCATCCAGACGTCACAGAAGTCCGCTGTGGCCTCCCTGACTTGAGCAAATATGTCTCTGGCTTCATTGATGCAGCCCTTGTGAGCCAACACGGCACCGATTCCGTTAGCTGCCCAAATGTTGCGCGGGTCGTTACGCAGGACTTGCTTGTACATAGCTAATGCCCGCTCTTGATGACGCTTCTCTCTTTCTTTATCTTTATTCGGATTGTGCAGTGTTTGTAGCCAAACGTTACCTAAAATAAATATTTTTTTTCCAGCCTTTTATGCTTTATTGTTACAATTGATAACAGCTACAACTGAAGCAAAATAAGTTTATCAAAGCCAATGGCTCTTAAACTTTTGTTAAGTACGTATGTATAACACCAAGGGACAAGTTTATGTAATGCTGAAAAAGTATAATTTTTTAATCCTGTGAAAATCAATCTCAGTTTTTGTAAATTACTCTGGCCTCTGTCTTCCACATAAGATAAGGCTAGTAAAATGATGTAGAATATCTTAAGAGTTGCCCGATAAAAAAAAAAAAAATAAGAGCATACCTAAAGCAATCAACGAATAGGCATCAGTTGAAGTGGTAGGATTATTAAGAACTCTCTCGAATTTCTTTTGTCCGGGTCCCCATTCCATCTTGGCGAGATGGAGGTTCCCCAGCAGGGACCAAGCATCTGGATGTTCATTGTTGATCCTTAAAGCTTCCTTAAACCAATCACTAGCCTCATAGATTTGTCCCTTATCTCTAGCCATACAACCTAGCCTGGAAAAAAATAACAGTTAAAGCAGATAATATAATTTCAGTGCTTAAGACTCATCATGGAATATTTTGATAGAAGTTAGTCCAGTTTATTAATACACACTTGTATTAATAGAAAGGTAAAATTATATAGTTAGAGTTGAAATAATACCTTAAGTAGCAGTCAACGTAATTAGGATGTTCTTTTAAAATATCTTTGTACAATTTCTCAGCCTTGTCGAAAGTACAGAGCGCCTCATTCAAACGAGCAAGGTTATAAGTGGTTGTGACAGCTATCGAGTTATAATATTGCGCATCGTGTTCAGCTTCAATTTTTGACCTAGCCAGTGACTCTTCCAGATTTTGTTTGGCCTCCTGAAGGTTTCCGAGCCGGTAGTGGAGCGATCCAACGTTATTCAATATCTCTGCAGGGATATCGGCCTGAACTTTATCTTTAAGAATTTTGGTAGCTGTAGCATAGGCCGCTAGAGCTCCCTAAAAATAATACATTTAGAGTATAACATAAAAAATAAAAGAAACAGTAAGACTTAATATGTTTAGTGTTAATTGTCAAACCTGCAGATCAGACTGTTCTAAGATTTGAGCCAGTTCTATCCATGCTTCTACGTCATCGGGGAACTGATCGGTGACTCTCTTGAGGTGAGTGCGAGCGATGTCTCTTTTGGACTGGGAGCTGGAAGCGGCATACAGAGATCCCAGAATCTTCATTGTTTCATAATTATTTGGTTGCGCTTTTAAAACTTTTTCAAAGCACTGCGCAGCCTGGGAAAATTGAGCAAAAGGAAAAATACTTCAATAAAGAAATGTATGCATGGTACGAAAGTTGGATCAATCGAATTCAAATTGACAATATCAGCTATAATTAGGTTCTAGACTTACATTCTCCGAGTCTCCCCTGTAAATGTACATTTGCCCAAGTCCAAAGTGAGGCAAAACAAAGGCAGTGGGAGCAAACTGCGTGGCCTGATAGTAGTACTGGAAAGCTTGGTCACAGTCTCCCTGGGCGTGAAAGGCGCGTGCCAGGTGGTAGCAGCTTTCAGCCCTCATAGCCTCGTTCTCAGTGTTGTGGAATGCATGGAGTGCTAAATGTTGCACTTTATTATAATCCTATATAATAACAAGCATTTTAATTAGTTTCATTAATTACAAAGTTGAGATAGCTACCGGTGTTTTGACCAATGACAGTAATGTATCAATATAAATATATCAACCTGACCTCACTTTTGATATTCCTTGTAAATACATAAACTCAGTTACTGGATGATGAACTTACCTTTTTAAAGAAAAAATGATTAGCGAGGTGGTTTAACACCATAGGGTTCTTAGGATCAAAAGAATAGGCTTCGGATAACATAACCACGGCCATTTTATTTGATTCCGGATCCTGAAGATTTAATTTCAGTATAGATAAGCCAACAAGTGCTCCGACACAAGAATTATCCAACGTCAGTGCACGCTCAAATGCCATTCTGGAATAGAATAAAATATTTTATTTACCAAAAATTCATATAAATGGCACTGTTTTGATTTAAATAGCTAATAATTTAAGGTAAGAATTTAAATACAAGCTCAAATTATGAATATTCAGAACTCTAAAAAAATATCATAAATTAATTTTATCAAGATGAAATTAATTTAACACATGCTTTTTATTCTATCTAGCTGGTTAATAAAACAAATGTTTTTTTTTAATTATTGGATATGGACAAAAAGCTTTATCTGCAGACTATGAAAAAATTGATAAATACATAAGAACAAATTAGTTTAACATACTAAAAACATGTAATTAGATTTTTCATATATAGAGTACATATAAATTAAAAATAATAAAGATACACTAAAATAATTGTTACACCTCCAAGAAAAAAAGCCTTGAGTTGAATTGCTAGCATTCTGAGCAATATGTATAATTTTACAAACCTTGCTTTATCCGGATTATTCAGTTTCATGAAGCAGTGTCCCATGCCCAGGCGAAGCGCAGCTGGACAATTAGGGTTAGTACGGAGAGCCTTTTTGTAGAAGGCCAAAGCTGCGCGATAGTCCTTTTTGTTAAAGGCAATGCATGCTTTGCCAAGGAGGGAAGGAATATTATTGGGAGATTGATTGAGCACAAAGTTGAACTGGGCATCAGCTTGTTCCATTTTGTCTCCTTCGAGCAGGCAGAAGTAGGCACGGCCCAAAAGGTGGTTCTAATGAAAAAAAAAAAAAAAAAACAACATATTAACTTAAGCAATTCTTACTTTAGTTCATACTTAATCTAAATATTCTACAACATTTCACTTTATAGCTATGCGCAATACATAGGTTTTACTTAATGCGCAATAAATGGTTTGTATAGTTCTGAATAAGTTAATGATAGTATTGGTGTTTGCACTTACTTGGTCGTACATGATAATTTTATCTGCCGTGGTGTACAGAAAGGTTGCCTTTGTGAAGAGTTCTTTTTTCTTGTCTTTATTCTTCTCTCTGTTGGCCTCCTGTACATAATAGGCAGCCAACATGTCCAAGGCTCGCATTTGATCCTTTTCATAGTCACGGTAGTCAATGTTAGCATCGATACGCGATGCCTCCAATATCTTAAGGAAGTCAGTGATTTTGAATTGCTTATAATAAGCAAGCTAGAATAATAATAAAAAAAACAAAGACATCATTATTTTTCATAGTTTTCAGATATATAAATAATTTAGAGCGACATCTCGATCTATTTATTTATTAACGACGCATCATGTTACATGTTGCTGTTCTTCATTTAGAAAAGAAGAGGTATTACAGTTTCGAAACTTACCGATACGCTGACCCATGTACTGAGCTGTGCTCTCTCTTGACGGAGTATTCCAAGGACTTCATCTCCTTGTGGTAATTGTTCGGGATCCAATTCGATGACCTAAGATATAAGAAAATTCGTTTCTAGGTTAGAAAAAGAAAGGTTTGGTATCTGTCACTTGCAATTTACGCCAATATATTAGATATATTTACCTCATCCGTATCACGGAGAGGGATTTCTAAGGTCCCTGACATATTGAAAACAATTTTTATTATCAGCACAACATAATAAAACCCATTTCATAAACACCGAAACTGGAAGCCACCCACAGAAAGCCACTAAACAAACCATAAATTAAAAACATTGAAATGTTTTTAGCACAGCGGATAATATTCATAGACAAAAATGTTATATCATTTAAAAAATAAAAACGATAAATACGCACGTAAATCAACTGATAATAAGAGTTTTTGATTTTAAAAATAATAAATTTCGAATTATTTTAAAATACACATCAAGTAGGTTGTGGTTGACGGTGAAACTGTGTAAGTACAATCTGAATTTCTCCACTACGGCAGCACTGACCATAGACAAATACCATCTGTCACACTTAGCTGTCAAAATATGAAAAAAATGATTTTTATATTATATATTTTTTACTGTAAAACCTCATGATCATATTGATTGGATATTATGGAAAAAAGAATAAAAGTTCTCTTAAAAAGACCAAATCCTCTTTTTGAAAAATGGATCGAGGAATTACTAATATCTCAAGATAATGTCGGTAGTAAACGCCAAAATCAATTGAGGACTGCTTTGAATTCCTTGAAGAGGTATCCTTTAGTTTTGGAATCAGGTTCAGAATGCGCAATACTAAATGGATTTGGTAAAACATTGTGCAGCATACTTGACAAAAGAATAACCGAGCATCAAGCATTTGCTCCCTTTCAAAATGTAGATCTCAACTCTGTAGAATCATCTACAGAAAGTAGATTGAAAAGTTCTGTGGAGCTGTTACAAAATACAACCGCGAAAAAAAAGCGCCGTCTTCCTGAGAAAGAAAAAAATCATGTGATGACTCCAAAGAAAATAAAAGGTGCTTATGTTCCTAAATATAGGTCTGGAGCATATGCTATTCTAATCGCTTTATACAAGAAGGACATTCAGGCCGGCTATCAGTGTTATATGTTTAAAGATGAGCTAGTGTCTGAAGCTCAAAAGTATTGCGATGAGTCTATGAGTAAGTCCAAGCCGGGCTCACATTACACATCCTGGTCTTGTATGAAACTGCTTGTATCCAGAGAGTTGGTTTCCAAAGAGAGAACTAAGAAAATGAAGTATCAGTTGACCGAAAGTGGTTGTGATTTAGCAAAGCAGTTGTTGCTTAACACTGATAAGACTGAAGAGGACGACCTTTCTCAAAAAATTGGTTCTCCAATAAAAATCACAAATGTCGAACTTGATAAGAAAGTTTCCAATGCTGATAAATATTTAGAATATTTAAAAATGAAATATAGTTTTTTGGAGGCTACCACAGAGTATAAAGAAATTGTAAATACTGCTCCTGTAGTAATAAATGATATCAGAAAAGAAAATACGTATAATATAAATAAGGCTGATTATTCAATATTATTTGCACCTGATACTTTTGATATAATATTGCTGGTCGATAAACAGGAAATTTCAGGGTGAGAATAATTTAAGTGGTTAAATTATATAACGTACAATAGCGTTCCTTTATTTAGAATGTTTTTTATGGTTTTGCCTAAGTTTGCCTAATTTTGTCTAATTGCACGATTTGTTGTGACGTGTGTAGAGGCCTTTAAGACGATAAGTGATAAAATACAACAATACCATTTATAGTGAATATAATGTATAGAATACCCGAGTATCTTTAGTTTATTTTTATGTATTATAATATTCAAAACTTGCTTTATAATGTCATGATATTCGATCGATGACTAGAACAATATTTATACTTATTATTTTATTGATTTTTCGCAGAGCTTTGAAAAAAGACGATGCTACTATTAGAGAGCTAGAAAAATACCAGATGATTAAATACGAACTGCGACATCTAAAAGTGGGAGACTTCACATGGGTAGCTCGTCGCAGAGCAGATGGACAGGAGTTAGTTCTTCCTCATATAGTTGAGAGAAAACGCATGGACGACCTCGGGGGTAGCATTAAGGATGGAAGGTTTCACGAACAGAAGTTCAGACTCAAGCAGTGTGGCATTCCAAATCTGGTATACTTAGTGGAGAGCCATGGTGATAATCAGCGGACTGGACTTCCCCTGTCCACTCTTATGCAAGCTGTTACCAATACAAGGATTCAGGATGGCTTTATGACACATTTTACATCATCGTTGTCCAGCTCTATTAAATTCTTAGCTATGATGACTGGTAACTTAGCTAAAATATATAAGGTAGAAACTCATGCTATTTTGATTATATTCTGTATTGAAGTATTCTTGTCAATTATTAAGAATTAACATCAAAGGTCTTCAAAATAATTTTTATTCAAAATATGTTTTGTTCTGTCGAATTGGGATTTCTGTGACCTGTTATATGTCCAAAAATGGATTTAACTTTTAAATAGGATTTTTAATATTTATACACTTGTGATATAAATTAAAGTCAAGGCATCATGCTTCAAGTCTCTGCTGACAAGAGGTGCAATTCTTGAAGAACGATCACCGCTCTACGTATCATTGCTTAAGAATTTATTTATTTTACTGACATTACACCTTGGCACATGGCAGGTGTGAATAATTTTTTTTGTATTTACACACTGGAGTCTACTGTAAAAAGAATAATTTTACGAGTTAAATTAGAAGGATGTGCAAAATGACATAGTTGCTTACAAACCATGCAATTGCGTTGAAGTTGCGTAAAAGGTTAATGTTATTTATTTTTTTTTGTTTTCAGATGAAAACTTTGATAAGTTCTGAAAGTAATTCTAAGTTTATTGGTAATATGGAAAGTGATAATTTAACATTGGTGACTTTTAACCTCTTCAATACAATGGCGTCAAAGACTAAGGTACTCTCTGTCAAGGACATGTTCATTAAGCAATTGCTGCAACTAAAAGGAATCTCTGTTGAAAAAGCTGTTGCTATAGCTTCACTGTATCAAACACCTCTGAATCTTATGAACATTTACAAGAGTATGACTGCAGATCAGAAGCCAGAATTGTTGCTCGCTAAAATACAAAACGGAGGCACTAGAACAAATATTGGATCAGCAGTTAGTAAATCCATATTTCAATATTTCACAAGTGAAAAATTGACATGAATCAGTTGATTTTTATTATTTTTTTACAATAGACCAAGGAAAGAATTTATAAATAAATCATTTAAACATATTATTTTACACAACAGAAATCATCTTTTAAAATTTATTTTTGAATATGTTTTTGAATTGTCCCTAAATTTTATAATACACATATTTTTTGTAATTGATTGAGTTTTTTTTTTCATTTCCTTTTAAGATTGTGTGTATAAAAAGAACTAATCTTATTAATTTCTTATATACTAGCGGCTACTGACTTGTTATTTGTGGAAGTGAATTCGTTTATATTTTTTATATTCTGTGTTTGATTATCCTCATGTGCAAAGATTGAGAAATGTGCTAGCCATGTCGAATATACCCGCAACGGGCACTTCTGGCAGCTGAGGTCTAAATCTTTTGACTGATTTCAAATACGTAGTCATTTAAGCTTGCACAGGAAACATTGGTCAACATTTTTTTAGTTCATTTATATAGTTTTAGGTACAATGAGCAAAACGTGGTAGTATAAATGTCAAGTATATGAAACTTTCTATTATAAACATTTTCAAGATTTTTTCACAGGTAAAACACAGAAAACAGAAAACACGTACAAAAAAAGATAATTATTTAAATGAATTTATTAAATCCTAAAAATAGATCTTTATATTTAGTGGAAACACTCTAATGCAAAAACATTGTATGTACTTACTATGTATATATATATGTTGTAGTATATATTTTTAAATATTTAATGAACATGTTTTCATTAGTATTTCAAAGCTTACAAAAAGATACGCAAGACTAAGATTATATTCACACTCTATTTATAATTTCTTATTAGAATCTGCTTTAGATTAACACAATTCTTATGTAGATCTGGTTGTGTAGATTTCCCATATAGCAAGATAAAAATCTTTTAGCTTCAGTATTTTATTAAATTATTCAAAATAATATTTAAGTCAAAATTGACAAAACATGAACTTTAATAGTGTATTATTTTAGATGCATAATTCTATGAGTATCATGCGAGTACAACTTATCTGTGTTTCGCAAAAGTTAATTGTCTAGATTGTATTGCTAACATTATGATTTTTTTTATACATCAATTCGAAAGCGATAAAAATATAGTTTTCACCATCAATTTATATAAAGTGTATTATAACACAAATATATATATATCAAGATAGAAAATTTTCAGAGTGGTTATGAGCTAGCTTGGACGCGAGCTGCAAAGTCGTGAAGTTAACGCCCTTGTGGAATATTCCATGTTGTGAATTTAAGGGGTGTGAGCTTTGTAGAGCTGTGTTATTTTATGCCATTCTACAAAGCAACAAAGTAAATAGCGCAGGCACATGAAAATATATTTTTAAACACACCATAAAATATTTGTGTTACATTGAAACAATGGCAATGCCATAAAGCACTCTGGCAAAAAGTTTCCGTCAATAATGACGCCAGAGCTGCTATAGTGTCGGGTGCAAAGTGACATGTTAAATTTTTAATTATGAATTTCAGTACCGAAGAGTATTTTGGTGCATTGCGCTTGTCGGAATTGAAACGCTCAGAGGCATGGCGTTTCTTGCAATCGACTTTAAATTGTAAAGCCTTATTAAAATGGTAATGAGGATGAAATTTTGAACCAGCAATAAGTAGCAACGTCGAGGCCTTTAAAGGATATTCCTGGTGCCATAATAATCCTTGAGGAAATGTTTCAGCGAGAGAATAAGTATTTATTGTCACTTCAGTGGCGTCGGGTCTGAAAAATTAATTTTAATACAATTAAAAAAATATAATATTATAATCATTTTGAAAATTTCATATTACGTAATTTGATTGTTTGTGTAAGTTGCAATGCTGAATTCTACTCACCTTTGCGTTATTAATAAATACCGATTATTAGTATTATAATATATTCCGTTTTATTATATGTTTATAAATTCCAATTTATCATTGTATTATTGTAAACTGGGAGTAATCGTTAGATCATTGAGCGCACTCCATTAGGCCGAGGCATTATACTAATGGGTACAACCTACCGTCTAATGATAACAATATTTCGTGATAAAAAATGAGACTAGACTTTAACGGATTAAGTGGTACAATGGCGTAATATATCCACGGAGAGTCCACTACTTTAAATTTTTAACTAAGCAATAATATAAGTTTTTTAATCTAACCGAATCGTCCAACATGAACTGGGTGAATTTTTAACTCCGCATATGGCTATAAGTTTTAGCAGAGAGTGCTTTTAATGCGTAGAATTTTTTTGTAAGTATTAAGTTATATATTGAGTGTTAAACAAATTCAAGAAATATATATATTTTTTTATTAAAACAATATGATGTAAAACGGACAAAATGATAGGAACATTGTGGGAGTAGGTATGTTTTATTATGGTTCGAGGCGTTTTTGGCTTGCTCTCCCCTGGGATGACCTGAAGGGCTAAAGACGGGAAGGGGCGACCTATTTTATTCTTCGCTCAATAACACTGCACAATCTCTGCCCGAGTTATACAACCTCCATTCTCAGCAAGAAAAACCAATAACCCTCAGGTAGCAGAAGCTCCCAATAAAAATACACAGGTGGATGCGTGCCATTACGCCCGCCGCCCCAACTGTAAAGATATCCGCAAAAATAAATAATGCAACAAATGTGTAACAGAATATATACAACAACGATTGGTTATGGAATATGGAGTATTACATATTAAACCTGTCAATCGTGTTTATATGTAAAACTGTTCGGATTGTTGAAAGTCCCCCGCCCTGATAGATGAATTCCAAACTGGCGTGGTTAGTCTCACTCCAGTTTCAATTTGGCTGAAGACAATCTGTTTTGCGCTTTGTAATGAATGGATATCGTTTTTTTTAAAGAAAACATTAGATTAATAAAATTAAAAATAAATTAAATGATTTCTATCGAATTATGATAGAAATCATTTAATTTATTTTTTAATTTATTATATAAAACACAAATTAATCACACTATTCAAAGCGCTTTTAAACAAGAAAATAATACAAAAAAATAAAAGGTGTATTGAGGTGCTGAGCCTCTTTGATTATCTCAATTAAATTGATTCATCCCCAGCTTGTTGCTGAATACCGCAACACGATAAAAATATTTCTCGACTAACTCGTTTCAACGCAGTGCGGTTTCCATTTTTTTTTTCTGGATGCGATGTTTAGATTCCCCACTCAGTCGGTCTGAGTTAGAATGCCTCCCGTCTATTGTACCCAATAAAAAATAATCTAGTTGATAATAATTTAATAATGAAGTAACACGCGAGAAAACCGTAAAAGTTAACCCCGAATCTGCTATAAGATTACCCGAGACTCCTCTTTCCACCGGTCTTAATAAATAGTTGCCCAAATAAACCCTCAGACGTTTTTAAGGCTTTTTCTTCGACCTTTTTTTTTTTTTTTTTACCTCAAACGCGTGAAAACACGTAGACAGGTTTTATCGCTTTTATTAGAGTTGTAACACTCAAACATTTGCGTGCTGTCTTTACTAGGATTGTGTTACTTTTCTTTTCTAAACGTGAATAATAAAATAGGAAAACTTCGGCTTTGAAGTTTGCACAGTGGTTGCGAAGAGAGCTAAAAATATTTTTAGTTTCTTTGTAGCTTTTAAATAATAGCATCACTTGGATATAAAATAAAATGAAATACTATTTTTTTTACGTTTATTATGATCCAGCGTGTTGTAAACATCGAAATATATAATGACTCAAACAATCGTATATGTCTGAGGTTGCGGTAATTTTTATTATTATGTGATTATGTACGATGTAATAAACATATAAAGCCGAACTTTGATTATTACTATAAATAAATGGAGTTGTTATGTAAAAGTACCTTTCATATTTGTATAAAAAGATAATATGTTCTGATAAGTACTATAGAAGTTATCAAGCGTTATTATATGGAGTACCTATTTTATCTGAATATAATGCAAATAAAAACGAATAATTTTATATACTACAGAGACAAGGATTCACAAAGACAAGGAAAGTTCATTCGCTGTAAAATATAAATATATTTTATAAAACTGTCTTATCATCATCATCGTGTCGTAGCTTCAATGGCAAGGCAAGTACGTTTAAGGTTGCGAGGTTGTGGATCACAAATGAGGGAACAACAAAGTGTATTTTGGCTTTTAATAAATTAATGTTATTTAACTGGCGTTTTACTAATCGTACCTACATAAATAAAGATGAGTGGTGTAGCCAATATTTGTAATGCCTTTGTGGGTAATAACTTCATGTTCGGCTAACAAGCACCTCAGCCCTCAGTGGTTGTAAACGGTTAGGTCAGAAATTATTTTGCTTCTGTGAACTGCTTTAATATTAATAAAACAAAGCCTTTCATCATTCGTTATGAAAATTTAAAGATTGTTATAATAGTACACTTTTTATATAATGCACACCTATCTATTTCGAGATATCCAATTTAAAGGAAACTGATCCTAATTGGACTGGGTTGTGTCATGGCACCCCTGAAAAGCCTTCCACCCCTCGGGACCGGAAGCAGACCAGCTCCACCATGCGCCAATCTACATTATAATAAAGGTAGGTTTACAAGCTGAAGAATTTATATTCGATTGAAAGTCGATATATTAATTATGCTCAGTTTTTGCTGCGGGATTATAAGTATGTATTTAGTTTATTTATATATAATATATATATTTGCTCATTTTCTTCTTTAGCAAGTGTTTCTCCTCAGAAGAGCTTGGAGATCATTTCACTGAGCATATACTCATGCTGAGCCTGTGTTCATGGTTATCTAAGGGGAAAATAGTGTAGTCGTGTAGTGGGTCTTGTACACCGCAGTTTTATATTGGAAAGAAAAGTATGCGTAATGCTGCTGCCCAATAGCATTATTATATTAATATTATCCTTACAAAGCTCTCGCGTTTAGATTTTAACATTTATTATTCATCTCTCCGGCCTTCTGCAGAGCTGGCCTGGGCCCCGCTTTCCAAGAATACCTTCGTCTCTCGGTGAGTATAATAACGGATATTTTCTCGGAAAATAAGGACAAAGGCGCTACACATCCGCGTTCTAGACATCTTGGATAAAAAATAATGGTGGATTCCAACACGCCTTCCCGAAGAAGAAAAAAGAACATTCCGGAAAAATGCTTCAGCGATTCAGGAGCGAAATTAACGGGCTGGAAACTGGCTGCGAAAAATCGGAAGCTATCATCGCTAAGCCATTTTTTATCGATACAATTTTTAAGCTCCCTTTAAAACGCTCGCGCGGTCTAGTCACTGGTACAGTGATTACCGATATCTGATACAGATTTTATGTGATTTCCCCATATAAAGTTAGCCGAATGTCGGAGACGCGGTTTACCAAACACGGTCGCAATTGATTTTAACTTCTAACGGCTTACCTTATAATTTTTCAGCCTGCGGCTCCTGACCATCATATGAGTAGATTGGGGTGAATAACACATCCCAATCAAATTATTTTAATAGAGTAAACATACCCTGAAGTAATGGTATCATTTGTGTTCGTAGGTTTTAAGAGGGCTACTTTTTCAAAAATTCCGTTTTCATTCACCAACCCGGACACCAGAGGTCTCTAGCGTAGCTTTCAATTGGAAACTGAATGACAGTTCTAGTTGGACTAAGTTTTGTTATTTATGGTCAATTATCAAAGAAGATTTTTTTTTTTTTAATATTTAATAAATTTATATTGTTGATTTTTCTTTTCAAATATTCAAAAAGGAATAAATATTTATAAACATTTTAAAATAATTATTGTCATATTTAACTTATTGAAATTATGCTATAAAGCCACATTTCCATGGGATTTTTTTGTAAACTTTGCGTGAATTCAGTAAAATTGCAATAAATCGACCACTACTTTACCTTTTTACAAAAAAAATTCCAAACAAGAAATATAAATATTCACACTGAAGTCAAAATCCGTTGTTGGAGGTTCCATATTTGAGTTTTTTGATCATTTTCTCGTACCTTTTGCGAAAAATCGAATGCACCAACCAAAAAAATTTAAATGCAAAAAGTTAGATAAATCCCTTCTTCCAAACGGAAGCTTTTTTTTATTTCTAATAAATACTCAATACTCTAAAAAAATCAGTTTTCAACATACAAAAATAAAGTGACATAATACATATATAAATATATATATATATATAATATATATATGTATATATACACGCATATATATATATACATATATATATATACTTATATGTATGTATGTATATATATATATATATATATTTATTTATTTAGACATATGTATGTAAATTATAATAAAAAGGCCCAAATATATATAATGAAAACACACATCTCACCAAAAACATTTATTTATTATTAATTGAACAAATATATGACACTGGACAGAAATCTGAACATTATACAGGTTATTTCTTTTCTTCTTCATCCAGTGCCTCTCTTCATTGGAGGCTTAGTAATGTGCAATTGTCCTTGTACTTGAAAATACCATTCGTGGTGGACGTTTATAGTAATATTCTGTTTTTTATCTATTTTCCAAAATTTTAATTTTTTGTTGAGAATTGCTTCTTCAACACTTGTTCCCGATATTGATAGTGGATATTTTACTTCCACAATTTTATCACCACTAATTCCATCAGGTGTTGACGATCTATCAAAGGGACACAATTCTAAAAAAAGAAGGAATTTACTAACTGACAAGATGATTATTCACGACAGTTTTCTTATTTTTCCTCCAATCGATTGATTTACAAGACACTAGTAATATATAAAATAAATTTACTCGTTTCGCTTTTGGATTCTTAGTATGTATATGAAAGCGAGTATTTTCTTGGCATTTTGAATTTTGTCACAAACTGTCCGTCGCCACTGTACATGCAATTATGAATTTTTAGGTTAGACTTCGTTATGATCTTGACGAATATGGCCACACGACCAATGACTGTTAGACCAGGCATCCTCAACCTCCAGCCCGAAACACGTATTCCAAAGTGAAATATGCAAGAAATGTATATAGAAATCGACTTACTGATTCTCACCTTGATAACGTATTGAGAGTAGTGTGTAGCAATTATAAACCCGATTTTTCTAAAATAAAAAAGTTTTATCTCAATATCACACTAAATTTGAAATAGGCGTTTGGATATATTTAGGTTTTAAAGATTAAGATTTAATACATGGGAAATAAGTGTAAAACCAAGTCCCCACTAACTAATTGCCTGAAAAAAGCCATTACTCAAAAATATTGCATGTGTGACTTGTAAGAAAAAAAATGTTGAGTATCACTGGGTCGGGTATTACGGTCGCAAATGCTCCTGTGTCGAAATTGTCATTTGTACAAAGTAGCTATGTTGCCAAATTGACATCTTAGAGAGAGACATGCTTTCAATGCAATGTTGCCAATTCTAACAACGACAAACGAGCACAGTAGCCTAAGCTGTCATCTGCTCCGTTCTCTATGGATCAAGCATGGCTGACACGTCACAAATATTCTAAGTAGATTTTTAAATAAAATACATTTTTGTATTTTACTCGCAAAATACGCACAAATTTAATACAATTAATGTTTAAAAAGTGACATGATGAGCTTAAATATCTTTTTTAATAGATGTCAAGCCTTGTACAGCGATAAATCAACCAATAACGATTTTTAAATACCGAGAAACGAATTGGCGTCATGCTCGCTTGGAGGCTATCTCCGTTCTGACAGAAATAGAGGGCCGTTTTACCTGGAGAAATCGTGTCATTTGATTTATTTAATTCTTAGTTTATTATTCTATTGATAGAGTTGATTTTCTTACAGAGTATTAAAAAAATATTAAATTATATTTATCTATTTTTTATTATTTAATTAACGTCCATTTTCAGGGTAAAATAAAATCTTGAAGATGTTGAAAAATTGGATAAAATGACGACTTTTTAAAACCAAAGTTTGATAAAGATTTTTTTTTTTTAATTTTTAAATTAATAAGGCGCACATGGTTTATATTTAATCTTTTAATTCCAATTGAAAAAAAGACTTTTAAATGTTAAGGATTCTTGGAAAATGTACCGGACGAATCTCACAATTCCTACACTTCAATCGGAAAAACACACATTTATCATATTAATAGTAAATTTATAAGGAATAAAAATATATTGTGTTCGGAAGAAAGAATGTATCTAACTTTTTGCATTAAAATTTTTTTGATTAGTGCAGTCGATTTTTCGCAAAATCGACCTGAAAATGATCAAAAAAACTCGAGAAGTGGGACTTGGCCCTTAACGGTTTTATATGGCCCCTGTATCAGCGGAAAAAACATGGCATAACAACCAAGAACGCAGCATTTCTGAAGCTAATTTAGACAAGAATAGTTGTAAACCTTCTTAAAAATATTACAGTATTTATTTGACTCGATTACTTGTATCCAATTCTCGCAATAGGAGAGTACAATTATTGATACACTCTTCATTTTAGTTATCTAAGTTTATGTCTTCTGCTTGCGGAGTAAGCACAAAAAATTAATAGCAGTCATGTTGATATTTTATTATCAAAGTTTTAATTTAAGTGACTGAGTGAATAACATTGTGGAGGAATCTCTGCGCTAAAGTTTCTAGGCTGAATATATTATGACAGACTTTTTGAAGGTGAGAATACCAAAATGTTTGTAGCTTGCAGATGAAGTCCCCGAAAAAGTTTTTTGGTGATAAAGCGATAACGCCCCGGCCGTAGATGTCTACGATTCCTGAATTTTAAAATACTTATTCATCGACTTTCCCCCGACAGAAAGCACACACCCCCTGCTGCTGTCTAACATACAAACTACGCCTCTGACAGCCTTACACGACATAGTGTTCCAGGGTGAGAACGCATTTTAAGATCGGCAGCAGTATGTGCAAACATTCTCAAAAAAATATATATATATAAATGCGAAAACTACGGTTTTATATTGAATGAAGCTGGCAAATCTCAAGCTCAATAGTGTGTATATGATTCTACTTTGGGTGTCTCTCATCAGAGGAGGTTGGCGACTATCTAACTAAGCATATACTTATGCTGAGACAGTGTTCATGATTTTTTCACGGAGAATAGTGTAGTGGGTTTAAGAAATCAAAATTTGAGGTGGGTGAGGGGAGGCGGGAGCTGGAAGCTGTGAGCAGGGATCTAAAGTTTAAGGATGAAAGTATGTATGAAGAGGTATAAGAAATCAAAATTTTAAACTGCAGTGTCCTTCGACAAGTCTGCGTATTGCTGTTGCCCAATAACATTATTATATAACCTTTTCCTTACAAAGCACTGGCGCTTAGATCTGATACTTCTTCTGTAGCAGGCTGCAGAAACAACAGCAAGAGCCCCCCCATCTCAACAAGATACTTCCAGAGTACACCCCTCCACAATCATTCCAAGTCCACTACTCCATTATCGATTCTTTACAAACGCTCAGGGTACAGAATGGCAGCCACAAACAAGGAACAGAATGGGGAGAGCGGGGAGGTCTATTTGATTAGTCAAGTTAGTTAGATGAAGTTGATATTTTGTTAATGAATAAGTTGATTTTTTTGGGTGTTGAGGTGCTTGAAGTTATCTTTGGGGATTGTCCCAGCACGAGATCGAAATATTGGAGTACTCAAAGCTTGAGGCAGCTCATCACCCAAAAACCCCAATCAAGCCATAACAGCTCTCAAAATCTACAAAAATACACTGGATATAAATCTGTATAGTTTGATGAGTAACAAACAAGTAAATAATTGCAACAATTTGAATTGGAGATAAAAGATATTGTGGTTTAAAAATATATACGAATATAATAATTAAATGAATATTTACTTGGTAGCAAATATATGTTGAGATATATCAAGGATTTTGAGGTTATATTAAAGAACTGCCAGTATAGAGAGAAATGGGGGTGAGTTTTGAGGAATATTGGACTGTGAGGAGTAGAAGAGGCTGTAGAGATAAACACAACCAGAACAACAGCGGATGCTCCCAGCCATGAAAATGAACAAGTATTTACATTAAAAGGTACTTAGTATGCTGTAATCGTCATTGTGTTAATTCCAAAGCACATTGCCTAAGTGATTGCGATTTCTGCGAAAACCTAACCCAAAAGCGCAAAAAAAAAGTTGCGATGTAAATTAAAATTATTTTTTTTATTATTAAAGTAATAATCTTTGTCTAGAAAGAAAAACACAATTAAGTTATACTAAATTATTCAAACATTTAATTACGAATTAAAAAGCATTGAATAATCATAAAAAATAAAGGCTTCTCTTAGCCAGCGAGAACAAAGAAATATGAAAATTCGCTCTCTCGGACGGAGGCTATATTCTTGGGAAAATATTTACTCCGCGAATATCTTCTGTTGGTTTTTCGGCCGGAGGGATTTCGGAGATGTTTAACTATCCGGCGATAGTAATAATACTGGCTGTAATTTTTATAGAAAAAATACAATTCGTGTACTGAACACGATTAAATTGAGGTTGATCTAAAACGACCCGATATTCGACTTGAGTTTGAGCTGAAACGAAATATTCCTTCAGGGAGTGAGTCCGACGAAAGCTCTAAACATAGAACCAAACGAAAGGCAACTTACTCGTTACGTGGTATTTTACTATATTATATTTTTGAGGCTCTGGATAATGAAATGAGACAAAATCTATTTAAATTATTTTTTTTTTCGTGTTTTAGGGCACATCTTGATCTTAATTTCAGATATATATTTATAAATAACTTCTGAAAAAATCATAGTTAGTTTAAACTGGAGTTTGCCACATTTCTAGGGGTGCAAAAAATTCCACTCAGTTTTTTTTTTGTGAAATGATGATGACCATCCCGTCCACTTTAATTATAAAAATTGATTTTTACAAAACTATATTTTTCACAAAGTAAACGTCTTATCACTAAATAGGATAACTTCATGTCTGTTATCTCATATTTTATTAATCTGGAAACATGATCTGTTTTTGTGTTCTTATCTAGGATCTGATTTGCGGATCAGGTTTTCTGTTATTTTTGTTATGTTTTTATAGTTTGGTGTACTATTTAGTATTTAAACAGTTTTTATAAAACATAAACCATTCGGAATATTTTATAATTAGCAGTCAAAAAAATGTTACTAACGAGATCGTTTATTAAATCAAGGTTTTGTTTATGCCAGAGTAATAATAAATCATTTAAAATATATATTTACGCGTTGATTTGATTTATTTATTTTAATTAAAAGATATATTTTAAAAATTTCAAATCCAACTTAGCAAAAAAGATGGCAGCATCCACTTCAAAGAGTACTTCAAAAAAATAATTTAATAGGTTCAAACTGAAGGCATTTTGTTTCCTCTTTTACGAGGAAAATGATTAAAAAGAAGCACTCGAATCTGGGGTGAGATTATTCGAAAGGATAAATTGTATTTATCTTTGAGTTATGATTATTTGTAAGGAGGTTTTCGCGTTTCTCTGGTCTTATCATTGCGGGGAGACGAGACCCGCGGACGCAATTATTCAAGCATTCACAGAAAAGTGGATTCAGCGAACATGAGTTATCTGAGCACTCCTCTCTGAGATGGTACAAAAATGTCGGGCAATTCTTATTATATATACGCACTTGTGTATTGTTCAAGTGTGTGTATTTAATTGGGCTCTGATCTACACACGAATGTCACGGTAGTTAAAAATACATATAAGGACTATATGAAACTATATGAAGTGTTTGGGCAGCTGGTTGAATGAGAACTGGGATCCTGACCAGAAAATTAAATACTTATATGATTAGGCACTTTTTTTTCACATATTGAAAATGATTTTAAGAAACTCTTAGAAAAATATCATCGTGACTTGTGTAGGATTCGAACCAACATCTCCAAGCTTAGATGTAGGTTCGAACCCTACACAAGTCACGATGATATTTTTCTGAGAGTTTCTTTAAATCATTTTCAATGTGTGAAAAAAATGAGCCTAGTCATATTAGTAAGTAATATAAACCTGTATAGGTAATTAAAACGCACTTGATTGACATTCACTCCACAAAAATAGAGGAATTTACATACAGGAATTTAAAGTGAGGACTGAGACAGCACGCAGTATATTTAATAATTTGAGGAAGGCACTATGCTCAAGAGATATAACCCTGAAATCTCACTGGAGATTCGCCAAATGATATGTCGTCTCAGTTTTCGTTTATGGAGTTGAAGCTTGGACACCCAAGACAGCTACAGAATAGGAGAATGGGTTGACCGCATCACAAATGAAAGAGTTTTACACAGAATGCGTAAAAAAGGGAACTCTTGACGTTGGTGAAGAAGCGAAAGGTCTCCTATTTTGGCCACATTGTTCGTAACAAAAAGTATGCCATCCTCCAGCAGGAAAAATTGAAGGAAAAAGGGGCACTAGAAGAAGGAAATTCACGTGGATGCGGAATTTGCGTCAGTGGCTGGAGATTGGAAGTACGACCGAATTGGTGATACTGGCCCAGGATAGGGATATGTTCGAAGAAATGGTCACCAACCTCTTATGAGGAGTGGCAACAGAAGAAGAATAAGGATTAGACATGATGATGAAACCAGGTTCTCATGTGTAATTATTGAAACTAACTCTAAACGAATTTTTATTAGATACTTCTCGGGCTATATAAATAGCGAGAGTGTTAGAGAGAGATCTCGTCATTTGTAATTTGAAGAAACAAGTATGAGTGAATTATTTGAAATTTTTCTAAATCAGCCATGGTATGTCTAAGAAATTTGAGAGGCACAGAGAGGGAACACTTATTCAAGCGTGGGGCTAAATCTTCTTATGAAGAGGCAGGTGTCTCTGGCAGAAACGTCCTCCAGGAGCCGGGAGCCATGCGGGACATCGGAGGCCTCAACGCACAAAGACTTTGACTCCATTACTTATTCACGGTGTACTGCGGATGCCAGGCTCCTGCATAATTTACCAACTCGGAGAGTATGATCGATAATCTCCAGGTCTAGATTTCTCGAGCGAGAATTACATACGTAACTTATAAATAGTTACATTTGTTTGCTCCAGACGCGGCTAGAGTGGTCGGTCGGGGCTGCCGAGGTCGGGAGGAGTCGGCGTGACGTCACCACTCGGAAAAATACAATATTACCTGCTTCATCACATAAAAGGCTCCCCAATTATTCTATTCCAGGAGCAAATAACTCTTGTTTTTATTTCGAAAAGTTGTATGACCCATATAATATTAATGAAAGTAAAAGCAGGTACTTTATATGTTATCACGAGCATGCATACAAATGCCACTAATATTGTGTCTAGATCTGAATAAATTTATTGTAATGGCGAGTCCAGATTTCATTGTTGCTTTTGTATTGAAATATTGCCTCGCTTCGTGGAACTCCTTACGCAATTAGAGTTTTGTTTGCGCCCATAGTAACTCGTAAATTTAATGTTATTAGATTTGAAGTGTTTTGATATGGAAACTTGATACAAGTCTGTTGTACGGATATCTCTCATGCAGATACTGTATGTTGTATAGCGCATGTTACGAAACGCAGATATCGCGATAAAAAAGCTTAAGTAACCGTAAATAAATTCAGGAAATAATATATATTATTTTCAGTATCGTCGTTTGCCAATATAAAGCTACCAGCGAATCGTGTTTATATAAAAATATTTATATAAAATATCAATCGGAATGAACCAAACATTTTAATCGCTGCCCTTAGCGGTTTGTATTTTTTCCTTTTACGTAATAATTGTCCGCAGTTCTATAGCATTTGTTGTACCTGATCTTCACGCGATGTATAATAAACTTACAAGGCGAAATTAATGTTTCTATATAAACTTTGGCAATGATAATCAGGTAAAATCTGAAGTAGGCAGGAATCTCAAAGAGTCTCTCAGTAACACAATCGACCTTGAAAAGTAAATCTATCGAAGGATGAAACATCCGCAAAATAAAGTTGGTGACAGCAGACAAGATAAGTTACGTCTTGTTTGTCCACCATTTATCTTGTTTGATGTTCTCTCCGAGTATTTTTAGTGTACGAGAAAGGCGAGTCGGTTTATGTGGAAAGTTTTTGCATTTTCCACTCAACAGACTTGGCCAAATAGCCACGCCTCTCTGGATACTTCAAGGTCGCTGGGCAGACATTCGATCATGACGAGTGAATAAAATATATTTTAATGTTTACTGTATCGTGACCTTTATGGGCGTATCCGTAAAGTCGTACTCAAGAAGAATGAACGCGTCACAAGGCAAAGAAAAAAATATCTGAAACTCTAACTTAATATCTAAGTTATTGTTTCGTTGTTATAAGAAATATTAAAGAATAACTCGCTAAAGTTTTTCCATAATTTATGAAGTATCTAGATAAGCAGGTTATTCGCGAAGCTCCTCGAATTATCGAATTATAAGTTTAGTAATACAAGAAAGTATGAGCTTTTTTACTATTTTTTTTATAATAAAACGGTATACTTATATGAATATATATATATATATATATATATACATTTATATATATGTGTATGTGTGTGTGATTTTTTCCTAGTTCTATTAGAAACCTGAAACTCACTCTATTCTTATGTATATGATGTATCGCGAAAGTAACAATTTCAAATAGTACTGTGCTATTTGACTGAAAAAGGTCTGTGATATATATAAAAATATATTTAAAACATAAAGAGAATCGCTAAGTAATAAATATATAATTTAATTACGATAGTAACAATAAATTCACAAAGTAAGCAGCGGATACTTATTTTACTTAAGGCAGTTGCTCCCAGCCTTTTAATTGCCTCTGGTGTCCAACCGGACACCAGAGGCAGTCCATTACCAGGCAAAATCGTGTCATTTAATTAATTTAATTGTCACTTTATTTTTCTATATCGAAAGTTGATTTTTTTACAGAGTATTGAAAAAACTATAAATTATATTTATCTATTTTTTATTATTTAATTAACGTCCATTTTCAGGGTAAAATAAAATTTTGAAGATGTTGAAAAATTGGATAAAATGACGACTTTTCAAAACCAAAGTTTGTTAAAGATTTTTTTTTAATTTTTAAATTAATAAGACGCACATGGTTTATATTTAATCTTTTAATTTCAATTGAAAAAAAGACTTTTAAACGTTTAGGATTCTTGGAAAATGTACCGGACAAATCTCCAAATTCCTACACATCAATCGGAAAAACACATATTTATCATATTAATAGTAAATTCATAAGAAATAAAAATATATTGTGTTCGGAAGAAGGGATGTATCAAACTTTTTGCATTTAAATATTTTTGATTGGTGCAGTCGATTTTTCGCAAAACGGACTAGAAAATGATCAAAAAAACTCGATTATGGGACCTAGACCCTTAATATTTCTTTGAGGGTTTTTTTACGTTGAGACATTGAAACGGCGTCTGGAGCTGCTGCTGGAGCCGGTGGGGCAGAGATTGTATCTCCTGACGATGAAGAATGGCCACGAGGTCAGGCCTGGTGCCATGCACTGTCAGTAATTGATGGTTCTGGATGAAAGGCTCTTCCCGGCGAAGGAAAATAATGTCTCGGAGGCTTAGAAATTTGTACAGCGTGGATTATCTATCTACAAGAATTGAGCTCTAATTTTATGCCTGGATTTTTTAATAGTTTTTTGCGTGCTTAAACTGCTATTTTTTTAATTTCAACTAGATTATTTTTAGATGTATTGTACCTCCCTTTCTGTGATAAAAAATTGCAAGTCTTTTTATCTAGACGATTAGAGCGTAATTAACCACTGGGTCGGTGAGTTTTTGTTTTTTTTAATTAGTGGGTTGAATAGGGTTTTTATTTAATACATTTTTTTATGTATAAAATATGCTGTGACATTATCACTTCTAAAACATATATAAAAAAAACTTTTAGTTTTAAGCTTCAAATATAATTTAGTGATAAATTAAGCAACGTAATTGAATTAGCAGACAAAAATGTGAAAACATTGCCCATGATTTAAAGTATGATTTAAGACGTAAAGAGGCAAAACTTTATATATATGTATATTATTTACTCACAGCATTTTGTGTAAGTAAAATGGGTAATTGAAAAACACAAATGCACAAACAATCTGGCATTGTATGTCTTCCAGCAAATCACGCTGCTTTTGATTTATACGTTTTAATTGAAATGAAATTAATTGCAGCTTTATTGATATCTGATATACTGTCTAAGTAAAAATAAAACACTGCACTTATAATGGCGCTTTGGAGTAATTTCATTTAAGAAAGTGTGCAATATAAAAGACGAGATTTTTCAAAGCGCCGCCGAGCGTTTCCTCGCCTATCTGGGTCATCTCATCTTTTCTTTCCGCGGGCGACTTTTACAAGGAGGCATCGGAGAGAGACAAGCCGGATACATGATCGGTACCCTCCCCCCCCTTTACCCTCACCTTCCGCCCCCCACCATAAACCTTCCACCCCCCCCCACCCGATGCAGCTGTGACGTCAGCTGGCCCCGCCCCTCTGACGTCACAGCCTGCAGGTGCACCCGGTAATGGTTAAGCGCTCGCTGCACGGCGACCGAGAAGTACTACGCATAATTTATATATATATATATATATATATATATATATATATATATATATATATATATATATAGTAAACTTGGGGGGGCATCAAACATGACTCGCCAAGGTATTTCCAAACGTTTACACGCCTTAGGGAAAAATCAAAGGGAAGGAAAATGGGTGCCGCAGATGACAGATGGCAAATCGAACCACTCCCGAAATTTAGCTTTTGCGGCATGAAATAAAGAGTTTCCTGCATCGAATTGTTACAAGCAATGAGAAGTGGATGTATTTAGAGAATCCCAAACGCAAAAAATCGTGGCTTTCGCCTGGCGAAGCGTCAACATCGACGGCACGGCCAAATCGTTGATGCAAAAATTTAGAGTAAATACGATGCCGTTCTTCTTTATAAATATTGGTTGTAGATAAAATGTATCGCATGATGGGTTATAGATTAACTTAGACTTTTTAAAAATATGAAATAAATTAGACAGATTATTGAATTGAAAAGTACAAGTAATATTTTAAATATATGTAATACTTTTGTGATTTGGTGACCGATTTCACAAACTTTTTCCGTTGACTCTATCCTACGAAGCTTGATAATGCCAACGTAAAAGTTTGGAAAAACTGGCCACAAATAAAATTAAAACACATTGAAAAGTCCTAAAAGTATTATAATGAAATTCTGCCGATTACTTTATGTCAAAAATATTAAGTATATTGAATGTAAAATTTATCATTTTAGAGATATGTAAATATCATGACCGATTATGTCTTTGAACAACATGGCAAGCGAAGCCTGAACACCCTGCACCCTTATGCTATTACCTTGTTCTCTGAATGGGAATACGCCTGAGATCAAAAGGGGCTGCGGAGCCTCCCGGAGCCCCCCGAGAGCCTCCCGAGGGCCCTCGCGATGTGGGTCGAGTGATCGGCCTCCAACTCCATCCCCGGCCAATAAATTACTTTTTATGCCTGTTTAACGGAGTGCCTGCCAAATGTGCATGCCATTATGCAAAGTGGGATAAACTAGAATGTAATCTGCGCTCTATATGCATACACACACGCACACTTAGATACACAAAATAATAAAATATTTCTACTTTATTTGTAAGCCTCCCTCAAGCCCCTACAGTGGTTCTGATAATATCTCAGAGTCACGCGTTCAATATAAATATATAAATATCAAATATCACAGAAGCTTGAATCGGACACAAGCTCACATTTTTGCAATATGTGGATTTTTTAAAATGTTAATTTGTGCTACTAGATGGTTTATATTATATGAGTTTGTCATTAAATTGGGTCTTTATTGATATCGTAAATTTGTTGCTGATCAAATAAATACAAAGTAGATAACGTGTTTTTCCACGAAATCGTTCAATGGAGTGTAAATGTTATTAGGCTGTCTGATATACAAAAAAGTCTGAGATAAATAAGCTGTATAACTTCTCATAAACATATAAAACTCCTGATAGCATTATCAATCAAATGGAAAAACTTTGTATCATTATTGGAGACATCGTAAACTAAGGGAGATTAGACACACGCGTATTTTGGAAATATCTACTTCAATATTTTACCCATTTGCCTAAACCGTGATACATATTTTAAATCTAATGAGCAAACCATTATTTATGAGTATTTTCAAAAAATATGAATAGTCAAATGGCTAGTAGAATACAATCATCTGATAATCATTATAATATGTTAACCATTTGGCAATTCAAATTTTTTACATAAATCTGGAGTATAATAAACTACAAGTCTGTCGTGATTTTTTTTAAGTTATAATATATATTTTTTGCTGGTTTTAAGGAATAATACATATCAGTTATTATTTTGAATACTATCCGAAAATAAAATTCGCAATTTTCATCCATACTGGTTTATAGAGTTATCCACGAAATGACGAAAAAAGTACCCAAAGTAAAAAATCTTTTTGAGGATTATTCACGTCGTTTCATGTCTTAAATGATTACCGAAACAGAGAAATACAAAGCAAATAAAAAAACGGATTAGTAAATAGAAGAAGTTAAATCGCCGTAAAAAAGGTGATGAGGATGGCCAATTTTCAGTTTTTCAGTGGAAGCAATTTCAGCAAAAAGTTTTTCGTAATTCATTCGTAGCATATTGAAATATAACTAATAACAAGTATTAAGGTGGATTAAGCCACTACGACTAAACTTTGCGAAACTTGGATGAGCGAAGAGCTGCGGAGGCTTTACGGAATGTAGATTATGAGCAAGGGGATGTAGAGCGAAGGCTTCAAAAAGCTTTAATCACGTATAAATATTATGATAACGTATCATTCGGTTAGATTACGTGATTAATTATTATAAAAAGGGTTTTTATAAAATATATACCAAATATAACCTACTGCAGCTGTTTGTCAAGGGAAAAAAGACACTGGAATGAGAAAGTTATCCTGGATGCGGAATTTGCGATAGTGGCTGGAAGTCGGTAGTACAGCCAAATTAGTAAGAGTGGCCCAAAAAACAGATACGTTCTGTGAAATTCGTTCTACCTGGATAGGAATACATTATAAATTAATTTATTTTATTAATTTAATTTATGAATAAATAAACATTGAAATTAATTATTCACTCAACTCATTGTTATTTTTTAAATTCATATATATATATATATATACACGCAAAGCTCATACTACTGCTTTGGGAATGAATGATTAATTAATATACTGTTTTTCTTTAACACATATGCTATACAATAGATTCATTCACTGGAGCAAAACGACAATTTTTTAAAAATTTGTTGTCTCGCTCTTGCACACACGATATCGAATAGAATAATTCATTGATTCACTCTGTCTCGTTTGCACATATAATCCATATGAATAATTCGTTCATTTAATGCCAACCAAAATTCATACAATGTAATTCACAGGTATGTATGAATTCCATCCTTTTCACCGAGAAACAAGAAAAAAGCTCAATAAATCATCCCCACATATAACCGATATATTTTTTTTATGATTAGGACGCTTTGATATGATAGTGATTTTTTAATTTTTTCAACTACACGCCACTGATGTACGTGGCCATACACTCCGGTATGGCGGCACAGAATGGTGATATTATTCTGGATGAAGTGCTAAAATGCCAGCGTGCGGCTTCCTTCCCGGCTATAAACCGATGGCAAAAACAATATGGCGGCCGTGTCCGTAAATATAAATATCCAGTAAGGCGGAATGTTCCATTTTTACAGCACCTTACGTGCGAAATGAAGGCGCTGGGAGGTTTTATCTTCTTTCCTCATGTACAGGGTTACTACTGTACAAACGGTGGACAGTATGAAAAATATATATGTATATTCTTCTTTATCAAATGCTTCTCTTCAGAAGAAGTTGGTGATCATTGCACTGAGTATGTACTCATGCTGAACCAGTGTTCATGGGATTTGTAAGGAAAATAAAGTGTAGTGGGTCTTCGGGTTCTTCTACACCGCAGTTTTATATTGGAAAAAAAAGCTCTGGCGTTTATCTGATACTCCTTCTGTAGCAAGCAAGGTACTTCCAGAGCTCATCCCTCCACAATTATTCCAAGTCCACTGCTCCATTACCGATACTTTACACACTCTCAGGGTACAGAATGGGTAGATGTAATATTAATAAATATTATAATTGATACACACTGCTGGAATGCTCTCGAGGGCAATATAATATATTTGTAGAAGCCAGAAAGAAGATACTAATATATCCTTAGAAAATATTTTAAATTAGGCTTGAATGTTTCAGATAGATCACAGTGAATAAATGTATATATTACATATACTCTGAAAAAAAAACTCTTTTTATTTCCCCCCATTTGTTTAGTAGTAATACTGTACATGATTTTTTAACATTTAACGCATACTTTTTCTATACCCAACTACTTTTTTTAAAATTCAAGAAATTTAAACAAAAAAAAATGGTGCTGGCAGCCCTGTCCAAATGGACGACTCGCTGGTATGTTTTTTTACCAGAGCGTTAACCGTTTCCTTCCGTGACGGTAAATACGTACTCGTTTAGTTGGCCAATAAAAAAGAAGAAAACTCACCCACTTTGCTTGGAACAAGCCTCCAAATTAAATCAGGGTTCGGCGGGGGTTGCTAAAATTAAACCGTTTGTTAGCTATAAATTAACCGTGAACAGAATCCGGTCAAGTTTATATTCCCTACATATTTATAATAAAAGGCCGAAAGACACATAGATTAGATTATCTATTATGAAGCATATATAAGTTATAATATTAAAACAGTTTCAAAAATGAACGGTGGTTTTATTTAAACGCGTAGTTTTTACTTATTTTCAAGTCCATCATTTTCAAGTCAGTGCTGTATGCTTTAAAACTTGCAATATACAGGTATAACTATACGATGATTAATATTTATACAATAGCGTATTCAAATATTTTTAATCAAGTAAATTAATCATTTTGAGTGATATTCAAAATAAAAATAAAATATACTGAATGTGACTACATATAATATAATTAAAAAAACATAAAAGTTTTTTAAGAGCTCATGTTTTTTAGGCATTGCGAAAATTAATTACTATGACATCATGGTAGTTATATAAATAATTAAAAAAATGTTTGATTCAAATCTGTGATAAAAATAAGTTAAAAAACTTAAATAATAACAATCAAATAATCTGAATTGATTTTGTAGATTACTTTTTGTGTTATTAAGTTATCATTATTATAAATATATTATGTTTTTATAAATTCCAGCTCAACAGCATGCTAGGGTTAATCTACATTTGTTGTGATCTATTGAAAATAAATTAATGTATTTTATGCGGTGAAATATGATTGTAATCATTATAATATACCGACAAAAACACGTGCCAACTTTATTAATTCTGAATATATAATAAAACGCTTTGAATAATGAAACGGTATCGATTATGAATATGGGATTCATATTATCAAAAGGTTTTCAGTAGGCCGAGAGCGAGGTCCTTGAACAAAAAATGTTAATTGTATTCCAGTTAGTACAGAGCTAGAAGGGTGGCAGATTTAGACGCGTTTATCTTTAGGGGTGGGTTTGAGTTCAGGAATGACTAATTTTGTATGCATAAGTGAAATGTACGACCAAGTATTCATGATAGTAATATTCAGATTTAAGAAATAAAACATATTTTATGTATCGTTGATTCGGCTGCTTGAAATGTCTTTGACGTTTTGGTCCCCGTGCTGGGACCAATTTCAAGGGTTTTGTTTGTGTGCTCTTGTCAAGTGATTGTCGACTCGTTTGGAGAGGTGCGCTCAATTTAAAGAATTGATCATTTGGCACTAAATCTTCGCGAAGAAGCGTTCAACTGACGAGTTTTACAGACGACGAACGATTTTTTTTGGAGACGACTCACGCAGATAGACTTAAAGTGATGAATATGATACAATAATTTTTCAATAACATAAAAACAATGTGTTACAACGGGAAACCCCGTAAGCGATACAGAATGGAAAATTATTTTTTTGTTGATCGGTATGTATTTATATAATTTTTTTATTGTTGATCAAAGGTTCATTCGACGTATTGCGGGCGAAAACAGGAGTGAAAATAGAGATACAAATTGTATCGTGTGTACTCGGGCGAGGTCGGGGGAGGTTGGGGGTGGTTGGGGGATGTCGGGGGAGGTCGGGGGAGGTCGGGGGAGGTCGGGGGAGGTCGGGGGAGGTCGGGGGAGGTCGGGGAAGGTCGGCCCACCCCGCCATGCAGTAGTGCCGCCCCTTGGTTATTTTCAAAATTAAATTCAAACTTCAAGCGTGGCCTCACAAACTTCTTCCCTCGAATAGCTTCCATTGGCAGAGTTGAGAATGTGATGTCGAAAAATCACTCTACATAATATCTCTGGAGCATAGAAAAAGTTACAAATAAAAGTACCTTCATATTTTTTAATTTGCGGATATATATAATCGTGGTTGTGAAATTCCGCGCTGAGCTGTGCTTGCGGGTATTGACTAATCGTACCATTTATAAAACAAAACAGCCCATTTGACCCGGCCGCTGAAAAAGGCACAAAAAGTTTGAAAACTTTCCTTTTCCACCATTAATTTGTCGGGCCGTCCCGCTTTTGCAAATGAAATATTGTATCACCTCCCGCGGTATTTCATCCGCCGTGTTTCTTTTTTGCCGGCCATTTTGCTTCATTCGAAAATCGACAATTAACGCAAAAACGTATCCGTAAATTTTGAAATAAATCCCAAAGCCCAAAGTGTATGAAAGCTACTGAAATATGTGCTTTGTGTTGACTTTATTTTTTTTATGTGCATTTAAAAGAATTTATTAATGTCAAGCAACAAAAAACTGTTATTTCAAACTTAAATTCATGCTGTTTTTAAGGCATAGCGAAAAATTGAAATGGCGAAATTTTTGAATGAAATTTTTTTATAAACTATTTTTATTATTTTAAACTAGAAATGTAACCCGTCACAGAATGACGTATTCTGTATCGTATAGTTTGAACTGACAATTTGATTTCATTTTGTACACATATATTTTGAATAACCGGATATTAATTTCGAAAGCAAAGCCGTTCTAGGAAATATCACATTTAGTGTCACAAACAACGAATCACTTTCACTGCACTGTTCTTTATTAGATGCAGTCTTTATCACGTTCAATTGTGCTTTTCTTTTTTAATTACGTTTGCTGTGCTTAGACGGTTTTATTTTTTTAGGAGGCATTTTAAGTTATTAATGATGTGATTAATAATTTCTAACGCAACTAAAAAATAAAATTTGTTCTTGTGTCAAGCTGACATAAACTAGAAATTTCTTGGAAGCATCATATTTTGTTTTTTTGTAAAAATTCTAAATTTGAAATTCTCGCTGTGAACAACAGAAGCATATAATTCGTACACAAAGCATATTTGATAGTTTTATTTAATTAGTTTATGAATGAAAATATTATTCTATCGTCTTGAAATTTAGCACATAGCTGCGGAAAAACTTACTAAGCATACGTGCAAAAAATCAGCGTTGTATCTTTTAAGATATTCTATAGAGAACCAAAAAATGAAACATACACACACACCAACACACAATGGATATTATTATAGTAGATTAGATATAAGTACTGAACATTATTATTAAATATGTTATTTGTAAGGTTAAATATTATCTGGTGGAAGACGAGGTGTCTCATATACCAATTTTCATTAAAAAAGTAACACACTTCCCAATAGCGCAGTACTTAATGCGGTCTATTCGCGCCGCGCAGCCTGCGGGGGTGCCATAAAAAGGGATGTCGCCGGGAAGTTGTTTGATGAAAAATGCAAAGGATAGCAGCTTCGACTAGGAAATAACGGATATTTTTACGACCCGCCCCCGGGGGATGATACGATATTCGTTCGACGTCAGAGCGCGTTAAGCGAGCTGAGATGGCGACCGTTCCTTGAAAAAACTGTGCCAGACTATTAAACAGAGTATATTGCCGCTCTAACATCGGTGTCAATATTTTATAAGTATAGTATCCGTAGTCACTTATAATTTGTGCGCTTACATGCACACTTTCTAGTTCATTGGTTTGATAATAAAGCAGCAGGATGGCATAAAATAGATTCATAACATTTATAAAACACGATTGGACGATAGCCATTTGTAATAATACTGCCTAAAATGCTTACACGTAACTCTTGCGATGTCATAAAATATAAAAGCATTAATATAATTTTTGAGTGACTGCGATTATTTTATGTTTGATTGTAAAGCATTAGGGATTTTTTCACATGTTAATTTTTATTGGTGTATGTCAAACTGAGTGATAATTAATATAATAACAAACAAGGAATTAAGTAAGCAATTGTTATTAGGAAGAGGTAGTGATTGTCAGGCGGTAAGGGTAATTTAAGAGTAATATGAGTTTAATGTCCCTGACAAATATAGGGTTCTATATAATGGCTATTTTTGTGACCGATTCTATACAAAAACAAATGCTTTTCATTTGTGAAACTGATTAATTTCAGTGGTAGTTTATTTATTTGTAGTGTATTTATTTGTAATAATCATCATTCTCTCTTTTTTTAACAACCTTTTACTTACTTGCTTGCTATTATATAGATTCTCACTCAGTTTCATAATGCCAACTTGAAAGGTTGGCAAAACCGGTCACAAATAAAAATTTACATAAAATATTAAAATGGAATACCACCAAGTACTCTGTGTCAAAAATATTGATTATTTGGAAAGCATTAAGTATTTTATAAAATATTTCTTGTGATCTATAATGTATAGAGCTGCTTTTACATATATGAAATATGCAAGCACTTGATTGCTATATTTTTTTGTTACACAAAAGATAAAGTGATTTTTTTGATTACAAAAAAAAAAATAGCATAGTTTTTAAAGAAAAAAAATAAAATAAAATGGTGTAAGCGTCTTTATTAAAATCCCTCGGGAGTTCGTCCTCAAGGCGACGCGACGGTGTCTCTTTACTACCGGCGGGTGTCTCTTTACTGCGTCGGATGAAATATGACCTTTTTGTATGGACCAGCGACAGCCTCCGCGATAATGAGGCTTCGGGAGATGAAGCAGAAATCACCGCTGATCGTCCTTTCTTCCGCCGGTTGTAAATCATGCGGCGATACAGCCCATTCAGAGGACGTCCCGGCGGCCTTTTCAGATTTTGCGGCCCTCAATACGAGCTCTTTCAGTGATAAGGCGTGAAAGGGCGGACCTCCCCCTCGCCGAGGGTACACGGAAACGCTTCAGTTTGGGGTTGTTGTCGCCGATTCTAATTTTTGAGGCAAGAAAGAAAGAAAAATGGCTACTGAACTAACAAAAGGTTTCTAACCGTTCCTAGTAAATATATTATATCATTCTTAAAACCTAGATCGATTCTCAGTATTTATCAATAGTATTCATATGCATATTCTTGAATTATATTTTTACTCTATTACTATATGACACATGGAACGAAAGGTACACAAGCTCTCCGCAAGGGAACGTAACAAAGATTCTGTTACGGACGCCGCTGTATACAGGAATACCTGCGGGATTAGCTTTGAATCAACCCAGCTCCTAACGGGTCATGGAGCGATGAAAAGTTATCTCCGCAGGTTCCACTTGACGAGCGACGACACATGCCCTTGTGATGATATTACTCCACAAACAGTGATCCACCTTGTGGGTTCATGCCCCATCTTTGGTCTTGAGAGACACCAACTGGAGAGCCAATGCCGACAGGAAGGTCTGTGCCTGGATGACCTGAAGTCAGTGGCGAGACACCCACAGTTGATGAAGTCACTGGATGGGTTCTTGAAGCGTGTCATCGGAACCACAAAAAAGATAAACCAGGGGATGTAGCTCCCACTCCCATATATAGCACAATTTCGATCGACTAAATTGTGATGACAAACCTTGTACATAACAAGCAAGGTACCAAACCTATATAAAAAATATATATATCAGATCTTATAAATCTATCAATGATTCTTGCTCATTTTTGATAAGGACGGCGTCTAGAAATTATCAAAATATATCCACGATTATAATTCACTTTTGATTGTTTTTTTGTACTATGTTTTTATTAGCAGTTTGATAGAAATGGGGTACGAGTCTAAAACCGCTTTTGTTATATACAAAATGACGCGATTTTAATAGGCCAATTTATACAAATACTAATCCTCCTAGACGTGGTAATCTATCAAACAAAAACCATTGAACCGCATATTTCCACGGAAAAATATCGGATGACTGATGTTCTAAAAAACCGAGCTTCCTTTGTGAATGCTCACTCCTTCGTGACCAATTATTCGCTTAGCGTATCTTTACGAAAAGCGTTCATTATACATTATGATTTATAGGTTTCGAATGATAGCTGGAAAATAACCATAGAAAATTTCCGATCGTAAAAAAGAAATTAAACTCTAGTTTACAAAACGTAAGCAACCCATTACGCCAAAATAAGGGTTGTAAAATACAGGCTTCCAAGATGCAAATGTATAAATAATTAAGTATGGATCAACACGATTTTATTTGTAGACACAAAGATGTTGTTTTAAGAGTGTCTTTGCACGAATATACAATCAAATTGAACGAAATTGTAAATATAATTTATAATTGAAATAGACTTTTCTTTGTTTAATAAAATTAATATTTTAAAACAGATGGAAGTCTTTGTTTTGAGAGAAAACAGTAGAATTTCACAATATAACGCAGAAACTAATAACTACAAGAAAATCGCTTTGAGATTCATCTTTTGCGAGAGATAGCAGAGTTTTCACGTTTTATGGGGTTTAACATTTTTTATGTCATTTTTGTAGCATTGTAGCATATTTTTTACACTTTGGCCATCTCTCCGCGCGATGTATGATTGTTTGAAGCGTAAACGGAAATATGGCAGTTTTCTTTTTATTTTACGAACAATAAATACGAAAATATTTCTTTGTCTTGAGTATTTCATTATCACGGGGATGGAACATAAAAACAAATTGCCCATAAAATGGCGGTCTGGTAGCCATCTTGTGACGCTGGCGACCATTTGCTTATCTCCGCGCCTATCGTGCATATTTTGCAGCTCCCTTTGTCGCATGCGATTGCAATATTAATTATTTATATTTATAAATTCAAGCGATATAAATTTTTTTTGTCTTGAAAAATTTGCATTAAATAGATTATACAATTAAAATATCGTAAAATATCGAAAACTCTCTGTATAAAATTACACTCAAGTTCAAAATAGAAAAAAAGCCATTTATAAGTTTTGCTATAGTTGTAGTCCAAATTTTGTAATTTTCCAGAAAGTAATTTTGAAGGTTTTTAAATATATTACTCACGTATATTTTTAGATATATATTTTAAAAGCGAAAAATAATATTATTTTATTGTTTTCAACCATAAAAGAACCTTTTTCGGTGTATAAATTACGAGGGCGCATATATTTTATATTCTTTGATGTCGGGAATTCCGTTTATACAGCATTTATTCTTATAATTTATAAAGTAGACGAAAGAATGAACGGAAGAGAGAGAGAATAATTATGATTACGAAATTATTTGGCAAATTGTGCGAAAGGAAGGCTGTCGTATTTATGCGTTTTTCATGGCTGAAGATCGGCGATTCGGATGGAGAAGACGAAGAAGTATGGAGGAACGGGGAATAATGCCTCGTTCTGTGAAGCGTCCAGGAAGTCATGCTCGTTGCCTTTTGATTTATAGTTGCTGGGGACTTGTTGAATAGGAGCTCTGACATCTCTCGGTTACTAACAAGCCACTCCGGGGAATACTGAATCACGGACTCGAAGCGTAACAACAGACTTTTCAAACAAATATTCCATAAACAAATAACTAGTCCACGAGATGATCTGACAAAAATTTCAGGTGGAAAAATGTATTTTTTTGAAATTAAAAAAAAAAAAAATTATATAAATAAATATATACTATATATATATATATAAATACGTTTATATTGTAGTATAAATTGATATATATATATATTTTTTAATAATTTAATATTGATTTTCCTTTGCGGTGGGACGCCACTGTGCTCGCTATCAGGGCCGCACTGGGGCGGGCGCTTAGCGTCGAGTTATGGCAGGGCAGTGCCAAATTAAGGGTCCCTCTTCCCCGGGGGGAACTGAAACTTGGCGCGACCCGAACCAAGTCCGGATATAGCCTTGCGGATAAACGCGTCGAGAGGCAGGAATCTGGAAAAGGAAAGACACATTCAAAGTCAAATTTCTGACCCATCACCCAAAGAAACTTTTATTTGTATTGTAGTCGAAATAAATTCGTAGTGTTTGAGTTATATACGATTTAACTACGTTTTTACGACAAAAGTAAAAAAAAGCGTGAGGTATACTATTTTGGGTATATTTTTTAAAATCCTACTTCAGCTGTTTGTCCAGGGAAAAACACAAGTCAAACACGTGTGTCTGGAAGTCAGGAGTACAGCCAAATTAGTAAGACTGCTTCAGGATAATTATATGTTCAATGAGATGGTCGCCAACCTCTTCTGAGGAGAGGCACTCGAAGAAGAAGCATAATATATTTTATTCAGTATTCTTATTATGTATCTTCGCTACCGAAGAATTCTAAGAACCAAAAAATATGTTCAGAATATATATCAAGAAAAACAAAACGAACTGAGTTGGATTTTATTAAATAAGTGTATGTTACCATGTTATTATTTAAATATTTATTATGTGTAGAAATAACAAAATTTCTTAAAAGATATACCTAAATATGAACAAGATAACCAGAAATACTTTTAGTAAAATTTATATAACTCGATAATGGTGGGATTTAAGAACCCATTTTTCCACTGCTATCTTGGCCCGATGTCCTGAACCACGGTAGTTTTGTAACAAAGAGAAATTTAATCGTTATATACAAGTACGGAACTGATGTACCTAGTTTTTTCCCACGCAAGTATTCTTGAGGTATGTTTATATTTTCGTACGAATCTGGTCTCAATCTACTAGGGATTGTTTAAAAGTAAATTGAAGAACAAAAAAATATATTTTAAATCCACGCAAAATATATTGCTAATACAATAGGTATTAACAGGTGAAAAATGTGTATTTGTCAAATATTTATAATAATCTCCGATAGCAATATTTTATTCTAGATGGAGTCCTGACAGTCGCTTTTTTTGGTATTGACGCGAATAAAGCCAGTAATAAAGCATGAAAATATCCAACGTCGAATAATAAATAGTGAAAAATCCGAGTCAGGGGCGACACGGAGGGCGGGTTTTCAGGATATTGTCTCATAAAAATTCCACAGCGGCACGTGCATATTGGGAAAAACTTGTCGGCATCATAACTGTCGTCGTGTTTGATAAACGACTGGCCGCGGGATTTATTTACTTCCGCGGCATGGTCCCAGGCCACAGTGGCCCCCGTGGACCCCATGGTCCCCATGGACCCCATGGGCCCCGTGGCCGAGCCCTCCACGAGCCGTGCTTGTGCAAAGAAACAAAGGGTAGACAATTTGTCCTTGATCATGCACTGTCAGCGCAAATCGTCTTCGACCCTAAAAAAATAAAAAATAAATAATAATATATTTATTCATATAATTTTAATTTAAGAGTAGATATAAAAGTCAAACTCAGTTCATGAACAGCTTTCTTGTTATCAATTTTAAAATATTAACAAAAACATTTTACGAGGAAATTTACATAAATGTATTGTTATTAAATTTAAAAAAAAAACATAATAGATGGTTTTATAACAAAGAAACATCGTCGTCTTTAAGGCGGTTTATAAAATATCAATATATACAATCTCTTGAGCTTTATTAAAAAATTCGTTCATTTTTACAACATAATTTTGTTGATTTATTGCAACGAAGGCAAGATTAGCAAATAACAGTTTGATTTATAAGCATATAGTTAAAAAAATACAAAGATATTAAAAACTAGACAAGGCAATATTTAAAATAAAAAGTGTTAATTTGGAAGCTTTCGTAAATGGCATTAACAATATACTAAATTAGCACAACAAGAATACCTTCGGGTTGATATTTATAAAAAGCTGTAGTTGGTGTTTATTTTATATCTTGAATTAATGATGAACATAATTCTTATTATAGTTTTACAAAATATATTGCATTTAATCTTCTCTCAAGAGACGCCAATAGTAATAAAAGTTATAGTAATACAAACAATACTACACATATTTACGGTTGTGTCATTTCAATAGGTTTCACATTTTTAATTTTCGTTATTTTCAAAAAGTAATAATATTTTTAGGTTACAATCAATATAGTATTTTTCTGAAAACATGGAAGTCTCGTGTCTTTTTTCAGTGAGTCATCTTCATTGAAACATTGTCGTTTTTCGTCAGTGTAATTACAAAAATACATGATATTCTTTTAGCGTCTTTCGGGCTGTCCACCCACCCCCAGCGTGGTGCCTTCCAGCAGTACCGGCAATAAATAAATTAAAACATTTTCAGCACAATGGCGGAACGATCAGATAAAGTTAGATTGCACGTTCCGTGGCTGGACGGCGGTCGGCGGCGGCGCCAAGTCTCCGCCATGCTTCACGGAATTGGCAACCAATCTGGAAGGCTCCACGGCACTTGGGGCTGATAGACTTGGAGCCGAGTCAAAGCAAACAATCAAACACATACAACCTTTTGTATATGCATAGCATGACGCAACACACAAACACACATGCATATTTATACATTTTTAAAAAATGCATGTCAATTAAAGTTATTACTTCACAAACATGATTAAAGGTGCTTTTCTGCTTCATTGAGTACCTCTCCTCAGAAGAGGTTGGCGAACACCTCACGCTGAACCAATGTTCATGGTTTTCTAAGGGGAAAATAGTGTAGTGAGTTTCCGGGTACTTCTATACCGCAGTTTTATATAAGATGTTTGCTTATTGCTACTGCCCAATAGCATTTTTATATAATCGTTTCCTTACAAAACTAAGGCGTTTAGATCTGATACTCTGATACAAGCAAGGTACTTCCAGAGTACATCCCTCCACAATAATTCCAAGTCCACTACTCCATTACCGATCCTTTACACACACTCAAGGCAGCTATGCACTTGGAGGTTGTATTAAGAATTAAAATATTTCAGTGTACAGCGGTATTAATTTATTGTCTTTCTATTCTCAGAGCTATGTAATTGTTAACGTTTAAATGGCGTAATGATATGTTTTCGGTTGTTTTTGTCAGTGTGGAGAGGCAAAGATAACAAAGCCAAAAAATATACCCGCCTGTCTACGGTGGGAATTAATTGGAAGACTTTTAACAAAGAAACTTGTGAAAAACTTGTGTTAATGGCGGAACCTTGAAAAGAAGATAAAAAATAACGGAGGGAATCGGCGCATCCCCAAGGAAGACAGAAGCGTATCAAAGACTTAAAGAATAATTTATTATAACAAGAATGTAATAAATTATATGACTACTTCTTAAAATTTAACAAAAGTTACGCGTTCATTTGCCTGACTCTTTATGGACGGCGTTAAAATCACTGCCAAATATCAAGCTTATTACTGATATGATATTATATCTCCAATGCTCTATCCCTTATATATTTTTTTCTATACAAAATCAATAAAAAAATGTTTATTTAGTAAAAATTAAAAAAAAAAAATTGATATAAATAATACAGATAATATAAAATGAATGTGAAATTACAGCAAAGATTCCGATCAAATCGAAAAAAAGTACAGTTATTAACTGTTGGTATGTTTTCTGTTTCAAACTTATATTGAAAAAGTTATGATATGAAGCAATAAAATAATTCATAATTTCATCGCTTTTAAATGTTACGGAATTAATTAAATACAGTCCTACGCAATAAAAGGGAATTGGTTCTCTTGAGCGACAATTTCCACAAAAGTTTAATCAACTTTTATGTTCCTCCAATGCTTTATGCGCAAGCAAATGAAATCAACCGACGCGGTCCCGCGGCAGACGCGCGTCTGGCGAAGGCTCTGCTCTGAAATGGGTTGTAAAGCCTTCAGGAAAACGGTCTGTACACACCAAGATTTTCACCTGAAATATTTTCAAATACCTCTAATTAGTCAGGCATCGGCCCGAGAATCAAATTATTTGCCAGTAGACTTCTTCCCTGCAGTAAAAATTGTCACTGACAATTAAAATCTTCTCTCGCCTAACATTGCGTTTTTCCTCTTTATTTCTTTAAAAATAGCACAAAATATGTTTATCTAAATATTATATGTATAACCTGGATCTTCTTCATCAAGTGCTTCTTCTCCTCAGGGGAGGTTGGCGACCATTTCACTGAGCATATACTCATGCTAGGGGGAAAATAGTGTAGTGGGTCCCAGGGTCCTTCTATACATCTACACTCATAAAATTTACATAATTTATTAATATATCTGTGTAATGTTTTATAATTGAAGAAATTAAAAATTGTAAATAACAGGTTAAAAGCAATTAATATTTTTGACAGATAGTACTTGCTGGAATTGCATTTTAATATTTTTAATAAAATACTTGAGTGATTTTTCCACATGTTAATTTTCATTGATGACTGATTTAGCCAACCTTTCACGTTGGCATTATCAAACTGAGTGATGATGTTAATTAGTTTGATAATGCCACTGTGGAAAAATTACTAAAATATTAACAGGTTTTAAATTAATTAAAAACGTTATATATTTTATATTCAAAGTTTTAAAATGTCTAAGGTGAGAGAATCTAAAAATGCTTAGAATAGGCGTGACGACAGTATCAAAGAATCAAAGAAATAATTATTTTAAGGGAAAATACATATTATAAGGATTTAAAAAACTGATTTAGTTTTATTTAAAAATCTAAGATTAATAAGATTTTCAACAAATTAAAAGGTTAAAATACTGCAATCGGCCATTTTGACTGAAACACCAATCACAGCGCATGACGTCATACTGACGTCAACAACTCTATGGTATTCAAATTGGTCTATGGTCTTCAATGCAAACACAATGGCACGCCAGTTGACAATGATAGTTAATAGGAAGCGTGACGTCAGAGCGGACGCGATGACGTCACGCCTCGCGATGACGCGTTTTCGCGCACTTTTGAAAAAATATTATAAAAATGGCTTTAAACATCGTTAAACTCTAGTTTTTTACCGAAATAAAGTTTTTTCGTAAATAGTAAACGTGTACCCCCATTATGGAAGAGGATTTAAAAATCTTTCGTCATGCCTATTGCTTGGATTACAGATGGAATCTTTTAGAAGTAAACGCGAAGGTGTCTCCAGTATACGATGGTGTTTTTTTGTGTTACTTGCCAAAGCTTGTTTATCTAGAGGGGTAATTATTTTCATTGAAACAACCAGAGAATAAGCTATTTTAATAATTTTTTTTATGAAATAGTGCATAATCTATTGGCGTGAAATATCTGATGGAGCTAGGCGGTGTTCTGCCGTGAATGAGTCCGCCGGAGGAGGGCGAGGGGGGCAGCCCGGCGGGCACTGCGCAGCCGCCCGCCCTACCGCAGTGCCCCCCGGGCTGCCCTGCGCCCCCGGGGCCGAGCCCCTGGCCCATGAATGGGCACACCCTGCGGGCCACGGCGCCCCCCTCGCCACCCAACAGCTGACTCGTCAAGACTCTCGCGCAAAAATCTCCATTGACACTTCAATATCTAAATTATCGATACACACATGAAATTACCTGAAAAATCATTGATTTCAATCACGATGTCATCAAGGGTAGTTAAGGGGACTGGGACCAGGGATGGGTCCATTTGGACACACCCAGCGGGGCACGGCACCCCCCTCGCCACCCAACAGCTGACTCATCAAGACTCTCGGGCAAAAATCTCCATTGACACTTCAATATCTAAATTATCGATACACACATGAAACTACCTGAAAAATCATTGATTTCAATCACGATGTCATCAAGGGTAGTTAAGGGGACTGGGACCAGGGATGGGTCCATTTGGACACACCCAGCGGGGCACGGCACCCCCCTCGCCACCCAACAGCTGACTCGTCAAGACTCTCGCGCAACACAGAATTCAAAAATCTCCATTGACACTTCAATACCTAAATTATCGATACACACATTAAACTACCTGAAAAATCATTGATTTCAATCACGAACTCATCAAGGGTAGTTAAGAAGGCCGGGGCCAGGGATGGGTCCATTATCGAGTTAATGATAATTGAAAAAAATATTTTACGAAAAATCTACTGCACCAATCAAAAAAGTTTAAATGCCAAAAGTTAGATACATTTCTTCTTCTACGGAAAAGATTTATTTATTTCTTATACAATTACTTTTAATATGATAAATATGTGACGAGCCTCTGGGCCATGAATGCGCACACCCAGCGGGGCACGGCACCCAACAGTTGACTGTCACAGTAATATAACACAGTATTCAAAAATATTCATTGACACTTCAATATTTGATTTATCGGATTCGCTCATGTGACTACCTGAAAAATCATTGATTTCAATCACGAACTCATAAAGGGTAGTTATTAAGGGGGCTGGGACTAGGGATGGGTCCATTTTCGAGTTTTTTCATAAACATTTTGCGAAAAATCTACTGCACCAATCAAAAAAATTTTAATGCCAAAAATTAGATACATTCCTTCTTCTACGGACAAGATTTTTTTTATTACTTATTAATTTACTTTTAATATGAGCCGAACCCTGCGGGGCACGTCAAAAATCTACTGCACCAATAAAAAAAAATTATAGGTCAAATGTTAGATGATGATTAAGCTTATATAGTAAATACAAAAATCTTGCAAACGAAAACATCTTTTGAACAGTTGCGTAATGAAGCATTTTTAAGCAATATTGTCCTGGGACTTTTCCAATATACAATACAATGCTGTCAAATAGGCAAAACACGTTTGGGTGTTTTTGATATAAAATTAAAATAAATTTAATTAAAAATAAAACTTTACTTGCCGTTATCTATATTTTTTATTTAAAATACAGTACAATTTGATTGAAAATTTAGGTCAATAATATAAAGCTGATTGCCTAATTGGTGTAGTATTTTAATTGGAAGGCAATTAATTCACGATATTTATGAATATTTATATGTGTAAAACAACTCATACCACCAAATGATTTCATAGAATAACGTTTTATTTATTTTAGATATTGTATAATTAAGTTCCTGAAAGGATTCATTGTGAAAGGGGTTGCAATAAAACACAGCATCTTGCTTAGATAAATCACCCCTGCAATGCGGTGAAGTATATCAGAGACATGACAGCTACTTGGTATTTGTTTTCTCAAGAAAATTACGCCGTGTAGGTAATATTATACTATTATCTTCTACTAAATATCAGTATAAAGGCTTCGAATTTATATAAACAATAAATTTCACTAAAATTATTGTAAATAATGCAATCCTAAAGTTCTTCATAATTTATTTTTAACAATCATGATTAAAATGAATAAGTTTTGTAATTTCACAAACCATCAAGTAATATGTATTTATTAATATTTGGCCAAAAAATACAGGGTTTAAAAATATTTTTTTTAACGGCCGTTGAATAATTAAAGGCGTTTTACTATAATTTTTTAATATGAATTTACCATAAGTGTGTATGCCAACGCTTCCGAAAATTATACCTTCAATTGTTATAAAAATACATTAAAAGCTTTCCCAATAACATTTTATTTTTATAATGATCTTTTTTATGAAAAAATTCGAAATAATGAAATAATAATTATTGGTTTCGCATAAACATCTTTTCTTTGAATATTTCCTACAGTTTCAATTTTTATACTAATTTATAAATGTAAAAAAATATATATACGCAAATGGAAGCAATAAAAATAAAAATATCAAGTTAGCGTAAAGTTTTATTGTTTCTCAAAAATGACAATAATATTATTATTAGCAAGTCAATTGATTTGGAGTAAAAATATTTATTTTCCTATCAGTTGATGTATGGTAAAGTTTGATTAATATACGCCAAATATTAACGGCCCAGCCTTCGTGCAAAGTTCCACTAACTGTGAATTATATTTCCATTAGATACACTAAATTAAGCTCCACCTAAAGAGCCATGAAAGGTAGGTTTTGAAAGCTCACAAACGAGGGTCGGCTATCCCAGATTTCATACAATTAAGCAAAAAGTCAAATTAATCAGCACATATTAGTTTGAATGAAACGAAACTTGTATGAGTGGTCATCGCTAAAATTATTATTAAAATAAAATTCATTGGTATTACATACCCATAAAATATTTTTAGTGTAGCGGTAGTATGTTTATGATAAAAATATATTAGCGATTTTTGTCAAGGCAAACTCACAAATAACTTGTAATTTAATTGAAAATACAAAATTGAATATCCCTTGGATTCAAAAGGAAAAAAATCTTTAGAGAAAAAAACCTTTCTGATATGGGTTGACTTCCTGCATACGATTAGGCAAATTTTAGTGTTATAAAGTAAGACGGAGACAGTTGTTGCAAATCTCCCCACACGACCTTTCTTACCCAAACACTTTCTTTTTACAGGGTTTTGTGTGGATTTTCTATTTACTATGCGGCAAATGTCAAAGCATAACAAATTCAACCATGCACTGATAACCATGCAATTATTATTAAATTAAATATGCTGAGAAATTATTGAATCGTTACTAGATTCCCGATTGACATTGCCTTGATTTTTTCCAAGGATCGACAGTAGGAATAAATACATAAAAATATGTTTAATTAAAATCTGTCCAATCTTATTCGGATATCTCATAAAAAGGCATTGTTTCATTATGTTACTACTATATTAGAAGGTCGTATCATTTTACATCACAATGCGGCTGCCAGAGAATTATCACGCAATGCTCTACGTCCGTATATTATAATGCCCAGGCATAATGATTCATGGTGCAATATAAATAATGGTTTTTATGTACAGTACTGTTATGAAAATATGTTTAATGCACGAATGAAACTTAAGTCCGTTGATTCAGAAACCCCGTTTCTAAAAGACCTGTCAAGAAATAAAATAGTCATCAAACCATCATACGAGTTATTTTGTCTAAATATTTTATACCATATGAAAACTAACTAAACCACAGCGAATTGATGTCAATTTATAAAACACCACATCTTATTTGAATCGTGCCGGTTTACATTTGAATTAATTTCATATAATGGTAAGATGTTTTTGTATCAGTATATAGCTCCATTGGCAGTCTACCGGTATTGTTATTTACATAGGAGATATTTTTCTAACTTACTTACTGAAAATTTATTAAATGGAATGCATCGTGATTTTTACTATTCTAAAATCTCCGTTTTCTCAGCTGCGGATTTATGAATGCTTGTATGTTGTTATTACTAAAAATTTAATCCCCATTCTGAAACTCAGTGGAAATACTTCACGGAATTTAATATTTAAGCCAGACATTAAAAGCGGAATAAAAGCAGTGTTTTGTTTTCATTTCCGCTTTGGATTTTATTATTTTATATCCGGCACGGATGCTTTCAGCAGAGAGGTACAATAAAACGATGAAAACGTTATAATAAAAAAAATCTATAAAATCCACGAAGTATAATAGTTTCAATTACAAACCAGTAAAACAATTTAAGTGGGAAAAAAAAAAAAAATACGGTTACGACGTTGTATTTAAAATCTTGTTTATTTTCAATATTTTTTTTTAATACATCAAAAATACACATAAAATATTTTATTATTATGGAATTTATGACAGCATAATTGAAGTATAAATAAATGTAAATATAAATTTAATTTAAATTTAATTAATATTTCGGGTTGAATCTATTTTACATTACACTACCAATTAAAAAATTACAGCATATTTGTGTAGCTTATAGAAAGAATAATGAGTGTTTGTCTTCTCTTTAAAAAAATATGTCCCCCGCTCTCCCCATTCTATTGCTTGTGCATGGCTGTCATTCTGTACCCTGAGCGTGTGTAAAGGATCGGTAATGGAGTAGTGGACTTAGAATTATTATTGGAGGGGTGTGCTCTTTATTTTAGATTAAAACTCCAGAGCTTTGTAAGGAAATGATTATATAAGCATGTTATTGGAACTGCGGTGTAGAAGGAACCGAAGTCCCACTACACTATTTTACCCCTAGAAAACCATGAACACTGGCTCAGCATGAGTATATGCTCAGTGAAATAGTCGCCAACCTTCTCTGAGGAGAAGCACTTGATGAAGATAAAAAAATATAGTACATTTACTTGTTAGATCACGTAATAAAAATGTTAAAACACTTTTACAGGTAATAAACACACAGAAAGCAAAAAGGGGCGTTCCACTTGTAAAGAATGAAAAAAATGTTACACTTAGTAGGCATTACGGAGGGGTAGTTATCATGATCCTTTTCATGTGGGTGCGGTTTGATGTGATGCCCCGAGAACATGTAGATCCCATCCCCTGAGCCCCCCTGACGAGGGTCTCGCGCTGCGGAGCGCCCCTGATGCTGAGATACGCCCCGAGATTCATTTCTGCCTCCGCGGGAAATCTCATTTGATGAAAGTAATAAGTGTTAATTGATTGGCGTGGAGAAATGCTATTAGTGATATTGATTGAAATCAAAAGCACGTAATTATATTTGGACGGCCTTTGTATGAAGGAAATTTTCTACCAGTATTTTTCGATTTTCGGTATAAGCGTACAAATACCATATACCATTAAATAATAAATAAAACTTTAGAGTATCATAACTATTCAAGCAATATAACCGATTTTTTTTGTACATATTCAAACGAAGTTTCTTTTTTACGGGCAAATTAACTTTGTTTTTTAGTAGAGTGCATAATTAGAAGCAATTTTGTGAGTTTTTTAAAAAGCCTCTTCTCATAGGTTTGGTGACCATTTCATCAAACACATCCTTATCCTGGGCTAGTCTCACCAATTTGGCCACACTTCCAATCTTCAGCAACTGGCGTAAATTATGCACCCACGTAAACTTCCTCCTCCCAATGCCTCCTTTTCCTATAAACAATACCTTTTCTATAAAGTGCCTCACTTCAGAAGATGTTGGCGACCATTTCACTGAGCCTATACTCATGTTGAGCCAGTGTTCATGATTTTCTAAACCATGGTCCCCGGGTCCTTCTACACCCCAATAACATGCTGATACAATCCTTTCCTTTAAAAACCTCTGGCGTTTAGATCTGATTCTCCTTCTGTAGCAAACAAGGTACTTCCAGAGCACATCCCTCCACAATAATTCCAAGTCCACTACTCCACTACCGATCCTTTACACACGCTCAGGGTACAGAATGGTTAGAGCGGTAAGGTTATAAATATTATAATTGATACACACTGCTGGAATGTTCTCGGGGGCAATATAATATATTTGTAGAAGTAAGAAATAAAGCTTTATACTAATATATCCATAGAAAATATTTTAAATTAGGCTTGAATGTTTCAGATAGATCACAGTGAATAAATGTATACATTTGTTTAGTAGTAATACTGTACATGATTTTTTTACATTTTACGCATACTTTTTCTACACACGCTCAGGGTATATAATAGATCAGTTTTATCGTTTTTTTTATTATTATATTTCAAATGTGTTTATCTTCACCCTTGATGGAATTAAATCCTTCACCAGCTGATTTTAAGAGAATCTCAAATATAGACCCTGGATTAATAAAACAAATATGTTATCATTAATAATTAATTTCGGGTTGTGAGAGTACGCTTCCATTTCCGAGGGATCAGACTTCCGGGCGCTTTCGTGCTGAGCGACGCTCGAAGGACGCTTGTTGCTGCAGCGCCCCCCCCCCCCCGCGCCCCCTGCGCCCCCCCCCCTCCTTTCCGCCCCCGCCCCCTCCCCGCCCCGCCAGGTCTGAACAAAACACAAAAACACAAAAGTGTTTGCCATTTGAATTAATCGATGTTTTTATTTGTCGCCGTCTTCGCCCCGCGCCGAGGTGGCCGAGTGCGCGCAAATCGATGCGGTGAAAAGTCTGCAGCCGGAGAGGTGAGATTTTTGCGCGCGCGGATAATTTACCGCCCGGGGACAAACAAAGGAGCGTCGGAGCCTGCGAGCGGGAGGCGGATACAAGCTATGAATTTTCAATGAATGAATTATGTCGCCCGTGCATAAATTGATGCCCCGCGGAAATGCGGATTGCCGGGCGGCTGACGAGACCGTTTATTTATTTGGCCGATTTCCGCAAAATTAATTAAATTTTGACGATACCATGGTAATGAATATTAATTGAGTTTCAAACGTAACGTTTGATATATAATATGTAAGTGTATACAGTAGTGCTGTGTTGTTGAAATCTGGGCATCTACTTATTACTATAATTATGCGTGATTTAATTTAATATTATGGTTATTTTAAATACATGTACTGTACAATCTCTTAATGTAATATGTACAAAAAGAATAATAAATAACGTTGTAAATTTCAGTAAAAAAATACTAATGGCATGCGCTTTTTACCACACACGTAAAAAAATGCTTTCAGGTTTACTAATGAACCAAACAACCTGAAATGCATTATTAAATTAAAACACTAATAAAAACTACATTAATTTAGATTATGGGCTCCTGCTATTGTTTCTGTAGCTTGCTGTATAAAGAGCATCAGATCTAAGAGCCAGAGCTTTGCAAGCAAAGGATTATATTAACATGTTATTGGGCAGCAGTTTTTCTTCCAATATAAAATTGCGATGTAGAATAACCCATGAATACTTGCTCAGCATGAGTGCTCAGCAGTGCAATTGTCATCAACCTCCTCTGAGAAGAAAGAAACAAATAATAAAATAGCATTACCACGCTTGGATACGCATACTATTCAAATTATATTAACGGTTAATAATCAAATATACTATTGCTACTCAGAGACAATGTTAACACACTTTAGCCGGGTACCACATTGACTAAACTGATGTGCGTAGCGGGCAAAATTGCACGTGTGAAATCTAGTCTATACACTCTTTGATTTGCAAGTAGTCAAATAAATCGTTTCCTATAAAAAGTTGAACCACTTCATACACACTTTGCGGATTACTTGGCATCACAACAACACCACTTTGTCCTAAAGATTGTTCAATAATTGGAGGATTATCATTCTCTGATTTCACTTCTTCATTGTCACTTTGTTCAGAATCACTGGACAGTATTGGCAGAAGTAACGTTGACGAGTCCTAAACATACATTTCGAGCTGTAAAACTAAAAAGTAAAATGACCTTCTGCCGCTTTTAGAGTAAACACATTCGAAAACGTATTGATATGCGCCCCGCCTTTAGACAGCAGTCCACGAAACGGGTACTAGTACCCGCCCCGCCTTTAGTGTGTTAAGTACATTTTTTCTCATATTTAAAAATGATTAAAGACACTATCAGATAAATATCATCATGACTTGTGCGGGATTCGAACCCGAATCCCCGAATCAGCAAATCGCGTATTTGTTTCAGCAGGGGAGGCAGACTGGGGAACAGCGAAAAGTGCGCTCCCTGAGAAACCCCCCCTCACGAATGAATGAATTGTGTATTATTATTGTATATTATATATAAAAAGACCAGCTGTCTTTCAAAGTAACGTTGACGAGTCCCAAACAAACATTTCGAGCTGTAAACCTAACGAATAAAATGACCTTCTGCCGCTTTTAGAGTAAACACATTCGAAAACGTATTAAAATGCGCTCCGCATTCAGGCAGTAGGTCGCGGAACGGGTACTAGTACCCGCCCCGCCTTAAGTGTGCTATAAATACTGTTTTAATTATAGACGCGACCCGTTACACTATGCTTATTATTTATCAAGATGCTTATTGCAGATATTTTAAATGTTTTTAGATTTAATCGCAGCCTGATGCGGTGTTGTTACAGGCAGGCAGTGCTTGGTTCGTCAGCCCCGCGCGGCCCCGGCCCGGGCCGCCCCGCCCGATGCGCCTCTGCCCCGCCCCGCCCTGCCTCCACCCCTGCCCCCGCCCCCGCCCCCGCCCCGCCCCCGCCCCTCCCAATGCGGCCCCGCGCTCTGAGGTCAAGTTTGTGCGGGACTAACCCAATGCGACAGGGAAGCGAGCCAGCCGACGCACCGCCGCGCCGTGTCTGTCTGGCCCGGGGCCCGTGTTTGTCGAAATACCGAATTAGACACCCCCCTCACCTGAGTACTTGTAAATATGCTGCATTATATATAATACAGTGAAACCTCGTTATAGCGGACCCACATTTAACGGGCTCCGGATATAACGGACAAAAAATCCGGTCAAATGTAAAAAAAAAAAAAAGTTTTAAATGCGAAAGACCGATTTATATTATTGATTTTTGTGAAGACCGTCTCACAGGAAGTACGATTTTGCCTATACAGGTTTGATTGGTTGATAATGATTAAGTACATTTTTTTGAAAATTCAAGTTCAGAAAATTGATTAAAGAAACCCTTAGAAAAATATCATCGTGATTTGTGTGAGATTCGAACCCACATCCCCACGAGCTTACATGGCCGGTGCATTACCAATTATGCCAACGAATCACTAGTACTAAGCAAGAATTTTTAACAATAATATCCTATAAATGAAACAACGCACTTATTATGCCAATGCTTCACGATGATATTTTCAATATTTGAAAAAATGTACTCAATCATTATCAATTAATTTTATCCGATGTTAATTTATATTAGTGAGAGGTTGGCAAAACTGGTCACCAATAAAAGTATTTTATGTCAGAATTGTTCCGATACTCTTGACACAATCGGACGTGTATCAAATAAACAAAAATGAGCTAAATTAAAAAAAATTACTTTAAGCACAAAACTTTCAACTATTTACGCGTCTACGCGAAAACTTGCCTGAAATTTATGACTGAAAAACGGCAAGTTTTTTCAGCAAAACAGTTTCAGATACACATGTCTTCGGGTATCCAGGTCGTGTAGGGTGTAGGGTTGCCAGTTCGCCGTTCAGCGTAACGAGGATTTACGCTGAACTGTCAGCGAGGCCCGGCGTAATAAAAAAATGCTGCATACGTAAGCGTCGACTCCCCGCGGCCCGGCAAAAAATATCGCTACAATCTCGTAAATAATTCATTGCTACGCGACGTTGTGAAACCCTGACACGCTAGCTTCCGTGCCTCTACGCCCAAGACCAGAGATCCTCAATATTTATAAACGAAACCCCCCTGATTGTAATTTTGAGCGTTTGAGCGAAACAAAACAATGAAGTAAAAAGGTAAAAGATTTATTCGCATTGAAGGGAAACCAGAGAGGCTTTTCAGAATTTACTTTCAACTCCAGGAATCCATGCAGGGTTCCTCACAGTGATGAGAAGCTACCTTCACAGGTTCCACATAAGAAGCAATAACGTCTGCTCGTGCGATGTCTCCAAATCACAAAGAATGACCCATCTCCTCGTTTCATGCCCAATTTACAGCTTCCACACACAATAGCGCAACACTCGTCATTGATGTGTAAAGGATTGGTAATTGGGTAGTGGACTTGGAATCATTGTGGAGGGATGTGCTCTACAAATACCTTGTCCAGGTGGGGGGGGGGCTTAAAATATTATTACTAAAGGTGATATTTGAAACTCTACGGCTGCTTGTTTGGGAACCACTAACTTATGCGATATGGATTGTTGCTTGTCGCATGGGAAGGAACAAAAGATAATATTAAGAGATGACGTCAGATTTCCCGTTTCCACGTAGATAGCTTCAAACTAAGCCAGTATCGCAGGCCATATAATTTGATAGGAACACTAAATGAGTATTTATTCGTAGTAGAATGTCTTTTTTCAGATTCAACACATCACGGCATCGCTTTCGGCATGGATGTGCGGGACTGCGCCATAGCGGAATTCCAAATGCTTTCATAGATCTGCCTTTGATAGAAATAACCACGTTGTATGGTACGGATTCTATTTGTGAATGTTCTTTGTTTGGTTATGGCCGGTTTAATTCATTACAGTCACGAAGATGCTTAGATTCTGATCTATTTCACAATTCACCAACAAGCCGAGCAACAAGCAAATTGAAAAATTAATCATCCTAAACGAAGCTTTTGCTTCGTTGTGCTTTTGTTAATTAAAAATTCACGGATGCTTTATACGGATACCATAATCATTAAAGATAATTTATTCAATGAGCACATTTTTATGATGGCAAAAGCTTGATTAAATAGAATATAAGCTTTCATTAAAAAAAGCAAGCCAGACAATGGCAATTTAATGGCGCTTCTCCCGTGAAGCCTGCGAGGGGCAGGGCGGGGGGTTGTGTGATATTTGACTTTTCATATTTGTTCAACTGAAAAAGCAACGCATGCCTGATTCATGCAAGGTCTGACTCCGGGGAGCCTCCGACGTGGAAACGCGAGAGCTTTTCACTCTAACGGCTTTGTGAGGCGAATTATTTTCACAGAATTCAAATGAATCGCAATTTAAGTGCAAATTTACACGTAATTTCTGTGCAACGTACAAATTTTTACAAAATATTGTAGTAGAAAATTGCGTGTTTCGAAATCATCATTTATATATAAATATACTATATTGACCTGTATAATGCTATCAAATAGTGCAATACTCTAAAACACCTTCTTTTTCAAAGCAGGTATATAAAATAATATATTCTTTCTTGTGTATTTTTTTTTGTGTATATTTCATATCTATGGATGTGTTCTTTGTTCACATCACAAGTCGTCAGAACGAGTGCTTTCAGTATAGTAATAAAGCATTAATAAGGCAGTACTAAGTGTCTTATGAATCAGATCCCGCATGATTTACAGAACCATTTTTATCACTGACAAGTATATATGTCTGCTTGTCTCGCGCTAGACGCTCGGAGATAAAACAACGAGAACTCTCCCTTCAAATAAGCGTAAAAAAGCTCTCTCTCCCCAGGTGGCTAAAAAGTAAAGCCTCCCCAGAAAGGACGCTACTTAGGACCAAAGGTCAATTACTGCGGAATTGAGTTATCAAAGTGAAGACTTATAAAAACAACTAGCTGCCTGTCATATGACTCTGAAAAATGTAATTATACTGAAAAAAAGCTCGGAGAAACTTTTAATTTGTGAGTTTATTTGAGGAAGTTTTAGCATCGCGGCGCTGTGGCGTCGTACTTTTAGCTGGAAATCTCATATTAAAATCTCCCCTGTGTTTTATAATTTATACAAATATGTTTTCTATTTTAATATAAGCAAAATAATAAATCATCAAAATTATATTTTCACATAAGTTTATTATTTTGGTAATTTAAATACATACTAAACATACACATATTTTCCCTACATAACTCAATAACGAAAGTAAAGAAATACATTTAAGCTACTACCTAAGCCACACCTTGTAAGCCCCACAGTCATGGGGATAGTCACATTTTGTATTATATCCATAGCCATAAGAACTATTGTAAATTTACAAAAAAAAAAAAGAATCTTGTTACCGGTTGAAATGAATTTTAGATGTTAAGCTGTATTGCATGTTTATTTGAAACATGATAAGACGATGTAAAAACTGTGCAAGAAGGGATTTCTTTTTACTTTTTACTTACTTTGGACGTGAAAGATCAGAAACGAAACACTGTGACAGTCGAGAGCTAATGTCTTATAAACACACCTACAGCATAGTTAAGAATAAAGAAAAAAGTAAAAATGATTCTTGAATTTGTAAATAAATTAGGACCAACAAAATACACGCATCAAAAATAAAACGCGTATTTGCGTATTTCTATTAAATCTAAGTTCTGTTTTGTTATTACTTTACAGATCTTGTATTATTTCATTATTGATATTTCCGCAGTGAAAGAAAATAAATATAATGAAACAGCACTCGGTTTAGATTTGATTTAAAACGTTATAAAATTGGTAGCGTGTGTTAAAAAGTGAAAAAAAAAAGCTCAAATCTAATTTTACAAACTTAGCTTTACCTGGTACCACATCATACGAATATGTTGAATAGATAATAAAGTATATTTTCATATCAAGGTATATCAACTTGGATTATTTTTTGTTATTTCAGATACCAATCTATTTTATTCCGTTCATTATACTCTACTTGTAACTTCAAGGTGACTTCTTCGCTATTATAGAAGAAAAAAAAATTCGCGTCACCAGTTTAGTAACAAGCCGTGAGTATAGGGGCTGTCACGGGGCGTAATGATACATCGCTTGAACTTAGACATGAAAAGACACCGTGAATAATTAAATTACGTCGTGTTGAAGAGAATTTATTCAATTGTTACGAATTGCTTTTTAAAGTAAATGATATTTTCAAAATCAGATTAACCAAATGGAGGAGTAGAAAGGTCGACGTAAAGGTTAAAATAACATCATATTTATATCTGTAGGAATAATCAGTGACTTTGAAACCTCCTCAAGACTGATACTTTATAATATTTAAAAACAATAATTAAAATAACTATCAAACAGATTATTTTTTTTGTGATTTAATATTTAATTAAAAATTTATTCAGCCACACAGTCTGATCTGCCTTGCTTGTTATTAGACGACTTACAAGGCACTTTGATTTATTATATGTCTAAAAGAGAAAACCTCTAAAGTGATGTCTCAAGAGAGTGCAAAAACATAAGCTCACCATTAAAAATTTCCGAAGAAAAATTATGTTTAGTATAGATATAATAAATCAGTGAATTAATTTATTAAAATTAAACTAATAAAAGCATAAATAACTGTGATAAAATTCACAGTTTTATATTTTTATATTTAAATAAAAACAACCTTGTTTAAAATTGCAAAACATCTAGATTAGACAATGATTTAAGGACGTTGTTACTTGCTTTTATATATTCAATGTTTTTGCAGAAAGTGCTGAGTGGAAAACCACTATGATATTTTCCATTAAAAAAAATATTTCCAAAGGTTTTTCATTTTTTTATGTGAATACTTTTGCCACTTCCTATGTTGGCATTTTAAAACACAATTTTGTTTGAAAATGACAACAGATAATTTGTTAAACTTGTCTCATAAAACATCAACAAAATATTAATTAATTGTAAAGGATTTAAAGTATACTAATAATTGACTTAAAGGTTGAAAATAAAAAGAATAATTTTATTGGTGCGATTTGTGTCAGGCTCAATAATGTTAAGTGCTTTTTTATTACGATGCAACGTTTGAATAACCCAAGAGAGTTTTGCATATTTCAAATTTGAATAATTTGAAAATAAATCAAATCTAATGCACAGCTCGTGCTACGCTCTGTGATTTTGCATTTTATTTTTTCATACCATGAAAGAACAATTGATTATTTCACATTCATTTTGTAAATTTTAAAGTGCTTTGCATACTTTTGAATTCCAAGAATTTTTTGCGTATATATTTTTTGCAATTTTATTGTTATTGATATATTAATTATGTAAAAAGAATTTTTAATCTCTTTCTGAAACAGATTAGATTACCTGTTATTTCTATAGTACTTATATATAACAAAAGTGCAATAAAAAGTCAAAAGGCAGACAAATCCAATGCAATTTCTAATCGTTTCTAACTGATTACGACTTTGATTTTTGCAGAGAATAGTGATTAATTGTCTCATATATAATAGAATATTTGATTAAAATTTCTTCTGGTAGATACATAAAAACATCTTTGTTTCTTTATATTAAGGCAGTTGCTCTCAGCCTTTTAATTGCCTCTGGTGTCCAACCGGACACCAGAGGCAGTCCATTACCTGGCGAAATCGTGTCATTTAATTAATTTAATTGTCACTTTATTTTTCTATATCAAAAGTTACTTTTTTACAGAGCATTGAAAAAACTATTTAATTAACGTCCATTTTTAGGGTAAAATAAAATCTTGAAGATGTTGAAAAATTGGATAAAATGACGACTTTTCTAAACCAAAGTTTGTTAAAGATATATTTTTTTTTAAAATTTTTAAATTAATAAGACGCACATGGTTTATATTTAATCTTTTAATTCAAATTGAAAAAAAGACTTTAAATGTTTAGGATTCATGGAAAATGTACCAGACGAATCTCCAAATTCCTACACATCAATCGGAAAAACACATATTTATCATATTTATATGAAATAAAAATATATTGTTTTCGGAAGAAGGGATGTATCAAATTTTTTGCATTTAAATATTTTTGATTGGTGCGGTCGATTTTTCGCAAAACGGACTAGAAAATGATCAAAAAAACTCGATTATGGCACCTAGACCCTTAAGTCAAAATGTAAAAAAAAACTGAAGAAATAGTACACGGTTATAAAAGCTCAGCGACCTGATCGGAAGTCTCGTATTCTCGCTGAACATAATTTATAATTTCAGACTCCGAGTCTGCTGCGGTCAGGAAGTATCCCTGAACATCCGCAATAAAAACACATCCTGGCTGCAACACAAGATGGCGGCGCCGCGCTGATCCTTGGGCGATATTACTTCCGGCGGCGGCTGCGGCGTGATAAAAGCCTTCCCTTTCTCCAGGAGTGAAGCAGGGAATGGGCGGGTCGCTTTGAGCGCCGCATCAAGGGCCTCAATGTATATTCTACCTGATGAATAAATAAACTGTGAAATAATATTATAACCGTTAAATATAACTCCGTGTTATTTTAGAAACAATTATGTGAGGTAATTTTTGCTTTCATGTAAAAAATATAGTATTTTTTAAATGTATTTTACATCGACGCTGCAATAAAGAATAACTAAACTGTCAAGTAGCAAATTTTTTCATTGTATGTTTTTCATGATATATTATCGATATCATGATTATGGTGTCCTTTAGGGTATTTTGGAACATTTGTAAATGGTCGTTATAAAAATACCACCCTTTTGCAGTGACGTAATTTCCTAAGCAAATAGTTTTTTTTTATATAAAAAAAAAGTTTGTGAAGATAGTGACAAATTGAAAAGATAACATATTCATAGGAAGGGGGGGCATATATTTCAAACCTGCCCCGGGCCCCATCGTCCCCGGCTCCGCATCTGCATGCGAAGCCCCGGAGCGACGTTTAAATAGGGTGTCCTGAAACGGTGCTTTGGAAACTTTTACGTGGGACAGATTCGCATCAAACGATGTTACCCTTTTCCCTATTCTAGTTTAAAGTGTGGCGAGCCTGTGGGGCGTGTTTCATGGTGATAAATAAAAGCCTGATTTTTATAGCGCCACTCAGCGATAGGATCTGCCCTGAGGAAGTACAGCCGCGCGGGTCTGATAGCATCTGATGTGCTCCGGCATTTTGGTTTTATTTTATCTTTGAGATATGATCATAATAGTGATTGTGGTAATAATAGTGGACGATAATCAATTACTGAATGAAGGCATTCCAAACGAGCGGTTCAATGTCTCTGCCCAAAATCAGCATTCACACGCCACGATCTTTAATTTTAATTAAACTTTATAATCACAGAATGCGCAAAGAAAGGGAATTTTTGACGTTGGTAAAGAAGCGAAAGGTCACATATTATGGCCACATTTTTTGTAACAATAAGTATGGTATCCTCCAGATGAAAAAGAGGCTTTGGAAGAAGATAGTTCACAGTGTAGATGGATTGGTGAGACTGGCCCAGGATAGAGATATGTTCGAGGAAATCGTCACCAACCTCCTATGAGGAGAGGTAACAGAAGAAGAAGAATCAACTCGTAGAGTCGTGGCTTAAAATGATACATTTGTACTTCTTCAGCAATAGTCTCTGAAAATATTTTATTGAAAAAAGTTTTGTTTGGTTAGATTTTCTTTCCCTACAAGCCTGAAAAAAATTTGAAGTAGTAAAAAATAGCTCGTTTTGGACCCTGAAACCGCACAGTAGGTTATTTTTTCAAGGTTTCAACTCAAGAACGTGGTTCCAACAAGACAAGGCCACTTGCCATACATTCAATCAATCTATTGAAGCTGTTAACTATTTATTCCCTAATAAGGTCATTTCACGTAGAGGTAACATCAACTGGCCTCCCAGAAGCCTCGACCTCTTGACTGTTTCGTATAGGAATACTTTAAAAGTAGGGTTTATGAGAATAATCCGACGAACCTAACGGAATTGAAACAAAACATCAGGTCAGAAATGGCAGCAATATCGAGGGTTATGTGTCAGCGTGTTATCAGCAATCTTCGTTGCCAGCAGCGTAACGGTCACCATTTGGATAACATCATCTTTTTGAAATAATTTTCAATTTTGTATTCTTATAATCAACAATAAAAAAAAAAACTTGATTACTAATAGTTTTTGTTTTACTGAACTAACAAATACCCGATACTCTGTTTGGACACCCGTTATTTGTGAATTTATGTCTAACAATGAATCTAGCGGCCCAAAAATGAAAAACAAACACGTATAGGCTCAACTTTACAAATATATTCCTTTTATGTGTACTTATCAAAGTATCCGAGTTCCTTCTAGAAAATACTTTCAGGGTTTTATGTTTATTTCTAAAAATCTTGCAATAAAACACATAAAAACAATATAGTCGGTTTAGCCACGAACGGCTCAGAGGCCGGAATATTAAACATCGACCGCGAACAGCCAATTTTCAAGCTATCGCCGAGTAGAAAGCATGGCGTTTATTGAGGCTGGTGATAATGTACCCCAGCCTGCGAGGCTTTCAGGGGTATTGTATGTTTTTCAAGTCAGAAAGTCTGGAGTGAATGTTCTACACACTCCAAGGCGGGTCTGAGGGATTATTTATTCAAGTGATAACGCATTGTTAACTACGCGTGTAAGTTAAATTTTGTTTGAATTAGGGTGATGATTGTTCATGTCTAACAAGTGTATTTATATTAAAAGTATATGATAATCATTTAATTAGTTGAAAGAAAAATTCTGAAACACAATTTACAATTGCGATGTAAAAAATAGTCAACACGCTAAAAAAAAAGTGTATATTTGATACATCATTGTAATTCCATAATATTTATTAATAACTTACAAATTTATTATTAAATTTAATGTGTTGATTTGACCTCAGCTCGTATTGCACGAATCTTTTTATATAAATTTAATAAAAATAAATACCGAAGTGCGTTCTATCTTAAAAATGTATTTACGATTTTTTCCTTTTTTATATCATTTTATATAGTTCTTGAAGCATTTTGAGAGGTTCAAATAAAGCTGAAATCAAATTAAGGCGTATTTTATTTGTAGAGACTGACTTTATATGTCTGTCTGTGGATATTATTCTGTATCACAAAGGCATAAATCTTTATAGCCTTCTCGAGTGCCATTACCGATGGTATAACATGCCCTTTCATTTTATTTCATTAGACAATATTCATAGAGACATAAAGTAAGCACGAACTTATATTTAAAGGGGGAAAAAATATTTGTATATGTGTGTTAAGGACTAACTGCTCTTTTTTCAGGACTTGTGAATACAAATAAGTCTTCTAAAAGCTTGAACATTATTTGTTTATAAATATATTAAAATTGTACCGAAAAAAATATGACAAGGACTTTTAAAATTTCTATTTATATCTTATATTTTTTTTGTATTGAATGGATAAATTAGTTTATTTGAATCGAATATAAAAAAAAGTTATCAAAAGGTTTCATGGCGTGTCAAGAGAGAAGTAAGATTATGTTTTCACGATAAAATTTCATACTTTTTTTTTCATAATATCATAATTATACTCAATTTACAGCAATTTTCTTTGTTATTCTCACAGATTTATCACACCAGAAATCACTACTATGACTATTTAATAATATTAATATTTTCATTTTTTCTGAATCTTACCCACACCAAAACTCTCTACAGTGTAAAAATTGCTTTCTACGTATAAATAATCTACCAGCTATTATATATGGAAAGCGTCAATTTACATACTCTACATACTCAATTCACGTGGTCTGATAGGTCAGAAATTCGTACTGCGGTCTGTATGTGAGATTGTGCATTAGTAATATTCAAAACTCACTGATAATATAGACTTTATAAAATATGCATAAATGGAAAATTACATTTTTTGACGGGTCATTAAAAGTTTCTAACTTTTGTTTTTACTCGTATCCATTATGTCTTAAAACGATGTTATGCCAAAAGTCGGTTCCAACTTTTAATTTTACATTATTTTATAAAAGGGAGAGTTGTATGGCAGTTTGAGGTTTTGTAAAGGTTTATGAAAGTTACATTCATTCAATATGAAATTAAATTTTTACACATCCTAGAAATCGATGAAAACTTATTTAATAATTCACAACATTATTAATTAATAATATCTTGTACTGCATTGAACATTTGTTTATTTATTAAATTAATTAAAATAAAATTAATAAATCAAACTTTTCTTTCTAGATAACACGTAAGGCATGTTTGTTTCAAAGTATGCTTTTATGCCAAGGCTTGCCTCTAAAACTTGCATGCAAACATGGTTACATAATTGTATATATTTTACATAATCGCGTATTGATTTTATAACGAAATATAACGTTTACAGTGAGTAATCCTTTGGCAAATATTTTTTTAAATAAATAAAAAAAATAATACCCGAACAAATTCACAGGAAACTTTAGAAATATATATAAAAAGTGTGAAAGTTTTTAAGTGGACGGAGAAAAGTCGCTGATCAAAAAAGAAACTGCTTCTTTATATTTACGTTTGTCAAAGAAAAACATCAAAAGTTAGTGCGTTGGTTATTTTGTAGTTGTAAAAAAATAACGAAGTCTGAAACATCAAATGATATGTAAGATTTGGTTGAACAAATTTAATCGTTTTTTTATTTTTTTTACTAAGAAATTGATTTAATAATCTGTATTGCCAATAAACGCAAACATAAATCTACCGTTGAAATATGTTTTTTCTCTTTAAGATTACTTTTAAATTCACATAACTTTACTTCAGCATACATAAAATAATTATGAAAAAATATAGTTATTATAATTATTTGTTATTATAGGTATTACTTTGTGAAAGCATAGAAAGTGCTAAAAATGCATAGATAAATCATTTTTTCTTTCACTATCAAATATAACACAGTGAAAGCGCTTTCTTAACATTCACAAGAGAAATTATTATTTTTGGTTTTAAAATAAAAAAGGACATAGTGAAAGCGTTTTATTAACTTTCACCAGCGAAAAGGGTATAGAGAAATAATTATTTTTGCTTTTAAAATAAGAAAGGACATAGTGAAAGTACTTTCTTTGCTTTCACAAAGAAAAAACTCACGGAGAATTTTTTTTTTTTACTTTCATAATCAAATAAAACACAGAGAAAGCGCTTTCTTAACTTTCATAAACAAAAAGAGCATGGAGAAATCATTATTTTTACTTTTTCAATAAAAAAGGACAATGTGAAAGCACTTTTTTAACCTTCACAAAGAAAAAACGCACGGAGAAATCTTTTTTATACTTTCACAATCGAATAGAACATAGTGAAAGCGCTTTCTTAAATTTCTTAAACAAAAAGGGCACGGAGAAATCATTATTTTTGCATTTTCAATAAAAAAGGACACAGTGAAAGCACTTTCTTTGCTTTCATAAAGAAAAAACGCACGCAGAAATCATTTTTTTTTACTTTCACAATCGAATAGAACACAGTGAAAGCACTTTCTTAACTTTCACCAGCGAAAGTGATATGGTGAAATGAAACATGAAACTATGTTTAGTAATTATATTTAGATTTTATACCAATGAATTTAAAATTTTACATAAATTTTAATAAGTTCAAAAAAAAAGGATTTTCCTCATCGCGTCATATATATTATATGTCGATTACCTTATTTTAAAATATTTACTTTGCGTCAAATGTACTGCGACAAACACTATATTTATAAAACGGATGTGACAGAAAGCAAAACATTTATTATTTATTCAATTTTTTAAATTGATCAATATTTTTACATTATACCCGAAAACAAATAAAAAACACACCTCTGTTTTCGCACAAGTAAAAAATATTTTCGTAAAATCACACAAATAAACATTTCAGACGTCGACTATTGAAAAAAAAAAGTTCGCTCATTTTATATTCCTATAAATTAACCATTTCATCCATCAATGGTGCGGATTCCACGCGTGTCATTACCACTTAAACTTTTGATAGTAAAAACTCAGCGAGTAACAAAACAACAAGTGTAATTAGAGCGCCTAAAAGGGCGTGCATAAGCCATGAGGGCTTCAGCACCTGCTCCATCTCCAGGAGCCAGGGTTGCCAGTGCGGCCAGCCCCAGGCGCAGGGAGCTCATCGAAATAACAAAATAAATAAATTAAAAAATATACCAAAAATAGGTCATGACAATTGAATCTTAAACTTTCTTAAAACACAGTATATCGTCATATATTATTCGGTACTATACGTCACTACTTCGATAAATTGAAGCTCTCTTTAGAAAGACCCGGGGTCCCAATACACAATTCTCCCTACAAAAACCATGAACACCGGCTCAGCTAAGTATACGCTCAGTGAGATGGTCGCCAACCTCCTTTGAGAAGAGGCACCCGAAGAAAAATAAAAATAGATTATACAATATATGTATAAATTGCAATTCGATGAATTATGTTTAGGCTTTTCTGGTTGCCGTCAAGCGCACTAGTCAGCAGATCACGCTTTCTTTATTGGTTATCTTCACAAAAATAAAATTATTATTATCATATAAATTATGTTGAGGTCTTATTGGTTCCTGTCAAGCGCGAAAGCCAGCAGACAACTTTATTTTTGAAAAAATTTCTCCACATAAATACTATTATATGTATAAATTGGAATTTGATGAATTGTGTCTCAATTTTTCTGGTTGGTTTCAAGCGCACCAGGCAACGAATCGCGCTTTCTACCCTTATTGGCTTCAATCGATATATTTTTTGAAAAAAGGTAATCTTTACAAAAATATTATTACATGTATAAATTGCGATTCGAAGAATTTTGTTTCACTTTTTCTGGTCGTTGTCAAGCACGTCAGCCAGCAGACTGCGTTTCTACCCTTATTGGTTTCAATGAATTTTTTTTTGGAAAAAATGTTACCTAAACAAAAATATAATGATTATAATAATATGTATAAATAGCGATTCGATGAATTGTGTTTCAATTCTATTATTTGCTGTCAAGCAAGCCAGCCAGCAGACTGCGTTTCTACCCTTATTGGTTTCAACGAATTCTTTTTTTTTCAAAGTGTTCTTCCCAAAAGTATAATGTTTATAATAATATGTATAAATAGCGATTCGATGAATTATGTTTCGATTCATCTGGTTGCCATCAAGCAAGCCAGCCAGCAGACCGCGCTTCCACCCTTATTGGTTTCAACGAATTCTTTTTTTTTCAAAGTGTTCTTCCCAAAAGTATAATGTTTATAATAATATGTATAAATAGCGATTCGATGAATTATGTTTCGATTCATCTCGTTGCCATCAAGCAAGCCAGCCAGCAGACCGCGCTTCCACCCTTATTGGTCTTAATGAATTTTTTTTTTTAAAGCTATCTTCACAAAAATATAATGATAATTATAATATGTATAAATAGCGATTCGATGAATTGTGTTTCGATTCTTCTGGTTGCTGCCAAGCACGCCAGCCGGCAGACTGCGTTTCTACCCTTATTGGTTTCAACGAATTCTTTTTTTTTCAAAGTTTTCTTCCCAAAAGTATAATGTTTATAATAATATGTATAAATAGCGATTCGATGAATTGTGTTTCGATTCATCTGGTTGCCATCAAGCAAGCCAGCCAGCAGACCGCGCTTCCACCCTTATTGGTCTTAATGAATTTTTTTTTTTAAAGCTATCTTCACAAAAATATAATGATTATTATAATATGTATAAATAGCGATTCGATGAATTGTGTTTCGATTCATCTGGTTGCCATCAAGCAAGCCAGCCAGCAGACCGCGCTTCCACCCTTATTGGTCTTAATGAATTTTTTTTTTAAAGCTATCTTCACAAAAATATAATGATTATTATAATATGTATAAATAGCGATTCGATGAATTGTGTTTCGATTCTATTATTTGCTGTCAAGCAAGCCAGCCAGCAGACTGCGTTTCTACCCTTATTGGTTTCAACGAATTCTTTTTTTTTCAAAGTTTTCTTCCCAAAAGTATAATGTTTATAATAATATGTATAAATAGCGATTCGATGAATTGTGTTTCGATTCATCTGGTTGCCATCAAGCAAGCCAGCCAGCAGACCGCGCTTCCACCCTTATTGGTCTTAATGAATTTTTTTTTTAAAGCTATCTTCACAAAAATATAATGATTATTATAATATGTATAAATAGCGATTCGATGAATTGTGTTTCGATTCTATTATTTGCTGTCAAGCAAGCCAGCCAGCAGACTGCGTTTCTACCCTTATTGGTTTCAACGAATTCTTTTTTTTTCAAAGTTTTCTTCCCAAAAGTATAATGTTTATAATAATATGTATAAATAGCGATTCGATGAATTGTGTTTCGATTCATCTGGTTGCCATCAAGCAAGCCAGCCAGCAGACCGCGCTTCCACCCTTATTGGTCTTAATGAATTTTTTTTTTAAAGCTATCTTCACAAAAATATAATGATTATTATAATATGTATAAATAGCGATTCGATGAATTGTGTTTCGATTCTATTATTTGCTGTCAAGCAAGCCAGCCAGCAGACTGCGTTTCTACCCTTATTGGTTTCAACGAATTCTTTTTTTTTCAAAGTTTTCTTCCCAAAAGTATAATGTTTATAATAATATGTATAAATAGCGATTCGATGAATTGTGTTTCGATTCATCTGGTTGCCATCAAGCAAGCCAGCCAGCAGACCGCGCTTCCACCCTTATTGGTCTTAATGAATTTTTTTTTTAAAGCTATCTTCACAAAAATATAATGATTATTATAATATGTATAAATAGCGATTCGATGAATTGTGTTTCGATTCTATTATTTGCTGTCAAGCAAGCCAGCCAGCAGACTGCGTTTCTACCCTTATTGGTTTCAACGAATTCTTTTTTTTTCAAAGTTTTCTTCCCAAAAGTATAATGTTTATAATAATATGTATAAATAGCGATTCGATGAATTGTGTTTCGATTCATCTGGTTGCCATCAAGCAAGCCAGCCAGCAGACCGCGCTTCCACCCTTATTGGTCTTAATGAATTTTTTTTTTAAAGCTATCTTCACAAAAATATAATGATTATTATAATATGTATAAATAGCGATTCGATGAATTGTGTTTCGATTCTATTATTTGCTGTCAAGCAAGCCAGCCAGCAGACTGCGTTTCTACCCTTATTGGTTTCAACGAATTCTTTTTTTTTCAAAGTTTTCTTCCCAAAAGTATAATGTTTATAATAATATGTATAAATAGCGATTCGATGAATTGTGTTTCGATTCATCTGGTTGCCATCAAGCAAGCCAGCCAGCAGACCGCGCTTCCACCCTTATTGGTCTTAATGAATTTTTTTTTTAAAGCTATCTTCACAAAAATATAATGATTATTATAATATGTATAAATAGCGATTCGATGAATTGTGTTTCGATTCTATTATTTGCTGTCAAGCAAGCCAGCCAGCAGACTGCGTTTCTACCCTTATTGGTTTCAACGAATTCTTTTTTTTTCAAAGTTTTCTTCCCAAAAGTATAATGTTTATAATAATATGTATAAATAGCGATTCGATGAATTGTGTTTCGATTCATCTGGTTGCCATCAAGCAAGCCAGCCAGCAGACCGCGCTTCCACCCTTATTGGTCTTAATGAATTTTTTTTTTAAAGCTATCTTCACAAAAATATAATGATTATTATAATATGTATAAATAGCGATTCGATGAATTGTGTTTCGATTCTATTATTTGCTGTCAAGCAAGCCAGCCAGCAGACTGCGTTTCTACCCTTATTGGTTTCAACGAATTCTTTTTTTTTCAAAGTGTTCTTCCCAAAAGTATAATGTTTATAATAATATGTATAAATAGCGATTCGATGAATTATGTTTCGATTCATCTCGTTGCCATCAAGCAAGCCAGCCAGCAGACCGCGCTTCCACCCTTATTGGTCTTAATGAATTTTTTTTTTTAAAGCTATCTTCACAAAAATATAATGATTATTATAATATGTATAAATAGCGATTCGATGAATTGTGTTTCGATTCATCTGGTTGCCATCAAGCAAGCCAGCCAGCAGACCGCGCTTCCACCCTTATTGGTCTTAATGAATTTTTTTTTTTAAAGCTATCTTCACAAAAATATAATGATTATTATAATATGTATAAATAGCGATTCGATGAATTGTGTTTCGATTCTTCTGGTCGTCGCCGTGCGCCAGGCCAGGCAGGTGCGCTGTCGGCCGCGGTATGACATAATGCCCGCGCCTTCCATCCCTATTGGCTTCAATCGATTCAAAGTCCGCATTGCCGTTCCTCGCGGCCTGAACTACGAAAGCCTGCACCGCTACGCCACGTGCTACGATGGCTACGGATCGTAGCGGGCAACTGCGTTCTAACAAGTAGGCCAGGCTCCGATCAAATACGTAAACACACGTTTAAATGCAAAATTAAATCATATATATATATATAGTACATGCTTTAGATAAAAATTCAGCGATTAAAATCACGAAGGAGCGTAGGAGTTTGCCCAGTAATCAGTTGAACTGATTTGAAGATACCAAGCATGATTTATAAGATACTACAAACTTACTAATTAAAAATCAATTTACGATAATATGTAATATTAAAAGCAGGTATATTTGTGTATTGTAATAAATTACAATCACAAAGCTTTTTGTTTCAAAGCGTGATTGTTGCATAAAAAATATTCATTATGTGGGGTTAAAATTTTTATTTGTCTCAAGAATTGAAAAAAAAAAATTCGGTTGAAGGTATTATTATTAAATAAATTAGTCCCATTGAAAAGAGTGTACTACGACGGTATCATATTGTGTACAAGATCTAATGATGATAATTTTTTAAAAAATTTATATAATTATGTATATATTAAGTACAAATATATTTAAAAAATAGGGATTTGTTAATAATATAGCTTCGATAGCGTAGCGTGACATTTGCGTGCAATCCAGCTCAGTTATTTGAAACAAACTAAATAAACATATTTTTTTAATACATACATCTCCAGAGTCTCCAAGATATGAACTTTTTTAACTCTGCCATAATAAGCTTTTTTAGATGTAAGATATCATCATGGTAAATTAAGTTAAGTTAATTGTATAATTGCAATTGAAATAATAATATATATTTTATTCTCAAGTTAGTTCTTTTAAAAAGTTAAGTTTATATAGATTATATGGCATATAACTCGCAGGTTTATTCTAGATAATTGGTATTGATAAAAGAAACACAAAGGGTTAACATCCCCAGACAATTATAACACAAATTTCCAACACGAGTTGTCCCCTTCTGTAGGCGGCTCTGACCTCAATACACTTTTGTCTTAACCTGATTATGTCGCTAAGTTGGTAAGCTTATCAGAAGAAAGGTTGTGTGGCGATCAAGGCTTCTCGGAAACACTTGTTGCAAGGTTTTATTTTCCATTCCATCCTAGATTTCTTTGTAGATTTCCGCCTTACGAACATCCGGAATAATTTTCATGTTAATATTTTGCTGTATACATTCTAAATATGCTAGATTTTATTTATTCAATATTCAAAGATTATAAAAAAAAAACAAAAATATAAACCAGGGAATCTAGACACAATTGATTTATATAATCATCATCGTCCATACTGAAATGGTCGTTGAGAAGCAATTGATGATAAAGAAAGATTTTTCCTAGATAATGTAAAATATTACATAAAATCAGTTAAATTTATTTTAATTTTTAGCTTTTTCGATCTCCTCTGAGGAGAGGGCGTTGATGAAGAAGAATAACTCCTATTTATATATTTTTTATAAGATAAGATGTCTTTTGCTGGAAAAGCGTTCATATATGTTATGTTTGAGATTCAATTAGAATAATGAAACAATCACGGCACGAAAGTATAGGGCGAGGTAATTAAAAACATAGTAATTCATACATTAAAACATCAACTCGTATTAATAAAATATTAATCAAAGTAACAGAAATTTAAAAATAATAATTAATATTTTTGAGAGAGTACTTGGTGGAGTTCCATTTTAAATATAATTAAACCGGTAAAAAATCACTCAAAGTATTTTATTATATTTGAAGTTTTTTATGAAGACCGTCACAGTAAGTACGATTTTGCCATATAGAGGTTTTATATTTTTGATTGATATTAAGTACATTTTTTCACATATTGAAAAATGATTAATGAAACTCTCAGAAAAATATCATCATGACTTGTGCGGGACTTTTTTTCACAAAAAAACCAATATATCTATAACACGTGCGTTTATCGGCTTAATTAAATAGACATTAAAAATAATAATATCCAGATCGGATTAAATGCTTCACTTAGTACTTTGGTTTAAAAGTCTAGTATTGTAAGACTTACAATATTTAATTGGCATAATAATAAGTACGTTTGCATTATATATGTGATATGATTGTTGAGAAAGTTTTCGATTAGTTCCGATGACTCGTTAGCATAATTGGTTAAATGCACCAGCCATAAAAGCGTGGGGATTTTTAAAATTTATTTTATGTTTTTTATTTACTGTCGCCCCCGAGCAGCGCAGGTGCCGACAGCTGGTCTTTTTATATATAATATACAATAATAATACACAATTCATTCATTCGTGAGGGGGGGTTTCTCAGGGAGCGCACTTTTCGCTGTTCCCCAGTCTGCCTCCCCTGCTGAAACAAATACGCGATTTGCTGATTCGGGGATTCGGGTTCGAATCCCGAACAAGTCACGATGATATTTATCTGAAAGTGTCTTTAATCATTTTTAAATATGTGAAAAAATGTACTTAACACACTAAAGGGCGGGTACTAGTACCCGTTCCGCGGACTACTGCCAGAAGGCGGGGTGCATATTAATACGTTTTTGAATGTGTTTACTCTAAAAGCGGCAGAAGGTCATTTTATTCTTTAGGTTTACAGCTCGAAATGTTTGTTTGGGACTCGTCAACGTTACTTCTACCAATACTGTCCAGTGATTCTGAACAAAGTGACAATGATGAAGTGGAGTGGAATGATAATCCTCCAATTATTGAATATTTTTTTAGGACAAAGTGGTGTTGTTGTGATGCCAAGTAATCCGCAAAGTGTGTATGAAGTGGTTCAACTTTTTATAGGAAACGATTTATTTGACTACTTGCAAATCAAAGAGTGTATAGACTAGATTTCACACGCGCAATTTTACGCGAATTTGCACATCAGTTTAGTCAATTTGGTTACCCGCTTAAAATATAAATATAATATAAGCTATTGTGTAACAATAACATTTAGTTTACTAACAAAAATCTCATAATTAACCCAGAGTTGCTAAACGGAAGAAAAAAAAATCAAAAAGTGCAAATCAAAGAGTGTATATACTAGATTTCACACGCGCAATTTTACGCGAATTTTGCCCACATCAGTTTAGTCAATTTGGTTACCCGCTTAAAATATAAATATAATATAAGCTATTGTGTAGCAAAAACATTTAATTTATTAACAAAAATCTCATAATTAACCCAGAGTTGCTAAACGGAAGAAAAAAAATCAAAAAGTGCAAATCAAAGAGTGTATATACTAGATTTCACACGCGCAATTTTACGCGAATTTTGCCCACATCAGTTTAGTCAATTTGGTTACCCGCTTAAAATATAAATATAATATAAGCTACTGTGTAGCAAAAACATTTAATTTATTAACAAAAATCTCATAATTAACCCAGAGTTGCTAAACGGAAGAAAAAAAATCAAAAAGTGCAAATCAAAGAGTGTATATACTAGATTTCACACGCGCAATTTTACGCGAATTTTGTCCACATCAGTTTAGTCAATTTGGTGCCCCGCTTAAAGTGTGTTTTAATATCAATCAAAAATAATAATATGAAATAGTTGGTTATATAGTTTGTCGCAATAGTCCTGCACAGCGGCAGAGCTCTGCGTAGAGGCGCCGCGCCCGACTACTTGTGGAGGAGCCGGGCGGCTACTGCAGTGCGCACAGCTGGGGGTGCGGACCTGCCCCACACACCCTCGCCACCCTCGCCACCCCAACCAACCCCCGCCACCCTCGCCACCCCCTCCCACCCTCGCAACACCGCGGGGATGTGTTTTTATTGAGGTTTTCCATTATCTTTGTTAGGCCAAAAGTAATACGCTTTTTAGAAACGCCGCAAGGCTCTCTTGCGCACACAGCCAGAGGAAATTCCAGCGAAGGTTTTGTTTTTTTGTGTTTTGAATTAAAAACGCTTTAATTTATACCGTCATATTTTTTTTGGATCGGATTTAGAAAAGATACAATATAACACTGAAAATAAGCTGTTTTATGAAATAATTATTTTTATATTAGAGTACGCAAAAATGGCACAAAGATAAGCATTTTGGAGAAATTGAAATTTTAAAAGGCTGAATCTGTGGTTAAAATAATTAAACCATACTACGACGACTCTCCTCTTAGAAGGTTTGTGACCATTTCATGGAATATATTTCCATCCTGGACAAGCCTCACCAATTTGGCCTTACTTTCAACTTCCAACCGCTGGCGTAAATTCTGCATCCACGTAAGTTTCATCCTTCCGATGCCCCCTTTTCCTGTTTCAATCAGCTGTAGGACGCGTTATTTATTATTTCAGATATGTGGGCAAAAAGTTTATGCAAACGCAAGCAAGAAGTGGATTTGTATTTTTTTGCAATTCTTCAGGAGTCAAAACATATTTGACGGTTTTGAGAAGAACTTTTCAGCTAAGCTTTTGTTAAGTTTTGAAAATACGCAAGTAAAACAGCCCCTCGAGCACTATCGTTCGCTGAGCAACTCGATGACTTGTTGAAAACTTCCACTCTTATCGTGGAGATTCAAAGTTTTCTGCCTTTTGATTTACGGCTTTGTTAAAACTAAATAATTCAGTTTATCATAATTATAAAAAAAGTAGTTAAACTTCCAAAATGGCCCATCAAAGTTATTCGTAAAATTTATATTTTAAACTAAAATTGTATTTTTACAGATTTATAAATGTTTATTTACTTAAAAATTGTGTATTTAAAAATCCCCGAAAAAAATTATTACTTATACGAAATACAACAAAACAAATTTAAAAAATGCATAAAATCAAGTATAGCACAGTTGTCTCGACAGCACGTTGAAACAATGAGAGCTTTATAACTTTATAAAATACTGAGTGTGAGTTTATATAAAAAAAACATTATAGACTATGCCGGTCACTATATATGTTAAATTTTTTATATTATTTTATTTAAGTAAGCCCGACAAGACTGTTTTCAAAAACCGTAAATTCTTTTACGCACGCTCAGTTTTTTTTTATATTATACAATATAACTTATAGTAATAAATTATCCATTATGTCCACGTTATTAGAGTACATGTGCGGTACATTACTAAAAAAAAAATAATTTATCGCCTTCTCCGCAAGTTCCTTCGTATTTTCATTACGATTGAATTTCTTTAGTTTGGCGAATTTCGTAAGTTCGCATTTCCCTTATAAATCGTGGGCTCGTGTATTTTCCTCGCGGAAGTTTGTCCGAATGCGCCTCCGAGGGAATATTTCACGATACACTTTGAAAAAGGATTTGTTGTGTCGGTTGGTTTGTTTTGTCAACTTTGCCGTTCCTTCGAATTGACTGCCAGAAGTTAGCTGCAAAGGAAAGTTACAGTTCCGCTGTGAATTGATAACTTCCTGCTACGCCAGCACGACAATGAGGGGCGTTTGATATTATGTGTACATCATTTTTAAGGTTGATTTTCCTGAAAAGTCTTAAATGGGTCCTTTGATGGGTTCATTTTCGAGTTTTTAATATATTTATATAAAATATATTATAAATAATTTAAAGAAGGACACCTAAATGCTTAGGGTTCTAGATCCGTCAATCAAAATAATATCGAAATGCCTAAACTTCACACATATTTACCGTTATACAAATTATCTGCAGAACATTATCAAAAGCTCGAAAATAGACCTATCAAAGGTTACAACGCCCTTAACGACTCTATTAACTGCGTATTTTTTTTGTGATAAGAGTCGCCATCAAAAGTTGGACATGCATGCAGACAAATTAAATAGTTTATATATAATGAAAATAATAACTTTTTATTTAAATCTTCACAGTGAGTTTATTTAGAATATTGTATTTGCATAACAAGTTTCGACCCTATAAACCGAGTCATCATCAGATGCATGACTTAAACTGTTTAAGTAATGCATCTGATGATGACCCGGTTTATAGGGTCGAAACTAGTTATCCAAATACAATATTCTAAATAAACTCACTGTGAAGATTTAAATAAAAAGTTATTATTTTCATTATATTAATGGATCTTCACCTTTAAAATATACTATATTTGATACTACACAAAACAAAAATATGGTTATGTGTATTCTTCATCAAGTGCCTCTCCTCAGAGGAAGACCATTTGGCTGAGAATATATTCATGCTGAACCAGTGTTCATGGTTTTCTACGGGGAAAATAGTGTAGTCTGTCCCTGAGTCCTTCTACACCGCAGATTTATATTGGAAAAAATAGTCTACGTATTGCTGCTGCCCAACAGCATTATAATATAATCCTTCCCTTACAAAGTTCTTGGGTTTAGATCTGATACTCCTGTAGCAAGTTACACAAATAAAAGCAACCCAAGCACATCCCTTCAGAATCATTCGAAGTCCACTAGTTCATTACCGATCCTTTACACACGCTCAGGGCACATAGTGGCAGCCATACACAAGCATGCAACATAATAGGGAGAGCGGATAGGCAGTAATGTGTTAGAAATATTAAATAAAACCGGTATTGCTTTAGAAGTCGAGTAAGTACTCTAACAAGATCAAGCCAGGACTTTGTATGCGATGTTTGTATTATATTTTCCGTGGTAGATTTTCAGATTTTTCGAGCAATTTTCCTGTAATGTAAAATAATACAGTCGTTAGCGACACGCACGCGATGGTAATCTCTGCGGTAAGTAATTTGGATCGGAACGAAGCGTTTTACATTGCCAGGCGTTTCACAGAGCACACATGAATTACCGATCAAAACGGCTGCTATTCAGCGACACGAGCGGTACATACAATAATCCAATTTAATATAATTGAAATCAATTTGTATTACTTTCATAATAAATTATTTAAACGGTTCACTATTGATTTAAAATTATTCATAACGAAAACTAGGTTTGCTAATAAGATTATATAGTAACTTTTCAATCAGAGTAGTATATTCACAATACTTCAACAGTTAAAGATTATAATTGCGTATTTTTTCAAAAACGTTTGAGGTTTATTTAAAATAACTTAAAATAAATAAAATTGAGGTAACAAATTATACAGAATCTTAATGAAAGCATTTTTTTATATATTTTTTAAGCTACTTTTTAAGAATACTGTTTTTATCAAAATACTCCCACAAATGTACAGTTAACATTTTAGGGTGTAAATAAAATATACTAAACGCTTGAACGTGGGTATAACAACTTTTGGCCCGTTGAATAATATTTAGCTATCAAGCAAATATATCAGATCAATCAATCTACCTACACCACTGACTGCTTATCATCAGAAAACGTTTTGAAGTACATTGTGTATATGACCACTTGTCAACTATAATTTTCATTGATTACGTTTTCAGAACTGTCTAATGGTTCAGTGTATAACACGTTTGATAAACGTTTTGTGTATTAGCATCAGGATTAACAGAATATAAAGAAAACTGTACTGAAATAAAATAAAATTGTAAATAAATAAAACACATGTTATTCCCAAAATCAAAAATGTTAATTCATCAACATTCATTATACTCGAAAATCACTCTAATAAATTACATTTTTTTTTACTGCAAAAGTCAATCATACAGAGCAATAATGCTTTATATTAGTCACGGACAGCTCCGTGACACGCCCCGGGTGGTCGTGACCCGGGCCGGATCGTGACCCGGGCTGGATCGTGACCCGGCAGCCACACCCCTCCCTGGCGGGCCGCGCAATGACCGAATTTAATTAACTTTCTATAACTAACTTACCCCGTGGGGATTCGAGTTTAATGAGAAGGAATTGGATTATACGCCAGATTGTAAACCTGGTTTTTTGTCGTGTCTGTGATTAGTTCTACCGAGCTTGCCTGTAGGTGTCGAGTGGTGCTTTACAACCCCTTAACTTTATCACTGGTTTTATAAACCATATCTTTAATACGATGCTAATATAATGAAGAGATAATATTATTTTTTGAATTATCTTGTTCAACGCATTGAATATAATAATTCTCAAAGTTATTAATACTACTGTAGCCCTAAAGCCTACTTATTCCAATCGGCAAAAATACATTTGATAAAAATACTTGAACTACTATTGTAGTTTAACTGTAACAGCTGTTGAGTTTTTTTTATGAATAATTTATAAGCTATATCACCCTTCAAGCTGGTTTATATGAAAGTATTTTTTTACAACAGGTGGCTTAAAGCGATCAAAAGTATTATCAACTGTGTCTGGCACTTGATGTCCTATAAAATGTCAATGTATAATTTCAGAACCAATTTATTGACCTCCCTGAACAAACACAGAATGAAGAATGCTTACACGTGTGCTTAGTAAATATTTTCCCACGCGCAAAATATTCTTTCTAGGAAATTTAAAGTGATATTTTCGCAGACAAGCTACGCGTTATGTGTATAATTAATAAACAATAGGTAAGCCTTTGCTTACGTAAATTATTATTTATTGAGCAAATAAACCTACACGTCAAGTAAATCAAATAAATAAAATTAATCAAAGCGGGAGAATCACGCCTACAAAACAAAGGAGCGACCGAAATGACTAGCGAGTTCCGAGTCGATAGTTCCCTGGCTTGGCTTGGTTGGGGCTGGTGGGGTTGTTGGGGCTGTTGGGGCTGGTGGGGCTGGTGGGGCTGGTGAGGCTGGTGGGGTTGGCAGGCTCACGACGTAACAGAAGAATGTAAGCTGATTTGTGTGACAGCTCCGGGGGATGCAAGGTGGCGAGGGTGGTCCCCCCATTCTGATTTCCCCACCCCTCGAGACCCTGGCCTTTCTTCTAGAATTAAAATAACAAGACGCACTGATATGTGCTCAGATGTTTTTCACGCTACTGAGCATTGTATATTTTGATTTAAATAATATATTATGAATTTGAATATGTAATACATTCAAGACGTGTATATTGAGTGGAGATGGATGACGGAGGGCGCTGAACGTCTGATATATGAGTCGGGGATGATTGACTGTAGTGCGAAGGGTAGGAGAGACCCACAGGAAGAGAATTTGACTCGAATCATACTCTTACAGATTAGTTTAATGTATTTCTGTACAATATAACGCTTTTATCTATTAATTTTCATTGATTTTAAAATATTCTTTTGACATGTTATATGAAATCAAAAGTGCATAATAAATCATTTTCTTCACCCATCAGTAAAAAATTGAGTTGACATGTAAATTTTTAAAAAGACAAAAACTTGGAAATTAGTTCAAACTACTAAATTATATAAAAATAGCTCTGGTTTACTGTAGCTCGGTTTATATATCTTAGGTGCTTTTTCTCCACTGTCTTAAAAATTAAAAAGCATCAATTTGATTTTCGACACCCTTTTTTTTCTTTGCTCACCCGTATGACCGGTATAACGATTTGAAACACATTTAAATTTGCTCAATTTCAGCGGATGTCTGCAAAAGCAATTAACGCGATCACTCCAGACGCAGGTTACGTGGCATCTTTGCGTTTGATCTGCGCTGAGACATGAGACATGCTTAAAAATAATTACTTAATTAAAACTTTGTTGGCGCACTTGACGAGCTCGTTCCTGCTGATTGTTCTAAACAAGCTGAAATTATAATCAACTCGCTGACGTTTCGCAAAAGCTATTTCCACGTTTTTGAATAATTTAAAAACTGTTTCAACTGAAAAAAATAAACATTAATATATATATTACATATAAAAGGCCTCTCGGTGGTATATTATCCTAATTTAGAAAAGAATTCGCAGATAATAAATAATCAAGTTATTTTGTCACCCGAGTAATTGTTTCATAGAATTTAAATGCAGACTACAAGAAAATTGCTGAAATCTGCTCATTGTATAAATATATTTCTACTGACCCATAAAAATATTCAATGAAATTTTTTTGAAATACATGTCAACTATTATATTTTAATTTCATCGTTTTTCAAAAATTGGTTTACTTTTAGTTTTAAAATATGTTGGCCAATTTTTGTCATTACTTCGTGATATAAAAAAAATAGTACGCAGTTATTTGTAATTTTTGATGAATCTAAAATGTTTGGTCTACTTTATTAAATAAAACGAAAAAAGATTGAGGAAAAAGAGCAGAGGTAAAACATGGTATAGTGGTTATCCATCGAATCCACGTGAAACAGCAACAAAAAATTAAACTGTAGCCGGGCTTACAGAAAAGACAAACCTTTGAATAAAATACTCTATTACATCTTTTTAAAGGTATATTTTTTTATTTAAAGGGATTTCTGAAGCACATATAAGCACAACATGTTGCTAAACTATTTAAAAAATCAATCATAAAATATTAGACAATAGTGTAGAAGTACAAGTGTAGAAGGACACTGGAACCTTAAGAAAACCATGAATACTGTCTCAGCATTGATATATCCTCAGTGAAGTGGTCGCCAATCTCCTCTGAGGATAGGCACTCGAAAATGATGACAAATACGCGAGACTCCCTATAAACCTTTTTTTTTGCTCTAAAGAAACACCGTTAGCTCAGATGCGCCATTGCAATATACTGATTTATTTACGAGCATTTTAAAAGGAGCTGTTTGAAAGGACCACTTTCCGCAGATTTATTCATGAAGGAAAATCTTTCTTCAAAAGAATGATTCCCCAAAGTCCGTCCATAACTCACTGACAGCATTAAATCGATATTCCGGGAAATGACATCGGAGCTCCACGACCTAAATAAAATTATTATTGATTTGATTCCAAGTCGTATCGCGCTTTCTCATATATAAATGACATAAACGGGAAGATCCTTTTTATATAGACCCGAGCGAATTTAAGGATGCGGCTCACATGAGATGTTTGGATTTTAAAAATACTTATATCATTATTGTATTTGTTTAGATTTTTATGCATTCTTGAATTGGTTCTGTTGGGTTGTTTTTGTCTTCGATTGTTCAACATTTTCATTTTATGAAGATGGCTCGAGTAAAGATATTTTAAAAAACATATAAAAATAAACCTTAAAATACCATGGGCTGGCTGCGTCACAAATGAGAATGTGCAAAGAAAAAGAAATCCTAACGATGGTAAAAATGCGTAAAGTCTCCTATTTTCGCCATATTTTTTGAAGGAATAAATGTGGCGTACTGCAGCTGATTGTCAAAGGATAAATCAAAGGAAAAAAAGCCATTGGAAAGAAGAAACTAAGGTGGATGAAAGTTGGGAGTGCACTTAAATTAGTAAGACTGGTTTAGGATAAACTTATGCCCAGTGTAATGGTCACAGGGAAAAAAACTTGGAGACGAAGAAGAGTTTCAAAGAAATCAAAAAGTCTTCACCGTAGTTAAAAAGCATTTCATTAAATAAAGCCTAAAAAAATTATCACCAAAAGTAATCAAAGATTATTATTTCAGGCATTCTGGTAATTCTTGACTTATATTTCAAAGTTAATTCAAATCCGAGGAGGGATCTCACCGGGAATTCCTGAAGAAAGTTCAGTAAGCTCAAATCCCCTTTGAAAATCCCCGGGAATCACGCGGGGGGCAAGGGGGGGAGGCCAGGGGGAGGAAGGCTTTCGCGGACAGATTAAAAACTGCCAACATTTTGTTTTATCGTTGTTGCTTTTTATTGCCCTTGCTGAAAAATGAATTTCTTATTTCCTTTTAAAAACCTGAAGAGTTTATTAAGGCTTTGCGATAAAGTGCTTATTGGTTATGTTAGATATTTATGTATTCAAATATAGGTTAGATTAAAATGTTATGCGTTATTTAAGGCATTTCTTATATGAAGGTTTGCGTTTGAATGTTTAATACATTTTTTAGTGTTATATTATCGAAATCATCTTAGAATTATTTATATATGCTACTTTAGATTAATGATTTTTCTCTTCTTTAGGTGCCTCATCTCATTGACCATATATCTATGCTGAGCCAGTGTTAATGGTTTTTATAAGGAAAATAGTGTAGTGGGTCTTTCTACGCCGCAGTTTTATATTCAAAGAGTCTGCTGCCCAAAAGCATTATTATATAATCCTTTCTTTACAAATCTTTATAAAAAGATATAGATAAAGCAATGATATTAGATAAAATAAAATAGATTATTTGACTGCCAACGTCTTGAGGTTGAACACGGCTTACAAAAATTTTCAGCTCTCTTTGCTAAGTGACACCATTGAATTTTGTGCCATACAGACTTCTTCACCGGCAGTGACGGAAAAGCCTTGTGAAAGGAGAGATGTAGAAGTGTAAAGCAAAAAAAAAATGATGTTAACTGAAAAATTTTCGAATTCGAAACCGTCTCGTAGTTTGCAGCTCTCTGAGCTTTCTCGTTCAAATCTAAAAGGACAAAATTTTGCATACTTTCTGAGGCATCGCTTTATAATTCATGAAAATAATAATCTTTAAAAAAATATCATTATTAAATACCGGACATATACAATAGAAAGCTTGTTGCTTCTTATGGCTTCTTAGATCACTTGCATACTTGTTTAGCCTGCTTGAAAAGTAAATGTATTTTTATTTAGATTATTTTTGTTGAGAGATCTAAATGTAATCTCACAAGGTTAGGTGACGTATAAACTCTTCAGAAATACCTTGAAGGAAATCTCAAAGCACACCGACATGAGTGATCTCCCTCCTAAGACTTTGAATCGTAGAAACTGGAGAAAGGACATGAAGAATATTTCCTCCTACTTCAAAGCTGAGTAAATCAGAAATTTGATGTAAGATAAGACAATATAATTACTGGAAGTTCATGTCAATGTTCAAAACAGCGTGCTATCAATTACTGTATGTTCGTTAGACAGGATTTACTTGTTGTTTATTTTATTTATACCACGATTTATGATAAAAATAATTTCTTTAAAATTTTTCTCTTCAAATTCAAATATTTTTTTACCTCAAAAATCGTGAATCTTATACATTTAATTAAAATAAGGCTAGTAAGTAATGAATGTGGGCAATTAAGGGTCCTGGTTTTTGCTCTGGCTTAAAATCTATTGCTTTAATTGACTTGTGTTCGCTGTTCATCGAAATTGTTTCTGGGCGGATATTCCAAGATTTATTGATCTCATAAAGACATTTTAAAATAAAGGACCCGCTATATTACATATTAGGAAATTATAAAGCTTAGTTTTTCTATTAAAAATATTTTATATAGCTTCAGCGGCGCACTAAGAAGGAGAGGTAATTTCGCTCCGGGCGAGAATTTAAATATATTTTTCTCTAAATTATATAAAAATAAACAATAGTCGTGTTTGTAGGTTTTGGCTGTATATGTTTTAAGATTATTAAGTGTTTAGGATGACAGAACATTGGGATGGTATTGGGATGACGGAATTCAAAGCACAGAGACCCAAACGGCGGAGGACAGAAAATTTCAAGCAGCTCAACATCGAAGAAACCGAATCATCTAATGTTGTCAACAACATTATCAATGATTATATTTAGTAAGTCCTTTATGGAGTTGAAGCTTGGATACTCAAGATTTGAGGCGACAGAAATGTGGCTATATAGAGAATCCTTAGAATGAGAGAGTCTTGCGCATAATGCGCAAAGAAAAAGAATTCCTGACGTTGGTAAATAAACGCAAGGTATCCTATTTTGGTCTATTTTTTGTTACAGTAAATATAGCATTCTGCAGCTGATTGTCCAAGGAAAAATTTGAAGGACAAAAGGGAATTGGAAGGAGGGAGTTTTCGTGGATGAATATCTGTTTGATGAAATTGTCACTAACCGCCTATGAAGAGAGACATATAAAGTTAGCAATTCGAGCGTTGAGCTTTTATTGGTGATTTTAATTTATTTAAAAAGGGCAGCAAATTAGGGACCACCTCAGGTGTCCAAAAGTCTAGGAACCCCGGTGGGTACGATATTCATATTTTTATAATAGTATATTATATAATTAGTGATAGTATAAGTCTTTCAGCGTTTATTTGTGTTTTCATTCCTCCTGTAACATTTCGGCTTGTATTTGCTGAAAACACGCGACTGCGGTGAGCTTCGCCGCCGTCCGGCGTGACATTTCAATGTAACGGTCGCTAAACATTCACATAATTGTTTCAATTTTAAAATGACAAGGTTCCCCCCGCCCGAGGCATCTAAAGACTACACGAATACTGTACACACATGAACAAGTAGCTGTAGTAATTTCAGCATAAGCACTAAACAAAAACACCTGCATTGCTGATCATTTGAATAGTCAACACTAATAATAATCTGGATATATCAAATGTGTCTTATACCGTGTTTGCATAAATAATCAAATTAAATATAATCTTTGGAGCATATCTATAAATCACATCTCTGCGTTTTTCGAGACGTTCCATGGTCTTAAATTTATTAGTAAAGGGTTTCTGTTTGTTGGAGTGATAGCATGTTTTTATGATGGCGTGACATAGTAATGCTATGTTTTCATGCTAAGGGATGAAAGAGGAAAGTCCAATAGCAGACGGAGCACCCCATATCACCAAGAGAGTGCTTGCCTGGGCGGAGTAGTGTAAAGGACCGTTATCTTGAGCGGTCAGAACAAGGTCGAACCCGATAACAGAGGCAGCTGGGTTTAATATCCGAATGGCTAGGAGATTACAAATATTTTTGTTTTTTTAGTTCATTTATTTTTGCCTGAAAAATCCTTCGAAAAGCTAACGCGCTCACGAGATCTTTATACCATTTATTGTGTCTTATGTAAACTTGGAACAAACAGTTTCTAGAAATTTTATCTACACCTGACTAGTAAACCAAATAAAAATGCCATGTCTTTACATTTTAATATTAATTTTATATGTGTACTGTAAATCTATTTTTGTACAAATCCAACAATTTTATTTTCAGCTTCTCGGTAATTTAATTCTAATAAATTAAATACCCACTTAAAATATTTTCATTATCCCTCTATGCTTATCCCGCATTTTTTATTATCTGTAGCACGTTAGAATTAACTTAAGCTAGGGTGTAAAGAGAAGGAAATCCAATTTATCCTGCTTTCTGATATTTAATCCTCGCCGAATGGTAAGTCTCTTGGAAAAAACGAGATGAACACATCGCGAGGGGAGGAGGACCTGGCTCAGGAGGCTGAAATAAAATTTACTTTAATTTTACATATTTATAAACTTTTATATAATTTGTTAAATGTTAAAAATATACGACAAATTATTGTATTGTAAGGGATTCTTAGATTTTGTGCTTGCATGCACGCATGCCACTTTTCGTCTACATACAAAAATAAATAATATTTTGGACTGATGATGGTACAGGACGCATAATTTTGTGTCCTATTTAGATAAGAGAAACTACACTTGTAGATTAAGTCCTTTCCATACTTTTTATGAGAGTCGTTAGTCACGAGTTATCGCAAAAATAATCTCATTACATGTATCGTTCGACATGGATTATCAACGAAAGTGATGATTAGATATATTTATAGCGGGACATGGACTCAATATCATAACGAGTATCGTTCATCATTAGTAATACTAATATTCACATACAATACAAGTATCATTCGTCATGGATTATCATAGAAGAGATTTATTATGTCGTCTCGTTTGTCATAGAGCAACGATCTCTCAATTGCTACTTAAGATTTTAAAAAATGTCTGAGATGTAGTTGAATATTTAAAACGGCAGTCAATATGCTAACGTCGGTTGCAATTGAAGATGCGGCGAGCCACGAGGCATGCTAATGTGTAAAGTATGCTAAAAACACAAACACAATCGCGTAAATGGCACCCCCCGAGCACGAGTCGGGGTTGGAATAAAAAGCACCCCTCGAGCAGCGGCGAGGTTGCGCGGGGTTGTTTGTGAATGGCTTCCTACACTTCCCAGGGTTCATACAACAATAGACTGAAGTGTTCAAAATTATAACTACTACTGATAAAACATAATAATAAAAAAAATTATTTGATATATCTAAAAGTACATGTATAATTTTATTATTTCTAAGGTCCCCGTCCTTCCCATTCTGTTGCTTGTAATGCAGTGATATTGGAGGCATCTGCTCTGGAAGTACTTTGTCGAGATGGAAGAGCTCCTAATATTGTTTCTGTAGCTTTCTGCAGAAGGAGCATCAGATCTAAACGCCAGAGCTTTGTAAGGAATAGATTATATAATAGTGCTATTGGGCAGCAGCAATACGCACACATTTCCTTCCAATATAAAACTGCGGTGTAGAAGGATCCACTACACTATATTTTCCTTAGAAAACCATGAACACTGGTTCAGCATGAGTATATGCTCGGTGAAATGGTCGCCAACTTCTTCTGAGGACAGGCACTTGATGAAGAATGTATAAATAATTGTTACAGGTATTTTTAACGCTACTCACATAATCTTAAAATATATTTTTGTAACACATCCCATAAAACAACAGGTATATCCATATTATATTGTTGTGTGTTTATATTGTACTTTTTAAATGCCTGAAAATGTTGCGAGACTGAAACGTCGCATCCTTATAGAAGAACCGGGGTATAGAGCCTATGAACGTGGTATTTACAATCACCATAATAGGCGAAAGAATACCATTAAAAAAATTAAACCAATAAACTGGGTTTTTTGCGAGAGTCTAATTAAAATATGTAGCAATTCGCCATAATTGCATCATTTTTGACATTAACAGTTCTGAACGTTGGTTCGTCCATTCTATAATAATAGCAGCGAAGACTTTAAAGACTACAATAGAATTTAATCTACAAATTTGCATAGCTAAATGGGGCAGTAAGGACGAGGGCTTTTTCAGATTCGCTGTGAAAAAATATTAATATTCTTTAAAGCAGTGGACTTCAAACTCTTTTGGCCCACGGACCCCTTTTCATAGTCAAAACTTGCCTACTGACCCCCTTTCATAGTCATAACTTGCCTACGCCCCCTGGGTGAAAAACTACATAAATTCATATGATAGACTAGTTGGTGCAAGTATCGACTCTATTGCGTATTAACCTACCTGACTCACCGCGATGCATGTTATTAATTTTATTTTATGCACCTGTCTATATTTATATTTTACTTAGGACGTGAAAATCGCTAATAATGTATTTATTTTAACTTCCATATTAATAAAAATATGTCACATTTTTTTTATTTTATATTAAACCTCGCGCGGACCCCCTGACGTTGTTCAGGGACCCCCAATCTAGGGATCCTAGGGACCCTCTGCGGTCCACTTTGAGAAGCACTGCTCTAAATCAACAAAACGAGAGAAAGGTTATTCAAATTTATTGCTTTAATATGGAGTATCACAAACTACACCAGATTGTCGTGGATGAAATCTAATGTTGTCCAGGAAAAGGTGCGAAAAAGCAAGATTAGGAAAAGCTGCGAGTCGAAGCGCTGTAATTAGCTGATGACGTCACGGCACAGTGGTTCATCGTTAGCCTCTCGTATATGATTAGGATTGGTGGGACTCGGTGTGTCTGCCGTTCCGAAGTCGGCTTCGGGTGGTATAAATCAACCCCGGGGCGTGGTCGGGCCTCCCCGCGCCCGGGGGTGCTTAGTATGCCGCGAGGGACGCCGTATCGGGACAAAGCCGTTTATATTGTTTAGTCTATTTGGTCAGGGTCGTGCCAGTCCTTCCTCGCCCCCCCGGGCTAAGGGAAATAAATTAGTCAGGGAATTAAATTTATCGCGATAATGTAATGCGAACTGTACTCCGGGGGAATATCAATTATGTCATTTGAATGATTTTTTTTTTGTTTTAACATATGAGTCGCCAAGCTGCAAAACTAGTTTTGTGAAAATATATATATTAATTCTTAAAATGTTATAAAAGTCAATTTTCAGTTTCTTATGTAATTCAGTTCTCTATGTTACTAATACTTGTGAATAAAACCATTTTTGTCTCCTGCTATTCATTTGATCTTTCGTGTCAATTTTTGAGAGCTTATTAACTATCTTTATTACCTGGCATATCATTCAACATTTTAGTATTTGAATTGTATGCAACATTCATCATTTTCATTATCGTTTATTACAAGTATAAATGTGTCGTATCATGTACTATATCATATAATGTCTTTTCCAGGAATATTTTTAAATGCACTGCTAATACGGTGTAAATAAATCAATGTATGCGAAGCGTACTACTTAACGACTTTAATATTAAATAATACCGCAGTATGCTGCAACTGTAATGTGATTTTAGCCAACTTTCCTCGATGTACCCGACCATTTACAACTCTCAGCCAGCAAAGCTGCCAAAATTGAAATCTTTCTCTACAACAAGTCTTTAGTTCTTTCTGCTCTCATACACATATTTATCGTAAATGAACTGTAATTCACTCTATTGATTATGGTTATATTTTTCAATGCAAAATTATGTAAGACCCTGACTTCAGCCGACTTAAGAACACCCGGAAACTGTCCGAAAAGGTTTGTTGTGAGTTGCTTAACATGACAAAAGTGACCCACTTGCTTGAAATTTCATCAAAAAGCTCCACATACTGTAGCTTAAACACTGTCTTAGTTTTAATAACTTCTAATGGCTTTCCAAAGAACAAAAGTTCTTTTCAAAACAGTTATCAAATTTGGTATTATATTACCTCAAAGTACTGTAAATGAAATACAAATTAATTAAATAATACTTTTAATTAATTTGAAAACATTCATAAATGAAGAAATCATTTATTTTAATTGTGAACAGTTAAATTATTAATAGATAAATTATTTAGTCTTTGAGCAAGAAGCAAAACATAAAACCAAGAAACAATGCTTTGATATGGTCGGAAAACAATTCTGAAGAAATTTTTATTTTTAATAAACGATTCTTAGAAATGAGGCTTTCACTGTCTGAAGCTTCAGTAGTGTCTGAAGCTGAAGTGAATTCAAATAATTATTTAGAGTTCTTCAATGTTAAGCATTACAAATAAGTACTCTAAATTAATTGGAAGTAGTTATCAAATTGAAATATATTACAGCTTTGAAATTTCTCTAGAAAATTAAGTCATCTCTGATTTCCTCGGGGGTGAGTTAAGCTTATCCCGTCAAATTGAGAAATTCGATTTATAATTTATTTATGTTTTATTTGCAAAGGTTTTCAGTGTTTGCGGTGTGCTTGCAGTGAACAGTATACACAGGAAACGACAGAGTCTTATCTAGATTTTATTTTGCCTTGCCAATGAATTCATTGCACGCCACTGCTTTTAAAGTGTTAATTATTAAAAATGAAACTGCGTACCATAGGATCAATATATGCCGGAGCTGTTGTACATTCATGCAAGACAGATATAATCTGCACTTTACCCCCCATTATGTGAAATCTCTGCACTCCACGCATGTCGCTGTGAATACAACGCAAAAGGATTTTTTCATAGGATGGTTTTAAATTAATAAAGTATTTTGGTTGCCAACAACACGTTTTTTACTCCGATTTTTGTATAAAAATATAAAAAAACTATTCACTATGAGATTTACTTTTTTTGGTGTCATAATAACCAGCATTTTTAAAAAAAATAAACTCATGCAATTGCTCGTTGTTGTTATACTATATTTAGTAATATGATTATACATATTGAAGTTAACGCATTTAAAGTAATGTTAGAATATATTGAGAGGTTAATAAATTTACCAGTTACTCGATTGTAACTGGAATCAAATTTAATAAAATATGTATTAATAAAATTTTGACTTTATTTTCCTTTGAAAAATTGATTCAATGCTTTTAAATCACAATCAAAACAAGTAAAAAGGCAAGTTCCTGAACAAAATCTAAAACAGCTGTTTTTGGCTCTACAAAAAACTGTAACATTCTAGAAGAGAGAAAAACAAAACGACAGCACTATTTTACTAAGTAAGATAGGCAATAAAAAATGGGTAATGAGGGTGAGTGGAAGAGAATGGAAGGAAAAAATTTCAACATTAAAAACCTTAACAAATAAAACTAATCATTCAGACCTCGCTGTTTTTTTTTATCGATTTAATATTAACATTCTCACACCGAGACATAACGTTAAAAGCTGAGCTTATATTTTTTGCTGCTACAGCATAACTTTTTTGCAGAAGAAGGGCGAAACAAATAAACATACTCGTACTTTTTATCAAACTTACTCATAAATTTAAAAAAATTGTGTTATTACAATAATTACTATAATATAGGTATTGTTACTGTAAACACGACAAGATGAGAAAATAATTGGTTGATTGAATACATAATGCTCGAAGAGTAATTTTGTATTGCATGTCTATAGAAAAACCAGTGCCTAATGTATAAGTTATACAAACACCATTCCACAGTGTAACTTTTCCGAACCCAATAATTATGCAGGTATATTGAACGAGCGCAGCGGCAAAATATCATGAATAGGTCATTTAGTTCATATACACAGCCAATTTGACACAAACAAATAGTTTTTCAGCATTGTAAAGCCTTCACGATCATGCATGCATCAAATATATTACATATCAATGGCGTGCTGTGAGTCCAAAACCAAAGCAAAAAGTTTTTCCAACTGAAAATAAATTTATCGTTTTACCTAAAAATAGTTATTGTAATAACATTTGGTTGGCACAATAAACATTTTTTATGAATAAGAAAGTACGTATGTATTGAATGCTTATATGTAAAGTATTGTTATTTGATTATTTTTTGTGTTTCATGACGCATGACGTCAGTGCAGTTTTTGCGGAGTGCAATGACGCAGCGTGGCTCGGGGCTGCGTGACGCTTGCAATCAGCTGTGCCAACACCGGGACAGGAAGGCTTGCGGGGGTGGAGAGGGTTGGGGCGAGGGACACAGCAATTAACGACAGGCTTTTATCATTCAAATAAAAATAAAAATCTAATAACTACAGTTCAAACTAAAACAAACACATTATAGCATAAAAAAACAGCATTTATAGCACGTTGACTGCCAAGCGGATTTTCGTAAAATATCCAAAAATTGTTTTCACGTTTTTAGGTTTAATTTAATAAAACGGACCGAAATACAATTGTTTAATTGGTTTTGAGATATTTTTGAGGTGATTTATTTGGTATTTACAGGTATGTCCTCACCGCTCTTCCTATTCTGTTACTTGTGCATGGCTGCCATTGTGTACCTTGAGCGTGTGTAAAAGATCGGTAATGGAGTAGTGGACTTGGAATGATTTTTTAGGGATGTGCTCTGAATATACCTTGTCGAGATGGGGGGCTCCTGATATTGTTTCTTTAGCTTGCTGCAGAAGGAGTAACAGATCTAAACGCCGGAGCTTTTTAAGGAAAAGGTTGTATAAGCATGTTATTGGGCAGCAGTTTTTCAGACCCAGAGACCCACTACACTATTTTCCCCTTAGAAAACCATAAACACTGGCTCAGCACGAGTATATTCTCAGCGAGATGATTGCCAACCTCCTCTGAAGAGAGGCGCCCTTTGAAGATGAAAGATTTTTAGAATAAGAGACACAAGATAACCCCTTTGAAAACCATGAATAATGGTTAAGCATGAGTATATGCTCAGTGAAATGGTCGCCAGCCTCCTCTGAGGAAAAGCACTTGATGAATGAGGTATTATTACAAAAATAAAAACATATTTCGGAAATATAAAATGATTGAGTATTTTTTTTACTTGTAATGAGTAGTATGATAAAAATAGGGACTTAAGATTCATCTTGACTTAAGTGTCTCTTATATAAAAATATAAGGAGCGTATAGTGACAATGGGAGTATATTTGCGATATCCCTTTTGGTAAACACGTCTTGAGGCTGTGCGCAGACTACAAGTGAGGCTCCGGGCGGTTCGCACCCCCGGCGGGCTTGCGTCAATCAAGCCGCCCGCCGCGCAGGTTGGAGCACACAATTACCACCCCCGCACTCCGCAAAGGGCCTCCAAATAGGATAGGAGATTGAATTTCTTTGTGGCGGCGCTGAAAGGAAAATCTGGCGGAGAAAAATATTTGCACATTTATTTGAAACTCCTTGCCGTTTGCCCTTTGCCGCAGACCGGGCGCGGTGCGGAAAACCGATTCGTTGGACACGAGCGGCAATCCCGCACGTCGCTGGTCTGTGAGAAGTTGTGATTTTTTGTTTATCCTACAGGCAGGGATAGCCAACCAGAACGACGAATCAATAAGCTACCGTGTAAAAGAAAGCGGAAGATTGGCAAGCGGAAGCGATTGCGGCAGTTTCTGGCTTGTTTATTGAAATAAACTTTTGATAATGTACTTTTTACATATCTTTTTGTACTTTGATAACTAGCACATAAGTGTTGTTTTTGGGTTAAAAGAGACTCGTATATTACTAATAAATATTTTAGGGTGAGAATTTTGCCTTCCCTGGCTTAATTCATATAATTTTTCATAATATTGTTTTTTTTAGTAAAAACACGAAGATACATATTTTCGCTTCAGAGAACCATGAACACTAATTCAGCATACATTTATGCTATGCAACCTCCACTGAGGAAAGGCACCCGACGAAGAAGATAAAATAAAGTATAGTACAAATTCACTCCGAATAAAAAGTGGTACAACTTATAGGCTCTGTTTACAAAAGAAAGTCCAAAACTGGCAGTGGATCAATAGCAACACAAAAACTACACTAAGGGCGCATACACGAAAACTATTATGCTATAAATGTATTTTGCTTTGCTCGATAGTATTTCAAGAAGGCAGCAACAGAGGCACCGTTTACTCCACCAGGCTGTTTGATTCTTGCTCATCTAGCGTGAAACGAAGGCATTTGCATTGCAAATTCTGCGCACAAAAATAGCGACTGTTGCGCGAACACTCGAGCAGGGGAGCGGCGCATCAGATAAGCCGGGGGTGACGTGCACAAAGCCACCTATACTTACCGGCCGAGCCGGAGCAATTAAGGGTAAACGCGCACTATTAACCGCGGTAATTGATCGTAGATGGCATTGGTAGCTATAAAAATAAACTTCACGGGGTGACTATGCACTCAGGGAGTCTTACGTTTTAAAAAGGGTGGTTAGGGGTAGGTAAGGGTAGGGGTTAGGTCAGGTAGGTTTTTTTTGATTAATCCAGCAAATGGTTTTATACAGTACAGCAATTAATATATGAGTCATACTGATATTCATCAGTTGAATGCAAACTGAGTATGCATGCGACATGTTTGATACCTGCTCAGGTAAACAGAACTCACGAGTGATGCACGCCAGCCAGTTATAATTTCCGGAAATATAATTTAATTGCTTCAAATAAAAAAAAAGTATACAAAAGTGCAAGGCTGTTTTTATACAAGCATCGAAAATGTGAATACAAACATTTTCTCCCGAAATATTTTATAATTATAATGTATATCAATTTATATCGTTACTTTTGATTACCTTATGCGTTTATTAAACCACCATGAAACTTATTTGTTTGATTTTTGTATTTGTTAACTTATCATGGTTTTACCTTACTAAATTGTTTTTACAAATTCAACAGCACTGTAAATGATTTATTTGCTATGTTTAGAGTAAGGAACAGTAACATAATACTATTTCTGTGCTATTTTGATATCTCCGACACCATTAAGTATCAATACAACAGGAAAAGTTGAAAGAAAGATGTATTGTGAGGATACTCCATCGACTAAGTGTGCGAGTAGTTGGATTATTTTTTTAACAAGTTATACTCACTTGAAGATCCATCAAATATATTATATGTCAAGACTGTTAAAAGCTCGCAACTAAAGTATTAATAATAACGTTAGAATAATCATATTTATATATTTTTTGTTGTCAGAAGCGTTTGTAAAATCACTCCGGCTTTGTTGAACACGTAGCTGGCTTTGTTCCAGTTGAACAACTTACCGTGGCACAAATTTATGTATATGCAAATATAAGTTCTAAATGCGATAACCGATTATTTTCCGTAAACGTTGCATGAGTGTACTTCTTATTTTAATTTCAACTGGCAGTTGATTTATAGTTTCTAAGTCATAGGTCTTTTTGCTTGCAAGAGAGAGAATTTATATATTGCGGTCAAGGTTATGATGATTAGGCGGAGTTTTCAAGTTAGATAAAACTTTAAATGAATTGGCTTAAGACATTCCCCATTCTTGGTAGTCAAGTAGGTTAGGTTCAGGTGGTGTAGACATGCAATGGGTATATCGAAAATAAACATAATAGAGACCGCACTCAATTGCATAATTATTAAAGTTACCAGAAAAAAAGCTACAAACGGCTTGGAGAAATGGAAAGCATTGAAGAATATTTGGGTAAGAGGTTTCAATATAAACGATGTTTGTCTTAACTTGTATATAAAACGATCAAATTGATTGTGAAACAATGTTTGTCTTTTAGGTTGTTTGTTTAATTTATATAATTTTGACACCCTTAGAAAGGAAATCGTGGGTGTGGTTTGGGGTACAGTCATGTTTCCACATGTTTTTTATTATATAAAGCGACCAGTACGTGCAGAATTAGTGCAAACAATCTGGTTAAATGTTATGTTGTAATGTAGTTAAAAGACAAGGAAACGACTAACTCTTAAACCTCGTAAATATATGAACCCTTAATTATCACGAATATTATTACGGTATATTTAGTTTATAACAAGAACTTAAGCGGTAACGATTTTTAATTTAACGAATTAATAAAAATGGAGAATCGTTGAAGACTTAACGGTCGTTAAATAGATACTCTGGTGTATGCAATAAATCTTAAATTAAATGAGATAATTATAAAAATAACGGGAATCCAATGTGATCTTAGCTGTAGTCGTAGATTTTGGCAGGCGTTGAGCTGCTTCAAGTTTTTGAGTACTCCAACGTTTCGTACCACGTGTCGAGACCATCTTCACGTGTTTTTACTTTCACGCGGACAAGTAGATTTCGAGAATCAAAACCAACACAAGGTATTTATAGTTAGTATGTGCGTTTTGGGAAAAAAATGGGATGGTTTTCTGATCGAGTGTGGCAGGCTTTCAGGTTTGAGTTTTCTCGGTTATTTAAAATATATAATATTTTTGGCACGTCCCAAGATCGTTTGGACTCGGTGTACGCCATTTTGGCTGAGTGCAATCTGCCTGAATATGCAAATCGATTCGGTCGGGATTATTGCTCTCCGCCGCCACTGACTCGGCCAGAACGTCTCGGGACAGTTTACAGTTTCGATTTAACTTACATTTCATTCAGATAATTTTTTTTAAACTACTCAACTATGTATTAAAATTCTGGCTCTTCTGAAAACGGCATATATTCTTGAATAATTTGCTGTCGAAGTATTCTCTATTACCTGTAAAATAGTGTAGTTAAATTTAATGTTGGTTAGACTATCTTATATTGATCAAAGTTTACCTGTGAATATAAAACTAAGCGAAAAGATACGTACAGTTATAAACCAGATATTAATTTGTAAGTAGAGAAATAAATGTTATAAGCGCATCTTATGTTTAGGACTCGGAACTTGATGTTTAAGTTTATACATGATTTAATTGAACTTTTTTGTGTATCTTTTAACCCTTAGAATTCAACGCTTGTAAAAAAGTTTAGAAGTTATTTATATTGAAAATGACGAGATAGAAAATAATTATTATGTTGAGGATGAATTTTTAAATGTTCATTGCAATATTTGAAACTCGATTTATATATAATATTAATGCAGAGTTATAGACTTATACAATTTCTTGCTATAGATCATTACAATTCTTTATCGCCAAATATCAGTTACAAATATTATATAAGACTTATTTTATCACTACCTCCTATTTAAATTACGGTGCTCAAAAACTGTATAAGGTGGTATTGTTCACGTATTTCTCATAGGTTCAAGATTCTTTATTTTCTTTCAGGTTATGGGGCTTGCGACATGTGGTTTAGGTGTTTGCGCACATTGGTTTTTCTATTATCGTTATTGAGTTTGTGTAGATAAAATTATGTATAAAAAAATATTTTTTGTGCTAATGAATGCAATCAGGAATAATTAAAATTTGGAGTTACGTTTCTAGCGGTGATTCCAACGCCATTTATGAATCGTCACGCAAATGATAGAGCTATAGAATAAGTTATTTGTTGTTTGTGAATAATTTACGAGTTGACGCTATAATTTCTCCTGGAAAATATGACCGGGTAGTTTTTAATTAGTTAGCATAAAACCTTGCGTGCGCCTTCACCCTCGACTCTCAAAATTGATATCACATATTCTTCGATACTCGCCCCATGTAAGCCAACACGGCGCTAATGGAAAATTTTACAGACTGTGTTTTTCATAATGGCTGAAAAGTAACTTGTTTTCGTATGGAAAAGCGTTATTGTTTTCGTAGTAAGTGAAAACCACACCAAGACGAAAAGGTTACAAAAGGTGTTTTAAATTACAAAGTATTTTTTTTAAATTTTATTACAAAGGTTAACATTCACGAGAAAGCGTTGAGTGAAAGGTGTACAAACGCAAACCTATTTAATTTTTTTTTTTAATACTTTCGGGATATTTATTAGTAAATTGATAAAAAAAACCTAGGCACATCCACAAATAAATCTTCATATATACATTTTTCTTACGCGCCTACCTCGACTAAAAAGCACAAAATAAAGAGCTAGATGACCATTTTACGGAAGCTATACGGAAATTACGGAAATATTTAAGTACAAATTTTTATGTAAGAATGACTTTTGCGCTATTTATTTGTAGTTAGTATTTGTAAGCATCAATAACAAAAATGTGATATATCAAAGTATTTTTGAATATAAAATTGTGACGTGGTCTACTCTACGTTTATATCATGTACAGAATGAGAATGAGAAAAAAACGCAAGGTATTTCAGCCATATTTTTAGAAATACCAAATACAGCCTACTACAGCAATAAAATTAAGGATAAAGAGGCGTTGGATGTAGAAAGCTAATGTGGATGCGAAATTTGCGCCAGTGGCTGGAAGTCGAGAGTATATCCGAATTAGTAAGACTGGTTAAGGATATTGTCCTCGTCTCATGTAAACATGTATTTATATGTTTGGTGAGATCACCAACCTCCTTTAGGAAGAGTCATTTTCAAGTGTAGAGGAGGTTATGATTTTTCGAGAGGGCATTCACACCGGAGCAACGAACGTTTCATTGCGAATTTTATATCGTATGACGCGATTTAATTAAATTTTATATGCAGTTTTACTGGCGATCTGAAACGAACGCTTCTAATCACCTAAGCATCAAATTACTTGATGGTGTGATAAATTTAATGTATTCATTTACTGATATTCAAGTTGATGTAATTAGTTTTAAAGATTTAATAAATTGATTAAATATATTTATGTTGTTGTTATATTAAAAAGCCAAATAAAATATCGAAGCTTATAAATTATTAATAAAAGTAAATATATTAACATTCTCATATAAATGATGGGTTTATCGTAGTATTAATATAAATCGTTTTTAACATATGCATTTATTTTTTAGTGCTGATTTTGCGAGCAGGAGACTTTTAAGTTTAGATAATTGAAACAAGGAGTTGATCAATCATCTTGTTTTTTAAGAAAGAGTTAAGAGATCAAGCGTTGAGAGTTGGTTTTAGACAGTTTGATTTATTGTATTTTTGGAATTAGCCATGGCTTATATAAGAAAAATATAAAACAGCATTGTTAAGGACTGTACCCAAATAATTAAGTATAATCACTTGCAACTAAAAGTTGAAGAATTGATGACATAAAAACATTACTGTAATCCATTTTTCGTAAGATACAGGCATGCCGAATCCCAAATGGACTAACGAGGAAAGGGTTTTTTGCTCATTACACCAGTTCCCAATGCTGATGCCGGACTCTAAAGACCGCATTTGGATATTTCTTTTGACGAGGTCAAAACCCCCATTTGTTTCAAACCGTACAATATATTTTGATGTAGTTTATTTCAACAGAATGAGAAACCCTCAGTCTACATAAAATTTTCAAAAGATGAAATAATTATTATATTATTGATTTTTGTGTAGACCGTCTCACAGGAAGTACGATTTTGCCTATACAGGTTTTATTGATTGATAATGTAAATACATTTTTTCAAAAATTGATTAAAGAAACTCTCAGAAAAATATCATCGTGATTTGTGTGGGATTTAAACCCACATCCCCAAGTTTACATGGCCGGTACATTACCAATAATACCAACGAATCATTGGTACTATGCAAGAATTTTTAACAATCATATCCTATAAATGAAACAACGTACTTATTATGCCAATTAAATATTGTATGACTTGCAATACTAGACTTTTAGCACAAAGTACTGAGTGAAGCACTTTAATCCGATCTGGATATTATTATTTTTAAAGTCTATTTAATTAAGCCAATACATGCACTTGTTAAATATATTATTGATTTTTGTGAAGACCGTCTCACAGGAAGTACGATTTTGCCAATATAGGTTTAATTGATTTATAATGATTAAGTACATTTTTTCAAATATTGAAAATTGATTAAAGAAACTCTATTGTTTTTGAATAAAATACTTGAGTGATTTTCCACATTTTCGTTTTTATTAGTGACCGGTTTCGCCAACCTTTCAATGGAATTCCACCAAGTACTCTCTGTAACTCTCAGAAATATATAATCGTGATTTGATATTTTTCTGAGAGTTTCTTTAATCAATTTTCAAATAATTAATAATTTATTGATAAAAAATAATTTTTACGTTTGTTTTTTTTTTAATGGTTAAATAAAAGTAAGTACTATCTGCTTTTAAGGTTTTATAACTACAGCCCTAGGTCGGATCTCCAGGTCGAGTATATATATAAATATATATATATATAGTAAAATGTTCATTTTACCCTTTTTTACAAAGTAAAAAGGTGTTCCGTTTGATAGCCTAGCGACTGAAAGTATTCAAATGAAAGCCAGTGTTTTCAGCCAATCAAATTAGCTCCTCAGACAGGGTGGGGATGCCATTTGCTATGCTCTCTGTATCGAGGCCACCGCAAGTGACGCCACAGGGTGCGACGGTTCATAACTATAAATGTTTATTTCATTTCGGAGAATTTCATTACACCACTGGGAACTAGAGACCATAATTTATTTCAAGTCTTTTACAGCTGAACAGCAGTAAAAAGAGATTTTTAAGAGAGTGCAGCAGTACCTTCATTTGGAATTGAAATTATACGTTTTAATTTATATAAGTGAGGTAGAAAACTTCTCTGGGGATATTAGGATTCCAGAAAAAACGCTTTTTGAAATTAAGTCTAAAAAATAATCTTACGCAGTAGTTTTACAAAATATATTTTGTATGAAAATATAATAGAATACACGTTTTACCAAAGAAGCTAAATAATAATTAAAAACAAACATATTTGAGGTACATAAAACATAAACGCAGTTTTATTTATTTTTTTAATACTAAAAAGTTGAAATTTTTGTCAAAATAGTTTGTTTTACAAATATTTATTTTTACTTGCGTATATCTTAATTCAAGTGAATTGATTTTTTAACTTGCTATCTAGGAAATTAAAAATTTATGGTTGTCGTCAAAAACGTTTTTAGACATATTTAAATTTCAACTGTCAATATGATAGGAATAACTAGTATATAAAATGTAATATAAATTTACAAATAAGTGGTGCACCCAAGCCATTATATATCGTCGGGGCACCGCTCGGCACTGACGTCATGCGCTAGAAAGGCTTCTGCCCATTTGCAGGAACTAAATTTAGATGCCTTTGCCAGGCAATTTGTATCTTGCTGTATTTTTTTTGTTAATTTTGAAATGAAGTAGGTTTTTCCGTATTTCAGAGTATTATAGATTCTACAACATTTTGAGCGCTTTTGCTTTTCAGACTGAATAAAACCTTAAATAGAGAAAATGATCATAAACAAACAAAAGTTTAGTTACAATATTTAGCTATACATCAAATAATACAGAAAATAGATTTTTTACACAATTTTTTCCCTACATAATTCAAAAACGAAAATAAAGAAATACATGTACGCTACCACCTAAGCCACACCTTGTAAGCCCCATAACCTGCGTGCGGGATCAGAGGATAGCCACATACCGTATTACCATATAACCATAAGAACTAGTGTAAAAAAATCTTCAAATATAAGTATATTTAAACCAAATATAAGTTAAACCAGTCTGCTGTAGATGTATTAAATATTTTAATTAGAAATTACAAGCAAAAAATCAATAAATTATGACGTCATAAATCAATGACATAGTTGATTGATAAATCGAAGTGTCGAGGGAGATACAAACAAATTCGGCCTAAAATATGATCTTAAAAACCGTTCAACCTTAATTTATTTAATGTGAATCAATTCAATGTGAATTTTTGATTTTTCAATACCTTATTTTTCTAGTTTGGTAAATAATACGTACATTGTATAAACGATTAGCACGGTTTAACATAAGTAAAACGGTTTCAGCAGAAGCTTCTACGCTGAATAAAATATACTTCTGAAAAACTACTTGAGTGCATTGTTTAATGGTATAGAGTTTTTACTAAATGTGCTAAATAAATTTATGCTAAATAAGATTATTAAGTAATCGGTGTTTACGTATATGATGATGACAATCTTTGAATATTTTTTTTTTATTGCTATTGATTGTTAAACGAAATCTTGTACCCCTTCCTGTAAGAATCGTGTGCACTAGTCTAGCAGTCGATGACGTCACTGCTCCACGAAGGCTCCGGCGCAGTTACGGGGCATTTAGTATGCAAATGAAAGCTATATGTATGCCATGAATTGAGATGGGGTATTTGCAGGCAGACTCGAGTAGATCGGCCGATTTGAATAAAACTTAAGATTGCTCTTAATAACCGCCCGGTTGTAATATCTTGGATTTTATAAGCTCTGCGGGGACTGATAATGATACTCGCATTATCATAAAAGCACTTTGATAAATTTGCCGTTTGATGTCGCAGATTTTAATTTATTTTAAATTTGTTAAATTTTTCACTTTGCATGCACTTAACCTAACATACAAAGTAAAATAATTGAAATTTGTTACGGAGAAATTTATGAAAAAAAAAATGTATAAATAGCATTTGGATTCAGATTTTATTTGGTTCAAGTGTAAATATTAAATCATATTTTGAAGTCGAAGCTTTTTTCTAAGTAAATTTTAATAATTTGTTTGTTCCCAATTACACGCGTGTATCTTGTTTTTCACGTGTGTAAAAAAAGGCAATCCACCCTTTTCCTGTTTTTTTCCACGAAAGCTATGCCTTTCATGATCTCTGCAATAAATAAAGAACTGTTGCTTCGCACAAAAGCTTTTCTAGTTTATACGACGCGGAAAAAACTTCCCTCAACCGCCGAACAACTAACCCCCAGAAAAAGACTGCGAATGTATAGATTAATTGAGCCTTCTACTATTTCAGTTCACGTACAGGCGTAATATACAAAATGACTCCATGTTTTTTCCGCGCCGCGCAATATATTCTCCAGCTTTGTTTTTTTATATGTTTTTATTTGGCGTCATTTTCACTTTTCCCTGGGAAGTGACTCGCATACCAAGCCGCATCGTTTTTAATCTTCGATATTTTATTTCTGTAATAAGAAAAGTCGAACGTGACAGAACTGAGATATTTTTCTTCCTGTAAACTCCGCCGATACCAGGCGAGAGTCTGAGCCTCCTCGAGGCTGAAGCGCTATCTATAAATCATACACGAAACGCCCTTACATAAAAATGGATTTCTTCTTCTATTCTATAAGAATCTTAACTCATTGTATAAAGATTTTCAAATTTATAGCTTTTACGCTGTCTTAAAGGAATAAAATTGTGACTGGTGATTTTCTTAAATTTATTAAAAATGAAGGCCGCTACTAAATCAAACAGTAATATTGACTTTCTAACGCAGATAATCGTAAAAGTGAAATTAAAATCGAAATATCATATAATATTCATTCTTTGGTATGCAAAGCAAAGCATTCTATATCTGTGCGAATGGTTATCAATTCAAGGCGTGAAAAATCAATTATTCTTCACGAAGTGCCTCTCCTCAGGGTTGACGACCATTTCACTGAGCAAATACTCATGGTTTTATATGGGGAAATTAGTGTAGTGGGTCCCTGGGTCCTTCTATACCACGGTTTTATATTGGAAGGAAAGGTCTGCGTATTGCTGCTGTTCAATAGCATTGATATATTATCATTTTCTTACAAAGCTTTCGCGTTGAGATATGATATTCTTTCTAGTCCACTACTCCATTATCGATCCTTTACATACGGTCAGGGTACAGAATGCCATGGACAAGCAACAGAATGGGGGGAGCGGGGAGGTGAAAAATAATAAAAAAATATATATACTAGCAATAGTTAGATGCAAGTGGCTTGTTGACATAAAAACAAAGCAGTAAATTAAATAATTTTTTCACGACATATTTCCTCAGCTATCGTAGTCAGGTGCTCTAAATATTTAAGCTACGGTGTTGCTGAAACTGTGCGACAATTTATTTAAATATAAATTGCACAACCGATATGCCTAAGTCACTGCATACATATTTTATAAATTTTCTATCTACTATAAATGTTTTGACGCAAAAAGCTTTCCTTGTAATTGTTAAGGTAGTTGCTCCCAGCCATTTAATTACCTCTGGTGTCCAACCGGACAGTCCATTACCTGGCGAAATCGGGTCATTTAATTAATTTAATTGTCACTTTATTTTTCCACATAGAAAGTTGATTTTTTTACAGAGTATTTAAAAAACTAAAAATTATATTTATCTATTTTTTATTATTTAATCAACGTCCATTTTTAGGGTTGAATAAAATCTTGAAGATGTTGAAAAATTGGATAAAATGGCGACTTTTCAAAACCAAAGTGTGTTAAAGATTTTTTTTTTTTAATTTTTAAATTAATAAGACGCACATGGTTTATATTTAATCTTTTAATTTCAATTGAAAAAAATACTTTTAAATGTTTAGGATTCTTGGAAAATGTACCGGACGAATCTACAAATTCCTACACTTCAATCGGAAAAACACATATTTATCATATTAATAGTAAATTTATAAGAAATTAAAATATATGGTGTTCGGAAGAAGAGACGTATAAAACTTTTTGCATTAAAATTTTTTCGATTGGTGTTGTGGATTTTTCGCAAAACGGACTAGAAAATGATCAAAAGAACTCGATTATGGGACCTAGACCCTTAAGGTAGTGAGTGGGTTTGGGGATGTCCGCAGTCCACGCTGGTGCTTAAGTGAACGTTCACATGTTTGCTGAAGGCATAACTGCTCACAAGAATTAGGCAGACGACAACCTTTTAGACGAAATGCTGCCTTATATAGGGGCGAGGCCCGCGCTGGGCACTGATCTTCAGGCGTCCGCAGTGACCCTTCAAGGGCATTCCGGGATGTCATAGTAAACATTCCGTCCTTGGAAAATATATAGACACGCTTGGTTAAAATTATAAGGTCGTCCGTTCACCCTGAAAATGCGTTTATATATATCTATAAATACTTATTCAAGGATATAGCGACAATAATTAAAACTAATTATGAAAATAAATTTGGGCAAATAAAATATTTATTTTCATGTTTTTATTAAGCGAACATCAAAACTTTGTTCAAGATATTTTAATGACATTGTAATTTTCAGTTATGATTATCTGATATATTTTTTTCTTCAGAAAATGTTTAGAAAACTTTGTCATTTTCGGCGTAATAATATTTAAATTATATTCTGCAAGTAAACTTTTCATTTTTCGTTTATTGGGCTAAATAAACAACTTTTTTCTTGAAAACAACTGTATATTAAGTAAATTCACAAAATTGTGTCGAAATACTCCCTTCTGTTGAAATTATATATTATTTTTAGGTGTAGAGGGATGAAAATGTTTTCCGATGCAGGTTTTATGTGATTTTCCTGCACACTACATGAAAATGCAAAAGACGTTTCAAACCAAAAAGTAGCAATTGGTTTTGAATATTTTTTTATGCCTTCTTACCTAATTTTTCTTCCAGCCGTCAACTTTCACCGAGTAGTGTGATTAAAAACATAAATGTCTCAATGTGTGTAAACAAGAAACTTTTACAATTTTTTCATCGGATATTGTTTTCCACACTGCAGTTAATAATTAAAATATTTAAAAGCTATTTATGTGTTATTTCTAAATCATAATTTTAAACATAATAATACATCATGTAAACTATTATGTGTCTAGTATTATTTATTACGAAATGGTTTTTGGCGAGGAGTCAAAGGAGACTTTTTTTAATAATAATATTCTCTTTTTTCATACAAACTGGAGGAAATTGTAGTAAGTTACTCTGGATTTTATGTTGATAGCATTGTTGGATTTGTGCTTTATTAATAAACTGAAATCAATTGTGGTGGTCCTTTAATTTTTCAATTTGAAAAAAACCACTTGATATGAAAAAAAAAAAACAAAATGCTTATAAAAGTATGAAGCAAAGAGATGTTAAAAATAAATTTCCAATCAATTTCACTGTATTTTATACTTGTTAACATGGAGGAAATTAATATTTTGAATATGAACTACAAAGTATTTCTGTAGTTGCTTTTCAGTGTTAAGGCAAACTTTCAATATAAATAAGAATATTAAAAAGCCCAGTACGTAGCATTCGAAAACTGTATCTATTAGTGTCTTCTATTATTTATTAGGGAGCAATAGCGGGGGTGTGAGCCGCATTAGTCTGAAGGGTGGGGACTGCGACGAGGCACGCGTGCTGGGGGATGGTCGGGGGATGGTCGGGGGTGGTCGGGGATGGTCGGGGATGGTCGGGGATGGTCGGGGGGGCCGAGCTTGGCCGCGATAATATCAATTTCGCGTGTTCATAAGTCGGTAAATTTCGGACTTCCACGAGAGCTTCACTTTAATTATCACTGAAACATGAGACTATTAGATTAATTAATGCGCTTCAAACACTGCGATGCCCGCACTCTGAAGGTCGGTGAGGTTAACATGAATCGAACAAAAATGTATCGAAATTGTTGGATATTTGAGGTCAATAGGTGAAAAAACTGAGCGTGTGTATTTGAGCTCCACCTGTAGCTTTGTTTGTGGCTTGTGGAAGTTTTTGTGGTAAATTTTTAATATGCTCAGGAATATATGCTATTTTTAAAAGAACAAAAAATATGTTAATATCTCGTGTCATAAATTTTTTAAATATATTTAAAATTATGCATTTTTAGGACTCGTAATAAGATTTAGGATCTCATAATTTATTTTTATGCTTGATATAAAAGGATACTAGTATAAGACTGATAAAATAATATATAATTGAAAATTGTTTTATGTATTATAAAAAAACTAGTTTTAACAATTATATGCAATAAAAATATCCACTGTAAAGCTTGTTCTATGCTTTGTTGTATTATTTTAACAAGTAAATTGATAATACGATTTCGTCATACTAAAGTTTAACGTTTTAGGTACGATATATGTTTCCAAACACTGCACTTATAGTTTGATAATTGAATATTCGGAGCATATCAAATTGCAGATAATAGTATTATTAAAATAACACCTGTAGGTAATATTCAGTCTTGTTTACAGACACGATACAAAGTCAAAGGTTTGCGAGGTCGACTGAGTAGATCGCGGCCTTTGTCAAACTTTCCTACCATAGTAGAATCGCTTAATGAATTTATGAACAACGGGGCCGTAATGAATTTCTGAGTTACGAAAACCAGCCCCTGCAGAGTAGCGACTGAAAACAACCCTACACACCCCGCCAGGGGAAACTTTGTAATGCTCGCAAAGAACTGCTTACTGTGCCGCTTGCGTTGTAACATGACTTTCAGATATTTATTGATTATACACACAAGCGTATTGTGCCAACAACACGTTTTTAAAGTAAAAGGTTTACATAATTTATCCTTGGAATACAAGTTAAAATCAAGTCCTAAGCTCCTAGAAAAATGTTCACTAATGATTATTGGATGACTAAGATGCTCATTTCGATAACGAAATAATTAGATAACTTGTCAACAGAAGAGCAAAACCTTATTTTTATTGGTTTTTAGATGTGATGCAAACTCAAGCTTTATATATTTTTTATTGTATCTCAATCTTCTTCACAAAGTGCCTCTCCTCAGAGGAGGTTGGCGAACATTTCACTGAGCATATACTCATGCTGAACCTCATATACTCATGTGTCTAATGTGTTAAAAATCTGATAGTGATGAAGCAAAACACTGCATCGTGCAAATGGGTAAACGATCAAGTCACGAATGAATAACTCACGTTTCATAAAGCCTTATACCGAATTTCGTTCCGCTTCGAAATAAAAAGGCAAAAATGAAAGTATTTTCATTGTCACATTATATACAATTCCCAATTGAAAAGCAGTTTCGCGTTAGCGTCGGGGCGAGGCAACAAGTCGCTTCTCTTCTTTCAGCGAAATAAAAAATGCGTCTTGGCGCTCTGCGGCGTCCGCGATGGCATTTTGATATTAAAAGCGTCATATTTGTTTCGTTTATCTTCTGATTCTGTCGAGCTCGCTCGGAAATCACTCGTCTCATATGACTACAGAATGTAGTTCACAACGAAATATAATCAGTTTGTATTATTTGATATTTAATAAATCTGCATATTTCACCGTAGCAGGTTAATTATTTTATATTCAAAAATGATTTCAGGAAATGTATTATAATACAAGGTTAAGCAGGGAAGTACGGACGATTTGATCTGGTGGAAATAACCTTGGTGGATAAAGAGTGGGAGTATCTGCTCGTCAGGAGATTTTTGCAATGGCATCATCAAAGTTGCACATTGAAAAAATAAAATATAAGTTTTGGTGAAAAATGAGTGTGTAACAAATATTTCAAATCATCCATACCTTTCTGCCTAACCCGGTATATAGTAAATTCCTTGCTTTTGTGCTTGCATGGATTGCACGCCATTATATACATACAAGATTAAATACCTTCACTTTCTGGGTTACAACAATCTAGCACCCAATAAAAACTTTAATATATTCTTCTTCAAGTGCCTCTTCTCACAGAAGGTTGTTGTAACCATTCTATTGAATACATATAAATTCTGGGTTAGTCTTAATAATTTGATTGTACTTCCGCCTTCCAGCCACCTACAAAAGTTCCACGTAAATTTCCTATTTCCAATGCCTCTATTTTTGTAGAATAAGTATAAGATGTAGGATGCTATATTTATTGTTTCGAAATATATGACCAACATAGTAGACCTTACGCTTTTACGACTCTTTCATTTATCTTCATTACGTGCTTTTACTCAGAGGAGGTTGGTGACCATCTCACTGGGCATATACCCATGCTGAGCCAGTGTTCATGGTTTTCTAAGGGGGAAATAGTGTAGCGGTACTTCTATACCGCAGTTTTATATTGGAAGGAAAAGTCTGCTGCCAATAGCATTACTATATAATCATTTACATACAAAACTCAAGCGTTTATATCTGATACTCCTTCTGTACATCCCTCCACAATCATTCCATGTCATGCACAAGCAACAGAATGGGGAAAGTGGGGTGGCTAATATATAAGTTTTCTTTCTATTTGATACGTACTGCATGACTTCTAGCGAGTGTAGTTTAAATAATATAAATATTTATTTCAATCCTGCGGTAGGTGCTGGCCGTGCTCCTCCGGATGTGGGAGCTGTCGGCGCGGAGGAAGTGATGTAGTAGATCGTCCTGGCTGCAGGATGGCCGAGAGGACGCCCTAAATCTCGCCGCCGGCCGAGGCGCTCCCCCAGCCGGGAGTGGCGCAGTGCGGCAGAGCGCCAGGGGAGCCGGGGATGTTTGTGAAAGCCTCCACGAAACAAATTACAAAAATCTTTAAACGAAATTTGTTTTAGAGGAAAATATTTCTAAGCATAGTTTTGTTATTTTTGTCGAAAAAAATGTTACATAAATAAAAATTATAAAATTTACTGCAAAAAATTATGACAGCATATCTAATAGATTTTATGTTCAAATAAAACATATATATATATATATATATATATTTTAAAAGTGTATGAATATAATGTAGTCATTGACGATTAAAAACAGCGTTGGGTGTTATGAACGTATTATACAAGAACGTAAAAGAAACGCTACCCAAAAGATAATAGATGTATTTTTCAGTAAAAATAACATGTAATACTGCATTAAGTGTTCTTTGAATTAGAGTGATTGATTTAAAAATGATTCGTATTGTTTGTATTAAGTTTTGACTATGTATATATGTTTAATCGTAAACCCAGATATACGCGAATTTCACTTAACGCGATTTTTTGCGGAACGTATTACTGTATATATATATATAAAACTTGTTTGGGGTTATACAAAATATTATTTTATCATGTCCCATGTTTTTCATTGTCTTCTCACTTTCCGCTCCCATGGAAGATTACCAGTCAGCCGAGATTCTCAACCCCTTCGAGGCAATTAAAGTCTTTGGGTGGTTTTATAGGAACTCCGGTGCTTTACGACGAGAAACGACAGAAATAAATTATATTTTGGATGCTGGGACACATAAAATACATTTTTATGATATATATTAAGACAATTTGCATTATTATGTAACAAAATATTTATTTCAGAAATAATATTGTAATGTAATCAAAAGTTTATTTTTACAGAAATTACTTTTATTAATTTCCATTATTTATTTTTAGTCGAACTTTTTAAATATTTTTTGACACTACTAGTTTTAACAAGACGCATTTTTTTAATGTGTAAAATATACTATTTATATATAAAATAAAAATAAAGTTTTTTCAGTGGTGATAGAAGCGAATTTGAGATGGGGTGAATATTTCAGCTAAAAACAATTTTAGCGAACTGAAATTGAATAGATACATAAAATACTGATTATTTTTTTTGTATTTAATTTTTGATTGCTAAAACTCGTCAAAAATTCACACAATAGCAGTATGCCAACAAAACACTAGTGAGGCAATAGTCTATCGTCTATCGATGTTCAGTTAAAATTCACACGGGTTTTCCCAGCGAGGGTGAATTTTCGCCCAGACAGCCTCCCCCGTACTAAATTTTTGCCGCCAGTCAGGCAGTCGCCGGCGTATGGGAGCTCCATCAAATTACCATAGTCTAGTAATGGGAACAGTCGATTTGGTTTGATAACCGAGTCGATTCGAATCAATCATGAAAATGATCGATTCAATACAAATTATCTACTGTTAATTTCGTGTTTCACAAAATTTATATAACTAATTTTTTTAACAAAATTCTACAGATTTTACGTGAAGGATACATAATTAAATAGCAGTTTTTAAAAAACTTATTTGATGTTGAAAAATACACGTATTTATTTGATTATTCGATTGTGCATACTTGATAACGTCCACCTTTAGTATAGTTTTTATAAAGTCTGTCCGACCTCAATAGTCGGGGTACTTGGCTGCACAGCCTTATTTACACCACGAAATTCGCATACTGTACTTTTTTTACAAACTTAAAAACTCATGAATATTTATGGAAATAAAATAAAAGGTGAATTTTAAAATGAATATTAAAATCCTTGCGACTGGTGGCATGAGCCCTACGAAAGTAACTGGCATTTATCAATTATTCGAATTTGGCTTAAATAACCTAAACAGACGTATTCTGTTAATAAAGTGTTATTTATTTATACATAAACCGACAGATAAAAAAAAAGATATTTTATCAATATTTACGATAAGTTCCGATTAACTAATGATTTTTTTTAAATTAAAGCTAAATATTATTGAGAAAAATAAGTTGATATGAGTTGTTTGATCCTTAAAAAAATACACAAATGAGATATGTTGGTAATTTTTTTCATAAATCTCAAAAAGAAAAAGATATAGTTATTGATAAAAAAAAAAAAACTGTAGAAGAGTAAAACTATAACAAAAAGATGTAATTTTAAATAAAATATTGTTTTTGTGGTTAATAAGTGAATCACAATATTTTTTACGATTGAAAATATTTTTTAGATTTAGTTTATATCTTTTTTTAAATCCATTTAGGCAATTAGGTTTAGCTTAGGGTAGGTTCAATATATTAAAATAACAAAACATATATATTTTAAGTGTCGCGCAGTTTTTCCTTTCAAATAATTTTGACTAAGAGATATTTGTGTAAATATATATTTTCATAAGACAAAGAAAGAAAAGCACACACGAAGAGTTGAAACAATATAGTTTAGACAATCTGGGTTTTTTTTAGAGTCGATGTCACAGTTTATGGTCGCGTAAGTAGCGATGTTTACCTTCCAGGCAGATTGTTTGCACTGGATATTTTTACTTTGAACAATGTTATTTGTGGAATTCTTATGTGGCATAAAAAAGCGGGCCGAATTTATTTTACAAAACACGTAAACACCACCTTTTATCTTCAGTCGCTTTGATTACATCTGAAAAGTGCTGGAAAAATATACCGATTTGTTCTAAATGATGCGAAAAGAAATAAAAATTTTACGTCCATGAAGATTTTCATTAAAACTAGTGGATGTTTTAGCACGACTATACATCGTGGATCAACAAGATTGATTACAGATTTCAGAACAACGATGTTACGTCTAAAACAATAGTATTATTTATAATTTAAGTAAGTCACAAATCAATTAGAAACATTAATTTAAAGGCTGTGATAATAAACAGATTCATACCCTGCGGATAAGTAACTTAATCATCTAATTTTTGGACTGCTTTCATTATGTAAATATAGCTCTACTGATTTTTTTTTAATTTGTACTGTACATTTGATATAAAAGTTTAATTATGTTGACATAAATATATATTTTTTATTGAACAGAAAAACGGACAAAAAAATGTTTGCATTTTATTTCCAAAATTTAAAGATCATATCATAACAATGCAAAGCCGCTCATTAAATTTTCTTTCTAACAGAAATAACTTGTTGTATTTTTACAAAAATACTAAAAAACACATTTAACGATGTTTGCACATTAAAAAAAAACAAGCTATCATTAAGAGATTTAAAGAATAACTTGAGAAACAACAAACAAGCAAAACACGCTTAAGCCCAGATTATCTAAATCAAGACCAATCTGATTTTTAAAGCTTTTAATTTATTTAAAATACCACTCGCTAATTTAAAGCTAGGATCCCACGGCCAGTAAAATCCCACTCGGATATAAAAGCTTTCTGTGTATTTAAAAATAAATCTATGATCAAAACTATCAAATAAACCAACAACAAGAAATAAAATCTTTCGTGTAAGTATATGAAAAATGGCTTTCTTACTTTTTAAAAAGCAAACTTACAGGAAGGTTGTTTGTATTTCTGGACGAGCTTCTCTAAATGGCTCGTAGCTATGCTCCATGTCAAAGTTTCTCTATTAAAGCTTTTAAAACAACATTAGAATAATCCTTTGGGTATAATAATAGCAAATATTTACATACTTTTGCATACACTCTTACTCAGAACTTACAGTATCTTCTTGTTATTTATACTTTACGTAAATTCAAACTTTATGATAAATATTTACGGCAAGCTTCGTATTCAATTTCAATCCTTTGACACTTTTACTTAGTTAGTTACTTAATGTAACATAAAGTGTAAACTACTTTAGTAATAAGTAGTAATAAACATAAGTAATCACGGAAAGGCGCATCAAACACGACTTAACATTACATTTCAATCCCTGAGGATGGCCCCCCGTACCAGGAGGGAAACGTCGGAAACATCAAATTAAAACGCACCACATCACCCAAAAACAGATTAAATCTGAAGAGTTTTTAATATGGGTTCGGTTTTACTAAAAAATGGTGTTGTGAAAAAAAATTGGTACGTAGTATTGAATTTGGATGTAGGACACGCCATGCGAGTGCTTAAGTTCGGTAATATCCCCCACACATTTATAAGCCCTGAAAGCCTTTTGACATTTTCCATAAATCCAATTACGATGAACGAATCCCAGTTCACTCGGACAGTTCCGATTTCTATACAGGAGGGCTTCGAAATTAATCAGAATTTATTACAATTTTATCTAGCTTTTATAACATATCAAAGTAAATAATAGAATAGAACGACGTATAGACGTCGTCAGTTATTGAAGCGTCTAAGTACTGTTTTGTATTAAATCCTTTGTTCAATCACTCGTAATTTATACGATTATATCTAGTATCAATTATGAAACTCAAAAGCATGAGACATTTATGATAAAGTACAATAAAGAAAAATAATTTTAAACAAAACAAATATTTGAAATATCTGTTTAATATTTTAAAGCAATCAAAGAGGTTTTATGTGAGTAATAAATTTAGCAGAGGAAATATAAATTGACAGTCATTTTATTTATTAGATGTATAAATATACACCTTGGTTATTTTTTTTAATGATGGCTACAGTTTCCAAACAATCATAATTATAATCTCTCATCTATCTTTGTAATGTTTTGAATAAACTGATTTTTTTAACTTTAGTAAGTCAATTGTCTGTTTTCCACTAGAAATATCAGATCATTTCATGGTAAGACAACCATTGATAACCATAATTCGTTTCGATAAATGAATTATCAATCAATTATAAAAAAATCGTTAATTTTTAGTACTAAGTAGTAATGAATTCTCAATGATAACATATTTTTATCGGAAGTCTCCAATATTCGATGGTGTCTGGTTGAGTTTTTCAGGAACGAGAAGGCTGAAATAATAACGAGAAGTTTGCATGAAATGGTCATTTCATCAAAGTTGTTAATTTACAATATTCGAATTAGTTTTGGTAGTAGTCTTTGTTATTTTAAGTTTAAATTTGATTACGGCCCCTTTGTACGTCCGTTTCAGTGATTAAACGGCAGGAATAGCGTAACAATAGGCGGGGGGAGTATGCCTGTAGTGCTAGGCGGTGAGTTTCGAGTCACTCTGTACGTATGCGGAAATCGCGAGTGACGAAACTAAATCTGGAAACCTTTGTTGAGGCCCCGCGGAGGCATAAACGGTCGCTAAATACAATGCGGCATTATCAAGCTAGCAATTAATTTTACACTCTAACCGTTTGATGGTATAGAATATATATATATATATATATATATATATATATATATATATATATATATATATATATATATATATATGTATATATACACCTGGCTCAGGATAGATATATATTCTATGGAGAGGGACCTGATAAAGAAGATACGTATATCTCTGTGATTAATGAATGAACAATTTCTATCAGCTTAATGGGGGTGATACACCTGTAGAAACAAGTGAAAAGGGTAGTTTTCAATGAATCTTGAAGTTTTGAAAGGCAGACAACTAAGCTTTCACATGCGTCACAGGTTTATATATACAGCGTTACTTTTACAGTTAATTGACTGACGATATGAAAGTACTGTAAAAGTAGTTTACTGTAAAAATAAGAATATTAGGAATTCGAGATAGGCGTATATAATTTTTGCTTGATGCAATTATGATAATCAACGTTTTGTTAGTTATGTCAATACAAATGAATGGAATTATATAATCGTTACTACGGTAAGTTACGGTAGTTTTTTTTATTATTAACAAAACAGAATAATTGGAAGATTATCAATGTGTTTAATTTTTATAATTACGTAAATGAAATTATAAAATTGACCTTTATTTCTAGCCGGTCGTTTGGTGATTTTGATAGTTGTTGTAAAGGTATCTATATTGCTCCTTCACCCCTAATCAATAGGGCTTAGAATATGATACAAAGAACGCTTATAAGTCCTGAGTAGTGCCTTGAGGTAGGGTGGCATTCGAGCTGGGTCGATAATAACCGCAGGCTTTTATACTCCAAGTAATTATCTCTCGGGAACACGAGGTTCTATTGATTCGCTTCCCTATTTATTTTACCTTCACATCGTCAAATTCTATAGGTAATTCAAAAACCTCCCTTGGATTATTCAGTATTTTTAGCACAGCTGATGTATAAAGCTTAGATGAGTGTTATATATCAAGTATTAATAGATATATTATTATAAAGAAAACCTTCAAAAGTTGAATATTGACGAATAAACTTACAAACGGAAACGTTTAATTAAAAAGTCACAGCCGTGAAGGCAGCACAGTATATATATATATTTGACTTAGAATAAACTTGTTTTTTTATGATGAAAAAGAATTTCTATAACACATTCATATGCATTTAGCAACATGCAGAGACACGTTCTTGTTAGTGAGAGTAAATAATGATTCCACGGATATAACTCACAGTGGCAACATCACATTAGAGCTGCGCTGATAATCCGGCTGGCAACTGCGGGGTTGAGGCTCGAGCACCAACCCCTAGCGTTTCCTATTTCCGTAACTTCACGGGACTCTGAATTCCAGTCGAAATTCTCCTCCCCTTTGTGCGAAAGGGGGCGCGGTCGCCTAGTAAATATAGACCATGCCGCGTTACTCCAAAGTAAATACTATGACTATTTGACAATATATTATAGAAAGGCTGTATTCGTGTTGACGATGAAGATGTTTTTTTATCATCTGTTTCTGAAATATATTATTTATTTATTTGATGGTATACGATTGCTTGCCAACCATGGGATACTGGAATACGGAAAGTAGTGGCAGCAAGTAGATAGATTTTTTTTTGTGAATGCATGTATATATCGAAGGTTGAATCTAGATGCGTCAGGCTTAGTATTGTCACCAGCTGCGAGATGCGGAGTGAGTCCGAAGGCTTCGACGGATTAGGGTCACAGGGCCCCCGCCTCGTTCATCTGCACCTCTGCAGCATATATATATATATATATGGCTTTTCTTTTGTATAAAATTTTATTAAGTGTAAAAAAAAAAAAGTCTTAGAGATAATTTGAGTCCCTCTTGGATTCTAATAATGGACATGCTATCTTTTCTCTTCATCAATCTTCATAATTCTTTGTACCAAATTCATTTCAATATCAAAAGTAATATTTGCAATTCATTTAATACTTAATAGAACATGATTAATGAGACAAGACCTTATCAATACTCATTACGTTTTAAAAATGATAGCTTGATATAAAAAATTCATTGTGATTGACAATACTATCATCCGATATATTTTTTGGTGGTCTTGGTTTTTTTGAGTTTCTTGATTATGAATTTTTCAGCCTGTAGTTAATAAGTGCTCATTTCAATTGTGTGGTAGTGGAAAAAGAAAATATTATTTATGATAGTTTTTAGCATTAAAAGTTTTATATATATTTTTTAAATATATAAGAATTTTTGAGATTGATAATAATACTAATATTAACAATACTGATGAGTGGAATGTCAGTATAAAATAAAATAAATAGAATATTATTTTACAGGAAAATTTACAAAATTTTGTAAATTAAGACGTAAAATTAAAAAAATATATATATTAAGTCTTTTCCGTCTCAGTGTCTTATTATGTATTCAGGGGGTGGAAAATTTGAAGTGTGATAATATAATATTAGAGGGGGTGCTTTGTTTCTCTCTGCAGGGGTTCTGGGGTTTAAAGGAGCGCTGCTCTGAAACTGGAAACTCTCCGCCATTTTGAAACCACCCCTCCCTTTCCGCACCCTCTACTTCTGTCTTAACAACTAAGACTCTGAGACGCTCGGATGTAAAGCCTTCACACTTACGATATATCCTTCATTGTTTTGTTACGCTTTGTACAATCTAATGTTAGGTGATTTTTTTAACAGTATGGTATTTTCGTGAATCTTATGCCGATAAATTTTCGCGAAATTTTCATACTTGTAACATACAAGTTTATTTTTGGTTTAACTGTATTTAAATAAATGATTAAATAATTTAAATTAAAAGTAATGTTTAACGTGTTTTGTGGTTAAGCACTGATCAGCATACCTGCGTATCACTTTGATTCAAATCCAGGTGAAGCAATTTGTGCTCAATTCTGTTAAAATTAAATCCATTCTAGATCTTTAAAAAGAAAAAATATATATATAATACAGATATACTTTGATTTCCAACTCTGAAAATGCTGGAGATGTAGCCAAACATACACTTTCAACTTCGCTTAAAGTAAAAAAATGGACGGCTATGAGGTTAGTTTTAGTTTTGTACACTTTAAAACATTTATTGAATATATTCCTAATTTTTTAAAGTTGGTGAAACTTTTTTATGTGTACGTACCTGCCGCATAAAGCTAGAACTTGCAGATGAATGAAATTCCTCAGAAAGGGAAGGTTTTAAGTATAAACATTTTTCACAGTGACTTGATTCCGCACTGAGCCGGTGGTGGAGATGAAATTAAAAAGCTACCAAACAAATTCAGTCTAATGGTCAGGCTTGAATGAGTACGCCGTTAAAGAAATCCCCGAAAATGACTGCGAAATAGTAGGGTAACCATACGTTGATTAAGATTGGGAATGCACCCCATTCAATGCAACATTTATTTTTAAAAATCTACAAAACTACATGTTGCTCTAAGTATGATTTATTGGGAATAAAATGAGAAATATATATTTATTTTATTTTTCATTGAAATCGATAGTTTAGGTGTAGAGCATTTTTTAAAGATATAATATACGATTAAATAAAAATTGAAATAGTATAATCAAGCTTTTTAAGCACAGTGAGAATATGCTGGCATGAGTTTAAAATAATATTTTTTTTAACTCATTTGTCCTGAACTGCATGGTGAGCATATTCACAGGCGTCGGTTCGGGAAACTCCCCGCGCACTGTAGTGAATTAACGTTAGTGTTGCCAGTCGAGTACAAAGGGGGGGAAGCTTTTAATTAAATTAAAAACAACATCCCCCGACTTCTGCAAAACACGAAACTTTCCCCAAAGCATTAGTCGCGCGGAGTTTGTCAGGAAATAAGACGGAAAAAAAACAAACGCACTGTGCGACGGCTTTACTCCTGACACCGAGTTAGTTGACTTTACTGAAGTTTGTGATTAATTTACCTATGTAATGATAAACGTGACCCCTTTCACTATTCATTTTTTACTCACTGCTACATGTAATATATAACTTCAAATAGCTTAACCAAAAAATTCAAAGGCATGAGCCTTTTATTAGAATAAGGCATTAACAAATTTTTTGTTTCATACTTCTTTGAAAAGCACAGATAAGAAGGTTTCCCATTCCTGAAATATACCTGTACATTTTTCTCCGTTAAATCTTTAAAAATATAATATTTACAATAAAATATTATGGTTCACCATTATTATTTTGAGATGTAACAAAAATTCGGCTCATGAAGTCTTTATGACTGCCTTTATTATCTTTTTTTTTTGACCCATGCGACGTCAATACAAATCGTCCTCGATCAAACTAAAATACGCGTGGTCCCAATAACGAGGACCTCTCAATCAAGAGACCTCGGTTTCACCACTGAGCCAATAACCCAATCGTCGTTTTCATGCACCATGCTAAGAGCAAATTAAAAAAAGTATTTTTAAACCACAGTAGCGAGGCTATACAGTAAATTGATAAAAACAGTAATTCAGGAATCATTGTTATCATTTAAATACGCCAAAAAAGAAGCAAATATAAAGACTCTTATTTAGAATATTGTCCTAACGAATAAGAGAATAATTTTTTTTTCGGTAAGATTATTTGATGTAATATAATCATATACTAAGAGCTCATAAATAATCCCATTACTTGTACGCCTAGCTTATTGACTATACCGGTAATTTTCTTTATGTTTTATTTAATTTATAAAAATTGATTCAATTCATCTGATGAACATCAAGCTCAAGATTCTATTCATGAAAACCTTTAAATTTACTCTCGTGGTAAAATGACAAATCGTAACCTAACAATCTCTCGTCTACTGTTATCTGTACTGTATTCGAACTCGAGAGCTTCACCAGATCAATCACTCCGTGATTAAATAACAGGAACCAATTCAGTTAGAGGGAGGGTTTGCGCCTCCAGGGTTATAGTATGTGAGGGGATGAATCATCCTACCAACAAAGACACGTACGCAATGTCTCAAAAGCTACAGTATTATTCGAAAAATTGAGCTTCTTTTTATTTATATTTTTATTCTACTTATTTGGTACACTGAACTATTTCAGCAACATAAATTATAAACAATATTCACACATTAATTATTCGTTTACCTTGGGGCTTTCATTATTGATCACACATTCCCACATGAGTGGAACACATAAATATATAAATCGAAACAACGCGAACAGAAAAAAAACATAGGCAACCAATAAACACGAGTATAAAATAAAAATACATTCAATCATATTTTATGATACAACAATGTCGTTACCAATATTTATGACGTTCTTAGTTGTCAATATATAAATAGTGGCAGTGTCAACCACCTTCTTATCCTAGAGATATTAAATCTAGAAGTGAAAAGAATCGGCAGAGCTGTAAAATAATTGCATCCTTCTCTTCAAGCCTTAAAGCTCTAAGGCGAGCTTTTCCTTCGCATCTGTGCCCCAGTAGAGGTAGAAGAATTATTTCTATACATGAACCGATTATCCAATATTTTCATTTTTGATTATTTTTGATTTTTACATTTCCCCTGAAATTATAGTATAAACAGATATTTTTTTAAGGCTTTACAATCCTGTCATACACTTTGGTAATCGACTTAACGAATCAATTTTTTACCACTACATCTGTTTCCAAGCTACATAATCTACATTTTCAAAATATTTTCCTTCATAATTATTGGTGCTTGTCCAAAAAAACCATGTGTTAATTGATTGATCTAACCCTTATCTTTCTGAATGAACGAGTTGCTTTCCCTATATATTTTTTATGTAGCAGTTGTCAATTTTTTTAGAGTGGATGTAATTTATTAAAAAAAATATCCCCCAAAATCAGTTTTATTTCAGTTGAAATGTAACCAAAAATACTGTGTGATTACGCAGAGGTTTTACTGTAAATTTTATCTAAAAAGCAGAATTATTATTCATCTCTGGAATACCTCAATTACCGAAACCCGGGCGGATTTTCGCAAGGGTCTCTTACTTGAGAATGTGGGTCAGATTTCGGCAAAGAAAATATATAAGTCCTAGCACATGTATATAGGTTACAATTTTAATTGAGGGTTTGAAATTATTTTACATATAAAGAGACGTACATAACTTTGGTTATTTTAAAAGAGGTGAACGAAAGATGTTTACTTTATGTTATTTTTATATGATGCGGGATAATCTTATACAAAAAAACACGAATAGAAAGTTTTCAGTTGATGTCATAAGTGAAATTTTTAGATTTATTTTCAGAACAGATCTGTTATAAAATGTCAAAAAAACACAACAGAGATACGTATTTTCAATGCGTAAGAGGTATTATGTAATATTTTTCCGATTTGCGGTTAGGAAAGTGTATTGTTATAAGGGGAGTAAGATGAAATAAATGTGTGTTGGATAATAAGGTTTTCATGTTGTTTTATGTATTAATCGATTGCCTTAATGTATATTATATGCGCAGTAAGCCTGTATTCATTGGTAATACATGGGCTCGCGTCTTTGTAACGGTCTTACAAGATTAACAAAAAAAGGCCACCGGATTTTATTAAGTTATCTGACCAGCCAGAAAAATTATATTCAACCTCTCTGACAATACTTCATAAAGTAATCGCACTGAAATAAATATCACAAAGACAGAAAAAGCATACCGTAAGCTCTAGAAGCCTATCGGAACAACATCGTGCAAAGAAGGAATTATTTGCCGATCTATAACAAAAAATGCAAAGTAAGCCATATTGGATGAAAAAAACCACATGGCGTGGTCGGAGGCTCCGACGAACGACTCCGCTAACGGCCGATGTATGACAATTTATGGCCCCACGCACAGCATGGGGTGGTGTGCTGCCCCGCCATAGTCCCTGGCTGCTGCTTCCACCCCCAGGCTTCGAAAAACCAATGATTGTTATAGAATATTTTAACAAATACACATTTTTCACGGCACAAGTAAACGACGAAAAATCCTCGACTCGACAAAGTTTACTCACGACAACGAATCCTCGCCTCCAGGCCGAGCACAGTAGCTCAATCACCTTCCGCAAAACCTGTACAAATTTATAAGTAACGTTTTTCTCCAAGCTGTGGTTATAAATTAATCAATTTATTTATTCAGCCGTTGCTTTTGTAAATTAATATATGCGTGGCGTAATAAAGTTAATGTTTTTTCACAACGCCCTAAACGCGCTGGGTAAAGTTCACCTGACGCTCGCAAGCCCTGAAATTTATCGACGGCTGGCTCAATCAGTTGCGGGGTTTTTATACCAATATATCTTCCCTTTGACGGGGTTGTATTCCGCTGAAATACAGCCATTATGTATGCGTAAAGTACGAACGTGGCTTATTACACGCGACAATGAGAAGACCTCTGCGGGGATATTTCATTTTCTTTATTTTCGGCGGAACACTGCGCGATATATTTGGTGGTACCGCGGAATCGTAAAAAAAAAAAAAACACGGGAAGAAGAATAGGTTGTATTTTTTGCACTCACCAGACATTAGAAGGCGGCGCCAGCGTTTTCATATCTGAAAATGATAATAAAAAAATAATGAATATTTAAATTAAGCGCCTACTATTGTAGTTAAACTTTTTTAGAAAAATACCCTTTGATATATTTTTGTTTGCTTTATAGGTGAAATCTTTCCATGTAAATATACGCGAGTTATTCTTTAATAATATATGAAATTCAGCATGTAAATATATATTTCAGCAGCACAAATTTTCGTTATAATTTACAATGTTTATACAAATCTAATATCGTTTTGATAAACTTCAATCTAGCGTGAGCCTTATTACATCAGTTTGGAGTTCACCTGCTTGAACGGAGATCGAGTCGAGGACCTCTCGATCAAGGGTCAATGGTTTAAGGGGGCTCTGAAGCCAATCGAAAAATGTGCGATGATCGATTTGTTGAAGGATTTTAATTTGATATATGCTATGACTCAAACAATGAAAAAATTATTGTCTTGACAATAATCGTACATTTTATTTTTAGAACGACTTTTTTTTGGAACAGTTTAAAAATTGGTACTTTGGAGAAATACAGTTGCTTCGAACTTTTCTTCCAATACTGACTGTTAGTATCGTATAAGTGTGACCTACTCGTGCATTGTGTCTTTCTGCAGGCAATTCAGTCTCTAATGATCCTCGATAAAGGATATTGTGGGTAGTTTTGTGTATTTGGTAGTTCTATTGTGTGTGGCGTCCTCAGTCGGGGGTGGCCGTCGAGCCCAATTTACGATGGGGGTCGCAACCCTTGCCAAGCCAAGCCGAGCGTCTGGAGTCGAGCCATTAGCGAGGCTTTGGTTCCTCGTGCTGCGGGTTGTACATGCGCCCGTGTGAGCGTGCCTTAATTATTTATCTACTTAAATCTTCAAAGCAATGCAACCAAGCACAAAGTAAAACAGTAATTTTACATTACCAATACAAAAAGACCTGTAGAAATATATTATTAATTTATCTATCTTGCTAAATTAATTTCCGGATTAGAAGAGTGCCAGCTGCGTAACGGTCACTATTTTGATAATATCATCTTTTAGAAATAATTTTCCATTTTGTATTCTTATAATAAACAATTAAAAATATATTTTATAACAAGTAGTTTTTGTTTTACTGAACTAACAAATACCCGATAATCTTTTTGGACACCCTGTATTTTCATGGTTGTATCATTGCTGATCTCTTATTAGCAAATGTAAATTATTATTGATTTGTTAAACTTTACTGAAGCCATAAAATAATTATATGTATTGAATATAAATAATCGAAGATAATAAACAAAGAACATCAAACAGTGTACGTAATAAATGATGCAGTGTCGAAGGGGGTGTAACCTCGCACAACTGAAGCCCGCCGCGTAGTCCCGCAGCGCAATACAACCTCCGCCCCCGGCTCCGTTATCGCGATACTAACTTCTAAAGAAAAATCCTGAAACCGGGTACATTAGCTGCCAGCCTTGTGGGCCATTGTTAGCTAAAAATAAAAGCACCCCCCCCCCACCCTGCTTCCTTTCAGATTTAAACAAACTTCAGGAATTCGAATTGAGTTAATCATTACCATCATCATTATCTGCCTTCAGTCAAGTCTGAAATATGTAAATCTTTAAAAAATATTATCTTAATAACTTCATTGAATTTAATTATACGGAAAACTGCTGTTCAATGTAAAAAAACACATATTACATTGGAGCATTGACGAAAAAGTTTTGAGGTTAAAATTTCTCTAGACAATTTTTGTATATATTTTTTCAAATATCTACGCCTTTTTGCGTTTATTATTTTCATTCCGCAAGCGAGACATACAAAATCATATAATCTGAAATATGCAAGAGAAAATAAGATTCCTCATATTGAATTTCTGGTATTGAATCAGTTATAAAGTTAAAAAAAAATACACAATTGACATCAAGTTGTTGGTCGATATGTTTCTCGTATAGTAACAACATTTTTAAATTCATTATATTAAACAGTTGCACATCGATGAGAACATAAATAATTTTTTAATTTAAAAACTATATTTTTAGTTGTACGAGGTTGTAAGATAAAATAATACAACATTACTTCCCGTATTATCAAATAAATTTTACTTTTGCGACTCGAGAAAATAAATGTTTTGTGTGAACAAAGAGAATATAAGACACTAAAATGTTTTGGAAATACTGCAAAATATAGCTCACTTATCACACTGCAAAACTGTCGGTGGAGAGAAAAATATCAATTACCTCTTAGTTTTTAGTGACACGTAAACAAAGTATACATGAAGTACATCAGCAATGTTAATGAATGGCGGAACAGACACGATAATTGACCCTGACCCAAATAAGGAATTGTGTGTGCTGTGGAATCCAAAAATGGCAGTCAGTGTAGGTATGCTCAATTAGTACTAAAATCTCAAAATATTCAGCGACAAACACAATTTAGCTGCAGATTCTTGCGCCAGTGCGACAACAATAACCCCCGGGCTAAGTACGGCGACTCAAAAAGACTTTCAATTTGAATTTAGCAGCGCCCGCGTCTCCGGGCGGGCGGCTCGTATGACTTTATTACGCTTACGTGCCGGGCGGGGGTGCCTCGGCCGGGGGGGCTCCGGCCCGGGGGGGCTCCGGGGGGCTCCGGGGGGGCTCCGGGCCGGGGGACTCCGGGGGGACTCCGGGGGGACTCCGGGGGGACTCCGGGGGGCGGCCGCCGCATTGCGTCTGCCGAGCCCGGCGCCTGCGCGCGGCCCGCGACCCCGACCAGCCCCGCACTCGCCCCCGCCGCCCCTCCGCCCCCGGACACAACCAGGCCCGCCCGGACGAGGACGGCTACACACCCGCCCCGCCCCGCCCCCGCCCCCGCCCCCGCCCCCGCCCCCGCCCCCGCCCCCGCCCCCGCCAGCGCGCCCAAAAGAGACAAAACACCATCCAGCCCCACCGCACAATCAACCCTCCTCGAGCTCCACCGAAATCAAAATCGCCCCTACAACCCCGGCCCCGGCAACCGCCCCGCGCGAGAGCGAGACACCATCGCCTCCGCCCCGCAACACCGCGCGCGTGCGAACGAAACGCAAGACCAACCGCCGCAATCGCGCACTCGCTCGAAACTCACGGGCGTGTTTCCTACGCGGTATGTTTCAGAGACCCGGGCTATCTCTAAAACCCCGAATTCGGTCACGGTTAATGCGGCGACTATGATCGATTTGCATAAAGATTTCAGCTTTCACGAGGCCCCGCAGAATGTTGCGTTTATGAAATTTTAAACTTCTTTTGAATAACTCGATCGCGAGATCTGGCCGAGGTCTGGCGGCGCGGGGCGGCGGGCCCGCCCGAGTAGGCGTGATCGGCATCTGTTGAATGCCCGCCGCCCTGCACCTCATTTTCTCTATTTTGCTCTGGAACGTTTCGTACTCTTAGGTTATGGAAATCGGTCCAGGGGAGTGGGGCGGAAATGACCCCTGACCAATCGAGTGCGGCTCATTGTTAAGAAAATGGAAACAAAGAAAAACTTAGGTCAATCGAAATAACAATAACACGTGGAAATTGTTTGCGTAACGTTAATGATATACAATCAATTTCTTTTGAAGCCTTAAATAATTCTTACTACTTTGCAAGTATACAAGCAATAAGAAGCATACACATGGTACTGCAGCTATATGAATCTAAAGTTTGACTTTTTATAAATACTAAAAATATGCAATGTATTTGAATATTTTCAGGAGTTTTATTTGGCCACAAACCTTATGGACAATCAAACGTGCTATCTATTAAACTAATAGTACAAGTTATTTAATGTTAACAAATTGTTACCGCATGGTATTTTAATTTAAAAGCAATATTGAGTACACGTGCGGTAGACCGCACGATGATTGATACGCAATTATTATCAATAATGAGTCGATGACAAATGATCCATGGCAGTCACTGGGTCGGAAACAATGGCATTAGAGGCGAGGCTGACAAGGTGCTCGGGCCCGAGGCACATCACATTATATTATCTGCGATGACGTGTCTATTGGGGCTGTGTCGCTACGCACGATGCGACATATTGCCTCACTTGTCAAATCAACGCTTATCAAGTACGCGTGTACCGCTTTATATCTATGTACGTACAGGGTAAAGCAGGGAGGTATGGGTTAGGTTAGGCAGTGAGGTGTGGAAGGGAGGGGAGGCAGACTGGGGAAGAGCGAAAAGTGCGCTCCCTGGGAAACCCCCCCTCACGAATGAATGAATTGTGTATATTGTATATTATATATAAATTAAAGACTAGCTTTCGGCACCCGGAAGTAGTACTACAGCGCTGCCCGGGGGCCGACAGTACAAAAAAAAATGGAGGTATGGATGATTTGAAATAACAGTTACACACTCATTTTTCAACGAAACTTAAATTTAATTTTTTCAGTGTGTAACTTGGATGATGCCATTAAAAAAATCTTCTTGATCCACCAAGGTTATCCCCACTTTCATCCATACCTCCCTGCCTAACCCCGTACAAGTGGTTTTAACAAAACCGCCATTTGTGATTTGGTTTGGTTAGACGATGTTATGAGTTTATTTGGCTTTTTGGGTGTTGGGCTGCATGAGGCTGTGACTCTTCTCTTCTTCTTTACGTGCCTAGCCTAGGTGAATACATATTAATGGTGGGTCAGTCTTAATAATTCGATTAGCAAAAGTTCCACATCCATGCAAGTTTTCCTATGCCTCTATTTCCTTTGATTTTTCTTTGTATAATAAATATAGCTGTAGGATGCTATATTTATTGTATAAAAAATATGAGCGATGCTTTTACGACTCTCTCATTTATCTCCATCAAGTGCCTTTACTGAGAGGAGGTTGGCGACCATTTGACTGAGCATATACTCATGCTGAACCAGCGTTCATGGTTTTCTAGGGGGAAAATAGTGTAGTGGGTCCTTTTCCCAGGAAGGAAAAGTCTGCGTATTGCTGCTGCCCAATAGCATTATTACATAATCCTTTCCTAACTCTTTAAAAGCAAACTGATACCCAAGAAACCGAATCAACTCAAGAGCATTATTGATATATTCAAGTCTTTGGCTGAAGTAGAATGTCTAGGAAGACGTATTGACGAGAAGGTTAGGAAAGTAACTCAAATCACTTGAATAGTATTGAAACTTAAGACTATTGGCCAGGAAGGAAAGTACAATAGAACTTATCTCGTCTTATACTAGGAACTATGCATCAATATATTTTGACATTAACTACTTAATGGGTTTTATAATTTGTAATTATGTGCTTAAATATTACTTAAGCCCCAGACGGCCTTGCATAGACTGTAACTCTGTTAATAGTACCATTATCGACAAGCTTCATTATTTATTTAAATGAATGCATTACAGAAGCAGTTTTGTACTTTTAATAAAAACAAAGATGTAAAGTTCAATGTAATTGATATTTAAGCAATATTTTAAACTCTTCATGAAGAAGGCTATATTTTGTTCTCTCGTAATAAAGACTTTCTTTTTTGCTATCTTTTCATCTGATTATGTATCAAAGAGAATAGAGGTGTTTCATCTTATTTTTAGCTTTCGCAAAATTAAAACAGTGCCTTCTTTCGTCTAATATACTTGGGGCGTTTTTTATTAGAACTCATCCTGATGATATCAATTTTATTTCAATATCTAGATTTTATCCAACTAATTTTCTTTAACGGTAGACACGTTTCACAAAACTTCACATATAAATAAATAGAGTTAAAGTTTAATAATGATATAACGAGGGTTACTATCTAAATTTATCAAATACAACATTCAATATTAATACTGTGCTAAGCATCCAAATTTATCTTATAGTACTCACATAGTTTTAAATAATTAAAACTCATTTAAAATCAAATCAAAAGTAATTTTCACATATCTGTAATAAGAATTACGCTAGAATTTTTTTTGACGCTATCAAAATTTATAATTAATACAGATTTTAAGTTATTACGGCCTATTTATTTAACAAATATTGAAAAATAGGGCTCTGAAATATATCTTTTTATAAAAAAAATACACTTTAACCTCTGCGTGTTTGACAATTTTACAATTTAAAAAATATCTTAAAAATGTTTATCGATGTGCCAAACAATTTTTTTACAGAATGTGTAAGCAGTTATATGTATATTAAAATATTTATAAATATTTTTAATATTCAAATCAGAATCGTTTATTAAAGCAAACGCATTTGTGACTCGCGGCAATGTTTTTTACAACTTGCTATTTTATTATTTTTTATTTAAAACTACTTTAACAAATGATTTTACACATATGATACTTTTTTATTATAAATATACACGATACAAAAATTAATATTAAGGCATGTTAATATATTTAACGTTCGTCGGTATTTGGGATAAGTATATAATTAATTGTTTTCTCAAATATTGATTTAAAGTAACATGATATATTTTTGGATTTAATTACACGTGTTATGTAAGTGTTTTATTTAACTTTATATATGTATTGCTTTATATATCACATTCGTCTTACAAAAGGTTAAAACAAACGGTCTTATTCAACCTTTTAGACTATGATTATAAAGTTGTTTCATTTATCAATATTAACATAAGATATCTAATCGGGCTTGAGATAAGCGTCCGTTTCATGTCTATTGGCTGAGCAATAATCTGTAATATACTAGGTAAATTAACAATTGAGGTTTATAATCCACTATTGTACTGATAAGATCCAAATATTTATTTTTAGTGTACATTTTATACTTTGCAGTCACATACACAACAATGTATATCCCATACTTTGTATCACGTTTATGGCGGAAACTGAATATGTAGATATACCTGTAAGGCATAAAATAAAATAAAAGGCATGCCGGGCTTTTACGATTGGTATTTTTTAAAGTGAATTCATTTTTATTTGTATTATATTGTTTTATATAAATAATAATATTTTTGCTTTGAAATTTGCTGTTTGTGGCAATAGATATTATATACCGTTTTAAATAAAGTAATACTTAAATTTTTCTGCACATAAACTTATAATCTATCAAAGTATGTTTAAGTTTATGATTTAAGTGATGTAAATAAAAATATAAAGTTGTATCAAGAAAATCGGCTTAGTTTATTGATAATTGTAGTGAATATTTAATAAAAATAATGTTATGTATATTTTTAGTCATGATTGATGATTTTGGTTTTTTATGTATTGAGGTGAGCTGAGGACAAAATTTCAAGCACCCAAGAACCAAAATTACAAAAATTATATTATAAAATGTAATATAAAACACCGATAAAATTTAACACTGCATTTTTAGTCATATTTGTTGTCTATTTTGTGGATTGAACGTCAATCGAGTGCGTTTTAATTACCTTTTTAGGCTTATATAACTTACTAATATGATTAGGCATATTTTTACACATATTGAAAATGATTCAAAGAAACTCTCAGAAAAATATCACCGTGACTTCGAATCCTACACAAGTCACGATGATTTTTTTGCCTAATCATATTTATTTATAAAAAAATACTAAAAATTAAATCGTAATGAAAATCTCGAGTGCTCGTAACCGCTCCTTTAGTATTAAATATTTAGAGCCTCGTTTATTTATTCGATACTAAAATCTTAAATACTAAACGGTATTAAATCAATTCGGAATATATTTTCGCATACACACGACGTGCCTTTATTATTCACTCGATGGCGGTGCGTGAGATATGGCGGAGCTTATTAATTATGATTTTCGGTTAACGCTACGATTCGGTACTTAATTTTAATCGTCGGGGTGTAAAGTATATCGAGTCTGGGGCGAATGTTTATCCGAGAACACCCCCATGGGGGGTTGTGAGGAATTACCGACGGCGGGGCAAACAGAATCCAATTTTGCGTATAAATCGAATCGAAAGTTGAAATGTCGCTGTTGGAGGATTCGCGTGGTGCTTGGTTCTGGTATATCTGTAGTATGTAAATAGAGAAGCGCGGACTTGTAACGGCCTGCCTTTAAAATTTTAATTTTTATGAAAATCTTGAATACATATATTTTCTCCTGAAAAAAATAATTATCGGAGTTTTAAACTATGTTATATATATATAGTATCAATATTTTTGACAGAGAGTACTTGGTGGAATTCCATTTTAATATTTTGAATAAATTGAGTGATTTTCCACATTTTCCACGGGCGAAACCGGTCACTAATAAAAACAAAAATGTGGAAAATCACTCAAGTATTTTTATTCAAAATATATATAGTATCGATTAAAATCCAGTTATTCGTTTTGTGTATCTATTTATGGATTGGTTAATCAGATGCGTATTTATTACCCATTACGGGTTTATTATATTATTACTAATATGATTAGGCACATTGGTTCATATATAGAAGATGATTTAAAGAAACTCTCAGAAAAATATCATCGTGATTTGTGTGGGATTTGAACCCACATCTCCTGGTTTACATGACCGGTGTACGAACCCCTGTACTAACGAATCACTTCCGTTTATCGAGAATTTTTAACAATCATACTTTTCATATGAATCAATGTGCCCAGGCCAATCAATATTTAGTGATTTGCAGGGTTCGTACACCGGTCATGTAAACCAGGAGATGTGGGTTCAAATCCCACACAAATCACGATGATATTTTTCTGAGAGTTTCTTTAAATCATCTTCTATATATGAACTAATGTGCTTAATCATATTAGTAATTATACGTTTTGAACAACGAAGAATTTTTGATTTTTTAAATGTGTACTAAGAAATTTTTTTTTTTTAATATTTTAAAAAGTTTAATTCGATTTTTACTTTTATATTTATATATAACTAAAAAAAAATTAAAATATCTATAATATATTTTTGTGTTTGCAAAGAACAATATTTATACTTTAAAACCATAAATATTTACCATGTATTTAAATCATGTAATAAATTGTTTTATCTTGCTGTATCTATATCTAAAATCAATCTATAGTGAAAAAATTAAGAAGCAGTAAAACTTATTTTCGTCTCGAGACTTAAATTGCTTAATCAGCTTTGTCACTTAATTTTTTTGTTTACAAATTGGTAGCGGCAGTATTGAGTTTATCGATTATTGAATCTTTGTAACGTGAATATATTTAAGTTTAAGTGTACATAGAAACTTGCACATATTAGTTTAATGTGCTAGAATATAAAATGGCATAAAGTATTATTACGTAACTAATGTCTCATATTCGCCCGTTTATCGTGGGCCGTTACACGTCGGCGCACTTAAATTTATCATAATGCGACATTGCTTATATAAACCTTAAAACCTGGGAAGATAATACTCGAGTAAGCAGTAACTATGTTACGAAGGCAACACTCTACGGGCCTAACACGCGGGGGTGCTTCACACTACCCGGGTGGGGCGTGCGGGGGCTGAAAGCAGCGCATTATAAAAAAACGCGTAACCCGAAACAGGAAATGCCGTCATATATTTACTTGACAAATGTCCCCCGTAATGGCCTTTCACGATGTGTCTCTATTTATTAAAAACCGTCAGCGGAATGAGAGTGCTTCAAAAAATGTATGAGCCGCGCCGGCCCTTTGAGTACTTCGCCCATAATCCATATTATGTATTGCGTAGAGTATATCACTTTTATCATGAGTGTCTGCAAATATATATAAATTTGAGTTCAAAATACTTTTTTGGATATACTAGGAAAACAACCAGTTGTCCATTAGAAGTCAATGATATCAACGCAAATTGAGATCGATCAAACTAAAAGCGGCCTGCTAATTTATATTTTGAAGTTTGGGATTTACTTGTCAGTTCTGCAATCAAACTCTTGTTCAAGAGTCAACCGTTTACTCACTAAGACAACCAATTATCAACAAATAAAATACATTCCTCGAAGAAAAGTATTAATAGATGAGGCTTAGATCTTCTATGCTCAATGTTATAACTGTAAAGGTTTTTCATATTTATTCTGTTATATTATATTTCAAAGATGAAATAGTGAATGTACGATTTCAGGCACACATATGAGGTTTGAAACAATACAATCGTTTGAGATAAGCTGACTGATGAAAAAGTAGACAATATCCTTGGATCGTCCAATCCAAGGTTCTTGCGCGCGTATGGCGGTACGAGGACATGTTTTTCTGGGATAATTTTCATATCAGAGTTAATAATAGTGTATCATATTTCAATTAGGCATTGTTGCGCACCGCATTATGTTACATGTTGTGCTGGCGCTTGTGTTGGTATGTAAGACATACATTATGTTATCTACGAGGAATACTTACTCAGCAGTAAACGCATTTAAGAGCAGGGCTAGAAAACCATTGGTGCGTGAACGTTAAAAGTTTAAAAATTGTATTGATTAATGATCATAATAAGATTTTTGGGCTATTTCGTTGTGAGTAGTGAAATCATCTTCAGAAATTCAGGGAGGAATTAAATGTACGTTTGCAGGAAAGTTGTAACTAAAAATAAATGCGTAGAAGATCTAAGCCTTATAAGAGCACAGCACCCATCAAAAAATATTGGCTGCCAAGACCTACAAGCACATATAATATTAATATTAAAGGTTTACTATTTACAAAATGACTGCGTCTCATTTCAAAGAAAGATATGTAGATAATCCTTTTTTATTAATTTTAAAACAGAATTTCGCACAATTTCGTAATAACTTTGTATTGGAACAAGTAAATCTATATTTTTATGTAAAGACTGAGTGATAATTGAAAACATGATTTCTATTGTTACTAACACATTTAATTTATATCTATGTATGGATTGGTCAATCAGATGCGTATTTATTACCCATTACGGGTTTATTATATTATTACTAATATGATTAGGCACATTAGTTCATATATAGAAGATGATTTAAAGAAACTCTCAGAAAAATATCATCGTGATTTGTGTGGGATTTGATTCATATGTAGAGTATGATTGTTAAAAATTCTCGATAAACGGAAGTGATTCGTTAGTACAAGGGTTCGTACACCGGTCATGTAAACCAGAAGATGTGGATTCAAATCCCACACAAATCACGATGATATTTTTCTGAGAGTTTCTTTAAATCATCTTCTATGTATGAACTAATGTGCCTAATCATATTAGTAATAACACATTAAATGTTTTTTTTTAGAGTATCGCAGTTTTTAGTTAAGAAATTTGCTGGAAAATCCGCAAGTATGAGGCATTATCGGAAAATGAAACATGGCAGGTAGTTTTGCGTGGCTTGTTTTCCCATCAGGAAGCATGGCTCGGGCCGGAAGGCGCCTCCAGTGCCTGGCGCCCACCCCCGGCTGCGTGCCCTCGCGAGAGTGCATAAATTAATTAAGCCAATGGGCTCGGGCCTGAGTTTCAACCCTCCGTGACGTCTCGGGCAATTCTCGATGGATAAAGTTATCTCATATAAGCTAGATATTAGAAGGATTTGACCAGGCTGGGTGTGAGCACTCGGAATATGCGAAGCTTTCAACCAAGACCATAAAAACAGGTCTAAAAATTTATTAATCAATTTCTATTTATATATGTAAGTATTATTTTAAAATATTTAATTTATGAAATGAAAGCTTAATTTTGTACTTAATTTCATTATATAAATCAATAATTTTTTCTTGGTTGCCCTAACCGGATTTAATGAGTACGATACGTTATAACTTTGGTTATGGGTAGATTTTTTTGTGCTCTAGGGTTTTAAAATTGTTTTGAAAAATGTTCAAAATATAAAAAATGAGAATAAGCTGACCATAATTACTGTAATTAACAAAAAGTTTTAAGAGGTTGCTTTTTCTTTATTAAAACAAATCGCTTTTAATTAATTGATTATTTAAGTTTCTACCACGAATAAACAAGAATTACATTACAAACGACACGTTGCAATAGAGAAAAATTATTTGACTTCCATAAAATATTGTTTCTAAAACGACTAATGGTGTTCGTATCGAAAAATATAATTACACAAATAATATGCTCGTTTGCACCATTTCACCTTATTATGTATTCCAAGCTCAATTATCAAATTTATTTCCATTCTCATTCTTCGTGTGAATTTAATTAAATATTGATGGTTCTATATCAAATTTTAATTGAAAATGTTGACGGCGTCTGGCAGGACACGCGATCGGATGATTGTTTGGAAGTCGTTATTAGCGGAAACCATTAAGTTATGATTCATGTCTTATGACGTCACAAGGAATAACTTAATTTATAATGATGTTAAGGATATTACTGTTGAGTTTTGATATTTAAAGGCAATATAGTTAATAGCTTGGCTGATTGGCACAATCTTCCACATGCGGTCCATTTCTGTTAGCTGTGAGTTCTGAGCTTCACGTTAAGAATAAACTAGCTTGAATGTATTGAACTTCAACCACCTCCTTCTAGTTTATGCTAAGTTATTATTTTAATTGAATTTTCGTTTTTATATTCTACATAGAAATAACTAATGTAAAAAGCCAAATAAGTTAGTTTTTGTTTATACAGGGCTTCTGCTGAAGAGACCCTTAAAAAAGCAAAAGCGCTTGCAAACAAAAAGCATTGTAATAGCATAGCTATATGGTTATTTATATTTGATATCGGATGTTATTAAAATATTGGCACAGTAATAATGCTCCATTAAAAATAAAAACTTCTACGAAACTAAAACGATTTTTGATCATATGCAGAAATGGAAAAAAATCAGTTAAATAAACACTTTAAAAAAGTGCGATTGTGTACAGTAAAACATTAGTAATTTAGTTTTTTACTGTTTCATTTAAATATGTGTAGCTTATTTACCAGACAGTTGTACTTGAAGCAGTGACCAAGCATAGCAAATAATTTTAATTATCTGACACAAAGCTCCTGGGAAATGAGTATTGATTAGCAATACCAACCAAGGGACGAAATATTTCAATTGACTCAGTTATGAATAATTTAGTAATAAGAAAAAAAGTCTTCGTTATTAAAATTGTCGTGACAGACACACAGTAACGTTTATATAGCAAAAATGAAAAAAACACATATTGTGTAAACGTTTATTTAAAATTTGTCCTTATGAACACCGGGTTCTGATTTTTTTATTCCATGTGCTCTTACTGAGAGAAATTATACAAAAATATTAGTCCATTTAAAATTCTCAGCCTTTTTCAGGCTGAACTCAGCAGTGAGATAAGAAAAGGTCGCTGAATTTTTTATTAATGTTGCATGTTTCTGAACAATAAGTAGATTAATCTTAATTAATATCTTGTTATTGGAAGGAAACTAAAAAAACTAAAGTAAAAGCATATCCACTTAAGTAATTTGTATCTAATCTTAATAAAAAAGGTAAAAAAAACCTAAAAACGACATAAAATATTTGCATGGAGTTAAGTAGTTTGTAGCTCATACAAATTACATAATTCAGAAGTCAAATTCATTGCTCAAAGTAATAAGATTATTTTATTTATTGCGTTTATTGTTTCTACAGTTACTTGGTATGGTTTAAAAAAAATCGAAATTTAGGAAAAAAACATCTTTAACGTTTTGAACAAAAAAGCTGCGGGTTTAAAAAATAATATGACGAACATGGTGATTATTAAACAACAAAAGAAAAAAATCCAACAAAAAATGAAAGCTTTTGAAATCCAATATCGTTGATATGTTTGTAAAAAATCTTTTGTTAAAGACCAAAAACAAATCCTACCAACAAAGTACTCGTATGTATTTATAATAAATTTAAAACAGGTGGTGTCGAATACATTTAAAAAAAATACGAGGTAAGACCACAAAAAGGCGTTTTTTTATTTTTAATAAAAACGGGTTGTAATGGATTATCAAAATCTACACATATCTGATTTACGAGCAAGAAATATTGAATTGACTACCGCTATGAGTGTTTCTTAGAAAAAAATATTTGAGACATGGGGTTGAATAAATTAAATTTATATTTAATTTATCTTAAAGAACTAATTATATTTAATTTCATACGTAAATGAAAGTTTGTTTATTATTTAAAAATAAAGTGTATGAAGCGATTTTGGTATTTTTTCCAGTATCCGTACATGCTTACATCAAAAGTTGAAAAATCACAACAGGCACACAGACAAGACGTTCATATTTATATATTTATATTTAAATAACTTATCTTAAAGAAATAATTATATTTCATTTCATACGTAAATAAAATATTGTTTATTATTTAAAAAACAAAGTGTATGAAGCGTACATGCTTACATCAAAATCTGAAAAATCACCACAGGCACACAAACAAGACGTTTATATTTATTTAACTTATCTTAAAGATATTAATTTAGATTAATGTCAATCAGAATGCGTTTTTTATTTACCCATGCAGGTATTAGTATGTTTATGTGATTAAGCACATTTTTTCATACATTGAAAACGATTAAAGAAAACTCTCAGAAAATATCATCGTGACTTGTGAGGGATTCGAACCCACATCCCCAAGCTTTCATGGCCGGTGCATTTATCCAATAGTTCATATGTAGAATATGATTATCAAAAATTCTCACTAAATTGCAGTGGCTCGTTAGCATAGTTGGATAAATGCACCGGCCATGAAAGCTTGGGGATGTGGGTTCGAATCCCTCACAAGTCACGATGATATTTTCTGAGAGTTTTCTTTAATCGTTTTCAATGTATGAAAAAATGTGCTTAATCACATTATCTTAAAGAAATAATTATGTTTAATTTCATACGTAATAGAAAGATGGTTTATTATTAAAAAAATAATGTGTATGAAGCGATTTTTGTAGTTTTTCCCGTATTCGTACATGCTTAGATCAAATGCTGAAAAATCACCACAGGCACACAAACAAGGCGTTTATATTTATTTCACTTATCTTAAAGAAATAATTATGTTTAATTTCATACGTAAATGAAAGATTGTTTATTATTAAAAAATAGTGTGTATGAAGCGATTTTCGTATTTTTTTTTCAGTATTCGTACATGCTTACATCAAAATCTGAAAAATCACCACAGGCACACAAACAAGACGGCGAACATTACTCTCGGCCCAGTCCGCGGCCTGAAAGCCTCCTGACCCTCGCAGCGCAGCCAGCCTCTCCCTTTCAGGGTTTTATATTCCCGAGGGTCCCGCCGCTCCATGGCCCGCCCTGAACAGGATTGACACTCGACCAATGTATTTATTTTCAGAGCTACGAGCACTGAATAATGTACGCCCTGAAAAGATTTTTGAAAAATTCTTTTTCCTTGCAGCTGAAAAAAAAACCTTTGTTTATTTATTATAAATGAAATAAAAAGCTGCCTGACTTTTCAGGTTGTCTCAAAGTGAAAATGCCACTAAAACTAGCCAGCTTTATCATGGTATTATTGATATTATAGAAATGTAACTGATACTTTGCAAGTTTGATTTTGTAAAATAAAATTTAATTTTAATATTCTTCAAATAAAAAAGATCTAGACCAGTTAAAATTAAAAAAACGATAAATGTGAAAATGAGTAAAATTTAAAAAAAATAGCGTAATATAAAATAATTAAAACTAATGTGTATATAAAAATGTTGATAACTAGAAGGTGTTTACTTTGAAAGAGTAATTGAATATACAAAAAAAACAATATAAGTGATTATTGAAATAGAGGTAATTTGTTGATTAATTCAAATACAAAATTCAAGCATAAAACATGAAAACGGAATATTATTTTCTTCTTTCATAAGATACGATCACTTTTGGCATTAATAATATCACGTACCGGCAATAAGGTAATGGAATTCAGACCCAAAGGAAGAGAACTCAGTGGCCGTCCCATTCAAAGGAACACTCCGGAATCCTTCAGGCTGTAGTATTTCTGGCAAACAAGATATATAAATAAACAAGAAGTATTTGGATATTTATGTAACTAATATTATTTTTTAAATTATGGATTTTTTAATTCACAGGCTAAGTGTGTAAAATTCACATGGGATCGATCCCACATTATTTAACAGCTGTTTTTTTTTTCGTCCTTTCAACACCCAAAAAACCAAACCATTGAATACGATCATACCTAAACCAATAATAATTTATAGGTATAGATTGAGTGGATCTTCTGAATTAGCGCATCGGCCTTTATTTCCCTAATCTCTCCGCCAATTTCTCGCTAAGTCACGTCTGCTCCATTATAAAGCTAGCATTGGGAATACTAATTGAAATTCAGGTCGTCTCTATAGTTAAAAATCACTCAAATGGTTATAACATTAAAAAGGTCACCCACTATCTTCGGCTCACAACGAAAATTATTTTTTCCAATTTTATTGGTACGAAATTAAATTTCATTTGGATACACTGCGCCATTTAAAGTATTTCATTTCAATTATTTTATAAATCAAAACTAGAAAAGGAAAAAAAAATAATTGCTAAAATATAAATCAGACATTACAGCATTTAAAAAAGGTTTTAAATTGAATGATGATATTAGAATACGGTTAAATGATTATTAATCTTTATTTAACCTTTACTTTATTTTTTCTGGTTTAAAGACCATGTTATTTTAATAACACACCGCCTACAGAAATATAATAAAATCTTTAGGTCTTAAATACTTAATATGTTTATATAAAAGCACAGTGCTTTTTATTTTTACACAGCTATTAGCTATATACGAATATTTTCAGAAGTTTGCAATGGGAACGCCGCCTTATGTGCGAAAATTCAATATACAAATTCCACGCATGGCAAAGTTATTTTTTTTATTCGTATTCGAACTAACTTCATTACGAAGTCCTATTTCTTTTTTTAATATCGTTTCCATAAATTTTTTTACCAAGACATAACCCAATTTTCTAAGACTACAACAATCGATCATAAAAGTCCCAAGCAATTATTCAAATACGATTATTTTTTTAATATAACGGTGCAGATATTCAGTTTATTTTTTTATATTTTATCATACATTATTTAAATACAGCACTAGAGCGTTTTAATTTTTAAACAATTACTATATAATATTTTGTATTTCAACAAGACCTCTTCATTCATTCGTCAGCTGTACGACCAACGAAATGTCTAAATCAGAAATTTGTTATGTAATTATTTAAATGTATGCATTATATTTATAAAAGTATTATTTTATTTTTCTGTATTTAATACAGTTTGTAATCACAAATCAGATAGATAATTTAAAAAAAAAAAACCGGTCGGAGGTCAACCTCCTTCATCAAGATCAGCAGATCTTATTTTTATATTTTTCATTTTTCATTGGAGTTCTCTAAATATGATATTTAGCCAGATGGCTAGGTGATTACCAAAATTATATTTATACGAAAGTTTATTTTGATGAAGCCTTTGGAAGGCGGAGACTTCTGGGTGTTAGGGTGATTTTATTATATATTTTAATTTATAGTTAATAATTATTATTTCGTAATGTTAGGAGTTAATTATGATACGCTAACCGCTAAGACGCTTAGAAAATGGCATCCATAATGGCGTCGTAATGAGGCAGAACACATACCAGTCGCCATTAACCTAATAGTATGAGACTTGTTATAATTACTGCCGAGTTTTATCCACTAAGAATAGCTGCTCGAGTCATATTTGAATACCGACGCCATTTCTGTGAACATGCAAATGGCCGACACGCTGACGATATTTGTCAAGCGATTTCCGCAACGACATCTTGAAACAGGGTTGCCGCATGCGTCTGCCAAATTTATCGCTTTATCTCTAAAAAAACTATTTAAAATATAATTAAATATGTTTGAATAAATTTAAAAAAATATTCGGCTTTGCAGTGGCGTTCAGTCTATGCGTGTAAAAAATCAGTAAAATCTCAATAAAATTATTAAAATAAAATGTTTACTGTATACAAAATATATCATTTAACAATTATTCATTATAAATTAAGTATGAGAGTTTTATTTATCTATTTTTTATGTTTAGATGAAAATTTTGTATGCACCGCACGCCACTAATAATCAAATTTCATTTAAATTACAATCAAGTTATACATTTAAGTCTAGAAGCTTAGAGCTATTATATAAATAAAGAATATTGAAATTTAATTTTTATTTTACATAAAAGTAATCAGATTGCATTTCCAAGGTATTTGTTATCATTCAATATTAAATGATTTCATTTTATCGCCCGAAACTTTGCTCAAGGTTTCTTAAAGTAAAGACTTAATACCAGTGCCAATAATTATTTTGCGCTGTTTACTTATAAAAAATTATTAAAAAAACACACATGATAGACGGATGCTATTAGCAGATTGCAAATCGGTCGCAAGGTGTGTCGTTGCGTGTGTAGACGGCTTTTAAGTTCAGATATATTGCATCTCTTATTCTGATTGTGATAAATATCAGAAGATATGTAAAACGATGAGTTTTTTTTGTGATAAAATTGCGGCGGTGTAATAAGATTAGTATATTTCAGGTTTCGCAAAAAAAAAAAATATATATATTGTATCGTTATAAATCTGAATTTTATCTGATTATGCAAAAATCGCATAAAAACCTTATTGTGAAATTATATTACGCAGTTCTAATAGATTTTTTTTTTTACATAACTTCCAAATGTGCTGATATTTCGTTATATAACAGATTGTTAGATTTGTACTTTTTCTTGTTTGTTGGATAACGAAATAGAAGCATGAAAAATTTCAGGTACTTTTAAACCATGACTAATAAAAAGAGAATAAGAAAGATTCGTTTATACTAATGGTAATTGAAAAAAACATAGCAGCAAATAACAGAACAGTATTTTCCAAGAATTCATATGAAAAGTATAATGTAATATGATCAAGACACAGTAAAAAATAAATGAAATAACTCTTTGTTCCAGTAGAGCGATAAGAAATTGAAATAATAAATTTAAGGAAAGTTGTGCATGAAATTAGTTATTATTTTTTGATTTAACACGTGTTTTTATTATAAGATTTATTATTTTTTTATTTAAGCCATGTAATGTGCAATGTGCATGTTAAGTGGACCGAGTTATCAAACTATCCCAACTGCCACCATTACACAGCACCAATTTTCGTATCTCAAAATATGAATTATATTTTCAAATATATATATAAATAATTAAAATGTTTTTTACTAACACAACAACGAAGAATTTTTGCGATCCCACAAATATATTTCAAAAGTATTTATAAAAAATATTTGATTCGTTTTTTGTATTGAATTTTGGGAATGTCAAGATATCCACGACAGTTAGGTTTTATTTGTAGCATTAGCCAAATGGCTAGGTGGATACTGAAAATAATATTGTAACGCCAGCAAAAAGATATCTGTAGCGACACTGACAAAACCCTCAACTATTGGTAGCACGTAAGTTGAGAAAATATACGGGGTTTTAAAAAATATATATAACGTGGTTATTTTTTTTGCTCAACAACAACAAAGTTCATTAAAAAATATATATTAAACCAAATTTGTAGAAAAATTTCACTCTCGGTATTGGGGTCGGTTAATTTCGATCGGTGTGTTGTCTCAGCACCATTTTTTCAGTCATTACACTAATCACCACGACCTTAGTTAGTATTCAGGAGACTCGCCTTCCTGCGACTGCAGCAGTCGATGAGGAAAAATGTGCCGAGAATAACACTTCACGAGGCTTCGAAAAGAAAATCCAAATGACCCAAGGAAAAGAAACGGGGTGTCGCAAATGATAGTTTTTCCCGGTAGCAATATACTTTTGTAAGGTCAAACTATTCAAATGAAAACTAAACCAAGGACTCTACAGTTAAAGCACTTTTGCGAATATAAGTAAAAAATATTCATATAAAATCTAATGCGAATTTTGATGTTGTTAATTGAAATTTGTTAACTAAACAGGTTAGTTTATAAGGTACTTGATATATGCGAAATTATAATTAATAATAATTATTTTAACATAATTATCATATATGTATAAATAATACTCATTAAATACTTATTATTAAAAGTCATTACAGAAAAAATTCTAGAAATTGTTCATTTTATCAATGACAAAATCAATGATATTTCATAACAAATATTTCCACTAATTGCTGTCTTATCATGTTTCAGAGAATTTATAGAATAAATTACAATCAATCATGATATTATTTATTTCAGGAAAATTAGCCGTATTTAATGACTGCACACGAAATTATTATATGATTAAAATATTTTTTTATATCTTGCAACAATCTTGAGCATATATTTGAAGGTACAAATATTATAATTTAATACTTTCAATATTTGCGATTTTCGAAGTCTTATAAATATAAAAATAAATATTTTATCTTATTTATTAACAATTGACATCCCCGAAAAATTGGAAATCGCGATATAACATAGAGATATTTCAAATATGTCAAACGTTTTATCTATATTTTGTTAATTGGGATATTTAAACAAAGCAAATGTATTATGTATTAATGTGGCCTTGTATATTTCAGTACGTGTAATATTTTTTTATTGAAAAGATACAATTTTATCTGAGCTGATTAATTTGCCGCAATGCAGTGTATTACGTAGCAAGTATATTTCCCTTGATGATACTGGCTATCTTAGTAGGTACAAATTATTCTACATAGATCTTAGATGGAGCTAATAAAGAACTCCACCGGTTTGAGATAATAAAATGGTTTAACAATCTTATCAAGAACGATTGCGTAAAGAGTTTTTATATCTTTGGCTAAGTGCAAACGGAAAATTTTACCAATAATGACGTCATTGTTAAATTAAAATGTGACATTGAATGAGTATTGATTTATTCTGGATTAATAGTACAGTAAATTTTATCGTTACTGGCGTCATTATTGAATTGAGTGGAGCATCGTAGGAGCATTGCTCTTTCCTGAAGAAATGGTTTAAATAAAAATTATATTGTTATATTGGAGAGTGACATGGTGTGAGCATTGCTCTTTCTTGGATAAATGGTACCGTCAAAAGAAGTAAATTATATAATTGCTAAATAAGGTATGAGTACTGCTTCTGCTTGAACAAATAAAACCGTCAAAGAAAACACTTGGACTGATCAAGAACAGAATCCAATAGAACCTCGTTTATCTTCAGCGAGCCTGAGATCCTATAAACCGCAAGCTAGCAAATTATTAAACAACGTGAAGTCGTACATTAAGAAAAAACTTATACTATTTTAACAATAATCTCAATTAACAAAATATGCTATTCAAAAGAATAATAAAATACTATGCAATAATATAATATTTATAGATTTAATAAGATAGTGTAGTAGACAGTGTAATGCGGAAACATAAAAAAATCAATTGCTAATTCTAAAGTTGGGGACAAAGAGAATAGCGAATAGAGTTAATATATATATAGCGTGGACTGTACAAAAGAGTGCAAAACATTATGCGCAAAGGAAGCTCGCAGACTGCCAAAATCAAAACATGCAAAGCGAGACAGTACAGCGTGTCTTCAAAAAAAGGTTTTGGCGGATTCAAGCAGACATTGTATATAAGGTTAATCCATTGTACGGTTAGGCGTCTATCTCCTCCTGAAGATGAGTCTTGTATCAAAATCGAAAAGGAAAGTAATGGTATTTGAGGTATACTTTGGAAATCAAAAATATAATTAACTAAGGTAAATAAATTACAACAGTATCAAATTACAAAAATTATATATTACAATAAATTGGTATGTAATACTTGCAGACAATCAATGTCATAAATATTATAGTACTGTCAGATAATAAATAATTTACTAAATTTTACATTTTGCTAAGTTTGTTAGTAAGATTTTTTGAAGACTTTTTAGTCAAAATTACACGAAAAGTAAAAGTACCTTACACCCAAAAAATAAATAATTTTTGTATACACGTCTCGTACTGTAAAATATAGTATTTTTCAAAGATATCCCGAGTCTTTATCTTACTGTATATGGCGGAGAGCACTGCGAAAGGCTATGCATTGTACTGAAAGTGGAGAATAAAGGACTTGCAAATATAATAAATAATCAAGTTTATAATTACACTGGAAAATTCTATGAAAACTTTTGCTGGAAGTAAAAAGAGATAATGTTAACATAACTCTAAAGTTGGTATGAATAAAACAATGAAGCAAACTTCTAAACTTATTGAAATTTAAACGACAAGTTATTTTGTAACTGATTAATTCTTATTTAATTAATCATGCCTACAATACAATTTTGGGTAAAGAAATTCGCGACACAGGGGGTATTCAAAACACAGGTCCGGTGTTTTATCAATGTGACAATACTATCGACGTCCCTGTATATAGAAAAATAATCTTCCAGTAGTGGATAGAAGAGCATTTGATTTCAAGAAAAATATTCTCAACTAACTGTAAAAGTTTTTAATTTTTTTCTCGGTTCACAATCTGGGCAATGCTGCCAAAAATTTTCATTGTTTGTTAAAATGTTTGACTTGTAACTTGAAAAGCGAAATTTGATTATGTAACTAAAGATCTCCAAAAGTTTTTGTTTGCATTGAGGTTATTATTTTTCGCTCAAAATACTTTTTTAGGACGGGAAAGATTTTTATAATATTTATATAAATATTTTTATCAAGAATCATACTCGTGAATGTGTTTATACATTTTCATGAAAATTCTATAGTTTAGGAACATTTCTAAAAAAACGCTATTTTATTTATTTCTAAGTTTTTCATCAATTCACATTTATCAAACAGTTTTTATAAAGTGTTTTTTTTCATTATATAATAAAAATACATTGTTCAATTTATATACTTTGTATTAAACGAATAGTGCGTACAAAAAAATGCCAAACATGGGTTATTTTAGATATACAGCAGCCCAAAATTTTTATAAGATACATCGCTAGAATATTCCAGATATCTCTTTATTTTTCCATACAATATCCATCTCGATACCTGGCGCAGTGGTCAATAAAGTGGGGCACGCGAACTCCACAAACAATGCTGGTTTATACAATAGAAAAAAACAGGTGACTTATTATACTAATATTAGTTTCAGGTGCTTCTAACATGAAGCCACATGCACCAAAATCCAACATTTACTCAATTAAGTTTTTTTTATAAATAACTTTATTTATCGGAAATTATGTATTAAAAATATATGTAGAATTCGAGATATTGTTATAGTTGTTATTATGTGCAGATGCGCTAAATACTGTATCACGATATTATTATTTTAATTAAGATACCAATTACCAACATTTTGACTGTAATCTGGTGTGGATTAGCCTTCAATAAAAATAACTTCGAATCGATATAAAAATCCGTAAGTAATCCGTAACTTTAAAAAGGAGTCGTTAATTTTCGCTTTATGCTTCTATATTAAAAAAAACTGGTGTTTCAATCGCCTGAAAACACAATTTTATAATCTAAGTACAATTTGTTTACTCGGCGCCCAGTCCGCTCCAAGCGTTCGGAGGGGCGACCCGGCGCCTGATGCGGCCCTGACGCGGCCCTGATGCGGCCCTGATGCGGCCCTGATGCGGCCCTGATGCGGGCCTGATGATGATTCAGATTTAAGACGTTGCGGAGTCCGTTAGCATTCCAATCACCTGAAAACACATATCCGATACGGCCGTGGAGTCCGCTCGCTCGGCGCCCAGTCCGTCCCCGGCGTCGTGTGTAAGTGTTTGGGAGCGGGCGCCTGATGCGGGCCTGATGAGCCCCGCGCGGGATTAAGGCCCCCACAAGACGTCGCCACCGCAGTGGGGCGCCACACACCGACTTTTTGCGGTGCGGACTGCCGCAATGCGTATTTTTGTATTCAATGAGATAACCGTGGTCGCCTACTTCGATACGCTCGCGTTTCAATGGAATATCTTTCCGGTGGTTAGCGAGTATCGAGTGAAAATCCGCATAGGCACACACATACACACACACATATATACACACACACACATATATATATATTATCTTCATTAAGTGCCTGTTCCCAGAGGAGGTTGGCGACCATTTCACTGAGTATATACTTATGCTGAGCCAGTATTCGCGGTTTTCTAAGGGAAAAATAGTGTAGTGGGTCCTTCTACACTGCTGCCCAATAGCATTTTAATATAATTTTTTCCTTACAAAGCTGGCGTTCAGATCTGATACTACTTCTGCAGCAAGCTAAAAAAATAATATCACCTCGACAAGGTATCCCGCCACAATCATTCCAAGTCCACTACTCCATTACTGAGCCTTTAAACACGCTCAGGGTACAGAATGGCAGCCATGCACAAGCAACAGAATGGGAAGAGCGGGGAGGTATACATATATATGTGTATATTTGTGTGTCAATATATAAGGAACAAGTAAATAAACATGTGCAACAACGAGATTTTTTCTTCATAGTATTTTACCAGTTTTTTTAGATTCACAAGTAAAATAAATGTATGAGAAAAAATAGCCAGAAGTAATTGTAAGAAACTGTGCTGATCATGTTTGGTTTACAAAAAATAGCATTGCTCTTATTAGAGTTCTTTTAACCTCAAACTTTCGGAAGAGAAATATCGATAAATAGATGTTTTAACCACCAGGCCACAAGGTAGCGCACGTTCGTAATTATAAAGCGTGATTAGAGAATATCAATGAACAATTACTACAATAAAAATAATCAACGCGATTCGCGATATCGCGTTTTGAAAACAACAATCTTATCATTTAGCAATATAATGAAAAATTTACAGGAAACGCGGTTAATGTCTGTCTTGGGAATAAATTGGTTTGTAGGGAAAATAAAGGCACTCTATAGAATTTGAATTTTTATTTTCTTGAATAGTTGGTGTGGAAAACGGCCCAGGCCAAAGTACAAACGAATAAATCTGTCAAAAGCACGGATCTGATAATTTTCACAAAAAGATAGGAGAAATATATCTTTAAAGAGGTACCTACTTCTTTTTATGCTAGGGCTAATTTAAAGAGGCGGAAAAGGAGTGAGGGGGTTTGGGAAACAATTATGATTATTGTGATGTCATAACCAAGCATTTCAAATGAATTATATATATATATATATATATATATATATATATATATATATATATATATATATATCATAACTATTTTTTTCAGATTTTAAGATTTTTTCAGAGTAAGGGGTAATGTGATTTTAAATACACAATAAACACACAATAATCACAAATAAAAACGAACATGTGGAAAATCACTCAAGTATTTTATTCAAAAATATTAAAATGGAATTCCACCAAGTACTCTGTCAAAAATATTGAATTTCTTAGTTGACAAGTATTTAGTAAATCATCAGAAGATAATTTGATTATATATAAAGCAGAATTTTCTATTAAAATAAATATTTTTTTGACTATTAAAGGCAAACTCCAGAACCTTGCAGTAAATGCAGTTTGTATTGAGTTTTCGGTGAATGTGTTAAATTACGAGTATGTCTTCGTCGATTCCTGAAGTCAGGTTCTGATGTATGCCTCCATAATTGACAGTGACTTCATGCATCTATTCATTATTCTGGGCGAATGAACTGAAGAGGCGAGACTGCTTAGGGATGAAAGTTTTAATTACTGTCGGTGGGAGCACGAGCAATCAGAGATATGAAGTTCTGAACTTGGCAATGTAGGCCAGAGCTGATAATGGAAAAAATATTGGACGATGGAATCGTTGAAAAAATTTTTTCCTATTAAAAGATAATAAGTTTTTATTTTCTCTTTCAAAAAAAGGTGAAAATTACAAAGGGAAATAAACCAAATGGCTAACAATCACTAACAATCGAGATTTGTGAAGTGAAGAAAAATAATGTATTTTAACACACGGTTTTAGCTGAATATACATTTCAGATTGTCAACCACCTTTTAACAATAAACTTTTAAAGTTTAAGCTTTATTTAAGTACACACTTGTGAGTTGTGTTTTATGGAAATAATTCAATTTGTTAGACATTAAAATGAAGTAGCTGGTGTAGTTATATTATTTTGTGAAATGTAAGTTGTGATAAGATAACACTGCGATAACAATATTTTTTAACATACTTGGGCTTTGCGTGTAATTTGAGTTAATTAATTTTTCTAAAAAAAAACTCTTTACGTTGAAAAAAAATAATTTGTGATTAAAATAATTGTTGAATAGTTACTTAATAAGATGGTCAAAAAAACAATTTAGTATAAAAAGTAAACACTTCTATATTTTTAGGGCACATTGAGGTTCAGTCTACATTGTGGTCCGATTATTAAAGCAATATTTTTTGAATTGTGCTAAAAGTGCTAAGTTAATGCTAAGAATTTCCATTTATACAATACAATTGAGATATATTAATTAAAACATGACGCTAAGAACCTGTGTGCTTTGGAATAATAATTCTTACTTTTTTTTTAATAAGTGTGATTTATAGATTCCTCAGTTGTTGCAGAGAAAGCATAAAATTACCAATATCTATAACAAGGATAATACATATTTAATTAATGTTAATATATAATGTAACTGTAAAAAACTGATACATATCTTTGGAAATAAAGTGGTCGTATTTATTAGCATAAGACTGGAACAGCAGACGTATCGTGTTTCATTTCATTACACGCTAAACAAAAATTCATAGCTCATTTATTACGATATTCGGAACGAATAGCTTAGTGAGCGGATAACAAGTAGGCCCCAAGGTCGGCGGGGGGTAGTTTATTAAGGGAAGCACGTATAATACTTTAGGAGGCTTTATTCATTTCAGTTAGTTATATCTACAGGTTACCTGTATTCTTTTATGTGTTAACTATAATATACATCGCAAGGCGTGGAACCTTTTGTAACAATTATGAAAAAAATAGTAACATAACACGAATATCTGAAAAATCTACCACGCAAAAAGTACGCGATAGCCGATTGTGAAAATCGAAAAAAAAGTATTTCTATTGTTAATTTTGGTCATCACAAAACAAAAAAATTTATTGAGAAATCCAAAATATTACTTTAGGTCTCAGGTTCATAAATAAATATAAATGTATAAACTAATATATATATATACTTTTTATTTATATTGAAGACATTATAGGTCTGGGATCGCATGCGGAAGATATGCAGGGAAGCAAATTGGTATGATACAAATGAAGGTTTGTTACTTCTGAAAAATTTAAACTTCTATACAATAGCTATTTTTAAAATATTTTATCCAGTTTATTTTAAACAATGAAAACAAATTTGAGCCTTTTTTTTCTGAAAGGGAAAAAGACAAGTATTATGGTTGAGAATTTACCACATACCACATACGTTAGTGTGTTAATTTTAATACCACTTTTATAAAATTCTGTACTGTAGGGCAGTTTTTAGTACGTTTTTCTTCTTTACTATGTGATATAACAACTAATTATATATTTTTTTAAATATTAACATTTCAACTTTTTTTAAGTCACGGTAAGATTCTAATTTTCTTGAACATTTATTTTATAAACGTTAAAGCAGTTAAGACCCCGAACAAAAAGAGACACGTTAATATTTAATAATTTTTTAATTTAATCGTACCAAAGAGAGGAAAATTTAAATTAATATTTTCATTTGGCTCGAGACGCTATCTCCGGCGAGTACTTGAGCAACGTTGTTTTCATTATGACGTCATAAAAATACAGGTAGGCTTAATTTAGGTGTTTAATATTTAACATTTGATAAGAAACATTATCAAAGAGCACACCGGGAGCTCGCTCTGGTAATATAAAAATAAATATTTCGTAATAAATAAGCACATATTGCGGTCAGAAATTTGTATTCTTGTCGTGATGTAAAAGAATACTACGTAATTATGTTTTTCTTTTCATTCCCACGCTGGAAACAAAAATCTTTTCATAGTCATAAGAATGTGTTGAATGATAAGACAATGCAAAAAATCGAGGCTTTTGAAATGTGGCTTTATAAGAGAATAATCAAAATACAATGGGTTGACAATATCAGATTGAAAATTCCTGATGATGGTTAAAAAGTGTAAGGTGTTTTGTTTTAAAGGCATTGGAAGGAAAAAGCTAATGTGGTTGTGAATTTCCACCACTGTATGGAATTCGAGAGTACAGGTGAAGAAGTAAGATCACTTCACTGATCATATACTCATGCTGAGGCAGTGTTCATGGTTTTCTATGGGGAAAATAGTGTAGTGGGTCCTCGAGTCCTTCTACACCGCAAGTAAAAGAGAGGAAAGCCACAGAAGGTCAATAATACCATAGAACAGAACTTCTTTGTGGCACCATGACAGCATAACCAAATCAAAAATAACTTTTGATTGTTTATCGCACATATTCAGAATTTCTAAATACACAGTGAATTCATTTTATAAAACAAACAGACGATTTGAATGTATTCAAAAAGCGGTCAAAAAAAGCACGGAGCGATTTCAAATGAAATGATTAAACCAACAACGCAGAGCATTCATTGCATGTCCGTCAACATGGCTCGGCCTAACATCCGATGATATGCCGTGAAATGCCAAGTACCACACATTCTAATTTCTCTACTCTAGCAGAAAAAAATCACGAGATCCATTTATTGATTCAAATCAAATATCAATTTCAGTCGATTTTATCTATTTGATTGAAAAATCGACTCAAACACTGAAATTAATTTTGATTTATGCATTTGAATGAATTACTTTAAAGATGTTTGAGCGTGTAAGTCTTTTGATTTATATTAAAATCCAATGTTTGTTTTGTGATATAATTGTAAGAAGAAAGGTAAACATTGTTTTCTTGGGTACTAAGCCATGCTAATTTATGGTATAGTTATGAGTCAGTTTTCTGTTACTGTATAAGGAGCTATTTGCATTTTTTTTTCGTTATCGAAAATTGTTATCAAAACGTTAGGAAGTTACTACAAATCGACGCACACAACAAAGGCTGAAAGAATTTGTAAAAATACCTTCCCAAAAATGTTTTATTATTTTGTGTTATTTTTAAAGAATCTTTCATATTAAATATGTTGAAAAATACACCCCTTTCAAGAAGCATAAGGTGAAAAGAAATTTTATATGAAATAACAGAAGTGAAGACTGTTCTATTTCTTTTGTTGTGTTTGCAAATATTTTTTTTAAAATTTGTTTAAGTAATAAATGATATTATGAATAGATCAAATCATTTTTTATCTATTATCAAATTATGATCACTTTTTATATAAAAAATGTGTCAAACGAATCATCTTTAAAACCGAGGTATTTTTATATGTCTTATAAAATAATTACTATAATTTAAAATTAAATGCTTGGTTACAGTGTAAGTGGATTACAATGTTGAAAAGTTTGCTTGAGCTATCCTGTATATAAGGGTTTATTTTTGCTTTAGGAATGACAAAGGTATCAAGTTCTATCTTATTTATGCAAATACATGGATCGTCCCTTCTTTCCCCAAAAAAATTCAGGGTAGTTTTGAAACGATTCATTGAACAGGAATGAAAAAGATAAAGAAGTTCTCTTTAGAAGGAAAATCGATAGCTGGTAATTTTACAGGCAATAATAAATATATATGGCTATATATTATACATAGTCTCTAAAGTCATCTTTTAAAAAAAAAATTTCATTTATAAAAAATAAAATACTATTTCTCAAAATAAAACTTCTAATATCTTAACACCCACATAATTATAAATATTATACATAAATATTCTATTTATCATAATTACTTAAATTTATATCTCAAAATTTCTGCAATTTTCATATAATTATAAGAAAGGCCACTATTGCGGCAAGCGGAGAATATTTTATTTTTTATAAAATAACTCGTAATTTCAAATAACCTTTTCAAAAAAAAAGACTGGCTTTGATCTCTAGACTACAAACAACGATAAATTATACATATTATTTATAAACAAGAAATTTTGATATATTTCTTTTAGTATCATATATTAAATATATATTTTTTAATATTCATTCATTTTATTTGCAAGAGAACCTAAGCAGGTTCCGGTCTATCAGCAGAGTAATTTATTCGACGATAATTGGCACGAGTTCAAGGAGCAATACTTTTCAGCCATTATGTAAATATTTATAACCCTAATTTATTTTAATTCTTGAGTATCCTTCAAATCAATTATTATTCTTAAAATTTTGAATAAAATTCTTCCTAACAATTGATTTTAATTATAAAACCGTCATTAACTTTTATGAGTACAATACATTACATGTATTTTCAACTCTCGATCGAATATTTTTGTAGTAAATTGAAATCCTTAGAAAATATAAATTGAAATGTTGTACATAATAGTTAACATTCCTAAAAAAAATATTATTCAACATAGAATAAACAGTTAATTTATTTATATTAAATTATTTCTGAGCTAAAATTTTTTAACATTATCAGTGAGATGTTTTTTTTTAATTGTCGACGCAACTCAAGTTTTGATTTTCAATAATGGGCTTGAAGTTTTAGATATATCAATATTTCTTTATTATTTAAAAAAAATTTTTACGAACAAATAAAATTACTATTTTTGATGTCAATTTGAACGGAAGTTGAAAATACTGCAAATATTTTCTTTGTTCTACTCACGGTTGGGACAGACTATTTGATAGTACCTGCCTCTGAAAAAAAATTGTTTATAAACCCTAAAATAGCACACATTTACTGTAATCATAAAATAAATAATTATTATTTATTGTTTAATCCTCAACAAACGTTTGCTTTGATGTATTTTCTAATAACTAGAGCTATGCGATAAAATGTACTCAAACACTTATGCAAATTAGAATAATCCTGAAGTATGTTGGGAAAGCACGTGCGAAGGCTTCGAAGATTCGTTGTATGTCCCGAGGACCTAACTCAAAGACAGCATTATATGTACAATAAAAAAATCACATTTGTGTTAAATCCCTCATTTATGGTTAAGATAAAAACTCTTAAGTTAAAACCAACCGTAACGATGAATAATTTTTTTAACGTAATAGGTCTAAAATTCCACAAACAGCCACGGAATGTTGAGAATGAAAACAAAGCCCCCCAATGATGGTTGTATTTTCGTTGTCATTTTAAAGGCGGTCAGGTGAAAATGTTTCTTTATTATATCATAAATAAGGCTCAAAGAGCGCTCATCCTCCTGAGACCCCTACAGTTGAACATAAAAATGAGCAGGGCAGACGCACCACATTTCACAAAAAGGAACTTTTTATTTTAAAAAATATAGCTGTTGTGGTTTTATTTGAGCACGACGTCTTTTAATATATTCAGATGCCTTAATTACACAATTTCAGAATTACGAAGATAAAATCTTTGATATTTTATGTACAGTATAATATTACTAATATGATTTAGAAATTCTCAGAAAAATATCATCGTGATTTGTGTGGGATTTAAACCCCAGGCTTACATGGCCGGTGTACTGACCATTGTACTAACGAACCACATTCATTAATCGAGAATTTTTAACAATCATACTCTACATATGAACCAATGTGTCCAGGCCCAGAATTTCTTTAATCATCTTCTATGTGTGAACTAATGTGCCTAATCATATTAGTAATAATATAATAAACCCGTAATGGGTAATAAATACGCACTTGATTGACGTTCAATCCAAAAAATAGACATACGTACAGTATAATACGTGATTATAAAGAAATTAAGAGCCGTGATACCAAATTCGAGTTTTTTTGACCATTTGCTTGTACCTATTGCGTAAAATCGACTGCACCAATCTGGTGTCTGGTTGGCACACCAGAGGCAGTCCATTACCTGGCGAAATCGTGTCATTTAATTAATTTAATTGTCGCTTTATTTTGCTATGTTGAAAATTGATTTTTTTACAGAGTATTGAAAAAACTATAAATTATATTTATATATTTTTTATTATTTAATTAACGTCCATTTTCAGAGTAAAAAATAATCTTGAAGATGTTGAAAAATTGGATAAAATGACGACTTTCAAATCCAATGTTTGTTAAAGATTTTTTATTTTTATTTTCAAACTAATACCAACAACAGGAGGGTTAATAATTAATCTTTTAATTCCAATTGAAAAAAAGAGTCATAAATGTTTAGGATTTTGGAACAGGAAACTCCAATTCCGAAACCTCAATCGGAAAAACACATATTTATCACATTAAAAGTAAATTATAAGAAATAAAAAATAATAATAATAGTAGAAGAAAGGATGTATCTAACTTTCTGCATTTAAATTCTTTTAATTGGTGCAGTCGATTTTTCGCAATAGATACAAGCAAATGGTCAAAAAACTCAAATTTGGTATCACGGCTCTTAAAAAGTTTTATATTAGTAAAAAAAAATTACGTAAATTATGTCAGGCTTACGAAAACAAGCGTTGCAGCTTAAGTAGACTACATTAACGAAGATGGACTTCGCAAGTGACAATCCACTGTGACCCTCTCTCTAATTGCAGGGCGGCGCAATGTTGCGAGCCCGAAACATAAAAGTGCGAAGCACGCGCCGCCCGTGGACCGGCAGGGTTAATCTTATCTAGCCGAGAACACTCTGCCCCCGCCCTATGCGACAGCCCCTCCCCTCACGCGCCCCCAATGCGGAGAATTATTCATCGGGACGAGAAATCGACGTGATTTCTTTTACTCGGACTAATAACCAGGGGCGGCTCGGCGGAAGGGGTGACGTTTTTTTGATGTTGCATGAATTGCGATATTTAAATAGTGAAATATTTAAATTTGTATCCGAGCTTTTGTGATATACACGTAAAATATATTTAATCCTAAGCATGTTATATTTTATGACATAAAAAAAAAATTAAATATACACGTTTTGTAAAATATGTTACATTTTTTTTTTCCACATAATTGCACCTTTTTTTTATTAACATCCTGTTTTGTGTGATTTTGAATCATAATTTTTAAAAATAAATAAAAATGTTATTTTTATTAATGTATTGAAACCTTTTCTAATAAATATGAAAATATTACCCGGTAATCTGTCTTCATAAAAATCTTCCCTGCCAGTCCTCGCCATGGACAAGGTGCCTGGCAGTGAGTGATTATACGTTTATTCAATTTAGATTTATAAACATATATTTTATAATAATAAAATTCTTACCATCTAAAATGAAAAAAAAACAGCTGAAATTGAGTGATTTAGATAAAAAGAAATGGGTTTGAGATAAATAGAAACACATATTTGTATTTTGTAATTGCTATCCTTGAAATGGTTCTAATTTATTTAGTACCACGTAATTTGATAAATTAAATACTCATAGATGTATTATTTATTTTTTTATATGCTCCATGAAAGTGTCTACATCTGCACTTTATGTTATTTAAAATAACAGACATCACAACCGTCACAATCAAAATGTTTATATATTAGGTGTTTTTAAGTGTGTCCCCTATACCTAAAAAAATATCGTAATGTGTGTAATGCGGATCGATTGAATATTAAATAATCGCCACATTATATTGCGACCTTTTAAAAAAAATTTCATTAAACATTTTCGCCATCTAGAAAAAGCTGCTTAAAATAATTATTATTCTACGTGCTTGAAGCAACAACGAACAAAAAAAAAATAAAAAATTGCGTTTATGATATACGCTGTGAATATTTTTCATATAAATTTCCGGCAGAGTCGTCCATGGCCAGAATAATGATACGCATGTCCCGGGACAAAAATCGCCGAAGCAAAATGGACAATTTAAGAATGTTCCCGAAGAAGCCATCACAAAGCCGGGCAGCCTATCGGAAAGTTTTTTCGCATGTCGCTTTGACATTTTTAATAAATATCTGGATAATATTTACTCGAGTATTTCTGCAATAATGGACATGGAAACTTGAGCCACTTATAATGGGCGAAGTCTTGTCCGATTTGTAAAGACGCTATTATTGGCATTCGGTTCGGGCTGGAGCTAGCGAGGATATTAAATATTATAGAGGTCCCGATTTCTAATATGATTTTGCAGATTGTCTAGGCCAAGTTTTTTTGGTACTTTGGCTAGATTTTGTATCAAGAATATGTAATAATAAATATTTTTATAGTTTTTTGATTGATTTTGTAAATCTATTGCTAATGTATCATAACACTTTTTTTATTTATATATTTGAAGCATGTTACAATTTTCTCAAATGGCAAAAGACAAAAAAATATAATGGCCTGTATAAAACACTACATTTATTCACATTGTTTATTTATATTTGAAGCGTGTAACAATTTTACTTTTTTTTTTTAGCATGAAATATATTATTGTGATTTTATTGTTAGAAAAAAAACTCACTTAATAGCATTTATTTATATTCGAAACATGCTACGATTTTAATAAGACTTTTTTAGTCAAATGCCAAAAGACAAACTATATATAAGGCCATGAATAATATCACTGTGAATTTATTGATAGTGTTGTAAAATAAACATTTGTTATTCATTTTACAGTATTTCTTAATTTATATTTTAAGCATGCTTCGATCTAATTAAGTATTTTTAAAGTCAGATGGTGTTTTCCAATTAATGCAATACGCATAGCAAATATTTTGGTGAATTTAGTATTCCTTCTATAAGATAAACATTTTTAATAATTATTCTTTGTTTGTTCATATATTTCTGAAAAAACACTTTAATCTTTTTATAACCTTTTAAAATAAAACAGTGCAATCCAATTAACATAACTTGAATATGTAACCACTGAGAAATAAATGAAATGTTTAAAATTTAATTGTTTTGTATTTTTTTAAATATTTATTTAAATATCATGAGTTATTTTCGCCTGAACAATGAATTTTATTCCTAATTTTTAATTACTGAGACTACTAGATAGGCTGGTGAGAAGGCGGCTTGGAGTAAAGAGCAATTGCGGCTGTGTCAAGTTTGTTTGTACTATTAAATTAGCTTAATTATTTACAAAAATTCACAAGTATTCTCTAATAGAGATGAATGCAATATATGTTTTTACGATTTTTTATAAACGCTTCGAACAGGAGTTCCCACACTCAATAAGCAAAGAATTCTTACAACATACGTTATAAAAAGTACCTACCTCATTAATTATTGAGGCAGAACAATGAATACAAATCATATTTGGCCTCTACTTTGAGAGTAAAAAAATACGCAAAGAACAAAAATATGCTGGAATAGCTTGAAACACCTGAAAAATGACAATAACAGAATACTCGGCGTAAACTTTATCTAGAAAGAGCAATAAATCAGTCAAGGTCGGTAAACAAAACAGCAAAGAAGAAGAACCCAGAAGATTCTTCAGCAAGAAGTCTCGTAGAATAAACTCAGATTTAAGTATGCGCATAGTCAAGTCAGGTGGGATGGGAGCCCGCACTGCCTTTTGGGCTCAGCCGTTTGGGCAAAACGACCCCAGACCCTCTGAGGGTTAGAATAGTGGGTCGAGATAAGATAAGCGTGAAAGTAAACGATAATCGATATAAGAAGGCACGACATCGCCATTCAAATTTACATAATTTCCACGGCTATTGAGGCTATCTGCAGTCTAAAGCCGGACACGCCCTCTGGAATTTTCTAATCTTTCTAATACTAAATAAACGCTCAATGCATTGCAATAAAACCTTGTTTATGGAAGCAAAAAACCTACCTTCTGAGATTTTCTAATTTTAGAAATTAAATAATCTTACTTAGAAACAGTAATTGCTACATCGTAGCCTTAAATTGTTCAATCTGTAAATTAAAGTGAGGATTGAGACAGCACGCAGTACGTTTAATAATTTGAAGAAAGTACTAAAACTCAAGAAATATAATACTGAAATCTCGATGGAGATTCACCAAATATTTTGTCGTCTCAGTTCTCCTTTATGGCTTGGTTACTCAAGACAGCTACTAAGCAAATAATTGAGGCGGCAACATGGCTGTATAGGAGAATCCTTAAAATACCATGGGTTGACCGCGTCAAAAATGAAAGAGACTTGCACAGAATGCGCAAAGAAAGGGAACTCTTGATCTTTGTAAAGAAGTGGAGGATCTTCTACTTTGGTCATATTTTTCGTAACAATAAATATAGCATCCTACAGCTGATTGTCTAATTAAAATTGAAGGTAAAAGGAGCATTGTGAGGAGGAAATTTACAGTGGCTGGAGATCGGAAGTGCAGCCGAATTGGTGAGACTGGCCTAAGATAGAAATATATTCCTATTCCTACGAAGAGAGGCATCAGAAGAAGAAGTAAAATATGCTTGTAACAATTTGTGAGTTAACAAGTAGATTATAACTAGAAAAACTAACAACATCTGTGAATTTCACGTACAAATAGTATTTCGTGGATGTTTGCTAACTTGAATTTCTTGTAAGGCGTCAGGTGATGCCTCGGGGGAGGTTTTCCTCCGTATCCGGTGTTCCAAATTCAATTCGTGCAATTAACTTCCGGGAGGAAGTGCAAAGAACCCCTGAGGGGAGGGGTAGCGCCGCTAATCTTTCAATTTCGACACAACCACGGCGGGGCTGTCGAGACGAATAGTTGAATAGTTCTCAGTCCGGCTTTACCGGGGCAATTGTAATGTGGTTTGTGATTTAAGCAATTGAATTCATGTTGCATAAATTATTTTTTTATGAAATTTAAATCACTGTCCCTAATTTTTTTTAATACTGGCAGGTTGGTGAATTAATGCAGCGCTTAAAAATAAAATATCCGAAGTGAATATTACACCACAATTTCATTTGAAATTCTCTGAATTTCAAATATTTTTATTGAAAAGTTTAATTTTTTTAGCAAACTTTTAAACAAACAAAAACGGACCTATTATTATCATCGTCTAAAATTCAATTCTTTCGAGAGTTTTTTTTTACAATCTGTTTAATAATATTACATTCAAGAGGCAGGCGTCACGTTCCGGCAATGTTCGCGAGCGGATAAGACGTGTTTTTGTCAAAGAATTTTCGATGTAAAAAGTTTTACAATCGAGAAATACCAATATGTGTTTTGCCCAACTCGAATAAATACAATATTGGTTACTCGTATAGCTTAAATCTACGTAAATAAATCAAACATATAAATATATATGAAATTTGACTTATAAGTGGTGAAATAAATCGGTACAATTAAAAATGTACATTTTTTAGTACGTTTTAAAGCTTGTAGTAAGAAAGGTTATTTATTTTTGCGCCAAAATATCTGACCTTATAGGTCGTGTAAATAGGTCGTGCCGAGAATAATTAAGCTTCTTGTTGGATTTAAAAAATATTTGGAGCAGTCTATCGGTTTCAAGGGTTTTGGAATAAATAAAAAATATAATGCTGCACTGTTAATATCCATTTTATGATTTATTAGCTACACGCTGACAGTTAATGCATGACAGAGATCTCACACTTCCGAGTCTGGCAGTCTCAAAAACCGAATTTAAAATTTACAAATACAAATATTGACGCTGAAATGATTTGAAATGGTCCTAAACACTTTAGAAAACTAAATCAAAATAAATAAAATAAAATGACCGTGAGACTTGGATGAATTGCAACAATACTAGTCTGTATGATTGTATCAGAATGTCGGTAATATTGTATCGATAGAACAAAAATTAGTAGATTTTTCTAGGTGGATATTTATTATAACACGAATGACTAAAAAACTAGGAAACAAGATGTTGCACAGGGACATTGAGTCAGAATAATAGTGTGGGTAAGTCGAAGATGTGATGATCAATATCTATTTATTACATTAAAAAAGATATACGGGTTCTTCAAATTCACACAAAGGGTTGTCTTGTTCATAGCTTCCAAGAACGAAGTATTAGATAAATAACTCAAAACACGCTCCCTTGGTTGCCTTTTTGTTGCCGATTGGTGACTAAAATTCAGGAGCTTTTTTCTACCACAAATATTTGAATTATTTGAATATCAACAAAATTATAATATTATGCGAAGCAATGGTTTGCCGCCCCATACAAAAACTATGAGGTATAAGTTATTATAAATAAAACATTTGACGGAAAATATATTTGAAATGGAAAAAATATATAGATCATGTTAGAGACATTTATTAGACAAGCCAATATATAAAATATATGGATATATTTTTGCTTTGTTATTTTCTACAGAAGTGTACCTACATATTTCTATTTTTGTTTTTTTCATATATTGGAGATTGTTGATATGGGTAAATAAAATAATTTATTTTCTCTATATACGATAATGGAGGCAATTTATAAACTGATGAATAATAAACCAGAGAAATGTCACCTGATGCCAACTACAGCTCCAGCTCCGTCGTCCTCGGTGCCACACCTGCTGCCTGAGTAGTTTTATATAATCATAATAAAAATATATCTTCTATGAAAATATTATGCTCTGGAAGCATATACTGAAAACAAAACTTGCATAACTGTCCGTATGTTCTGAGCATATTTTAAAATTCCAATTTTTGTTGGGTTATGGTTTAACAAAGTGAGATTAGGTCGCCGCTGTAGTACAAACTTGAAAAAATAAAGTATGACCAGATGCCATTATCACATTTTGCATTTCATTGTCGAGTATTGATCAATATTCCAACGTTTTGACTACGGCTCTAGAGCCTTTTATATTTTCAAGGAATGAAACCATGCTTTGGGTTGACACCCATAAAAATTATTTGATATTAATTAAAACTTGACACAGCTTAGAGCCTAAAAAATAAGCACGAATAATTGAATGTGATTCAAAATTAAAATCTAAATTAAATTTGCAAAGCATCTATAAAAATCTGGCTTCCGTTCGACCGTTAATAAAAAAAATATACTACTGCATTGCATTGTAATATTTTATTTTTGAAAAAAATTTAAAAAAATAGTGCCATTGAAACTATTTACGTACAAATAATATGAAACATGTAAAAATTAAACACGCATGATATTCAACATTAAAATAAGTGCAAAAATACCAAAACAAGATGTTTGTTACCTTTGCTCTCTCTTTTGTATGTTAGTTATCAAGTCACACAAAGTATATTGTACATTTTTTAAGTATTCAACTTGAATTTACTGTAATTTAAACAAAAATATAATATAATAATAACTATTACTAACATGATTAGGCACATTAGTTCATACATATAAGATGATTAAAGAAACTCTCAGAAAAATATCTCTTCATATGAAGAGTATGATTGTTAAAAATTCTCGATAAACGGAAGTGATTCGTTAGGACAAGGGTTAGTACACCGGCCATGTAAGCCAGGGGATGTGAGTTCAAATCCCGCACAAATCACGATGATATTTATCTGAGAGTTTCTTTAATCATTTTCTATGTATGAACTAATGTGCCTAATCTTATTAGTAATAATATAATAAACCCGTAATGGGTAATAAATACGCATCTGATTGACGTCCAATCCAAAAAATAGACATAAAAATAACTCTCTAAAATTATATATAATTTGGCAAAAAGCAACTTAACGCTTATCTATGAATACTTCATTAAATATTAGAGCGGTCGGTAATATTTTTTTGAGAAAAATACAATATATATTTTTTGAGAAGACCATTCATCTTCTCGACACCCCATTCATCTGCGGCGACACCGGGCAGCCACCCTTAGCATCCTAACCTAAAAATACCCCAAGTGCTGAAAACTACCCGCTCCAGCCTTCGCATACAGTGTGAGGCTGCCGCAACAGGCTGGGTGACGAAGGTGTTAACTACCTAACAAAACCTTCCCTAAACATAACAGATGTGAGAATAAATAGGTTTTTGAGAAATGTAACAAAGAAACACTATTTCCATTTTGAATCTGTATTGTGTCTATCTTACAAACAATATTTATTTTGATACAATTATTAAACAAAGTAATTTATATAAATTACCAATACCAAATTTCAAAATAGGTTGAAAATCTTTAATCAAATTAAATTAAACTCAACACTTGCATATTTTAATGTTTCTCTTTTATACTTCATTTATTTATGACACAAGACCTATTTTGAACTGTTGTTGTACAAAATACAAACTGATTTTAAGCGTGAAACTTTTTGAACAGTTTACAAATCAAAATCTTTGAAAGATTTCAGATTTCGGGATAAATTTTGGAGCTTTCTCTCGGCTGTTAAGACGAAGGATATTTCCATGCCGCCTAAATGTTTAAAGCCTCCAATGACTCGGCAGAACTGCGATGACGAGATCGATTTGCGAGGAAAACGTAAATATTTTCGACGAATTTGGCGAATCCAATCACAATATGTTAAGCGCGATGAACTAATGATGTGCTTAATCGAATTAAAATAATCGATTTTTTCAAATTAATGAATAGTCGATCGAATGAAAAAATAATTATTTAAGTTTGGCCCCACAAATAATAAAATGATTTCATACACAAATCTAATAATAACAAAAAATTATAAACGATTGAATTTTTGAAAAAGTGTTTTATATTTTTTTAAAAACTATAAGGAAAAAAAAAGAGTCATTCCTTTGATAAAAATAAAATATAATTAAAAGAACAAAAATTATTCGATTAAGTCTATCGCCACTGCAAATGAAGCGGAAGATCTCTTACCCTAGATTAAACTGTCGCCAGGTGATAAATGGTCGCAAATTGATTATAACTCCCCCAAACTGAGCGGACAGGTACTCGGTATCTTTCATTACACCTGGTAGTGTCCAAGTCGGAGAATGCGTAATGCGGTGTAAAAAGTTCTGGGAAACTCTTGCATATTTGAATGAACACTTCGACTCGATATTTATTAATTTATTAGTATTTTAAAATTAAGAAAATACGGATACATATATTACGATCATATCTTGTAGTGGGTGATTAGGAACTGATTATTTTGTACTACAAAAAAAAATCCAAGGAAAACGCGTTTATAAAAAAATGTGTTTTTTTTTTAAATAACGGATTGTAAAAAATATATAACTCCAACCATTTACCAAGTCACGCATAAATGTATGCCAGAGTATATTGTGGCGTGGGCTTAATTCCCCCATTATCAATAAATAGTAGCGAATTAATCATGAATGTAGGTGACCTCCGACGAGGGCGAGGGTTGTAAGGAGGCGGCAACAAGTAGGCGGGGCATTCGTATTCAAATCAGACCCATCCACTATTAGGTCAGCGAGAAGTATCGTCTCTTTGTGCTACAAATACCAAACCTTTCCAGTTATTCTTTCGCTTCCCTACCAGAACAACGGTCGACCTCTTTCAACTCTCTGGTGTTGTACTGATTTCTTTCGATTACCCAAACATTCAACCTTACCAAGCTGCATACACGCCACGGCAGAATTTGTCAGATAACAACCACGTGTCTAAGAAGCTATCAATTAATATGTCTCAATAACAAAAAGGAGAATTCCGTGTATGCTACCACTTAAGCCAACTATTGTAAGCCACACAACCTGCGCGCAGCATCAGGGGAGAGATAAATACCGTATTGTAAAATTGTCCGTAGAATTATTTTTAATATATGCTTGTCGCTTAAACTGTGAAAACTTAACGTGTAAAAAAAAAAAACGTTGGTTAAGTCTTTTTACATTTATATGATTGAACATTACAAAAAAATAACATTATTTCAATATGTTAAAAAAGGCGTTTCTTTTCGTTTTCAAAAGATTTTCTTTGTAAATTCATCTTTATTTCCAAAAAAATGTATCTAGATTTAGTTTAACGAAAATCAAAGACACGTAATGTATAAATTGTACGAACTGCACGTCATTAGCAGTAAATATTTTTATACCATGCTGTACAGGATTCAAATTTGAGTATATATAATAATTAAAGGTGTTATTTATGCAAAGTGATAGATGTAAATAGACTTTAGAAATGTTTCAGGTTTTTTCTTGTATAATTGTGATTGACAGTGGTCTCCTCGTGTGGGACACACCCTCTCAGTAACCAGTGGGGGTTGATAAATGAAGGCGATACCTTCATCAAAGGACGCAGGCCAATAGCCGAGGGTAAATTGTAAATTAGCCTCCACCTTCACCTTTGTAGGTGTCTTGTATTAACCCGGCAAGTATATGCTACCCTGTCTGTCTGAAGGCAGCCTGTGGAGTCACGTTAGTAATCAGGCGAAGGCTTCTCTGGCAGCCCTGAAGTGATCGTACCCTATTGTTATTCTGAAATACATGTACATGTATCTGTTTGAATAACTTTCCGAAAATAGTGGTAATTGTTGCTTTGAACTAAAATAAATTTATCAAATAATAATAATATTTTTAGATATCATCCACAGCACGAAGTTAAAAATAGTTCAATCCCACTTAAAACGTGTTTTCAATCAAATACAAGCTGTCATAAAAAGTATAGCGTTTCTCTAGAAGTTATGCAAACTACCATTTTACAGTTTAAAAAATAAAAAAAAAATAGAAAAAAGACTTGATTAAAATGTTTTAAACAAATTTAAAGTTTGTTTGTTTTATACTCTGATATGTGGTACTGTGTACTTTTTTATAAAACGCTACCAGGTTCCTCATTCACACGTAAACATATCCGTCTCGGGCTGTACTTGTGTATGCCTTAAAACTAACAATACACTTATGAATTACTTACCAATAAACTTGAGACTTCAAGATCAATATGATGATAATGATGACACTAATAAAACATTGCATTAAACACAATAATCAAGCACTTCTAAACACTGCACTTTAGTCTCTTTATTTAAAATGTGTCAAAATAGTGTGTTAAGTGCTTCATTCAACGAACATAGTGATATGCACAGTGAACTTATAGACCACCTAACTTACTAACAAATTTAAGTCCAAATAAGTCAAACCATGAAATAAACTGAAAATTACGACAAAACTAGATTTCCATTAGCGAACAACTCTGAATAACGTGTCAAACGCGATACTCATATGCAATAATAAACAGCTGTGTCTAAATAGTTAATAACGCGACACCAAAAGAATACAATATAATGGATCGTGAAAACAATATTAAGCAAAACATTTAATGTATTAAATAAACGCTCCGATTAAGCAAAATTCCAACTAGATTGGATTTCACGGACGTTAATATTATGTATCATATTCGTATTAACTGGAACACACAGGGTATATGATATCTTGCAAACTATACATATATTCATCTCAATGTTAAACACGATTCTACTCATTGACTGTTGAGGTTTCCGGACAAGACAAAGCAAAAAAAATAAAAAATACGCGCTCCAATCAACTTAAACTCTAATTCGCATGAATATCAAATATCATCATCGTATCAACTGAAACACACGAGATATCAATAATCATGTAATGCATAGTCAATCCACAAAGAGACTGTTAGGGTGTCAAAACAACACATCGTAGAAAATTTAATTTATTTTATTAAGTATGCACTCCAAATAACCTACATTTTGATTCACGTTTGATTCACAGGCAATGCAGAAAATTATGATGAGTATGAAATTCGCGTTTTAATTTTTAAAAAAACTTTCACGACCGCCGTGTGAACTGAAATACACGAGTTGTTCGATTTTATCTCGAAATATAATATGCGGTCAAAGCACTCGCGCAACACAAAGCAAATAAATTCAATGAATGCGTATGGACTATGAATTAATTAAACAAAACTAATTAACATGGGATATCAAAGACCACACGAGTTTTGTATCAGCTGTATGATTTTACAGACAGGCTATTTGGGCGTCCGATTCGTACTGAAGATATTCCCTGGTCTTGCGTGGGATGGCCGACCTTAACTGCAACAATATTTTTTATCGAGTATTTCACAACAATCTGCGGGTGTGACTCATGGTTTGTTTACGATTTTCGCTTGTACTTTATTGTTGTATGGTGCGACCGTACATTTGTTATGTTTTATTAATGTGGGTACGGACATGTGTGTGCGGCGCGCCCTGTAATAAACAGGGGGGGGACCTTTTGCGTTTAGATTCTCGCTAGATTATTTTACACAGAAAGCTTAATTACAGTGTAAATTGTAACTGTACTTTAGTTATATGCTTGTTACACTATAATTACTAAAATAAATAATTATTCTTAGTAAGCTGCCTTCACACATCGCGACGGACGACGACCGAACGGTAACTGGACAAAATTATTTTTATAAAAAAAAACACGCTGCGCCATAACTGAATGGTGATCAGCTCTTTTGGGGTTTACTAAGGTTTTAACCATAAATAGCTCCCAAAATAAGAAGACTATATTTTCTAGTAACCATTATCGTTGTTTTGTCAATTGTATTGTAGCACGTGTAGGCTGCTTTACAGCACTTTGATTTATAAAAATCCTTCGATCATTCAAAGATTAGCACTTTTACAAAACTTATTCCGTATTATAAAATTATGGTATTTTAAATGTTAAATGTTTTCTCAAAACAATAAGTCCAATCTGGCTAATTTTGGAGACACCAAGTATTTGTCTGTCTTCATAACAGTCAGTAGTTTCCTGACGACATTGACATTCACACAATCGGTGCTAATTTATTTGTGAATTTTAATTTCTCCCTTAAATTCCCTATTAACAGTCTGTTGGTGATCGTGTCTAACAATACCCTAAAGATCTCACAACACAGCCTGTCCATTATCACTTCAACCAGTAAACAGTGATTATGACGTCATAAAATTTATATCCACTGTGAGGTCCTTAAACGTAACGGAGTATCATTATGATGTTTAATTACAATTTCTAAACTTACCACTATCCACTGGCGGGGGAGACATCCATAATTCGTGAATATTCATGATTTCAGGTCTTAAGGGCGGAATCTAGAACTTTCAGGGAATTGTACCACTCAGGTTGATGGATCTGGTTAAAAAAAGTTGGGGATGTTGAACATTCTACTAACTAAACCGAAGTAGTTTCACTTGGTAAAACAAGATATTGTATACAATACCTAATCGTTCTTGAAACCTTTGTATTTTACTCGTTATTAATATACGTATTTCGTATAGATTTTTAAAAATATATATTTATATTTATTCGATTCTATTTATTGTTTATTTGCTATATTTTTAACTTAATGTCTAAAAACGCCAAATAAAATTTTGGTAAAGAAAAGGCATCAAATAATAGAATGATTAGTTACATTATGAAATAAATACGTACAAACAGTAAAGCTGAAATTATAGTAAATAAAAATAAAATAAGTAAACGATTAATTAATTAAATTTATCGCGACGATGGTTTTTTTATTTGTTAAAAAAAATTTTTTTTGCTACAACTTATTAAGTTTAAAAATATTAAAGTATGGATGTTGTATATTTTTAAATTGCTAGAATTATTTTTTTAAAAGTATTTTTATACTGATATAAATCGGTTGTGTCAATTATTATGGTATTTTTATTTTAAATTATACTTTGACTATGTTGTAGTCATGCAGTGGAATCAGTAGAGCATGTAATTGAATGCGCAGATTGCAATATTCTACTGGCATACTTACGAGGTGCATTAAACCATTTTCACATCACAGGTGTTGTTTTCGATACTAAAATATATTTCAGGTCATGCAGTCTTCCATCGCTTGCATGAACCGAACAATGCTGACATTTATATGCTCTGTCCCAATCTTCATGTCATATTTTTTTACACGTATTTTTACAGCCATCAGAATTCAAAGTACGCCGCCTAGTTTATATTTATAAGTTTTTATTTGAAAAGTCTTCTGATACCGATTTGATATATTTATTTCTTTGTTGGAAAATCCAGATGTCGCCAACTCAGCCCACGTTTACACGGTGGAATCAAATGAAACTCCGTGACTTGACTGTCAAAATACAGCTGATAACCGCAAAGAGAGACTCTTGCAGAGAGACATCGTTGCGGAAAGCATTTCTTCTGATAGTAACATACTGTTACAAATGTTGCTCAAGAAACAAATCCTCTCATGGGAAAACACTATTAAAAATATTACCAAGGGAAACTATCAAAATTTTGCTTCGGAAATCAATTCTTATGATAGTAACATACACTTAGAAATGTTGTTAACAGAACCAATTATTCTGATAGCAACGTTTTCTCAAAAAAATATAAAACAGTTATTCGTATTAAAATCAAACTAAATTCTGCGCCATTACTCATATTTGAAGAAGGGTTTATGCTATATCCCTGAAACTCATCTCACTGCCGACCCCAATATAAACCTTATTAATATTTAATTGTGGATAACTGATAGCCTTGTTATTAGTAATGCATATGGTGGTGCATATAAATGATGGTTGGACTTAAGCTTCTACAAGGGACCGGAGACGTTAAAAATACACGACAGTTTTGATTAAATGAGAAAATTTACTGACCGAGTATGTAATTTTATTTATACAGCGAAAACTAGTAACAATTAAAAAAAACTAATAACAAAAAAGCCTGTCAATGTTGAACGACGATGCCTTTAGTTGGATATTCTTAAATCAGTGAATCTATTATATGTTGCAAGATTTATAAAATAATTATAATAAAAAAATATTTTATCCGGCAAGGTTGACAACCTCTTCTTAAGTCTAATTTGCCATAGCAATTTTTATAAAAAGCCCACGTTGTTGACGATCCACGCGCGCATTTTTTTGATCCAATTTAAAATTGCAAATCTTCATATTTATAAGGCAGTGCGAGTTTTTATTTTCACCTTCATTTTAGGTAAGAACTATTCGCAGATATTGAGACATCATTTTCTGATTACGCGTTTAAGAATTTGAATCTTGATTTAAAATAATGTATAAACGTACTTGATTGAGATTTTATATAAAATGCTGTTGTGTTAGATTTAGTTGTAAATTACATATTATTACCCTACAGTTTTTTTTATGAATTAGCATATAAAAACGATCAGTTTGTCATGCGATGTTATTAAAATAATATTAGTCCTACCAATGATTAAATATTTTATAAGCCCGCATTTTGACACATACAGGTATACAATATTTAGTAAACGAAAAAAAAAAATTTAGAAATACAAGATCAAGCATCAAGCAAAAAAATTAGGTATTTGGGCAGCTGGTTCAATGAGAACTGGGATCCTGGTCAGGAAATTAAATTGAGGATTAACAATTTGAGGAAAGTACTATGCTGTAATTTCGATGGAGATTCACCAAATGTTATGATGGAGTCGAAGCTTGGAGACTCAAGACGGCTACAATGCAAAGAACTGAGGTGGCAGAAATGTGGCTGTATAGGGTTGACCGCGTTACAAACGAGAAAATCTTGCACAGAATGCGCATAGAAAAGAGAACTCTTGACGTTGGTAAAGAAGCGAAAGGTCTCCTATTTTGGCCACATTTTTCGTTAACAATAAGTGTGGCATCCTCCAGCCGATTGTCCGAGGAAAAATCGAAGGAAAAAGGGGCACTGGAAGGAGGAATTCACTTCAAGGATAGAGATTCACTAAGTGCTATGTCGTCTCAGTCCTCCTTTATGGAGTTGAAGCCTGGACACTCAAGATCGCTACTATGCGAAGAATTGAAGCGTTCGAAATGTGGCTGTATAGGAGAACCCTTAAGATATCACGGGTTGACGAGAGAGTCTTGCACAGAATGCGCAAAGAAAGGGAACTCTTGGCGTTGGTAAAGAAGCGAAAGGTCTCCTATTTGGCCATATTTTCCGCACTTTAAAGAAAAATCGAAGGAAAAAGGGGCATTGGTAGAAGGAAGTTCACGTGGATGCGGAATTTGCGCCAGTGGCTGGAGATCGGAAGCGCAGCCGGATCGGTGAGACCGGCCCAGGATAGGGGTTCTATGAGGAGTGGCAACAGAAGAAGAAGAAAAACATATTGTATATAAAGCTGCGGTGCGATTCGCCGAGCGCACTCTTCGTGGCCTCGTATCTTTTTGCGAAAGGGCACCGACAGTTGACAGGAATTTTGATAGTCCGATCCGTCTCTCTGTGACGGCTTGATTCGCCACGTATTTATACGCACCGGGCACCTGGGCCCTGCTGGGCTGCATCAGCCGTCGGCTATTCCTGCAGCTTTGATTTGATTGAGAGACACGTGCGCAGCTTTAATTAAACCTCTCATTTGCTAACAATACACTGTCCGTCGTGCGGCTTGCTCTTGCCTAGCAATGCTGCCAACCCACAAATTCATTTGCAGTAGTGATTAAGTAAGATTCACACTTCGCGGTGAGACGACCATGAGATCTCCGACCAGAGTAGTGCAAATTATTTATTTGAAATATCTGATTAATTTTAATACACAGTAAACATTCGTATGTCTATTTTTTGGATTGGACGTCAATCAGATGCGTATTTATTACCCATTACGGGTTTATTATATTATTACTAATATGATTAGGCAAATTAGTGCCGGCCATGTAAGCCAGGTGATGTGGGTTCAAATCACTAAATATTGGTTGGTATATATGTAGAGTATGATTGTTAGAAATTCTCGATAAACGGAAGTGATTCGTTAGTACAAGGGTTAGTACACCGGCCATGTAAGCCAGGGGATGTGGGTTCAAATCCCACACAAATCACGATGATATTTTTCTGAGAGTTTCTTTAAAATCATCTTCTATGTATGAACTAATGTGCCTAATCATATTAGTAATAGTAAACATACCATAAAAGCAACAAATGCTCTATAAATTATTAAAAAATAAACCCAAAGAGAAATTTGAACTAGTTTTTTTATTTTGTACGCATGGACCGCATGCCACTGATATTCAATAAATGATGCTCGTAAAGCTCCCTTTGGAAAAAAGGTTCAACATTGAAAACAGGGTTTCACAAAAATTGATCTTATTACAAAGTTCAAAACACTCTCGTGAATAATAACACTTTATAGCTCGCAATTTTAAAGCATACAGCTGCATATATTTTATTTAACACAGTAACGCCCGGTTTCTGGAAGAGCATTCACCCAAAAAATATATATAATATATCACAAGTGTTAAATTTGTTACCATTTATCCGATTAGTAAACTGCTAAACTACAAAAAAATCAATCAGCATAAGAGTATATTATTAACGTATATATCAACAAATTTGACCATATTATTAAAAATCGCGAGTCGCGAGTTATTTTTACTCGACCGGTTATGATAAATAGGAAAAAATTCCAAAATATTTTTCCCTTACCTTTTATATTTAATAAAATATATGCGGACGTATATTGTGATTTATGCAGAGATGCCCAGTGGACTTAAAATTTGAAGATTTAGTACTATGAAATTAATTAAAAATAAAACGCCTGTGCAATGCGTCATAACTTCTTCTTCTCAACTCCGTGTCCATTTTTGGACAACTTATCTAAATAATTGCTTAAATCAAATAATTAAATTTATGAGAACATTTACAATGTCCGAGCATGTTAGATGTGATTGATTGACTGCCGAATAAGGTGTTCGCTGTTGAATTTTTTTAATGATTTGATTTATCTTAAGATAAAGAGATTTCTAGGGATTCATCAAAATATTTTTTAATTGTTTATTTCGTGGCATATATAAAATATAATTAATGTTTTAAAAATTTTGAATATCAGACTAACTAAGCAAGTGCACGGACCCAAGTGTTTTTGCGAAAAAATATTTATTAATATTTTTTATTCAAAAATATAAAAAAATACGTTATCAAAGCTTACGGAATTTAATCGGTCGAAATGCTAGGTTTTAATCTAGAAATTATTCCAAGAACACTACAGCGAGTGTTGATAAAATTACAAGCAGTTACCTGTGCCAGGCGTTGCTCAAAAATATTCCCAGTAAAGTCCGATTCGATTAAATATTCCGAAGGTAATTAGTTTATAGGAAATCGAAATTCATTTAGCAGTCGATGGCTTCGTTCAATACGGGGACAACCCATGGGCAATTATTTTTCCCTTTAGAGATCTACCGAGCAGCCTTATTCCATTAGACACGCCCGACAGCAGAAGGAGTCCTCATTTATCCAATCAAACCTTTAAGTACTCATTGTCTTGGTTGTGATTTCGTTGTACGCAAGGATAATTTATATCGATAATCAAAACGAAGCTAAACAATAGTCTTTATTTAGATGTCATCATTTCCGCGGAGACAAAACAAATTTGGTTCTCTATTGTTATATTCTCAAAAAAGAAAACCCCATCGGCCTTATAGTATCATATTTTTCCTAGTCATATGTGCCACATTTCTAAGAAGTAAATAATATAAACATCTCGTATTATTTCTTCGCGTTAAGAAAATTAAATTATTTGCTTTCTTGAAAAATTGCCAGTAAAATAATATAATTTTTTTTGGGATTTTATTTTTTCTGTTTGGGGAAGTTTCGTGGGATGCTTATAAAACGAGGGATGATTTTTTTTGTATTTTAGTTTTAGATGACTGCATACTTTTCCTGTCCTTTGTTCCTGCATCAAAATAATAAATTTACAAGCTATTACACGTCACAAAATCTGCTGCAATGGCGTTAAAGTTGGAAATCCATAAAATATTATACATCCACACATCTAACGACAATGCAGATACGGCCGTGTCCTTCAACCCTTTGATCGAATTAAGCCAATCGAGCTGCAGCCGAAGAAGCCATATTATAAATGCACATCAATCTGCATTAACCTTGAGCTTAAACTGAAAACGTGAAACTCGAATAGTAAACGCTCAAAGCTTTCCGCAGTGAGCAGAAAGAGGCCAAAGGGGAGGAATTTAAGGCTTTCAAGGCATGGATGACTTTAGTAATATATTTTTACAGCCATTGCATTTGGCAGGAGTTCATTTTTCGGCGCTGGAGGCGGAGGCGGTGGCGGTGGCGGTGGCGGCCAAGAGTGCGCTTTTTGATTGCTTTTCAGCCGGGGGTGCAATCCATCTGCGAAATAAACTGAAACATGAAACACATACTTAAAAACATAATCGCCATTGGAGTTTGTTTTAAAAAAATATGATATAAAAAATATTTTTGTAAAAAAAATATGTAAGTACTTACGTATATTTTTATTCAATTTCCATTGATCTCAAAATATAACAGAACGTGCATTTCTTACATTCGTTGTGTTTTATAAGTATAACTAGGTTCATAATTATTTAGGTTTGCCTATGTGTATCACATTAAAAAGAGTAATCAACCACACCAACTACCCGCGCACCCCCCGCAAGGCAAGGCCGGGGTGGGCGTGCGGAGCTGAAACTTCCCTTACAACTGTTTTGTCGGATACGAAGCACATCTACTTACACAAATATAAAAAAAAAAACTAAATCAGAACACATGAATAACAACAAAAAGACAACATTATTAATAAAGAGTAATTCAATAAACAAAATAAATATATGATTATAAACATTGCGACAGAACTTGCAACCGACTTGGTATTAGTCAATATCATCCTCTTTTGTATTGTTTGCTTGGACAAAAGCATAACTTGTACTGTTGTTTGATTGCTAATTGTGTAGCTGCGGGTGTTACGTAAAATAAAAACTATGCGTTTGTTATATCAATAGTATTATTTTTTTAAGCACTGCGCAAGATGCCACTCGGTTTACTTCAAAACGCTTTGACTACAGAGTTACGCACAACGCTGTAGTAAGTTCTAACTTATTTTATAAATATTTGATTATAGGGTTTTTTTGCACATATTTTTCGTTACACAAACTCAATAACGAAATTCATGTACGCTACCGTCTAAGCCACACAACCTGCGCTAGGATCGGAAGGAAATCATCCATAACAAAAAGAAAATTATAAATCATTAAAATTAATTAACCCTCGGATGATACCGTCCACGCTTGCAGTATTGTATTCCTCAATCCGTCGCAGTAGTCGGGAGGTTTGATAGCGATAAAGTTATTTTCCGAGAAGGGTCGCGGGGGGTATCTCGCGGAACACTTCGTTGTCATTTGTAAAAATTATAAAATATATTTTATTCAAAAAGATTCATGACACAAAACACCCTGCGGGTGGAGAGCGGCGCAGTAAAAAATAAAATGAAAATAAAACGGTCAAGGGTCTTGCCAAATTTGTTCTGCGACACAATCTCGTCGGTCAATGACAACTCGCGGACAAGAGCGAGCCCCGTGCCGCAAGCCGCAAGCCGCAAGCCGCAAGCCGCACGGCCCGCGCGCAGGACCGGGCTCACGGCAGCCGCCCCGCCCGCCCGGACTGCAAGTTAACACAAAAGAAAATAACAATGTCGAAGCTGAATAATGATTAGCGAGTTGACGAGAGGATGGCTGCATTGGCGGCGAGTTTGCCGCATAGTCGAGCGGGGCGGTGGCGGTGGCGGTGGCGGTGGCGGCGGCGGTGGCGGTGGCGTGGCGGCGGCGCGGCGGCGGCGCGGGCCGGCGGCGTGCGGGCTTGCCGCATTGCAGGTGCGCGGCGGCCAATCAGCGCGCGCGCTCCGCACACCGACTCTTGTAAACAAGCCGCGCCCGCTCGCTATAAAACCCAACTGCGTCCTTCCGCCGCGCTAATCCCCCGTCGATCCGCGCCCCGAGCCTCCGTGGAAAATAATCATCGCGTTCCCGCGGCGAGTTACCCCGAATCCGGCCGCGGAGAGCGGCGTCGCTCGAAAATAGTGCGCAAATAGTCCCGGCGCCGGTGGCGGAGAAATATTTTTTCGGCCGGACGGTAGTGTCGGAGTCCGTCGCGCGGCGGAGCGCCAGTAGTGTTTTACTCGTCGGCCCGCTCGTACGGTCTGTGTCGTGTCTTGCGATCTTAGTGTAGCTCCGGATTATCCATCTTAATCTACCATGGTGAGTGTTATTTTCCGCCATCCGTGTCGAATCAGTGACGCTCGTCGGCGTTCCCGCCGAAGCGAACGCGTATTTTCGGCATTTCGGTGAAATCGGTGTCCGACGTCCGGAGGGTTCCATTATCTCGGCGGTCGGGTTCCCTTTGCCGCAATGCGGGGCCGTCGCTCCGTCCCGCGGGCGCTCCGCTTCTCTCCTCTCGGGCGTCCGCGGGCGGCTCGGCCGGGGCGTCCTCGGCGCGTCGCGACTCGATTTCTCGAGAGTATATTTTGACATTTGAAATGGGATTGCCCGATCCGGGTTCGGCGACTTCGCCTCGAGCGATCGCTAGGTGGTGCCGGCGAAACGACGTCGACCGGCGGACGGTCCCGCCGTCCGGCGATGACGCGCTCGGCCTTCGCGAGATTTCGATTTCCGCGTGCCGGAAGCGGCCGCTCCGCCGTCGTCTCCTCCGTCCGCCCGATCTCCGCGATCCTGCGGATCTTCCCGCTTCGCGGCGTCTCCGAGGACCGGCTCGCGCGTCCTCCATTATCCGATGCGCTATTCCCGTCGGCGATCCTGCGAACGACCGGCCGCAGCCTCGCCGAGAGGAGGCGATCCGAGGCTCGCGACGCTTCCGAGACGAAATCCGGCCGTTTTCCGCTTATCTGTTGACGGACAGACAGTTTGTGATCTTTGTAACCAACTGTTGGGGTTTTCTAAAATTATTGATTTTTTCGAACTGGACGCGATGCGATGATTTCATCGCCGAATTTTCCAGTATCTGCGTGTATTCCGATGCGTTCTCGGTCGGTTTTGCGCTATCGATCTTCCGAATTCTGACACGAATGGAGATAATTCGCCGTGCCCCGTCGCCTCTGCCGATGTTGTCACCGGAGGTAGAAAGTACTCGCCGATGTTTCCGCGCAGCCGAGGCGGATACGTATCGGTTGAAGCGCTACCTTGACGCGAGTACTCGCGCTTTACCGTTTTGCACGGCCGCTAGAAATCGACAGAAGTTAGCACTGGCATTAACCTTGTGCCCTGCCAGATAAGGTAGTTATCGAGTGTTGGCAGTTATTTTGCGATTTGGAGGATATATTTTTTGTAACCTCCCACTTGGACCGATGTATTGTAGAGTAAAACCCATTCTCGAGAAATTGTACATTTCAGTTTGTATATTTGTTAAATTTTGCATATCGAGCTTATTAATTGGCCAAAAATACAAATGAGTCATTTCGTAAATTGCTTAAAAAATGTAGATGGAATAATTCTGTTGATGGTTGACAACAATTGTGTCATTGAGATGAAAATGCTCTACGCGTCCCTGCGCTGACTCACCTCCTGACTCGGAGGACCCCGTAATTCTTATGCATCATACATGCTGACTCCGGCAATTGGAATGTCTGTCATTACTGTCTGGATGCTAAGCAACAATTAAACAGACGAATAGATACTAAATTGTTAGTGTGATTAGTGAAAAAAATATCAAATTGTTGTTTGTATTGTTACTTGCAAATATTAATAACTTATTTTAGCCACAATGTTCATGATTAATCTATAGTTGGTTTACTTTAAGAAAATGTTTTCTGATGCGTCCTTAATAATACATCTTAAAGGCATCTCAAGGACTTCCCATTTAAGGAAAATTGTTATCTTTATTCTGCAAATTTTATTTTAATTTGTAAATTTATGTAACTATTTATTAAACATAAATTATTACACTTAAATCATAACTGAATAACAGCTCATCGATAGCACAACATTGTCCCTTATACAGATATGCTAATGATTCAAACAACAGTTAAATTTATATTGATTTTTGCAAGCTATGCAGGCTCGGCATGTATGGTGGATTATTCAGAAACCTTGTACTGGAATGTAATCGGTGTTTCAGTGGGTGAATGTGGTTCCATTGTGGCTTTTTTAAGATAACACCAACCAGGCTAATCTCAAATTATACAAGCGTTTTATCACGCCTTCATATATTTGTTTCTGATTACAACATATCACGTTTTATAAACCCACAAATTTTATTATTAGTATAACTATGCATATTGAAGCAATTAGCTTTTACTGTAGTATTACTATCTTTGTTTAAATAGGCATAATTAAAATTATTTCGAAATCTGATCTCACATTATTTTTAGGTCGAAAGGTTTTGATGAGAATGTATGTAATAATTAGTAGTAGAAATTGGTTTTAATATGAGTGAAATGCATCACAATGTGCGGAAAATCAAAGAGATTGTATAAAACTTTCTATTTCTAAATGATTATTTGGTGTTTGCAGGCTGATCAACTCACAGAAGAACAGATCGCCGAGTTCAAGGAGGCGTTCTCACTGTTCGACAAGGACGGAGATGGCACCATCACCACCAAGGAGTTGGGCACTGTCATGCGCTCCCTCGGACAGAACCCCACCGAGGCTGAGCTGCAGGACATGATCAACGAGGTGGACGCTGACGGTAAACACACTTCTGGTCTAATGATTTGGAAACAATGAACCGAGGAACAGGAATATTTATCTAATTTTAAACAGTGGATGCAAGGTTTGTAGTCAGCTTAAGTATCTGATATAATTGAGAGCTATTTGATTGTTGCTTTTCCATGTAGTTTCTTGAAAGAAATTATCTATTTAATTGATGAAAAAGACATGAATCATTTTAAGTTATACATTGAAAAAGATGTCCTAAATAAGAAAAACAAAAAGTATGATGATAGGTCAGTATTAGTTCTGTAGTTTAGTTTGTTTTTTTAATTATCTTATTAGTGTTATTTAATGCTCTATTTATTTGAGCTTTTAAAAGCAATAAATCACAAAATAAGGATAGTGTAGTGTCAATAAACCATACATTATCTAAACCTGCTTTAGAGAATAGTTGGTGAAAGACAGTTTATGAGGTAGCAGTTTTGTTATTCATTTCAATGTTCCTAAATGTGTGATGCAAGAATAAAATGCGTCAGCTTAGTGAAAACCTGAAAATTGTTCAAGAAACTCGTATACCATTGTTACTCTAACATAATTTACGAATGATGTAATGCTTCAAGTTGGCTAATTAGCTTTTTCAGTTGAGAATTAATTATTATTAGTAATAATTAAATTTCTTTTGTCAGGCCTTGTTAGCTTTAATAATGATTATGAAAGATAATTAATTAAGTTAAATTTAGTAAGTAATATTCTGTGAAATTATTATACAATTTTAGAATACGTTAGAAAAATATTTCTTCAAATATACTTTATTTATATTTCATTCACAAAAATCCAAAATGACTTATGAGTTTTACAATGAATTTTTTGTCTTACTAAAAGCTCTAATTTTTGAGATCTCTGGCCAAACTCGATGTTTGACAATATTATTGAATTTTCTGCACACAGATTGTAAATCGCCAACTCTCGATTTATTTGTTCCTTCAGATGAACAGCATGACTGTGATCTTTGATTGAAAATTAACATTTTCTCACGTCCTTGAGTATGGTGGTTATATAAACAAAACTAGTTATGCCGGAGTCTTGTTATTGTTTTGATCGTTTAGAAAAAAATCTGTACTCTTTCATCTACCTTTATGTTTTGCTTTCTGACAAAACTTTGAACCTCTGTTTTTTTTAAATTTAATCACATGTTTTTACGAATTTATCTGTAGAATTTGTCTGAAAAACAAGTTTAGTCACAAGAAACTACTGTTTGTTTTCTCAGTAGCACGAGTGAATGCTTTTCCTATTATTATACCAGAATGTCTTGTTCTGTTTACAGTTTAAACGGCTTGTTAGATAAATTAGTTGAAGTATTATTTTTATTAACATTGATGGCAAAAAAGTTTAATGATTTTTCACGGTTGAACAATCATTTTTATACCATGACCTGTGATGGAATGCTAAATACCACCTCGGATGATGCGTTGGCGCTGGATAACTATGCCTGAGTAATGTCGCTGAAGAGCTGTCCCCCTTGCAGCTCCATATGGCATTGTGATCAGCTAGTCTATAAATGGTCACCTTTTGCAACTTATACTTTGTTTTAATGAATAAATAAGATTTCCTATTTTAAACTATACTTTATGATTGAATTTGACCCCAAGAAGGTTATGCTATATATAGATTATTAGTCTTTTATTACTTATAATGTTAAAACATAACTACATCTCATTTTTCTATTTTATGTTGAATTCTCCATTAAAATTATATATTTTGTTCTTATCGATTAAGACATGCAATGTATAAAAAGCTGACTAATAAATCATCTGCTATTTAAACATTCCATGCCCATACCATGCATAATTGTCATTGATAACACTGAGTCTTATTAATATTTTAGTGTGCAATCTAAATTCTACTGCATGGTCAGGTCGACCTAATTTAACCCAAAAAATGGTATAGTTAACGAATTCAGGTAGAGCAGCCTTAGGCTTGGTTATCAAGAAGCAGATTAAATTTTAATTGTTTAATAAATTTCAAATATGATTAGGTTCTGTACGCGTGCAAGTGCAATATAATGATACATGCATTTACATCATAGGCTCCCAACCTTTTATTGACCAATGCCCAAGAAAAAAAAATTCTACTGCCCCCCCTTTGCGCAAAATAACAGAAATAATTTTTTTCTGTATATTATTTATTGCTGCCCAGGTAAAAAAAAGTTAGAGCTTTTTTTTTTTGATAATTTTCTAGTTTTTTTTGTAAAAAATCTACTGCACAAATCAAAAAAATTTAAATGCAAAATGTTCATTAATTTTCCCTTGGACCCGTCACCGCCCCCTTGGAAAGCTCCAGCGCCCACTGGGGGGCGGTACCGCCCCCGTTGGGAACCTATGATTCACATGATTATTGATTTGTATTACAGTTTGATTCAGATACTATGAAGTGTTTGGTTTATTTAACACCATTAGCGGATAGCATTACTTGGTTAGGTTAAATTCAACTGAACAAATAATTCTAATTTTCCTGATAATTTCACTGATGGATCAAATACAATTGTTGCGTTTCTTGGAGATAATACAAATGACTTATTTCAATACCTATTAATCTCTCACTGGATGAGCATGCAGACCTACCTGTCCCTGTCCCTCGTGGCTATCAGGCCTGCCTCATTCATTATCACTTGTCTCACTTGGTCCAAGGCTGCATCCGTAGCCGTACAGATTTGCATATTTGCTTCTATTGGACAAGGTAATCATTTTTCACATTGCAAATATTCATAAGAAAATGTAAATTTTCACAAATACAGAAAAATATGAAAATAACTTTGAAAACCTACTGGAATTACCGCAACCATGATTCCAGTAGGTACCTATTTTTTTGTTCACTGGTACAGAGATCTAAATTTATTGCATTTCTGTGTTTTCAAAGATTATTTAAAGAAATATAACCTAGAGGCTCGTTATAACTGTAGTACACTTTTTATTTACCTTGATCTCAATATTTTTTTTTCACAATATTTTATATGCTCTAAGTGTTTCAGCAGAAAAGAACTGTCTTGCTGAGTGAACAAATAAACTATCAACATGTTTTATTGATCACTTGTTACTTTTGACAAATTACATAGCTTGAATATTCCAGTTAAAATTCCAATAGCGGTATTGTAATTACACCTTGTGCCATTGTCATTTCAATAATTGTACTGCACTGAACTTGGACAGCCTTGGGGCCGGTGGGTGTATTGATTGACCTCATAAATAATACCTGTAGCGGGCGTATGCCATATGCCTCACCTGCAAATCGGTCACTTGCCTGATAGCTAAACACTGTTTGTTTTCAATGGCCGTGTTCACTTGAATTCTGCTACAAAAAAGTGACTTCATTGCGTATTGTTTGATCATGTACTGGGCTTAACTACATGGCCAACCTCTTTAGCTACTGGTGTTGGCTAAGATGACCTTAGTTGAGCAAAATTGTTGGTGCATTGAATAACAACAACCTTGGCTTTAGCCTCAACAAAAACTTTTAAGATGTCTTAATATGTTAATGCCCGTCGGTTGGGTTTTATTATTTTAGGTAACTTTAATTGACTAATGATTAAATAAATTTTATTCTATCAGATGATTATATTAAAAATTTGCCTAAAAAAGATGAATTTTATGTTGTCAATATATGAGCATATGGTGATTCAATATATTCTATTTCATTATATATTAATAATTCATAGATTAGTCTGTCAATAATTAGACCTTTACCAAATTAATTATTTCAAAGTATGACAATAATTTATAAATTGAAAAAAATAAGTAATTATAAGATTTATATTTGTAACTGTTGCTTTAATTTTGTGGTTAATTTTTTCAGGAAATGGAACAATTGATTTCCCCGAGTTCTTGACGATGATGGCGCGTAAGATGAAGGACACGGACAGCGAGGAGGAGATCCGCGAGGCCTTCCGCGTCTTTGACAAGGACGGCAACGGCTTCATTTCCGCAGCTGAGCTCCGCCACGTCATGACCAACCTCGGCGAGAAGCTCACCGATGAGGAAGTCGACGAGATGATCCGGGAGGCCGACATCGACGGTGACGGACAGGTTAATTATGAAGGTCCGTATCCACTATATCTACTCAAGGATCCACCTTGTATTCTTATTTCTAGAAGGGTTAAATATTTGTATTTCAATATACAGATCAGTTGACATGCAGTCTGTTGTTGAGGTTCATACAGTATGTCCCGGATCCGACAGTAAAGTTGGTTGGTTTTCCATTGGAAGGGGTGGTGCCATACTCAATGACACTGGCTCGGCGTTTGGCTGATTTGTGTATTGAGAGATTTAGATAAACATACTTTTGAGTTCATTCTGTTATTTTGTAGTAGAAATTTTCAATGTTTTTTTGTGTGAAAGTGACTTTATGTTGTGACGGCACATCCACCATCATCTAAGCTCCAAAATTGAATGTCTGCAACGGTTTCGTGTTAAATAGTTCAATGATCTCGCAACTGAACTATCAATTCTATTTTACTATTATATGCAATTGATTTCTTTTACAATAAATTTAAGTTCATAACTGCGTCCATTCAGTCTAGCCATTTAACAAGGATTTTCTAGTTTGATGTCTATCAAAAATAAAACCATTTATTTAATTTCAAAGTTAAGGAATTAATGTAGAATTTTTTTCAATTAATTATCTATTTAAATTATTTTTCATACCTTGGAGGTTTTTGCAAGCTTACTAATTAAACACTGTTTTATGTCATGAATTCCACACCTCAAGTGCCCTGGTTATATTTGTTTCTAAATCACCTCAAGTTAAATCTATGCAATTTATTGTAAGATGAGTATCATATTGTTGTTTTATATGTCTCATATTTAATATTTCATCTTATTGCAATTATTACAAGCACATTCTCACATTAGTAAAATTTTTGTGTGACATATTTAGTACTCTGTACTTTGTGCATCTCATTGCAATGTAAACAAATTTCTTTGCAATGTTAACTTTTTCTGCAATTGTTATCTAATCATTACTTTTACTATTTACCTGATAATTTTTCAATTAATTTTCATATTCTGAGTCAGATTTAAAAATTCATATATAATTACAAGGAGAAAGGAAATGATCTTCATTCCAAATAATTCTCAGATTGAAGGATACAAATCTTATGCTTTCTATCAACGCTTGTATTAATTATACAAAAAACGAGCTTATTATAATTATTGTAACTGTAAACACGGGATGGGTCTACTGATCAAATTATTCTCTAGAGTTTTCTGGCAAATAAATTAGGAACTATCAATGACCGATGCTAAAGAATGGTGCAGGTGCTGGCTTAAGCCCCCCCTGCAGTGTGCAGCCCGTTGCTGGCATGTTGGCGCTGTGCCAGCCACTTTATATTTCCTGGTGCTTTTCTGCCCACTGTCTCGTCTGGCCCAATCCAGTAAGAATAGAACACTTACACTACCGTGCGGGTCAGGGACATCTTCCTGCAGCATTCTGCAATCTCCTCTCTTTTTTTTCTCAAGTGTTATCCTGCAGTTCTGAATCTGGTTCCACAATTTCATTCACAACGCCTCTTAATACTGAATATGCCGACTCGGAATTCCCTTGTTAAGAGTCTTGATCCTTTTGTTGTGTGAGCCACCAGAGTCCAGCTCCCACATTCTCTGTCATTGCATTTTATTCTCATTGCAATACTGTCGATTCATTGCCTTTGGAATTTGTGGAGTGTGTCAGATGTTGACATTAAACTTGTATTGCATCCGATTGGTTGGTAAATATTTTGGCACTGAATAGAATATTCCCAAACTGCACGGAGTGCAGCAAGTATTGATGTCTATTGATGCATTATGTCTCATGAGAATTATCTTTTCCCTTTTTATTATTTTTTTTTTACTCACCCTTTGATTTTTATTTTTAAGTCATCTTACATGTGACTTTTGTATTTCCACAGTGAGACTGTGAATGTTTGATTGCGATACGGATGTTGTGTCGATTGTCATTCTTTTTATGATTTTACAGATTGATTGTGATTTATTTGGGATATTATTAAGTATTGAATGATGTTATCAGTGTAAAATATGTCCTGTCTTAATATTTCTCAATATTTGAAAATTATGCTTTCATTATTGCTTTGCTGATATTTTTTTCTAGTTTAAATATTTCCTGGAAAATAATATACTTTATATGCAGCTTTGATTTTGGACTGAGACTAAATTTTAATGCCAATAGTCACCAGTTTTGAATAATTAGTGGTGTTTTACTATTTGTGTTCAAATGATATATAGCATAATTACCCAGTGAGTGGCATGTGTACAATGCTGAGGACGACTGGCAAGTCGGCTTTGATAGTTCTGCGTTATCGACAAGTATCGACGTGAAGGTCCTTGTGGCCTTGTCTGACATTCCAGTAGGTTTGAAGTGAGCCCAAGGTGCAGATTATGACGTGGTTACTCCTCTTCTTCCAGATTTCCATGCTCTAGCTCAGATAATTTTCTTGAGAAGTGGCCTCGAGTGCTAGCGAGCACCCGCCTAGGCCCTTCCAATTGTGATATACGATAATAAACATGTTTAGGTCGGTTAAGCATAGCGAACTCTACAAAAACAAATATAGGTACTGACACTATTGATATATATTCAATAATACTCTTGACTGCTGCTCGATATCTGTTAAAGCACCCCTAGACTCTTCCTGCCCACGACCACTCCTCGCCGGGCCCATGCACCAAGTGAAGTATACAGCATCCACTCGTCCCAAAACTCGCCCAAGCCGTCTCATGGATTCTCTATTATGTCATTTTTTGCATCGGACGCCCGGCACTCTATACAGACTTGCCATGTTTGAAGCCCGACCCAGAATGCTCTGACCTCGGTGGCCAACCTTCATAGAAGCTTGTGTCTGTACTCTGTTTGTGATGGTAGCGCTCACTCTTGTGCTTTCGATGTCTCCCTGACCGCTTGCAGTTGCCTAAGTGTAACATTCACCTGATTTGCGGCTACATATCTGATGTTGAACCATTCGAGTTCATAGTCATCACCAGCGCTGTCCGATAATGGATGCAGACTTGTTCTAAAAGAAATGAACCTCTGCAGATTATTCTTTGCAATTACTATAAAAACGAGAGTACAGAGTTAAAATTTCAACCCGAGTTTGTTTCCCCTGACCAGATATGTGTAGACGTGTAAATATTACCTGACTGCTTTCTTCAATACAGCGCTCGAATCGACCGATTGACACCGCTGATGACCCAGCTCGATGCTGTGCCTGACCTGGTGACTTAAGTGTACAGTAAATGTAAGCCGAGGGTTGACCTTGGTGATGCGGTTCGAGCTCTGCTTCTTGTTTTCTCTACCCCTCCCCTAGTTGTCTCCGCAATGTTAGAAGGCACCTCATACGTTTCAAACATTCCGATCACACAGAATGACTGTCAGATACTGGTGTATACCGCCACATCTCGCTGAGCAAGGAAATTTGGAAGAATGATTATTTATTCTAGTTGATTCTTCAAGAGCATATCCAAGGAATAGATCTCTATGTATGTTTTATATTTTTAGGACTGCAGTTGCATTGTTTTTATGTATATTATAGTATATTTGGTATTTACTTTTTAGATGCGGGCATGCAACCTCTTCTGTTCCGGACTTTTCTTTCACATATTTTTTAAAATAATTTCTTTAGTCACTCCAGTGAGGTAGCGTTGGCTTTAGTAGCATGCTGGATAGTCTCTTTGGTTGTTGTATCGTTTACTGCATGAGCTCGCAGTTATTTTATTTATGTTAAATTAGCAGGATTTATTCTTACATTGAGATAACTGATAATATTCTATTTGATCGTTTGTTGGAGTAGAGAAGGTGCAGACCCTGAGCCGCAGACTAATGGTTGTTGTCTGCTTGTGTTTCAGAATTCGTCACCATGATGACGTCGAAGTGAGTTAGCAACGCTTAGATTGTTGTAAAAAGAAAAACACATTTCTCATGACACACAATACCATCATATTGGACCTGCATTTCTCTAGTGTTTGTCGGAAAGCCAATCGTGCCAGTTTACTTCCACCGACCTGTGAGCTGTTTCCATACATAGACTCTTGCTGATTGGTTTGAGTGCAAATGTAAGTGTATATTATAAGTGTGTGCGTTTCTCCCCTCTGCTCTACGCAGAACGAGTGATTCAACTACTTGGTTATATTAAATGAATATTATTGTAATTGTAAAAGGTAATTTTAATTATTTTAACACCATTTTTAATTGTTAAGTATGATAAAGTATGAAACGGCGGAGAGATGTATCTTTCTATCTTGATTACCATCTTGAATGGATTTGTGTAAATTTTTTGTAAGATAATGCGCGCGGTAGGCGGGCGTGCTGCAGACTACTTATTCCCATTTCTCTCGTAATCGTTGGCGCCGGGGCCGTCCGACATCGGACCCGACGCCTTTCTTAATCAATTGTATTGTAAATGTTCTTTTGTTTTTCAAAAATATCGAAAGTTAGACTAATTAAGAAAACATAAAAAACAAAAAAAAGGTTGAAGAGATTGAAGCACCTCCCGGAGCAGATGGAATGATACACTTCTGGATAGTGTTAGTTTGGTATACCTAATACAGAACATAGTACATTTTATGGGTAAATAAAGATAAAATGCATTATAAGTGTACACTATTAATATTGTTGGTGACTTAGTACTCTCTCAAAAGAACTCTGCTGTGTTACTCTTATTACCACACTGATTCATTCTGTTTATAAATGATACAAAAGACATACCGAAAATAAATGTTTCTTCATTTTTAGGTCAATACCTTCCGTGTTTTCTTTACACCCTCTGTTATCAGGCTGACATTGTCTGGTCTCTTGCACTGACCCGTAGCTAAAGACAAATCGCGTCATTGATTCAATTTCCTTTTGCACAAAATAATCTATGATGTATGTTCATTCCGTTGGCCTTCTCTGGGAAGCACCGCTAGAAGATTGTAAGTATTTGTGTAGTCAAAAATAACAATGACTTAAGACTAATGATCTTAAAAATATAACAGCAGTAGATCTTCATTAAAACTTGTGCAAGGCCTATCTTTTATTCATTTAAATTGCTCTAGACACAATAACAATTAACTGGCGCCGTCACTCTCAGATAAGAAAATACTCTTGCCTGTAGATTCTTATCGTTCCACTTTAGTATGACTGAAAAAGTGCTTTTTTAACCTTGTAAATAGAAGTTAAAAAACCATCAAAACAGCATTAGTTACGTAAAATGGCTTACATTATTGGCTACATTCAAATTTATTGTTTTTTTGTGGGTTTTTTTTTAATATAATCACGTAGGATATGTTGAATCATTTACTGCATGATTTTTTTTAGTCTAAAATTAGGGGATTGCAATAAAATTCGACTTGGACATAAAACTATTGTTATCTAGAGATGAGAGATTAATAGTTCTATTGCTGTGGAAATTGAGGCCAAGCACACTGAAAACCACAAGTTCTGAAATTTCCTATGGAACAAGTTCATTGGTTGTGCTGAGCCTGCATCTTTGTAATTATGAAAAACAAGCTGTGTAAGACTGTCATTTCATCTGCCAATCGGTGGGGCTTAATAAATATAAACATATTTACATAATTGATGTTGTAATGTGTGGATGCTTGTTGGAGTATTAGACAATACTCATTCTTATGTCAATTCCACGATTGGGAGACAACTAAATTCAGGTCAGGTGAGCAAGTATTTAGAATCCTTAGCATTTAGCTTTGTGTTTCTTTGGCTCTTGCAATTAACAGTTTTTCTTAAAATATTAACTTTTGTTTGTACCTAGAGGCATGCTTAAAGAATCAAATTATTTTCATTATTACTCACAAACCCCATATCCTAAAACTTAGATCACAATGTACTGAAAAATATATATTTTTAAATAACGGTAGTATTTATAATTTTTTACTGATAATGTATTTGGGTCACACTAGTTAGTTTTAATTGCTCCAGTATCCGGATACATGTGATAACCTTTAGATTTTTTAAAACTTTGTTAAATTCAAAACAAATATGAAGCTTCATTTATGAATGTAAGCAAACATGATTAGATCAACTTCAAGATGACATGTGTTTGATGCCAAATCCTTTGCGTGTAAAGTTACCGTAACTAATATAAGATACTGACTCTACAGCTAAGAAATAAGTGTTAAGGCATTGTCCCTTGCACATATCTATAGATTTTTTATTAAAAATATATTTACTGAAGTAACTTTTATAAGTGTCATGGGATATAAACCAACAAATGTCGTATTTTTATTATAATTATTTATCAGTTATTTGTTACTACTACTAGCTCCAACACTAATTATATTTAAGAAATAACTTTATGATTAAAATCAGGCGTAAAATGCCTCTATCCAATAGTTAGAAGATCTTCAGCTGTTGGATGTGTTTTGTGTGAACAATGGAGCTAACAGTCATTACCAACAGAACACACTAAGTGTGTTGTGCGCGTGACGGAAATATTTGTATCGACTTGTGAAGTGTATTAATAACACTCAGCATGTTAAATATGTCCTAAATGATTTCAAAACATGGGAAAGACGTGAAGAGCTACCTTTTACCATTAGCAATAAAGTGAGAATTCTCAGCGTACACAAACAGGTTTTCGCAGAAATTGCAATGCTGTTCAGTGAAAACAAATATTATAATTATTAGTATTTGCTCCTCCTTCATCTGTCATATTATGTACACAAAATAATATAGGACTCTAATATTTCATTACTGTTTGTGGTATAACTAATATTGAAATTTTAATATAATATAGTCTCGCTTGAGTCTTGATCCTCAAAAGAGAGCGTTTCATTATTTCAATCTTTGGATTTTACAAACTAATGATAGCTCTTGTACATTGTCGAAGTTTATTGTATTTTTGTAATCTTTATTCCTCTAGTAGGAGACATCAAATTCCAGATACTCGGAGAGTGTGCGTCTATATTCAAGGAAGAGGCAGATAGACAAGCAGTAGGAAACGCTCAGGCAATTACGTCAATCTAGGTTGATATATCTCCAGCAATTGATGTATACAGGAAATCAGATAAAGCCTACTTTTCTCAAAGAGAAAGCTTTCTTTTGAACTTTGAGACATTATCATAATTTAACAGATTACGTGTCGAATGTAGTCAGCCATTTTAGTCTCAATTATTATTTCGTGATCTTTCTGGCATTGCCCAGAAAGAGATAAAAGTAGTTAAAATAGAATTCAATTGGGGTTTTTTTTTAATTTAATATCAATACGTTTCACGTATAACTAGCTATTATTTTTAGAAGCGGGTGTGTGAATTATTATTAAACTAATTATCAATAAAATAAAAAATTATATTCTGTTTGATTCTGCACTTTAATGGTATTGATAATTCAGCAAAGAACTTTTGATAGTTATTTTTCAGGATGTGTACTCGTAATTAATAAAATCGTATAATTTTTATAAACAATGTAGTAGCATGCATCGATTGAAATTTTAATTATTATCGGTATTATAAAATTTCTATTGAGTATTTTTTATTACGGACATCTCTTGACGGGTACACAAAGTTTGTTGGAAAATTCTTACCTAAAAGACTTTCTAAGGCTTTGTTGGGCGCCATCTCAGATTTTTCCCGATACTAAGTTTCTAGCCATCCTGAGTTTGCTTTTAAAAATGAAATTTCTCACTCGATATTATGGGTAACAAACAACTTCATTACATTTTTAAACACCTATAAAATGTTATTATTATGTATATAATATATACAGAAGCGCTCTTACCTGTGTATATTATATCCTTGTAGTGCAAGTAAGCTACGGATAACGTAACACTGTAAACTTTGTGATGTTCTTGGAGAATAGTTTACATCACACTAATATAAAAACACATCCAGTGCTTCGTTAAATTAATTATGGCAACATTTAAATTTAAAGTATTAAAATAAAATATTTTTGAAAATTTTTAATGCAACCAAAAACTCTGAATACAAACAAAACAGGGAAATTATAAAAAAAAAAAAAAAAACTTTTATTCATTCATTTTGGTGTTAGCGCGAGCATTGGCATTTATTTGAATAAATTATTTGACCGGTTGTATTATCACAACAAAAACATTTCAATTATCCGCGACATTCGCATAACTTTTTCAACTTTACAAGTAATAATAAATTGTCGTCGGATCCGGTTATTGCGAGAGATTTGCGTAATTTTTTTTGCATAGTTTTTGTAGAAGTTGATTGATGCGTCATGCGTCATTTTGTAAAGCCCAATAAGCCTGTGTTGTGCTGTGATCGGACTGCAAATATTTACAATTTAATTTAAAAATGTTTTTAGATAGTCACTTGCGAGATATACATTTTTGCGTACCAATACTTTGAATCCCTGCAAAAAGTAATTTGATTGTATTGTCCGCATTTATTGCTTTTTCGGAGGCTTAAAAATATGTTATTATTACGATGTTTATTTACAATAGTTGTATGGGCTTACAATAAGAAGGTGTACGGTTCTCCACTGGTTGTGTGGCTTACAGCATGTGGTTTAGGTGGTAGCATTCACGGGTCGTTATTGAGTTTGTGTATGGAAAAATATGTATACAAAACTTTTTATCGCATGAATATATTTTTAAAAGATTCTTTATGCTATGCTTTACAATACGTCATGTGTCTCTTATTTTGGTTTTGCGCGCAGGTTTTGGGGCTTACGAGGTGTGGCTCATGTGGTAGCGCGTATATGGATTTCTCTTCTTCTTCTGATGCCTCTCCTCAAAAGAGGTTGGTGACATCGAACATATTTCTATCCTGGGCCAGTCTCACGAATTCGGCCGTACTTCCGACTTCTAGCCTTCACGGAATTTTTCTCCTTCCAATGCTCTTTTTTCCTTAGATTTTTCCTTGGACAATCAGCTGGAGGATGCTATATTCACCGTTACGAAAAATGTGGTCGAAATAGGTGACTCTTCTCATTCTTTGCGCATTCTGTACAATACTCTCTCATTTATGCCGCGGTCAACCCATAGCCTCATAATTTTGCATAGAAGCTGTCTTGAGTGTCCAAGCTTCAACTCCACAAAGGAAAACTGAGACGTCATAACACTCCAGCGAGATTTCAGGGTTATATTAGGTGCGCCACTAAGTTTCGGGATTTAACACATAGAAGGCCCTAAGGTGTTTTTTTTTTATAGCTTAGACATCTGTCAATAATAATATCTTTTCTAACAGTAAATAAAAACAGCATTTGCGGGAAGCTTTGCTTTTTTGCTTTAACTGCGGAGGCCACCGGCGAACATACATCATCGAAAACTACCTAATTGGAGTTATCGGCTGATGATGATACGAGAATGCAGAATCCTTTTTTCATTCAACTTAGTGGCGCACAATTTCACGAGCATAGTGCACGAGCACTGAGCGATGGTGATTTGAACGAAGCACGTGTGTGTTTTGCATCGGGTGGGGTGACACGGGTGACACGCCAGAGATCGGGGCAGGATGCGATCGGGTGGCGGCGGGTTTTCCTTTTTAATAATTTGGTGGTCGGCCGCCGAGCCTCCCACTATCGATCCCAATGCGGACTCCAGCCCCGCTGCTCGGTTTTGTTGAACAAGCTGACGTCACGGCGACGCAGGCGCGCGAGCCCGCCACATTTCAATTCACTCAATTGTAACGCCTCAATAAAAAAAAAAGACCCCATGCTAAACACTGACGTATACAATATGTCTAAATTATATCAGCTTATAACATTACGATGAAATTACAGCCGAACTATATGACGTTTGCACTATATGAACTCATTAAATTCACTCGGGTTTGTAACACGTATTTCCTCCCTGTGCACGGCTGCCATTCTGTACCTTGAGTGTTTGTAAAGGTAATGGAGTAGTGGACTTGGAATTGTAGGGGACCAAGTGTCATACAGTCATCTGGATTGTGTCAATCACACCTGATAAATAATTCTGGAGATGCCCCTTATTTTTCGTCGGGACCCTATATAAGTGGCTTCCCCGCGCCTCGAAGCAGTAACCACGTATATTTCTATCCAGTGTAGCTATATTGAATAAATTACGAATTCGCAAATTATTTCGCCAGCCTTCTGATTTTCAACCAATACATCAATCCTGCAACCACAGCATCACATCAACGACATCGGAGACAACAACACTTCTTAATACTTCGGCGAAATTGGTGACCCCTGACATGAAAACTACTACCTGACGGACGAAAAATTACGCGAGTTACAAATTTTCATCACAGCTGGTGAGTTGTACTGCAAAATTCGATGCCTAATCGAGGGTTCTCTCCAGTGTAACTCGACTATCACAACCGGCGCTGCACCAACACCAGAAGCTGCTTCACCACCAGCACCGGAACGGCCACTTCTTAATACTAAAGAATGATTGTAGAGGGATATGCTCTGGAAGTACCTTGCTTGCTGCAGAAGGAGTATCAGATCTAAACACCAGAGCTTTCTAATGAAAGGATTTATAATAATACTATTGGGCAGCAGCAATATAAATCTGCGGTGTAGAAGGACTATACTATTTTCTCCATAGAAAACCATGAATACTGGCTTAGCATGAGTATATGCTCAGTGAGATGGTCGTCAACATCATCTGAAGAAAGGCACTTGATGAATAAGAACACATATTTATATTTACAAAATAACGTTTAGGTACTACTTGCTGACAGCTGGTCTTTAATTGTATAAATGTATTAAACAGTGTGTTCAAAGAGAGTATCGGGTATTTGTTAGTTCAGTAAAACAAAAACTAATTACAATCAAGTATTTTTTTTATTGTTGATTATAATAAAACAAAATGGAAAATTATTTCGAAAAGATGATGTTATCCAAATGGTGACAGTTACGCGCTGCTGGCACTCTTCTTATCTGGAACGAAGATTGCTGATAACCCTCGATATTGCTTCCATTTCTGATCTGATGTTTTGTTTCAATTCCGTTAGGTTCGTCGGATTATTCTCATAAACCCTACTTTTAAGGCGGTGGTCCCCAACCCTGTGCCCGCGGGCGCCATGGCGCCCGCCGACGATTTTACGTGCGCCCGCCGCTCGCCGACCACAATTAAAAAAATATTTATGTTTAAAAAAAAAATATTAAAAAAAAAAAAAAAAATTTAGTAATCAAAAAAAAAATTAATTAAACAGTGGGCGAAAAATTAGAACGCCATTGGAGTTTGTGGGTTTTGAAAATATTTTCGGTTTAGGACAGGTACCGACGGGCAATAAAATTATTTTTGCCGAGCGTCGACGGGACAATAATCTTAATTGGATTTACAAATCAGCGTCTGGTTTAGGGCGGCTAGTTACCTGAGCGGGCCAAATGTTTATGAAATAAACTATTGATATTCATTATATTTATGCATTTTGAAATAAACAAAATCACACCGACGTACCTTTTGGAGCTTAAGGGCCTAGTCTGCATAATCGAGTTTTTTTTATCATTTTCTAGTCCGTTTTGCGAAAAATCCATTGCACCAATCGAAAAAATTTAAATGCAAAAAGTTTGATACATTCCTTCTTTCGAATAAAATATATTTTTATATCTTATAAATTTACTATTAATATGATAAAAAAAACAATTCCGATTGTAGGAATTTGGAGATTCATCTGGCCCATTTTACAAGAGTCCTAAACATTTAAAAGTTTTTTTTTTAATTGAAATTAAAAGATTAAATATAAACCATGTGCGCAATATTATTTTAAAAATTAAAAAAAAAAAATCATTAACAAACTTAGGTTTTGAAAAGTCGTCATTTTATCCAATTTTTCAACATCTTCAAGATTTTATTTTACCCTTAAAATGGACGTTAATTAAATAATAAAAAATAGATAAATATAATTTATAGTTTTTTCTCTGTAAAAAAATCAACTTTCGATATAGCAAAATAAAGTGACAATTAAATTAATCAAATGTCCAACTAGGTGTGCCACAAGTTTCTGGTTTTTTTTTATCAATGAAAAGTGGATAATTTAAAAAAAAATACTATAATAAAAATAGTTTATTCAAAGTATCGTCCCTCGCTAGCTACACATTTTTGCCATGTCTCTGTCAGTACACGAATACCGTGACAATAAAATGACCGTCGGACCGAAACCATTCATCCCACCAATTTTACACTTTTTGGCTAAGTGTAGCCCAGCCAATCCATAATATATTATAAAAAAAAATTATTGCTTTAATATGTAGTAAGCGCCATCTATATGTGAAAGCCAAAAACTTAGTAGCGCTTCTAGAAAATCTATTTTTCTTTTTTTTTTTTTTTTTTTAGCTGGGCTTTGGAACTACAAACACAAATGGCGCCCGCCGCCCGACCGGCGGGCGCCATTTGTGCTCTTGGGTCCTAAAAGGTTGGGGACCCGTGTTTTAAGGTATCCCCATACGAAATAGTCAAGAGGGCTAAGGTCGGGGCTTCTGGGAGGCCAGTTGATGTTACCTCTACGTGAGATGACCTTATTAGGGAATACTTCGTTAACAGCTTTAATTGGTTGATTTGATGTATGGCAACTTGTTGGAACCACGTTCTTGAGTTGAAACCTTGAAACTCTTGCAACTCTGGGGCCAAAAATTTTCGCAGCATATCGCAATAACGGTCTTGGACACCCTACATATGAACGCATACACAAACAATTCATTCATTCCTCTGCCTCCCTTCCCTTCCATTCATCTCTGACATTCGTCCCTATCTGTCTAAGGAGACACTGGAATTCTGACCAAGAAATGAAAGTTAGAATTGGGACAGCGAGTAGTACATTCAACAACTCGAGGAAAGTATCACGTGCCAGAGACGTAACATTGAAAACTCGCTAGAGATTCCCGAATATTATTTTGTTTCTGTTCTTCATCGCGGAATTGAGGTGTTGCGAAAAACGTGGCTTTATATGGGAATCCTTAAAGTACCATGGGCTGGCCGCGGCACAAATGAGAGAGTCTTGCACAGAATGCGCAAAGAAAGAGAACTCCTGATGATGGCAAAAAATCGGAAGGTCTCCTATTTTGGCCGTAGTTTTCGAAACAATTAGTAATGTTGATTTTCCATGGAAAAATGAGCATTGGAAGGAGGAAACTTACGTGGATGCGAAATTCACGCCAGTGTGTGGAAGTCGGAAGTACAGTCGACTTGGTAAGACTGGCCCAAGAAATATATGTTTAGCGAGATGGAGAGGCACGCGAAGAAGAAGATTTCATTTCGTATCTTACAATAAATCACTCAAATGATACTCCTTTATTTTAAATGTGTATAAAAAAAATACTGTATTAATGTTGACACATTATACGCTTGAGATTGTCTAAGAATTGTTTAAACATAAAAAAAATATTTTTTATAATAAATAACTCTTAACATTTACATAAAATATTTATTAACATTAAATGATCTTTTGATTAAAATTGATCATATATACATTTCAATTAAAAGTCCCTAGATTCGCGTATTACGATTGGGGCACATTGAAATTAGTTTTGAAATTTAATTTGCGGTATCCTTATTGAAATCTCGTGACAGGATAATGGATTTACCTGGATAAAGCTTTATTTTTTTGTATTCGCAGCATTGAACCGGTTTTACAGACTTCTTTATAAATAGTAATTTATTCATTAAAAACATATCTTGAATGAATAATGCCTTTTGTAATTTAAAGGAAATCGAAATAATAAATCGTTAAAATTTTATTTATATTCAATTTGTAAATAAAGAAAACGCTACAGTTTACGTTAACCGAAAAGGGTTATTTTTATATGTGTGAGAATTATTTATATTTGACGGAGGTTTATGGGAGGTTGATTGATTGAAAACGATTGTTTAGGTCTTTAATACTTGATAATCGGTTTTTTTTAATTGTGTTATAAATAAATTAAATTTTTAAAAAAATATTTATTTTATTTTTTCGTTAATTTCCAAAATATTTTTATTAATAAGTAAGCTGCAGTAGTACCATTAAAAACTTTTCCAAGAACGTTATTACCAAAACTGTAGCGTGGATCTTAAAATACTTTAAATATGTTTATTTTATAAAATTATAGTTACATTAAATTAATTAGAATATTTTTTTATTCATTAAAATATAGAACCTGCCTATGGTTATATTGTTCAATGATTTTCAATCTGTAAACAATATATTACTAGGCTTAGCGAGTATGAAGTGCTATAATCGCAAGGAAAATATTAAAGTAAATATCTTAATTTAATTTAAATTATTTTTCTCAAGATACACTTATGGAATTTCCTACATCATAGATTCCTAAACTGGTATATATCTATATCGTAAATGGGGGTCCATTATATATATTTTTATGTAATACATAATTATTTATTAAATAATAAAAATGTATAAAACTGCGTAAGAAGGTAGGTTGAATTAAAGCAACATGTATTTCTTTACTTTTACAGTACTTCTATGCCAGCTTTTATAACTTTTTGAAAGTGATAAATTTGTAAAGGGTTTTACGCAAATCAGAAAAAATCGCCACGTGGTCTACGGGACAAAAAAGTTTGGGGACCACTGCCCTTCGCCAGTGAAGCATGACAATTAGCGATTACACAGCACGACAATAAAAAATAGACTGAAATTGTAAACAAGCCGCGAGTCACGCTCGCGGATTGTTGTGAAATTCTCGATGAAAATATTGTTGCAGTTGGGGTGGGCATCGATGGAATATCTTCAGTACGAGCTGGACATCCAAATAGCCAGTTTATTAAATCATGCGCGTGTGAATTGACTATATTTTTCGCGATATCGCACATCTCGTCTGCTTTAAACGAAACGAACATGCAATGCGATTTTTACGGTATTATCTATATTTGTGTTTGCGCGTGTCTTATTTCTCATACTTATTTGTCGAATTTACAGTGTCGTCGTGTTTTTGTTAGCCTAGAGTGCATTTTGATTTTTTAGTGTCACGTATGCATCGATTCCAATATTTGGTGCAGTACTGTGTTTGATATAACATTCTATGCAGAGTCGGCTACCAAAGCAGATTTAGGTGAGTAATGTGGCGTTCACATCTCGATTTTCATATTATAGTTTCAAGCTAGCTTGCCTGCTGGAGATGGGGTCCGAAAATTTTCGCTCTAGGAATCTGCAGGCAATGGTCTAACAACGGTCAATGGATAGGCTCAGTTACTACATTCAGCAGACCACCTGACAACAAGGCACACACCCCGCAAATTTAGTTGTTTGTGTACGCGGGTTTAACACAGCGTACTTAATTGTTTCTTCAGTTCACGGAATCAAAACTTAAGTAGATTTATAGCCGCCATTACTGTCGGCACGTGTAAACATCTCACGTGACCTCCGGGGGTCCGGGTGGTTCTGAGGTGGCGTGCTCTGAAAGTATAGTACGAAACGCGACGCTCGGAATCTTGCCGGGGAGCACATGGTTGGCGGCGGCGGCGCTTGTACCCTGACGCCAGCGTGCGAAGAAAAATATATGGCCGCCCGATTGAAGCTCTGACTTCTGCGCCAAATAGCCTACAACAATAGTTAGAATACACTTAAAAATAATTTTAAAAAATGTGACATTTAATTTTTTTACTGTGACCTATACAACAGCTCACAGAAATTTAATTTGGAATTTTTTTGGGAAGATTGACAGCTCTAAGTATGCAACCATTTTCCTTCTTCGTTCCTGATGAAGTACATCAGCACGACCGCTGCCAATCATGTCGATCTTCGAAAATACTCCGAAAGTCGCGTTCAGTGTTCTACTGTGAAGACACGTAATTAATGGCGGTCAAAATAAAATTATGTTTTGATTCAGGAGATGATTCAATAATTAAGTAAGTAATACTTTTTCCAGACCTTTTCTTCGAATAAAAACTGACCCACTGCACTTTTTACCATATGAAAACCACTAACAGACGTAGAGATGTATTCAGTGAGAAGGTCACCAAACACCTGTGATGAGAGGTAACTGAAGAAGTGGAACTTGCTGTCCGTTCTATGACCGTTGCGTTTTTGTATAGCCAGTTTCAAAAGGACGGTAAACATTTTGAGATAAAAATAATATTCAGTTGATCATCTGCTCCTCGGGGTAGATCCCGAGTGTCGCGTTTCGTACTGTACTTTCCAGGTCCACTCCATGGTGAGTCTCGGCACGTGATTAACGACCTCACTTCCGTTTCCTTAGATGCTTCCGATAGCACCTGGGCCCCATTTGCGTGCCGTACACCTGTTGAACGAAAAGCCATTCTCACGGGCAAGCGTTTAGACTTATTGGCAATCATTACTTCCTACTCCATAAAAATGTTGAACAATCCGCACGTACTGTAACCACGAACTCCATGCTTTCAAATTAAACTACTTATCGCGATCTTAAAAAAGTGAAATGACGACTTTCACGCGTTTATGAGTACGTATTTTTATTAAATAATTTATTTTATAAGACTATTAACCATTAATTACACTGATGTTTATTTTCTAGTACTGTTTTTTTTTCGGTTCTCTATTTTTTATGATTCATGGTTTTTTCTATCTTATACCTTTCTGAGTCAAATAAATAATACAATAATAAATTTTGAATATTAATTTGAAACTTAACTCATTGTAGTAATAACTGATATGCGTTTATATCGACTATTACTACAATTATCATCTTCTGAACCTTCTCCATTCTGTTGCTTGTGTATGGCTGCCGTTCTATGTAATGAAGAAGTGGACTTGGAATGATTGTGGAGGGATGTGTTCTAAAAGTATCTTGCAGAAGGAATATCAGAGCTTTGTAAGGAAGGAATGGATTTTATAAAAATATTATTGGGCAGCAGCAATACGAATACCTTTCCTTCGAATATGTAACTGTGGTATAAAAAAACCCGAGGACTCGCTACAAATATGTTCAATGAGATGGTCACTAACCTCCTTTAAAGATCTATCTATCAATCCATTATATCTGCCAAGGGGTGCAGATTTTAAAAATGCGCCTCCGTGCCTCCCGAAAGAGTAATAAAGGTACATCGATAGGCTTTTATTCGAGGAGAGCGTTCGTTTTTTCCTCGATGAAGACTAATTAGGGTGCCTAGAAGGTTCACGCACCTGTAAATTGATATATTCTGAACACCGTCTCTTCACTAATGAGCTAATTTACTAAATTCACTGATGTCACCAGGTAAAGTGATATATTTGTTATTTAATTACAACTAAAGGATCTAACCTAACCTAACCTAACCTTTAGGATCGTTATCTGTTTTTAAATAAAAAAAAAAACAAAGCTTTTGAATACATTTAAATATATATTAATTTTTAATGAAAAAAATGTAACTAGAAGGTGCGTCGAAAAATATTTTGCTTTTTTTTGCAAATCGTAAATCAGTGAACTGTTATATATTATTTTCTTATTTTTTGTAATTTTAATAGCACAGCAATTTTTTGTTACAAAATGTTGGTAAATTATGTTTTTATTGGAAAGAGATATTCGAGTTTTTAAAACTAGCTCTTTCGGTTTGCAAAGCATGCAAAGCTTCGAGGAGGAAAACTTATACAATGTAGTGTTACTATAAATCAAAGTTTATAAAGAAAAGACCAGCTAAGCGGAGAAAATAAATTTAAAAGACAAGCTTATGAAAAACACGAAAAATAATTTTCTCTCTTAGATAATTTCTTTTGCTTTCTATTAGACTGTAAAACAATGCTTTTCCGTAAACCGTTTTAAAATATGAAATTTTCCCAAAATATTTACTTTATATCAGTCAAAAATATGATTTTTCAGCATATCGGAATGAAATGAAAATATTTAAAAAAACTTATGTTTCTGCGTTTAATTATCGCGTCATGGTCCAGTGGCTTCATCAGTTATTTAGTTACATATTAAAATTATACAATCCGTGTTTAACGAAAGAGAAAACCTTATCTTATTTGTTGTAGGCTTAATTTTTTTTTGATGTGTACAAATAACCACGGTAAATACGTAATAAGCCGGATAAAGTTGCAGCACCTTTGTTAACTTGCCTATTTTACACTTCCGGTCTACTACTCTTACAAAAAATATAGACTTATTAATTGAATTATTTTATTTTATGTTCACTATGGTGTGTGGCTGTAGCCCTAATCCTGTGCGCAGGTTGTGGGGCTTACAATATGTGGCTTAAGTGGCAGCATACATTGATTTCGTTACTGAGTTTGTGTAGGGGATACATGTGTAGAAATTATTGCCTTCTTCTTCTAGTGACTCTCCTCATAAGGAACGGTGACCTTTTCCTGGAATATACATCTTCCCCTCAATAATTAGGCCGTACTTTCGACTTCCTACTACTGGCGTGAATTCCGCACCATTTTTCCTTGGAAAATTGGCTGGAGGATGCTTTATACATTGTTTTGAAAAATATGGCCAAAATAGGAGACCTTGCGCTTTTTTAACCATCATCAGGAGTTCTCGGCCTTTGCGCATTCTGTGCAAGACTCTCTCATTTGTGACGCGGTCAACTCGAGGTATTTTAAGGATGCCCATATAAAGTCACATTTCTGAAGCCTCAGCTTTTCGTACAGTAGCTGTCAACCCTTGCCAGCGTAAGCCATATTTATTTGTTTATAGCATATCAAGTACACCGCGTTACACACACGAGACACGCCGAATGGCGAAGAGAGTTGGAGAAGTCGTAAGTTCGTCACTCGAGAACTGCGTCCGGCGCGCGGTCCGCTCAACAGATGCCGGTAGTGCCGCTCGCGACTAGGGATGTCCCCGACTCTCGCTCACGACGGCTCACGACGGCTCACGCACGCAGAGCACTTGAGTGTCACAGAAGCTTCGACTCCATAAAGGAAAACTGAGACGACATCACATTTGGTGAATCTCTTGAGCATAGTACTTTCATGATTAGGCACATTAGTTCATACATAGAAGATGATTTAAAGAAACTCTCAGAAAAATATCATCGTGATTTGAGTGATATTTTTCTGAGAGTTTCTTTAAATCATCTTCTATGTATGAACTAATGTGCCTAATCATATTGGTAATAATATAATAAACCCGTAATGGGTAATAAATACGCATCTGATTGACGTCCAATCCAAGAAATAAGACATACGCATAGTACTTTCCTCAAATTGGTATTATGACTGCTTATTAAAGATTCAAGTATTTGGGCAGCCGGTTGAATGAGAACTGATATCCTGACCAGGAAATTAAAGTGAGGATTGAAACAGCATGCTGTACGTTCAATAATTTGAGAAAAGTTGTATGCTCAAGAGACAACCCTGAAATTTCGATGGAGATTCACTAAGTGTTATGTCGTCTCAGTTCTCAGGACACTCAAGATCGCAAGTATGGTATCCTCCAGCTGATTGTTCAAAGAAAAATCGAAGGAAAAAGGGGCATTGGTAGAAGGAAGTTCACGTGGATGCGGAATTTGCGCCAGGGGCTGGAGATCGGAAGTGTAGCCGGACAGGTGAGACTGACCCAAGATAGAGGCAAGTTCAAGGAAATGGTCACCAACCTCCTATGAGCAGAGACAACAAAAAGAAAAGATAGGAATAAACATACTGTAATTTAAGTTTTAAGCAAAGGAAAAAAGAATATGCGTGCTAGAAGTATAGAAAGCTTATCAATGCCTGGTCTTAGTCGGCTTAGATGGCTTGAAGTCGGGAGTATAGCCGGATCAGGAAGACTGGCTCAGGATCAATATATATGTTCAGTGAGGTGAGCCTCTTTTGAGAAGGAGCACCCGAAGAAGTAAATACTCTAGCACGAACAGTGAAGCTAGAAGGTCATTCATATTGGATTTTCCTTTTATGTTTATAAAAGATAGCCGCGGAGCAAATGGGTGGAAACTGGAACGATTCATTTTTTTGATGATAGATCTACTGGTACACACCAGAGACCAAGGAACAGTCGAAACAGTGGTCTTCACCCGGCGAACGTGCTCCGAAGAAGGCGAAGACTGTCCTATCGGCCGGAAAGGTGATGGCCACCGTTTTCTGGGATTCACAAGGTGTGATCTACATTGACTACCTGGAGGAGAGCTCTACTACAGGGCTCACAGGGCTCTACTATGCCGAATTATTGGGCCGATTCGACGCCGAATTGCAGAAAAAACGGCCCATTTCATCATGACAACGCACCGGCTCACACCTCCGCCGTCGCCACGGCGAATAGCACTACGAACTCTTTAACCATCCACCGCATTCTCCAGATTTGGCCCCGTGCGATTTTTTTTTGTTTCCAAACTTGAAAAAGTCGCTCGTCGGGCAGAAATTTGAGTCGAATGAGGAGGTCATCGCCGCCACTTGCATTTGCAGACCTCGAGAAAACGTATTTTTCAGATGGGTTAAAGAAGTTGGAGCATCGCTGGGTCAAGAGACTATTTTGAGAAATAAATCGCCACTTTTCCAAAATTTCCGCCCTCGTATATATATATATATATATATATATATATATATATATATATATATATATATATATATATATATATATATATATATATATATATATATATATATATATATATATATATACATATATATATATATATATATATATATATATATATATATATATATATATATATATGTATATATATATATATATGTGTGTGTGTGTGTGTGTGTATGTGTGTGTGGGTGTGTGTGTGTGTGTGTTATTTTTGGGCGATTTGAAAGATCAGCTGAGTGAGCTGTCGTGAGCGTGCGTGAGCGCCGCCCTAGCGGGCCCGCGCGTGAGCCGCCGGGCGAGTCAAGTTCAGTACATTGCGACAGCCCGCTAATGGCACATGCTTGTCACGGGTCCAGGTCGCCGCCCGGCGTGACAGCCGGCCGCCCCCGCGGAGCCCCCGGAGCCCCCGGAGCCCCCGGAGCCCCCGGAACCCTCGGAACCCCCGCGGCGGGTCAACAAGTGACCAGAGACCACCTTCCATTCCCGCACCTACCCCTAATTTACTAACCAAACTGATACTTGCTACCGACGATCAACTAATCGCCAGTGAATATATTTACTTTTCAACAAACTCCAGTGAATAAATAAATACTTCATTCCAGTTTATACAAGTACGTGAGTTTATATTTAAATTTGACACTGTGCATAAATTTTTGATCAAATATTCGTTTGCTTTTTATAGCGAGCTTATTAAATTTTATACTTCCAATTAGCATTACGCTTAGTCGAATATGTATCCAGCGGGATTGAGTGCCTCTTAGCGCGTACCGTTTCCAATTTTCGCTTGTAAATATTGCGCCAAAAATTAATCAAGCTTGTATCGGGCAGGCGATATTGACAGGTGATAGAACCTCGATGTCGATAAGCGGGAGGCGATCGAGGTGCGATTCGTTCAGTTTTTAATCCGAGTAATTTATATCGGGGCGGGCGCCCCAACCTAACCTACCCCCGGAACCGCCGCATTTGGGTGAAGTGTAAAATCAAGTTCAGTAGACCTCAACAGGGCGCCGAGGGAGGACGTCGCGACGCCGGGACAGACGCCTCTGCCGGCAGGCTCAACAATACATAACCTACTTCAAATTTGCGGCAAACCGACTGCCCATCAGATGACCCAGTGTACATATATTACTACCTGTGATCGTGCATTTCAAATAATACTAAACATGCGGGTTTGAATACGGCGAGCGAGGATGCTGTGTGTTGTTAAATAACGATTTGAGCTTTCTTATTTTGTTTGAACGACAGCTGTAAATTACTGCAAAATACATTGTAACATTTTTGACAGTGCCGAAATGTAACGACACATTTCCGAGCTTTTAATAAATGTGAACTATTTTAGTGTCACGATCAATTGAAAACATATCATGTTGTAATATTCAGTTAACAGAATATGTGTTGTCATCGCATTAATAATTGAAGCTTTTGCTTATCAAAGTTGTAAGGGGCTAATTGTGTTGAGTGATTTTAGGTTAGATCGTATCGTGACAATAGATGTACTGTACAATGTAATGAAGCAGACCCGAACTCGGTCCCGAACGGAAATCTCAAGACAAAGCGAGCGTTTGACAATAGAGAGTAGACAATAAATAGAAAAGTAAATTAGTGAAAAACAACACGACGGGTCATTAATCAAAGTTGGGCAGTTATAATAAGAAGTGCCCTTGAAAACGAAAAATAAATCTTTACTTAAACAATACGTATTTTTGGTATGTAAACATTTCGAATGCGATGTAAACTGAACGAATGAGATGATCGAGCACATATCGGTAAATCTCTCAGCGAAGTGCATAAATCAAGTACGTGTTTCGAGGCGGATTGATTTATTTGGATTATTGAAGATCTAACGGGACTCGACAAGGAGTAAAGAAACACTCTGCTGAAAATCCAGTGTGAGTATTGAAAAATTCAAATTCAGTTGATCAAAATAAACAGGCAATTCATCTTAAAATTATAAGATATATATAAAATGCGATTTATCATCTTTCTTTTATGTATATGCTGTACGCTATTTGTACACTTGGTCTTTTGAAATTGTGCAGTCGGATGTTTGATTAAAGTTTCAGCATGCATAGATTAAATTTACTGTGGCTTTAATATTACATGAACTCAACTATGTCTGTTAACTTTGGAAGTATGAAATATAAACAGCAACTCTTTTCAGAAAGCTCATGAAAATACAACTGTATGAAAATCTCATCTCCTAGTCAGCGTAGATCTAGCTACACAGGAATATTTTACTACCCCAAGTGTGGCATAGAACCTCACTCCTTTCGTTATGCGAATATTAATAAATTCCTGTAATATATGCAAATCATTGCGAGTCTCGAGATAGTGATATTCACTATTAAAATAAGACCAGCATAATCTCGAATACATGCCATTTCCCGGAAGATACAGATATCTACGAAACTTCTAAATCTGTTCGAAGTTTTTCTTTTCTCAGTTAATCTGCATAGAAATAGCTTACTACTCGTTCCAACTGTAAAATAAATTTCACGGCATTGTTGTTGGTGAAAATACTTTGAATTAAACATAAAAAGGCAGTTATTTAAATACGCAATGTTATAAAAAGCTTTTAGTCTTCATAGAATTAAATTTTGGAAAAAAAGTTTGCATCTAACGGCGAATATGATCTTTCATGTATACTTCACGTCATAATTTTATTTATTTAAAACGAAAAAAATAAATTTTAGTTGCAAAGACCCCTATTCGCGAGATCTGTAGCATATAACTATGAATCTCAAAAATATCCATGCTTCCTAAAAAATTTCAACAGCTCACGATTTTCCGCTTTTACATCATTTGAACATGAACCAGTCCAAACATTTGTTATAGGTATTCTATAAATTAGGCGGGTTTTAAGTTTCACAGTGTGATCTAAGGTTGCGATTCTCTTATACAACGTTTTGTCTTACCTAAGGTCTGTAATACCTGCAGGAGAGGGTTCAGTGAGGCTTTGTGTATAAAAAAACCAGTCAAAATATCTGCATAGGTATTCCATAAATTTGTAATCTACGGTTGCCATTATTTCATAGCATGTTTTTCCTTATCTAAGGTCTCAATGCCTGCAGATGAGGGTTCGGCGAGGCCTTGTGTTTAAACAAACCAGTCAAAATATTAATCAGTAGTACAGCGGGATTTGAAATCTACGGTTACAATTCTGACAGTACGTTTTTCCTTACCTAAGGTCTGCAATGCCTGAAGGTGAGGGTTCAGCGAGGCCTTGTGTTTAAAAATACCTGTCAAAATATTAATCATAAGTACAGCGGGATTTGAAACCTACGGTTACAATTCTCTGACAGTACGTTTTTCCTTACCTAAGGTCTGAAATGCCTGCAGGTGAGAGTCCTGAAAGAATCTGTCAAAATATTTGTCATATGAATGGCGGGCCTTAAGTTTTTCAGGGTGATCTCCAAGTTGTAATCAGCTGATGGCGTGTTTTCTTTTGCCCAAGGTCTGCGATGCCTGCAGATGAGGGTCCAGCAAGGCTTTGTGTTTAAAAAACCTGTCAAAATATAAATCATACGTACAGCGGGATTTGAAATCTACGGTTACAATTCTCTGACAGTACGTTTTTCCTTACCTAAGGTCTGCAATGTCTGCAGGTGAGGGTCCTGAAAAAACCTGTCAAAATATTAATCACAAGTGCAGCGGGATTTGAAGTCTACGGATACAATTTTCTGACAGCATGTTTTTTCTTACCTAAGATCTGCAATGCCTGCAGGTGAGGGTCCTGAAAAAACCTGTCAAAATATTAATCATAAGTACAGCGGGATTTGAAGTCTACGGATACAATTTTCTGACAGCATGTTTTTTTCTTACCTAAGGTCTGCAATAACTGCAGGTGAGGGTCCTGAAAAAACCTGTCAAAATATTTGTCATATGTATGGCGGGCTTTAAGTTTTTCACGGTGATCTCCAAGTTGTAAGCAGCTGATGGCGTGTTTTCTTTTGTCCAAGGTCTGCGATGCCTGCAGATGAGGGTCCAGCGAGGCGTTGTGTTTAAAAACACCTATCAAAATATTAATCATAAGTACAGCGGGATTTGAAACCTACGGTTACAATTCTCTGGCAGTAAATTTTTCCTTACCTAAGGTCTGCAATGCCTGCAGGTGAGGGTCCCAAAAAAACCTGTCAAAATATTTGTCATATGTATGGCGGGGTTTAAGTTCTTCAGGGTGATCTCCAAGTTGTAATCAGCTGATGGCGTGTTTTCTTTTGCCCAAGGTCTGCGATGCCTGCGGGAGAGGGTCCCGAAAAACCTGTCAAAATATTTGTCATATGTATGGCGGGGTTTAAGTTCTTCAGGGTGATCTCCAAGTTGTAATCAGCTGATGGTGTGTTTTCTTTTGCCCAAGGTCTGCGATGCCTGCGGGAGAGGGTCCAGCGAGGCGGTAGCGAGGCCCCCCAGCCATGTCGGAGCGCGGGCGCTTCAGCCGCGTGTCCCCCTCGCCGGGCCGCGGCAAGGCGCCGCAGTATGGCTACACGCCTTGCCCCCGCTCCGAGGAGGTGGGCACGGAGTTCCTGACGGGGGTCGCATCTCCGGCTTACGACGGTGAGCCACCATGCAACCTTTATCTACTTAACAATATAACAGTACACACACACGAAATTAAAAAAACTCGGCCACATGTTGCTAAATCGGTTAAAACCTATTTGGAAAACAGTGGATGGGAAGTTCTGCCTCACCCGCCTTATAGCCCAGACCTTGCCCCTTCCGACTACCACTTGTTTCAATCGACGCAGAATGCCCTTTCTGGAATACGCTTCACTTCTGAACAGGGTATCAAAAATTGGCTTGATTCTGTCTTGGCTTCAAAAGACGAACAGCTCTTTTGGGATGGAATCCATAATTTGCCCGAAAGATGGGAAAAAGTATTAAGACAATACTTTGAATAAAATATATTGTACCAATTTTTTTATAATAAAGCTCCAATTTCACGAAAAAATCCTAAAAAATTAATGCACACACCGTATAGTATGATTATTATCCTTGAACAAATATCACAGGTGTGCATTTTAGTTTCAAATCAAATCACAGCTTATTTTATTTCTAATAACCAAACTACTTATATGCGTATCATTTCGAAGTTGCTGTATAATAATTGCAAACCTCCCCGTTCTCCCCAATCTGTTGCTTGTGCATGTCTGCCATTCTGTACCCTGAGTGTTTGTAAAGGTATTGGAGTAGTGGACTTGGATGTGCTCTAGGAGTGCCTTGTCAAGGTGGGCAGGACTCTGCAGAAGCAATATCAGATCTAAATACCTGAGCTTGGTAAGGAAATGATTATATAATAATGTTACTAATATGATTAGTTCACACATAGAAGATGATTAAAGAAATTCTCAGAAAAATATCATCTTGATTTGCGAGGCATTTGAACCCACATCTCCAGGCTTACATGGCCGGTGTACTGACCATTGTACTAACGAACCACATCCATTAATTGAGACGATATTTTTCTGAGAATTTCTTTAATCATCTATGTGTGAACTAATGTGCCTAATCATATTAGTAATAATATCATAAACCCGTAATACATAATAAATACGCACTTGATTGACGCACGTTCAATCCAAGAAATAGACATACATATATAATAATGCTATTGGGCAGCAGCGGTATGCAAACTTTTCCTTCCAATATAAAACTGCGGTGTAGAAGGCCCCGAGGACCCACTACATTATTTTATCCTTAAGAAAACCATGAATACTGGCTCAGCATGAGTATGGTTGTGTGCAATTCAATCGATTAACAAATGAAATCACGAGAAAAACACCTATTTTTTGCAAGACAAAGATAAGATTAAATCGGCGCAGTAGCTTAATTGGCAAAGAGCACGGGGCCGTAATAAGAGTGGAAATGTAGGTTTGTACACACCTGTGCCATAAAAAAATCGTGGATTTTATCGCCGTTTCACGAATGAGTCAAAAACTACTTTTTAGACAAATCTTCTGTACTACCTTATAACATTTTTTGACAGATGATGTTTAAAAAAATTATATGTGAGAATGGTGTAAGAATTTCAGAGATATAAATAAAGTTCAAAGCTATGCATAATATTAAGTATTATTCTGTATTTTAATGTTTTACGTGTAGGGTATAATAAAAAGCGACGTCTCTCTTATAAAGCTTTGGAGGTTGTATGTTAATGAGCCCTGATGCCGCTTTAATATGCCGGACTAGAGGACATCACATCCTGGAGGCTGCCGGATTAAGGATGTTACAATGTCGGGCGTTGTTCCGTCACATCCGGCTGAAAAATACTTCACTACGTTAAATCCCATCATGAAAGAATATTTAATACATTTAAAATAGCCCACTTACTGCATTTTGTGTTTTAATTAAATCAATAATGTTTGCAAGTCATCGAATTTTCATTCAGCAACAATTAAACGGTTACAAGGTTTCAGACAACGATTTTTGTATAAAAACAGGGTCACGGTTACAAAAAAAAAATTAAAGCCTCAGACAGTGATAAACAGGGGGTGCCAATTCAAATCTCATATTTGTCCTGAAAAAAATTTAAGTTTTTACCGTCGTTTCACGTGTGAATCGTTGTCATGTCGTTAATCTGTTTTTTTTATGTTTATCAATGCTCAAATAGTTGAAAACTATAATAGTCAGAAAAAATAGAAGGCCGCAAGTAAAAAGGCAGTCATAAAACGATTGGATTGATTTAGTGGAGTATTTACCTTTTTTTACATGGGAAAAACGAAAAAAAACCTGGATAAGATAATTTTTTTTTAGTTCTTGTATTTTGTAAAAAACTTGACTTGAATGTCTGAAGCCTTTCTAATGTGTAGCGTTAATAACCAGGTTTTTATTGAATCGTTGTGAGTATAACGCAGTTTTCTCAAAGGGTAGTATAGGCCTCGGGGGTAAAGGAGGGACGCTGAAGAGCAACAAAAGAAACGCTAGGGGAATCTTGAAAATTTCCGGATAGTAGTATCGTTATTTTTTTAATAAAACTCAATGCAAAAACTGATGAAAATAACTTTAAAAAATATTCTTGAAAATTAACAGTGAACATCCTGAATATAAAGTGATACTTGAAATTTTTTGCTTATAGAAAACATAACTTCCATTACTGAAAAAAATATTACCAGCAACATCAATTGTATTTATTTTTTCACACATATTTTCATTGTGATTAAATGTACATGAATTATGTATAGAAATTCCAAAAATACAGATAACACAAAAAGTCTTTTAATGCGGCGAGGATGTCTTGCTCATCTTGAGTCTGCGGTTCTATTAATAGTTTGGCCTTTTAGATGTATCCAAAATAAGGTCTAGAGGTTGCGTCACATTTTCATTACTCTTTACATTACGTTTCTCGTACAAAACCGATTGCTAACTAGAGCATATCTAAAACCAGCTGAAAATTACTTAAATCATATTCACTTTTAATATAATAATTGTATGTGTTTAAATAAACGCACTTTTAATTGTCATTGAGGTGTGGGTAAAAAAATATTCAATAATAATTTTTAAGTAATCGGTTTGTAATGTAACATCAAAATTAAAATATTAATATTTTTTATCATCCAGTCAAAAGTAAGTGCTTACAGCAAGTTTTATCATTCTTTCAGTCCAAGAGGCGGTGCTTAGCCTTAACTCGTAAATACTTAGAAGTATTTTTCAGGTTTGTCTTTAATATTATTTTCAGGCTTACTTTACTATGGATTTGTAAAGCTTACATTATATCTCAGTGGAAACATTAGTGGTTGTGAACATCAGTACAAATATCATTTCTTCTAACTTTCTTATTGCATGATATACTCTCTTCATGTTTGGTGCACTCGAAGTGCAAACACTAAAATCTAGTCATATTCGCGTTGCAGGCTTCTCCAAGTTCTCCAGATCCAAGTTTCAATTCCCAATATTTTTATGTCTGTATATTTCTCATCGCATAAATTTTCTAAGCCAAGAGAGCGCTGTAAAAATTTGTTCTGGTTTTGCAAACAATGTAATCTTACAAATTCTCACTGCGAGCAACAAGATTGGTTTTACTGTCAGCGCATATCGTAATATTTCTCTAAAATATTTTGCATGCGATGGAGAAATACTAATAATTTTAGAGTACAAAAGAAGAATCATATGAAAAGATCTGTTGAAATATATTAAAAGCTATGTAAGCTGTGTTTATACAAAAGCGTTTGATAGCTTGCATAAATTTTTTTTATAACAACCGTATTTATTTAAAGACAAACATATTTTTAGATAAAACCTCTTTATAACTTGCAATTCTGAATCCTTAATAAATTTGATCAGAGTTTAAAAAAGAAATTGATGCTGACTCATATTTGTGTGCAATGAATCTTATGTTCGTAAGGAGTATATGAAGTTTACAGGGAGATCTAAATTTAGTACTACACCTTAAAACCACTTTCCAAGATTTCCAATTTCCCAGTACATGGCATGGTAACCCATTTGCAAAAGGCTTTTAACCCTTTGATTTTCGACGTGAATTAAGGGTAATTTCTTATTTAATTATTTTAAAGTCACATATATATAAGACGTGGATTGTCCCGTGTATATAGAGCGTAATATATTTATTGCAAGTAACAAACTAAAAATAGTTTATAAACCACGAAGCCGCTTTGTAGTCCAGTGACATACAAACTCGCTTAAAAGTTCATATCCGGGTAGTGCAATAAGTTTTTTTTTTTTTTGAACAAAATGTGGTTTTGAGCTTTCCGCTGATGTATTGACCCCCGGGGTTTGAATGGGGGGTTGGGTAGGGATTATTGTTATTTATACTGCTCAGTTTGTGTCGCTAGGTTCTGCGTGAGTTTCGATATTTGGGGTTTGATCGAATGCGTCCCCCTCGTGCAAGGCGGCACGCACGCCCTCGCGGAGTGTAACTTTTGCCGCATTACGGTAAACGGCGCCTTTAACCGTTCCAATAACTAAATATAACTTAACCGAACAATTATGCATTTCAATATACGCACATAGTCACACAAAAACACACACACACACGTACACATCAGCAGCCTGCGGTCAATACCAGAAAAAAATACCGAATTCCCAACAAAAGCTATCATAAGTATTTCAACATACTAAATTGAACTAATTCTGCAATTAACATTTTTGAGTAAAATACTAATGAGTAATATACAAACAGAGCCGTTTGATAATGTCACAAATAAAAATGAACTTGTGAAAAATCACTCAAGTATTTTATTCAAAAATATTAAAATGGAATTCCACCAAGTACTCTCTGTCAAAAATATTGAATTTCTTAATTCTGCAATTATTCATTTCACATAGAATCGCTAGGTTTTAAGATTTTTTAGTTTATATATAAACAAGATTAGGTATTTTTGGATCGGTATTTGATGATTATGATAGTATTTTCATATATAAAAAAAAATTAAAAAACAATTATTTACACGTGAACATAATGAAGAAGTGTTCTTCATCTCTCCTCAGAGGAGGTTGGCGACCATTTCACTGAGCATTGAGCCAGTGTTCGTGGTTTTCTAAGGGGAAAATAGTGTAGTGGGTTCCCGGATTCATCTACACAGCAGTTTCATATTAGAAGGAAAAGTCTGCGTATTGCTGCTGCCCAATAGCATTATTATATATCCTTTCTTTACAAAGCTCTGGCGTTTAGATCTGATACTCCTTTGCAGTAGGTTACAGAAACAACAGCAGAAGTCCCCCTCCCTCGAAAATATACTTCTAGAGCACATCTTTCCACAATCATCTCCATTTACACACGCTCTGGGTACAGAATGGCAGCCATGCACAAAGCAACAGAACGAGGAGAGAAGGAAGGATTATTCTTAGATACCGTTAATTTTCAGTTTAGTAATCGAATCGGTTAACTCATATTATTTACAAAATCAATACACATACATCGATACTTAAATTGCTTGGGATCGATAGTCGATATTTCCGACAGCCTCTCGGACTGCCTCGTGTCGAATGTTTCAACACTCATTAGTGATGGCGAGCCCCGGAAACTTAAATGGGTACCGTCCTAATTAAACACAAAGATGAAATTACTCTCTCGCAAACAGTACGGAAACGTCGCTCTCTCTGGCCAGACAATCACTTTATAATAGACTTATAATTTTAGATTATCCGCAACACGAAGTTAGCACATTTTAAACTATTAACTCCGCACGTCATTCAAGTAAAAATATTCTATCTTCGACTGCGAGAGCGCCTGCTTCCTCACTTGTGATTTAACCGGCAGTATTTTACGAAGTTCAACATTTGGAAGAACCAGTCTAATTTTATGTTATTTTTCCCCGCAAACTTTATACCAGCTGAATCGGGGCTTAGCGGAGACTTCGCAGAAAGTTTTTACTCCCAAACAGTAATTTCAGGATCAAATGATGAGATAGTCTCGTTTTATTATGCTTTATGCAACATTATAAATTATTAATTTAGTTTAAATATTCATTTGAGTGTTTTGTCATTCCGGAAGATGACCTTTCTTTCCATAAGATATATTGTAAAAAAATTGTCAGCTTTGAAAACATTGCTTTTACTTTTAAAAATACTGGAAAACTTAAGGCTTTTTTTTTACTATATCAATCTCCAAATGTTACACTTTTTATAATGCTATATACTTACCCCGATAGTTTTATTTAAAAATACCGGATATTGGCCCTTCAGTTAATTTAACTAAATCGAGGTTTTAGTATTAAAAGTAAAACAAAGCCTTTGTCACAATTTTTACATACCGTACTGATTTCTTTAGCTCAATGCAGAATTTCATATTTTCAATCATTTTTCTCCAATAAATAAAAGCTTTTGTAACATTTCGATTTCATATTTTATGTATTTCTCCTGCTAGCTAGAAGGAAGCAACCCTTCGATCGGTAAATTTATATATCAATAAAAACTTTTTCTCTAAGTTTCACACAAATAAGTGTCAGGGCAATAATCCAAAGTAGAGATCTGCTAACAACTATTTCCTTATTACAAACGTTTGCCAACCAGGTGCCGTAGTTGAATCATAAATACTCATAGTCACAAATTCGACTGTTCAGCTTACACCGCTCTTATTCGCCTGTTAGTCCGCTAAGGCTGGATAAACCTCCGATTTGAAATATTGGCTCAAAGTTCAGTTAAGCCCAGTTACGCCAGCTTACCTGAGCCTATAGACCAGAGGAAAATCAGCAAACTCTCACATCACAATATCTCCATGTGGTTTTTGTTTTTTTTGAAAAATAATTTTCAATGAAACAATGTGAAAAAAAACCAATTCATTCTCTTAATGTGAAGCAAGGTCTTAAAAACCGCAGTAATTGAAGCCGTCCGTCTAGCGCCCAACTTCCCCCGAAGGAGAAAACCTTCGCGAGGCTGTGGATGGCCGTTTCACACTTTTATCTTGTTTCTCTGTAGATAAGGCTGCTTGTATTCGGCCGGCGTATGCTTTAGCTAAAATTTCAGGAGGGCAATATAGAATGTATTATTAGAGCTGCTTTATTTTTCTTTGGCCAGAGATAAGCGAACATCCCCTTAACTGAGAAACAGCGATTATCTTACACAACTGAAAAACGGTGTAATACGTACTTCAATTATTTGCTCAATCCAGGGTTCTACGCAAACACGTAAATTTATTATTACCAAAAAACATGTGTTGTAACGTATCTATTTATATTTCGGATCAAGTTAAAAATATACATGGTAGTTACCAAGTATTTGTTTCGTAGTACCCTGATCACTTTATTTCAAACAATCGAGGGTTTTTCTAGTGTTTTCATGTATGAATCGATTACCTAAAATATATTAAATTGTATGAAATAAATGTGTACAAAAAGTGAGGTTATTTATGAGGCTAAGGAGAGCAATAAGATCGAGTCGCGGTGCTAGGGGTGATGGGGGTGATGGGGGTGATGGGGTGATGGGGTGATGGGGTGATGGGGTGCATTGTGCTGGGGGTGCACAGGGCATGCTCCAGATCTCCTTGACCGCCCGTTCAATGAGCGTATCGATTCTTCAGAAGCTGGGGCGGAAATGGGAATATCCTCGTGCCTATGAAGAATACTCCAGTTTTCTGGAGCGACAGAAATGACGAGACCTAAAAAAACCCAATGTAATCAAATGCATTCAACAGAAATACATTTTTTTAATATTACACAAGTAAATTTAAATTTCCCTACAAGAGTATTAATGTATGTTTGCTGCTAATTTAGATAGTTGAGAACATCTTTATCGAAAATTTAATTTATTATAATTTGCGGTTCAAACAAGCAAAACAGTATTGCATGTCACAAATTATAATTCAGCGATTAAAAAACATACATTTAGGTCATGAAATACTAATATTACATTCGAATTTACGCGAATGGACATAATTTATATATCAAACTTTAGGTCACATATTTTGATGACATCATCAATTATGCAAAACGTGTGAGCATCTTTTATTAAAATGTAATATTCTTGAAGATTAACACACAATTAAAGCATATATTTATCTGATAATTTTCTTCGTATTATAAGAAATAGGAAATAAATCACTTCATGATTATTTACCATGTATAACAAAAACATTAAGCTCAATATTTTACATTAGTAAGATTGATCAAAAATAATATATTTTATGTCACAAATACATTTAATGTGCCAATAAATGAATGTCTATACAGACTGTCACCATCAAAATATCTGAAACTGGGCCTTTTCTATAGACGCTGTCGTCAAGATTGGATGTGTACTGACCATGCTATTTCACATTATTGCTGGCTGGAATGTTTGTTTGTAAACCTCACTCACAGCGTATCAATTATTAACTTATCAGAAGAGTAATACTACATCCAAATGTTAATTTGTATTTCGTGAAATTACGAAAGTTTAAGTTATGTTTAACTCAAGTATTACAAACTAAAGTTTATAAAACATAACGCCAAGTCTGCAAGTGAAATGTCTGTATGAAACTTAAATTCACTCTGTATATATATTTTCCGCAAATTAACACGTAAAGTTTTATATTCCATGTGTACTTAGTAAATACGGAGAGTATGTTTTGATTGATCTGTATTATATAGAAACTAATAAGTCTTGCTCACAAATCAACAATAATTATTTTGATTTATACTGCATGAATTGAAATAAATTGACATATATGTTACGTTACATTATGAATCAATACAATATTTCACTTTAAATTATCACAGTTGCCATGTCGATACGTTACAATACTTTTTGAGTTGAACTATCTCAAATAAGAGTGTAAGTATATACTTATGTTTAGTGTCTGAAAATTAAGCAGAATTTCATTTATAAACTATATATAATACATATATATGGTTTTAAAAAGTCAATAATCGATTGTTGGTACTTGTTTTTTATCCGACCACCAAATTTTTTTAATGTACATGTACTCGCAGAGATAAGAATCTATCATATGACGATGAGTCCCGTTGTGGCGTTTATTTCGTTCATTGCAGATTTCCATGACCGCTCGATTCGTTGGGTTAGGTTAGGTTAGGTTAAAAAAAAAAAGGTTAGGTATAAGTTTTTTGGTGGTCGGATAAAAAACAAGTACCCGATTATTTAACAAAAATATTGAAACGAAAAAAATGATACGTTTTGTGTTATAAAAGTAAAATTTTAAAATAAATTTTGTTTTCGAAATGTATAAATAATTCAGGCGCGGTACATATTCTGGGCATCCGATGCTTTGGGGGTTGATGTATTAGGGTTGGAACTTCAATAATTGAGCCTCTGACCCGCTTGTTACGGAGTAGCCTATCATTAACCGAACAAGCCAGAGAGTTAATGAACTGCCATTAAAGTGGAACTTTTTACCGTCGCCGGTACGGACGCGACCTCTGCTAACTGAGCTTATTTCTGGCTGCTATGATTTATTTACGGCCGGGCAGTTCTGACGCGAAAAGCTCTTATGAAGAGCTTACACTGAAAAATATTTGCCCATTATTCATAAACATTTAAAAAAAAAATTTAAAAAAAACAAAAATATTTTACTGAAAATCTCTACTGTATCATAATTATTTTAATATCTTCGTATATTTTTTTGATGATTAGTTTTTTCTATACATCAAAACCTCATTTTTTAGTCAGTATTTAATTAAATACAAGCCTTGTATTTAATAATTGTAAATCAGTGAAATAAATTAAAATCAACCACCTCGCTATTTATTATTAAACAAAGCTTTCACACCATAAGGCTTGGATTCAGACGGAATAATTTATGTATATATTTTATTTATATTTTACGTTAAAAATTGTAATTTTAAATATAATAAAAAATACCGTCCCTCATACAGATATTCTGAAATTTATATATTTACAACAAGCAGAACGATGAATACGTTAAAAAAATTACCTGCATATTAACAGTCTATAATGGCGATACTCAATATTAAGGTTTACCGCAAGTTTTAGTGCTGAATACGAAGATGATGATGATGATGAGATATATCTTAATTATATTTTTTTTACAGTAGGAGACCGCACGCACAAGAGCCTATAAGCAAGTGATTCAAAACTACTCTCACAATTACGGTTTTATTAAGTTTTTAAAGTATCAGATCTTTTTCTTAATATCTATGAATAAAAATAATACCATGAATAATATGAATTATTTTTAATAAAAATAAAGTGGGATAGTACAGTCCTGTCAGGTGTAAACGCACCTCGAGTCTCGGAGGAGCTTATTTATAAGACGCGATCAGTTTGATTCGAGTAGAAGCGAAAGCGCGAGTGATTCTATGAGGAAGTATACGAGAATCTTCCCAAATTAATGAATCAAATTATGAAACGAAGTTTTATGTGTTCCGTGAATAATGGCCGGCGGATCGCGCGGTCCGTCTTGAAGGAGCGCCAACATGAAAATAAATTAAATAAACAGGTTTAAAATGGATCGTGTGACGTCACATGAAAACCGGATATTGTTATTTAAGAGCTTCAGAAACTCCTGGACGATTAAATGAGTTATAATTAATTTTTGATGTATAGCCTCTGGACTATATATTTTGGCATGAAAAGAGTTGCTACATGGGCGTTATTACCTGAATGAATTACTGATTTTTTTAAACAATTTTAATTGTAAGAAGCTATTGTAATAATGTTATAAATTAAAATAGCTCAGAGTGTACAAAAAAAAAGATATATTATCAGTATTACAGGTGTTTTTTTAAATTTTCGTTAGCAAGATACTGATTATTTGTCTTGAATCGTAATAATCAAAACTATACATTTAATTAGATATCCTTATTCACGCCTTTGCTTTAATATAATATTCGATAATCTACGTCGCCAATAAGTAAATTAAGTGTGACTTCACAGTGAGTAATAATTTAAACATGTTGCGATATTTATGTGACATTAATTATGAAAATCAGTTGCCTTCTATTAAAACAAGTAATTGATTTATCGCCGTGGATTTATATATGGTATTATACTTACCTGCTGTTTTGATATGTACTATACGAATATAAATTATCCATACAGTTATTGCAAATCTATCAAATCAGAGATTTACTAGAAGCGCCTTTGTGATGTATGAGTTATATATAAATATCAAATTACTCGTGATCATAGAATTAGGTATTTCACTAAATTTGACGTGAAATCATTATTATTTTATGACTTAATTTTTTTTGAATAGACTTTGTTTATTATGTAAAATTTTGAGGGAAATGTATTTTTGTTTTCCTGAAGCTATACTCTTCCATCAATAAGGTTGTCAATTAGCAAAGGGAAATGAGGAGTAGGGGAAGCTGAGGTAAGGCTTCGTGAACTGTCGGGCTCCCAGCCTCCCCCAGGACCTCGGGTGAGACGGAAGACGGAAGAGACTTTCAGATTATAAAAGAGATAATTGCTCCCCTAAGATTTACTTTGAACTTAAATAATTTCCCTTAGTCATAAATTGCATGTTATTATTGAGTAAAAAGGGTATTTTATATTTAACTCGCTTATTTGATTTATATTTATTTAGGGTTTTTAAAGATATGCTTACGATTATTTAGAAGTCGTCAGATAACGCAATAGTATAACTGAAGAGTATATCGCATATAAAAGGAATTTATATAATTTACAGGAAAGGACGATAAAAGATTTTCACAGATATCGAATAGTTAGAAGTTTTATAAGATTGAGGTTTAAATGAAAATAATTCAATTGATCATTTTTAAGATTTATATTGACAGTCATTATTTTATTTATTTATATTAGAACTGATAACATGAAAATAATTTTACATCAAAAAGTTGTAGCAAATGGCAATAAAACACTTTGGGATAACACAATGATGGTTCATGGGAGGTTTTGTAGATGTGGGACACGCACCCCTCCCAAGGTTGATTATTGCTGGTCTGCGGTGTATGTATTTTTAATGATAACGATTAGAGATTGCGTGTCTTCTTCTTTAGCCTTCTCCTTGTATCTCAAAAACGAAATTTTATTTATTTTGTTCCAGGGGGATCTTCCCTTTGCGTGTTATGTGAAAAATCTTTGATGCAACACGTAGGCATGTTTTATACATTATTTGGTTTTTTTTTTAAAACTATTTTTAAACATATTTTTTATAAGATGGTCTTGTTTTTTTGCACACAAAAACAATTTTTAATTTTTTAAAATTTCATGTTAATTTTGTTTTTACGATATTATTTCCACAATTTAACTGTATGCTCAAATATATTTTTATTATTACGAAATTTTACACAGTTGAAAAATTTAAAAGTATGGGATATTTTTGTATATATATTTTTTTCAGTGAAAAAACATTTTACTTCAAAAACATACTCGTAAATATATGTAAGTGTTTAATTGACATCAGATTATGAGAATACTGCATTGCAAGTGATCTTACACGTGTATTCAACCTGTATCTTATAAGAACTTAATTAATACTGCAATTGAGGGGATAAATATCTTCAATTTATCTAATTCTCACATATTATTTACATACATAATTAAAATAAAGATTTTTTCTACTTACGTAAATTACACTCTCAAGGGGGCTGATTCCTCTGATGGGTCCATTTTCGAGTTTTTTGATAATTTTAGAAAATATTTTGCGAAAAATCTACTGCACCAATAGAAAAATTTGTAATGTCAAAAGTTAGATACATTCCCTTTTCTACAGATAAGATTTTTTTATTTCTTCGATTTGCCTCGCTTTCAATTTCCGAGTCAGCTCCGTACTTACAAAAAAGGTGTATTTTTACCTGCAAGTTTTTGTCACTTTTTGCGAAATCGAGTCATTTCATTTATGCAGTTGTCACTTTAATTTTCTATATTTAATGTTGATTTTTTTACAGAACATTAAAAAAGATATAAACTTTTTTTAATTTTTTTTTTATTATTTAATTAACGTTCTATTTCAAGGTCAAATGAAGTCTTGAAGATGTTGAAAAATAAATTTACTTTCAGTATAATTTATATGTGTTTTCCCGATTGAGGTTAAGGTTTGGATAACCTTATAACCGACGGATCTAGAACCCTGAGCATTTACGTGTCCTTTTTTAGAAATTTATCTGCTTAGATTATTCTGCAATTGCAAAAATCTATATTTTCACGGATAATAATAATTAAAAAAAAAATGCATAAGTATTTTATAACGATGTGAAATTTCTCAGTATATGTGATTCAGGGTATTCCCGCGTCATAAAGTGGGTAATTAATGAGAAACGCCGCAAGAACCCGGCGGGGGTCCCACCCAGGCCCGTCGATGTATAGCATAGGTTCCCAAAGTGGTCAATATCGACTCCCAGGGGTCGATGACAGCGAAAAATTAAATTGGGAGTCCACGAACTGTAAATAGGGGTCCACAAGAGTGGATCTCATTGGCCATGTTGGCCACGATATTTTCGACGATATGCACCTTGAGTTAATACAACTGAACGACTATTTTCAATGTACAGCGTCACTATTAAAGAGCTTTGTTTCAGTGTAAAACATTATTAAAATTGTACTGAATTAACGTTTCAAAACATGTTTATTCAAATCAATCGGTTAATAAATGTCAAAGTTATTCAATGTTTACATACCGACATAAAATATGGCGCACCCTGTATATCAAGACCTGTTTGCAAGACAGGGGTCTACGAAAAACAGGAAAACTCGATAAGGGGTCGACAGGACAAAATAGTTTGGGAACCTATGATGTATAGCAACCCCTAGTGGAATATATCCACCTGGCCGCAGCACAGAGAGGGTCGCTGTAGCTACCCCCAGCAGAAGGCTGTCCCGCATTCCCATACAATACGGCAGCATTACTTTTTATATTACGTTTTCTGAGTATTTGCTCCTATTTTTGCACTGCCCTGTGAATATAACGATTTAATCATACTTAATCCATGGAGAATGTCACACGCTTTTCACATTTAATCCAATCTCAAAGAAATAATGTAATGCTCAGATATTTATATTTCATTGTTTCTTTTTGCTATTTATGACAGCATGTCTGAATAAATATTTTTTCTTGCTTCAGGTGAGTTTCACAATTGCTGTATGCGTGGATTCGTCTTGATTCGTGATGTTTTACCGGATTTGGTAAGCGGTTTCTATTTTTGGTAAAATACATTTTAGTAAAAATTAAACAAAATAATTAAGTAAATAGTATCTAGTAAATATTTTTTAAAAGTAAGTGTTTAAGAGGTTTCATACAAATAAATGGCAAACTTATACGGTAATATATTCATAAATTTTGTAGATACACAAAGCTATCAATCTTCTTCTGAAAATATTTTATAAAATAATATTTAAGAATATTCACACAAAGAAATAACCACACAATCGCGTCAATGTTTTTTTAATATATTATTAAAAATGTATATTTTGATTAAATATACATGAAATACAATGTATTTCAGGATGAAATAAAATACAAATAGAAAGAAAGCAAGATTTGCAAAATAGTAATATAACAATATAGTTAGTATTTATATGTAAAGAAGTAATTTTTAAAGCAAATATAAATACATTTCCGCATTGAATATAGTTATTTTTTTTAATAAGTATACTGTATTCTGATTCAATTTATCTACTTTTAATATTTACTACAGAAGAGGTTGGCGACCATTTCATTGAGCATATACCCATGCTGAGGCAATTTTCATGGTTTTCTAAGGGGAAAATAGTGTAGTGGGTCCCCGGGTTCTAATCATTTCCTTAAAAAAGTCTGGCGTTTAGATCTGATACTCCTTCTGCAGCAAGCTACAGAAATAATACCACCTCGACAAGGTACTTCCAGACTGTTACTCGATTACCAATTCTTTACACATGCTCATGGTACATAATGTAAAATTGAAACATACATCGTCTTTAAATTATATTTAAAAAATTAAATATTTTTGATACTTGGTGGAATTCCATTTTAATATTTTGAGTAAAATTCTTGAGTGATTTTCCACATGTTCGTTTTTATTTGTGACCGGTTTCGCCAACCATTGGCATTATCAAACCGCGTGAGATTTTATATAATTATAAGTAAGTACGAAAACGGACTAGAAAATGATCAAAAAAACTCGATTATGGGACCTAGACCCTTAACTCTCTTTCCAACAACCTCTCCCTTTAAAAATTGTTTACCTAATTGTTTATTATTATATAAAATCTCACTCTGTTTGATAATGCCAACGTGAAAGGTTGGCAAAACCGGTCAAAAATAAAAACGAACATGTGGAAAATCACTCAAGTATTTCACTGACAAATATTTAATTAATATTTAAGCGATCATATTAAACATATTGGCCGGGTCGACTTTCTTGTGTTGTCTGCGACCGTCCCAATCGTTTAAGATGGCGTGACCGACATCGATAGCTAATTGCAGATATGGCAACCGATCTTCGCCAGTTTCGCAATTAACGATTGGCTCGTTAGCCAAGTAGCGAGAGTGCGTCGCTTGGACGGTTCGGTTCCCGGCCAGGAATAACTTTTATTTTTATCTTGGCATTCGTGCACCCAGTGCAGCGATCCCTCAGGTGCACCGCAAAATATCAAACTACCTTGCACCTGAATCAACGGTGTTTATATCAAACTAGAAATGTAGCCCGTCATAAAATGACGAATTCGATGAACGATGCAATAGTGTTTGAACATTTGGCTGACAATAAGATGAATCTTTCGTAAGCTTTCGTTTTGTACCATCAGTTGGATGAAGGTGTGAAGTTCTGTGATATATTTGGCCTTGAACTTTGAAGCAGAGTGGCCCTGATTCTACCACTGGACCTGTTAATTTAGCTCCCATTGATGCAAAAGATATAATGTTATTGTATGATTTTATTTTTCTTTTGAAATTTTCATTATAAATATTTTCTGGATTTGACATAATACCCTTTAAATATACTGGGAAAATAGGCCTTGCAGGTAGTGTCACTTTACCTTTGTGACAGCAATCGTTGAACTTTCCATCTGATGGTTTTTCTGCTTGAAAATGTAAAGCATTGCAGAATCGACAGGTCACATTCATTAATCCACAATTGTGTGCAGTAATACGCTATCAAACACTCCTGAGTGAGTTGTCTTATTGTTTCTTCTGTTTCTGTTTGTCTCGATGTGGATACACACACTCGCTTTGAGGACATACGCTGCGCTCGCTGTGTTTTTGTTTCTTTTTGTCTCGTTATCGATGCACGCACTCTCATCGAAGACAAACGCAGCGTTCGCTGTGCATCAGTTTCTTTTTGTCTTGAGGTCGATGCACATAATCGAATTTTAAGAAGACGCTGCTCGCATTTTCCTTCCAATTCATTGCTCGACAAATCTGTCACATTTTGTGTCACAAACAACGCATCACTTTTACTGCACCGGTCTTTATTTGATGCAGTCTTTTTCACGTTCAATTGTGCAATTCTTTTTGAATTATGTTTGCTGTGCGTAGACGGTGTTATTTTTTTACGAGGCATTTTGAGTTATTAATAATGTGAAAAATAATTTCAAATGCAGTTTCGATGAAAAAATAAAGATAGTAGTTGTGTCAAACTGACATACACTAAAAATTTCTTAGAAGCATCAAAATTTGTTTTTTTGTAAAAGTTCTAAATTTGAAATTCTCAACAATGAAATCCTATAATTCGTACATATTAAAACTCGCTAAGGCATATTTTATAGTCTTATTAAATTAGTTTTTAAATAAAAATATTATCCTATCGTCTTGAAAAATTTACTAAACTTACGTGCAAAAAATCAGCGTTGTATCTTTTAAGATGTTCTATAGAGAACCGTAAAACGAAACATACACACACACAATGGCTATTATTATAGTAGAAGATAATACAAGATAGTAATAAGAAAAAAAAAAAAAAAAGCTATCGAACTAAAAACCTACTACTACTTTATCGTTAGAGTGACGTCATCACGACAAAAGCGAGTAATGTTTATAATTTAGGTATCGATTAATGTTAATTAATATATTTTTTTGTTCATGCTTTGTTTTTACTGTTATCATATTTTACTTGTCTAGTACTTAATTTGATACGATCAATGAAAAGATACTATCGAAAAAACATATTTCTGAACGATATCTCTGTTTACCACAGGAAATTGACTTTTACGCTGCGGGAAAATAGAATGTGATACAATCGAGACAGTGGTTGATAAAAATATCATATTTTCAACAAACGCGCTCCTCTGCGTTTACGAAAAATATTACTTGTATTTTTAGATTTTTTTAAATTTATTTTTATGTATTTTCGGTTATATTTAAAAATAATTAAAACGCGACATTAATATATGCCCTACTCTGCAAACATCATACCGCAAGCGGAAGAAATATGAGCAAATGATTATTAGTATGTCCATCTTGTCTCAATTCTCAGAAAAATAAATTGATTTTTTGCCCTTAGTTTGAAAGAATTTTATTATTTTAACATGAATTAAAATAAATTAACCTTAAACTAGATTTGAACCCGATATTCATTAGTCAGTGAGTAGTAAAACTCATTATCAAACAATGAGTTTAGTCGCATTCATTTAGTCAATATTTTTAATACTTGTTTTTTTATGCATTTTATTTTATTCTTTACTTCTCTTAAACGCAATGCTCAGATGTCTCGTTCAGTTGATCTGAACAAGGATGTTTTCTGTGTATAATACACATAACAACACATCGTTCTTGGACGATCAAAGGGTACTTTTTGCGAGAATCAATTAATTTATTTCCGTCTCTTAAAATCGCATCGAGACTTCTGTATATTTGTCAAACATCTGTGTGGGAGCCAAGAATCTGCCGGACTAAAGATATACTCGAACACAAAACTTTGCAATAACAAAGAATATCAAGATTAATGGGACAGGCTCGAATATTAGCATTTATTATACCAAACCTCACACGTGTTGGCGTCCTTCGTCCGATGTAATTAAGACTCTATCGCTTGTAATTTTAAATCATCAAAAATATGTTTTATAATCTGTTACCACCAAGATCAAACAAATAGAAAGCATAATAAACAAGCATATTTTTAAACATAAATTAATTAGATTTGGGTTTATTTGGCAAGACCTAAACGATTGTACACTTCTACTATGGGACAATTTCAATTGTTGACATTTTAAATTCACGGAAATTGTAACAGAATTCATATCAGATTCTCGGCAAAATTTGTACTCTGCTAACATTTGTTAGTGGTATTTATTACTGTCTTTACGGCAGTCAATTCAAATAAAATTGAAGTATATTTTCTCGTCACAGCTTCCATAGCCTATATGAAGCTTATCTAGTATAGAGATAAACCCAATTAAATCGCGAATGGGATTATACGATTTGGGCTTTGGGAGAACAGTAACTGTAACGAGCGTACTACCTACATATATCTGCATGTACATGTGACTATACTACATAAAATATATTTAAGTAATACCAATCACTCCATGTATATCTATAATACATTTCAGGCTTATCGTCAGTACAAAAGGTATTTTTTTTAGTAAAAAATTTTGCGTAAATTTATTAGTAATGATTTTTTTTATACTCATCGCTCATTCGCGACGGCTGATAGTTGGTTTTGTTTAATTCCCGTAGTATAATTTTTGGGTTCGTACAATTATACTGCAGTGCGACAAAGACGGGAGCACCTCGCTCCGGCCGCGCTCCTCTGACCGAAAAACATCATAAGCTGACAAAATTACATCACATCCACTTTGAAAAAAAAAAACAAAGTGTCTCTATAATATCTCTTAAACATCTCTTAAATATATTTTGGTTTATAACCACCTGCTGCGGATATATATGATTCTGATATAGTGCTGTGGTTATCGTCGGTTTATGCGCTCCATTTCAACGTATATTTTTTGTATTCAATACTTATGTCTATTTTTTGGATTGGACGTCAATCAGATGCGTATTTATTACCCATTACGGGTTAATTATATTATTACTTATAAGATTAGGCACATTAGTTCATACATAGAAGATGATTAAAGAAACTCTCAGAAAAATATCATCGTGATATTGTGAAGTAAATATTGGTTGGCTTGGGCACATTGGTTCATATGTAGAGTATGATTGTTAAAAATTCTCGATTAACGGAAGTGATTCGTTAGTACAAGGGTTAGTACACATTCCACACAAATCACGATGTTATTTTTCTGAGAGTTTCTTTAATCATCTTCTATGTATGAACTAATGTGCCTAATCATATTAGTAATATTTATATTCAATACTTGATAACCTCAGTGGATGATTTTCTGCTGTCCTTCTCATTAGGCAGTGCTTTATCATCAGTATTTCATTTTAACCTGTTAAATCAAGCTAAATAAATAATTACTGATCTCTGAAATGTATTAAATACATATCTATTTATTTCAGTTGCTTTTAAGATTTATAGATTGTCACTAAAAATATTTGTTTTTACTGCTGAAATCATCTTCTTTATACATTATAAAATACAAATAATTGTTTTACTTGGAGCAGATATTGGTCATATAAACACAAAAATGAAAAATTATCATTAAAAATAAATTCTAACCGAAACGTTTTTGTATATTGTAGTTCAGGAATCAACAGCTGCATTGAATCTGATTTCTGAAATCTTTTTGCTCATCTTCTCTTTTATACGATAATATCTCATACATATAATAGTTCACCTAAAAATGTTTTAAAACTTTAAAAGCGAGATGAAACCTTTTGAGAAATATTCATCGCTGACAAAAGTTGTATTAAGTTCCTTTGCATAGAATAAAGTACATGTCGGAGACGTACCGAAGAGTACAGCCACATTCTCTCCGATTGCTTAAATCTCTTTGTTCATCTTCTCTTCTGTACAATACTATCTCATTCATCTTTAAAAAATTAAACCTTTTGAGAAATACTATTCGCTGATAAAATTTGTATTAAGTTTCTATGTATAGAATAAAGTACACACCGGAGAGTACTGCTAGTCTCTGATTGCTTAAACCTGTTTACTTATCCTTCTCTATACTATAGCATCCCTTATACCCAGTAGTTCACTTATCTAACTGGTAGTTCTCCTTACAGCGTTTTGTTCGGATAACTCTGGCCTTGTGTAGGTGAGCGCGGCGGTGTGAGACTGCAAAGGAAGAAGTGTTGAGAATTCTGCCTAAAAAATTTACGTCCGGGAACCCCGCATTCGATACGCCTGACCGAGCAGCCAAAGTATTCCTGATACACTAAAAAAGGTTACCTTTTTATTTTTACATACCGCGTGTAATATCATCACGTGCCTATTTTTATTTCTGGGCTTCCAATAAAAATAAAAACATTAAATCTGGTACATTTTTAGGGGCGATTTAAATGGGGGACTTTTGCTGAATAGCCAAGTATACTATGAACAAGTATATAATAAGACTTACTAATATTATTTAATTTTATATGTCATCACGTATTCCAGTTATCTTTCAAGAAAGTCGTTGAAAAGTTGAGTATCTGCAGAGTAAAGTATAAAGATAATAGTCATGGATTTGAATCCCACCTGTTTAGGGCATTTTCTCGTACAAAATTAAACACACAAGAGAATGTGGTTGAAACGTAATGCGCAAAGACGTATTTTGGTAACTTGTGTAATATGAGTACACGTACATGTTTACCATGTTTAGCTTAAGAATTAGCTTACAAATTACAAGAGACATGAGCACTTCTGTTTGACACACGTGCTGAAAAATAGAGCTTACCCGCATATAGCTAGCCTGATTCTACCCATGACATTTTAATTAAAGTAAGTTGATAAATTAAATGTTTTACTAATTAAAAACGATATACTAAGAAAACCATTTTGCTTCTCTAATTTCTGTTTACTCTTTATTAATAAAATAAATCAAATTTCATACACGTAATTGTGAAATATCGTGATAAAATTAAGTTAGGCAATCACGGTATTCGTTTTTAATGTTCGTTAATTTCGGTATATTCCGTGATATTTCATAATTCACGCTGTGACCTTATTTTGACATAAAAACTTTAAAGGACCATGCAATTAGTTTAATAAATTTACAAATATAAGCTTTAGTTTAATCTCGGCTTGAAACAAAACATGAAAGATTGTGTGACAAAATTGCGGTTTTGATACTTGGTCACGATTGATTTCAGATTTTTTATCTGCTGATGGATGAATGCCTTGCACATAAGTATTAATTGCTTATGTTTGCGGCCTTTTATTTGCAGGATAATATATTAACGAATACAGGTCAATATATTAGAATAAATTATTTTAGAAAATATTGATTTTAGATATTAGAGTTTTATTATTGTTGAATCGATTGTTATATATATTTTTTGTACACCATATTATATATTCACAAAAATAAAATGACGCATTTATTATTTAAAACTGCTGCACTTTGTATGATTTTAGTTGTTCAAGTTCACTCGAGACTTGCCCAAGAGTGTGAGTATCAACATTTTAAAAAGATAAATATTGCAGTCAAATATAGTTTATATTGTTTTTAATTAAATATATATTTATTAATGTCTATTACGGATTGGTCAATCAGATGCGTATTTATTACCCATTACGGGTTTATTATATTATTACAAATATGATTAGGCACATTAGTTCATATATAGAAGATGATTTAAAGAAACTCTCAGAAAAATATCATCGTGATTTAATTTCGGACATTTCGCAAGCCTAAGTAACAATTACTTAAAAATTATCTATTAATGGACGCGGTTCGTTAGTACAATGGTCAGTACACCGGCTATGTAAACCTGGGGATGTGGGTTCAAATCTCACACAAGTCACGATGATATGAGTTTCTTTAAGTCATCTCCTATATATGAACTAATGTGCCTAATCATATTAGTAATATATATTTATTTATTCGAAAACTTGCCACATATTGTTCAATTTTAGTTGCCCAAGTTTGCTCAAGGCTTGCTCTCGCTACGCCAACAAAAAAAAATAATAAAACGTCCTGCGCAAAATAACACTAGCGTTTAAAAAGGCACGCAATCTCCCAGCAGGTAATTGATATTTTTGTAGGCAATTGGTGAGAGCGTTAACCTTTTGTTGTTCGCAGGGAATAGTATTTATTTATAACTACCCCCGAGCCACCCCGCCTGGCTCACGTGAGGGGGGGTGCGAATACCTCGGCATCCCGGGAGAAATATTTTATAAGATTTATTTCCACGCAAACGTTGAATGACACGCCTGATGCTTCAGCCCTCACAAGAAAAAGCACTAAAGTCTTAGAGGAATAATAACCACGCTTAGGGTTTATGCGATTTGAAATTCATGACTGACTTAGATAGACATGTTTATGCATGAAACAACCATTGGTGGTATTTTATTTGCTGTTTAGAGAAAAAAAATAGCACTTTGAATCATTTGATTCAACTATCATCTATTTATGAACAAACTATCTCTTAGAATTTACCCCTTATTTGTATAAATAAATAGGCATTTGGTTACGAATATGTTCGTAATCTTCAATATTGATGTATTTTTTTTAGTAATAAAATTTTATGTACCTTTTTTTAGACACGATTTTATCTTGATAAATAAGTATAATTTTTATTTTAAATGTTATTTTAGGAGATTATTGATTAAATAAAAAATAGTCTTGGACACTTTATAAGTTTAAATAAAGTAACGATTTTTATTAATATTACTTTTTGATTACTTTTCGAATAGATCCAATATCGTTTTGCGGGCAATCCAGCCATCGGTAGAATAAAAACCACCGATTCTACAAAAGAGTTCTAATTTGCCGCAGTTAGTGATATTTAGACAGTTGCTTTCCCATTTCAGATCGTTAATAATGCAACTCACAAATATATTCAGGCAATAAAACAAAGCTATTTATATTTTTTGAACTTTAGCTGAACGCTGAGTACTTTTTTTAAATTATGTATTTCTTAATTAGTAAATACCTTAATGACCCGGTGGACTGGATTTATGAACCGCACATTTATCCCAGAGCTTCACCTTAATAATTCATAATAAACGCTTTCATTTAAGAACTTGGCGCAGGATATCTATGCGAGGCCTTTTACGTCCCCGAATCTCCCAAACCACATTTGTAAACAAACGTACGCTCCTTGTATTAAATACTAATTTTATTCTTGACAAGAATTCAGTTTGAATATAAAACCACAATTCATCTCGCAGCTTTCAACGTGCAAATTATTTTATGAATTATTATTATAATCTATCAAGGAAAGGAAAATTAACAACGTCGTAATTTTACTACGCAAAGCAAGCCTGTTCATTTTATGGTTGTATTTTTTATATAAATCATATACATCTAAAACACTAATGTATTAATAAAGCATGTAGTCTGCTTATATTAATCACAATTATTAGTAAATAAACGATAAACATTGCACAAGGACACCCGGCGTTGGGAGTCAAAGCGCTGATGATTTTCTATTAAGATCTCGTAGCTGGTGAGGCGTTTCTTTGACATTGCTAAATTTAGTCGATCTCGATTCAGTTTTCTCACCCCCAGTGTCTCCTGTAGGGGATGAATTGCTTGTATTAATCGTAATTCGCCCGTAAGCGTCGCTCGAGCAGCCCCGCGGCCGATAGCGACGCTCCCCGCTGAAAGATTTAAGCTCACTTCCAGGTCATGGAGTCTGGCTTTTCCTCTCGATACGGTAATCAAATGATTTCAATTAGAATTCATAAACTAAACACTATTGCGAAAGCTTGATAATATTAAAAATATATCATTCATTACTATGACATTATCTTGTCAGGATGTCTGCACTTACAGATCGCTCTTGGGGTAAAAGTCTGATAAGTTATTGTGGGGGCTGAAACCTTTGATGAGTCCATTTCCGAGTTTTTTTTGATAATTTTAGAAAATATTTTGCGAAAAATCTACAGCAACAATAGCCAAATATTAGACATATAAATATTTAATTTACGTTCTTTTTCAAGGTCAAATAAAGTCTGAAAGATGTTAAAAAAATTGATGATATGGCGATTTTTCAAAACCGAAGTTTGTTAAAGTTTTTTTTTTAATTTTTAAAGTTATCATATACCATAGGTTTATATGTAATCTTTTAAATTCCAATTGAAAACAAGACATAAATGCTTAGGGTTCTAGATCCTTCAGTCACAATAATCTCCAAATGCCTAAGCTTCAATCGGAAAATCACATATTTATCATATCAAAAGTAAATTCAAAAAAATATAAAAAACTTTATCTGTTTATTAATAAGGCATGTATCTAACTTTTGGAATTAAATTTTTTTCTATTGATGCAGTAAATTTTTCGCAAAATATTTTCTAAAATTATCAAAAAACTCTAAAATGTTTTGTGTCAAAGCAGATAAAACGATTAGCTCCAATGATATGGACAACATCAGTGACATTTAAAAATATACTTATATTGAAATACTGCTCTATAATATGTTAAATTTAATTTATGATAAAACGTATCGCCATTTTGTTTTTCTTGTATTCACGTCGATTCCAAAAGCTCGAGTGTGTTTTTCAGCATTCCTCGCCTCGCCGGTAGCGCGCCATACATTTCCAATGACTTGCAGATTTCAGAAATACAAACGCTCTATTCCTGTACGCTTAAGCCTTATTTTTTTTATGCCTTCAGCCTTAAAATAAAGCACAGCTTCCGCTTTTTGTTTCAATTATTAACGCGACACCGTAGACATCAATTTGTAACAATTTTAAATCATTTCTTGCCTTTTGTGTTTCAAACAAGAAATCTGAAAAATCTATAATGCTGCGTTATGCTACAATTCACTTTGCTGATTTTAATCAGATTCATGATTTGGAAAGGCATAGCAATAATAGCACTTAACCATTAGAACCAGTTCTCTGATAGCTAAATGCTAGGGTAAGCAAACTTTTATATTTACACATTCTATCTATTGCAAATATTAATTTCGGATATTGAAAATGTTTTCCTATATGTAGTACATTTACGATCGACTATCCTGAAAGTTTTCAATTGAGCAAACATAAAATATTAAACTAGGGTGACTGTTGATTTAGTAGATTTTTTTATACTTGAAATTTAAAAATACGAATCTTTAAATATTATATTTTTTATATTTCAATGTGTTATTTGCGGTTTTCTCTCTACCGATCGGATGAAGCAAATTTTAAAGTTGTCAAGTGAATAATTTTTTTTGTATGTTTCGTGTGCATTATATGTACTTTTTAGTTTTTGTAATATTTTTAGCGCACATTTTTTAAATTTTTATTGAATAAAAATGTATATTGATTTTTGTGAAGACCGTCTCACAGTAAGTACGATTTTGCCTATACAGGTTTTATTTTTGATTGATATGATTAAGTACATTTTTTTTTTTTCAAATATTGAAAACTGATTACGGGTCTAGGTCCCATAATCGAGTTTTTTTGATCATTTTCTAGTCCGTTTTGCGAAAAATCGACTGCACCAATAAAAAAAAATTAAATGCAAAAAGTCAGATACATCTCTTCTTCCGAACACAATATATTTTTATTTCTTATACATTTACTATTAATATGATAAATATGTGTTTTTCCGATTGAAGTGTAGGAATTTGGAGATTTGTCCGGTACATTTTCCAAGAATCCTTAACATATAAAAGTCTTTTTTTCAATTGGAATTAAAAGATTAAATATATACCATGTGCGTCTTATTATTTTAAAAATTAAAAAAAAAAAAATCTTTAACAAACTTTGGTTTTGAAAAGTCGTCATTTTATCCAATTTTTTAATATCTTCAAGATTTTATTTTACCCTGAAAATGGACGTTAATTAAATAATAAAAAATAGATAAATATAATTTATAGTTTTCTCAATACTCTGTAAAAAAATCAACTTTCGATATAGAAAAATAAAGTAACAATTAAATTAATTAAATGACACGATTTCGCCAGGTAATGGATTTCCTCTTGTGTCCGGTTGGACACCAGAGGCAATTAAAAGGCTGGAAGCAACTGCCTTAAAGAAACGTTCAGAAAAATATTATTGTATAGAATGGTTGCCCCATTGGATTTAGTGGGTTACCAAGCTGTCCCAAGGCCGGATTGGCCCGGCTTAGGATGAACTGCAGCAGGGCCGGCCTCGGTTAATCCTTCTGTCGGGCGCCGCGCCGTTAACATCCCCATCCGCAATACTCACCCTGTAATCAAGGTGACAATACTCACCCTCGACCCTCGCCGGACCCGCGACCGCCCCAAACGATCAATGGCGGGAGCCAGGCCACACTGCTCTCGTTTTAAATTTATCTGCTTCATTAAGAGGCATTAGTGCCTGGAAATTTTGCTAGGTTAAAAAAAAAACTCTTTTTTCAGGTTTATTTAAGATGGGTTAAAGCAGTATTTCGAAAATTTGTAAATCATTTAGGACGCCCATTTTTAAAACAATATTTCATTTTTCATCAACTGACTCATCTCAGAGGAGGTTGGCGACTATTTCACTATGAGCAAATACTCATGATGAACCAGTGTTCATGGTATTCTAAGCGGAAAATAGTTTAGTGGGTCTCTGGGTCCTTCTACACTGCAGTTTTATAGTTGATGAAAAAGTCTGCGTATCGCTGCTGCCCAAAAGCATTGTTATATCATCGTTTTCTTACAAAGCTCTAGCTTTTAGATCTGATACTCCTTCTGCAGCAAGCTAGGTAATTCTATAGCACATCCCTTCACAATCATTCCAAGTCCACTACTCCATTGCTGATCCATTACACACGATCAGGGTACAAAATGGAAGTGGGGAGGTATTATATATACGAGTATATATTTATTAAACATTCATTCAATTTATTCTATTCAAACTAGTTGACTTACTCTTATCTAACTTATTAGTATTTTTTATTTATTTTTACCCATCGGTTAACTTATCATTTGTATTCACTAATTAACAATCAGTTCATTTTCAAAAACGCGTCCTTCGCTCTCTCTTGTTTAGTAGTTATCTATATGAAAACATCACAGGTAATTTGTCGTTTCTATTCGTCAATCAATAATAAATTTATTTTTTATAACTATGCAATAATCTCATTTATCTCTTCTAAACCAATGCTTCGTTTGCGGATGTTTATTTAATGTCCACTTATCCAGGTGAAATCAGCACAGGTAACTTGTCGTTCGAATCCGCTAATCAATAATTAACTCGTTTCCCGATTCGCGCCCCCGCGCTTCCTGCTCCACCAGGTGTGCGGGCAGGGTTAGGTTAGGTTAGGTGGCAGGTGGGGCCAGACACGGCAAGGACACCGGACACGGCAGGGACACCGGACACAACCGGTGTCGCTGGACACGGCGGTTTTGTATTATTTACGACGGATTTTACTGAACTTTCTCAGGGGAAATCTCGCGGCTGCGGAAAACCTATTTTTGGTCACAAGTATGGACAATGTAACAGCTGGCCTACAACGCTTACGAGAATGGGGGCTGTTAATTACAGAGAATTTTTTTATAATATTTACGGCAGACTAGTTTAATTTGTAATACTGTTTTTGAACATCTAAAAATCACGCATATAAGCATATAATTTTCTACTAATACCCATCTTTAAACCTCACAATGATTCTGCCATATTGTTAAATTTTAATGAAGGACTTTATCTCGTGTATTGAATACGAATTCATGATACTAAAATTTTAAAGTATGTATAACTTAGTTTTTGATATCTTGAATTTTGGGCTTGTTATTTGATTTTAGTGATCACAAACCAAAATAATTGTTGTGTGTGAGCCATGTGTCGAGGATTCTCCTTAAGAATTAAATTTGTATGTTTTAAGATAAGCAAAAAGAAAATCAAATTTTCCCAATAGGTCGCGCGGGATAAAGCGGATATCCCATTGTCATATCCAACGCCAAGAGAAATAGTAACAATTTTTTAAGAAAAATCGTCCCTTCTCGAATAATAAAAGAAACTACTGAACAATTTTTCTTCCTTTATGTGTCTGCGTTTAGCTTTAGAGTACGCAGGGCGGGGGAGGATATTTTATGTTTTGTATTTTACGTCCTCGAATGAGATTTTTACAAGATATTTTCAAGAGAATCTTTCACGACCTTGAAAGATTTTTTACAATTTACATAAATGTGTCTAAAAATTTTCAAAATTTATTTTATAACATGTAACATGTACGAAGGCAGGTTTTAATTTTACAGGTATTATAACTTTAAAGTTATCATATGAAAGATTATATATTTTTTTATCAATGTATTACGTCAGAAAGGTGCTTTTATTTTAAATTATTTTTATTTTGTAAACATTTGAAGTGTTAAGTGTAGGTTTGATTAACAAATAAAAAATACGCTTGTTTTTTGATGAAAATTACAATTAAAAAATTCCTTCATTATTAACACGAAATCTGTTCAAATTAATTTTCTGCATACTTCGCAGCTACGAACATCGCCGAACGCGAAAAATGTCGTACTTTATGTCGAAAAAATTAAAGCTAGCTGCTCTGTTGTTGTCAAAAATAACTCAGACATAATTAATGTAGCCATGCTGCGCAGAAAATAAGGCTTTGATGGAAACGACCCGACTGAAACAACAGCCAGCGCTAACGGGCGACACACGCGGGTCCTTAAACATCCCTTTAAATATTCGCAGCGATTTATTCGCTGGGGTAGCGAATATTTTTTATTTATTTACAGTAAGTACAAGCTTCTTGTAGATTTTCACTTGTTCTTAATGCACTTACAATGTTTTTATTTTTTAATTGTCCTTCTCTTTTAATCTTGTGGCTCTCATTGTATCAAGCGACGCCGACCGCTCAACATTCAAACTATTGTATTCATCCATTTATAGGTTCTACTAATTACTTGACTGCCTTTAAAATTACACAATCCGACTCAAAAAATATTTGGCTAGATTGCCTGGAGGCTTTGAAGGTATTATAAAAAAACTACGAGTACAAAACACGGCTGTTTTTTTATGTTAATATGACGTTACCTGTTCGTGTGTAAAGTAAAAAAATGAAAACGAGGCGAAGAGTTATTGTTTGTACATAAATCAAGAGCAATTGTAACGTCTTGCCAATAGTTACTAAATTTCATTGAAATAGGTTTGAATAAATATTTTCAGGAAACATGTAAAAATCGCAATAAATGCATTAAAATTCTAAAACAAGGTATTCATATTTATTAATGTCTCTTATTCAAAGTTGTACCATTCACAATTAAACTTTATTCCGTGATTGTATAAAGTGTTAAATAACAATTTTAGCCGTAGGCGAACTTTTGTCACTAATTTCTATAGTATGTCACATATTTTAAACGATCTACCGAGACACCCACTTTCAGGTGAAAGATCGGGAGAGCCGATTCTTATACTAGACATTTTTTGCTCATAACCCTGAGCATGTCGCAAAGCACGAAGCTCGGCCGATCAGTTCATTATATTTTTTGACTACAGGATATAGTTTTTTTTTTTTTTATTATAAATGGGGATTCATTGGGGATAATTGAAGAAGCGAATTTCTAGTTCAGGTCGCGAGGCGAATTTTCGCGTCGGCCTGTGCCTTTACTGCAAAGCGCGAATGGCTCGAATATTTTAGAGCCGAACTTTGAGATGAACGTTTCACTTTAACGGCTTTATAAGCTGCGACAAGCCGGCCATTTCTTACGCAGCTATTATGACGCTTGTTTTTAATGACCTCCTTTACGGCCAGAAAAAGGGGAATCCCCTCTTAAAATATGCGATACGGATGACGTAAACGGTTTTATTTTTTTGGGCTGCATCAACAAGTATAATGCGAGTAAAATTTATGGTTTAATTTAATTTTAATATCTTTTAGTTTAATATTAATATGTAAATGTTGACTCAAGAGAAAGACTGTTGCCTCTCGATCGAGAAGTCATCAGTTTGTTTTCTATCTTGATAGGTAAATCCCAGTGTTTGAGTCTGCTATTGGGGTGTTATCAGAGAGATCAAGCCTCTCAGCCGTTTCTATTTCGTGTAACTGATGTGAATTTCAGTAAACTTTCTACCCTTCGCAAAAGACCGATGTTGGACCCTCAGCACTCGATTGAGACTACGATCGAGACTGCTTTACTTGACAAATTGGATACCGGCACTTTATTTTTACGTTGGACTGTCACTATCTTACACTGTGACAGTGAATTTGACACTGTCAATACGTAATGTATGTTAAACTGACACTGTTTACGTAATAACTATTGGACTGATATACTACATTACAAAATGTATGTTGGACTAGTATTACTTAACATAATGACAATGGACTGACATTGCCTAAAATAATGACTGTTGGATTGTCACAACCTTACATTATGACTGTTAACTAGCACTACTGACGTAATGAATTGGTAATAGCTTACGTAATGATAGTTGAACTGATACAGCCTCTTGCAACGTTAAACACTTGTGGTTTTATTAGGTCTCGAAGATGAGTGTTATTTTAGTTTTATAAAAAAACTGTCTACTGAGAAGCATCATGGAAATAAATTAGGGAATGTTTTATTTTATTTAAATCTCACTTTCAATACGCAAAGTACCCATGTGTTCAAAACATTTTAGATAAAGTTTGCGGTATCTTTAGATACAGATAGTAATGCGATCGGAATATTAGAGTATCTGTAACCGTAAAAAGCGTTGTGTTCTATTTCAATTTGACTTAACTTCAAGGAGTCGTTTTTTCAATTTATACTTTTCTGTCGGGAGATTTTCCGGCTGAGCCTGTGGGGCGAGGAAACCCAGTTATACAATATTAAAATGGTTGCTTTTTGCCAAACATCTCTCTCAGCCCGGGCACTGTGTTTTTGGGCAGTTAGAATGGGACTCCCTTCTAAAATTGTATGCCAAAAAAACGGAGACCCGGGCTAGGAAGGCGTGTGAGAACTGAATATTGGGTTTTCCAATATTCCGGTGAAGATCAACTGAATAGAAATTCAACCAAGAAAAGTGTTAAAATTTAATATAAATACTTTTTTATTTTGAATAGTCATTAGTCTATTTTACACATAATTTAAATATGATTACATTTGTATATTAAAAATGATTATCATATAATTAATTTGGGATAAAGATAACACTATTGATTTGAAGTAAACGTTATGTTAATTAACAAATTCGTGTTGATTGAAGTATTCATTTGTTGGTAAATCATCAGGCAATACAATCAAAAGTTTTGCAGAGCATCAAATATTTTATTAATGCAACTATCTTTTAGGATTGTTTTTTTTTATTTTTTATTTGGTGTCATAAACACGGAAAGTTAAAGAAATTTTTCATAGGAAAAAATAATTTTTTTTACATAAAAAAAGAGTTCTCCATTAAATATTACATGATAGAAAAGCAGACCAGATTATTTGAATATTAAATAATTTATGTATTTAAATCATCTAACACTCTCGATGTAATAAATATCTGATTTTAAAGTGACGATGAGTTAGTGAAACTATTTTTTGCAGTTTAAAGCTCCTAAAGACAAAATGGCACCAATCCAACAGGGACACATTATCTTCCAGCAATGGATCGATATTGATAGATAATAACTTAGGTAATTAGTAATATTTTGTCATATTTTTTATTAGCTGTCTCTTATTTTACATTTCCCTTAAAATCATAAAAGTTTATTAGATTTTAAACATATAATCATTATCTAATCAATTATTATGCCAAGCAATATTTAAAAGGTTAAAACTGAGCAGTTTTTTTTTAATGAAACAGAGTATGACTTGAAGTTTCCTGTTGATGCTCATCTGGGGTAATTTATCATTTTGAACTGACGCCATTCTTACAAATGGCCTCGCCCTGGAGTGTCTCCGATACAGGTAACAACTCGCTTTTTTCATCTCGCTGACTTCTTTACACACTCGTTTACGTGTGGAGTCACTCGAAAACTGGTTTTCCTTGACACAGTGTCATTTTTCAATTTTAGCTAAAATATAAACCCGAAGATTTCAATGTGTAAAATTGGGCAGTGTATTTTATAAATATATAATGCTTTTTAACTGTGACTTCCAATGATAGAAATAAAATCCATTCGTGGTCATAATATTTGACAGTTGATATTATATAACGTTGCAGTAACAATTTCAAGATTTATCCTCAGTGATCATTATTTTGTCCAGGCTCTCATCATTTACTCTCATTAAGAATCAAAAGGTTCTTTGGATAATTTTTAATTAAATCCCTGCTCACAGAGAGAATCAATAAATTGGTACAGACCATTAATTTTCAGCACCATAATTAAAATCACGAAAAATCCCTAAAGATTAAAGTCTTCTATCTTTTTACTAAAGATGCTTAAATACTTCCAAGATCTCTTAATAGCTCTCTTAATCTTTTATCATAGACTTATGATATTAAACAAAAAATAAATCTCTTTTGAAAACTTGATGCTTTTGTCTAATTATAAAAATAACTCCATTAAAATTTTTCACGAACGTATTAAATTCATTGTTATAACATTTGAATTATGCAAAATTTTTGAACCGATATACGTTGAACTATCTTCATTTTGTGTTTATAAACGAAATCGAATTGAATGGATATACATTAAGTGAGCAGTGATTTGTCGAGTCCATCGTTATTTTTTTACAGGAGATAAAACAGTCCCTGTGCAATGCCACGGAGTTCTCGCTTCGTTAGCAGGTATTTTTGCCAAAACATTTTCATAAAGCAAATGAAGGTAGAGAGCAAGCCACGTGACCCGGGAGGGGTGCGGAACAAGGGTCCAAAGTCAGGGGTAGATATTTATTACGCAAATGGAGGACGTTTTTTCTACATGCCGAATGCTTTCCCTAGTTTAAAAACCAGCGCCACTAATAAATTTATCTTCTTCATCAAGTTCTTTTCCTCATAGGAAGCTGGCGACCATTTCACTGAGCATATACTCCTACTGAAACAGAGTTCATGGTTTGCTAAGGAAAAAATATTACACCGCATTTTTATATTGAAAAGATAATTCTTGTATTGCTGCTGTCCAATAGCATTAGTATAAACCCTTTCCTCAAAAAGCTCTGGCGTTTATATCTGATACTTCGTCTGCAGAAAGCTTCAGAAATAATAGCAGAAGCTCCCTTACCTCGGCAAGGTAATTCCAGAGTACATCCCTTCACAATCATTCCATGTCCTCTATTCCATTACCGATCCTTTACACACGCTAAGGGTACAAAATGCCAGCCATGCACAATCAACATAATGAGGAGAGCGGGGAGAATAAGCTTATAGGGAACATTTACTGCTAGTAATATTAGCGATGAACTCTCGTCGACATTTTTATTTACCTATTCAATATATGCAACCAAGTTCAAGGATATGACGTAATTGCAAACCAGAGAAATATATAATTTTATTATAATATAAAAAAATATTATAAATGGGAGTGTTATTTGCAACAAAAATTATAATGTATATGGAATCGACTTATGGTATTAAAACTCGTTTCTGTAGAAGAAGCGACCGAGTTGTTTGTTGTGAATTGTTTTTACTGATTTAATTCATCGATATGCTGAGTGCTAAAATATTAAATAAGAGCTCATAAGAGCCATCCTTTTTATGTATATGTGGATTAGGCTGTCCTCCATTTGCAGATTTCCAAATGGCGGCCCTGACTCCAGGGGAGGTCGCCCAAAATAAAGTGTGGTGACGCATTTTAATATTTTGTCGACTTTCAGGGGCGTGCGCGTAAATAATCAACACTCGGTGCTTTTTCTTAGAATTCGCGGAAGATTTACTCATAAACGAATTTGCGAAGCTTTAAAAGCATGCCTTTTGTAAATTTTCGACGGCTCATTTACAGCGCATTTTAGGTATACGTGCAAATTGAACTTATGTTTTTTTTTTTAGCAAAGGTTCATTAAAACATAATTTTGTTATGTTTGTATACTTTTGTTGGCGAGAATACTTAATATTTACAATTGTAAATGTTATGTGTGAAACACACTTTTTTAAATCAAAATTTTGTAGGATTTTAGTGGTATTTTTATTGAAGATGTTAAATAAAAAATCCCATGAAAAGTATTCAATAAATAGTCAAAACTTTTTTTTTATTCATGAAATCACAATCAGAGACTATTTTTATGAATATAAACATTTATTCAAAGACAGATGACTTGGGATTAATAAAATTTTGATAATATAGTACTCTTATTTAAAAATAAAAACAATCAATACATGTTTCTTATTCATCACTCAATCTATGTTTAAAAATTTATAATACCTTAACTGATTTAACTGAATTATCTGATTCGATATCTCTTTTTTCAGCAGCATGAGTACTGTCTCTTTTACGTTAGTGTATTTTCCTATAAATAAACGTTTTCCTCTTTAACTTCTCCACTTATTAATTATTCTTTAGCTAGAAATCCCCTACTGGAGTCGGCAGGGGCGCACGTGGCACAGGGATGTAGGGTAGTTTTTTTGCAAATAATCAAACATGTTTTTGCTATAACATCGTTAATATATATAAAAAATATTTCTGTATTAACGCCCACACAAATATGGTCACTTTTACGATATATTATTTTAAATATTCTTAATTTTTTAAAATTATAACAATACCTCTGTTTGTTTATCTAGACTAGTGATTATTTTTAAAAACTTTTGCCTATTTTATTTACAAACTGGGCTTTTCTCACTGTCTTTGTTATATTCATTTGACTTTCTAAACATATATTTGTATTTCATTGCCAAGGACAAACTCAGGATTAAATTTACAGGTACTACTTGAACTTTCCTGAGACTTTTTCGAGTATATGCTCGGTTACCTTTTAAATTTTAAGTTACGCTCATTACTTCATACTTAGTCTAAACTAAGCAAAACGCCAGATTACTCAGTTTAAAATCAATCATATATAAAGTAGTATTAAAAAAAATAGCTTCACGACTAAAAATATATAGATGCATTCATTTTACAGTGCGATTTTTTCAGAACAAAAACTCAAACAGCTGCATGGTATATACATTTCAGGTTTGTATGGAAAGTGAAATAATATAATAAAAAGGTTAAGTTTTATGGGTCGTTTCCATACAAACACACCTCCGGGGAGTCGTCCACTTGACGGCGTGAGATTGTCCAGGCGGGGACCCTTTTGACTGAGTAATAACGCGTGTTACTTTGTACCCTAAATAAAACTAAACAAAATTATACATTCAAACGCCTGCTTATGTAAATAAACCCTTCAAACTTTAAAGCACACAACGCTGCTTACATTATTGTGATTCTTTAACGCGTTTAAGGTGGATTACTTCCATTGTGTTTTAGTACGATAAAAATAAAGTATTTGCATACGTTTTTGAACTTGATTCATGTTTGAAATACATCCCGAAAATTGGCCAATACACCAACAAGCAATATGATTAAGGTTTTTTTCACGTCTATAAAATCTATATGTATAAATTAAAATATCAGTTTTCATAGAGTATTTTATATACAGTAAATGATTATCAAAAATACCTTTATATTTGAACAAAAACATTTAATCTTCGTTCGTGATTTGCTGACAGTCTTATTTATTTTACTATCTGCCTGAAATTAATTGAAAAAAATTACAGGTTTTCTTAGGGATTTTCCTACCTTATATTCAAAATCAGGAGTCTGGTCTAACTAGATTTTCCTGTATATATTTTCAAAAACATCTCTTCTGCTTAAGCTTAGTTAGAAACAAACTGACCAATATAAAGATTGTCGATATTTATTTTATACTACGAGTATTTATTTCAGTTTTTCCAGAAATCAGTTTTTCAGGTAGATAGTACGAGTTTTGGGAAAATATTGTGATTTGACTTTTGTTATGGCCAGAAATATTATTTATATAGTTAATCTAAGATTTTAAAATTAATATGTACTGATCATCGGTTATTTTAATTGATTTTTATATGTTTTTCACCATCCACGTGAAGAATTTTCGTGGACCTTTAATTTTTTTTATTTATCTGCACTTGTAGTTTACCGGAAATTTGTATTATTTTAATACAAGATGCTATGTATATTAATCATTAGATGATAAAAAAAATATTATACGGAGTGGCTTTACTTCAGATATTTTTACCTTAATTTAAATTCGCTGGGAAACAAACAATTATTAATGTGAATGTGCATTGTTCTTCCATTCTGTCTGCCTGACACTTGCAGCTGGCGGCTCTGGACCCCACGAGTGGAATTTTACAGCACACAGCACTGTAAATAGGCCAAACAACCTATATAAAATAAGAATTGCCTGAATTACATTACATTATGTGATATTTATATTTAAAACATGTTTAAATGTATTTAAGCCATTCTTCAGTTAATTAGTACAACCCGAAGTTGATAAGTAAAAATAAAAATAATTTCAGACATTTGTAATTATAACGATGCAGTTGAGGTTTTATTTGATCTTAGCATATAATTAAGCCATAGTTAGATTTATTAAATGAAATGTTCACAGCGGAAATTTTTCATAATTCCGTCGCTATTGTTTAAATTAAGTTTCACTGTGCTTTGGTTATAAAATATAGATTTGAATACTTCGCTTGCTACACTTTGAGATCGCTATTAACACACTAAAGGCGGGATGGGTACTTGTACCCGTTTCGCGGACTGCTGTTTACTCTATAAGTGGCAGAAGGTCATTTTACTCTTTAGGTTTACAGCTCGTAATGTTTGTTTAGGACTCGTCAACGTTACTTCTATCAATACTGTCCAGTGATTCTGAGCAAAGTGACACTGAAGAAGTGGAGAGGTCAGAGAATGATAATCCTCCAATTATTGAACAATTTTTAGGACAAAGTGGTGTTGTTGTGATGCCAAGTAATCTGCAAAGTGTGTATGAAGTGGTTCAACTTTTTATAGGAAACGATTTATTTGACTACATGTAAATCAAAGAGTGTATAGACTAGATTTTGCACGTGCAATTTTACGCGAATTTCGTCCGCTTCGCACATCAGTTTAGTCAATTTGGTTACCCGCTTAAAGTGTGTTAATAGTGATTATAACTAAAAGCATACGTACATGTACTATAAAAACAATTACGTATATAATTTGTTAACAGACATGTCAAAGCATGTCATAGCAATCTGAAAAAAAATAGCAAACAAACCTACACGATAACGCAACAAATGTCGTATGATAAGAAATAAAAACTAATAGTATTTTCAAATATCATACATAATTTAATATTATAATGCACATGACGTGTGCAATTTGTGAAAAAAGCTTGTAAAATATATCAAACAAGGTAAACAACATGTAAATTTACACGTTCAACATTCATGCTTACATGTATAACTTAGTAAACTACACATACAACGTACAGTAAAATAACATGTATTATACAATACGCGAGCATCACTCGAAGTAACAAAAACCGACAACGAAACAAAAAGAATTTGCTCGTATAGCCCTAATTTTATTAAAATTACAAAATTGTCTGAGATTCAACCCTCTTTCTACATATCATGAAAATTAAAAATAAATAAACGATAAATTTTAATATTATTTGTAACTAACCTTTGCAGTTAGAAGGCTAAAGGTTTCTTATTGGCGCATTGCTATACATAGGACTGCGACAAAGCATTATGTATTCCTATATTACATTTCACCCGAGAAATTTTTAACTTACTATATCACATTCTTTAACATTGCGCCAGAATACATTAGGCCATATATAATGTCAAAAAATGTAATCTACCAACTCCTCAATATTGATGGATTACGTGTTAATAAAAGTTCTACAACCTGACGGTGGTTCTATTATAGTATATATTTTTATTATGTAAATCTTTTCAGAGAATTCTTCGCGTAACTTTTCATTTTATCATCATTATCAACAACCATCGCTGACGCGGCTCATTTCCTGATAAAGTTTTGTCGTTTCCGCTAAATATTTCTGTCAGCTCTTTCTGCCTCTCGAATCGCGAAAATCTTGTTTTTTTTTTATTTATATTATACGCGGAGTTGGTGGTATTGTTGTTTAATTAATTTTAAAAAAATGGTAGTTGCATTTAATATTATTTGAAATTCGTTTGTTAATATGAAAACATCCCCACGAACATAAGAATATTGTCTTCATAACAAAGGATACGTTAACTGGATTAGTATACCAGCCTTGTAGTTTACTGGTTACTATGTTTGCTTGCCGACTATATTATCCCGGGCTGGAGTTTAGGTTTAATAATATGCTTTATTTATAGTTTTTTTGAATTGTTTTAAAACTAAACATAGACTTCAGCTTCCTTTCATTTTTCAGATATCCCTAGATTGTACCAAGCTGAATATAATCGCAAATGCTTCTGATTGCCTCTAATTAATTGTTCATTAATTACTGACTGTCACTGCGATATTTTCAGATTTGTTGACTATGGGTGTTTTCCGCTCTTAAAAAAATAGGAAAGAGGGTAGAAAGTAGAAGTCTAGCGATTGCAAAAAAAGACAACTGTTGTTGTGATTAGCTTTTTATATCTTATGTTATTATCATATTATACACAGGGAAAAGTATACAGAAAATTAATCTATAAAACTTTATAGTAGAAAAGTAACTGCGCCAACTACTAGAACACATGCTTCTGTTCATCGCTGTAAGCTTATGGCTTGATTTTATTTATTAAAAAAGTTGATTTTTGAAAATCAAGTTAAACGGTTTATTTTTGATAATAAGTTCAACAATTTTAAAACTCTCCGTATATGGTAATTTCAGATTAAAGGGGTTTAGTATAAAAAAAACCACCCTAGTTACAAAGTGTTTCAGTTATCCACCGAAAGCCTTCATAAAAAATGTAATATAAAGCCTGCCTTGAAGGAGTGAAAAACTTTAAGTATATACTACCTGGACTTTTTTGTGACTGCCGCAGTACCTGGTGTTAGTGAAGAGACTGAAGATGAATATTAAACGCCAAGTCCTCGTATTCTCTAGACGACTCCACCATACAAACTAAATTTATTGTTTTAGCCTAACGTACTGTTACCAACTAAACTATATTTTATCTGCTGAGAAAATGTATGATTTCAGAACTTTGTCAGTATCGAAGACACGTATTGAGTTTCAAAATTATCAAGTAAATTTATTAAAAATAAAAAGGCATAAAAAAGTCACGTAAACTTAAAATAATAATAATCAAGTATGACATCATTATGAGTGCATTGTTTATTATTCTTAGACTGCACGCCACTGATTTAATTTTTTATACAGATTGTTATCATCAAATCAAAAGACAATGATTTCTTATCTTCTTCTTCTTGTGCTTCTCATCATAGAAGGACCATTTCTTTGAACATATTTCTATCCTGGGCCAGTCTCACTAATTCGGCCGCACTTTCGACCTCCGCAAATTTCGCATCCACGAAAGCTTCCTCCTTGGACAATCAGCTGGAGGATGCTATATTTACTCTTACGAAAAATGTTGCCAAAATAGGAGATCTTCGGCTTCATTACCAACGTCAAGAGTTCTCTTTCTTTGCGTATTCCGTGCATGACTCCAACTCATGGTATTTTAAGGGTTGTCCTGTATAGCGACATTTTTATATTAAAACCACCTAATATTTTTATATAAATGCGCTATGAAAAGTATTACACAGTCAATAATATCTTATGCTGGAAGACATCTCAAAGATAGTCTGACAGCGATCGCGTCGTTTAACCAAAGATACAGTGGAACATGCTTTTCCGCTATATATATATATATATATATATATAATGAAATATTTTCTAAGTTTTGCATTATTATATATTTAGGTAAGAAAGAAAAGTGACATACCTGAAGAGTGTTAGGACCGCGTAGTTTGTCTGTCTAAATCGTTCCGAGCGCCTCTCACTTCACACTGCAGCAAATCACTTATGTTTGCGCTTACTGCCTTGGCTACTCTGTGGTTAAAACTTTAAATAAATAATATTAAAAAAAATTATTCAACTAACAAAAAATACTTTAAATAAAACATTCATTAAATTGCACATATATATTTTTTTATCCAAAACATTGACGAATGCTTTACACTCGACAAAAAATGCAGTTTACATGATGTGCTCACGTCCATACGAAACAACGAAAATATCCTCAATTTATTTTATTACCAACTCCTACGTAGTTTTTTTTTAAAATAATATTTCTCATCGTTATACTTGTAAATGAATTAATAATAAAAAAAAAAATTATTCGTAAATTGACATTCTTTGCACCCAAGAAAGAAAAGCTTATAGAAATAGATTTATAGCTTACGTCATATAAATTAAAATAAATATGATTTGATTATTTGGGTTATAAATTAAAATACAACTTCGTATTTTTTTCATAATTTTTATAGCGCTTGTTCACTGGATTTTAAAAAGGTTTTTATTGGGTACTTTTACTATTGAGAAGCACTTACATTCCTTATTAAATCTTTAGAAATGCTTCAGTAAAACGCCAACTTTAAACAGCTTTAAAGCAGCCTTAGAATTCCCGCATTATTTATTTTAGTATCAAATGACGAAGCCTTAAAAATATATCCGTATTTTTATTACAGTGAATTAATTTGATTGATTTATTAAATGAAGATGGGCGAAACATTATATCATGATATTTTGTAATGCAATGTGAACGCTAAAATACACTGTATGTCTCGTTAATTTAAGCCCAAATTACATAGTTAAAGATAATTTAATTATTACAAATTCATGTATCAAAGTTAATTTTAATTTTAAATTGGAGTTACACGAGTTTCTAGTAATTCGTTTAAAGTATAAATCTAATCATTCTAACGACCAATTTGTATTTCAGGTTAAAGCTCCAAAAAAGTTGATATCCTTCAATTAATTGCGGTACGATAGGATATTTTTTTATGAAAACGAGAAGAGATCCTGTTCAATCAGTGAGGGTTAACGTATCAAAGGATCTATATTTTTAGCTGGTATGCTTCTGTATTTCTACGTGTATTTCTGTATATATAGTCATATATCCCTTTTAACTTTAAAAGCGTGTAACGAGATCCATATACATATAATATGAATAGTAAACATAACTTTAAATGTGTTCAACCTGTCACGAACTACAAATTTATGTTCGCAGATTTTTGTTGCTAGAAATATTTTATCGGGTGTTAGACATGGTGTCAATTTTTTATTCATCGTTTCACTTAAGTATTGAGTCATTTGGCTTGATTGTCATTAAATTATGTAGCTTGGGATCACTTGTTAGTACTGGAATCGAGCTGAAGACCTCTTGTTCAAGAGTCAACAGTTTACCTTTCTAATGCAATATGCAACTAACTTGCAATATATATAATGTTATCACTGAAAAAATATTTTGATTGATTGGGTTAGACTCTGTATATATCTAAGTAAAACATAAATAATTGTATTGTATTTTAAAGTTGTCGTGAGTTTCCTATTTGATTACATTCTGTATCAGCAAAACATTGATTCCTTATTTATATTATTTTTAATTAATTTAGTTTCTCAGTTTCATATTAATTCTGGATATAGCAGGGAAAGTTTTATTACAACGGCAGTATAATTTGTTTCGTCAGATTTTGAAATTCAGTATGAATGATAAGGTCGGAGTTTTCGCCTGTGAAAATTTCATGTCTAAAAATACTCTACCGAGAACAACAAGCCTTGTAGGATTTGATTATTTATGTAATGCTTACTGATCGTTTGAATGTATAATTTACAATTGCTCAAAGCTTGTATACGCACTAATAAAATTGTTTGTTGACCGTTTTATTTTAAAGAAGTTATAATTTGGTATTGTTTTGAATTCAAAGTACTAATTTAGTGATATTACATTAAAATATTAAAGCATTTCTGTGGTAACGCAAAGCTTTTTACAGTGATATAATTAACTCAAAATTTTTAAGATAAGACATTTGATATTTGTCTTTTATATTATATTTCAGGACTGAATATATATTTTATACTGCTTTCACGGTATGATTGTAATAATTATAGCTTAACTGTATGAATTGAACTGGAAATTAGTTACATGAATACCTTTAAACAAATTTTGATTTATACACTCTTGCCCTAAAATAAACTTTTCCTCTTTCATTTATCAATCTACATTTTCAGTACAACGATAATATTATTTAAAAAAAAATAATATCGTTTGTCAATAATGATTTATTTATTAATCTAAGTCTAAAAAACACACACTAGGTTAAAATCATACGAATCCAGGATTAAATAAAAAAACATGAAACCAATTACTACAGAGATGATAAAAAAGTATGTACACAATTTTTATCCTACTTAGAAATAAATATGATAATTATGAAACTACACAAATTAACGTTTTGCTCAGTACATCTTACATTTTACAAATCAATGTCAACTAAACTTCCTAAAAAAAGATATTTGGAGAAAATCAACGTTTATTTAAAGCAAAAAATAAAATTATTGAATGTTTATAGAACTGTTTTTCCAGTATGCAATGTGGGGGCTATAAATCCGCACAGCCTGGAGGCTGTGTTGGAGGCACGTATATCTAAAAAGCGGGTAAAACAACCAGACTGTGAGATCAATGTTTGTTTTCTTGCCCAAGTGCGTATTTTATAAGACATATATTTTTCTGGTGGTGTTATGACACTTTTCCCAATATGCTACCACCTTTTAAGTTATTTTTCTTGTACACCTTTGCTTACACTATTTTAAACAGAACTCTATATCAAACCTGAGGTCTTTTTTCTTTCAAGATTCTTGACTTGATCAGGTTTTATCTCCCCACAAAGATATGGTAGAATTTAAATTTAAAATAATGTAGGACAGAAGAAACATGTCGAGACTTTACTTTTATATAAGCAAGTTTCTTATAAAACATAATATGAAAATATCTATAAACATAATACCCTTGATATTATTAAATATTTAAATCAAATCAAATCTTAGATATATTTGGACCGATGGTTTGAAAAAATATTACATAAATCCGTTTAAGCTATGTGTGATTATTTATATTTATCACATAGATAGTCGATTTTTTATTTAACTATTTTTGGTATTCGATGTATATGTTTCAATAATTCTTCCCATCATTTTAAGTGTGAATAATTTGACTTTTCTTTTTTTTTTTTGTGTGAGAACTGTTATTTATAAACACAAATTAAAACTTCTCTCATTAAAAATGTTTATGGAATATTTAAGCATTCAATTATCAATCTACATTATGATTGTGCGCACTTCATGTTTTTACAAAGTAACGTTTGCTTTGAAGTATATTTTCGAACTAACGCGCTTCTAATTATAACTTGCCGTATACAATATGCTTACTTACAAAAGCGTACGTCTCAGTTTACTGAATAAGGCTTCTCAAGAATGACTCCTTTGATGAAATATTTGTAATGAAATACTCATGTTTTTTATCATTTTACTAATTGACCAGCCGGTATATTTTCTAACAGTCAAACAATTATTTTTTTACTCGACAGCTTCATCATTAGATCTTCGTTCTGACAAATGGATCTCTGTTCAATAGCTTGCGCATTTATTTTGATTACTCGTAAATGTCAAATTCTTCTATTACCTGCGATATAAGCAACGTGTTTCCAATTTCCTATATATTTTACATCACACACAGTATAATACACTGGCACGAAATTTCATGCGTCATCCTTACATATATTATTCATAGACGTGTAACTATGTATACACAAAACCGCACAGGAAGATATTCGATACTTTAATTTCCTTGCCAACACATTGCATGTATAAATAACAAAGCACGAAGGACACACAATACGCGATACACTACTCAGGACAAATGGGAGTCGCCTTAGACTTTACAATCGTAGCTTCCACATCCTAACCGAGCACAAACTAGCAGGAATATCCGTTACAGACAGTTGCATTCGTCTTTAAACAAAAGTAGCAACAACTTCCGGCTGCATATTCCTGACAAAAACGTTAAGCATGGAGCTGCACGTGTGAAGAAGTTTTCAGTATTTCAGAAGTTGTTCTAAGTCTAGTGCAGTGACAATAAACGCGAGTTGCAGGTGACAAGAGTGACGCATTGTTTACGAGTCCATTTTATAAAAATTAAAATATTTCTGAACATGTTTCAATTACGAACCGTACTTTTGACGAGTGTACAATATTAGAATTGTCTAATTATTCATGTATTATAAATATCAGGTGTCAGATCACTGTTCAAGCTAGATTCATCGATTGAAATTCATCGTGCCTTTTGTGAGATTGTTAACCTTATTTCGAAATTATTTTTGAATTTGAAATTAGTGTTATTTTAAGGATGATTTTAAGTAGTGATGTGACAAAAATTAATATTTTTGAATAAAATACTTGAGTGATTTTCCACATTTTTGTTTTTATTAGTGACCGGTTTCGCCAACCTTTCACGTTGGCATTATCAAACAGAGTGAGATTTTATATAATAATAAGCAATTAGGTAAACAATTGTTAGAGGGAGAGGTTGTTGGAAAGAGAGAGAATGATTGTCAGGTGGTAAGGGCTAATGTGATTTTAATGTACCTGACAAGTGGAGGATTCTATATAATTGCTAATTTTTGTGAACAAATGTTTGTATATTAATGGGGTAGTTATATAAAGTAGTGGCTTTGTATTTTATTCAAAAATATTTAAATGGAATTTCACCAAGTACTCTCCGTCAAATATATTGAATTCCATGACAAAAATTAATAGTGGATATGTAAATACAAAGATTTTTCATTTTCATAGATTTTGACGGTACACATGTTAGTTTCATATACGTAAGAAAAAATCTAATACTTTATTGGAAGCAATATCCCAAATCTCTCTCATGGCTCAGCTAATGTATCGAGCATCCCTCTTTGTGCCGTCGCTCTCCTCACGCGTTGCTGACAGCCATTAATTTTTCAAGATTTTCTGGGTGTTTCTAAAAAAAAAAAAAAGAAGTATTCATTGCAAGCAGATTGTAGACAGGCTTGATTTAACACCCAATTCCTTCGTAATGGAGATCCTTTGTCTCGCTGTCAGGCGGGTGGATTCCATTTGTCTAGTAGTAGGATAAGAGCATCTCAACTATTCAATGTATCAAAATATTAAAATAATATTCATTCTGTACAAATGATGTTCCAAAAACTTCCCACCCTTTAATTAAATAATAGCATTTATTTGAATATATAACATATTTTATTTTGTTAGTTCTTTGGTGCATTTATACATTTAATCGTAATGAGTTTAAATTTAATATTCTGTATAAATGTAAACGTTATCTTCAGGTTTACCCCTGATGTATTATTCTACCCCATTAAACGATAACCCGTTGTTTTGTATAATTCTCTGTCTTGTGGATGAATACAAATGTTTAGGTGTTAATAATTTAATTTTAGGAAATCAAAAGATGACGACGTTAATATTTTTAAATTTGTATTTTTATTATTTTTTTATGATATCTGATAGATTGAACAAAAATAATATGAATCACATAAATTTTGATACACACAATTGTCGATTTACTATTACGGTTTGCAATTATTCTAAACACTGGACTACGAGGCGGTTGTTTTATTTACCTATGAAGTCAGATTACTACCAAAGCAATACAATTGCAACTTACGTTCTGAGCTAACCTTTGCATGCTCGCTTTATTGATCACCTAAATACTAATACTAAAAAGCAGTATTAAATATAAGTTCCATGAAGAAGCTTTACTAATTCGTCTGAAAGTCCAGGTTAAGTCTATTTAAATAACTAATGTAAAGCCGCATCGACGGAAGACCGCATTGAAGTAACTCTGCGTGACCTTAGCTCGCAAAAAACCTGCCAAGTCCGCCTGGACTTGGACTCCAAGGAATTAATCGAATTCCGCTCCCGACAAAGGCTAACCCACAAAGGATATTGGAAATAACAGTCATAAGAGAAGATAGTGGAATTGCTAGGATTGTGATATGATTGAGGACTGAAAGGAGCAAGCTTTGGCCTGATTAAAGTGTGATCAGCGATTTTTAATTCTCAATAGAAAATTTCTTGATAATATTTTTAAATAACAACGTAGACTAACGTACTTAGTATTTTATTTAAATGATTTCTGTTATTTATTTGTTCATTTATATTTATTGATGGTACATAAAAAAAACTTAACCTTAGCTAGACGTTATTCAGTAAGCGATTCTCAGTACATACTCAGGTCTAGGATAGGCAGAAACATAGTTTATATATTTATAAATGAAGAGTATACCAAAGGTGTATTATGACGAAATTTTCAATATTTTAGAGTGCAAGTACTAAGCGAATCACGATTATTAAAATTAATATTTTAATAAATAAAATATAATATAATATCTTTAAAAAATACGTATTTTTGATTCTTCTGATTTAAACGTTGATAAATAATGAATATCAAAGTAGTATTGAGTATTTTATAAATTATTTAAAAAGTTTTTGAAAAATTAGTAAAGCATCAGTATTATTTTATCAGTTCATAGTTGATAATTAAAAAATACGGCTATGTTTAAAAAAAAAAACCTGTCATATTAAGTTTGACAGACTAAAATATTTTTTAAAAGTATTTTATACTAATGAAGTTAAAAAAAATATATATTTGATATGCAACTGTATTAAAATTAAGAGCTGTATTTAATTTAAGGGTATAGAATTAATTACAGGATTAAAAAATGTTTTATTTGTATAAAAAAATACCGAAGCGAGGATTAAAGCCACCAAGAACAAGGTCTTTCCGATGGTCATTATTTTACGTACTACCCTTTACTAGGTACTGAAAAAACCCCGTTTGTCTTTAATTAATTTAAGTAGGGTGTAATTTAGTAACGGATTGTATTAAATAATGGTATAATTTCACGTTGTTAGTATAAGCATATAAAAAAAAAATTCGTTGCATAAAATTTTTGAAAAGAAATTTAATATATATTTTTTTAAGATTTCTCGAACCGCAAATTTGATCAGTTTCTAAGCAACGGAATTTAATTTTGCAAAGTTACACATGACGGAAAACGTTTGAGTAATAACTTTATTATGCAAACTGCATTTAAAGCGTAGTCGGCGCACAGTTCTGCGCGCTTCAGCGCAGGGAGGAAATTTAGCATTTAGCGTGGAAGTGAGTGGAGCAGCTCCATGAGCCAGCTCCCCGGGGGCTCGCCAGCGCTGGCCGTGACAGCCTCGATTTGGGGCAGCTCTCCTGACATTTATATCCCATGATATTATACCATGGGACACTGCGCCGATGCGAATTGCATGCACGCCAAAACCATGAATGTGCAGCGAGTATTTTATGTGGGTATAGTCCATAGGTTCCCAGTGGGCGCTGGAGCTTTCCAAAAGGTGGCGGGTCCAAGGTAAAATGAATGAACTTTTTGCATTTAATTTTTTTTTGATTTGTGCAGTTGACTTTTCGCAAAAAAACGAGAAAATTATCAAAAAAACTCAAGCTAACAATGCTGTTTTTTTTGGCACAAAACTCGACATCTTCATTGTTACAAAAAAAAAATTATTGCGTTGCGAAATGCGTTGGTATTATGACAGTTATAAAACAACACTAGTTTAGACTTGTTTGTCGACTAAATATGTCGTTAGCGCCATCTATGTGTGAAAGCCAAAAACTAAGTAGCGCACCTAGAAACATACCGTTTTTTTTTACCCGGGCAGCAATACATAATATACAGAAATTAAATTGGTATAATTATAACTGATGTGTCAAAGGGGGGCGTTGAAAGTTTTTTTTCTTGTCAAGGGGGCGGTGGTCAATAAAAGGTTGGGAACCTATGGTATAGTCTATGGTCCGACGGCCCTTGATACGATACCTACAGAGCATGATAATCATTTATAATACAGTAAAAAAAGTCTCCCCGCTCTTCCTATTATGTTGCTTGTGCATGACTGCCATTGTGTACCCTGAACGTGTGTAAAGGATCGGTAATGAAGTAGTGGACGTGCTCTGGAAATACCTTGTCGAGGTAGAAGGCTTACTGCAGAAGGAATATCAGATCTAAACGACAGAGCTTTGTAATGAAAGGATTTACAATAACGCTATTAGGCAGTATAAAACTGCGGTATAGAAGGACACGGAGACCCACTACGACTACACTATCTTCCCATTAGAAAACCATGAACACTGGTTCAGCATGAATATATGCTCATTGAAATAGTCGCCAACCTCCTCTGAGGAAAGACAGTTGATGAAATGAAAAAAAAAATACTACACCACATTTTGTATACACACAATCAAACATACAATATGCACACCACCTGGTAAGACCAGTAACAAATGATTTCAAATTGTATTTCACAACCAATAAGTCAAGCGCAGGGTATCAGAATGTAAACATATTTGTTTGTTTAGTATCTTCATAAACAAAATATACTTAAATTTTGTATTATGCTTGATATAGCTACATTTCCGGTATTTAAGTCTCGCCGATGCGCCGGCGGCTTCCACCGTAGCCAATTAAATTTCCCCAACTGCGTAAAGACACATTAACCTATTTGTTATAAATACCGCCGCATCTGGCGTCAATTATAAACAAAAATATGTTCAAATATCTCAGTGTTCATCAGCACATGTCAAGATATCAATCTTTTGAAATATTACTTGTTTAAAAAAGGCCGAGACACTTTAAACTCATGTTTACTACTTATTTTTTACTGCAAGAATTTATGACATAAACCTTATTTAAGGTTATTTACTATCGCTAAATCACAACATTTAAAAACCATTTACCCCGCATAAAAATTCTTTACAGATAAATACAATTTCACAAATATAAAAGCATTTGTTTTGTACACAATCGTTCATAAAAATAGCAATTATACAGAATCCTCCATTTTTCAGTTACATTAAACTCACATTTCTCTTAAATTACCTCTTACCACCTGACAATCAATACCTTTCCCTCCAACAATTGTGCACTTAATTACTTATTATTTTTTTAAATCCTCACTCAATTTGATAGTGCCATCGTGAAATGTTGGCGAAACCGATCATCAATACAAATTAATATGTAAAAAAAAATCACTCAAGTCTTATAGTAGTTGTACGTCATGGTACTGGGAAAGTTTAACATCACTAATATTTTGCAAAAAGCATAAAAAAACTGTGAAAACAAAGGTTTAACCTCCATTTAAATAATTTATTATACTGCTACATACATATTTTTATATATATATTATATATATACATCTTTTTAATATACATTGTCTGACAAACCCGGAGACCTACTATACTATTCTCCTCTAGAAAACCGTAAACACTGGCTCAGCATAAATATATGTTCAATGAGATGGTCACCAACCTCCTTAGAGGAGAAGCACTTGAATAAGAAGTAGGTAAAAGCCTTCAGAACAAAGCTAACAAAAGTTCCACTACGGCAAAATAAACGTGACTCTACGTGATATTGAATCTGACTGCGCCGGCAATTCGTTTCCGAGAGATAGCAAATGTCCGGCAAAACGTGAAATTTTAATCATTACGCCGTGCATCGCTTCATTTAGCTAAACTTTACTAAACTATCAGCTCCGTGCACAGAGCTGATGCTGCGGTATTTAAAATGTTAGCAATTTCGTGGTTCGTTATCTGTTTTGTTTATCTTTCAGCCTTTTCATGAAAATGGTGCATCTCCGCTCGTGAAATTTTATTAAAATACAATACAAATTGTGAAATTTTATCTCTTCGTACGTTTCATGTTATAAATTTTGGTGCTTTGAATATTTTTACTGTGTTTTGTTTTTAATGATAAAATTTTAATAAAACGGGAACTGTATTCAATAATTTTGTAACCATATCGATTGTATATTTATAGTCATTCCTGAAATATATTTTTTTAGTAATTGCCAACATGTTTGAGAAATAAATTCCAGGCATATTAACAAGCTAAATACAATTGCTTTTATTTGAATTTCTTGTCTTTTGCTTGAATGAAATGAAAAATGCCTTGTTTTACCAATTTTACAATAGAATCACAAATCCTCGTAAACTTACATTTATGCCAAGACTAAAGAATGCAATGTCGCGCATTTGCATTATTCTAATATACGGAGCAGCCATGGTCATATTTAAATGCTGTTTTTGTTTCTTGTTGAAACAAGTGTATTTATTTAAAATGTCAACTGCACAGGCAGATCAAGTTTATAAGCACAGTTACTTTATATATTTAATAACACTAGTTACATATCAAAACGTTTTTTAGATAATAAAGTTGTTACAGTAGATTACTCCATACGTTAATAAAATATATTTTTTTAAGGTATAAATTATTTTTTTAGTAGCTTTTTTTCTTATATTCTATGTTTTAAGTTTTGATAAGAATTTTTTTTAATAACTTTGTATTAGATTAATACTTTTCAGCCCTGTTACTGAAGTCATTTTCAGACATCCACTGCCGGGTTGTGAAACATAAACCTCAATGTAAACTGAACGAACTCGGCTTAGTATAGAATCAAAGTTACACAGTTTTGTGCTTTGTAAACTGTTGGCATATCTTGAATATTATGTTTCGTTTGACACTGAAGAAACACTCGGAGTGTCTGTATGAAGTTTAAAGTTGATGGATGAACCACTCTGTAGTTTGCATTCAGTAGAGTAGAACCGCAGCGGGAACCTTCGTGACAAAGACAATAATGCAAATCACTGACAAATATATGGAGCACCAGATGCCGTGGGGACAAACTCAACTCAGGGTTAAAACGGAATCCGAGCATGAACTCTATTATTATTATTTTCTTATAGAAATAATGGCATTTTAAACATGCAAAGTAATAAAAAATAACTCCACTTTCATTGTTCTTGTTAATCAATAATACGAAATTACTGCGAGCAAACTGAAACTGAAATCTAATAGCAGTCAGGAACCCTTCAATCAAGATTCGACGGTCTACTAACCAATTAACCAACCCATATACTTTTTTTAATAACAACAAATGTTTATACTGACATGTATTTGGTTGGTACTCACGAGATTTTGGGTTAAATAAATTAGAAATAGTATCTGCAAAAAATTAAAATACTTTTAGAAAAGCTGCTCTTCATTTTTATGATAAGCGCAGTTGCCTCAAAAAGTTTTTAATTCCTCTGCTTACTTGTTTGTATTTCATTTGCAGCCTGTTGCTTTTTTAAAATTTAATTGTTAAATAATAAGTCTATAGAATATTTGTTTCCCCTCATAGGAGATAATTTCATAACGTAAATGTCATTTTTTATAGCTTCATTATAAATTGCACCATATTATATATTCCATGAGAGTATTTTTCGATGTCTACGACAAGCTTTACAATCTTTAGTAAAATCCACACTTAATGTTAGTTTTCTTATACTTGAGAAATATTAAAGATTTTCCTTCATACTAGTAGTAATTTTTGATTTACGAGAATATTTGTAAGGACGCAATATGACCCTTTATCCTGTAACCGAGGGACATATCCCTAAATTCTCTCTTTTAAGACGAGGATATAGAGGGTCGCATATGGACATAGTTTTGGGTAATTCTTTGGATATATTTTTTTTGTTCAATATACTCTTAGTTTTCTTTCCTGTATCTTACAAGATAAAAACCAATTCAAAAATTATTTATTAACAATTAAGGCTAAACTCTCTAAGCCTTTTTTGAACTGTTTTTTGAACTTATTTTTTATAAATGTATTATTTATAAATACTATACAGAATTACACATGTTATGTTTAATCTATCTAAGTCTTTTATAACACGATACTACGGGCATAAAATAATGTAAATAAATCACAACCTTTGGGGGGTATTAAAACCTTATTATATATTATTTAATATTGCATATCCTTTAATATAATATATCAACCAAACTTCGTATCATTGGGTTAGACTTAAAATTAAATATTTAATATAACAACGTGGTGTTTGTGGCCTTTGAAAAAATATATTGTAGTGTAGCAACTTGAAAATTTTCAATACGATAATGATCAAAAATTCAATGGTTTTTTTAACGGGGTTAAATATTCTGTATATATGTGGGTAACAAACGATTTGATCAATGGTAAAAATTACACCAATAATCAGGTTATGTATGTTTTAGTCGCTAGAAAATAACTAAACTAATTTTTCTAATAATCCTATGGCGTAAACAACATATTTTAAGATTGTAATCTGCTAAAACATGAGAATAATTATTCAAGCTGAGTGTGATTAAAAATGGGGATCTATTGAATATTTAATATTCAATTTCAAACCTAGTCAATGTCAAATAAATTATTTGTAAAATAAATTGATTGAGTGGTCAAAAAGTTTACTGCGATAGTGAAAATTTGTACCTCGTGTTTCGAAAAAATCAATGATTTTTCTCGTGCGTACCATTTATAGTATATTCACCCATTGCCTCCTTCCCTTTTCGATATTTATATAGTTATACTACATACCAAATAGGATTATTAACATAAATATATAGAGATGTATTTCAGGTATACACGTAGTAAGTGGACCCATAAAGCTTACGGAGACTTATGGTTCAAAAGTTATGGTAATAATTATTTAGAACCACGCATGAAACACGCGTTGAAGAGCTTTTGGGACATTGCGGGGCTCAGGTGTGCTATCAGAGACATTGTCGTATGTTTTTTGGACCTTCCTATTTGTAATGTATGTTTGAAAAGCGATTTAGTCCCCAAATGTAATATGCGTGTTGATTTATACTATGTAATCTGTTTCGAATTCGATATAAGTTCCGTACGTACTTACACATTTACTGAATTATCAACACAGGTGCGTCCGTTTAGAATATCAAAAATGATTAAGGATTGCTTATTTATAGTACCACGTATTGCTAGCATAACCTGATACTTTTTTACGTAATAACGGGTTTTATACGAGAGAAAAATATTCAAGGTCAGATAAGTAGAATGAGAAGTTTCTTAACCGCACTATTCTAGAAGAGTAGATCACAATGGAAAGAAGCAATTATACCTTATTGTGTAATGGTAGAACAAAAAATCTGCACGGGAAAACTATCGCCTCAATAAGTTTATCAACCTTTTGAATCATTTATATATTTTTCAGAATCAAAATAAAATCAATTCTTAATATCATTTACATAAATAACTGTACCATCAATTTAAAGACAATATCACAATTTAAATAATTTATTTATATAGTAATTAGATAATGTAATGAAGGTTCATTTAATATTTAATATAAATCAAAAACAAAACTTTTAAGTGTAATACAACGGTTATGGAAATTCAATCTGTTTTCGTCGATATAATTTTCATTAGATATTTTTCATCCAATATCCAAAATAAATTCTCATTACACAGATTCAATTCTCACAGTCAACAATATTTACTTTAAACATTCAATACAATACTTTTCAACAGAATCCGACCGCACCACAATATTATAAGAAACCATAAATTATGTAGTAAAGTCGTATTATTTTTACGATAGGGAAAATAAAATTGCTCTTATATTTTACATAAAATACCCCAATAAAATCATTCAAAAGCAATAAAAATCCAATAGATGTTCTTTTATATCTTTTGGAAAGAATCTATAAAATTTTGAAGTGTACTTTTATTTTTCGTAAATCAGTTTGCTCTAGCGACAAACAATGAGACATCATGAGCGTAAAGCTGGCGCTTTACGACGGTACATGTCCGTAAAACTAAGTTACAACCCTCTGCGATGCATTATGTAACTGGAGAATCTCTTAGCAAAACAAGACACATAACTCAAGAACACACAAGGAAAAATATCATTATCTTACATTACAACGCTAAAGAATCAGTTTTACCAAGTTGTATTGCCGATCGCGTTCAATAATTTTGTACAGAGGAAATACAGAAACTTGAAAGGTGTAACCTCCTCGTTCTCCCCATTTTGTTGCTTCTGTTCTTAGGGAGAATCCAGTCCAGCGAGTCCAGTTTTATATTGGAAGGAAAAGTCTACGTATTGCTGCTGCCCAATAGCATTATTATATAGGGTGTCCAAAAAGAGTATCGGGTTATTGCAATCGGGACCGTTATTGCGATATGCTGCGAAAATTTTTGGGCCCAGAATTGTAGGGGTTTCAAGGTTTCAACTCAAAAACGTGGTTCCAACAAGACTGCCATACATCAAATTAATCAATTGAAGCTGTTAACAAATTATTCCCTAATAAGGTCACAGAAGCCCCGACCTTAGCCCTCTTGACTATTTCGTATGCGGATACCTTAAAAATAGGGTTTATGAGAATAATCCGACGAACCTAACGGAATTGAAACAAAACATCAGGTCAAAAATGGCAGCAATATTGAGGGCTATGTGTCAGCGTGTTACCAGCAATCTTCGTTGCCAGCAGCGTAACGGTCACCATTTGGATAACATCATATTTTTAAAATAATTTTCCATGTTGTATTCTTATAAACAACAATTAAAAAAATACTTGATTACAAGTAGTTTTTTTTTTACTAAACTAACAAATACCCGATACTCTGTTTGGACGCCTTATATAATCCTTTCCTTACAAAACTCTGGTATTTAGATCTGATATTGCTTCTATAGCAGGTTGCAAAAGCAATATCAGAGTCCTTCCCATCTTGGCAAGGTACTTCCAGAGCACATAACTCCACAATCATTCCAAGTCCACTACTCCATTACCTTAACAAACACTCAGGGTGGAGAATGGCAGCCATGCACAAGCAACAGAATGGGGAGAGCTGGGAGGGACATGATATACATTTTATCAATTCCACATATATTATTTAAAAGTCAATAGATTAGAATATTATTCCGATAGTTGTTTTCCCTGACAATGACCTGTTTTCAGTGAACTTGAACCTATAAAAACGGTAGCTTCGTGCGTAAGGTAGTCATTTTTTTAAAAATTAATAAACTTGTCCCGAGCCTGGCGCAGCCCGGCACGCCTTGGATTATTCACAGCCTTCTGAAACGTCAAAGAAATTCAATTTTAAGTGATTTCTATTTTGAAACACACAACAACCATACAAATGATCTCGTTTTATTTATAACATTATAAGAAAATCAATTTTAACCATAAATTTTTGCTGAAAAAGTAACGTAATCTAACCACTAAATCAGCGTTTCTCAACGTGTGGTGTGAGTACCCTCAGGAATTGGAACTTTGTGCTTCAGAGGTGTGCGAAAATAATAAGCAATGGAAGGAAACGTGTAATAAATAAAATAAAAAATTAAACTATTTATAAAGCCTCGCAAAATAACGTCCCCTGAGAAATTAACTTTTGATAATCGGAAAAAAACGCCGTCTAGAATGAAGTTTTTATAAACGGATATTTTTAGTAAATACCGACTATGAACTTTGGATAATCCTATATTATGTTTAACAAATATCCACCCCTATTTTGATATTACTAGTTTTTTACACACATAGAAATGTGACTTTCAAACTTTTGCTTTTTAATGATATTTCGGCTTATAAATTTTTATTTTTTTCATTTCAGGTGAGTTTCTCAACATTTGATAGAACGAACGATCGACAATTTTTTGTATGTAAGTACAGTTTATATTATGTTATGATGCTTAAAAACCCTAAAAATCACCCAGAAATAAAGTACGTTTATATATTAAAGTCTATTTATGTTACTATATGTACTATATACTACAATTTGTTTATAATACCCGGTCTCCGGTTTTGAATGCAATGTATGTTTTTATACGTTGCTGTTGTAGGTACTTACTTAAGTTTTCATGTTTTAAAACCGGGACATAACCAGACCGCTGATTAACCCTATTAATATTAAGTTTGGGATAAATCTATTCACGTACTGTGCGAACCAAAGAGCGCCTGACGGAGGTACAGACTACCTGACAATAGGGGACCACCGGGCGGAAAGGGTATCACAGTCTCTTTGAAAATAAATTAAACCAACAACTCAGTGGTAGCAAAAGGGAACAGTTGTTTTAAATATATAATATTGTAGATCTTAGAAATTGGTGAATTGAAATCCACGATTCCAATTTAGTCCAATTGTTATATACCTTTGTATATTTTTTTATCTATGTCCCATACTCGAGTTTTTTGATCATTTTCTGGTCCGTTATGCAAAAAATCGGCTGCACCAATCAAAAAACTTTAAATGCAAAAAGTTAGATACATCCCTTCTTCCGAACACAATATATTTTTATTTCTTCTAAATTTACTATTAATATGATAAATATGTGTTTTTCCGATTGAAGTGTAGGAATTTGGAGATTCTTCATGTCCGTGTTCTAAGAGTCCTAAACATTTAAAAGTCTTTTTTTCAATTGGAATTAAAAAAATAAATATAAACCCTGTGCGATTTATTATTTTAAAAATTAAAAAAAAAAATCTTTAACAAACTTTGGTTTTGAAAAGTCGTTATTTTATCCAATTTTTCAACATCTTCAAGATTATATTTTACCCTAAAAATGGACGTTAATTAAATAATAAAAAATAGGTAAATATAGTTTATAGTTTTCTCAATACTCTTTTAAAAAATGAATTTTATACATAGAAAAATAAAGTGACAATTAAATTAATTGAATGACATGATTTCGCCAGGTAAAACGGTCCTTTTTTTGTGGCAGACGGGGGATGGATACCAAGCAAGGTTAGGTAGCAAGACTCTTAAATGTAATCGTCAGATTACTAATATATATTTTTAAATATGTTCATAGTATATTTATCCACGTCTAATCAATGTATGTGCAACTGGACAATAAAAAATAAAAAATTTACATCCTTTCCAACCGGGTTACATATATTATACACCAGACAATGAAGGCTCTAATGATCTTCTCGTATGTTTCTTTCAGCGTGTTCTTTTTGTACTCCATTCGTTATATTTGCAGAAAGTTCATCAGTTCATCCGCTACCCCTGGTATGATAATATGAGGGAGGCTACGTACAAACTGGCTGCTTGTTAGCAAAGACAAATGTCGTCATTAGTCATAATCATCCACGAAAAGGCGGCCGATCCGCGTACAATTCATCTCAAAATAACTTATTTCCGGAATAATTGAAAATGAAGATGAATCTTTTACAAAAGGAAATTATCCAAATTTATACACGAAATTAAACGTTAGCCGAACCGAAAATTGTCTTTTTCGTATACACAGTGCTAAGCCGAAATAATATATAATAATACTGAATATTTTTACCTAATAAATTAAAACTGTTCTAGTGTAAATATGAAACACAAAAAAACATCTATAAAGGTGATTCCGATAATTTAATAATCTGAGACTACAAGATAAATCAATTCGTAATTATTAATAAACCCTCTTCAAATTGTGGTTATGTCTGAGTTTGTTACATTTCTTACCCAATAATAACTTAATAAGTCATTCGATAATAAGAGACCACATGAGGTCGCCCGCAGGCCGCGGGGGTAGGCAGGGTAGTTCGGTCGTATTTCCCGTCGAGCCTGGCTGTTTATTTGGTAATTTGTGTGGTAGGCGGCAACACTGGCGGGGTGGGGGTGTAATCATCTTAGAAGAAAACAAATTGCCCTGCCACGGGAATATCTGCAGTGGCTATTAATACCCACACATGGCAACACCAGGTGTTTTACTGACGCACCAGTACGCAGGCTTATATTTCACACCGGAGCAATATCCATCAATACTGTACACGAAAACTCCGATGAAATATTTTTTCCTAATTTTATGTTACACGTTTTTATTTATATGTATGTCTATTTTTGGATTGAACGTCAATCAAATGCGTATTTATTACCTATTACAGGTTTATATTATTTACTAATATAATTAGGCACATTAGTTCACACATAGAAGATGATTAAAGAAATTCTCAGAAAAATATCATCGTGATTTGTGTGGCTCGTTAGTACAATGGTCAGTACACCGGCCATGTAAGCCTGGGGATGTGGGTTCAAATCCCACACAAATCACGATGATATTTTTCTGAGAATTTCTTTAATCATCTTCTATGTGTGAACTAATGTGCCTAATTATATTAGTAAATTTTTATTAATAGATAAAAGTATTTTTAAATTTAATTATGAACACCTTACATATATATCTTGATTTAAATAAATAACTGTGAGAGGAGCTTGCTGGCTGCACAGCCTTATCAATAAATAATGTGAGAATTAAGCGATTTGAATAATAAAGTAACGCACGTTTAAGATCGATATCTTAGAATATTTTTTTTTAATACAAACCTTTCTTTTATATTTGACTAATATTTCAATTAATCCATTGCACACCTGCAATTGCTTCTAATTAATATTTATATTCTGTGTTTATTTATCTTGGTGCATACAATGTCTATAGAATAGCATAATTGATACACCGTACTTAAATTATTATGTCTTGTTTTTATCTTCTTCTTCTTCAGAAGAGGTGCGTTACCATCTCTCAGAACATATTTCTATCCCGAGCTAGTCTTATTAGTACGTATATATATTAGTATACAAACATGAAACTCCAAAAAGTGACTGAACTCACCACCAGACGTTTTCATGGACCCGAAAACTAAGACCTAGCCCGAAAACAACAAAAAACATAAAGTATTTTAATTAATGAATATATTTAACTTTTAACATAAATGAAAAACACCGGATTTAACCAAATCGGATATCCGCTCACATTTTATTATTTTCAGCATTTTTAAATGCCTAAATTGAAATATAATTTTATCTGACAGTGACACGAACACAGGCTTATTTAAACTACATTAAGCTTAATATTTTAAATAAAATACTTAAGCGATTTTTCCGCATGTTTTAAAATATTAAAATGTAATTCCACCAAGTATGTTCTGTCAAAAATATTGATCACTTACATTAAGCATATAAACGCAAACATAACATTTAGGTAAAATGGCCGGGTTTAGACCCCTTGCCCAATGAATGTTTTTTCATCTTGCTTTAGTCTCCACGTTTAATGCCAGAAGTTTGCAAGGTCAGGGTCGTTCTGGAGACTGCAGGCATGTCCGCATTACACCAATATTCTCATGGCCAGGCAAGAGCTGAAACCTGGAGACTTTGGCGAAATCACACTTTCAAAAGATTTAAAATTTAAAAAAATATTTTTATCAGTAACTGTATTTATATATTTCATACTTTTAACGAAAAGTACCTAATAGAATTCTATTACAATATAATATTTTTATTTTTGGCGCATTTAATTTCGCCAACATGCTTGAAGATGGTGAAACTAGTTGCGTCAAAAAATCAAAAAGTGGGAACCTTACAAAATATTCTTCTGATACAAAATACAATATTACAATATATAAAACGCGATGTGCTCTCATTGGATTTGGATTTGAGCACTTATCTTTATTTAATATACGTATATCGTATGAAGTAATGAATTACTAGAATAACCTTTTAAATCAAAGACTACGGTCAATGAGCTTGAAAATTATAAAAAATATTTTATATAGCTCCACACCATATTTTGCGCACTATTTATTATTTATTACTAAAGGTTTTTCTCGTTTTAAAAAGTGTAAAATAGAGTTCAAATAATAATTTAAACCTATAAACTGAATACATTTTTTAAATATTGTACTCACCAGTTAAGTATTAAATCTTATGTAAACACTTTTTGCAGGTCCAATTTTCATGAAGTATTTTTAAGGTTTTTTTTAATGTAATTATTTTATTCATAATATTGATTTTAAAATGTCCTACTTGCAATATAAGCAGTAATGCAACGCGTGTGCTTTACAAAATAACCGCAATTTACCCGAATATATCATAACAATGCAATCTAATTAAATGTGGGTCAAACAATAACCTTTAATTTATTGCGAAATAAATCAATGTTATTACTGCAAATTTTCAATACTATATACAATCTTTATTGTTGAAATTGAAATTAACTCGTTCGTCCCATTTAAGTAAGTAGTGACATGGCTTATTATCATCTAAATAAAAACATTCTTCCCTATTATTGATATAATAATTCTAAACGTCACACGGAGTCGTTTAAGGGTTCATAATATAATTTCGTTGGAAAAAAACGGTTTTTTTTATAATGTTTGAATGATATATAACCGATGTTTTCTAAACAATTTTTAAAAAAAATTACAAATCAAGCATATAGCTACTAAAACCTTCTTCCTGTAAGGTAAAGGTTTATATAGACATAATTGTAACCACTCTCCTTGCTCGTGCACAGTGAAACTAACATCATCTGTTAACCGTTAGATAAATGGTAAACCAACCAAACTAACACTTATCAACCAAAAAAAACACCTTATAATATATGTGGCAATGCTAGACCTCATCCCTTCTGCTACTTTCTTTACATCTTCTTTTGTACGCATTAGATTCTTCTGCCATACATAAGTCAGCTGTCACTTCTTTAGTCCATTATATATGCCCATGACAAAAGTTCACATTGGGCCATTTGTAACCTTAGCGCCAGTCTTAGGACTAATTTCTTTGTTATCCAGGCACAAAGAGCTTTCAAAGCCCTGTACATAATGTCTTAAATACTGTTTTATTGTAAAGCTGCCTTTCAATTTATCCGTCCAGCTTTCACTGTAAATATGACTTTAGATTTTTTTATTCTATTATACAATTTTCGTGTCTCTAGTCATTTTACGAAATTTTGATGTTGAAATTTCGTCGAAAGAAATTTACTCTCTTCTCGATATCTAAAAATATACGACAAAAACAAACCCGAGAATTTATATTATTGTATTATGTAAGTTTGAACATGTCGTTTTGCAATATAGGAGGTTTTCAGGATATGATATCTGAAAAAAAATCCTTTTTCCTCCTGAAAAATATGTTATTTCTTTTGTCGTATATTTTTAAGATAAAGTTATTATGATTTATAGTGAATTGATAAAAAAATGTATGAAACGTTTTTATTTTTAACGCTCTTCTGTGACAAAATTTTATTACCAAAAAAAAAATACATAAAAAATCATTTTACTAAATTAATTGGTTATTGCCTAAATATGCTTGATTTTTTTACGTAAATACACATAATTATTTGTAAAAAATCTATTTGAAGCAAACTTTACTTAATTTTTAATAAACTTACTAGACGTCGCCTGTACTAAGTGATTCTTCTTCTTCATCAAGTGCGTCTTAGAGGAGGTAGGCGACCATCCCACTGAGCATATACTCATGCTGAGCCAGTATTCATGGTTTTCTAAGTGAAAAAAACTGTAGTGGGTCGCCGGGTCTTTTTACACCGCAGTTTTTTATTTTATTTAAAGTCTGCGTATTACTGCTGTCCAATAGCATTGTTTTATAATCCTTTCCTAACAAAGCTCTCGCGTTTCTGATACTCCTTCCGCAGCAAGCTACAGAAACAATACCACCTCGACAAGGTACTTCCAGAGCACATCCCGCCGCAATCATTTCAAGTCCACTACTCCATTACCGATCTTTTACACACGCTCAGGGTACAGAATGGCAGCCATGCACAAAGCAACAGAATGGGGAGAGCGGGGAGGCTCACTCCACAATAATTTAAAGACACTTGCATGTTATTAATATAAGTATTCCACAATACCTGCACTCACCTTGCAGCCTTGCGTTACGGCACTCGTGCATGCGGAATGACGTTCCTGCAGAGATGTTATGATGCATTGAATATTTATTTATCCACAAGCCGCCGGTTGCGAGTCAGGCATCCGGGATTTATGCATCTCGTGCATGGAGTACTTTAAGATCCAGCCTGCGAGTACTTCCAGATCCAGACTGGGCCACATATACCGCATTTTCTATACAGCTGAGGTTGATTCCATAGCTCACAGGCACTACCTTGATATTCCAATAACAAACACTGAAATCATTGATACTTAGTTGATTACTGCAAATAAATTAATATTCTTATCAAATATTAGAACTTTATGTCTTCTTCATTTCAAACAAATTTAGTTTCTTGTAAGCTTTAAAGCTGTGTGTATAAGTTAGTTTTGTGTGGTTATAAACGAAATGTTTCTTAGCTATGAATGTGGTAACATCAAACAAGACATCGATTTTTATATTCTCATGTCTTCATTTTAATAGAATAAATTGATTTTTGTACACATGTAACTAAAAGACTTTTTGAAGCACGTGAATATTGCCTAACGCGATGGGTAGGTTTTACGTAAAAAAAAAAACGAAAACTCGGCTCAGTAAAAAAGTACGCATGGAGAATTTACATCCCTTGTTATACTATTTTTGGTGCGTAATTTTACGTTGAATTAATCCATGAGAAACGTTTTTTTTTTTTTTTGCAACACGCTTTTTCGATACTAACGTATTTACGTACAATCAATTAAGTCAAAACCAGAATAAACTTAAAATAAATTACCATAACTGATTTCAGTTTATTTCAGAGAGCTTTACTTTGGTATAAATACTCCACGATAAGTTGTAATATAAACACATTTATGATTTTTTTTAATACCATCTATTTATAAAGTTTTCTGATTTCACTGCATTCAGCATTATAACAATCTACTTGAAAATATTATGCTTACAAATTTTTTATTATCTAAGTTTCCTACTTTGCTGTATTAAGTACATTTTAGAGGCAATTGATGACACATGGATGAAAAAAGTCTATATAAGTTCAATGTATTTCAACGTTTTCAATCTTAACTACAGTTTTTAATATATTTAGACATAAAACTACCCATGAGTCTTGTTCGCAATGTAAACAGAAATCGATATTAGTGTATTTATTTTACATCACATCATGTGATGATCGTATAGTACAGTGTTAAATTATGCAAAAGACATGTTTTATTTTCTCATCCTCTCCGACATACCGAGAATTTCACGTCGTAAAATGAAGCAATAACTCTTAATACCTATTACATAAATATCATAATGGCTCGTTCTTTAGAGAACAATGGTCGGTTCTTGTCTATCAATAATTTAATCGGTGCTTATGGAAACCAGCTCGGCTTCTTTCTTAAAGATTTATTCACAAAACTTCTTTGTGTTGGAACTTTGAGTTTTATGACTGTTATTCAAACTTTAAGTCTATTGATTCTGTAACTTTGAAATTAATTGCCTAGTTTTTAACTTGTATTTGTGTTATATTTCGTTGTTTCATTGTACCCATTCAAGTATTTTATTGAAGGTTGTACAGCCAGAGCAATGTAGGATTTATGTTTTATCAAATTCTATTCACAGATTTGTCTATGTTTTGACCAAAAAAAAATAAGGGATGTTACAGTTTTAACATTATTTAAAATTGAATCAATTTTTATCAAACAATACACTGCAACAACAATTCAATTAAAAATTCGCATCGTCAAACTTAAAGAGACTATGGGGCTGGGTCCATTTTCGAGTTTTTTGATATTTTTAGAAAATATTTTGCGAAAAATCTACTGCATCAATCAAAAAAATTTAAATGCCAAACTTTTCTATATAGATACATTTTTTTATTTTTTATAAAATAACTCTGGACCCAGCCCACTTAACGATCAATACAAGATCAAAACCTGTAATAAAGTTTATAACAATAGATGACAATACTCAACCACTAATCGTTCTAGTCCCCGAGATAAAGTCACCGGTTAAATTCAACAAATATTTTTAATAATTTATCATATAATGTCGTGATATATTTATTTCCGATCAGGGCGTTTTGTGGTGCTCGCACGCTATGCATACTTTATGCGGTAGCCCCATGCCGCGGGACCGCGAGGATTGCCATTGTGACATGAACAATAAAATATATCACGCAGGGTGCCGTGCCTCCCCAAGCGATTCCAATCAAAATAATACCAAACAAGGAAAATACTTTCTACCCTTCATGATAATCCGATACTAATGTGGAATTTCGCAATGCCGATGCTAGAAAATACTATTGAAAATGATTGCTCCTTTACTCGATAATCCGTTTCTTATGTGGCATTTTGCAATAGCGATACTACATATAAAATACTTCTGAAATATTTTCTCCTGTTTATGATCATCTGATGCCAATATTGAAATTCCAGGAAATGCTACTGATTAGATTGTCTCACTACATGGAAAATGCGATTCTAATAATGCCTAAATCTGAAAATACGACATTTTTTTAAATCTGCAAGCAATAATGAATAGTAAGCCCTAGCTCTAGTCAGATAACAGGTTATATTGCCTTTGAACCACATATTTATTAACTATATATTTACAAAAAAATTCAAAGAATTTCTATATTTCAATTCACCTACTACTGTAGTCTGTTTAACAAGAATTGGGGTATCTAATTGCTTGGTACGCTCAGTAAGATGGAGTAATTATTTCTCAACTCCTAAAACTGAAACCACTTTAGTGTTTTGTTGCAGAGGACATAATCATGACTTTCTGGCTTTTGGTTTCCTTCTAATTATACCTCTATAACGGCCTTAGGCCAAGAATAGAGAAAACCGTTAATTATACGGCTAACAGACCAATGTCCAATTTCTCAAAGCTTGATCAAAATACTAAAAATATAAGTTTATTTTTAAATCGATTACAAACATTTTAAAGTAAAAGTTTAATTAGTCTATTAGTATATTGAAACTAAACACGAAATAACTACATATGATTTAGATCAATAAAATAGGTTTCTACGGTTTAAAAAACTTTAAAAAACCCTACCTATTAATTTTGTCATTTGATTATTCAACTTCTAAATTTTGAAGACTCTTTGACGAAGATTTTTTTCTCACTAATGTAGAATGTTAAATTTTAGATTTAAAGCATTCTATCATTTTTACAATTGATTACAACTTTTAGTCACTATGCAAATACTATTTTACTAATACTAATTTAGTACATCTCTACTAAGAATCTGGTACTTAAATTTTAGGCTCTATGAAATAGATTACTTCAGCAGCATTCTTGTGGGTGTTTGCTCAACAATATACAAGTCCAAAGTCACAGGCTCGGCTTTTACTCTAATCGATTTCTTAAACTTTCCATTGAAACAATATAGAGAGCTCTAAATGAACCAGCGCTGTTCAAATTTCACAGAAGATGAAAGTGCTTTCGTTATTTTTACAGGATACCTCTTCCAAAATAATCAAAAGACTTGGCGAAGTGAAATATCTGAAAAACCCTCCAACTTCAGGGGCTCTTGCGTCCACAGAGCGATTGGAGGAAACGGAAACCAAGGTCGTGTTTTTGCTGCCGAAGGAAAATTTATTACAGACTATGCGCTCATAATAACCCCTAAAGCATGACGTCAAATTCAAACTCAAATTGTGATTGCAAACCTTATATTTTTAAAATTTATTTAGGAGAAATTTATGCCACAATTTAAAACTAACTCTGATGGAAATTTGACGTGGTGCAAAGCTTTTCAAATAATTTACTGAAATAAATTTATATTTTAGACATGTACGAGTATTATATTAATCATATCCCCTTTCATTTATTTTAAATGTAACCAGCACTTTTCTATAAAAAAATTAGTGATTCATCAGAATTATTATTAAACTGATTTATTAATTTAAATACTTTGATTCTTTTCTATTTCAATATGAATTGAATAAACAGAATTAACTCACAGGATTAGCATCCGAGATGTGAATGCAGTTTCCGAAACACCATTTGATGGCAGTATTTTTTTTTACTGAAACATTGTACAGTTACTGTTATCAATCTGTCGTTAACGTTAATATTAATAGAGTTTAATACAACGCGAGTTCTTCGCGTAACAATTATGGTCATAGTTTACAACTAAAGCGGTAGACAATATGAATAACTATCCGGTTCAACTTTCCCCATACACTGCTGAGGGAGTCTTTCTGTAATCACCTCGATAAGAAGGGGAAGTTTAAACTCCCATCAATAACAACCTACAACTTGTCCTGTCCCTGAAGCCCGGGTAAGTAAGTTCCCGTACATTTTTCCTGCATACATTTACCACGTGAAAGTATATACGGTGACCACATTTAAATATAACACATATCATATTAACTTCTTCATCAAGAGCCTCTCCTCATGGTTTTCTAAGGAGAAAGTAGTGTAGTGTGTCCCAGGGTCCTTCTCCACCGCAGTTTTATATTGGAAGGAAAAGTCTGCGTATTGCTGCTGCCCAATAGCATTATTATAAATCCTTTCCTTGCAAAGCTCTGGCGTTTAGATCTGATACTCCTTCTGCAGCAGGTTTCAAAAATCCCTTTACAATCATTGCAAGTCCATTACTTCATTGCCGATCTTTTGCACGCGCTCAGTTATAAGTTATATTAATTATGATATTTTCATTATTTAAGGCATTGCAGAAATAAAAGTTTGAACCTAAATATACAAAGTGGCATTTAAAAAAAAACGTGCTTTAACTCTTACATTGTACTTTGAGACTCTTTTTTTATATTTGTATTTCATTTTTCTTCATTATTATTGAAATTTACCAAACTGTGTTTAAGCAAATGAAAGCTTATTTTATTTCAGTAAAACGTCTTTTGTGAAACCTTATCATTCCAACTGAACGATAAAAATATTATTGCTTATTAACACCAGTATAAGTGTGCTTAAATGACACAGTGATCTTTTTTAAATACCTATTTTAATTAAAATTATATCAGATCTAAATGCCAGATTAATAACAGCAATACGCATACATTTACTTCGACTGTAATATTGCGTTGTAGAAGGACCCAAGAACTCGCTAAAACTATGAACACTCACGGAGATATGTTCATTCCGATGGTTACTATGAGGAAACACCCGAAGAAGAAGAAGATACAAAAATCAATTTGAGTTTATAGTGTTTTGCTAATTAGATAGTGTAGTATATTGGTTTACTGGCGCATCTGTGGACATACAATATGGGCGCCTGAGCGATAGTAATTTGGCCTCGCTACCGACCACTTAAGACTATAATGTCTCGTTTGACAGGAAACTAATATTTTATGATCTCATTACGGCAGTCTGTAGTGGGCTATAGTGCAAGACTGACATTGTTACATTATTAATAAGTTTCATATTTATTTTTTAACTACATTTAACACCATCAATAATTTACTCGTCTGCTAAAATTCGACTACGCTTGTGTATTTTTAAAGTTACACGGTCACCCTGTGAATTTACAAAAGTCTATAGACAAAGTTGTCAGTAGAATTTTAGAGAAGAAGTTTTAATTCTGGCGAAAAATTTGTTTCGCTAGACAAACAGATTTAAATTCAGTTTTGCGTACACTAGTGCCATTAAAAAAAATATTATTATTTGGTCACTCTTAAAGCAGTAGCTCCCAGCCTTTTAATTGCCCAGTTCATTACCTGGCGAAATCGTGTCATTTAATTAATTTAATTGCCACTTTATTTTCCTATATTGAAAAATGATTTTTTTACAAAGTATTGAAAAAACTATAAATTAAATTTATCTATTTTTTATTATTTAATTACCGTCCATTTTCAGGGTAAAATAAAATCTTGAAGATGTTGAAAAATTGGATAAAATGACGACTTTTCAAAACCAAAGTTGTGTGTTTGGATGTTAACTAAATGTTTAGGATTCTTGGAAAATGTACCGGACGAATCTCCAAATTCCTACACTTCAATCGGAAAAACACATATTTATCATATTAATAGTAAATTTATAAGAAATAAAAATATATTCTGTTCGGAAGAAGGGATGTATCAAACTTTTTGCATTTAAATATTTTTGATTGGTGCAGTCGAATTTTCGCAAAACGGACTAGAAAATGATCAAAAAAACTCGATTATGCGGACTAGGCCCTTAACGAATTTGATGAACACACTCACATTTTTTTATCGGTTCAGCGAAATCACTGGATCTCCGCAAACCAAAAAATGATTGTAGGTTTGGTTATTTCTATTTTTTTATTTAAATATGAAGTACAACAAACGAAACAAGCGATATACAAGTGAAACTATTTCTACTTGAAATTATTATATATATAAATATATATAATATATAGCTTGCAAATATAGGATACGTGAAACCCATACCAGAAGAGTACCACGAGGCTGACTGGTGAAAATAAAACTAAATGCCTGGAATACTGACAAGTGTAGGGCATGATAGATCCAAAAGGAGAGGACGGCCGCCTTATCGGAAGGACGTGACGGGAATCTCCTCGATACTAACCAGGGAGCTTTTATTTTTTCATCAGTGTTAGCGAGACGTATAAAGCTCTTCAGTTTTCGTTGTAATTTTACGAATATTTATTTACTTCATTGCTCTGGTAATCTGTAGATTATAGTGACATTTAAAAAATAATATTTTTTTAATTTAAAGCTTGGTAGATATACACAAAAGCTTTCACAAATGAACAAAGCTTTTTTTCGTTCAACGTTATATTTTTATGAAACTGGTTTCTGCGAGATTAAGTCTATTTATTACCTGTGACATGTTGATTCAAGCTTTTGGACATTATAATAGACTATGAAAAGTCAAATGACACACATGTGTTGAAATTTGCATAAAAATAAGAATAAACGCATTTCAATAATTTATTTTTTACAAAATATTTCTCAAATTCAATCAACATAGTTGTCAGCGTTTCATTTTCAAGGAAATGAATAATATACCTGTCACATTAAAAGACTCTCGCGGACTATTCTCACAAGACCTGATTAATGGCCAACCATTATTCAAGACCTCTGTAAAACAACTTAAAAAAAATCATCTACAAATAATACAAGTATTCATTTAGAATAATCCGTTTAACGTACCCTAATTGTGTATATCTATTTTGTGGATTGCACGTCAATCAAGTGCGTTTTAATTACCTATACAGGTTTATATTACTTACTAATATGATTAGACACATTTTTCACACATTGAAAATGATTTCAAAGAAACTCTCAGAAAAATATCATCGTGACTTGTGTAGGATTCGAACTTACATCTCCAAGTTTACATGGCTGGTGCACTGACCCTTGTGCTAACGAGCCACTGCAATTAATCGATTGTTAAAAATTCTCGATTAATTGCAGTAGCTCAAATGTCAGTGCACCAGCCACGTAAGCATGGAGATGCAGGTTCGAATCCTTCACAAGTCACGATGATATTTTTCTGAAAGTTTCTTTGAAATCATTTTCTAATTGTTGCACTAAAAAATAAACATAAAATTTTGCGCGCAGGCTGTTTAGGTGGTTTCTATTTGTAGTTTGTGTAAGCAAAAATACTTGCAAAAAATAAATTAAATTTTGTAGTACATCTGAGTAACGTAAATTTTATAAAATATATTTTTATTTTAAAATGGCTGCCGTTGAAAGTGTAGCCTAGTGCGCTTTTAGGTGGTTTCTCTTTAAGCAAAAATACTTGCAAAAAATAAATTAAATTTTGTAGTACATCTGAGTACCTTAAATTTTATAAAATATATTTTTATTTTAAAATGGCTGCCTCCGGAAGTGTAGCCTAGTGCGCTTTTAGGTGGTTTCTCTTTAACCAAAAATACTTGCAAAAATAAATTAAATTTTGTGGTACATCTGAGTAACGTAAATTTTATAAAATGTATTTTTATTTTAAAATGGCTGCCATCGGAAGTGTAGCCTAGTGCGCTTTTAGGTGGTTTCTCTTTGTAATTTGTGTAAACAATTTGAATTTTGTGGTACATCTGAGTAATTTAAATTTTATAAAACATATTTTTATTTTAAAATGGCTGCCGTCGGAAGGGTAGTCTAGTGCGCTTTTAGGTGGTTTCTCTTTAAGCAAAAATACTTGCAAAAAATAAATTAAATTTTGTAGTACATCTGAGTAATTTAAATTTTATAAAATATATTTTTATTTTAAAATGGCTGCCGTCGGAAGTGTAGCCTAGTGCGCTCTAGCGGCCGGGCCGAAAACAATGTCATTGTTTGAAATACTTTCCCATTGTGGCTGTGAGAGGGCGCTCCTCCCCCGCGAGGCACAATCCTCCCTCAACTAACAACCGCGCATTTTCATTACGCGAACAATATATTATTCAGCTCTGATATCAACAAGACGCGCTCCGGGGCAGACGGCCATTCTAGGACCGCTTAATGCCCTAACTGAGAATTGTGTCCGTTTTTTGAGATTTACTGTGACACGTTGGTACTTTGAAATTTTCAGTATTTATGCGGGCACGTTGTGCAAAAATAGATTTCAGTACTTTTTTTTTTACCTTCAATACAAATATTTAGTTTTTATTAAATGTGTTAATATGTTTTGGATTTGCAAAAAAATATATGAAATTTCTGTTTTCACTGAATTTGAGTGACTTCCTTTTCTTTGCGCGACTCTTTCATTTGTGACGCTGTTAACCCATGGTATCTTAAGGATTCTTCTATACAGCTTAAATTCTTCGCATAGAAGCTGTCTTGAGTGTTCAAGCTTCGACTCCGTAAAATCCAATTTGACTCACAGGAGGTTTGTGACCAATTCATCGAACATATTCCTATCATGGGTCAGTTTCACCAATTCGTCCGCATTTACGATCTAAAGCCACTGTAACATTACTTCTTCCGATGCCTCTTTTTCCTTCAATTTTTCCTTGAACAATCAGCTGGAGGATGCTATATTTATTGTTACGAAAAATGTCGCCAAAATTGGAGACCTTTTGCTTCTTTACCAACGTCAAGAGTTCCTTTTCTTTGCGCATTCTGTGCAAGATCTTTCATTTGTGACGCTGTAAATTCTCCTATACAGCCTAAATTCTTCGCCTAGAAGCTGTCTTAAGTGTCCAAGCTTCGACTCCATAAAGAAGAACTGAGACGACATAACATTTGGTGAATCTTCAGTGAGATTTCATTGCTATATCTCTTGAGCATAGTACTATCCTCAATTGATTAAATGTACTGCGTGCTGCCTCAATCCTCACTTTAATTACCTTTAAAAATACAAAAATTCATTATTTACACAAAAACATAGACAGTCAATCAAAAATATTTATAACTATAACCGTTTATTCGTCATCCGTTGTTCTATTATTATTTTAATTTTAGGGCGTTAAAAATTATACTGTAACGAATAAAAGATAAGGCAAATGGATGGAATATTTCGAAATTACTTTAGTGGCCGTTTCTCGGGTTTGGAAACATTTAAAAATTATATAAAAATAACCGAGAAAAACTATAGTAGATGTTTAATGGCGTGGAAAGAAATGGCCGCCGCGGGCAGCGGGCCGCAGACAATAATCTGCAGCCAAGCGTTCAAAACGTCTCGATTCAATTAATCACGGTTGCACCTCCAACTTTTATTAAAATAGTCACTATATATTTAAGTCGAGTAGTTAGCAACGTTGCTCATAAAACATAAGATCCCAGATTCAAATATAAGAAATTCAATATTTTTGACAGAGAGTACTTGGTGGAATTCCATTTTAATATTTTTGAATTAAATACTTGAGTGATTTTCCACATTTTCGTTTTTTAGCGACCGGTTTCGCCAACCTTTCACGTTGACTCTGTTTGATAATGCCAACGTGAAAGGTTGGCGAAACCGGTCACTAAAAAACGAAAATGTGGAAAATCACTCAAGTATTTTATTAAAAAATATTCAAATATAATATAAATTTTAATAACTGTTCAATACTTGTTTAAAAAAAAAACACCTTTACTTGCAATCCGACATTGAAAATTAAAACTGCATACATGTGTCACGCATATAAAAATTCTAAACCTTTAGTTGCATTTGATGCTCTATTGATAAATGTGATTCAATTATCATTCTCATTACTATACTAAAAAAAAATAGTTCTTATATTTATTCGTTTATTACGTGTATTTTTTGTATCATTAACACGGTGTCTGTTATTTTTCTTATCTCGTCATTTTTCACCTGTTAAATTGTAGTTTCTGTTTCACTTCTTCTGTTGAATTATTCGGTTCGGAATCGTGCGTATTTTTGGCTGTCGTTTTCATTACACACGAAAATCAATAATACGTTAATCCTGTTAATTAAATAATAATTTGTTGAACTGGAAAAATCTCGCACGGTTCATTTGATGTTCGGTCAGTTGAAAAAATTTACGCTGCCGAGAACTCTGCTTAATAAATCATTGATTATCTAGCTAGGTGTAAAATAAAAAGTTGTATCAGACATTTTTTTTCAGGTATAGACTTTGTATTCAACAGGTTTTATAATAACAACGGTTTTGTCTTTTCTACTAAAAATATTTTCTGTTACGCTTAGAATACACTAAAGATGACTCTTAGATATTTTAAAGCAAAATTGTTTAATCGATTTAGAAATTTTATTTTTATGTTATTTAAAGCTCAAAATTCTGCCTTTAGACGATAGAGTGGCTTACTTCAATGACTTTATTCAATAGCCATATAATTAATTTAACAATAAAACATTGATATAGTTACATGTTTTCTCGTAGAATATTTTTAAAGTCCTTCAATATTTTATGTAAAAATCAATTGTTGTCAAATATCTCCTTTTCTAGCGTTGATATACATAATACAATACACGCACTTTAAACATATGTTACAGAATTGGAATCGTCATGCAATCTCTTCAACACGAGTTTAATACTGAAATCGATAATTTAAGTGTATTAAATAATAAGGAAATTTCATTCATTTTTCTTCCAAAAACCCTAAAAAAAACGTTGTTTGAATCCAAAGCAATTTCGTAGACTCGGAACACGAGTACGAATTACAATATCACGATTCTGCATACAACTATCGACCATATGTATTAGTGATGCACGTGATCGATTCAATTCGAATATATATATATATATATATATATATATATATATATATATATATATATATATATATATATATATATATATATATATATATATACATATATCTTCTTCATCAAGTGCTTCTCCTCAGTGGAGGTTGACGACCACTTCGCTGAGCATATACTCATGCTGAACCAGTGTTCATGGTTTTCTAAATGGAAAATAGTAGTGGGTCCCTGGGTCCTTCTACACCGCAGTTTTATATTGGAAGAAAGTTATTTACACACACACACACACACACATATATATATATATATATATATATATATATATATATAACACTTCACGGTATTATTTCGTACTATCTAAATTGAATACCAGAATATTATAATTTAAATTAAAGGCGTATTATCTTATGCCGATAATATAAATTGATATACTATACATAATTGTCTGTTTATTATATTTAATTACTCAGTAAAAATATTTTATTGATAAATTTATCCGAATGCAAATTTAATATCAAAATGTTCTAATCATAAAAAGACATCAAAATTAATTTACGGTGTTAATAAGTGAGTTCAAATCAAAAATTAGTTGATGGATCCAAGCGAGTCGATTATTGTAACCGATCGATTGTTCGATTGCGCCCATCACTAGTGTGAAAGGCTTCGCCTGCGCTACAAAGATGACTTGTATTCAAAGGCCCCGTAATGAGAGGATCGCGTGTCGGCCGCGAAGGTGACACTGGCTCGGGTGCCCGCGCCCCGCACCCCTGCACCCCTGAACCCCTGAACCCCTTCGCAGTACTGCCTGCTGCGAATAGCAACCCCCAAGACTGCAGGTCATATACAGCGATAACATCATTTCACATAACTTCCTAGATTGCTTTATTCGAATTTAAGGTCGATAAAAAATTTAACAGGCATTTAACAGCAGCGCGTGGAGGGAGTGTTAAGAGTATTAGTAAAAAATTTCAACTGCGTAACTTGTATGTATTTGTATAAAATGTGTGTGCATTAATTTTTTCGGATTTTCTATGAGACGGCGTTACTAGTATTGAATCGCATCTATACTTGAAAATTTCATTGTGAAGCGTCATTATTGCGCTTTTGTTTTCAGTATATGTCATATCGCTGAAGTGTATACAACTTTTTTTTTTGAGCTCTCAACAATGCTCGGCCACATGTTGCTGAATCGGTTAAAACCTATTTGGAAAACAGTGGATGGGAAGTTCTGCCTCACCGGCCTTATAGCCCAGACCTTGCCCCTTCCGACTACCATTTGTTTCAATCGATGCAGAATGCCGGGTATCAAAAAATGGCTTGATTCTGTCTTGGCTTCAAAAGACGAACAGCTCTTTTGGAATGGAATCCATAATTTGGCCGAAAGATGGGAAAAAGTAGTGGCTAGCGATGGACTTACTTTAAATAGAATATATTGTACCAATTTTTTATAATAAAGCTCCAATTTCACATTCGCCATATAAAAAGTTTTGCTGTTCTTTGTACAAAGAGGCAGAATATGTTCATTAACAATTTTGAGCCTGAGATTAGGTTTGTTTTTCAGCTGAATATATACGACGAATTGGCAATACGAATAACTTTGTTTTCGTAACATAGTTTTACATTGCAAATCGAAAATTCATACCACCTCTAGAGTAATTGATTATAAATTCAGTAAGTTATTCAGAAGTTGTGTCACCATTTAAATGGAGTACAAAAGAAAATTTTATCAAAACACAGAATCTTTACGTAAATTAGAAAAATAAAATTACAGGCCTCATTCGCATTAATTGAATAAAATTCCACCCCCGTTTTAATATGCATGAAATTCCAAGATTAAATTCCCCAGAATTCTCGGCATACTTCACGTAGAACTTAATTATCGGATAATTATGTAGTTTTGGTTATGGATATTAAATTGGGTTATTATAATAATTACACGTGCGGAATAAAACGCCTGCTTAGTTTTATTAAAAAAAATTGTTTTATTCTGGTGATATGCACTATTATTTTTATCCGCAAGGTCAGACTTAGTGTTTGAACTACAAGTGTAGCATTTAAATTTAAAATATATTTTTAAATTAGCTTTAGCGTACAAATTAAAAGCAAAAATTTGCAAAAAGCATGAACATGACAGAGACGTAACAAATCAAAAATATCTCGAAATTACTTCTCTCTGCTTATGGTTGCTTTCTTACAAGTCTACTCTCGATTTTAAAACCTTCAACATTTTGAAAGAGGGTAGTTAAGAGATATGTCATTCAAATCATTTTCAGACAGCTATTGAATATTATATTTTTACCCATACGAGTTTTTTGTGGTAATAATACATTTTTATAAAAATTATTCACACTTGAAACGACATAAAGAACCCTCGATTTTTTCCGAAACAATGTAAGTATATTTCATTCTCACTGGCTCAGGAGAAAATGAGCTTTTGGACATGCTTTTTTCCAAAAATACTCCGGGGCAATTTTTTTACCGTATCTAAACGTTACAAAGTTGTGATGATTAATGTTTTTAGTTTCATTGATAATATTATTTCTATTAAAAGAACCAAGACGTGGCTTTCTTCTTTTATTGATTTTATGGGATATGTCAAAGTTTAAAGGGACCATTCATTTCACTTAAAACCCATTCAAAGCCGTCTGTACTGAAGATTAATAATAATACAAGCACTTTTTTATTTTTACAAAAAACTGTATTTTATTCAAAAAGCTCCAAATGGATAATCTGTGCTCCATATCTTTCACATTAATGATGCTTGATTCCATCGAAAGCTCTTGACAATGATCAATGCTTGCGTACTTAGTATTTGACATATACAGCTTATGCTTTAGATAATTAAAAAAATATAAAAAACACCCCTTAAAAATAACATTTGTAGCCTAAATGGTTAAAATTTATTAATCCTTGGTATTGGAATTCAAGAAGTACAACCCATTTTTAAAGTGAAATAGTGTGATAGGCATTACAAGTTATTTTCAAGAGCTGAATAGTAATGCAATTAACCGCTTCATTTCTTTAATTATTGCAAACATTTGTTAAAATATAATAAATTAGAAGCACGTCTACTTCAACTATAGTCTTAGTTTTAATTTTTATAAAAACACGGCAAGTAGCCTCGGCCACCACAATATTCAATGGCCAGATCGATTTTTGGCGACGCATACATTACGATTGTAGTGAACATTGGATGGATTGATGTTTATAATGCCTTACTTTATTTTAATTTTATTAAAATTTCACGTGTGTTATAATTCAGATTTGTGTTTGTATAAACAGGTTTTTTTAAGGCAAGCACAATAACCCAAAAAATATTTTTTTCAAGTAAACTGCCCTTAGAATCTTTGCTAAAATATTTTTTCAATCTTGAGTAAGTATATTTAACTTTAAAGAAATCGATAGCTAATCTTGAAGAGTATGAAACTCGATATATGTACTGTAATCGCAATGTGCCTTTGTGTTTTTTTTTTCTTTTCTTTAATGACATCATGTGTATACTAGAAAACGAATATAAGTTTTCAATAATTCTATTGAAATATTACATTTAATAGTTTCGTATTTCGTAAGTACCATTTATAAATAAACGTTTTTGTCTTACAACGAATCGAATTATGTCAGAGATATTGTTGAATTCATTAAAATGAATCCATTAATCGCAAGTATCTAAAGATACCGGTATTTGCTACACTATACAAATATCATTTAACAAATATATGTAGCTAAATAGTTATATATATTTATATATATATTCACTAGTTAATCCACCACAACTGTGACTAAGCCAGTGTCGGTAATATTCTCTTTCCTTCAGATGTTCCGTTTACCTCCCGATAAGACTCGTAACCTTTTAAAGTCTTTACACAAAGGTTGAAGGTTTGATATAAATCTACCTTCACAAAGCGAATTAATGTACACAAACTTCGTGAAAATTAACCTCTATTTACAAGTGTTTCTTTGCATCTTTAATATATCAAAGCATATTTCAGTGCTGTAGTTTTCGAACATAAAGCCCTATTCGTGTTAATATTGACAATGAAAAAATGTTTTACAAATGTGATTCAAAGTCTATTGATTTATTTATTAATTTTAATTAATATATTATACAAAAAGCAATACAATTTAAACTTAACCGAGGCTTATGTTTAAACACTAATCATTTTGTTTTTGGTAGCAATTAAGTTTGTACTATTGTGCGTTGTTAAAATATTAAACATTAGTTATTTTTTAATCTCATAAAGCTAAATTCAACTTATAATTTAACTACATACCGTATAAAGTAGCACACTAATGAGATATTGTAGTTTTAACTATACTATGGCTGGGGTAACCATACGTTATATGCATTTTTTACTATTTGTATTATTGTGTAATTTTGGTTGTCTCTTTAACAATTTAATTTTGAGAGAACAAAAGTTTGATTTTTAATCAAATTTATTTTCATGATAGTGCGTTGTTATCTACAAATGTATAATAACGAAGTTCTTAAAATAATAATTATAAAAACAACATTCAATCGTTAAACCAAGAGACCTAAAAAATAAACGACTTAAAATGAAAATTAAACAGAAATGTCACATTTATTACTGCCATAAAGTTTAAAATGTCATCAATTACTAAACGATTGTATTTTTACAAATCTCATCTGTTTATATCAAATAATGATGTGATTAAGTCTGATATACTTTTCTTCCAGTGTCTCTCCTCAGATGAATTTGCGTAGCCATTTCAATGAACAAGTCTATTCATGGCTTTCTTATGGTAAATAATGAAATGGATGCGGAATTTTGTATGCAAAAACGTCTTCGTATTCCTGCTGCCCAATAATATAATTAAACAATATTTTCATTACAAAGCTCTTGTATTTAGATCTGATATTACTTCTGCAGCAGGCTGCAAAAATAATAGCAAGAGCTCTCCTGCTTCTACAAAATACTTCCAGGACACATTCCAAGTCCACTACTCCATTATATATTAAAAAAATAATTATATCCTTTATGAAGTAGGGGCGAGTTTATTAATTTATTATTCAACATATTAAGACAATACTCTAAAATGATTTTATATTTTAATTCTAAACATTAGAATGGATTATTATACCTGTTCGCGACCGTCAATACAGGCTTGGAATATTTCATCAGAGTTATTTTAAGTACGCAACACTCCAGTGAATAAAATCGTTACTTTTTATTGATTGCCAAACTAGCTGAATTAAAAACCAAACCCATTACCACACACAAATCATTCTACGGTTGTATGTCGAATTACTACACTTTCCAGCGTCGATACGTTTATTTTAAACACAGCCGGACCACCCAAGACCAAATATTTATCAAAAACATAAAAATGAAAGCTGCGTTGTTCTGTATATCTAAGATCTTAAGTTGGCTTTCGGTTAGTTCAAGCTCTTTCGCCGGCAAGCCGATAATTTGCGAATATCTCGTTTCGCCGTATTCTTGGCCGGCACTCGGCGTCGGCAAAAAACCCTAACCATGGTGAGATAAATAATTCCCAGTCGACTTCAAAGCACCCGTGACTCCGACATTTGCACATCGCCCATGCGGAATGAGCGATCTGGTCAGCTGCCGCAGCTCTAAAAACACACGGAAAACCTAAATGTGGCGCCATGACGTCAATGATGTCCACGCACCTCGGAAATAGAAACCACCAACTCCCATTTTGTGTGGGAATACCGCGGCTAAAAATACCGCGACAAAAAATGAGAAAATTTAACGCTGTCTGATAGTTTAACTGCCGCGGAGTCACTTGATAGTTTGGGGCATTAAACTTGTATTTTTCTCACAGACGCAGGTGAATAATAGATGGTGAAATAAAAAAAAATATGTGTACCTTAATTTAATACATAAAAGTGTATTTAGTAAACCTGTAAATGTAAGTCGATTAAACACTGTTTAATTTTTTGCTGATGTCATTTGATAGTTTAACTATTGAATTTGTATCTGCTTAGTAAAATGTTACATATGCAGTAAGTTGAATAATAAAATTCAAGCTTTATCTATATTTTGTACAATGCCTATGCAGTATTTGTTTTATAAAAATATTTTCAACTGATTTAATGCTTTCTGATCTATTACGGATCGCTAAGTCACCTGATAGTTTTAAAGTATTATTACGCGTCCAATATTTAACATTCATAAAAAATCAACGTCTTAATACATTTATGCATTCATCAGATTAAATCCAGAATGCTTATAACACACATTGATTCATGAACAAACATTTGTTGACTTTGATTTGTAAACGAAAAAAATAAATAATGAACCGCCTTCGCTGCTTATACAATAGTGTCATGGAGTCATTTGATAGATTTTGTATTGGATTTTTATCTACACAGTAATTCGTCGATTGACCATGCTTATTGGGAACAAGGTCGATTCATGAACATTCGGGTAGTTGATGTAAATAGATCTATCAATTCGTAACATCGCACCTTGAGCTATCGACTGCAGTTATACTGAAATATGGATGGTAACGTGTAGGCCATGTAATCTAAACCTTTTTTAAAATTATTTATTGTTATTATCTCTCTCAATATCATGCAAAAGGAATTCCAAAATTCCAAATCTCTCAACTACATTAATTCTAATTCCAGGTCATTGTGTAGTTTGTTTCGAAAGTATTTCGTTTGAGAATGCGCTTTTCTTGTGAACTCGGTGGTGCAACTTAAATAGATGCTAATTGCGACTGTGGTACCTCAAAACATAAATACCGAAGTATGTCAGCACTTATTATTTAACTGGTTAAATGATTGGTGCCTCGTAATTTACTTGAAATACTGAAACACTTTCATTAGAAAACACAGTTAACTTTTTGTGGGGTCATATATCGCATAAGACTAAAATATTAATTTTAATGATTTTTATATTCAGAAATTTATCATTGTGTAGGTTTTAAAAATAATCTGATTTATTTAATTTATATATATTTAGCTGTTTATATCGTCAATATCGTCATGGACTAAATTGCAATGGACGTGAGTCTAATCACTCTCTACCTAGGGAATTTTCAGGACGGTAATCGAACTTAGAAGCTCTTGAATAACTAAGCCAGAAAGCCTATTTGGTAATCAAGTGCACTTGAATTTAATGCTGAAAATTAAGTGGTACTGTCAAATTAATTATCATTACCTGAAATAATTTATATATTATAGTACTCTTTATAAAAAAAAACAATTGTGTTATGAAAATAATATAGATATTGTACTTCTCAAATATCGTTTCTACACTATCAATATTAACGATTATACCTTATAAACTTATGGACAAGGCTTATTTCTTAAAAAAGAAAAAATGTAAATAGTAATATTTAGGTACTTTTTATTTATTCCCTGTTTTTGAATTAGATAACACGCTTTCAAATACATCACTGACTTTTTTATAATAAAGTTAAGTTAAAGCGAACTCTGTGACGTATTTGTGAGCTTTTTAACTGTTGTTTTTGTTGATCGACCTTTTATAAATCGGAAATTCATGGGTTAATTGTATTGCAAACATCCAATGCACATTGATCTGATTGATCACGCTATGGTTAGCTATACGACCTAGAAATGTGATTACATAACCTATATAGATGAGTCGGCAAATTTTATAATATATAGTCAGTGAATCTTTTTTCAATACTTAATAAAGTTTAGAGATTAAAATTGAAAAAAAATTACTGTGTGGTTTTGTGTGCTTAATGCAACTTAAAGTTATTTATTCGATAAATAATAGCAAGTATATTTGTACCAAGGCACAATTTTGTTAATATTTTAAATAACATTTTAGGGTAATTTTCGTTTTATCTCAAGAACAAAAAGTGATAGCGTGCCACCCTTGAAAAATTATAATTTTATAAAGCTTGTACTTTCAGATGATTAATAGTCAAAATAGCCGTTGCCTGGCACAGTGTTCAGGAAGCTCAGCTGGCGAGACACCTCTTGTTTATAACGCTAATAATTAATTCAGATCGCGGCGGTGGCTTCAGCGTTTTTGCTTTCATGATTTCCCAACTCCTGGCGATGATCCCATTCGTTTGCGCAACTCGTTGTCGGGCATTATTTAGTGGAGGGACTTCAGAGCGACATTAATTGTGGTGAAAAGTCAATAGAATAAGCAGAGCTGATGCAGTAATGGTTGATGGGCAAAGAAATGCTACTTACAATTAATATTGATTGAATCGTAAACTTGCGAAACTGACTGCTTTAAGTCTTTAAGACTTTCTGTAATAGCTTCTTATACAGTCAGTTCCCAATTTTTCTGCTCGTTTACTGAAAAATATTTTGAATGAAGCCACGATTTCTGCTTCCATTGTTTATCCTCAATTATTTCACGATTTTCAATTCATTATTTTATGGCGTCATTAAAATACATGCTTAAGTTATTTTGAATAATGGGAATGACTCCATGGTTAGATTGTTGTGGCTGTATTCTAGTTTCGTTATCGCTGTATGCAGTGAATTATAACGAGTTTAAAAAATAGGGTGATGTGATTACTGAACTTGATTATTACTACTGAGATATTAAAATTGAACCTTTGAGTTCGTGCAAATCAATTATGCAGGTAATCACGAAATATGAGTTTCATTTCATACTAGACACATCGTCTCATCTCTAGACCATATATTGTTACATAGAGCTTTTCCGTCTTATTGTCAATAGCTCACTTAAGCTGGTGGTTCAGTAATATTCTAAGCTTGTTATAGACTGCTTTTATAGCTTTTCAAGCATGAAAGTGGAAAAGTCATAACTTGGTTTTATTCCTTGTGACTTTGACCAAGCGACGTTAAGTACGATTTGTTATTGCTTTGGTAACAATCTCTGAATAGAATAAGTCTGAGTCTTGTTTTATTCCATCCCCACCTGTTAAATATTCTCGAATAGACATTCTCCAAAGGTGTTTTGGCATGTCATATAGACTCGATATTTTCATAGAAATATAAAAAAGTAACTTTTCATGATTATTTACGGTTTGTTTTTTACAAGTTAATGTAATTTAATAAACTGTTATTTTATTATATTAAACAATTTTTATAATTTTCAAAACTGAGATTTCTTTCATACTTATTCGCAAACAGGATGATCTGCTGTTGAAGTCGCGGCACGCCACTGGTCTCACTTTTCTCATCAATATATATATAACATTTTTTTTATGTAATTCATAATAATTATCAAAATTATATATCACGCAAGCATTCAAGAAATTTTTGTATGATTATGTACTTCAAGATATACTTGAAAAAAAGTTACATAATAAATTACGGAGATTACTTTTATCATAAAATGAGATTGGAGTATTCTATTATATGTGCCTGTTCGACATAAAATTTTCTAATGCATAATAATCTAAAAACACCGTCTTGCTTATTTTTATAAATATAAGAATAGACAGACAAGAAATGAAAAATTATTTTTTTACATATTTTTTTACTGGTGTACTCCAGAAAAATATATAATACATTCGTGATTATATTTACACGATTTTACATGATGATAAAACTGCTTATTGGAATTTAGAAGTTATTATATACAGGATGATTTCAAACATAGTGTAGATCTTTGAACCTGCCACTCAATTATTATCACATAAATTCATTTAATACATAAATCAGATCTCCAAAATCCATTAAATTTGATGTTATCCTATATTGTGTATAGTTGCGACACTTACACTTACCGTGAGGAAGTTCCTTGCTCGTTACATCTAAGTGTCTTAGTGTTGACATATCGGGGCACAATCTATAAATATTCACTCTACTAGAACGGCAGCATAATTATATATACAGTGAGATGTTCACCAACCTCCTTATACGAGAGAGTGAATGGCAAGTATGATAAGATTAAATTGAATGACGATGAGTATATAAAGTGAGGTCTGACTCCTCCGAAAAGGTTTTCTATGATTCCTTTGCCAATACAGAGCAAATGCAGAAAAGCTCCAATCAGGTCAATTTCTGTAAAATTAAACTTATCCTAGTTATAAGCATCCATCCAATTGTTACTCCATGTAGTGGAGTAACAATTCCAAACTAACATTTCCAAAAAAAAAAAAAAAACTCCTTGTATGTGATTTCTGGAAGTAACGACTATTGTTTAAAACTTAAAAACAGGCGTTTGAACTTTTTAAAACTATTTTATATGAATGCTAGGGTGGTTTAATTTGTCATACTCCACACTTTATCTTCTTCATCAGGTGTTTCTTGGCGACCATTTCACTGAGATACTCGTGCTTAGCCTCATCGCCCAATGGTGCTAGTATCGCAAGAGAGATTTATTATCGTGTAGTACATTCTCGTAGACGGCTAGGGCTCTACTATGCCGAATTATTGGGCCGATTCGACGCCGAATTCCAAAAACACGGCCCCATTAGGCGAAGAAAAAAGTGCTCTTCCACCATGACAACGCACCGGCTCACACATCCACCGTCGCCACGGCCAAATTTGTCGAATTGCACTACGAATTGTTCCCTCGTCCACCGTATTCTCCAGATTTGGTCCCATGCGATTTTTTTTGTTTCCAAACTTGAAAAAGTCACTCGCCGGGCAGAAATTTAAGTCAAATGCATAAGGTCATCGCCACCACGGAGGCCTACTTTACAGACCTCGAGATAAGTTGGAGCATCGCTGGGTCAAGTGTATCGAGACTATTTTGAGAAATAAATTGCCACTTTTCAAAAATGTTGTTTTGTAGGCTAAGTACTTATCGGACCGCCCTCGTATAATAACAATATTGAGCAGCAGCAGTACGCAGACTTTTCCTTCCAATAAAAAACTGCGGTGTAGAAGAACCCGAGAACCGACTACACAATTTTCTCCTTAGAAAAGCACCACGAACTGCTCCCCCATCCACCGTATTCTCCAGATTTGGCCCAGTGCGATTTTTTTTGTATCCAAACTTGAAAAAGTCACTCGCCGCGCAGAAATTTAAGTCGAATGAGGAGATCATCGCCGCCACATGCATTTGCAGACCTCGAGAAAACGTATTTTTCACATGGGTTAAAGAAGTTGGAGCAAGTGTATCGAACTATACGGAGACTATTTTGAGAAATCAATTGCCACTTTTCTAAAATTTTCTTTTGTAGGCTTAGTACTTATCGGACCTCCCTCGTACATTTTTGTTTATTTTTTTGATGTGATAATACGTTGTATTGATTGCTCACCTGGAACTTGTCGCCGAGGCGTCCTTTCAGCGCCGCCCCAGGGCGTGTAATGAGGGCCTCGCCTCGCCGGGCGCCAGCTCTGGAAATAAAGCGTCGCTCCTCGAGCCCCGCGGCTGGACTTCAGCAGTTGGTGGCCGGCACGCGCGGCCAGCGGTCACCCTAGCAGCCTCTCAGTGTGCCAGTAGTGGATCTAACCTAACCTAACCTAACCCAACGTGTTTTCAGTGCGAAAGCTCCGGTCCGATGCGACCGAGAGAGCTTTCAGCGACGTTTCAGTGCGGAGTGCGCTCGAAGGCTTGTCTTGTATCAAAACAAGCTTTGTGAATCGCCGATTGTGTAGTCTGAACCTACGCTGATAATAATTACAAAATGTGTTCGTAAATTTAGTAAGTGAATTGCAGGATCATCAAAAAAATAAACTGCAAATAAATTTATTATTATATTAAACTCTTTACTCTTAACCTACCTGTTGCAAATATATATTATACTTAGGTTTGAAGATATGTAAGCGTAAACGTGTATATCGTATATCAAACTGTATATCAAATTATAGATCAATTAAAAAACACAGTTAGTTCTGGCAGTGTGTTTATCTGATGGATTTAGCGAATACCTTATATCTCCATTTATCTGAATGCTTTATAAGTTTTTAAACAAACATAAATTATTGACACTTTTGCCTCTAAAATCGCCTTCTGGCACGAACCGGCAAATGCGTTTTATATAGTACTTAAAATTTTATTTATGTCAAAATTATGACAAAACAATTAATTATAATGTACTCAATTAAACACGAGCAATAAATAAAACATTTCACAGGTACCATATATTTTATAGCGATTGTTTTCAGGCTTTTTTATCTAGTGTGGTTGCACTTTCATACAACCCCAAACAGTTAGATTATGTTTTAAAATAATCTTTATATAGATTTGATAAATTCGTGTTAGTATATGCTCAGAAAAAAAGCCTTTTTAAGCTGTTTTAAATTATTATATTGTGTGTGAATATTATATTTGTTGTATCAAAAACAATGAGCATAACAGTGTTCATACTGATCAAAAAGGTATAATAGTTAAACAAGTGTTTTTTTTTATACTGAAACATACGATGGCTATATATATATATATATATATATATATATATATATATATATATATATATATATTTGTTAAATATCTAAAGGTCTACGTGTATCCATTTTTTTTCTCATTGGAGTACTATTCGGACAAAGTGGATGACGTCAATTGACAGTATGGAATTTTTCAAGGCAAAGTGAAAAATAAACTCGGCAAAAGCTTTGTTTTAAGAACGCTTACATTATATAAATGACAATGATTATGATGAATGACCGCGGCGTGTAATGAAGGGTCCCCGCCGTGGACTTTTCCTGAAAGGTACTCGCGACCTACGAAATTGTTCAGGAAAATCGATACAATTTCATGTTCGGATCGTATCTCCCCATACTAGCGAGCCAGCCTTGACTGCCCCACTGTGTACTTTCAGTACAATATTATCTCTATCATATTTATAGAAATTGACTTACCTAGTTCGATTGATGTCTTACGGCGTAATAATATACGCCCCAAGAGAAAATATAGCACTAACTATATCAAAACTCTTTCTTGTGGGTGTTATTAATTTTTTTAATCATCTCGAGTACGCTGAAGATAGGCTTGAAGTAAAGTAATGCTTTTGGTAGTTATTGAAAAAATTAATAAGATTATAGTTCACACATAGAAGATGTTTAAAGAAATTCTCGATGTGTGAAAAAATGTGTCTAATCATATTAATATTAATATATACATGTATAGGTAAGTAAATACATACTTGATTGGCGTTCAATCCATAAAATAGACATAATATTGATAGTATTACTAATATGATTAGGCACATTAGTTCATACATAGAAGATGATTTAAAGAAACTCTCAGAAAAATATCATCGTGATTTGTGTGGGATTTGAACCCACATCCCCTGGCTTACATGGCCGGTGTACTGACCGTTGTACTAACGAATCACATCCATAGTACACCGGTCAACCAATATTTAGTGATTTTCAAGCACTGGCTTGGGCATATTGATTCATATGTAGAGTATGAATGTTAAAAATGGCCATTTAAGCCTGGGGATGTGGGTTCAAATCCCACACAAATCACGATGATATTTTTCTGAGAATTTATTTAATCATCTTTTATGTGTGAACTAATGTGCCTTATCATGTTTGTAATAATATAATAAACCCGTAATGGGTAATAAATACTCACTTGGTTGACGTTCAATCCAAAAAATAGACAAACATTAATAAAAAACATAGACTCAACTTTATATTAACTATCAGTAAACATAAAAATTCAACTATGAGTAAACATGAAAAATAATCACATTTTAACTAGCTTAGAACAAACACAACACTATTTTTGTTTGTTTGCATATTATAGATGAACCATGAAAATATTTCATTTTTACTATTTATGCAATCTTAGTGTATAAAATATGTACATTTCAATGAGATATTTAACGTTCTACACGTTAAATAAGAAAATTTTAATTGTATTTCGATGTAATTGTTGAAATAAAATAAAACTAATCATTCTTCTTATCTATCATGCTGACATTATTCAACACAACAAGCAAACTGACTATATTTTATTTAGATCAAAGTATTTTAATAGATAATATGGATTCATCAACCATGACCTTTACAAATCGGATTTTAATGTCGATACAACGATAATAGAAGTTATTATTTATTGAATACCCTTTGATACTTTTGCATTTTGTTAATAAAGATTCAATAATGATAATATTTTTTTTGTTTCATAATCTACCACACAAATAACCAAAAATATAAAGTTTAAGGCACATTATTTGGAACATCTTTCTATATAGTGTATATCTAATTATCTATAAGTTTTCGATTAGGATCTATAAATAAGTAAAACTAATTTATGAACAATTATAGATAATGTTATATATATTTTTTTATAATTAATTATGTACAAAGAGCATTTTCATTGGATTCATTTAAATTCATGCTCCAGATGTTTACAGAAAATATAAATAACCTATGACCGACAAAGGATTGATCATCTGACCATCGCCTGTCTCTACATCATGTGATACTAATTAAATAATCCTTTTACATTAATGTATATAAAATAAATATCTCTATCGCAATAATTACCACAAGTACCATAGTCTCGGGGGAAATTAATTAGAAAACTCAATACTTGCTAAGGGCCGGACTACCCCTCCTGTAGCCGGAAATACCCCAACCGGCCTTGACACTCGAGATCCAACAAAAACTGCATATCAATTCAAAAATATTGCACAAAAGCCTTGTAATATTTTTCATAAGCCTTAAGTGTGTTTTAAATGCAAGCTTCATGCAAATTTTCCCCAATACTTAAGGATTCCGTCTAAAAGCTCGAGAAAAGCTTTATATTCATTTTTACGTATGAATATAATCCATAATTCAGTGGCATAGAATATAAAGACAGTCATCATTTTTGATAACACTAATAATATGTTTCTACCTTATTGCTATAGTAACCATTAATATTCAGTCATATTCAAAATAATTATGTCAAGTAAATAATGCAAAATAATGAGTACTTCTTTAGAAAATTATACATAATCAAAAGTTTTTACTATACATTCACATTGAATTAGATGTGTATATGAAATGTATGTGCCAAGTTTATAATATATATTAATTCAGAGTGTGTGGGTGTCTTCCAGTTCGGTGCTGTGGTTGTTGACACATGACCCATACCCAGTATATAGTTTTGTTTTTATTTGAGACCCAATACTATTTGCCTCTGCAAGTTTAGATGAAAAAAGATGATACGTAACACCAGGGCCATCTATTTTCCATGTTCCTGTATTCTGTAATGCGTTATTAATAAACTTGATACTTTTAGACGTCGTTTAATGCGAAGAAAAAATGCAACTATCGGCTCTTACCGTGTTTTGTAGAGGTTTTTTTTTAAACACGGTTTCGTTTTGTGGTTTTTAAAGGTGCTGCTTGCATGCTTAGGCACGTAATAATAATAAAAATAACATGTCGATTATACAATGGTTTTCGTAGATCCGGTTTAGTCAACACCCTTGTATATATAACGCGGCAGAAATAATATAATGAAGTATTTTATGATTAGAAGGAGTTGAGATTGTGTGTAGATATAAAAAAAATCAACACCACGAAATATTTGTTATACAAACAAATTGTGTTAGATTGCTTTATTAATTTAGTTGATGATAAACACTTGTTAGAAACATATATTTTTGACATTGAAATTTTCCAATTGAACAATCGATGCCACATCAATTATTAAAACAATTTTTTTGCATTAGGTAATGCCATTTATAAGCTGATTATTTTTCAATTTGACTTCCTTCACCAATTAATATGTGAAGTTATCATGATAGGTTACACATATTATCAAATATTGGTTATACTAATTAAATATAGTACTCAATGTAGACAGCTTTTTTTCAATCTGTTCATATCTTTTTCAATTGGAGACGGACCTAAATATAGTTCAGTAGTAATGACTCTAAAACGGCAATTTATTTAACATGAATTAAAAGCTATATTTGCATTGATATTTATTTATTGCTGACTTAAAAATCAAAATAAAAATGCTTGTAAAATTGTTAGAAACGTACGTGATCGTTAGACATGAAATATAAATTATCTTTGCTCTTTCTGCTTTCATGGTAGAACGTTTCAATTGACATGAATAACTTGTGCTAAGTTTTCTACCAAGAAAACATCGAAGCATTCTAAATTGGTACGAGGAATATTCTGTTTTGTAAAACCATTAAAAATGAACTATTATACTCCAACATATATATATTTCTTCACTCCATTTAATTTTACTTTTCGAAAAAAATGTTACGTCCATCGTTTCTTAAAATAATCAACATCAAAATTCAGAGACGATCTTTTTTACATTTTATATTGTTTATTTGAAAGATTTGTGCATCTTTATACATAAGATATAATTTTTTTTATTAAAAATTTTTGAAATCGATTTTTATTTCATTTCATTAAAACATGATTTTCGATTATATATTTTAATTTGATTTAATATTTGATCCACACTAAAAGATACATTTATTGTTACGTCAAGATCACACAATACTTATTTGTGAAATAAACATTATATAAATACGAATAAAACGAAAATTATTTTTTAATATAAACTCATCTGTTTATTGAAATTTGATTATGCATAGAAAATAAATTTATTTAAGGTTCTACTATTGTTTTTTTTTTAAGTATTTTTACTACTTTGTATTAATGAAAACTATTAATCACTACCGAAGTAATTGTTAAAATATTTTGATAAAAATTTTATATATATTTTTTACTCACAGTACAATGTTTGTTTCAAAGCTTTTGTGAAAATACAACACCACACAAAATAAAGATAAAATAAAATGGTAAATATTTAATTAGGCATAATAATGTGATGGCGTGCGGTCAAAGCTATACGTGTATATTAACTAATTAGATGTTTCATCAATTATTCAGAATCGTATTAAATTATAGTACCGAATTATATTTTACCTTGGTCATATATCTTTACTATATCTGATTCTTTAACGCTTCATTTTCATCCCATCTTATAATCATGGCCACAATTTTTTTTATCATGCCGCAAACAAGTAGCCTCAAATTTTGAATAACTCTATTTGAGGTTTCTTTATATTGTATGATCTTTTTAGGGAAAAAATATATATTCTAATTTATGATGAAAAAAATTATAAAATAGAAACAGGTTTATTTTTTATCAGTTCTCACTTAGAGCCATACAACAATATACGCATTCGAGCTACGAATCGAGTCACGCAAAATAAACCTGGCTTTTTATTGTCCTTATCTAGTTAGCCACGAACCGCGTCAGAGCCTGTGCTGTATTTCAATGCTGATTACAAAATGCTGATAAAATAAAAGGAGATTATTACCTCTGGCATGCGAACATTTAATTGTAAATCGCTTTTTTGGTTTAATTGGGAAAACAAGCCATCGACCTGACGTCGCTCTCATTACTTAGGGATAATTAAATTATGTAAGCATGCAAAATATGTAACTTATATTATAGAGATTTGTTACGTTATGGTATCCCTTGACAAATAAGCCTTGGAGATTTTTCATAGTAAAAAATATATATATACTATCTACTAAGGCAGGCATCATACTCAACCTGCGAACCGAAACATATAAATCAACTTGATGATTGTAACAGTTTGCCTCAATATTTGGATACATAAAGGTTTTCTGTTTTAATTATTATTTTAAAAAAAAAAACTTGAATATCGCTGTTCTAAGAGATTTACCATGCGACAGAATTTTTTCTAACATTCACATAATTTTTATTTCAAAATACACAGATTGCGTCCAAATGCTCGGTTTATTGGGTTAGAATAGCGCATTAAAATGTGTTAAGTAAAAATTAGATTCGCTTTGGCGCCGGAAGTTTGTTTGCCATTGGGCACCGGAAGCTTCATGAAAGTTGCTCTGGCGCCGCCGCCGGAAAGCCGCGAGCCGTGCGGGGCGCCCGCAGATGGCACTGGCTGCGGTGCTGAACAACTTTCTAATTCAGTACTTCCGGCCGGCCGAGCGACTTTGACGGGATATTTAATTTCGGACATTTCGCAAGCCTAAGTAACAATGTTTTTTTTCTATGTCAATAGCTCTTAAGGGTTCTAGTCCGTTTTGCGAAAAATCTGGTTGGCACACCAGAGACAGTCCATTACCTGGCGAAATCGTGCCATTTAATTGTCACTTTATTTTGCTATATTTTTTTTTTATTGTGCCATAAGTCCAGTTGCACATACATTGACTAGACGTGGATAAATATACTATGAAAATATATATAAGTAACCTGATGATTACATTTAAGAGTCTTGCTACCTAACCTTGCTTGGTGTCCATCCCCCGTCTGCCACAAAAAAGGATCATTTTACCTGGCTTTCGCATGTCATTTAATTAATTTAATTGTCACATTATTTTGCTATGTCGAAAGTTGATTTTTTACAAAGTATTGAAAAAACTATAAGTTATATTCATCTATTTTTTATTATTTAATTAACGTCCATTTTCAGGGTAAAATAAAATCTTGAAGATGTTGAAAAATTGGATAAAATGACGACTTTTCAAAACCAAAGTTTGTTAAAGAATTTTTTTTTTTATTTTTTAAAATAATATATCGCACAGGGTTCATATTTAATCTTTTAATTCCAATTGAAAAAAAGACTTTTAAATGTTTAAAACTCTTGGAAAAGGGACATGACGAATCTCCAAATTCCTACACTTCAATCAGAAAAACACATATTTATTATATTAATAGTAAATTTACAAAAATGAAAAAAATATTCTGTTCGGAATAAGGGATGTATCTAACTTTTTGCATTTAAATTTGTTTGATTGGTGCAATTGATTTTTCGCAAAACGGACTAGAAAATTATCAAAAAAACTCGATTGTGGGACCTAGACACTTAAGGGTATTGGATATCACCTGATCCTGCGCGCAGGTTGTGTGGCTTAGGTGGTAGTGTACGTGGGTTTCTCTATTTTCGTTATTGAGTTACAATGGTCAGTACACCGGCCACGTAAGCCTGGGGATGTGGGTTCAAATCTTACACATATCACGATGATATTTTTCTGAGAATTTCTTTGAATCATCTTCTATATGTGAACTAATGTGCCTAATTATATTAGTGCATATTAATTGGGTAAAGCAACAGGAATGGTTAAGATTATAGGGGAAATATTTACTTATAAGACTTTTTTTTAAAAAGCAGTTTTCGTTATTTATATAAAATATTTAAAAAAATAAATATTGGGCGTTTGAACGACAAGAGAATGCATATGTGATATAAAAATTTGATACCTAAAAGAAAAACAATGTAAAAATATATACATTTATAGACGATAAGCGATGAAGTGAAATATTTAATTATAAGACTCTTTTTGAATAGCAGTTTATATTATTTATATAAAATAATTAAAAAATAAATATTGTGTGTGTGTGTATTAAAAATAAAACAATAAGAAAGAAGAAACGACAAGAGAATGCATATGTGATGAAAAATTTTGATACCTAAAAGAAAAACAATGTAAAAATATATACATTTATAGACGATAAGCGATGAAGTGAAATATTTAATTATAAGATTAATTATATAAAATAGATATTGTGTGTTTGTGTATTAAAAATAAAACAATAAAAAAAAGAAAATATAGAATGCATATGTGACAAGCGATGAAGTGACACAATCGCCCCCGATGTGAAGAGCTCCGGTGACACCGCAGTTTGAATAAAGAACGGCGTCGGTCAGGGCAGCCAACCTCGCCGGGCTTCAGGATGAATCTCATGTTCCGGAAGAACTTCAGGGCGGAGCGGGGCGGGGGCGGCGGCGGGGGCGGGGGCGGGGGCGGGGGGCGCGCGGGGGGGGCGAAGCGGGCGCGCGAGTCAGCTGGGCCGCGCTCCTACTCGCCCATGGACGACCACCACTACCGGACGCACATCTTCTTCGGCGCGGCCCCCCGCCACAGCTGCACCCCCGGAGAAGGTTCCACCCGGCTTAGTACTGTATCGCTTGTTACATCCCTACTCCGGTGTTGCCATTGTACACGTCCTATTTTATTTTTTTTTTGTAATTGTTTTGTCGTTTTTTTTTTTTTTTTTTTATTGCACATCGGTGCGTAACGCGCTTCGTCTCATCGTGTGCTGGGTTCAAAGCGCTCCCCGCGCGTGGCCACGAATTGACGTCCCGTTCAACAAATTGAACAATACTTTTGAGTAAAATACTTGAGTGATTTTCCACATGTTAACTTGACTGTTCAGCTAGTTATGCATCTGATGATGACCTTGTCTATTTGGTTCGAAACATAATAAACTCAAAGTGAAGACAAAATACAAAGTTACTTTTATCATTATAATAATTGATCTTCATCAATCAAATACCTTGTCCCTCAACAAGATTGTTCAATTTAAGAAATTCAATATTTTTGACAGAGAGTACTTGGTGGAAAATACAAAGTGATTTTCCACATGTTCGTTTTTATTTGTGACCGGTTTCGCCAACCTTTCACGTTGGCATTATCAAACAGAGTGAGATTTTATATAATAATAAGCTATCGGGTAAACAATTGTTAGAGGGAGAGGTTGTTGGGAAGAGAGAGAGTGATTGTCAGGTGGTAAGGGATAAGGATTCTATATAATTGTAAATTTTTGTGAACAAATGTTTTTATATTAATGTGGTGATTATTTAAAGTAGTGGCTTTGGGGTGTAGCGGCAGTTATCCTGTGTTGGGGTTTGTCCTGTAGTGTGTTTATCTGTAAATAATAGGTTTTTGCGCATTAATATAAAAACATTTGTTCACAAAAATTTGCAATTATATAGAATCCTCCACTTGTCAGGTACATTAAAATCACATTAGCCCTTACCACCTGACAATCACTCTCTTTCTTTCCAACAATTGTTTACCTGATCGCTTATTATTATATAAAATCTCACTCTGTTTGATAATGCCAACGTGAAAGGTTGGCGAAACCGGTCACAAATAAAAACGAACATGTGGAAAAATCACTCAAGTATTTTATTCAAAAATATCGAATTTCTTAAATTGAACAATCTTGTTGAGGGACAAGGTACTTGATTGGTGAAGATCCATTATTATAATGATAAAAGTAACTTTGTATTTTGTCTTCACTTTGAGTTTATTATATTTTTTGCACTACTAGTTTTGACCAAATAGACTAGGTCATCATCAGATGCATAACTAGCTGAACATTTAAGTGAAGACAAAATACAAAGTTACTTTTATCATTATATATATATATATATATATATATATATATATATATATATATATATATATATATATATATATATAAATTGAACAATGGTGTAGCTATATAACTACACCTATATATACCTGTAATTTTACCAGTGAATATCGACGAAATCTCACAAAAACTACTGGTATATACTCGTAGCTACACCATTGTTCAATTTGTTGAACGAGACGTCAATTTGTTGCTACGTGTGTAGAGTGCTTAAAGTTTACTGGTGTACCTTTCATCATTATTATATTTTTAAAATATTATTTTTGTTGCTCAGGTTTTGTAAAATCGATGTTTTTTTATACCAGCCATATACCAGTAGTTTTTGTGATATTTCGTCGATATTCACTGGTAAAATTACAGGTGTATATAGGTGTGCTACACCCATTGTTCAATTTGTTGAACGAGACGTCAATTTGTTGCCACGTGTGTAGAGCGCTTAAAGTTTACTGGTGTACTTTTCATCAAATAACCTAAAAAAAATGTCGAGTAAAATATACATTACTCTTCATCTAGTGGAATATTTTGAAACACGGTTTCTTTGAATCCAGCACAAAATCTATGTCATGAAAATAAATTACCGAAGTTTCTTATAAACGTATAATAAAATAACTGTACCGCTTTGTGACTCTAACGAATAATATTACAAATAACTTATTAATTTGTTATAACAAATGCAGATTGACGTGAATCGGTGTATGTATCGGTTGATGGTGAATTTCACAAATATATGTGTGTGTGTATTATAATTTTGTACAGTTGCGTATTTTAAAGTGTTTATTTTTAATGAAATCCGAATATATCTGTAAAAAGATTATCATGTGAAAAGTTGTATTGTCTACTAACGAGCCGTTGTGGTATTTATACCCGCGTCGCGAGATATTTTCTTTCAATATTGCGACAGCTTTTCACGTGGTTACTTCGAGGAAAACGGAACCTCGTCTAGTTTGTTTACAAGCTAATATTGGAAACATCCACTTAAATTTTATTCGTAAAATATATAATCAATTAAGCGTAGATATTCAAATATGAGGTTATTTTTAAATTAAACGAAATCACAGCGGTAATTTATTTAACGATTTTTTGAATAGAAAAAAAATGTTATGCCAAGTTTTTTTAATTGAAACATTAAATAGTAGGTCAATGTACTATACACCCGAAAATCATTTAATGTGAAAAATAATAATAAACTCTTCTGAAGCGTATTATATTACATTGTGCAGCAAATCTTCAGTCGACTACTGTGCTCGTTTATTATCTTTCAGTCAAAACAATATAACAAGCGGCGCTCATTGTAATGCAAGTAAACATAATTTAAGCGATAGTTTTGTGTCATAAAATTATCGTAAAACATCGCGGATGTGTTAATGACGTCATAACTCGTGTCGTCCCGAGAGAAATGTCATTTTAGCGCAGCAGTTTTTGGAGCGTGAAAGTTGGCATTACGGACGACATATTTGCCAAGCTTGTCAAATGCTAGCCGTGGAAATAACTTGGCGTGTAGCGTGTTCCTGCATCTGCGGGGAGACCTGAGAGGACCGATCGTGAGATTGCGAGATTTCGGCTATACCCACGAACGATAGTCTCCACATAAAAAAAGATCAATGGATCAGTATTATGAAAATATTTTGAAAATATTATTTTGGTTTGATTGTTGATTTGTTGATGTTTTTTTTTTAAAATATGTTACTACTGCACTAATAAAAAAAAATTACTGCAAAAATATAGGTTAGGTTAGACTTGAGAGGACCGATCGTGAGATCGTGAGATTTCTGCTATACTCACGAACGATAGTCTCCACATTGAAAAGATCAATGGATCAGTATTAAGAAAATATTTTTTTAATATTATTTTTGTTTATACAAAATCGATGTTTTTTTTAATATGTTACTACTGCACCAATCAAAAAAAAATTATGCAAAAAGACCGGTTAGAGAAGACCTGAGAGGACCGATCGTGAGATTTCTGCTATACTCACGAACGATAGTCTCCACATTAAAAAGATGAATAGATTGGTATTGACAAAATATTTTTTAAATATTATTTTTGTTGCTCAGAGTTTACCTAAAATCGATGTTTTTTTAAAAATATGTTACTACTGCACTAATAAAAAAAAATAATGCAAAAAGATAGGTTTGGTTAGACTTGAGAGGACCGATCGTGAGATCGTGAGATTTCTGTTATACTCGTACTCACGAACAATAGTCTTCACTTTAAAAAGATTAATGGATCAGTATTTACAAAATATTTTTTTAAAATATTTTTGTTGCTCAGCTTATGTAAAATCGATATTTTTTTGAAAATATGTTACTACTGCCCTAATCAAAAAAAAAAATTTAATGGATAAAGTTTTCAATATGAGAAATATGTGTTTTCCCGAGTGAATTCAAGTCATTCGAGTCATGATTCAAGAACCGCAAGTATTTAGGAGTCCTTTTTATAATTGTTATTTAAAGATTACATATTAGCCTATCGCGTAGCATGAGTTTAAAAATTTTAATTTAATAAAAAAACTTTTACAAACTTTGGTTTTGAAAAGAAGTCATTTTATCAAATTTTTCAACGTCTTCAATACTTTATTTTACATTAAAAAAGGACGTTAATCAAATAATTACAAATGGGTAAATATAATTTATATATTTTTTATAATTGGTAAAAAAATCAACTTTAAATATAAAAAAAATAAAGTGACAATTAAATAAATGAAATGACGCAACAAAAGTGACAAAAGTTTGCAGGTTTACACCTTTTTTGTCAGTGATTTTTTAAAGTTGATTCATCGATTTTTATATGAAACATCATAAAAAAAAAAGTTTTATTTTTCAAATATATATTCGTTATGAATTTGAGATTGTCATTACTTTTTGATACTTTTCCAGCAGCTGCCGCGGAGGCTAATGTAATTGTGAAAACTTTAACTGTTACTTTTACGCAATAAAGTAAAACTTTTAGAATTTTATAAGATTATCTTTTATCTTAGCTTCGTTTATTAAATTTTGTTTCCAATAAAATAAATATTCGATGTTAACAATATTTGCTTTATATGTCGATATAAATAACTTCAAATGGTGCTCTTCAAAATAAGGTTATCTAAATCTTAATTCAACACTTTGATGCCTTGATTGGTAATTTCCGCTATTTGATGCTTAGAAATATTTTTTTTACAATATAAACAGTTTTTTTTTATACGAGAACTCCCAATTTTCTCTTGAAAATTAAATTATATATCAATAAGTTGGCGTGAAGAATCCGGCTTGTGTTTAATCATACGAATCAATAGACTACTTTGGAGTTTTAACTGATCGATCTTCTTATGGGGAAGTGCTTGACATTCATTTTTCTAAGTACATAAATTACAGCTTGTGCTTTTTCTTTCAACTTTGTCGATCATAGCTTTTTATAGCGTCCATAACACCACGGATAAGTGCTCGTGTAGTTTTTTACAATGTAATAAATGTTTTTCAGACATATGACACAATTATATAGATTGAAAAAAATCTATCATAGTGATCTTCAAACAGTCATAAAATATGTCCTTTAATAAAATAGGCAATTATGTTTCAAAATGAGTAAACAATTCTACTTCATCTACTTCAGCATATATTTTTCAATTATAAAGGATGAAGAAAAATCTCACGGTTGATTATTTTTTTGACCGGTTCCCTATATTTTAAAAATACGATAAAACCATAAATATTTTTATTTAATATCCCGCCCTAACAACTTTTAAAAGCTTTAGTATTTTGCACTCCACGGGTTTGAGGAACAATCGACTAAACTTAAAATAAACTATCAAAACTAAAAAATATAACAGAAAGCTCATGTGTACAAAAATTAACATCGAACTTGAAACTGAAACTATTAACTTGAACTTGAAACTGATAACTATTTTAAACCTAATAAAAATAATATATTTATAAAAAATCTTTCCCCGATATAATAAACCACAGAGTCACCATATAGAACAATCTATCAAACAAGTAATTTGTTCGTTATGGGATTTTGACAATGTAACAATAAAAAGAATCGCCATCTATAACATTTTTAAGGACGTATTTAATTTTAACCGTTGTCTCAGAGATCCATAAAAAATAATGTAATATCAGCGGTAAAACCTCTCCGTGGCGGAGATTTTAATTTGCATAATTTTAAGAAGTTTAATGTCGAGTATTAAGATTGTTACGAGATAGGTAAGGACGTGTATAAAATCTGTTTTCATTTTTATGTTTTTTTTTTCTGCTTCGCTTGCATGTTTGGGCTTTGCGTTAAAATTTATGGCCCCTATTTTTATGAACTTAATTAAAAAAAAAAACACAAACGAATGTAAATACTAAAATTTAACGAAAGAAAGAAGTTTTGATAACTTCCAATTCTTCGGATATATTATACTTAATGAACCGATATTAACTTTTTACTTCAAAAACGTTCATTTAAAAATAATTATGAGGTACTTTATGCTTCTTATTAAGCATTGAATATAATTCTTTGATAACATGTTTATTTAAGTTATGTCTTTGTTTTCTCTGACTATTTTCGGAATGTTATTAATATTTTATTATAAGCTCTTCACTGTTGAAATACTATCATAAAAATGTAAAGCAATGATGGCTAGTGTTGAAATTTTGGGAAAAGTTGGAGAAAGCAAATAACAGTTTATTTTTATAATTTGAGTTGTTATACAATATTTTATAAAATTATGAAGAATTTCCCTTAGCAATTTCTCATCAGTGAATTTTCAGGAATATTTTTCAAACCATTAGAAGTTTTCCCCTGTTTTTTTTTCTAGATAAAGCTTGCTGCAATGCCTCTAGTGCTTCCGATTGTTTGCATACGAATGAGGTTGGAATGGGATGCATTTTCCCTGCACCCACAATGCGGGGATTTCTCTTTTAGGTTAACAATGTTGCCCTCAATCTGAAAAAAATTTCCTTTGTACCCGTTTCTATAAATAAAAAAAACACTTTCAATTAAAACTGAAATTCTATCGGTGTTCATAATTTTTAATATTCACATACATTAGCTTTACTCTAGGCCCCGAGCTGCCTGTCATGTTACAAAATATTACAATGTCTAAAGTCAGAATAACTTTATCTAGGCTATCTTCTAAGACAGGAAATGAACTAAATAATTGGGCGCATCATTGGCAGTCTAGAAAATTTCATATTAGATAGTAGAAAAACTTTTTAGACTTTTATGCGAGAGTTGTTTTAGTAGGTTTTTTTTAGTTTCCCACATTTTCAAAGCCCCCGTTTTAAACGAAAGCTTAGATTAGACAGTGAGTCCTTCGGGTATGGTTTATTCAAGCTTTTTCATGTTTTTCATTTTTTGCTATTCATAAATATTAAATATAATATTCATTCCAAACAAAACAGTTTAATCTTTAGGCATTTGCTAAATATTTATGTCTTGGCAACTTATCAAAATCCTGAACAATTCCGTAATTACTTGCAATGTTATCGCGTATTTTTATTATTTAACAGAGGTTTTCGTAAAAGTGATTCTATTCAAGGTTTTAATCTTAATCTTCTGTTTATAAATACGACTGCCTCTATTCTTCTTCATCGGGTGCCTCTCCTCAGTGGAGGTTGGCGACCATTTATGCTGAATTAGTGTTCATGGTTTTCTAAAGAGAAAATAGTGTAGTGGGTCCCCGGGTTCTTTATAATACTTTATAAGGAATATTAAAAAGTCGTATAGAATAAAACATACCCAAGATTCATGAACCCCTAGATATTAGAAAATCCTAGATTTTTTAGACGAGTGCTTATATCGCTGGAACACGACAAGTGATACAATACCATTCATTGTACGAAATCGTTTTTTTTTGTTGTATTATCACTGTCGGGTTACTGCAGATATACTTAAATATATGCTGCCTTAAAAATCATAATTTTCCCCGAAAAGAATTGGGGTTGTCTTTGAGTTGACACTTCGTTACAGAAGTGATACACATTTTTTTTCGGGCTTAACCGTGATTTTTAAGGAGTATCTGTGCAAAGTAAATAGACTTCCAAAAAATGATCAAATTGAGTTCACAGCACCTGAGAAATATTAAATTATGATATTTATATACGAGGGCGGTCCGATAAGTGCTTAGCCTCACCGCCCGATGGTGCTAGTATCGCAAGAGAAATTAACTATCGTGTAGTACATTCTCGTAGGGCTCTACAATGCCGAATTGCAAAAAAAACGGTCCCATTTGGCGAAGAAAAAAGTACTCTTCCACCATGACAACGCACCGGCTCACTCAAAACCGGCCAAATTTGTCGAATTGCACTACGAACTGCTCCCCCATCCACCGTATTCTCCAGGGCAGAAATTTAAGTCGAATGAGGAGGTCATCGCCGCCACGGAGGCCTACTTTGCAGACCTCGAGAAACGTATTTTTTAGATGGGTTAAAGAAGTTGGAGCATCGCTGGGTCTAAAAGGAGACAATTTTGAGAAATAAATTGCCACTTTTCTAAAATGTTCGTTTTTTTTTTGTAGGATAAGTGCTTATCGGACCGCCCTCGTGTATCATCGGAGGAAGTGTATTTGCTTCAATAGTCCCTTTTAGTATTGAGTCAGGCAGCATGGTAATCTGGTCTGTTCCTTTGTAGAGAAATGCGGGCCCGTGAGCAGCGCGCTGGGGCACGCCGCCTCCGACCCGGAGCCCCCGCAGCCGCTGGTGACGCGCCGGCCCTCGGTGACGCTGCCTCGGTGGGCGCAGGGCCCCGGCCAGCCCCCTGGCCCCGGGCCTGGCCAGACCCCCGGCCAGCCCCTCGCCGCGCCCCCCTCGCAGCCGCCCCCGCCCGCGCGCCTGCAGCCGCTGTCGCTGGCCACCCTGGACAGGGACTGCTTCATCATCCCCGTGCACAGCCTCGACAGGTTCCTGCCCGCCGGAGTTCCGGTAATTACCCTTAGCCCTTCGTCTAAACCAGAGGTCCCCAAACTTTTTTGTCCCGTAGACCCCTTTTTTTTCCCGCCATCGGGCACCTACCAGGTTACGGGGGCGTCTCTTTTTTTTTACTTCTTCACAGCCTCAAAAATTAAAACACACACAATAACAGATCCCTGCAGGCATTTCTTCAAATCTGCACTTCTGTAGAGGGGGGCGAGTCATAAAGACGGAGGCTTGGTTCGCTTGTCGAGCCCTCTCCAGCTCTTCTTTCTTGCGCTGGACCTTCTCGCAGAAGTCCGTGACTGCGTTTCAAGATGGACGGAACTAATTTCTCTATCGTCCATGTGACGTCAGCTCTGCAGCGCAGCCTTCATCTCTCCGATTCCATCGCGCAGCACTTGAACAGCGCGTGCTCTGCGTAGTCGATGTCGGGCAACGTAGACCCCTGCCTTGCTAAAATTGATTTTTTATAAATTCATCAACTTCAAACATATTTTTGACATCTGACAACAATTCACTTTCATAGGGTCTAAGATGTGAATTTGAAAATTTCATCTTCTTCTGATGCCTCTCCTGTGACTATTTCCTCAAACATATCCCTATCCTGGGCTAGTCTCACTAATTCCGATCTCTAGTCAATGTGAACTTCCTCCTTCCGATGCCCTTTTTTCCTTCGATTTTTCCTTGGACAATCAACTGGAGGATGCCATACTTATTGTTACGAAAAATGTGGCCAAAATAGGAGACCTTCCGCTTCTTTACCAACGTCAAAAGTTCCCTTTCTGTGCAAGACTCTTTCGTTTGTGACGCGGTCAACTCATGGTATTTTAAGGATTTTCCTATACAGCCACATTTCTGCCGCCTCAATTCTTCGCATAGTAGCTGTCTTGAGACAACATAACATTTGGTGAATCTCCAGCGAGATTTTAGGGTTATATCTCTTGAGCATAGTACTTTCCTCAAATTATTTACTATACAACCCGATTTTTTTTTATTTCAGCTTCAGATTTAGGATCATTTCGATTTTAAGCCAGAAGCTTTGATATGCTTTATTCAATCCATCGATTAATAGATTACAGATAATATTATATTCATAGCATTGATGCATTGATGTGTTTAGAATGTTTATGACAGAAATCAGACACCCTTAATTGTATTTGCATCCAACTCGTGTAAATAAATTGATTGTGGTAATTAGTAAATCATCAGCACGCGATCCCCGACAATGTGCAACCCATTTTCCACTATTTTCACATATTATGTTTTCCAAGTGATCCACCAAGGATAACAACATATTTGACGGATTTTTTCCGTGGCTATTTTAATAATGTAAATACACTGTGATCCTTTGAAAAAAGCATAGTTTACGGGGTAATGTATATTATTAAAGGAGGCATTCAGAATTTGCGCAAGTGGCTGGAAATCGGGGGTACAGCCGAATCGGTAAGACTGGCCAGTGAAATGGTCACCGACTTCTTCTGAGGGGAGGCACTTATTATAGGCGCTAATTATTTTTAGTTTAAATTTCACTATTTCCAAAAGAAAATATCTTTGAATACTAAAGCGACAGTGGAATAATTAAATCTCCATTGAGCGAGTCCCGAAGCAGAGTTCGCCAGACGATCTCTGCCAGAAATGCGAAGGGTCTTGCCAAGATACTTTCACGTGAACCGGAGCGGGTGCACCACCAGCGGTGACTTCGTCCTCCATCAAATATTTGGCAGCGGTGCAAGTCTGTCAAGACATAACCTGGCCTAACACGTAACTCAACTAATGGTAATGATTTATTTGCGCCAGTGCAATAACCTCAATACAAGTCCCCGTACTTCAAAAATATTACAACAAATCTAAGTGTCATGTCTACTGTTCCTCTCCTCGTGACAACATGGCAAATTTTTTTTTAAATATTCTTTATTGGGTTGGCTTAAATATTTACAATACATCTCAGGACTATTTAACAATACAGTGTGTAATTTATCCCATGGTCGTGCGCTAAGGTTGTGGGGCTTACGGTGAGTGGCTTAGGTGGTAGCATATATAGAATTTTCTTTTGCAGTAGTGGATTTGGTAAGGGAAAAATATCTGATTAAGAATAAATAAATAAAAAGAAAACATTTAATAAGAAGATCGATAGCCCACCAAACTAAAAAAGAAATTAGTCCTTTTATGTATAAAATGATGTGCGTCAGTCATTGGTCTTAAAATTCTTATTTAATTTTTACAATTGTTATATATCATAAAAAGGGTATCCTTAAAATCCTTTTTTTTTTAACAAGTGTTATTAATAATTATATGAGAACGGTTCTAAAATTTAAATAACTAATTATTATTATTACAAAAAATTTGTCATATTTATTTATTATAAAAAAAATAAATACTGAGATCATACATAACACTGCTCATAAAAGCGTTAAACCACAACTTTTTTATTTATAACTGTTGTATTAAATTATTCAACGGGTGATTTTCTGTTTCCAGTTTCCCGTTCCTCAACCAGCCATAACCGAAAAGGCAACACCAAGCAAAACTGTAGCCAATTCTCACCAACTGAGCGTGCTAGAAGTCGCAGATCCAAAGCTGTGCATTCTGGCTCATTTGATGAGCCCCCTTGAGGCCATCGACCCCATCCTAGAGTCTCCGATGGCCAGGCCGCTCCTAAAGCAGCGAGCAGCAGCAAGTGAATTATTATCAGATGTGGCCCAGGCCAACACGGCAGTCGGGGGAATGCTCCTGGCCAACATGGAGAAGGGAGCAGAGTTCCCATTCATTGCATATTATGTGATAAACAGCACTCAGACTGATCCTCTAGCTTTTTACAATAATATGAGAGGTGCTTCTCTGAGCAAGTTTGACCCTCGGTCAATGAGGTACACGGCTGCCCACACGCTGGACCTTTACAGTGAGGTGGCTACCATCTGCCGACCTCCCTTTCATGATCTCACTGGAGGTGTCAAGCGATCACATACCTCTACTACTGGATATATTATAAGTGTTTACAAGGTGAGAACTCAGACGGTCAGTGTGATAAGGTCATATATAATATGAATTTAAAGCTTTTGTTATTATTATTATCCGTGGATCAGTTTTGATGTCTAAATCCCTTTGAAAATCATAAGCTACGACATCAGACATGGCTGTAATTGATTGTGATCGCTTTGAAATCATTTGCTGACTCAAATATTTTAGTCTCTTAGATCATATCTTCTTCTCATGGAGTAAACCAAAAAAACCATCACTGCCAAATCGACTATTATAAAATATAATAAAAAAATTTGGCAATTTCTCACTTGTGTGTCTTGCATCTTAATAAATGAGCTCATGTAAATGAAACCTTTTCATGAAATGAAATTTTGATTAATCGTTGGATTAATATAATTTCGCAAGTATTATATTTGATAATCTGAATACACTTTAAAACAAAGTACTTTTTCATATTTCTGATTTTATCCACAGTGATTGGCAATGTGTCAATTCTTAGCTGTAAACAGTTTTTTTATATTTCTCTTATGTAAATAGTTTTCAGGAAGTAACAGCTGTAATAAGATACCAGTGCGATCAAAACATAATATTTCATTTGTCACATTTTATTAACCTTCTTGAAATTAATGTCAGTATTCCTCACGCAGTTGCATATATGACACAATGAAGTGATAGTTTTTTATTCTATTTCAAGTTGATTTTGTGTTGGCCAATTTTTTTCATACATTTTTATTATGATCATAATGATAAATGAAAATTACTTTCAAGTTTTTACTATTTCATGTGGCTAGATTTGCAATAAAAGATATGTGATTACCTCAAAGGCATACTATTCATTTTGATTCATTGGTATGCGGATTGGTGTGAAATGGAAAATGACAAAATTAACCTTATCTTTTATTGATAACACAATAATGATTTTGAAAATAATTTCAGGTATTTGAAGGGGATGATGGAGAGAGATTCGAGAGAAACTGGTTATACTGGACGGGAGCAAGAATGTTGTACAGACACCTACCGAGAGCTGCTGGACTCAGAAGAATAGCTCTCCACAAGTAAAATACATTATAACAATCAATATTTTCATTATTTGTGAAAATATAAACATAGAAGTTGTTAACTTACCTACACATCTGTTCGCGCCGATCCGCAGCATGCGTGGATCCCGCTGAGTTGTAAATTCAGCCCACACATGTTCGATCTTCGGCTCGTTACTCGACCGGGATTAATGGTCGTTATTTTCACTTTGAGTTATGATGCACGTCTCGTTCGTCATTAAAATTCGGATTTTATGATTTCCGTTTTTATTACAATATAAATATCACATAATAATAAGAGAATAGGGAAGAACTGAGAATATAGAGAAATAGAGAGATAGAGAGATAAAAAAAAAGAGAATGAGCTGCAGGCCAGCCCGCTCTTTTATACGCCACTGCCCCCCCCTCTCTAGGCCATAAATTCGCCGTCATATGACTCATATGTCACATGGCTCGCAAAACAGTTCCCTGAGCTATCACCACTTTGATAGCTCATACATAGATGGTGGTACCATCCTTAAAATCGTACATACTTCCCCCCAAGAAATCACTATCTCATAGTTTTTTCTTCCTTAATCGACATTACATCCGCGTTATTTCATAAATCATAAAGCTTAACCTAACATGGAAAATAAATTACAAAGTCAAAACGATAATCACTAAAACCGTGGTCCCTTTTCCACTTAGGAGTCCATTCCGTGGTCTCCAATCCATCCTGAATTTCACTGAGTGCATCAGCACCTGATTTATAAACACTTGTCATCTTTGATGACGTTCACTGTTTGTTTCACTTTAAAGTTATTTCGTTACGTTATTTCGTAATCATAAAGCTTAACCTAACATGAAATAAATTACAAAAGTAAAATAAATCTAAAACTGTGGTCCCTTTTCCACTTTTGAGTCTCCAATCCCTCTTGGATTGCACTGAGTGCATCAGCACTGATTTATAAACACTTGTCATTTTTGATGACGTTCACTTTAGAGTTTTCTTCCACTGACTTGTTTTCTACGTCGTCCATTGGCAACAAAACAACTCTGTGGACTGCTCGTGTAGTACTCCCCTTGGCTGTGCGAATATCAACTACTCGCACACAGCCGTCTGCTCCTGGATGTAGGCTCGTGACACGCCCCATCGGCCAGTGTAGTGGCTGAACGTTGTCTTCCTTCAGGATGACCAAGTCCCCTTGCTGGATCTCTCGTCTCCCCTTGTTGGTCCATTTGGACCGCTCCTGTAGTTGTCCCAAATACTCCGTTTCCATCGATTCCAAAAACAAAAAATCATGTGTGTAAACATTTTGTATCGATCTTGTCGATTGAAAGATGTCTCCCGTACGTCTTTTTGCGGCGTGCTTACTAGTGACGTACCGATCAGGAATGGGCTGGTGTTAAGGAAAGGAGGTCGGAAACTACCTAATGATTTTTCTATAATACTTAAAATTTCAACTAAATCCGATTTTAATTTTTTCGCTTGATCAATGGTGTCAGTTCCCGTAATTAACTTGTCTACGTAGAATGAATTTAAAATTACCTGAACCTTGTAGTTGTACTTACGTACAACGTGCGGTGTACAAACAGTTAACTGTTTGTACGCCGCATGACGAGGTAAAGATGATACGAACTCATCTTCACTGGGAGGGTCGCACTCCAGCAAATGTCCTAACCTGAATATTGAATATTCTACTCTCCTTTTATTATCTTGAGTCCGAAGTTCTAAGTCGAGAAATCTTTTTCTAACCGCAAGATATGTTTCTCTTAAATTTCGACTTTTTTCCTTTAATGAAAAATGTCGCTTTGTTGGCGCCACTACACATGATGAACCGTCATCTTGTTTTGACACCGCTTCCGTTTCCTGCGGTCGTTCTAACCTGACGACGCAGTCTTTTTGAGATGGCGCTCGGCCCATCTCTCTGGCCTTCCTTTGAAAGCCGTTCTGCGATCGTTCTAACTTGACGACGCAGTCCCCTTCCTCAACTCCAGGAAATAATCCTGGTTGCGGTCGCTCTAACTTGACGACGCGGTTCCCTTCCTCAACTCCAGGAAATAATCCTGGCTGCGGTCGCTCTAACCTGACGACGCGGTTCCCTTCCTCAACTCCAGGAAATAATCCTGGCTGCGGTCGCTCTAACTTGACGACGCGGTTCCCTTCCTCAACTCCAGGAAATAATCCTGGCGGCGGTCGCTCTAACTTGACGACGCGGTTCCCTTCCTCAACTCCAGGAAATAATCCTGGCGGCGGTCGCTCTAACTTGACGACGCGGTTCCCTTCCTCAACTCCAGGAAATAATCCTGGCTGCGGTCGCTCTAACTTGACGACTCGGTTCCCTTCCTCAACTCCAGAAAATAATCCTGGCTGCGGTCGCTCTAACCTGACGACGCGGTTCCCTTCCTCAACTCCAGGAAATAATCCTGGCTGCGGTCGCTCTAACTTGACAACGCGGTTCCCTTCCTCAACTCCAGGAAATAATCCTGGCTGTGGTCGCTCTAACTTGACGACTCGGTTCCCTTCCTCAACTCCAGGAAATAATCCTGGCTGCGATCGCTCTAACTTGACGACCGCCTTCACACCGGTTATTCCTTTAACTGGTGGCTCTAATCCTTTAAATCTCTTCTTCCCTAACGCTATTGTATCATAGTACGCGGCATCAATTGTTTCCCATTCGTCATCGTCAACACCTGAGATTGACTCTATTTTCGATTGTATCTTATAGATCTCCTCGTAACATTCTTCCATTTTTTTCAATCTTAAAGGTATTTGTGCTAGGCTACTGGATTCTGAAGCGAAGTAACTACCACAACTCGTTATTTGACCCATAATACATCTTCGCTTCATTATGAGTTCTTTTAATTCCGCCATTTTTTTTAAACTTGCCAAATGAATCCGTTATTATTTTAATAATCACCGAGTCCTTTACTTTATTTTTACTTAATTTCCGTTATATTAGTTATTTATGTTCCAACTAATATAATATTTTTTTTAAAAATAATATAAATAAATTTTTTAATTTTGCCACGCTTACGCGAACGTCATCTGTGTTCTAATTATGACATTTCTTCAACCAAAGCATTGATCCAAATAATTATCTACACGTGCTCCACGTGTTCTACCTACTTACTTTGTAACATTTAAAATTATCGACGAGAGACGAACATATACATTTTAACCTTAAAACTTTTTAAAAACAATAAATTCAACTGTAACGAAGTGCACTTGTTCAAAAAACTATCACCTACCTACTGATTACAAAAAACTAATGACGGGAAGTCCGATGCTGACAATAATGAGATTGCATTATTTCCGATGATAGGACGTGATACAAGGAGATCGGTACTCACGTTCAGTTCGACTTCCACTCGTCTGGCTCCTGGTGATGACTCGTCTGATCATGATGCGTGCACTGCGCTGCTCCGGTTACGATGTCTTGTTTTGGGACATCCTGATGCAGTTACAAACTGTTCCAACATCTGAGTTCGAAGGACCATGTTCGCGCCGATCCGCAGCATGCGTGGATCCCGCTGAGTTGTAAATTCAGCCCACACATGTTCGATCTTCGGCTCGTTACTCGACCGGGATTAATGGTCGTTATTTTCACTTTGAGTTATGATGCACGTCTCGTTCGTCATTAAAATTCGGATTTTATGATTTCCGTTTTTATTACAATATAAATATCACATAATAATAAGAGAATAGGGAAGAACTGAGAATATAGAGAAATAGAGAGATAGAGAGATAAAAAAAAAGAGAATGAGCTGCAGGCCAGCCCGCTCTTTTATACGCCACTGCCCCCCCCTCTCTAGGCCATAAATTCGCCGTCATATGACTCATATGTCACATGGCTCGCAAAACAGTTCCCTGAGCTATCACCACTTTGATAGCTCATACATAGATGGTGGTACCATCCTTAAAATCGTACAACATCCGAGATGACTACAAGTTCACTGCCTCGTATGACTATTCTATGAGTTTAAGCGATTAGGATAAATCAGGAAACTAGTTTTAAAATATCTGTCCAGAATGTTTTTCAGACCCCTATAATCTTTGTTTAATGCAAATGTCTTTAGACAAGAGTTTTATGGTTATATGGACTTCTCAACATAACATATTTGTTGTCTAGTAAAGTGTGTTATATTTATTGACAGATCTGTGGCAACCCAGGGGGACAGGATGTACTTGCTGGTGTGCGAATGCGGAACTCTCCTTCAGGACATGTCGGCAGCAGCCCTCCTGGTGCCGGCACTTAGAGCCAGACTCTGCGGTTACACAGGCCTTTATAGACCAATAGAAGCCTTCTAGTCACTTATTTATTATCAACTTAATTATCTAGGCTAAAACGTAAAGGTTAGTAATAAGCCTGAACAGTTTGAAATTTACTAAGACATTGCTTTACTGACGAGATTTAAGTGTTATGAGTAGAGATAGGAAGTACGTAGTAATTCCAATACCAAATCAACTACTATGATGTATATTTAAAAAAAACTGATTTAGTTTCTGTAAGAGTGTTAAGACTTTTCAATTGCAATTTTAAATTCAATCGGCAGGTCCATCAATGTGTTGAATAATTATAATGAACACTTAAAATGTATCCTGAAAGGAATTCTGGACGCATTGTAATGAAAATATATTTATTTCAAGGAAAAATATCTTTTCGATATCTAATAAATAAATATTTATTAGATATCGAATTGTCTTTAATTGAATAATGCAATGATCTGAAAATAAGTCTAATATCTGATTTAACATTAAAATTGCTGGGTTCTTCCGATCTCTAGTGATATGATAAATTGTAAACATTCAGCATATCAATAATAATATCATATTAAATTACTATATGCAACAATACCAAGATGTTCTCTGTAGTTCTACGTTTTCCATTTGTAGCACTGCAAGTAATAAAAATATATTATCATTCATGATAATTCAAAGTCTGAATTTATTAAAATCTAGATTCTCAAATATCAGACCAATAAACTTAGTGTTGTTGAGTGCTTATATTATACACTAATAAATATTATAATTTTTTTAAACATTGCATAATAAATTTGATAAAATTGGAAAGTTGACATTAATCAGACGCACTTACGTAAACTTATAAACTCTGTATCTTCTTCTTCTTCTTAAGGTGCCTCTCCTCAGAGGAGATCGGTGACCATCTCACTGAACATATCTCTATATCTGTTCGGGAAAATAGAAATTAGTGGGTCCTCGAGTCCTTCTACACAAACTCTGTATAACAATATATAATATTTATGATTAAAAGAATGGCCGTGTATTGCATTTACCCGATTATAAGAGCTATTACTAATGACATGGGATTTCTTATATTCAACTTGAGCTTCTTATAAATTTATGACTATGCCACATGTTTGAGCAAGTGAATGTGTTATTATCAACTTTTACCTATATATTATTAAATATTTTTTTATAAAATTGATGGAGATCTTGAACTTGATGCTGGCAAATGGAGAAATATTTAATTTTAAATATTTATTTGGTTTCTCTACGCTGCGAAACTTTTTGCTCACATTTTAAGTTTTGAAGAATTGATTTTTGCTTAATTTAAACATAAAAAAAACATCTTAGCTGTTACATGCTGAATTCATCTCCCCTTCTGTTGTAATTTATTAAAGTAATGCCATCTTATAATCGGGAGTAATAGTTTTTTATTACTATAAATATGTTTGTTGAAAAGTAGATTAAGATATATAACAATTTAAAAGTTAATTTACTTTGTCAAGACTTTGTTTTTCTTTCTGTTCATGTTAAGGGTGTAATTTTCTAGTGTAAATTTATTATTATGACATGCACAATCAACAGAAATATAGTCCCTTTTATTTTATTTTCTATTAGTGTATAATAGAGCAGAAGCTATGACGAGACGGACGACAATTGGCTTTTCTTTAGAACCATACATTTTGAGGCCTTAGAACCATTTAACATGAGTGAGAACTTTTGAAGCTTAAAAATATCATGATATACCACACTTAAACAATAATACGGGGATTTCAACATGAAAGTGGATAAATAGTTATACAATAAACACATTAAATAATTAGAGATATTTAAGAAATGGTGACGTTCTTTATTATATGTAATAAAAGATTTGTCAGTGATTTTTAAAATAAGATGTTTCATTATTTTAAATAATGTTTTGATTAAATAGTTTTCATTGACAATATACACTGTAATACGCATAAGCATGGATGTACTTACGTACATAAGTTCTCAAAGTGTAAATCTCCAATTTGTGTTCATACATTCACGATCAAAAATCCACTTGGCCAACTAAGTAACCAATGTTATTATATTTATATTATTGGCTACAAATATTGACTGCGTATTTGATTTACTTATTTATTAAATATTATCAGAGCCGCTTTATTGTATTTAATTTAATATACTCAATATAATTTTAGCATATCAAACCATATCTTTAATTGAAATATCAAAAGATATGAAAATTAGTTATCTTTGTATTGAAATTTCATATCTTGACACTTTGTAGCTAGTATGGTGCTATAAAAGTAAGATGTAAAGTAATAATAATGAGTTACTCATTAAGACAATGTAAATATGCCTTTATAGATCAAAATGTGAATACTTCTTCTGATTTTAGAATAATTGAGAATTGATTTGTATAATATATTAATTTCTATTGAAACTATTTTATTTATAACTTTCAATATCTACTGTTGACCAATATAATCTTAATAGGTTGTGAAATTATAGTTTGCTCTAAGCAATGTATCCATTTATTTAAGATGTATTAATTTAAAGTTGCCGTAAAACATTATGTAAACTAATTGTTCATAATTAATTAAGAGACTACATAACAGAATTATGATAAGTCAATCATTACATTCTCCAATATTACAAGTTTTGGTTGGCCTGAGTAATAATTATTTATTTGTTTACTAAATTAGGTAGATATTAACACCTCGCATTTTATCTGCAATTGGAATTTTAAAACTACAATAATTAATTAATTAGAAAATACGTAGATAAAATTAAAATGAAGTAATAAGTATCCTTTATAATAATGATATTTTAATATTGCTTGAAAATACATTATCTACAATTTTTCTTATATTTATACTTCGTATTGCTGATTTAGTCAATTAGAATAAAATAAATAGTGTGGCCTTGATTACCCTCGTAGCTAATGAATAGAAAACTGCCTACTTTTTTCATATCAATTCTTTATCATATCTCTGCTATTTTTATAAAAAATTAATCTAAATTTTTGGTAAAATTGAAAACAATATCACAATTTTAAATGATTAAAACTTGAGAACACAATACTTATACTTTTGGTCAAAATATCTTAAAAAGAAATACTACATATTACTTTTAATGATAATGTAACAATACTAAATTAATATATTATTATTAATGCATAGATAATAATTATGCTAAGTATTTGTCACTTCAATAGAAATGTCTAAATTTTAAAAAATAATTTCATCAAACGTAAAGATACTATGTGAGGAAATAAACAATTTTAGTTTTGATTTATCCAAGATTAAAATCATTTATTTTGTATCTTTATAAAAATATAATCTGGATTTTTAATAGTCATTGTTCACATCCATAAATACTTTTTACTATTTAAAAAAATGAAATCTTCACAAATCTTTGTACCTACTTTAAAAAAAAATTAAAAATTAAAAGTGATGTAATGGAGAAAATTAGTATTGTAAAAAAATTGTAGCAAGTATTAGGTTGTTAAGTATAAATTTTGACAATGGGCAATGAAAAATAATTTATTTCTATCCAAGTATGGACCCTTATTCTCAATATACATTATCATTGAAGTACGGGAATCCACGAAGTTCTGAAAGGCACATTTGTCAGCCCGTTGAGAATTGAAGAATTATATATTTTTTTAAGGAAACGTGATATTTTATGACCTGTTCAAGTTTTTCACTAGACTAATATGGGTCAAAGATATCAATAAAGTCCCGTACACACATCGCAACACAACTTGCGACCGACATGCAATTATCCAAAAGCGTCCTACTTTACATTGTTTAATTAGACAAAACTTAAAAAAACACCAAAAATAAAGAAACGCTCATTTCGTTCCCCATAAATGATTATATTAAAACTGAGGCAATAAATCTATTTTCTCAGTGGTTATCAAAAGTGCATATTTTACATGAACCTAACCTTGTTCTGATATTTTAAAGATGCACCTAACACTATACATTTATCAATGTTTTATACCTAACAACCTAATATATTAGAAACCAATAGATAATAATGATATTAAATCATTTGCTTAGCCTGTTTTAATCTCCCAGGATATTTTGTCAAATTCCTATAGTTTGTATTTTTAATTTACACAATATTAGAAATTATTTAGATGAATTTATTTAGCTCAAATAAACTCCCTATTTGCCAATTATAAACACTTTAAAGTATGTGAGCTAAATAAGAATCTATAGAATAAGCAATAACTGACGGGAAAGCTATTGTATTTAAAAAGTTAAGTCAATTCAAAGTTGGTAGATTAGTGTAAAATGTAGATTCAATTTGTAATAATTTTCTCTTCACTTTTGTTGAATGAATGCTTCGTTTCAACAGAGACTTGTACACTTAAAATCATGAATATTTTATAAAAAAATGCAAAGATCTATAAAATATAATTGTTTCGTGTAATTCCATTGATTTAACGTCATTTTAATAAAATATTGCAGTTGTAATCATTTTAATATATTTTTAATTGCCACACCTACGCAAATGTTATGGTACTAAAAAATGGATTTTATCTTCACAACAGTATACGTGTGTGCAATTAATTAAAAATATACGCATTGTTTAAGTATATTGGCAGTGCTGCATGAGGGTTTTAACATCAGAATATTCCAGGACATTTATTCAGACTCACAGCGTATATGGATACGAAAATGTTTATTTTTACAATGCCAGAAATAAATCACTGCAATCATTTATAACATCGGACTGTAAAATATTCGGTCTCAAACACATATAAGTAGATCTACCATTGTTTTGCCCCATGTAGTAGCGCTATTTTATATTCATTATGAAATTTTGATTTAGTTGTTGTGGTTAAAGTGTTTATTCAATTGATTGGTAATGAAACGATCAAAAAAATATATAAAGATGGCTTGTGTCCTTGAATATTGATATTTCATATTTTACTCACAATATCTAATTGAAATAATTTAGGTAACCTAGTAGAAGCTTGTTTTGACAGTAACTTATTTTCATGTTAAGTTACATTATATTTATTACTGTACAATGGTAATCATAAAAAAAAATGTTAAATATGGCAATGTACAAGATTTTCGACTTGCTTTCTATTTATCTACATAGCACCTGAAATTTATGTAAAACTATCATTTGCTGACAATCATCAAATTACTTTCATGAATTATTTATTCCTAGTAGGTACACTTTAATACTTCATAAGATTAGTCACGCTATTGCGCAATAAAATTTTGCATGTTTGCAGATTATTTTTTAAACTAAAAAAAAGTCGTTTTATTTCTGATTTTCAACCCACCGATAAAATTTACGATCATAAGTAAAACAGTTGATCAAAGTGAAGTGATCTATTGCCTCTTCGAAAAAAGATTATAAGCTCAGCTGTTGGAAGCCTCTAAGCCAGAGGCAGTTGGAACATTGTAAAAATCAAGGGTCGGTGAAGAAAGGTGAGTGGGAGTTTAGGATATGTTTGAAGGGTCCTTTTACATAATAGTTATGCTCAAGCGTCCACTTACCTGGCACAATCACATATCATGGGAGGTCTCCTCCTCGATAAGCTCCAGTCCTCATAGACTTCTCGAAGTCTACAATTGCAAATAATACTACAAGAGTAAAAGATAAAGAGCACCCGATTAACAGAACCTGGAACGACAGCAGATCCAAAAAACATCAACAGTTTCTTCACTCAGGCATTATTGGAATAAGTTGTTTTTATATGATACCCATACCCAATTGAATGATAAATATAAAAAATAAGCATTTCCATTTCTGTATGTACAATTCCTATTAGTTTTATTAAAGATATCACAAAACGGCCTGAAATAATCATGGCAAAAAGCCTTTGTAAGTGGTGAATAAGTCTGGCCATAAAATATAAGATATATTATATAGTATATATATTAGGGTGTCCCTTAAAATTCAAGTTCGATATTTTTTTACGCATACCTTCTTAAAAGTTTAGTAATAACCCTATATTGTCTAAAATAAAATATTAGTTCGATTTATAAACGATAACCCGTGCCGACTTGCGATTTTAACTTGTCCATACAAGTTGCGTAAGTACTGCGCTGTGACTTGTAACTGCATGTTTTATTTGTCATTTCATACGTGATTTTTGAGATTAGTAGTGCTCCATTGTTTAGTGCGTTAACATGTCGGTGGAATTACGGAGTGATAAACAAAATAATTTCCTTATCGGTTTGCCTAGATATCAAATAAATGGTGCAAAATTACCATCTAATCGACAAATTCCCTCGGTCCTATTTTACAATATTCGTGAGGTTAAACTGATTGTTAGTGAAAGTGAAAATCTTGTGATTAGGGAGTGCATCATATATTGGGAAAAAGCAAGAATTCCAACAAGGGCATATCCTAACTGCGTGAAGAAACTTGTTGATTTATATCATGTTTGGAGAGAGTTGCAAAAAAAATTGTAAGAAAACTCAGGTTACGTTCAAGAGCCGTGAGAACAATTTCAAAATTGATCTTGATAATTTGTTTGATATTGCACATGCTGATGCTTTTGAGAGAATGAAAATAGAGTAAGATAAATTATTTTTAATGAAACAGAGAGAGCCAGATCGACCAGGATGCTTAGGTGGTGTTGATAAAAAATTGTCGGAAAAAGAAGATAGATCTAAACAACGACGATTGGAAGAAGAGGAAAGGGTTGTAAGACAAAGATAACCACTAGCTGCTGAAACTAGAAAATCAAGGGCAGAAGCAATAAAATCTGACTTCTTTGGAAGTAATGTACCCGACGTAGTCACAGTCCATTGGGATGGAAAACTATTACCCAGGTTGGATGTACGAAGTTCTAAAGAAGAACGCTTGCCAGTTATTGCTTCGTTTGACGATAAGGAACAGCTTCTTGCAGTGCCGAAACTAGAACATTCTTCTGGAAAACATCAAGCTAAGGCTGTTTCAACAGCTCTCTTTGACTGGAACCTTCACGATAAAGTACAAATAATGTGCTGCGACACAACAGCTTCCAATACTGGCCATTTCAATGGAGCTTGTGCTATTTCGGAGCAAACTTTAGGAAGAGAATTTCTGCTTTTCACCTGTCGTCATCATGATTATGAATTGGTCCTAAAAGCTATCTTTGAAAGTAAAATTAAGCAAATTACTAGTAGCCCAGATATTCCAATGCTTAAAAAGTTCAGAGAAAATTGGAAAAACATCGACGCTAGTAACATTGAACCATCTCTTAATTTCGTAAAACAACGTGTTGCCGAGACAGACATTCAAGCTTTGTTAATATTTTATAAGACAGAATTAGACAAAGGTTATTTAAGAGATGACTACCGCGAATTGGTCGAACTGTGCGTAATATTTTTGGGAGGAGACACAGAGGAAAAATTAAAACTAAGCCCCCCCGGAGCCATGCATCAGGCACGCTGGATGGCGAGAGCGATCTATTCTTTAAAAATATGTTTACTTCAGTCACAATGCAGAATAACTGCGAAGGACAAAAAGGCTTTACAAGATGGTTTCTTATTTGTCGTGATATTGTATGTTAAACCTTGACTCGAATATACAGTGGCGATCAAAGCACCTAACCAAGATTTGCGCTTCTTGAAGATGTTAAAAGAGTACGAAAAAGTTGACGCAACAATTTCTAATGCTTCTATAAGCAAGTTTAGCCATCACTTGTGGTATTCATGTGAAGAGACAGTTATTCTATCACTGTTTGATGATGAAGTTGATAACCAAACTAAGAAGAAAATGATTGCCAACTTCAACCGGGACAAAACCTCAGATTTTAGCAAACGCGATGACCCGTCAAAGAAAGAACTTCCTCAAAAGTTGTTTGGTAAGTTAAATTGACTTTTTGTGATATATTTAAATTGTTGTAGATTTTTTTTGTTATTTGTCTTATTTTTCTTTTTTTCCAGACAAAACACTGCATGATTTCGTATCGGAAAAGAGCAAACAATTTTTATCACGACTGCAGATCGACAACAGTTTTCTAAAGGAAGATGTATCTTCTTGGAATAATAATGGTGCTTTTCTGGAAACTAAAAGAAAAATAAGTTATTTAAGAGTTGTGAATGATACTTCTGAAAGGGCTATTAAAATGATGCAAGATTTTAACGGACTTATCACGGCTGAAGAAGATCAAAAACAGTTCTTGCTGCGCTGTGTCCAGGAACATAGAAAATTGTATCCGGACTGTAAAAAAACAACTCTAAAAAAAAGTTACCCTGACTGATTGTTATTACTTTATGTTTTTGATTAAAGATTAATGTTCATCTAATTGAATTTTTACTATTATTTACTTAATTTGTTGCATTTATAATGATTTTATACCAGACCGAAATATCAAGACAAAACACGTTTTTTACTAAACTTTGAAGCTCGGTCGGCACTAGTTACAATTATGCTAGAAAGATGAAATTTTATATTTAAGACTCTTATAGCATTACTAAAAAAAGTAGAGGGTATGCATTTCGAAATTTGAAAAAAAATTTTTTTTGGTCATATAAGGGACACCCTAATATATATACATTAGGATTATTTGTACTTATTGATGATTACTATTGCACATTGAATCCAATTGTTTTTCTTGAATCAATATTCCCAAATCAGTACTTTTAATTTTTTTTTGTGCTAGCTCTAACTCAGCTAGTTTTATGCGTTTTTCTATTAATTTTGTACGTTTTTCCACTAATTTTGTACTTTTTTCTACAATTTTTGTTTGTTTTTCTATAATTGCAGATTCCATTTTGTACTGATAATATTTTTTCTTAAAATATTCATTTCCGACATTTTTTTTTTTACATTTTGAGTTGTTGATCTTTTGTCTCAATCCCTGAGATTTTTTCACTGTGGTTTTTGGTTCCGCTGCAGGTGGACTTTCTGGCCCAAGTGATATCGACTGAGCTGGACTCTTTTCATCAGACAATACTGAATAGACCGAATCCTCCGTCTTTACAAAATATATTTCTGGAGTCAAAACATCCATATTTTCTTGTGTTTCTGGCCACGTCACCGGTGTGGAAGTTGAACCTGTAAAAGTGAATTTAAAACAAATTTTAGATAAAGCAAAGAGATAAAGAGTTACTGACAAATGTCATTGTCATCATAAAATTTAGGGATCGGCGCATTGATGATGAAGTCCAGGACCTTGAGCCTTTCATATTATCAATATCAGGATTATTTTTTTATAGTAAAAAATAGAAAAACAGTGTATCTACTGGTAAATTAATTATATGTTATGCCTGTATATTTATATAACTTTTGGCCATCACAATTTATTTAAAAGGAAACCAAGAGAGCCTCCCCAAAGACCATCCTCTTATTCCTAAATGAACGGAAAGTGAGGAATAGGAGCAGCCAAATGTAATACATATTTGTAGGGTGAAATAACTCACCGACAGTAATAAAATGGTAGTCTCGAAAATAAATTTATTGCTTTGTTCATATTTATAGAAATATTATTTGGTTACCATAGTACGAGGCAGCACTGTCATATGTGTTGGGCAGTGGTTTGATTTGATGGCCGAAAAGTGTCAGCGTGTGTGGATCTACTTCCCCACCACTAAATTTATTTAATTCACTCTGAAACACATGGTTTTTTTTTATTAGTATTAGGTGTAGATTAAATGCACAAAAAAATCCAGGATGAAAATAATGCATTGAAACTAGAAACCTCTACACCTGGAATCCAGAGATTAGAGGTTTTAGCAGCTCGGGATGGATAATTAGAGTATGAGTATATAAGATCTCACCTTATCAGTGCTGACTTGTCGTTTTAGGTCCTCCATAGCAGCTCCATCCAGTTCTGAATCTTTACTGTCGATACAATGTTGCATCTAAAATTATATATGAAATGAATAAGGCTATTTTAGACATTAAATATTAGTCATGGTGATCATCACAAAATTGGTGTCTAGTAGAAATGATTGACATACAATAAAAACGATGTCAAGGCAAGCCTATTTAAATTTATCATTAGTTTTTATAACAGACGAGAGTGCTAATTTTCCAAAAGAAACAAATAAGAATGAATGTATAAGCTTGGAATAATGTATGAGGCATTTTAGTCATGTTAGATTTAGCCCACCAAAAACAATAAGAATCTAACATTTATACTTTTTCCCGTGCTTTGTCTTCTTATATTTCTTTTTAAATTAAAGTACAGTGTTAGCAGCTGCTTTGGTGTCCTGGATACTTCAGCTTCTGAATTAAACTCACATGATATGGCTTCCCACGCTCTATTTTTTTTTGAAACAGTCATGGCATTGGTGCACTTATCGTCAATTATGTTTTTGAACCTGAAATAATATATTTGAGTATTAATAACAAAACGTCGGCAAACTCGGTTATCAGTAAACGAATTATATACGTAGACATTAATATAAAATAACGTACTTGTCAACGATTTGCAAAAAAATAAACTTTTCTCGTCCGGTGAAATTGCGGCCTCGTTTCTCATTCATTTTATTTATTAAATAAAATCTAAATTATAAACCTGCAATTGACACTTCACGTTATCAATAACAATCCACAGCGCTATTTGACGTTTCGATGTGATCTCTGGCACGGAATATCTCTGGTTATATTCATATGGCACTCGTGTGATAGACAGAGACAAGGCTACATACTTATATGAATCGACAATAGACTGCTGTCGTTTTAAATAAATTAAACAAAAAAAGATATGGCCTTCTTGCTGATAAATCAGAAAATTAGCAAAATTTTAAAACATGATTTGAAATTATTATTATTATTATATTGCAGTAGTAAATCTAGGGTTTTTTTTTTAATATTTATAATATGATTGTAAATATTCAATTGTGTGTAGCCATAAAAATGTATGTATTCTGTGGCTATGGACATACTCCTGTCAAGCTGTCAAATCGCCGACAGTTGAAATGTGGAGAGTCAGGGCTGCTTCAAGTATTGTAATCGAGATAAATAAACATCTTTGAAAATGGATCTCGCCACACTATTTATAGTCGTAGGAATTATATACGGAGTGCTATTTTTCTTTGACTCTTTTTTCAAAGTATGTTATGTGATGTAATAATATGAAATCTTCAATTTTTGTAACCTCAGTCAATATTTATTATTGTTGTTTTTTTTTTTGCAGAGTTGCATGCACTATCCATATCTTGCACTGCTGGAAGGTACAGGACTAAAATTCGGGTTCCTGCATATGTCTTGGTACACCACGGCGTTCAACAGAACAGTTTACAAATGGGGATCAAGCTCACCGAAATTTCTGCAACAATGGTTTAGTTTAGGATGTTACACAACATTAATATTGCTGCCTATAGCGGTGGCTATCGTGTTGAAGTCTGGAGCCGATTATTTGACACCGGATGATGGTAAATTTGTTAGAAAAGGTCCAATTTTGGAATCAGCAATACCAGGTGTAAATTTGCCTGCTGAGGATTTAGGATACTACTTGTTTTCTCTTGTATTGAGTAGCGTTATCCATGAAATCGGGCATGCTCTAGCAGCAGTGAGAGAAGATGTGCAACTTGTAAACTTTGGATTTCACATTGTGTTCATAATACCCATTGCTTTTGTAGTAATGAGCACTGAACAAATGCACACGTTAACAGCATGGAGAAAGCTTCGAGTGTACTCTGCTGGGATCTGGCACAATACAGTGCTAGCTTTAGTGGCTTATCTTATGTTCCTCGCTATCCCTGGGTTTTTTGGTTATGCATACCAAGTAAACCAAGGAGTGCAAGTTGTTGAGATATCACCCAAGTCTCCACTATTCGGACCCAAAGGAGTCAACTACTTGGATACCGTTACTCATATCAATGACTGTGCTGTTAAAAACAAATTAGACTGGGAAGATTGCCTTATAAATATTCTTTCACAACAGTGGGGGGTATGCGTCTCTACTGACTTTGTACATAAATTCGACGAGTCTGTACAAACTAAGCATTCCAGCACCGGTCTCCTAGAATGTTGTGAGAAAATTGACGGTCAGAATCTCTGCTTTGAGTACTTGGAGCCGGCCCACGGGATGGTCGAGCTTCCCCAGCACATGTGTCTACCTGTAAGAAAAATACTAGAGAGTGATTTTGAAAAGTGCTTCATTAATGAAGGATTTAGCTGTCCTATCGAATTCCATTGTGTAAAACCTATATTACAAAATACAACGAGTCTTATAGTTATGAAAAGATTAAATAAACCTGATGTGCTGTATATTGGTCATCCATTTGACATACACCACACAGTGATCGTTTCACAATATATCCCTAAAACTAACTTCTTTTCGTCGAGCATTCCTGAAGGTTTTGAGAAAGCACTTAAGTACATAATAATGTTTTCGATTGGCCTCGCTGTTGTGAATGTATTTCCATGCTTTGTGTTCGATGGCCAATACATAATTCAGACATTTGTGCATTTAGTCCTAGTGTCAAAGATGAAGCACAATAGCTTAAGAAATATGTCATTTTGCATTACACTTATCGGTACAATTATTCTGGTTATTGTTTTTGGAGCCATGCTTTGGAAACAATTACTATAAACATAAGCCCACAAAAATAACTAGTCTTTCCCACATTAATTGCATTTTAATGAATTACTTATTGTTTTGTATATGTTTCATTAAAGTAGTTATATCAAAAAATTTCATAGGTCTTGCATAATTATAGAATTTTTTGATCACTTGAGACTTAGGAGACAAGATTCTGTATCACTATTTTCTAATCGAACGTAGCATACTTTAACAAATTTAATTCAAGATTTTTTTATGAAATGAACATTATACATGTAAAAAGTATGCTATGTTTCTATTAAATTGTCTTTACACTGTAGTTACAAACTAAATTGTTGGTTTTTACTTTTGAAAAAAAATAAGGTTCTCATACTAAAAATTATTCATACAGATTAAATTGATTCTGTGGTATAATTTTATGGAATGATCACATCATTGCATATTCTTGAATTTTACACGTGAGATCAGCCACTCTGATTTGAAATGTGTGCCGATTCAGTCAGTTTACGGCATCTAACTAATATAGACTTTTTGTAAGAGATTGTTTTCGTGACTGTTAGTAGATAAATAGTTCTTTATATTTATAGTATGAAAACCTCCAGAAATTTTCAACCCTTAAGTAAGGAATTGTAATGTTTTTCTGCAGTATAGGGATGAAAGTGGTTGAGATACTAAATTCTGACTTGCCTCATATAGAATTTATTTTTAAATCACCCTGTAAGTGAATAAATATCACATTGTAGATTTCTTAATTCATAGACTGATGAATAATATTATTCTGTTTCGTGCTATTAAATAGTAAATGAATTAGCAAGATTAGTCAAATTAAATGTTGATAAGTAGTAAAAAATTATAAATATTGTCATCTATTTGATTTTTTACGTAAATATCTAAATCCATTTTGTATAAGACTTAGTTTTCATAAGAAAACGTGAATAAAAATGAAAATAAATATTTTAGCACAACATCTCAGCAGCTACCACGAAAAAGATCACTGAAAATAATTAGTGTATAATGATTTTAATACTGTTTTAGCCTGTTATGATAGAAAAAAAATGCAGTTCGAGAAGGTTTGATTTACTGTGACGTACGCAATACTGTCATAATTTAAATGATATATTGCTCTAAATTTATGTAGGTGCATAACTTATTGCATATGCACATGACATTTTTGCAAACTGCTGTAGTAAAGCTGCCATATTTTTCCATAACGGGAAATATTTGTACACCTAAAAATGAATCCTTTCACAGTATTTTACGAAATATTGGTATCTCATTAATTTGTGATTATATAGTTGTAAATTTGTCTACATGTAAGTCCTCATAAAAATTATAAACTCCATTGTTATATTGTGATTTTTTTAGTGTTTGATATTTAAAATGCATTTAACTTTTGTATAATTTTTTTTGTCATATACCTGAAGCTTTTATTTTTCTGTTCATTTTTATTATATCTGTTGCAGACTGAAAAGTCAACATTTCTGAAAAAATTAATAGAAAAACATTAAACACAGATTCTTGATATCGTAATTTGTAATTAACTGTTTTACTAATTTTGACTTATCAGTCTGCAATGATCCTGATAATTTTTTAAAATATACACACACATATATATACTATATTACATGTATAATATTTATTAATTAAGTTTTTAATTTAAAATTGAACTAATCCAGTAAGAATTGTAATATATTATACTAAATCTGACATAAGACAGGGTTTACGACGCCTGTGAGTTTTCTCTATTGAAGAGACTAAATGGTAGTGATTTTAGAAATGTAGATAAGTTCATGTTTGAAAAGTATGAATTTGCAATCGAATATTTTCACATAAGAAACTCTGAATATGTCGGCCTTGAAATAAATTTATAATGAACTTTTTGATTAAATTTGTTAATCAGCAGTATGTAAATAAGTACTAAAGAAACAAACACAAATTTGTGTATGTTTTGACAAAAAAGGAGCCTTAGAGAGATAAGAGAAAAAATTAATTATATCGTAACTATTTAACACGTTTAATTAGACAAATTTAGGTTATATTAAACTTTCTTTGGTTTGGTTTTATTTAGGCATTATTCATATTGAAAATCTCTTTATTTTGGTAGGCACTTATGTTGAGTCCATTTAAAATTTCATGTTTATTATAATTTCTTTCGAGTAATTTTATGTTAGAGATGATTTTGACTCTGCTGTCTATTTTCAGAATCACTTGATTCTATGAATTTGGGATTGCATTGGTAGATTTTTTTCAAGCATAAAAATTACTGATTTAACTTTACCTACTCCCTTTAAGAATATGAAATGTTTTAATGGGCCCATAACTAATTATAAGGTCAAAGATTTTTAACAAAACTTACGACAATATCTCAACACCATTATTTAAAGCATCAATTTGTTTGGTCTTCCCCGGAGAAAAAACCAAATTCATCTCAGCGATTATCCGTTTGAATTTACAATATTCATATTATTTTAATAAATAAATGTGTAACTAGATCTTAAGAATTATATGTAACGTAGAACGCAAGTCATATATTATTTAAATAATGTTACCTACTAAAATAAGCTATTTATTATTCAATTACACACATAACTTTAGGAACTTTTTTTTATTGTAACACATTTTTTACAAATTGTAAATATAAGTTATTTACTTAAATCTAAACTGGTTTTTAATTCTTTTAATGCTTTCTGTCCGTGCTGGAGCATCATCTTAATGACTAGTTCGTCCGTGTGGTGCTTGTTGTTTTTGAAGTCACTTCTCGCCCATTCTTTAAGTTCTACCTGACTCTTCTCATCAGGAACTTTTCTGATGGCTCTGAATATTTGCCTATATAACTGCTTTACCTCTCCTTGGAGCATAAACTACAAACGAAATAATAATTTCAGAACAAGTAAAAACTCTAACTTAAAGTGACTTGGAGACAAAATATAACCTGTTTCAAGCTGAGTGTCGGTTGGGTAAATCTACTCATAATTGATTCAGAGTGTCATATTTTTTAATTCAATATTTTTCAGCTTTAACAATAAGCTCGGCAATTTAAATGCGATTGAGGTTAGGTTTGTTACATCATTATTTTTCTAATTCTGACATGTCAAATATAACCATAGACAATAGTAATAATTTATAGTGTTCAATAATGTACAAGAACATAATGGCACCTTCTCACAAATACCCTTTATAAATAAATAAAAAACTCTTCAATATTACTTGATTTATTAACATAAATGTGTGTTAATATAATCAAATGTGTTGAATGTATTAAAATCGACAGCAAATAATAAATTTAATAATGTTCGTTATATGCTTGCATTGTCTATTACATTGAAACATGCGCGGCAACTTTAAAACGAAGAAGCAAGGATTGAGAGTAAAAGTTACTCCAAATTATATTTTATTTAAAGTACTAAAAGATTTAATGTATACTTATGTATGATGTTAATATATACTTGTGTATTTTGCTTGTTTACTTTGGTATACTTTAAACTTGTAAATATCGCGTAGTTTTATGGTTTTGCTATTTAATGCAATATTGTAACTGCTCTAGAGATACAAGCTATACTAAAAAAATATGTAATTCATCAAATTTAGACTGTTTTTTTATAAAAAATAAATAGGATTACTTCTTATTGTATTTTATCACACACAAAATTATACGTTAGTGTATACTTATCCAGTAAATTAAATAGGGCATATTATACTACACAGATCACGGAATAATTTATTTTTATACAAACACCATGCAATTTATATATAATTTTCATTTAATTCTGTTTTGAACTTGTAACATATTATACTAAATCTGATATAAGACAGTGTTCGCATAAATAGGATTACAAGATTGCATACATAATGTAAGACAGAGTATGGTGTATTCAACGTTTTTCAGGTCGTGAAAAACAAGAGTTTTCAGCTGTGACACGAATGACTCCATTTTAAACATGAAGGGGGAAATAAAGAAATACACGTAGGTATGCTACGCTAAGCTCTACAACCTGCGCGCACGATCAGGGGATAGCTACACACTATGCTACAACATTGTAAATAATGAATCTTAAAATTTAATTTAATTTTTTTTAAGTATCTGTTCACGCAAGCGCGCAGAGTTTCATCGCGCTCCGCCCATTCGGGAGAGAAGAAAACCAATCGGAATTCAGTAAAAACTTGTCGCGGCGGCGGGAGGACGCGTGCGGAGCCCCGAGGGTCTATAAATACGCGCTCCAACCAAAATGACATTTGAAACTAGCAGTGAAACTTTAGCCGCGGACTTTGAATGAAATATTCGCTTATAAATAGACCGGATTGTGTATTTGGTGCCGAGTGCTGTTTGCCGGGCTATCATCGGTTTATTCGCATTTCGATGTGAATTCGGATGCATTTAGTCATGACCAGCCGAAGCTCCGAGCCGCCGTCGTCCTCTTCACCTGTCTTGGACATCAGGAGTGTCAAGAAGGAAGCGCCAGACGATGAGATTAAGGTAAACAATATTTTTGAACGCTTTTATATTTAGATTTTTTTTTAATGCGCGCTTGAAAACTTTTTGTACTTACTTACTGTCGAGATGACAAATCTGATTGCGGAAAACTAAGAGATACATTCGTTAAATGTGCATTAATATTATCTGTCATTGTTTATTATTAGCGTAAACGCACCAGTTGCTGTTTATTTAGAAATTTATCTCAATAATATTTTTTATAAATTAGATTGATTGTTTGCACTTTGTCGAACTTTGTCATTGAGGTTTAATAAATAAATATCACTTTTATCTTACTAGATGCGCAGAAATAATAAAAAAATAATCGAGATATTTTATAAATACATAGCTAGATAGCCATACTATGTATTGTTTTTTTTATTTATATTTTGTCATAAAATCTGAGGCAACCTCTAAAAAATATTCTGTGTGACTGCACTGTCGTGTTTTTAAAAACAATTCAATTGGCTTTGAAAATAAATACGTTTCTAATTTATATTCATTACAATCTTTAGAAATATATCTATAAAAGTAAATAGTTTATGAGTTTATTGAGCACTATAGCTTAAAGTTTGAAAGAATATTCACACTTTAAAGGCATTGCCAATCTTGAAGCTACCTCAACACGCTGCAACACAACTGACAGCCGCACAGTAATCTAGCTTATACCGTCTACTTTTATTGTTTTTATAGTTAAAATAAAAAAAAAATAAGAGGATGCCACCTTTATGTTGTCGGTTGTGTTGCAGCATGTGTAGGAAGCTTAAATCATTTCGTTTCACGCAAAAAAATTGTGACTGCCGAACGAATCTTTAAACTGAGTTACTACGAAAAATTGTATTTTTCATTTCGCATTAAAAAGATTCAGCATCATGATTAATGTATGCGAACAGTTTGATGTCTTAAGATTTAGATAATGCTAATAAGAATATGTTTGAGTATTAAATACGTTTACATATTAGTTAAAAAAAACTAATCGTTAGGTAAAATGACGTATAATTAGATTCATGGGATTTTTTAATTTTTTATATAGAGAAAATCAACAAACATTCAACGTTTCATTTTATTTTTGAATAGCATAGTCTGTTTGACAAAATTAGTGTGTATTTTCTTACTTAGATTTGAACATTTAAAGGCAGTGCCTATATCTCAAACTATCAAACAGTAAAGCGAAAATTAAACCATTGTAACAGAAAACAATAATCTTCGAAACACTCCACAAATCGTCCACTGTATATAAAAAAATAATTATATGCAATGTTTCATATTAATCAAATTACTGGTTGAATTAAATCAGATGCGTAGAGACACTTCTACGTTAGGTCCGATCATTTTTGGAGAAGCTAGCAGCTCATCTATTCTCCTGTAAGATGCACAAATATCCTTAAGTTCTCAGCTTTTGATTGTTGCCCTGTTCTATAGAATGTCTTGGCAAGGGAAGGCATAAGCAGTGAAATCAAAATGCAATTTAAATCATTCAATAATTAAAATCTTATTCATAGTATGATTTATCGCGCGCCTCAAAGGGGTGGCAATAACTTTAAAGGGGTGGAATTTTGAAGACTTGGAGCACACTAAAGAAAATTCACCCCACAGCTCTGCTTAGTCATGTAGTATTCTTCATACTCTAAATAAAAAATTCATTGTTATTATCCATTGTATCTTTCTTTTATCAAGACTGTAGAGAATTCTTTGAAATTGATACCTTTCTGTTTATAAAATACGTATTAATTATATAAAACAATACGTATTCTTGGATAATATTTCTATAGCGGCATTGGTTGTGAACGCGTGGCATATCCGATATATCTAACTCCTGGAATTACTTTACTCTGAACTGTTCCATCAATAATAAAGCAAAACCTATTATTAGATCGTTTACAAGTACATTATATATTTTATCAGACGTATGCGAATTTTTGCACACTGCTCCGAGCGAAACTGATTGAACAGTCGTGGCGACTTCTCGTAAGTACTTTATAGTAGTTTCCAAAATATATCCGTTATTCAAAATCTGTATCGAGTACAAGAAGTCCATAACTACACTTCTCTAAAGAGTCAGGTAGACAAGCAGCAGAAAGCAATCAAATGCAATTGTAGCTGTTTTCGGCTAAGTACGTTGTATTGCTTTTGTACCGAAAAATTAAAAAAAGTGCATCAGAGAGAGGTTTTTTCATAGCGAGTTTCCCTTAATAAATTTAGAGACAGTCAATAAATTTAAAAAACTGAAAACCCTTGACTGAGACTGAGATCCTGTGATCGGCATGAAAGCGTGCTATCCTTTGATCTACGAAACCCTTTTCTTTTCTCCAAGACTTCTTTACTTAACACACTTAATTGATGAGCACAGTTGCTTTCAACCATGAAGTGTTGTTTTCTCCTTTTTTTTAACGTCAAGCAACTATTAAACCATTAAATAAAAGCGACATGTGATTAAAGTAAAAGATTTGCTTTACATTAAGAAATAAACTCTTTTACATTCTGCATAAACTACAAACTATATTCACGTTAAAAAGAAAGGAAAGCTTTGCGGGGAATAACTTTATCGTGCAAGTTTTTCGCGATGTCTCTGTGAGCTCCGTGGTGAATTCCAGAGACGTAAAAGTTGAAACTGCTTTAGGCCGTATACTCCCACTTTCAGTATCTTAGTCTTACAGAGTTGGTTTGGTTATTTACTCAACCTATAAATTATTCACGACAACTCTCTCTTGTTAAGTTATCATAAAAAAAAAACAAATCAACAAGCTGCAATTCTGAATATTTGTTTTGGTATTCTTAAATTATTTATTATACAATATTATATTTTATGAATTTAGGCGAGATGGGCTATGAAGTGTATTTCTTTTTTGATTTTCAGACTAATTTAATTATTTTGGCTGTGACTTCATTCATGCCACCGTGTGACATTCATTCATTACGTGATGAATATATTCTCGACTGAACGTTGGAAAATCTGAATAAGTCAAATATATAAAACAAATTTCCAAAAAAATCATATTTACAACAATTTATATTAATCCCATGCCACGACCAACAATAGCAGCGATGCTTGCAAAAAACATAATCATATATAAATATGAGTCCATTCAAGCATAAAAAAGTAAAAAATATAAAAAAATGTACCAGAAAAAAAACCAAAAATTAGTCGATACTTCATAAATTCATATTTTAACTCTATTTTGGTTAGATGAACCGCACGCCACTGGTGTTTATATTAAATGTATTCGTAGGTTTTGGCAGCTGTTTTTATTGGATGATCTTGGGTGTTATGCTGCGTAGTGGTTTGTGTCTTCCGACGTTTCGGTCCCGGTACTGGAATCATCTTTAGTGATCTTTATAAATTTCAAGATGTTTTTATCCATAGTTATATAAGAGTCAAATTTCATATGCCAGTGGTCATATTATAAAGAGTAAAGCCGACTTGTAACCGAATTAAAATTAGTCAAGACCACCCCTATATTTTAGAAGTTTTTTTTATAAATGAATAACGCAAAAGAGGAGGCTATTAGCTAGTTACCATTCGGTTGTCAGTTGTGTCGCAGCGTGTGTAATGGACTTGAATAAATGATATACTTGGTATGTCTTGACTGTGTATACAGATTTGTACTGATTGCATATTTTTTTGATTTCTTTCGGACTTTTGTAAACTCACCTGGCTCGCCCTCGAAACGATCTCAGAGCTGGAATTTATTTCCGCCGGATTTCGTTATGACACGATTCGTTGCGTCCGATTCGATAGCTAAATTTATTTCCCCCCATTGAGATAAGCGGTGGCTCGGCGCTCTGCTGCCTCTGTTTATGCACGCTTGCGAAGAAACCCGAGAATCTTTTGATCGGATTGCTACTCCCGAGCTAGATTTGACTGTCTTGTAAATCGAAACTTTGCAACTTTCATCTACGCGAGCGTCCCACCAGTGTGACAGCCAGATAGTATATGTGACCACTTAGGAACACAGAGCGCGATGAAAGTCACACCGGTGTGACAATTCGAAACCTGACAGTGGTGGCATTAGAGTTCGACTTCATGGCGTCAAGGTGTTGTATCATGTGAGGCCATTTATTTTTTTAATAGGGTGCTTGTTATGTACAAGATTTGTCATCACAATTTGGGGAAACTTTCCAAACTAGTCAATCGAAATTGTGCTATATATGGGAGTGACTGAAGCTACACCCCCTGGTTTATTTATGGTTCAAGAAGCCATCCAGTGACTTCATCAACTGTGGGTGTCTCGCCATTGACTTCAGGCCCTCCTGTCGGCATTGGCTCTCCAGTTGGTGTCTCTGAAGACCAAAGATGGGGCATGAACCCACAAGGTGGATCACTGTCTGTGGAGTAATATCATCACAAGGGCACTTATCTTATATTTGAATTAAAATTTTAGATTTAAGGCAAATAGCACATTTTTAGGTACTTGCTTTTTATCCGACCACCAAATTTTTTTAATGTACATGTACTCGCAGAGATAAGAATCTATCATATGACGATGAGTCCCGTTGTGGCGTTTATTTCGTTCCTTTGCAGATTTCCATGACCGCTCGATTCGTTGGGTTAGGTTAGGTTAGGTTAGGTACAAGTTTTTTGGTGGTCGGATAAAAAACAAGTACCCATTTTTAAATTGCGAAAATATTGAATACATAATATTTCAATTCGTATTTAAAAAAAAAACTTTTTCAAGCGTAAATGTCCCACCGCGGGGTGCAATCGGCCTTAATCGATTAGAACAATTGGTCGATTGTTCGATTATGCGCCTCGTTAGTCGAGGGGCCGAGAAAGGCATTCCAGCCGGGAGCTTTTATTCCGGTCCGCGGGGATTCCCTCGCGCTGGCCCCCGGCCCGGCTGTAACCCGACACCGGGCGCTCCGTATTTTTAAGTTTGTTTGATATATACGCTGGCAGGCTTTTCAAAAATATCCCGTTGCATACGCAACACCTCTGTGCGTGGCGTGCTATAGGCTATCACCGATACGTAGTTTTAAACGCACAGTTTGTCACTCCGTCTGCGAAAAAGCTTCCAACGATAAAAAAGCTTGAACGCTAGAGAGCTTTTGAAAAAATTGCAACTAACCAAAGTCGTACCAGAGCAATGTTTAAAGCTTGCGATCTATTTTTATTTACATAAAAAATATTTATAGTAAAAAGCTTCACATTAAAAAAATATTTATAACATATCAACATACTCGTTTCCACAAAAATAATACAATAAATTATAAAGTTAAATAACACATTATTATTTTTAATTACACAAAATAAAAAATATATTAGTATAAAACGTGCCGTTTGTCATTCTGTGTAAGAAATAGCTTATTATTATTTTTTTTTATTTTAAATTAATTTCAGCACACAAATCAAAAGTTATATATAAAATGTACAATTTGTCAACGAGTTTAAAAAAAATCAAATGGCGAAAAGCTCCACCCACGATTCAGAGCTTTTTAAAAATAACGTATTATTTGCGCTCAAATCATTATAGGTTTAAAATCAACAATAACGAAAAAGTCTATTTATAACAAAAAAATGACTTAAACTACTTAAACCTTTTTATGAAAAAACCTTTAAGGCAATATACATACTATAAATAATATACCAATGAAAAACGCGTATCGTTAGCTTTTTAGTAATCAAAAAAGCTCTCTCTTCAAAGCTCTTAAAACTTATTTAAATATTTTAAATATTCGTTTGAACTACACATAAATGAAGTTGAACACACCGTTATGAGAAAAGTGAGTCTAATTTGCAACGTATTTAGATAGTAATTAAATTGAATATTTTTTTTATGTAAGATATATTACACGCACAAGATCTCTGTTTAGAATGTGCTTTGGTCGTGGCCATGTCGTGGTATAAGCGGGTATTTAAAATCTAGCTTCATTGGCTAAAAATACTTAACAATAAAAACTCGCTGTAATATAGCTTTATATCGGAAGGCCAGCGCCGGAAATAAAGCTAACTGATAGCCAGAATGTTTTATATGACATACACATTAGTAGAGTATTAGCTAGATACAAAATCAAAGCAAAGGTTTTAGTGATGTGATTGTTAATATTTTGTGATCTTCTATTTTAAAGGGCTTCAATCAATATTTGCGCAGCCAGTTTAGATAAATTTTTTTTGATAATTGTATACGAGATATTAATATTTACTTGTATAATACTTTTTTTTGATAAGTGTTGCATACGCTTTCATCTCTCGGACCCTCTCATTTCCACCTCGTTTTGATTTTGGCTTAACTAGACGAGGCCATATAGAATAATTTTATCATTTTCAGGGATGAACTCGCTATAATATCTCTAAATAATTGACTACTCTTTCACATGGATTTAAAATTCCTGAAAATTGCCCCAATACCGGAAACGATAACGTCCGTCAAAATCTACAAATAAATTCTCATGCGTATTTTAAATGATATATATATGATAGAGGAACAAAAGGATCTCATGAATTTAGTTTACTTGTAGATTACAGTCATTTTTTTAAGCTTTACATTCTTATATCTATGTATGGATTAGTCAATCAGATGCGTATTTATTACCCATTACGGGTTAATTATATTATTACTAATATGATTAGGCACATTAGTTCATATATAGAAGATGATTTAAAGAAACTCTCATAATCGTGATTTGTGTGGGATTTGAACCCACATCTCTTGGTTTACATGACCGGTGTACGATTTAAATAATACGGTGTAAATATTGATTGGCCTGGGCACATTGATTCATATGTAGAGTATGATTGTTAAAAATTCTCGATAAACGGAAGTGATTCGTTAGTACATAGTTTGTACACCGGTCATGTAAACCAGGAGATGTGGGTTCAAATCCCACACAAATCACGATGATATTTTTCTGAGAGTTTCTTTAAATCATCTTCTATATATGTGCCTAATCATATTAGTAACTTTACATTCTTGATTAATTTCTCGAGTCTATTTAGCGTCTACCAGTCAGTAAAGCCTTGTCACGAGTAGCTTCAAAGAAATCCTGTTGGAAGCTGTGAAACTTGTGTCTTTTTTACCATGACAGTGAACGGCAATATTGGACGTTCGTTGTGTTTACGGAAACGCGATAGTTTCAGGCCTGTTCCCGTTTCAGGAACTGGCCGGCCCCGGCTGCTGTGTTGTGTCTTTACTGAAAATGTATAAAGTTGCGTTGATATTTGATAACGTGTTTTCCCGTGCTCTGGGTTGAAATTCGACCGCCAGAGCTGCTCGTCTGTTTTCATCTCTTTTAAAGTTTGAAAACCCGGCCGGGGAGTATTTGCTTTAATCATTTAATGCATTTAGAAATTTTGAATTCAAATGCACATATTTACGAGAGTTTCACAGTTATAGTGATTTTGAACTCAATGACGTAACGTGTTACGCGTAAATGACGTCACTGTTAAAATTAAATTTTATTTAAAAGCAGTCACATTTCCCGAATTCTCCCAAGTCGCAGAATTTACGTACTTTATTAATATTCAGTGAAAAAAAGCTTTAAAAGCACTTATCGAGATTTTCGTTACTTTTTTTCTTTATTCAGTATGACTAATTTTGTGGTTGGTTACAAATAGGTTTTTGTTTTACCACGATTTAAAGTTTTGGTACTTGTTTTTTATCCGACCACCAAAAAACTTGTACCTAACCTTTTTTTTTTTTAACATAACCTAACCTAACCCAACGAATCGAGCGGTCATGGAAATCTGCAATGAACGAAATAAACGCCACAACGGGACTCATCGTCATATGATAGATTCTTATCTCTGCGAGTACATATACATTAAAAAAAATTGGTGGTCGGATAAAAAACAAGTACCAAAGTTTTAATATGTGATATACTAGAATAGTGAGTTGCAACCGAGACTCAAAAATATGTTTTTTTTTCAAAAAGATGACAGTCATCCCTTAAATTAAACGTACCCCACTCTATTCAGTGCTTTTCCCTAGCTCTAGTTTACTCCCTTTCCATTGAAAATTATTAATATAGAACTTGATTTAGTTTCTAGGGTGTTGAGCTGCTTTATGTTTTGGGTACTCCGACGTTTCGCTCTCCGTACTCAAACTATTTTCAGCGATTTTTTTCTGTATACTCTAATCTGCTGTTCAAAAACTTGAAGCCGCAAGAAACAAAATCAACTCATCAAAACCTTCGAACATTTCAATATTCACGTAACAAGGCCGAGAGCTTCACAATACTTATCTGACCCTCTATTTTACTGTAAAGAGCTATTGAGAGATTTATCAGCTTTTCGGCTCTCTAAGTACACGTTGAGCATACTCAGATATTTAGGTAGTCTTAAAGTCTTGTATAACCTAGCATAACCTAGCCTAACCCAACCGGCGTATATTTTGCGAAGTACGAACGTGATTCCTCGGTGGTGTATATACACGCGGATGACGGAGCTGCAAGAGACGAGGACCATGTGGCAGACCTCAGGGCATAAACACTCCGAGAGCTTCCCACGCTTTTCGTTGCTGCTCGCATACTCGCTTCGGAGACGCCTGCGTGATCTCGTGATGTTCTCTCTGAAGCTAAATATTTATCTTCATAAAAAATACGATTATGTGAAAAAAAAATTGAGTACAATATCGACTGTGAAATTCATGAACAATAAAATCATACATAACGAGGTGTGAATGACTATTTAAATTGAAGCAGACACTCACTTGGATTTTTACAAAATTTATATCGAAATATTTTTAATACTAAACGCTACAAGTGTTGAAACATATAAACATAAAATTACCGTAGAAGCTAAAAACTATTTTATAAGCTAAAACATATACAGATATGTCAAACAATGGATATGGATTGTGAATAAAATTGAGTAACGTAATTAACTATACTTTTATCATTGTCCAATATCAATTTCCTTGGGCGTAAAAATCTGAACTTATATTATTTATTGCTTGCTTATAAAGTGTCGATTAACTTAACAATATATATACTAGCACAAAAAATATAATTTATGATAATATTCTCATTTTGTATTAAACAGTGGCGTGTTTTGACATATCGACATAGCAAACCTTTTTACAGCCACAGAAAGGTAATTAATAAAAAAAATAGTATTGTGTAAAGGAGATCACTTGAATTATTTCTTGTATATATGAAAAAGCTTGAAGTTCGCTTAGAGGGCGACATTCAAGATCAGATAATGTAAATAAAGATTATAGCGCTTTACTATGATATATAGTATACCCAAATAAAAGATAGACGTCCGTTCGTTCTTCACGTCTGTGAAATTCACTATGTTGGATAAAAAAAATATATAAGAGAGGGGTTTTTTGAGACGGGGAACAATTTATTAACTATTAAAAAAAAAAAAAAAACAATCGTGCTAATTTCAACCCAGGATCTTCGATAAGCAAGTGTGCTCGCCAGGAACTTATAAGCCGGTAAAAAAAATAATTGAATGTGAAATCCAATATTACGCAATGCATTAAACTGCGTGCCAGGAGTGTATTTCACGCCACTGGTAATAACTAAATACTGTCACGAGCCGCGTATAATTCCGTGGGTATAAGATATCACGTTCTGCGGGGATACCGATACTTCTCCAGCGCCTTTGATGTCCCCTAGAATTACCAGCTGAGATATGGAGTCCCTGGACACGGCCGATGGTTCCAGAATAGACGCTCTTCCTGTTAGTAAACACATGTATTTCGGTCCCCTCCATCGCCACGTGTAACTGCAGTGGCTCGCCTCATCGAACTGAATATCTGTAATAATGTATCTATCGACTTGTACCGGAGCCAGTGGCGTGCGGTCCATACAAGCAATAAAACATAGCGTACCCTAAAATGCATTTTAAACATGAAAATTAAGCGTTCCTGTACTAATAATACTCTCGTGGGGACTCGCCTTTGGAAAGCGAATTTAATTTTTTTATATGGAGCAAAAATTTGTTTATATTCAACTACATAGATAAATATTTTTTTTATCTACTCATCTTTTCATATAAATTGTGTTTTTTATCATATAACACAATACATATAGCGCATAGTAAAATTCCTTATCCAGTCCGAGTAAAATAATAGAGTTTATTCAATATTTAATGCGAGATTGCACGAAACGAGTCTAATCTAACACAATCGGCAAAATTTAAATATGAAATTGCATATAAACGCTTGCGCCAGGTGCAGCAAGTTGCATTATTGCTATTTCTTGTCAATTTATGCACAATCTGATATAGTTAGAGAATGCATTACTTCCGACATCAGTTTGCGTCGGTTTCCCATAATAATTCACCACCCAAATTGCTTCAAACCATGAATTTTAATGGCCAGAATAAAATCATATTTCAAATATTACATGCTCTTTTAAACATTTTAGCCAGTTATCTTATCAATTATGTAGGTAAATGCGTTTAAGAGTAAAATTAAATATTTAGTAGTCAATGTTTTATTTTGGTATATTCCATATGCAATTCACAAACAAAGGCGTGTTTGAATAAATATTTTTTTACAATTGATAAGTAATTATTATTGAAAAAAAATCATACAAATAAAGAAATGAAAAGATACTGAGAAAGGGTAAAAAAAAGAAGAGAAGAGTGTATAAATGAATAGAATAAATACTAATATGAGAATGAGAAATATATTCACAATCCATTAAATGCTGATCATATAAAAAAAAAATTTTATGCAGACTTTTCATTCTAATATAAAACTGCGGTGTAGAAGGACCCAGGAATACACTACACTATTTTCCCCATAGAAAACCATGAACACTGGCTTAGCATCAGTATATGTTCAGTGAAATGGTCGTCAACTTCCTCTGAGAAGAGGCACTTGATGAAAATGAAGGTTAAAATTGTTAAAAAACAGCCAAATTACTAAAATATTACGAAAAAAATTGTTTGTGATTGTAATATTTTTGAATAAAATACTTGAGTGATTTTCCACGTGTTTGTTTTTATTTGTGACCGGTTTCGCCAACCTTTCACGTTGGCATTATCAAACAGAGTGATAACTCAATAGAAAACCATGAACACTAGCTCAGCATGAGTACATCAGTGAAACGTTCGCCAACCTCCTCTGATGAGAGGCACTTTATGCAGATGATATGAAAACAAATAAATTACTAAATTAACTGAAATTTTTAAATGGCAACACTGGCTTTAAATTGCAGTGCATTCATTGCCAGACAGCAGGTGCACGGGTCGTGACAGGAGACCATCGACCACCCTCCCCGCCGGGGATAATTGCCCCATGCGAGGGGCTGCAGAAATTACTCGGGGCAATTATAGCGGCCGGGGGCGCGGCGGGCCCTGATCCTGCAGCCGATCGGGGAGATACCTTCCACACTCCCTAACTGATATCCCACTGCGATAGTTGTCTGCTTCGAGTGGATATTTGCAAATAAATCATTTTCGAATCGGTACCTTCGAGGATTATTGAACACTTGGCTTTTCTAGGATCGCTTCTTTGAATGACGTCACAGGTGTTTTATTTATTGTAAAGATAGGGCAGATCGTTCAATTTGACGTAAAATCAAAGACGTGTTATCTTAGTATTCATAATGTTTTATATTCCGTGAATAATTTCTAGCGTCCAATAATTATGTTCAGGTGATAAATCAGGCATTTCTAAAATACATCAAATTACAAATAAGAAACTTTTGATTTTAAAGGTAGCATCATCATCATTAGCGTCCTCTTTTGCGTTATTAATTGAAGTAAAATTTAAAAAAATAATATGCAAAATAAGAAATTGCTGTTTGGTTGTCATTTATGCTTTAGCGTGTGTAGGCTGCTTATGTAAGATATTGGGGGGATAAACTATTGCTTTTGAATTCGTTACTTACATTACCAGAGAAAGTAAATTAGCAATCATCGTGTTTATAGAAAACATCTGTATTTTAGTGTAAAATGAATATCGTTTAATATATGTCTTAAAAATCATTACCAATATTTATTGGTAATGATGGGAAAAAATTAGGCAATGTAGAGTTTGAATAAATTATTTACAGTGGAAAAAATCTTATTGCAACAATAAAACCTATCAAATATACTAGAAAATCGTTTGTTTCGAAATTAAAAAATAAAAATATGTCTATACCACCATAACATTTCCAATTTCCTCATAGCTCGCTACAGCCTGCCTGAAAGTCTTTACTGGTCGATACTATTTACTTTGGGAACCTGTGGCTTAGAAGTTCTTGCTCACTTGACTGTTTCCTTGCAGCCAGAAGCAAAAACAAGTAGCAACTCTCACTTTCAGACTCTTCAACCAAATTATCTGACCTTGATTGCCCTCGTTTTGTACAGTAAGCAAAAAAAAAACACCCCATTGCTTTGTCTACGGTTCTTCGTCCTTTTGATCGTCTTAGCCTGCGGTACAAATCGACTTGCAATTCAGGCCCGCCATTACTCTCTCACTGCTGGGACACGCTGAGGTTAACGCGTTTGTGAATTATTTTTTGGCAAAAATAATATTTATTTCTGTACAATGACGTTTATTTTTAAAACTGGAGCGCGTGCTCGATGGCTGCAGCATTGAATCGCACTTTGGAATTCCCGAGAGCCGAATGTGCAATGTTCATAATATGCATGTTACAAAATAAATACTTCTCCGATGACACACGGCATTAGCTACGATGGCCGTATCAATGACGCATCTGATTTCATAATAATTAAATATTATTGATACAATAGTAAAAATGCGTACTGTCACATAAAGAATCCATGAGAACCTAGCCGATGCGAAATTCTAGGTATGCCATCTAACGCAATTGCGCAATGGCGTTTATGCGTTGTCGAAAAATAAACTCTATTAAAGCAAATGTTTAATGATACTACTTAGATGTATCATTGTCAAGTTTTAGTAGTCTCGCTAGCCGTTTGGTTGTTTTTACATTTATTTTATTTTAATATAAAAGAAATAACATATGTCCCATTTGATTATGAAGGTTGCACAGCCCTATATTACCCATAAAAGTTCAATATTGGAGATACTATAAAATAAAATATAAATACCAAATTTGGAACTCTCAAATAATTTAAAATAAAATACTCGCAAACTGAGCATATACTCATGCTGAAACAGTGTTCATGGTTTTTTTAAGGGTGTCCTTCTATACTGGTTCCCAAAGTGGTCAATATCGACCCCCAGGGCTCGATTTTGCCCTGCAAGAGGTCGATCATAGCGAAAAATTAAATTAAGGGTCCACGAACTGTAAATGGGGGTCCCAGTGGATTCCATTAAGCAGGTCATCACCAAAATTTAGGCATTACGTAAATGTCATAATTGAACACAGATTGAACCTATGTACCCACATAATAATGCTGTTTATCCTGCATTATGGACTATTGCAAGAAGGTATTTGATAACTTTTCCATCTTCATATCACATGAAGAAGGGTTTCAGTGCAATTGTAAACTTTCTTACAAAAAAAAAAGAAATAGTTATTCAATGTTTACATACCGACATAAAATATGGCGCACCCTGTAAAACAGATGTCAAAAATATGCTTGAAGATGATGAATTTGCAAAAATTCAATATTAGCAAGGCAGGTCTACGAAAAACAGGAAAACTCGACGAGAGGTCGACGGGACAAAATAGTTTGGGAACCCATGTTCTAGACTCACAAACGACTAGACTAGATTAAACCGATGACCATTTTCATTAAAATATAAAAAAATATTTTTTCAAGATTTACTTGCACTCCCCGTCGCTCGTCGGTGTCACGTCACGGTGTATTGAATAATATATAAATATTTTAACAATTCTGTAATCAATTCCCATGCTAATGAGTGAGCATTTCACCATTCGTCAGGATAATTAATATAACGATACCAGTTATGCGTTTGAAATGAGCCATTTACGACTGAGGCAGTAAAGACAGGCGTCGACCTATACTTAGAGCGGCGCGGGCAGGACATCCCCGAGATGCTTTAATTTTATATCCGCCAGTCATGCAACAAACGTTTCAGTGTCTTTCACGACGCCATTATTCCAGTACCCTGAACCATAGACATTATCCGACAAACCGGCAACTTCAGCGCACTTATTTCGCTTGTTTTCTTTGTGAAAACTCAGTTTTGGAATGACATGTAATTTTCCCGTAATTCATGGGTTGATGTCGTTTTATTGAAGGGATCACGAATGTGATATTTATAAATAATAGTAGACAGGCTATATTATTCAAATAATGGCTAATTTTATGTGGTATTTGATCGCAATCAAACTGGAGTCGATCCGTTGATATTTACTGATGTACAACATGTTATACATACAATATGCCATAACGAATGCTGCAATACTGTGCGTGAAAAAATATGAAATATATAATTAATAACAGATAGAGTGACTAACAATGCTTTGTACGAAACCCCAATAAGTCTAAAAAAATGTTGGAATATTAATTATAAATCAATCGAGAAGTTAATTGTGGAACTTATTGCGTACATACGTGAGTTCATTGAAGACCTACAAGTATTATAAAAACCACCTCATGTTTCGGGGGCTGGCATGCTTACTTACCACCTCTGCTTCGAATCCGGGTAAAGCAATAAGGTTTTTTAATTTATTTAAAATTCTTATAAATTAATTAAATTTAGGATTCAGGGACTCCTCTGTGTTGCAGGTTTACTATCATTTTTTTGTAAACTACATGTTACCAACCCGATGACAGGATAAGTTCCTTTAAGATAGAACTCAATCTAGATATGATTTGTTATTGTTAAAGTAATAAGCTGCCGCCAAGACGACGTCCTTTTATTTAAATATTATGTTTAAGATCGTAAATTCCCGCGTATGTCACCGCATTGGGATGCGATCGAGGAATCATTTATAGGTGCAAAGGATAAACATCCCGACCAATTGAAAGCCGATCTCTTGGGAATGATGGAGCCTCTTGCCAGTCCCCATAGTATAATTCATTTTTGAACGACTTACATATGCGAGTAAGCCGATATGTTCAAACTAGAATAATAATTAAGAATATCAATTATTTGTGTTATGGATGGAGTCGAGGAATCATTTATAGTATTTCTGACGATTAAAAAAATATATAGTTAAGATAACCAGGCGTAACTTTTTCTTTGTTCTGAAACCGTATAAATAACTGTGAGGGCGCCATAAGCCCCAGAGCCAGTTTACCATCAGAAGGGACGCGATGTCCGTGTACCAATTTGTCACTCTTTAAATAATACGATGTCTATGTGCTAATTATTATAAAAGTGTAAAGTTGTAATGAAAACCCAATAAAAGTGCATCAAAATGAAACAATACAGTCCATTATTATTCACAAACTCTTTGGCGAACTTGTGAAGTCAATCGAAGGAATTGGACGTTTACCAGCGTCTCGAAAGCGAGAACCAAACCTGGTAGTCGTCGCCAATACTACAAATTTAATTCTGGAGGCGTAACACACCTGAAGTAACTATTATTGTTTCTAAAAAACTATGTTTTTATCAAGTGTTTTAAATCTAACAAAACTCTATCCTAATTATTTAGGTTTATTTTGATAGCTTCAATGCACCGGCCATGTAAGCTTGGAGATGTGAGTTCGAATCTCACACAATTCACGATGATATTTTTCTGAGCGTTTCTTTAATCATTTTCGATGTGTGAAAAAATGTGCCTAATCATATTAATATATACATGTAAAGGTAAATAAATACACACTTGATTGACGTTCAATCCACCAACTTAAATCTGATAGTGGCTTGTGCACGGAGTATTGTGATTATAGATTCGTGGATCAGATAATTTGAGCCGGGCTTGTAAAAATAATTTAAAAAGTGTGCAAATAAATAAAAACATATGATGTATTGATTATAACATAATTATTTGTGTTCTGCACAAGGTTATCATTTAATTATTCACTAGGTTTTTTTCTGGTAGTTGCATGTGCATGGGTATGCAAATCGTTTGTAAAAATAATGAAAAACGTTTGAGGCTTTGTACCGCAGATATGCATAAAAAATATGTACGATTAATTGATTATAAAACTAGTTCTCTGTTTTGATATGAACAGTTTCATAATCTGCGCAAGGTAGCGTTGGCATTTGTACTTGTCGTGTCACCGTTTAATTGTAAGGCGATACCCGCAAGGGGCACGTGCCGTGCGATACGTGCCGGGCCAGCTGATCGTGCCGCTCGCCGGACCAGCCAGCCAATGACGCGGCAGACACAAACTGCACCCAGCATGGGAGAGGCCGCCAGGGTTGCCACCACCGTCAACAAATATATATTAGGTGTACAATTAGGAAATTCAATATTTTTGACAGAGGGTACTTGGCGGAATTCCATTTTAATATTTTTGAGTAAAATACTTGAGTGATTTTCCATATGTTCATTGATTTTCCACATGTTCATGATTTTGAACATGTGGAACTACACCGGTGTAGTACACCGGCCATGTAAGCCAGGGGATATGGGTTCAAATCCCACACAAATCACGATGATATTTTTCTGAGAGTTTCTTTAAATCATCTTCTATATATGAACTAATGTGCCTAATCATATTAGTAATAATATAATAAGCCCGTAATGGGTAATAAATACGCATCTGATTGACGTTTAATCAAAAAATAGACATCAAGTATTTTACTCAAAAAAAAAAAAAAATGTACAATTGGTTTTAAAAGATTTTCAAGAGATGACGTTACTAGTATTAAATCGAAACGGACATTGTTGCAACTAACTTCATATTATAACCCCATCATTGAGCTTTTTTTTTTTCATTATGTGTCATTTGACTGAAGTGGAAACAACTTAGTTTTTGTGTGCTCCGAATATGTCAACTTTTGTGCCAACAAAACACAATTTGCCGGAAAGCTTACTTTTCTGCTTCCATTTGAAGAAAAGTGCAGCTGAAGGCCATCGAATGCTGCAAGAAGCTTATGGGGAACATGCTTCATCAATTTCTACGTATAAATTTTGGTATAAACGTTTTGGAAGTGGTGATTTTAATACCAATGACAAAGAGCGCGAAGGGCGGCCAGAAAAGTTTGAGGATGCCGAATTGGAGGCTATATTGGATGAAGACTCGTGCCAAACGCAAGAAAAACACCCAAAAATATTGAGAGTGACTCAAAAAGCCATATCCATTTGCTTAAAATCCATCTAAATAGTCCAAAAGGTAGGGTATTGGGTGCCGTATGAATTGAAGACGAGAGACGTCGAACGCCATTTTTTTACTTGTGAACAGCTGCTTCAATGGCAAAAAAGAAAGGGTTTTTTGCATCGTATTGTGACTGGTGACGAACAATGGGCTCAATACGATAGAACCAAGCGCTAAAAATCATAGGGAATGCCTGGCCATACACTAAATGCCAATATTCACGGTGGAAAGGTTATGCTCTATATTTGGTGAGACAAATTGGGCGTGGTGTACTATGACCTGCTACCACCAAGTGAAACCATCACAGGGTAACTTTACCCAACTCAATTGATGCGTTTGAGCCGAGCACTGCGGGAAAAACAGCCACAATACGAGGAGAGGCACGACAAGGTAATTTTGCAACATGACAACCTTGAAACGTTGAAATGGGAAGTCTTACCCCACCCGCCATATAGCCCAAACACTGCTCCTTCCGACTACCATTTGTTTTCATCGATGACGCAGGCCCTTAAGGGTCAGCACTTCCGCTCTTTTGAAGAAGTCCAAAATTGGATCGATTTATGGATTGCATCAAAAGACACATCGTTTTTTCATCATCAAAATTATTACGAAGTTGACTTGGGAATCTTGGAAGTAGGAATGTATCAAACTTTTGGCATTGATTTTTTTTTTTAAATTATCTAAAAACTCGAAAATGGACCCATCCCTGGTCTCAGACACAAAACAGGTAAACGGTCAAAAATATTTTCTAATCCATAGTCTGTATATCTCAACCGCCACGCGTACAGCGCACAAATCAGTGTAGCAACAATACTCGCATTGTGAGACTGTCCGAGCTGGGGTGTCTCCCGCTCGAGCAATAAAGATAAAAAGGATACGAGGGTGGGATTTTTAATGAGCCTCGAGGCCTGAAGGCTCGACAGCCCTGCTCGGCGCGGTGTGGGCTTACACTGATGCGCTTCGCGGTAACTCTACCCGCCAGATAACTCACGCGAGCTCGGGCTATCTGCAATAATTCTGTTTGTTTACGCTCGCTTATCGTTTTTTTAACTCAAAGAACAGAGTTTTATTACATTAGAGAAGGATTAATAGCTCTGGCATTTTTATCTTGATCCCAGGAAGGCGTTTAACTTACAGCTCTCCGCTAGCACCCGCTCTCCTTATTCTGTGCCTTTTAAAGGAGTAGTGGAATGATTGCGAAGCGAAGTACCTTGTGTAGGTGAAGGGGGATCCTGCTATTGTTTGCTAGGTCCCATAATCGAGTTTTTTTGATCATTTTCTAGTCCGTTTTGCGAAAAATCGACTGCACCAATCAAAAATATTTAAATGCGAAAAGTTTGATACATCCCTTCTTCCGAACACAATTTATTTTTATTTCTTATAAATTTACTATTAATATGATAAATATGTGTTTTTCCATATGAAGTGTAGGAATTTGGAGATTCGTCCGGTACATTTTCTCAGAATCCTAAACATTTAAAAACCTTTTTTTCAATTGGAATTGAAAGATTAAATATAAACCACGTGCGTCTTATAAATTAAAAAAAGAAAAAATCTTAAACAAACTTTGGTTTTGAAAAGTCGTCATTTTATCCAATTTTTCAACATCTTCAAGATTTTATTTGACCTTAAAAATGGACGTAAATGAAATAATAAAAAAATGGTAAATATAATTTATAGTTTTCTCAATACTCTGTAAAAAATCAACTTTCGACATAAAAAAATAAAGTAACAATTAAATTAATTAAATGACACGATTTCGCCAGGTAATGGACTGCCTCTGGTGTCCGGTTGGAAAAGATTTCATGGTAGAAATATTCAGTCCTTTGCTTCAAAGACATAAGAAAAGCATGAATAAAATTGATTAGTTTGATGATCACCAATCTCCGCTAAAGAGAAGCTTAAAGGAGAGGTCTCTGAAATCCAAGCTCACTATGCAAGACATACTTCTGATCCAGACCTTACACGGGAAATAGAGCCCATTACAGCTATCCACATTTGTTGGCATCCTCAATGAACAATGACAGTGTATAAAATGCACTTTCACTTAATTTACTTCGTTACTTGATTCATTCATCGAAACGAATAAAAATTATTAACAAATATAGTTTGACTTGCATAAATCATATTTATTATACTGTACACCGTTATGTCGTTAGTTACATACATAATATGTTTTACGTACTATTCTAGCGATATTCTATTATAACGATCTACTTTTTGTGCAATTTTTTTGAATTATATTTTATATATAATTTTGCAGGAGTTTGATATAAGAAGTATTACGTTTTAATGTAGTTTTGAGGAAACAAAAATAATGACGCATAGAAACCTTTAACGGTTGTGTGATATTTACGATTTTGTGCCGTGTTTGACTTTTATTATAATTTATAACGTAGGGATATCGGATATCTTTGACATTGCAATAAATATTTAAGTGTATAAATAAATTACGTAAAATGTATCGTATCTAGTTCCGTATTACAATAAGCGATAAAGCAGTACACCCACATTGCGTCTCTCTTTTAAATCAATCAAAGTGGATCAACTTTCTTGTAGATTTTATTGGTTAACGTGTTCGCATTTAAATAAATTTCAAAATGCCGAAGATTAAAAAAAAAATACAAGTGATTTGGTTAACAAATTTTAGGGTAATTCAATACTATTTCATATTGTTGAGGTAATTATTTTTCTGCAGCAATATCCAACAGTGGCGTGCGGTCCATATAAGCAAATATGTTTTTTAATGTTTTATACTATCCAATCTTTATTTTTTGACGCGACTAATGGGAACATCGCTAAATATTACTATAATAAAAGTATTCACACATAGAAGATGATTAAAGAAATTCTCAGAAAAATATTTTTAATTTTTCTTTTAATAGAAGAATTTCTTTCTTTTAGACGAGTTTCTTTAATCATCATCTATGTGTGAACTAATGTGCTTAATCATATTAGTAATAATATAATAAACCCGTAATGGGTAATAAATACGCATTTGATTGACGTTCAATACGTAATAGACATACGTAATAAAAGTATTACTGGTTTGAACACCTGACCGTGAAACTAGAGTTCAAATCATACGGGTGTCACGAAAAAGATCTTTTCAGGATTTTTCTCATCGTTTCACACGTGAATATTGAAAGCCTATACATTTTAGTTTGAAATTTGGACCGAATTAGACAAACATGTGTTCAATGAGATGGTCACCAATTTCCTCTGAGGAGAGACACTTGAAGGCTGACCGATAGGAGCATGGCGCAAGACGTTTTAAGTTATTACTATTATAACTTACTTGACTTCCGAATAATCGAAATTAAATATTGATAAATTGTCGACAGCTTCCAAGGTATTATATATCCCATGGAGACGCATTGGGTTGGTGTTAGACCGTAAATTCTAAGAAACGTAAGAAGTGGCGTAGAGTTTCTCGGTACAATCCGAGTCTTTCCCGGAGACCGCAGACTACCCAAGAGCGCCGGCCCTCAAATTATAGTTGATGAATAATTAGATGAAATCCAAGATGCGCCGCCTTACACAACGGAAGTGCTCGACGTACGTCCTCGCCGCCATCTCTTTCTAACCGACGATGGCCGCATCAAATATAAATTACGACAACCCAATCAAATCATTCGAATGAATGAACTGATTCATTCATGAATGCTATATTCAGAAATTTAATATTTTTGACAGAGGGTACTTGGTGGAATTCCATTTTAATATTTTTTTTAATAAAATACTTGAGTGATTTTCCACATGTTCGTTTTTTTATTTGTGACCGGTTTCGCCAACCTTTCAACGTGAAATGTTCAATAAACTTGTACTTTCAGAATGTATTGTTTTGATATGAAAACATGTCCGCAAAAGCTGTAGGTGGATACAGTTACGCTATATTTGATATATTACGCAGTTGTTTAGCAGTCAAAAGGGTTAAGGGTGTTTTTCACGATTTCGCTTCACTGGCAAAAATGGTATTGTATGTGTAGGTAATGTATTTTTATCTGCAAGCTTTTGTCGCATTTTGCGTCATTTTATTTATTAAAAATTGAAATGCCATTAGATATATGCATTCTTTCTTCTACAGACTATACATTCACTTTGCTTTCGATTTCTGAGTCGGCTCCATACTAACAAAAAAGGTGTATTTTTACCTGGAAGCTTTTGTCACTTTTTTTGCGAAATCGTGTCATTTCATTTATTTAATTGTTACTTTTTTAAAAATATATTAAATGTTTATTTTTGTACAAAATATAAAAAAAATTATAAATTATATTTATCTATTTTTGATTATTTGATTAACGTTATTTTTCAAGGTCTAATAATGTCTTGAAAATATTGAAAAATCGGATAAAATGATGACTTTTCAAAACCATAGTTAGTTAAAGTTTTTTTTCTTTTGATTTTTAAAACTAATCCTTTACATTCATTTGCATTATTTTAATTCCAATTTAAAAAAGGACTCCTAAATGCTTAGGGTTCTTGATTCGTCAGTCATAATAATCTCCAAATACCAAAACTTCAACCGAGAAAACACATATTTATCATATTAAAAGTAAGCTTATAAGAAATTTTTTTTTTATATATATAGAAGAATGTATCTAACTTCTGGCATTTATTTTTTTTCTATTGGTGCAGTAGATTTATCGCAACATTTTTTCAAAAAACATTGATTTTGGAGTGAGGCCCCTTGAGCGGTTGTTTCCTAGGCACTTGAATGATCTCCCTGAATTTGAATCATTTCTGATATACTTTCGTAAACAACTGTGCCCTAAATTTATTTGATATGTACTGAATTTATGATTATGCAATTGAGATTTTTAATTGAATATTCCGACTTAGATTATCGAATATGCTCGGTTGCGTCCATCACTAGTTGGGGATCGGGAACAACCCGGGCGCAGTGCGTGGGGGTGGGTTCCTCCTCATCCCCAGGAGGTGGAACTCGACACTAGCTTTGTAGTGGAACAGCTGACCGAGGGGGCGGAGGAGGCTCGTGGCGGACTCTGGGCTAGCTGAAATCTCGATATGTTAATAAAGGGATGTTCAAAAATTTAAATATCACTGAACAAGAGAGACTGAAAAAACAAATGGATTGCCTTTTTAATTATCAATAAATAAAATATATAAAATTCATATTTAAATTATAGTAAAACTTTGATCGTAGTGAGCATATAAATTTATCGACTAATAAAAATATTTTTAAATCGCTATCTATCTAGAGATCCTTCAAGTGGCATAAGGCATTACGCCTGATTGTATTATTAAAAAAAATATATATTAAGTAGTAGAATTGTAGATCAGATGAGAATAGTAAGATGATGTGGATGGTTGTTGCAGGTGTGTCTGTGGCATCTGTTGCAGTAAATTCGGAGTAAAAACATAAATTCGCGTTTTCCCACGGGCGTAGTTTGGAGACGGTCCAAATCGCCAGAGACCCGCGGAATTTGTTTCTATTGCAGATGATATTACGAAATTTTATTTAAAATAGAATGTAACTCTAGACAAAGAGATTAAATAACGCCCTAATATAAACAGTTTTAACGTTTTTTTTTTTTGGTTGTATTTACATAGTTTACGAAATCTTGATTTATTGCGTTGCTTGGAAAACTTTGAGACCGCGTCATTACGCTATAGCTAAATTAATCTATTGTGAGTATATGTGCAAATTTTATCATGTCGCTTTCAGCAATGACAACTTAACATATTTGACAAACATAATATTTGAAAAAAATCCCAAACATACCACTGAAGAGGAGTTAGCTTAGGTTAAGATTTAGCATTGGTTAACCTTAAACAGTTCTCGGATAAAATGTACTTGTTTATCACCAAGACTTACAAATCTATCATAATCTGCCAAAGATAGACCTCTTTGATATTAATTGCAATCCGACAACCCACTTGGTATAAAAAAACCTTAAATACTGTCTTTAATGGTCGATAAATGCTGTGAAAAATAATTCACATGTATAAAAACTCGGGGAAACCTGGTGTATGCTAGCAAATTTTTCAGCGATTGAAATAATTTTAATGTATTCTTCCTTTTTTCCTTTGATAACGCCTTGGACAATCATCTGTAGAATGCTATATTTATTAAGTATGGCCAAAAAAGGATATCGTCACGAGCTCTTTTTCTTTGCGCATTCTGTGCCTCTAGCCACATTTCAAACACCTCAATTCTTTGTATTGTGAATCTCCAGCGAGTTTTCGGTGTTTCTTGAGCACAATGCTTGCTGTTGAATGTGCTGTACTAATAATTAATATTGCCGTATCACTTATCCCCGAAGCCTAGAAACTCATTCCGCGGCAAACAGTTGTATAATGCTGTGAACCCGATACGCATGTATGTAAAATAATAACAACACCGGATAGTCCGTATAATAAATAGGCGAGCGCGGTATGGGTTTCGCCATTAACATCAGAAGCTGGCGGATAAAGATGAAGAGTAGTGTTACCGGCGCGGGCCGGCGTCGGGTTTCCGGCGGAATTATCCCGGCCGGCGCCCGGCTGGGGTGCGAGGCTGCACGGGCCCGGAGCTGCCTGCACACGCTGCGACACAGCCGACAACCGATTTGTAAGCAGCCAATAGTTTCATTTATTTAGAGTGTTTTTTCAAACGCAAAAAAGGACACTACTGACCAAGTTACCGTAGTCACTGTGTAGGCAGCTACACGTGCTGCGACACAAGCAGCCAATAGCCTCATTTATTTGGAGTGTTTTTTCAAACGCAAAAAAGGACACTACTGACCAAGTTACCGTAGTCACTGTGTAGGCAGCTACACGTGCTGCGACACAAGCAGCCAATAGCCTCATTTATTTGGAGTGTTTTTTCAAACGCAAAAAAGGACACTACTGACCAAGTTACCGTAGTCACTGTGTAGGCAGCTACACGTGCTGCGACACAAGCAGCCAATAGCCTCATTTATTTGGAGTGTTTTTTCAAACGCAAAAAAGGACACTACTGACCAAGTTACCGTAGTCACTGTGTAGGCAGCTACACGTGCTGCGACACAAGCAGCCAATAGCCTCATTTATTTGGAGTGTTTTTTCAAACGCAAAAAAGGACACTACTGACCAAGTTACCGTAGTCACTGTGTAGGCAGCTACACGTGCTGCGACACAAGCAGCCAATAGCCTCATTTATTTGGAGTGTTTTTTCAAACGCAAAAAAGGACACTACTGACCAAGTTACCGTAGTCACTGTGTAGGCAGCTACACGTGCTGCGACACAAGCAGCCAATAGCCTCATTTATTTGGAGTGTTTTTTCAAACGCAAAAAAGGACACTACTGACCAAGTTACCGTAGTCACTGTGTAGGCAGCTACACGTGCTGCGACACAAGCAGCCAATAGCCTCATTTATTTGGAGTGTTTTTTCAAACGCAAAAAAGGACACTACTGACCAAGTTACCGTAGTCACTGTGTAGGCAGCTACACGTGCTGCGACACAAGCAGCCAATAGCCTCATTTATTTGGAGTGTTTTTTCAAACGCAAAAAAGGACACTACTGACCAAGTTACCGTAGTCACTGTGTAGGCAGCTACACGTGCTGCGACACAAGCAGCCAATAGCCTCATTTATTTGGAGTGTTTTTTCAAACGCAAAAAAGGACACTACTGACCAAGTTACCGTAGTCACTGTGTAGGCAGCTACACGTGCTGCGACACAAGCAGCCAATAGCCTCATTTATTTGGAGTGTTTTTTCAAACGCAAAAAAGGACACTACTGACCAAGTTACCGTAGTCACTGTGTAGGCAGCTACACGTGCTGCGACACAAGCAGCCAATAGCCTCATTTATTTGGAGTGTTTTTTCAAACGCAAAAAAGGACACTACTGACCAAGTTACCGTAGTCACTGTGTAGGCAGCTACACGTGCTGCGACACAAGCAGCCAATAGCCTCATTTATTTTGAGTGTTTTTTCAAACGCAAAAAAGGACACTACTGACCAAGTTACCGTAGTCACTGTGTAGGCAGCTACACGTGCTGCAACACAAGCAGCCAATAGCCTCATTTATTTGGAGTGTTTTTTCAAACGCAAAAAAGGACACTACTGGCCAGTTACCGCAGTTACTGTATAGGCAGCTACACACGCTGTGACACAACCGACAACCGATTTAAAAGTAGCCAATAGTCTAATTTACTAAGAGTGTTTTTTCAAACGCAAAAAAGGACACTACTAGCCAGTCACCGTAGTTACTGTATAGACAGCTACACGCGCTGCGATACAACCGACAACCGATTTGTAAGCAACTAATAGTCTCATTTATTTAGAGTGTTTTTTCAAACGCAAAAAAGGACACTACTGGCCAGTTACCGCAGTTACTGTATAGGCAGCTACACACGCTGTGACACAACCGACAACCGATTTAAAAGTAGCCAATAGTCTAATTTACTAAGAGTGTTTTTTCAAACGCAAAAAAGGACACTACTAGCCAGTCACCGTAGTTACTGTATAGACAGCTACACGCGCTGCGACACAACCGATAACCGATTTGTAAGCAGCCAATAGCCTCATTTATTTGGAGTGGTTTTTCAAACGCAAAAAAGGACACTACTGACCAAGTTACCGTAGTCACTGTGTAGGCAGCTACACGTGCTGCGACACAAGCAGCCAATAGCCTCATTTATTTGGAGTGTTTTTTCAAACGCAAAAAAGGACACTACTGACCAAGTTACCGTAGTCACTGTGTAGGCAGCTACACGTGCTGCGACACAAGCAGCCAATAGCCTCATTTATTTGGAGTGTTTTTTCAAACGCAAAAAAGGACACTACTGACCAAGTTACCGTAGTCACTGTGTAGGCAGCTACACGTGCTGCGACACAAGCAGCCAATAGCCTCATTTATTTGGAGTGTTTTTTCAAACGCAAAAAAGGACACTACTGACCAAGTTACCGTAGTCACTGTGTAGGCAGCTACACGTGCTGCGACACAAGCAGCCAATAGCCTCATTTATTTGGAGTGTTTTTTCAAACGCAAAAAAGGACACTACTGACCAAGTTACCGTAGTCACTGTGTAGGCAGCTACACGTGCTGCGACACAAGCAGCCAATAGCCTCATTTATTTGGAGTGTTTTTTCAAACGCAAAAAAGGACACTACTGACCAAGTTACCGTAGTCACTGTGTAGGCAGCTACACGTGCTGCGACACAAGCAGCCAATAGCCTCATTTATTTGGAGTGTTTTTTCAAACGCAAAAAAGGACACTACTGACCAAGTTACCGTAGTCACTGTGTAGGCAGCTACACGTGCTGCGACACAAGCAGCCAATAGCCTCATTTATTTGGAGTGTTTTTTCAAACGCAAAAAAGGACACTACTGACCAAGTTACCGTAGTCACTGTGTAGGCAGCTACACGTGCTGCGACACAAGCAGCCAATAGCCTCATTTATTTGGAGTGTTTTTTCAAACGCAAAAAAGGACACTACTGACCAAGTTACCGTAGTCACTGTGTAGGCAGCTACACGTGCTGCGACACAAGCAGCCAATAGCCTCATTTATTTGGAGTGTTTTTTCAAACGCAAAAAAGGACACTACTGACCAAGTTACCGTAGTCACTGTGTAGGCAGCTACACGTGCTGCGACACAAGCAGCCAATAGCCTCATTTATTTGGAGTGTTTTTTCAAACGCAAAAAAGGACACTACTGACCAAGTTACCGTAGTCACTGTGTAGGCAGCTACACGTGCTGCGACACAAGCAGCCAATAGCCTCATTTATTTGGAGTGTTTTTTCAAACGCAAAAAAGGACACTACTGACCAAGTTACCGTAGTCACTGTGTAGGCAGCTACACGTGCTGCGACACAAGCAGCCAATAGCCTCATTTATTTGGAGTGTTTTTTCAAACGCAAAAAAGGACACTACTGACCAAGTTACCGTAGTCACTGTGTAGGCAGCTACACGTGCTGCGACACAAGCAGCCAATAGCCTCATTTATTTTGAGTGTTTTTTCAAACGCAAAAAAGGACACTACTGACCAAGTTACCGTAGTCACTGTGTAGGCAGCTACACGTGCTGCAACACAAGCAGCCAATAGCCTCATTTATTTGGAGTGTTTTTTCAAACGCAAAAAAGGACACTACTGGCCAGTTACCGCAGTTACTGTATAGGCAGCTACACACGCTGTGACACAACCGACAACCGATTTAAAAGTAGCCAATAGTCTAATTTACTAAGAGTGTTTTTTCAAACGCAAAAAAGGACACTACTAGCCAGTCACCGTAGTTACTGTATAGACAGCTACACGCGCTGCGATACAACCGACAACCGATTTGTAAGCAACTAATAGTCTCATTTATTTAGAGTGTTTTTTCAAACGCAAAAAAGGACACTACTGGCCAGTTACCGCAGTTACTGTATAGGCAGCTACACACGCTGTGACACAACCGACAACCGATTTAAAAGTAGCCAATAGTCTAATTTACTAAGAGTGTTTTTTCAAACGCAAAAAAGGACACTACTAGCCAGTCACCGTAGTTACTGTATAGACAGCTACACGCGCTGCGACACAACCGATAACCGATTTGTAAGCAGCCAATAGCCTCATTTATTTGGAGTGGTTTTTCAAACGCAAAAAAGGACACTACTGACCAAGTTACCGTAGTCACTGTGTAGGCAGCTACACGTGCTGCGACACAAGCAGCCAATAGCCTCATTTATTTGGAGTGTTTTTTCAAACGCAAAAAAGGACACTACTGACCAAGTTACCGTAGTCACTGTGTAGGCAGCTACACGTGCTGCGACACAAGCAGCCAATAGCCTCATTTATTTGGAGTGTTTTTTCAAACGCAAAAAAGGACACTACTGACCAAGTTACCGTAGTCACTGTGTAGGCAGCTACACGTGCTGCGACACAAGCAGCCAATAGCCTCATTTATTTGGAGTGTTTTTTCAAACGCAAAAAAGGACACTACTGACCAAGTTACCGTAGTCACTGTGTAGGCAGCTACACGTGCTGCGACACAAGCAGCCAATAGCCTCATTTATTTGGAGTGTTTTTTCAAACGCAAAAAAGGACACTACTGACCAAGTTACCGTAGTCACTGTGTAGGCAGCTACACGTGCTGCGACACAAGCAGCCAATAGCCTCATTTATTTGGAGTGTTTTTTCAAACGCAAAAAAGGACACTACTGACCAAGTTACCGTAGTCACTGTGTAGGCAGCTACACGTGCTGCGACACAAGCAGCCAATAGCCTCATTTATTTGGAGTGTTTTTTCAAACGCAAAAAAGGACACTACTGACCAAGTTACCGTAGTCACTGTGTAGGCAGCTACACGTGCTGCGACACAAGCAGCCAATAGCCTCATTTATTTTGAGTGTTTTTTCAAACGCAAAAAAGGACACTACTGACCAAGTTACCGTAGTCACTGTGTAGGCAGCTACACGTGCTGCAACACAAGCAGCCAATAGCCTCATTTATTTGGAGTGTTTTTTCAAACGCAAAAAAGGACACTACTGGCCAGTTACCGCAGTTACTGTATAGGCAGCTACACACGCTGTGACACAACCGACAACCGATTTAAAAGTAGCCAATAGTCTAATTTACTAAGAGTGTTTTTTCAAACGCAAAAAAGGACACTACTAGCCAGTCACCGTAGTTACTGTATAGACAGCTACACGCGCTGCGATACAACCGACAACCGATTTGTAAGCAACTAATAGTCTCATTTATTTAGAGTGTTTTTTCAAACGCAAAAAAGGACACTACTGGCCAGTTACCGCAGTTACTGTATAGGCAGCTACACACGCTGTGACACAACCGACAACCGATTTAAAAGTAGCCAATAGTCTAATTTACTAAGAGTGTTTTTTCAAACGCAAAAAAGGACACTACTAGCCAGTCACCGTAGTTACTGTATAGACAGCTACACGCGCTGCGACACAACCGATAACCGATTTGTAAGCAGCCAATAGCTGTTATGTGTCGGGGAAGAAATCAGAAGCGGTGGGTACTGGTTAAGACACTTTTATTGTTCACTGGTATATTATAATGGTTACAGTGTTAAGTTATTATTTCAAAGACAGGGAGACTACCGCTCCTTCGGTGGTCTGTCGTGATCTGTCCTGGGCGAGCTATCTTCGGAGCTCTGCAAGACCATGTGTGCAAGGGTCAGAGTATCGCACAGGATACGAGAACAATGGCGTTTCATCCCTTGTTCTAATTCTTAGAACTATAGTCGTAAGACAAATGGCAGTGTTCACTTAAACAACAAAAGTATCGCACAGGATACTAGAACAATGGCGTTTCGTCCCTTGCAATCATAAGAACTATTGTCATGAAACAAATGTGTGCGGGGCGGGCCATAACACCTCCCCATCGAAAAAAAGATAGTACATCTAGATTTACTATCTTGTATTATTTTTTACAAGAAGAATATTTTTATATAAGTTTAAAGTTCAAATGACTTTTATACATTTTTATAAGTTTAGATGATTCTATATAAATTTTATACATTTTTATAAGTTTAGATGATTCTATATAAATTTTATACATTTTATAGGTTCAGATGATTTTTATACATTTTTATAATTCAGATGATTCTATATAATTCAAAAATTGATTTAACATTACAATGTAACTTAATTATAGGCTTTATTCAAGAGATTTACATGATTGAATAAATTTTCATTTTTATGCTACCTATCTGGTTATAATAAATTCTATGGGAAGATTGAATTTCGGTTCAATTAATATCATTTGAGGCGACAGTTGATACAATGCAGAGCTTTATGAAGAATCTGCAACTATTGCTTTAAGTTATTGGAGTATGATAATCTTTAGATGTTGACGAGAAATAAGTTTTATCTCTGTGTCTGGGATCTATTTCCGTTTTATGAATTTCCGGATACCTATAAGATTTTGTGAATCTTGGAATTTTATATTTTTGATATGAAGTATTTATCTCGTGGATTTTTGATTTTGTTGACTCAGATTTTTCCCTCTGATAATTAGGAGTGTTGTTGATATTGCGTATCTTTTGTATTGGAATTTTAGATATCAAAGATTTATAACAATTAGAATATTTTGATAATTTCCTAGGCACGTTGGCTTTAACAACTTTGGAATTAGTAATATTAATAAGATTTCCTTCAGAAATATCGACAGATTTCTTAGTCGTGGTAATGGGTTTTGATTCGTGATTAACGTTTGTTATTGATTCATTTTTATGGTCGATTTCAGTTTCTGTTACTATAAACGCAGTGATTTTTTCAAGGTTTAAATTTTTACTTGTTTTATTATCTAGTGACGAATTAAAATTTCTTTTTGGATCTATTTGTGTGTGTAACTCGCGCGGTTCTCGCTTTACTTTATATTTGTAACAATCGTTTATAGTGTGACCATTCCGTTTACAATATGAACAGATTAGTGGATCTCTGAAATTATTTTGTCTAATATTTGAGATTTGAAAATTTTCTTCACACGATGCGAATTGCGAAGCTTCTAAAAATGTTTTAGGCTCTTTTAGTCTCAATAATAATCCATACTGGGGTTTTACGCCTGTTAAAAATGCATGAAGTGCTATTTCTCTGATTACGGCACTTTTACCAATTAATTCTTGTGGATCTATCGTTTCGGCTTTTGCTGCCCTCGAAAGGTCCGCATAACATTTTTCAATTTTTTGGGTAAATTCTAAGATAGTTTCGTCTCTATTTTGTCTACAGTTTTTAATTTCGTTTAATAATTGCATAAATGTTTGTTTTATTGAAAAATTTTCTATTAACGATTCTCTGCAACTTTTCCAGTCGTTAATTTGTCTACACGATAATATGGCATCGGCCTTTCCCGTTATCCTAGTTTGTATGAATTTAAATAGAACATCTACCTGCCAATCACTAGCTAAACTCATAGCATTATCACAATCTCTTACGAATTTATTTAATTGGTCCGATTTTCCGTCAAACTCTGTTACAAATGTACTTAAAAACGTTATTGGTACTAACTCTTGATTATTTGTTTTGCTTTTTGCCATGATTAGAATTTTTTAGTTGATTTTTAACAAATGCAAAATATAGATAGATAATTGTCACTGTGAGAAAAAAAAAAAATATATAAATTACAATACACTTACAAAAATATCTTGTCCAGTTCCGTGTTGCTTTGATTTTCTTTTTTCTTTTTTCTTTCCCCAACTGTCTCCCGATGGCACTTGATTTCGGCGACGTTGTCTCTCCGATGTTGCGCCTATCGATGACTTGAGTTTCTTGAAGATCTCTTCCTTGTGCTAGCGACGTAGTCAGCTGAATTAGCACTGTGATGAGGTACTTGAAGATCTCTTCCTCGTACTAGCGACGTAGTCAGCTGAATTAGTACTGTGATGAGGTTCTTGAAGACGATTTAGCTTTTTCTTCGAGCGTTGCTTTGGGATATTTCAAGGATATCCCGCTTCCTTCTGACACCAATTTGTTATGTGTCGGGGAAGAAATCAGAAGCGGTGGGTACTGGTTAAGACACTTTTATTGTTCACTGGTATATTATAATGGTTACAGTGTTAAGTTATTATTTCAAAGACAGGGAGACTACCGCTCCTTCGGTGGTCTGTCGTGATCTGTCCTGGGCGAGCTATCTTCGGAGCTCTGCAAGACCATGTGTGCAAGGGTCAGAGTATCGCACAGGATACGAGAACAATGGCGTTTCATCCCTTGTTCTAATTCTTAGAACTATAGTCGTAAGACAAATGGCAGTGTTCACTTAAACAACAAAAGTATCGCACAGGATACTAGAACAATGGCGTTTCGTCCCTTGCAATCATAAGAACTATTGTCATGAAACAAATGTGTGCGGGGCGGGCCATAACATAGCCTCATTTATTTGGAGTGGTTTTTTAAACGCATAAAAGGACACTACTAGGCAGTTACCGTAGTCACTGTTTCTATAGGCAGCTACACGCGCTGCGACACAACCGACAACCGATTTGTAAGTAACCAATAACCTCATTTTTTTGAGTGTTTTTTTTTAACGCAAAAAAGGACACTACTGGCCAGTTACCGTAGTCCAGTGGTCTCCAACCCTATGTCCGCGGGCACCATGGCGCCCGCCGACCGTTTAACGTGTGCCCGCCGCTGTGCGACCGCGATAAAAAGATATCTAAGTTTACAATAAAATGTCATGGAAAAAAATATATTTAGTAATTAAACGGAGAAATATAAGCGAAAACAATTATATTGTCAGAATTTTCAAAATAATATTTCTTTTAAAAAAATTAATGGTGCCCGCCGCCCGACCGGCATCCTAAAATGTGCTCTTGGGTGCAAAAAGGTTGGGGACCTCTGCCGTAGTCACTGTATAGGCAGCTACACGCGCTGCGACATAACCGACAACCGATTTGTAAGTAGCCAATAGTCTCATTTATTTAAAATGTTTTTTCAAACGCATAAAAGGACACTACTGGCCAGTTACCGTAGTCACTGTATAGACAGCTACACGCGCTGCGACACAACCGACAACCGATTTGTAAGCATCCAATAGCCTCATTTATTTAGAGTGTTTTTTTAAACGCAAAAAGGACACTACTAGCCAGTTACTGTGGTTACTGTATCTATAGGCAGCTATACGTGCTGCGACACAATTAACAGCTGATTAAGCCTTTAATATTTATGTTAAGTATCATTTTATATTTGTACTATAATAGAACGCTTTTAACTAAACCACAACAAACATAAAATAAGATAACGTTATTTGCTAATTACCAAATGATTGACAGTTGAATTGCTACGTGTGTAACCTGCTTTAGCCGTGTAGCAAAGGGGTATTAATAATACAAATTTATTTTATTCGTCTTTTTCACATGTTCAAATCAGCAAAAACGACTGTGCAGAGTTTGAAGAGATAGTTTAACTTATAAATATGATTTTTTTTCTATTTTGAGTAACAATCAATCCAGAGATCATACTGCCACGAAAGAGTTGTATTCAAGAAAACCCTGGCGTTAATTTTTTTACTTACTGAAAAGGCAAGGACATGCTAGAAATATAGTATGCAGAGTTGTAAAACACTGCCCTTTTATTTATGTATATTAGTAAACTTATGCAAATAGGACTGAAGAAAAATTATCAAGTTTTTTATAGTATAACTGTTGGTATATATTTTTATATTTATTCCAGTAAATATAGCGACTACTCCAACACCACTTGCTGTGTGAGCCTCTGGCCGTGGTTCGCCTCCGCAGGGGTTCGGTTCAGGGTTTAGAATAACTAACTATTCTCTGCAGTATGAATAGCGCCGCGGATCGGGTTCGGTTTGATTCCACAGCGGGATCGAATTCCCACCTTAATCAACTTAAATTCGCCTAGAATAAATTATCCAGCCTTTCGCTATCAGGACCGGCTGTTCCCAGGGCTATAGCAGAGCGAATTGCAATATTTATCAACTTAATACGTTGGATATTTATAATATTGCTTTCTATGTAATCAAAGTGGTTGATTCCGTAAGAAATATAATATACCGGTGGCGTGCGGTCCATACAAGCAATAGCGCAATAAAAACTCTAAAAAGTGGAATTTTTACTATTGAAAATTGAGATATATCTAGAATTTAGCTAGTATAAAACGTGCGTTAGTATATATACAAAAGGGTTGTTTAAAATAAGTATTTTGTAAAATTTTATTTTTCCTCGTGCATTTTTGTCATCCAACCCCGGGGAACTGCAATAAATTGTATGTTTCTGATAAATAATTAAATAAATAGACATTTAACAAGTCTCGGAGAGTCAAACCCCCTACACCCCGGTGCGGAGCAATTATGCCGGCTGGATTGATTACAACTTGGTACTGGCTGCGCTGATCCGTCGGCAGGTGAGGATGCGTGCCAGTGAACGAAATTTTCATACAGCTTACCTGTATGTAATGAAAAAAAAATACGAAATCATGCATCGATTTACGAATTACGAAGAAGACGGAAATGGTCGAAAAAATATTCATAAAAATGGTTGTCTCCTAGCCAAAACGCATAATTTATAAAATGGGTACAGTGTTCTTTGATTTCATTTCAGTGGCGTGTGGTGAGACCAAAAATCAAAACAGGCAGTTTTGTTCACTGAAATGACCGTAATAAATCATTCAAATGACTTATGACAAAATAAGTGATGCATCCTAAACGCGTTTTGTTTACATTTTAGAGCAAACAATGCTTTGTTTCTCATACGGACAGCACACCACTGATGCATACATACATTGGTGTTCCCAAGAATCGAGTTGATTTAAACACCGGTTAATCGAGAGCGAGTCCAAAAAGTATACACCACGAGCACAAAAACACAAACAATACGCGGAATCATATTATTTATAGCATTCTACAGTTACCTGGGTGTGAGGTTACCTGGCCGGGCGGTACCGAAATGTACATAAATTGCCGGTTATTTATTTTGTGGCGACGGCCGTACGTGTGTGGAAGTGTGTCGGAGGCGCGTAACGCGATACGCGTAAGCAGACACCTGCTGATGTGCTGAGGTGGCGGGATCGACTCCTCGGGTATCACATCGCATCCTTCGAGAATGTTCCGAATCAAGTCAGAGCTCTGTTTTATTCCGAGGATCAGGAGATCCACGCTGAAAGACAATTTTTTTTAAAATTTAATTTTAAAAAAATAAAATGTTTTGTAATATGTCGTCAGGCAAGCTCAGTACAATGAGACAGCTGCTTTGCAATGTACAGAGGGTTCAATTGATTGTGTGACTCGCAGGGGTATCTGATGTCTACTGAAACGTTATAAATGGTTGCGACACGAGATGGTGATTGTGGCAGGAGCCAGACGATGACAATATTTAAAACAATCTGGTTTTGTTATTAGACTACACAACAAAATTATTTTAAATCCATTTTAGCAGTTTTATATAAAAGGATTGTGGCTGTGAAAAATATTAGTACGTCACATGCTTTTATATATATCTGGTATGCCTGGGCTTAGTTGTATTTATAATAAAAATTATTGCAATTAAAATTATCATTAGCCATAAAAAGACTCATAATGGCACATTTTGCATTATCTATATCAGTGCTTCTCAAAGTGGTCCCTACGGACCCCAGGGGGTCCTTAGAAAATTAGAATCGATTTGGGGGTCCCTGAACAACGTCAGGGAGTCCGCGCAAGGTTTAACATAAAATAAAAAAAATTGTGACACATTTTTATTGATATGGAAGTCAAAATAAATAACAATTAATACATTATTAGCGATTTTTACGTCATAAGTAAAATATAAATATAGACAGGTGCATAAAATACAAGTAATAACAGGCATCGCGGTGAGTGAATTTATGTAGTTTTTCACCCAGGGTCCGTAGGCAAGTTTTGACTATGAAAGGGGGTCCATGGGCAAGTTTTGACTATGAAAGAGGGTCCGTAGGCAAGTTTTGACTATGAAAAGGGGTCCGTGGGCCAAAAGGGTTTGAGAGCCACTGATCTATATGAACCGCATGCTAAAAAATGAATTATTACATTTTAAATTAATTTACAAATGAAGAAGCACGAAAGAGTAAAAAAAACAATCGGATATAAAAATGACTATGAAATATTAATATTATTGATACGATTAAGTACATTTTTTTAAATATTGAAATTAATTAAAGAAACTCTCAGAAAAATATCATCGTGACGTGTAGAATTCGAACCCACATACCCAAGCTTACATGGCCGGTGCATTCTCAATTATACTAACGAGTCACTGGTACTTAGCGAGAACTTTTGACAATCATATCCTATAAGTGAACCAACGTACTTATTATGCCAATCAAATATTGATTGTGTGAGAGTTTCTTTAATCATTTTTCAATATTTGAAAAAATGTACTTAATCATATCAATCAATAAAACCTGTATAGGAAAAATCGCACTTACTGTGAGACGGTCTACACAAAAATCAATAATATATTTATATTATTGGTTGAATTGGTTAGAAGTCACTGTGGGAGAAGCAACGTTTTATTGCCTGCGTGAACCGCATGCCACTGAAATGCACAGTGTAAGCAATCATCCCTCAGGTTAATTACCTGAAATATTATTTCAGCAGGATGTCCGTCCATCTAGCAGCGGACGTGGCGTCTGTCGCACAGCCGCTATTTTTAAAGTCAACTTCAAAGCTTTCTTTAGCTGACAAGATCAATGGGTTTGTGTGTCGCGTGGCCAACAATACGCCTCCCAGCCAATTCGTATTAATAAAAAAAACCTTTCAAAATAAACCTACTAGAAAAAATTATAATAAATACCGCGAAAACAAACAGGTCCGATTTTTCAACGACTTAAAAAAAATCATCGACCATGGTTTGCGACAACAAAGACAGATTATAAATGAGCTATTAATTAAAGCCCTGAGATATTAAGCAGAGATTTGTTAGTAAAATACTATTGACTGCCAAATAATTTAAATGCAACAAGGCAATTGTACATATCGTAATATTTAGCTATACCATTTTTCATTATGCCTATTTGTAGTAAGATTCCTTGTGGCAGTGTTAGACTTGTCACATCTACAGCACTCGCTCTATCGTATTTGGGATCATAATAGTAAACAGGGGAAAGGGTTAAATCATTATTAGCACATGTTTTATGTCTCATATTCAATTTAATGAAAATTGAATGCAAGCATTACACACTTTCATTTTCATTTATGTTTTTAGTTAACGTATTAAAAATATAACTTTTCATAAAAAAAAAATTTCTGAAATATATAAAACTTACACGTTGCGCAGAAGTGGATGATCTCGTGTTTTTTTTTAAATACCATGTCTCTCATTTAAACCCTTTTAAGTTTTATTTAGAAATAAACGTTAAATGTAAATAATATTAGATGTATTATATATTATATATAAATATTATTTATCGTTGTAAATTGCGAATCCCCAAGGTTAAAGCACATGCGTGAATGAAATGCGATACTTTTCAGGGCTCCCTTCGCCCGACATTGAGCTTTCGGAGTTGACGGCGCAAAGCTCACATTGCCGTGTCATTCCAGTGCTTTCGGTTAATTTTAACTCTATCCGCCCGTACATTTTAATATGACCCGTGTGCCCCGGTTAAAAGTGATATTATTTTGTATTGTAATCGATCCTCCACGAAAGACTATATTCGATGTCAGATGATATCGCCCGAATCGCCTGTAATTCGTTTTGTTTTGAACAGCTTATGTTACGGAGCTCCGATGCTCAAATGTAAATTATAAAGTTTTCCCGTATTAATTGAACATTTTTGTAGTTATTTTGATAAACTCTTCTATTGTACTACATAAAGTCATATCATTACCCCCCTGATTGTCTAAAGCCAGCTATACACGCTTCGACACAACTTGCGACCGATTTGCAATCAACCAATGGCGTCCCCATACTTTGGGAGTTTTTTGGCTATGTGAATTAAAACACAGTTAAAAATTATACAAAAAAACTAGCTGCTAAACATTGATAACGGATAATCGAATATTCTATCTGAAATCAAACATAATCATAAAAATATTTTGCAAAATGACAAGTAGTCAAAATCGATTATTTTCATAAATAATTGGTCTACATTAACCGTTAAACGAATAAAGGTTTATAATCTGGATACGTTTTTGAAATCAATTATAAAAATATCAGCCAATAGCGTCCCTATATTTTGAGTTTTGCTTAAGTGAGCAACGCAAAGTAGGACGCTTTAGGATAATCGCATGGCAGAAAGCTATAAAATCGAATCGATAAAAAAATTAATTCAAGCCGATCGCGCCCATCACTAGCCGCGGTACGAAACAACGAAATGGCGATGGATATCCCTAAACGATATCGGGTTTCACATTTCATATTTCTATAATTAATAGTAAGACCGAGGCGTTTTGTTTTAGCAATTAACTGGGATGTCAATGTCGCGGGCCACGCCGCGAGTAACGCGACCCGGCCTGGGGTGTTTTTTTACAATTCTGCCAAAGGATGGAAAACCTAAACGTCGTGGGATTTTTTTTTACTGTGACGTGTGAAATATGATACTCGAGTAAAGCGCCTATTTTTGATCTGTTGATGTTTTTGCGTTGGTTTCCGTTTTGTGGAATGAGGTGCCTCTCCTCGTAGTGGCCATTTCACTGAATATTTGTATGTGCATGGTTTTTTTTAGTGTAGTGGGTTCTGTCCAACAGCACTATTATACAATCCTTTGACATTCAGCTGCAGAAACAACAGCAGAAGTCCCCTCCCCTCTACAAGGCACTTCCAGAACATATCCTTGCACAAGTCCACTACTCCATTTCAGATCATTTTCAGACGGTAATACGATCGTTGGAGTTTGTCCAGGAAAGAATTACGTGGATGCGGAATTTACGCCGGTGATTGGAACTCTGGAGTGCAGCCGAATTAATAAAGATATATAATCAGTGAGATGGTCATCAACTTTCTCTGAGAAAAGGCACCTGAAGAAGAAAGAATAAATTCTGATAAAAAATATACAATTTTGTGCAAAGGGTACGTGAGAAATCCTATTAGAAAAATCTATTAATGTATTATATCCTTGTATTAGCTCATTTATCATTATATTTGCATGAAATGTCAATAAATTCGGTATAGTATAACAGTCAGAACAATAGCGGGTTCTATTGTGTACGTATAGTATCAAATAGCTCTTCACTTACTAAGCAGGAAGGAAAAGGTTTTTATGATGCTTAGAAAATTTAAAAATAATTATATATTATTGATTTCGAAAAAGTAAAAAAAAATAGGTAACAAATTACGAGTATCTACAGATTGAAAAATAATTAAAGTTCATGGCTTTGTTTCACATCTATAGGGATGTAAAAGGTTTTAAATAACCTGATAAGCTAGTCAATACTTACATGCATGTTGCTTCACAAGGGATGATATCTGAAAAGAAAAAAAAAAAGATTATTCAAAATATATTTTTTTTTAATATGAACAAAACAGTTATAAATATATAATACACGTAAGCCAATTGACTCATCTAAGCGACTTAAAGTAAAGTAATGCTAGAGATCAAGCTCAAACTTTAATTCTTAAAAATCCTTTTGTCTAGACACAGTAACTACAGTAACTGGCTGGTTAAATAAATAATTCAAAAGAGTTGCAATTGACCAGTAAACTTGTCAATGACAACCGACTAAATTCGGTTGCCAGTTGTGTCGCAGCGTGTGTAGCCAGCTTTGAAGCTTTTTTTCCTAATTAAGTAAATCCGTAACAGTGAGCAGCTTGAATTGAGTGTCCCCTTAATTCGCCCGGTAACTGGATAAGTCACAAATCATGGGCAAAATCAGATTTCAAAAGCTCTCCGAACAATCCTCTTCTTTCATAGCCGCTGGCAGCCCTGGATGCCCGACCATGGAGGATGTGCGCCCATGGAGATGTGCTCTATGGGGTTTTTTTTTATAAATAGTTTCTTACTTGAAATTGTACATTATATCTACTACCAAATAATAAACTGTCAGAACAACGCTAACTCAATACAAAAAATGTTTCAATTTACTTTGATATCATCGGTCAAAACCTACGCGTAAAAAATAGACAGAAACTAAATCTTCAGGTGTACTTTGGCGTTTTAAATTTATGATTCGTTTAAATATATAAAAGTTTTACAATGTTATACATGATCAAATATACGTTAGATCATTTATCCATAATCAGCAGAATAATACATACAATAACAAGTAGTTTAATATTGGTACATAAGAGGTTATCAATTGTAAAAGTATTCAGATTATATTATTTATTTAATAAAATTAATTTTAATAAAAAGCTATAATTGATCGTTAAAAAATAGCTACGGTTTATTGACATTATAATATGATTATTCCTTGCCCTATATTTTAAAATCTTACCTGTGTCCAGGTAGCTAGTTAATAATGATTTCTCTCAGGCGTGTTTGTCATAAACCATATAAACACAAGTTTTAGAGTTTGGACACGTGTAAAAGCTGTTGAATCACAATTATTTTATTAATTTTTCAATACATATGATTCTATTTAAATTTTAAAGATTTAACTACAAGTGTATTTATATCATTTTTTTTTTTAATAAATATGATATAAAGCATAGACATCCAAAATAATTTTGTAATTTTGTATGTATTCAGGCTTTGATAATTATTTATTAAAACGTACAATTTGGTTATGTTTTTATTTAATAATTGAATGTGGAGGATATATCACGGGGCGCGTATCCCCGTAGGTGCATATCGATGGGCAGACTGCACCGGGAGGCAACCCGACACCGCGGAGTCCGCTTACCGCGGCCGCCTCCACACCACCATCGTTTCACGTATTATTCAGTTGGCATTTCTGAAACGCAAGCCCCTCGGCACTGCCAACACGCCGAATAACTAAATCCGGAGCGCACGCTTTTTACGTTTGTTTCTGGCGCGAGATTCATGGAGAAAACCCGTTCTGTTGTACTTACTGCATACTCAATATACCTAGCATGGGTTTTCACTAGTTAGAAAAAATAGTTGAAGGAAGCTCTCAGTTTTATTCGCCTTTCAAAGGCATTGTCAATACATAAGAACGGTTCCTTTTTAGGACAAAAAGTCTTCATTATCTCTTCTGATGCTTCTCCTGTGACCATTTTCTCGAACATATCCCTATCCTAGGCCGTTATTCCGATTTCCAGCGACTGAAACCTCCTCCTTCCGATAGCATGGATTTTCACAAGTTAGAAAAAAATAATTAAAGGAAGCTCTCAGTTTTATTCGCCTTTCAAAGGCATTGTCAATACATAAGAACGATTCCTTTTTAGGATAAAAAGTCTTCATTATCTCTTCTGATGCCTCTCCTGTGACCATTTTCTCTAACATATCCCTATCCTAGGCCGTTATTCTGATTTCCAGCGACTGAAACTTCCTCCTTCCGATAGCATGGATTTTCACAAGTTAGAAAAAAATAATTAAAGGAAGCTCTCAGTTTTATTCGCCTTTCAAAGGCATTGTCAATACATAAGAACGATTCCTTTTTAGGATAAAAAGTCTTCATTATCTCTTCTGATGCCTCTCCTGTGACCATTTTCTCTAACATATCCCTATCCTAGGCCGTTATTCTGATTTCCAGCGACTGAAACTTCCTCCTTCCGATAGCATGGATTTTCACTAGTTAGAAAAAATAATTGAAGGAAGCTCTCAGTTTTATTCGCCTTTCAAAGGCATTGTCAATACATAAGAACGATTTCTTTTTAGGATAAAAAGTCTTCATTATCTCTTCTGATGCCTCTCCTGTGACCATTTTTTCGAACATATCCCTATCCTAGGCCGTTATTCCGATTTCCAGCGACTGAAACTTCCTCCTTCCTAAGCCCCTTTTTTCTTCGATTTTTCCTTTAAAAATCAGCTGGAGGATGCTATATTTATTGTTACGAAAAATGTGGCCCAAATAGGAGACCTTCTGCTACTTTACTAACGTCAGGAGTTCCATTTCTTTGCGCATTCCGTGCAAGACTCTTTCATATGTGACGCGGTCAACCCATGGTATTTTATGAATGATCCTATATAGCCTCAATTCTTCGCATAGTAGCTGTCTTGAGTGTCCAAGCTTCGACTCCATAAATGAGAACTGAGACGACATAGCATTTGGTGAATCTCCAGCGAGATTTCAGATATCATTATCTCAATTTTTTTTTAAATTAATTTAACATAAGTCATAAGAATACAAAAATCATTTTCTTGTACTCTAATAGATTATCTGAAAATAAATGCAACAAGACTGAGGAGAGAATTTTGCTGTATTGTAACCGAGAACATTTAGAAGACACTGGTGTATCTTTATACGCAAAAACATATATTTTCCATGTTAATAATAATGTAATCTAATTTTGCTGGCATTCGATATCGGTTCTGGATACGTAGAATATCCGATATCCTTCATAATATTGATACTAATATGTTATCTCGTATCTGTACGAAATACGCTCTGTTTATTATAATTAATCTGTTACTTGAAATCTTCTACTCTAAAATATCATGTATTCCGACCCAACGACGTTGGAGTAAAGCGATATTTGTTTTCAACTTTATAACATTATACGCCGTTCTATTTTCCCACGCCTTTCTACTTGGTTTCCTACTGTAAATATAAAAAATCTACTATGTTTAATAGAAAATTGATTAGATCTGTAAACTAAAAGCAATCTCTTAACAGTAAAGAATATTGTTGAATTCTTAGAATACAACAAAATAAATATTTAAAAATTATTTCCTGTGTATTAAAAAAATATATATAAATTACTTCTAACCTTTAGGTTCTCATTAAGGTATGATTTCGGCAGTGTAACATAATATTATAATATTTTCTTTACAACTTGTTTCAGTAGTCTTGTTGATTCTTCTCGTGTATTGTCTCTTGGGGGTGATAAATACTACATCTTTACTTTACAGATAGCATTGAAATGAAAACCTGTTTTTTCAGAATCGTTATGTCTGATTATTTCTTTTGATGCAAGTCTTTTCAGTCTGAGATTAAGAAAAAATGACGTTATATGTGCCACTTGTATGCCATATAATATTCCTGAAATTCAGTTTGAGAATACTTTTTGCAGTTCTTAAGATATATTTATGAAACCTTGGATAAGATTATATATTAATGCTAATGCCCGGGGACCCACTACACTATTTTCCCCTTAGAAAACCATGAACACTAGCATCGGTATATGTTCAGTGAAATGGTCGCCAACCTCCTCTTATAAGAGATACTTGATGAAAATGATGGTTAAAATTGTTAAAAGCAGCCAAATGACTAAAAAATTACGAAAAAAAATTTTTGTAATCAAAATATTTATGAATAAAATACTAGGGTGATTTTCAGCATGTTCGTTTTTATTTGTGACCGGTTTCGCCAACCTTTCACGTTGGCATTATCAAACAGAGTGATAACTCTGCCAACGTGAAAGGTTGACGAAACCGGTCACAAATAAAAACGAACATGTGGAAAATCACAAAAAAATATTAAAATGGAATTCCACCAAGCACTCTCTGTCTAAAATATTGAGTTTGCAATCGTCTCGCTTTTTCAGGACTTCTTCGGGCAGCAGCCTGAAAAAGCTTTTGAAATGCTAAAGCTGGCTATTTATTTTGAAATGTCCGGCAAAAACTTAAGTTACGAGGCTGTAGCCTGATCTTCCGTTGTCTTGATCAGAGTTTTCACTCTGTTTGATAATGCCAACGTGAAAGGTTGGCAAAACCGGTCATAAATAAAAACGAACATGTGGAAAATCACTCAAGTATTTTGACAGAGAGTACTCTCTGTCAAAAATATTGAGTTTGCAATCGTGACGCTTTTTCAGGACTTCTTCAGGCAGCAGCCTGAAAAAGCTTTCGAAATGCTAAAGCTGGCTATTTATTTTGAAATGTCCGGCAAAAACTTAAGTTACGAGGCTATAGCCTGATCTTCCGTTGTCTTGATCAGAGTTTTCACTCTGTTTGATAATGCCAACGTGAAAGGTTGGCAAAACCGGTCAGAAATAAAAACGAACATGTGGAAAATTCACACAAGTATTTTATTCAAAAAAATATTAAAATGGAATTCCACCAAGTACTCTCTGTCAAAAATATTGAGTTTGCAATCGTCTCGAATTCCACCAAGTACTCTCTTTCAAAAATATTGAGTCTGCAATCGTCTCGCTTTTTCAGGACTTCTTCAGGCAGCAGCCTAAAAAGCTTTCGAAATGCTAAACCTGACTATTTGTTTTGAAATGTCCGGCAAAAACTTAAGTTACGAGGCTGTAGCCTGATCTTCCGTTGTCATGGAGCCCCGCGTCACCCGACACCCAGCCGCGTCACCGATATCTGCCGGCCATCTCCCGCGCGGCGCACCGCCCGGCGCCTAATGCAGGGGCTGTTTGCTCGCGGCCGTAACGCGATCCCCCGGGCGAGAGGTCCGCCGACACCCCCTGCCACCACTGCCTGCCCCCACTGCCTGCCCCCTACCTGCCCCCTACCTGGGACCCCTATCTGCGAATCAACAGTCGCGTGCAGACCCGCTTCGCCGGCGAGACGGCATCTCATAACGCATTCTACACGCCGATCTCGCATCGTCAGACCCTACGTCTCTCTGAACTCTGCGCAATGATACGAACCGATGTTACATTCTCACACTTGGGTCAGTCTTATAATAAACATGACTAGGCACATTTTTTCACACATTGAAAATGATTTAAAGAAACTCTAAGAAAAATATCATCGTGACTTGTGTAGGATTCCAACCTACATCTCCAAGCTTACGTGGCAGGTGCACTGACTCTTGTGCTAACGAGCCACTGCCAAATCACTAAATATTGAATAGCCTGAGCACATAGGTTGGCATGTAGATTATGATTGTTAAAAATTCTCGATTAATTACAGTAGCTCGTTAGCACAAGTTACATTCTCACACTTGGATCAGTCTTATAATACACATGGTTAGGCACATTTTTTCACACATTGAAAATGATTTTAAGGTTCAAATCCCACAAAAATCACGATTATACTTTTCTGAGAATTTCTTTAATCATCTTCTATGTGTGAACTAATGTGCCTAATTATATTAGTAATCATAATATACATGCGAACCAATCTGCCCAGGCCATTCAATATTTAGTGATTTGGCAGTGGTTCGTTAGTACAAGGGTCAGTGCACCAGCCATGTAAGCTTAGAGATGTAGGTTCGAATCCTACACAAGTCACGGTGATATTTTTATGAGATCTTCATTAAATCATTTTCAATGTGTGAAAAAATGTGCCTAATCATATTAATAAGTAATATAAACCTGTATAGGTAATTAAAACGCACTTGATTGACGTTCAATCCACAAAATAGACATGCATTATAATAAACACACTACAAACCAGACGTGTCTTTCACTCAGATATTTTACAAGTGCGACGAGGATACAAACGGCATAGGAGAAGTGCATTAATTACATTTTTTTTACTAAGGAAATGCGAGTAAAAGGAAGTCATGTCGGTGGGAAAGATGAGCGAGTTCGAGGAGAGTGGCAGAGCGTGGTCATCGTATGTTGACAGACTAGAAATGTACTTTATAGTGAACAGGGTCAAGGACGAGTTAAACTTACCTACGTTTATTGCGGTCATAGGAGACAGATCGTACGAATTACTAGTAAATCTGGCGAGCCCGAAAAAGCCGTCTGCGTTGACGTATGAAGCCGCGGTGGAGCTATTGAGTGAGCATCTACAACCTTCACCCTCAGTACTGGCCGAAAGGTACAGATTCCGACAATACAGAAAGGCAAACGATGAGTAGATCGCTGTTTTTGTAGTGTGTTTATTATAAGACTGGCCCAAGTTGTAGCTTCTATAGGTGTAGGATGTAAAAATATAGAAATAAAGACAAATAAAAATGATGAGTATTATTTATAAGAAACTACTGGAGACGGTATCAAATAATACATTTTACACGCATTCTCACATCATCACACCCTACGTCTCTATGAACTCGGGTTATGGCTTCTATGGTCGCCATGATTCGTATGTAATAATATAGAAACAAAGACAAATAAAAATGATGAGTATTACAAGGAACTACTGGGTACAAGTTTATTAGAAAGACATAATACGAATTGCAGAGAATAAGCCTATATACGTTAAAAATGCGTATGTCATTGGATAAACAGAGAGAAATAAAACTTAAACGAAAATCTCGCAATGTTTATCAATTATTCTAGAGGAATTTTTGCAGTATTCCGTTTTTTCAATACAATATATTTTTCTAATAAAGATGATTACACATCTCTTGGTGTTTTGTCCTGAATCTTCAATGAAATCTAGAAGAAACATTACTTAAAGCATGAGTCGTTTTTAGTGTTTATTGCACCTTATATTAGCACTTAATTTAAAGTGTAGGTTTATAAAACAGTGCAAGCGACTGTTCTAAATGCATATTAATGTTTAGTAAATGGAAATTAATACTGAAGCTTTTAATTTTTCACTGTATATCGAAGGTTGTAAAAGCTCCGTCGTTTGTAAACCGCCCTCGCTGCCGGCTGTGTCGAGTTACAATGTTTGCGCATTTAAACTCCATTATTGTGTAGAAACTATACCTTCCACGTAATAAGTAACCACCCACTGTAGCTGGCTGGGTACTCCGGCTGTACCTGGCCTAGACTACATTAGAGCTAACAAGACACCTCCGCGTGTATACCGCGCAAGACACATTAGCGAATGTTTGCAACATCCGTTTGGTGTAGAGACCCTCTGCCTGATGGACGACAAGATCAATATATTCCTGCTTGGAGAGAAAAAAAAATAACGCTTATTTTGTGGTTCATATCAAATTAAATCAACACGACAAAATTGAAACTGGAAACTCAAACCAATCAGGAACATACTATCTTAAATAATTACAATAAAAACAATACAGCTGTGCCACTTTCATTAGATACGCAAGTGAAACATATTGCCAGTTTTTAATCTATTCTATAACTTTCTCAGTGGTTTAGTATTGTATACAATCTCAGTACAGTATCGTGTCATTTTACAGAGGGGGGCATAGAAGAAATCGAAACATGTTTCAAATGTAATTAAACAAATAGCTGTGCATTAAAATAAAAAAAAGAGTTCGTAAAATTGGTTATTATCATTTTTCTTAGTTTTTCAGCGATTTGCTGATTATTTTTTTTATAAAATTAGAGAATAGGTATAGTTGATTCGCGAAAAGGACTTCATAAATGTTTACAATATTACGGTTTTCTTAAATACGCTTTAACACATATACTGCCTATTGAAAAATGCCTGTAAAGCTTATATAGCACTAGCACCTTTGTCCTTTACCGTATTATTTATAAACTGAATATAATTTTAAAGATAAGCACCCAGCGTTATTGACCCACTGAGTAACTGTACATTCACATTGAACATCGAACTATTTCCCAAAATACAATGTAACTGATACCATTCCACGCTAAATGCAGCCGGCGCAGTGGCTCCCAACACGCTGGGCCGGGGGCGTTTGTTGCACATTTTAAAACAAAAACCTTGTTTTTAGAAAAGTCAGTTACTAGCGCCAAAACACGTAGAAAATCATAAACATAAAAGCAGAGTATGATTATAAGTGTTTCAGATGGGCAAGGCCATCCGCATCGCGAAAGACGTCACCCACCGGGTTTTGCAAAACCAGCGTAACAAATAGGCACTCCTCCAAGAGATGCGATGCTCAAATAAATAATAAACCAGTAAAGAGTTTCGCGGGGGCGAATCGGTGCAGTTTAGTGGAGTTCGCGAGAGACGGTGGAGCTGGAAATCGTGGCGATGCGGTCCTCGGCGCGATGCGCGGTGCTAGGGGGCCGGTGGGTGGCGCTGGGTAAGAGGAGCCGGGGCGTTCCTGCTAATAAGCAGGCAAACATGACTAATGGATTGATCCGGTGTCGCTGGCGGTGTCGGGTCGCTGGCGGTGCTGGGTGACTGCAGCCGGCGCCGCCGCCCATACAGGTGACTCGCGCGACGCCAACCGCCGACCCGACAAGCCAAAAACCTGTATATATTATACTAATATGATTAGGCACATTAGTTCATACATAGAAGATGACTTAAAGAAACTCTCAGAAAAATTTGGGTGGGATTTGAACCCATATCCCCTGGCTTACATGGCCGGTGTACTAACCCTTGTACTAACGAATCACTTTCGTTTATCGATAATTTTTAACAATTATACTCTACATATGAACCAACGTGCCCAGGCCAACCAATATTTAGTGATTTGCAAGCACTGGACTTTTTGAACAAAGTAACAAGTGTAGCGATTTTAGTCCCATCTGGATATTATTTTTAAAATCTATTAATTTAGCCAAGACGCGCACCATCATATACACATGTGTATTTTTTTATTGAACGTCAATCAGATGCGTATTTATTACCCATTACGGGTTTATTATATTATTACTAATTTGATATATTACAATGCTTTTTACAAACGAGCGCATAAGTGTATTTTACACATATTTTTTCCTACACAAACTCCATTACTAAAATAAAGAAATCCACTACGCTACCGTCTAAGCCACACGATGTAAACCCCACAACCGGCGCTAGGACCATGGGACAGCTACATACCGTATTGTAAGCATATCCCCAAAAAACAATGTATATTAAATCAAAAAAATCTTGAAATTATTTTTTTTTCAAACGTGCACAATACGCGTTATATTCGTACAATTTTTTACTACATGTGTAAGAAGCTTAAAATCCTTTACAAATTCTGTGGAATGCTCAGAGAAGCTGCTTACTGATCATCCTATTTAGTATTCAAGAGGAGGGATATAAATACAATACACGATAATACAACAATTTAGTATAATTTTAATCACGTCTTGCATGTCCAAAAACAAGGAATATTGTACGAATTATCGTAAATACATATTTTTTAAATTATATTTTGACTTAATTGTGGTTATTTTTATTTGAATAAAACCGGAGCCGCATTTATATATCGGGGAATGAACGGTAACGATCTGCATTAAAAATGTTAAAATGTTCGAAACCTTACGCGAGTCACACTGTAGAGTAAATGCTGTCTTTATACAAACTATGAAAGAACTTTTCCTGCACTGCCTCCCGCTGAAATAAATATGCTGTCAGTGTGGAAATGTCACATGATAACCTCGAGTGCGCATATAACAATCATAAAAAAAAACTTTCATCAATAGTATCACAATACATTTCAATTAACTCACAGGGAAATATTATTATTTATCAAAACCTGATGGAAATTCATTTTTTGCTAAAAAATATTTATTATATATAATGGTTGGTTATCAAGAACGGTTACGAGTAGGATATGAAAATATTTTTCAATGTTATACTTACTACACATATAATAGATATTAATATTTTCAAAGGTTTTAACAGCCGTTTGTTATGTGTGAATTTTTTATTTAAAGATGTGATCAAATATATTTATATATATATTGTATATACTCATATAACTTGTTTTTATCAAAATAGTTCGTAAAATGACTATGCGGAAAGTTAACAAAACCCCCCGAAGCCTAATTTGATTAAAATATCAATTACAAAATAATAAAACGTTACGGGGCTTAATTAATTTCTAGACTTTTCCATTTTGCGACGACGTGTCCGGCGGGTCCGCGCGAGGGAGGGGGTGGGGGTGGGGGTTGAGGGAGGGGGTTGGGGGTGGGGATGGGGGTGGGGGTAGGGGTAGGGGTGGGGGTTGGGGTGGGGGTGGCAGCGGCGGACAGGGACGCGGCGAGCGGCTCCGGTGACAAAGCCCGATACCCAATACCGCGTATTATTAAAACATCACATCTTTGTGTGCCGCGTCTTGCGGGCCACCCTGTATATGTGCCAACTACCGCCGCCGCCTCTGCCGGGCTGCCTTTTCTCAAATACATAATTAATTAGTAAAAAAAAATTAAATCAAAATATTGTCTATACGCTAATTTTAATAAACAACCAACTTGGAGGATAGGAGAACTTTTACTTGTGGGCGCTTTTGCGAAAAACTGCCATCCGAAAAAATTACTCCTTAACTAGCATTCGATGAAATAAAATAATGATTTACTTTGGACGGTCTATGCTATTAAACAGAAAGTACTCGGTGTTCACAAGATAACGTAGAACCGCTAGAAAAGCTTGTTTTAATAAAAAAAAATAACCTCGTAAATAACTTGATAATACACGGATTTCAGATCTACTCACTATAATGCTCTGAATAGCAAGATGTGTTTGGGGGTTAATTAGTTATAAACGATACATTTATCAAGCAGTACAGAAAACTCAAAATTTCAAGAGATCGTGTAAAAGGAAATCCGCGTAAAAAGAGGTATCATTTATATAATATTTTTTGCTTAAATATGCTCATTTTTAGGTCAGCTCAAGAACCACCGGTTCCGCCATCGGTGTACGGTTTATTTTTATTAAAACGATGCGCAAATATCGGGTTGTGTTATCCCGTTTAATTAGGGGATAGTTTTTGCGTTCGCTCCTCCGTGGAGTCCCTTGGGAACGTGAGATCAACCCGACGGAAAGGTTTTAGATAAAATGAATAAGAGGTGAAAGATCACCCCGTGGACTGTTGGTGAAATTATACGCTTGAAGCTCAAAATCGACGGCGTTTGATACTGATATGTCTGCCAATGTAGAAAATATATTAGATTCTAAGTTTTATTATGTTGCCAATGGGGAAGTTTATTATGTTATTAATTAATGAGGAAACTAACCGGCTTGAGTATATTTCCCGGTGATTTTTAAAATCAGGGGATAAATTGTGAAGATTCAAAGCAGCGCCGTGGTTGTTGGCTTAAATTAAGGTTTTATTTTTGTTTTAATTTTTTTTAAATAATAAGTAATGAAAATATGAATATTAAATGTTATAAATGCTTTCGTTTTTATATTTACGGTATTTCATGTCATTAATTTGTATTGGATAATCATATTTTTATTAAGCACAAATTTTTTTGATTTCATCTTTTTTACATTATCCGTTGACCTTTTTTTTAATCTATAAATTTTTTTTTTAAAAGAACTGCTTGTTTTTTTTTTTATTTGGTTAATGTTATGTGATAAAAATTATGAAGCATTAGTTATAACGATAGATATAATTTTTAACAAAAAATACTTGATTAAATAATACAAAAAAATATATATTTCTACGATACACTGATTTAATTTGTAATACTGTATATTTAAATGACAAATTTGAATAGCCAACGAGTAAGAAGACTACAACCATCATTTCTGAAGAAGACCTTAAATAGTGAAATCTCAGCCAATCGGCTATTCATAATTGTTGTTTCATGTAGTACTACAAATCAAACCAATTTGATCTCGCGGAGCATGCTTAACGCGTGTTTTTCTGATATCGAATGCTAATGTTGTTTTCTTTTGAGTCCCGATTCCACGTGCCAGGCATAAATAGTCTTTATGTACCGAGTCAGTGAGGGTCATACTCCAGGAATAGCCCGCTCTGTAATGATGCAGGGACCGCACGGGGCGACTATCTTGGGAGACCAGAGCCCAGACAAATGGCAACACTTTGTACGGCAGATTAATACTGTGCTAGTAACGCGTCCGCTGTCAACTCAGGGGACACACTGAAAAATACTGCATAAAATAATAAGCAAAGCTACTGTTGAATATCTAACTAATACTGCATAAATTATAAAATAATAAAAGGATCGGTAATGGAGTAGTGGACTTGTATTGGTTGTGGAGGGACGTGCTCTGGAAGTACTTTGTCGAGGTGATATTATTTCTGTAGCTTGCTGCAGAAAGAGTTTCAGATCTAAACGCCAGAGCTTTGTAAGGAAAGGATTATATAATAATGCTATTAAGCAGCAGCAATATAAAACTGCAGTGTAGAAAGACCCGAGGACCCACTACATTATTTTCCCCTTGACCATGAACACTGGTTCAGCATGAGTGAAATGCTCGCCAGCTAAATTTTTGTTGGATATCACAAAATTAACTGTTTCTTTAGATCATAGGTTCCCAAACTATTTTGTACCGTAGACCCCTTGTCGAGTTTTCCTGTTTTTCGTAGACCCACTGCCTTGCTAATATTGAATTTTTACAAATTCATAAACTTCAAACATATTTTTGACATCTTATATAGAACAACTCACTTTCATATGGATTTAATACATGTAAAGTTAATTGTACCTTTATTAATTAAAAACACACAACATTAAGAAAATCTATATTTTTGACAGAGAGTACTTGGTGGAATTCCATTTTAATATCTTAAATAGAATAAAATACTTGAAATGCCAACGTGAAAGGTTGGCATTATAACGATTCCGATTCGTCACATAGTACATAGGTACAATCTGTGTTCGGTGCATTATGACATTTACGGAATGCCTAAATTTTGGTGATGACCTGCTTAAATGGGATCCACTCTCGTAGACCCCCATTTACAGTTCGTGGACCCCTAATTTAATTTTTCGATATTGATCGACCTCTTGCAGGGCAAAATCGACCCCTAGGGGTCGATATGAACCACTTTGGAAACTAGTGGTCTAGAAGGACACCCTTTAAAAAAACCACGAACACTGGTTCAGCATGAGCATATGCTCAGTGAAATGGTCCTCTGAGGAGAGGCACTTTATGAAGAAGTTGTTTGCGAGAATTTTATTTTAAACTATTTGAGAGTGCCCAAATTTTGTATTCATATTTTATTTTATAGTATCTCCCATATTTAACTTTTGTTGTATCTTCACTTTTATGGGTAATATAGGGCTGTGCAACCTTCATTATCAAATGGGACATATGTTATTTCTTTTATATTAAAATAAAATAAATGTAAAAACAACCAAACGGCTAGCGAGACTACTAAAACTTGACAATGATACATCTAAGTAGTATCATTGTCAAGTTAACTGTTCACGGACCCCCAGTTTAATTATTCGCTGTCATCGACTGTATATTGACCACTTTGGGAACCAGTGTTTTAGACTCATCAGATTTTCCGTTTAAAGCGAGTAAAACATCCGCGGTATGGAATACGAGCGATACTGACTCGAGTGTCACGTCTGTTGCAGGAGTTTGCGGAGACGGCGATGAACGAGCTGCTGGGGTGGTACGGATACGCAGGGCGAGCCCGAGGGGGGCGCGTCCCCAGGGGGGCCGAGGGTGGCCATGGGGGTTCCCCGCCGCGCCCCCCGCGAGCCAGCCCCCCGCGCCAGGAGGAGCCAGGTGAGCACCGAACCCAGAACACTAGCCACAACACCCTCACCTCAACTACAAGACATACTCACATGACCAAACAAACGTCTAAAATCATACCTAGAGAAAAGCGCCAATAGATTAAATCATGGGTGGCCAAACCGCGGCCCGTGGCGTTTTTATGCATATGCAAAATATATACAGTGTGTCCAAAGAGAGTATCGGGTATTTGTTAGTTCAGTAAAACAAAAACTACTAGTAATCAAGTATTTTTTTTATTGTTGATTATACGAATACAAAATGGAAAATTATTTCAAAAAGATGATGTTATCCAAATGGTGATCTGATGTTTTGTTTCAATTCCGTTAGGTTCGTCGGATTATTCTCATAAACCCTACTTTTAAGGTATGCAAGAAGGCTTATTTGGGAACAATTCGTTAAAAGCTTCAATTTATTGATTGGATGTATGGCAACTTGTTGGAACCACGTTCTTGAGTTGAAACCTTGAAACTCCTGCAACTCTGGGCCCAAAGATTTTTGCAGCATATCTCAATAACGGTCACTATTCACATTTACCCGATACTCTTTTTGGACATCCTATATATGCATATTTTTTACAAAACATATTTGGACAAGGAGAAATATCCTGCATTATACAAACATCTTCTATCGATGATTTCGCTATTTGGAAACACTTACTCGTGTGAACACTTTTTTACTCGAATGAAGCATATTAAATCTCATATGAGAAAACGAATTACTGACGAGTATTTGGAAAACTGTTTGCGTGTAGCAACAACATCAATCGCTATCAACATTGATGCACTTTTTTCTAACAAAAAAATCAGACGTCTCACTAAAATTTATTATATTTTGTTGTTGTATCTTCTTCAAAAACACAATATTTCTTGCTTGCTTTGTATATTAAATGAAATTTTGTTGTACGGCCCGGTAGGAAATCTCAATTCCTTAATCTGGCCCGGCTGGTGAAAAAGGTTGACCATCCATGGACAAAATAAAATTTACTGCTTCTCAAATCATTATGAATAATTGGTTCGTATATAAATATTATAACAACCGAACAAATTGCAATTATTTTAATCTATATATTAGGGTGTCCCTTAAAATTCAAGTTCAATATTTTTTTACGCGTACCTTCTTAAAAGTTTAGTAATAATCCTATATTGTCTAGAAAAAAATATTAGTTCGATTTATAAACGGTAACCCGTGCCGACTTGCGATTTTAACTTGTCCATACAAGTTGCGTAAGTACTGCGCTGTGACTTGTAACTGCATGTTTTATTTGTCATTTCATACGTGATTTTTGAGATTAGTAGTGCTCCATTGTTTAGTGCGTTAACATGTCGGTGGAATTACGGAGTGATAAACAAAATAATTTCCTTATCGGTTTGCCTAGATATCAAATAAATGGTGCAAAATTACCATCTAATCGACAAATTCCCTCGGTCCTATTTTACAATATTCGCGAGGTTAAACTGATTGATAGTGAAAGTGCAAATCTTGTGATTAGGGAGTGCATCATATATTGGGAAAAAGCAAGAATTCCAACAAGGGCATATCCTAACTGCGTGAAGAAACTTGTTGATTTATATCATGTTTGGAGAGAGTTGCAAAAAAAATTGTAAGAAAACTCAGGTTACGTTCAAGAGCCGTGAGAACAATTTCAAAATTGATCTTGATAATTTGTTTGATATTGCACATGCTGATGCTTTTGAGAGAATGAAAATAGAGTAAGATAAATTATTTTTAATGAAACAGAGAGAGCCAGATCGACCAGGATGCTTAGGTGGTGTTGATAAAAAATTGTCGGAAAAAGAAGATAGATCTAAACAACGACGATTGGAAGAAGAGGAAAGGGTTGTAAGACAAAGATAACCACTAGCTGCTGAAACTAGAAAATCAAGGGCAGAAGCAATAAAATCTGACTTCTTTGGAAGTAATGTACCCGACGTAGTCACAGTCCATTGGGATGGAAAACTATTACTCGGGTTAGATGTACGAAGTTCTAAAGAAGAACGCTTGCCAGTTATTGCTTCGTTTGACGATAAGGAACAGCTTCTTGCAGTGCCGAAACTAGAACATTCTTCTGAAAAACATCAAGCTAAGGCTGTCTCAACAGCTCTCTTTGACTAGAACCTTCACGATAAAGTACAAATAATGTGCTGCGACACAACAGCTTTCAATACTGGCCGTTTCAATGGAGCTTGTGCTATTTTGGAGAAACTTTAGGAAGAGAATTGCTGCTTTTCGCCTGTCGTCATCATGTTTATGAATTGGTCCTAAAAGCTGTCTTTGAAAGCAAAATTAAGCAAATTACTAGTAGCCCAGATATTCCAATGTTTAAAAAGTTCAGAGAAAATTGGAAAAACATCGACGCTAGTAACATTGAACCATCTCTTAATTTCGTAAAACAACGTGTTGCCGAGACAGACATTCAAGCTTTGTTAATATTTTATAAGGCAGAATTAGACAAAGGTTATGTAAGAGATGACTACCACAAATTGATCGAACTGTGCGTAATATTTTTGGGAGGAGACACAGAGGAAAAATTAAAACTAAGGCCCCCCGGAGCAATGCATCAGGCTCGCTGGATGGCGAGAGCGATCTATTCTTTAAAAATATGTTCACTTCAGTCACAATGCAGAATAACTGCGAAGGACAAAAAGGCTCTACAAGATGTTTGCTTATTTGTCGTGGTGTTGTATGTTAAACCTTGGCTCGAATGTACAGTGGCGATCAAAGCACCTAACCAAGATTTGCGCTTCTTGAAGATGTTAAAAGAGTACGAAAAAGTTGACGCAACAATTTCTAATGCTTCTATAAGCAAGTTTAGCCATCACTTGTGGTATTTATGTGAAGAGACAGTTATTCTATCACTGTTTGATGATGAAGTTGATAACCAAACTAAAAAGAAAATGATTGCCAACTTCAACCGGGACAAAACCTCAGATTTTAGCAAACGCTATGACCCGTCAAAGGAAGAACTGCCCCAAAGGTTGTTTGGTAAGTTTAATTGACTTTTTGTGATATATTTAAATTGTTGTAGATTTATTTGTTATTTATCTTATTTTCCTTTTTTTTCCAGGCAAAACACTGGATAATTTCGTATCGGAAAAGAGCAAACAATTTTTATCACGACTGCAGATCGACGACAGTTTTCTAAAGGAAGATGTATCTTCCTGGAATAATAATGCTGCTTTTCTGGAAGCTAAAAGAAAAATAAGTTATTTGAGAGTTGTGAATGATACTGCTGAAAGGGCTGTTAAAATGATGCAAGATTTTAACGGACTTATCACGGCTGAAGAAGAACAAAAACAGTTCTTGCTGCGCTGTGTCCAGGAACATAGAAAATTGTATCCGGACTGTAAAAAAACAACTCTAAAAAAAAGTTACCCTGGCTGATTGTTATTACTTTATGTTTTTGATTAAAGATTAATGTTCATCTAATTGAATTTTTACTATTATTTACTTAATTTATTGCATTTATATTGATTTTATACCAGACCGAAATATCAAGACAAAACACGTTTTTTACTAAACTTTGAAGCTCGGTCGGCACTGGTTGCAATTATGCTAGAAAGATGAAATTTTATATTTAAGACTCTTATAGCATTACTAAAAAAAGTAGAGGGTACCCATTTCGAAATTTGAAAAAAAAAATTTTTTGGTCATATAAGGGACACCTTACTATATATACTTATAATAATTTAACGTAAAGTATTGAGTCATTGTATTTATTATTCATCAAATGCCTCTCCTCAGAGGAGGTTGGCGATCATTTCACTGAGCATATACTCGTGCTGAGCTAGTGTTTTCTAAAGGGAAAATAGTGTAGTAGCTCATCGGGTACGTTATTGTAAATAATATTAAAAATGTATATATATAAATAGTAACATATACCGCTACTAGATAATGTTGTATACTATTATCCGTGAGCTATTTAATTAAAAAAATACGCATAATTTTGAATAAGTGCCTTTGTGAAGATTTCCGTTGCATGATTGTTATCCTGTCGGGGTGTATGGAGAGTTTCCGAGAATTTCAATAAACTATCAAAACAGCCCTACTCTAATCAACCCCTCCAAAGCTCCAAGTCACCATCACAGCCTGTGTTCTCAGAAACGTGACGCGAGAATGTGACCCTACACAAAAATAGTAACCTAACAACTTTACCTGCGCAGAGCTACTGGATCCACAGGCAGACTACTTTGCTATTCAAAATCACAAATAACACATGTGAATAGCCAAATGGCTAGACGATTACGATTTTTTTTTTTTTTAATATAAGCGCTTTCGCTTATGAAACATCCTTTGTCTAGCAACTGAGTCTTTGAGGACTGAACTGTACTTGATTTTTTTTACCAATTTTTAAAAATATATAAATGAGTCATTGAGTAGCAAAACCCGCTTTGGAGGTATTCTTTTTTAACACTTGATAAAATTCAATGAAACATTTTTAGTTTTAAAAAATACCTAATAATATTTTACGTATATTATAATTGAATAATCGAAGTTCTTATTCGCTTGCACTTTTACTGTGCAACTCATCATATGAGCGAATTACTTCAAAATTTAGCACATCATTTTAAAACATGGCGGACTCATAGCTTTTTAGCGATCTCCATATTGTTTTAGTACTCGTATCATTATGATTTCATTTATACTATCGAGCTTCGAATATTGGAAATAATATCATACAGCACGCGTCACAAACAAATTTAATTATCAACTGAAGTTGACACGTTTGATTTTGCAATATCGGCTTTTTTTAATTACAAGAGACTTAATTTAATTTAAATACGTTTCGGTATTCCGGAATGTCGGATCGTATTCAGCAGATCTTATGTACAAAAGATTATAAATTGTAAATAATTATACAGCTGCCATTTATGATAATACAAAAATCTTTAGTCATCGATTTGGTAATAAAATACTCATGAAATATATTTTTTTTGTGTTTGAGTAAACCATAATGAGAGTTTGCATGAACATTAAAATGTTGCATTAGAGAAGCGATGCATTAGTAGATTCTCAAATTTACAAGGGTATTAAGTTTTCTTCTCCTGCTTTGGTTTATTTACTGATACGTACAGACGTACTCAGTAATAAGATATCCATGATAATATTTCTGCTATATTTTTTTTATTATGGAATATGTAAAACTATAAAAAAAACTAAAATATACGGCTACTAGCTATGAGAAAGCATTATATAAGCTTTTGAAAAATGATATGACTGAAGAATGTTTTCTTCTACATTTCACCTACCATTTCAAGATTTACCGAAGCAATCCAAATTAATAATAAAAATCAATTATAAGTTGTGTAATAAAACTTCTGGTGATAGTGTGACTATTTTTCAGCATCGATATTATATATTAAAATATTTCAACCGCATATATTTTCATATAAAGCTAGTCTGAAAGTATTTTCAAACATAATTAATTATCAATGTGCCTTTAAAAATATTGATTCAAAAATTATTGTCTCGTAACAAAAACCTATTCTATGTGAATTCCAACCAATTTATTTTTAATTATTTTTAAAAAACCTTTGTTTTTTAAGTGTTAAAAAGTACTTCACTGAGAAATATAAAAACTGTATTGTTACAATGCTTAATTCAAAATGTGTTGTATTTTGATATTCTAGTTAGTCGTGTTTTTATTGTATGAAGTATAAGATGATCGGTAACTCTTTGTATGAAAATTTATGTCTGAAGACGAAGGCTTCATAAGCTGTATTCTACCTGTAGAAGCCAGCGCCTGTCGGCTTCATCACCTTGGCAGGGAGATCCTCTCTCGGATCTCAGCTCTCCGTGCGTGCTAATTAATTAAGCGATATCTGATCACTCTCGTCATCCAGGAGCCCGGGGAGGGGCTCGTCTGGGGAGAAGCACCCCCGCCCCCGCCACGGGGTGGATCTGAAAAGATATTAAAAAACAACATGTTCAGGCACAGCCTTCAATATTTCATTGTTGGAAAAACTGAATAATACGCCTCCTATACCAAAGCAGACTCTATACAAACTTAGTTTGAATGGTGTCATAGTTTGCTGTTTATTCAACGTTTCACGTCTTTTGAAATATTCAATCTGCGAAACCATTAAATAATCATAAAAACAGAGTGTGTGTAGCCTTCAATATTTAATAGATAGACAATATTAATCTTCAAGTGCTAAATGAAGTCTCGATTTGAATGGTGATATTGTTTATTATTTATATAAACTTAGTTTGAATGGTGTCATAGTTTGCTGTTTATTCAACGTTTTACGTCTTTTGAAATATTCAATCTGCAAACTATTAAATAATCATAAAAAACAGAGCGTGTGTAGTCTTTAATATTTAATAGATATACAATATTAATCTTCAAGTGCTTAATGAAGTCTCGATTTGAATGGTGATATTGTTTATTATTTATATAAACTTAGTTTAAATGGTGTCATAGTTTGCTGTTTATTCAACGTTTTACGTCTTTTGAAATATTCAATCTGCAAACTATTAAATAATCATAAAAAACAGAGCGTGTGTAGTCTTTAATATTTAATAGATATACAATATTAATCTTCAAGTGCTTAATGAAGTCTCGATTTGAATGGTGATATTGTTTATTATTTATATAAACTTAGTTTGAATGGTGTCATAGTTTGCTGTTTATTCAACGTTTCACCTCTTTTGAAATATTCAATCTGCAAAACCATTAAATAATCATAAAAACAGAGCGAGTGTAGCCTTCAATATTTAATAGATATACAATATTAATCTTCAAGTGCTTAATGAAGTCTCGATTTGAATGGTGATATTGTTTATTATTTATATAAACTTAGTTTGAATGGTGTCATAGTTTGCTATTTATTCAACGTTTCACGTCTTTTGAAATATTCAATCTGCAAAACCATTAAATAGTCATAAAAACAGAGCGTGTGTAGCCTTCGATATTTATTAGATATACAATATTAATCGTCAAGTGCTAAATGAAGTTTTTATTTGAATGGTGATATTGCTTATTATTTATTTAAATTTTTTTAATCTTCAATGCTAAACTACAAATAAATAAACAAAATATTTTCGTATAACCTCAAGATTCAAAATGTCTTTAATGATGCTAAACAAAGCTCTTTCGCACGATTCACGTAAAAAAACGACATTGAACAGAGTTTTAACTTTTTTTTTTATTAAAAACTTACAAATTGGCAAAAACTTATTTTATAAAACAAATTCCTTTTGACTTAACCTGTATAGTTAAGTTAATAAAATAAATGACAGACTATGTCGAAGCTCCTGTGTTATTACGCAATACGTTATTCGAATAAGATAATATAAACATTTGCATTTGGTGTTGGCTCATAGTCGTCCAGGTTCACACTGGACAAATAGAGCCCGCTAAGATTCGTCAACTTTGATGTTCCCAAAGAATCATTATATAGTAAAGTGAAAAAACACGTAAAATGTTAATTTAAGTTACTCAAGCTAATCGAAATTTTTATTTAATTCAAACAATTTTTTACAATTTTAGATTCGTCAAATTCGTAATTAAAAATTTAATTAGATCAGAAACTTCAGTGAAAAAATTCAAAATTTAACTAGAAAAAAAATTCGACCAAAAACCCCCAAAAAAAATAAATATACTAATAGATTTTTATCTAATCACAATCGAGTAATTATTTTATGGAATCTACAAATGCGTATGCCCGAATCAGCTGATGGTCGCAGGTGATTATTAATTGTATTTATTTTGTTTAAAATTATTTCCCCCGATGCGATCCTGCTCCGGGGTGGGTAATATGAAACTGAAATCGAAAAATAACACCACCGCCTACCACCCCCCGGTAATGCTGATGATAAACAATATTCTACTGAAAAAGAAAGATTTATTCTACAACACGAGCCATTATATTAACAACATACAAATCATGTTATTAACAATATCGAAGGTACACACAGAAAAGCTGGAAAAGAAAAATTTAAAAAAATGCAGTATAGTGAAGTATCATTAATATATATATTTTTAATAAATTAATAAAATATTATACAGTTGTATAAATCCGAAATAGATCACATCATGTTTAACATAGTTGTGTGATAAAAAGTGCAAACAATAAATTTGCAAAATGATTTATCATGCTCGTAGAAAATATATAAAATAAGCATTTTTGCTGTCTAGAAACGATTCTTAGCATTGAGAAAGATTCACAACATACACATCTCAAATCATATAAGTTTTTTTTTTATTAAAATAAACGGTTAATTTTTTTTATTGTATTAGTATGAAGTTAGGTATTTTGTAGATTCATTTCAATAAAAAATCACCGTGTTTTGAGATAACGTTACTGTCTTGTTATGTCCGATTTTTATTATGTGGAATTTATAAGCGTTGACCTATTGAATACACCTGGTTAAATAGAATACTATGGCGTAATACAGAAGATATTTTCAATCATAATATTTTAATTTATTAGGAATATCTTGACACCCAAGGCATAAAAAATTATTTAACAATAGTAAACCATTTTGAATGTCAAGTATTGAAGTATTAATTTTGAGTGCGGCAATAAATTTTGTGAATTTATTGACACTATAAAATGAACACTCCTTAATATTTTTTATCAATAATGTATATTATAAGTATGCTTGAATCTACTTCAAATTTTTATTAGTCAAGAGATCTGAGATAGTCTAATATATAGATAAGTACATAAAGTATTGTTAACAAGTATATTTGTATTTCTACATAATAAAAAGTAGTCAAAAATGATACCCAATGTAATCATTGGTTTTAAATGCAGTAATACCCCGCTTTACGCGACCCCGTTATGCGCGGTTTCACTATAACGCGAATTTCAAATTTCGCGTTAAAATGCCTCGCATTACGCGAATTTCTTATTTTAAGAATGTGTATGAAAATAATGAAGTCATTGACTTCTCTTAACAATTAAAAACAGCGTTGGGTGTTATGAACGTATTTTACAAGAACGTAAAAGAAACACTACACAAAAGACAATAGATGTATTTTTCAGTAAAAATAACATGTAATACTGCATAAAGTGATTGATTCAGATGATTCGTATTTTTTTGTATTAAGTTTTGACTATGTATGTATGTTTAATCGTAAGCCCCGATATACGCGAATTTCACTTGACGCGATTTATTCCGGAACGTATCCCACAGTTAAAGCGGGGTATTACTGTATATGGTATAATTGATGGAAAGGATTGTAGATCCTGGGTGAAAAACCAAGTGTGAGTTGTGCCTAAAAAAATTAACCCCTAATATACATAATCCTTTCATTTTGGCTACACCGTGTGAACACGGATCGCATAGTAAAATATAATTTAATTAGTTTATCCCAATACGAAGGTTGAACAAACCCATTGAAAAGCGTACAGTATCAGGTTTTCCGCGTAAACTGCTAACAGTGAGCCGGCGGGGGTGGCGGGCTTCGGGAACTTAGGGGTTGTAATCAATTTGTATTTTAATATCGCTTGCTGCAGACGGCGGCTCCGGCTGGCTCGCGCCCGTGAGCCTTCGCAAACTACCCCGAGTATCGCATCTCTCGCGAGGATCCGTGGGTCTTCTCGCTCTCTGCTCTGCCACGATTCCACGAACTCCACGAGACCTACGGAAAGCCTTCACGAGAGAATTATTCGTAAAATAACGACTAAAAAAAAAATTTCATCGTGAAACAAATATGAGAAATCACCAGTCATAGTCAACGGGGTTGGATCCGTTTTCGAGTTTTTTTGATAATATAGGAATTTTTTGCGAAAAATCTACTGCACCAATTTTAAAAATTTTAATGCAAAAAGTTAGCTACACTCCATCTTCATTCAGTAAATATCAAATAAATTTAATTTGTTTACGAAGGTATATCAGAAATTATTCAAATTCAGGGAGATCATTCAAGTGCCTAGGAAACAACCGCTCAAGGGGGCTCACTCCAAAATCGATGTTTTTTGAAAACACGTTGCGAAAAATCTACTGCGCCAATAGAAAAAAAACAAATGCCAGAAGTTAGATACTTTCTTTCTTCTATATATAATTTTTTATTATTTCTTTTAGGTTTACTTTAAATACGATAAATATGTGTTTTTCCGATTGAAGTTTAGGCATTTGGAGATTAATTTGACCGACGGATCTAGAACCCTAAGCGTTTAGGAGTGCTTTTTTTAAATTGGAATTAAAAGATAAACCTATGTAAACGGATGAGTTCAAAAATTTAAAAAAAAAATAGGGGGCTGGGTCCAAAAATGGGTTCATTTTCGAGTTCTTTTTGATAATTTTAGAAAATATTTTGCGAAAATCTACTGCTAAAAAACTAAAAAAGTATTTTTGATTTTTTTGTAAAAAAATCAACTTTCATTATAGGGAAAAAAGTGACAATAAAATAATTTAACTGACGTGATTTCGCAAAAAGGTGACAAAAGCTTGCAGCTAAAAATACATCTTTTCATTTTCAATCGTGTCATTTCATTTATTTAATTGTCACTTTATTTTTCTATATAGAAAGTTGTTTTTTTTACAGAATATTAAAAAGTTTTTGTTGTTTAATTAACGTCCTTTTTCAATGCCAAATAAAGTCTTGAAGATGTTGAAAAATTGGATAAAATTACGACTTTTCAAAACCAAAGTTTGTTTAAGTTTTTTTATTTTTTAAATTAATCATGTACCATAGGTTTATATGTAATCTTTAAATTAAAATTTTCCAAATTTAATCCTTCCTATGTCGACATTTTCAAGAAGAGACAGGCTTTGGTCAAATTAAAAATTGGCAATTCAGCGAGTTTATAGTCCCTGACTAATCGGGGATTCCATACAATTGCTATTATAAAATTTTATTGATATTAAAACGACATTCCGAGGGTTGCTAAGATTATTAGTGGACATGTAAATATGAAAAGAAATGCAACTTCATTAGTAATAATTTTTGGGGGAATATAATGTGTATTTTTAAATCTCCAAAATTGTAGAGTATTAAAAGAAAAGAGCCTTTTATTGTTTAGTGAATGAAACGGAAGTTTGAAATTTAAAAGAGATAAAGTTAATAAATTGCCTATTATATTAAAACAGTACTTTTAAATATTATTTTAGGGACGTTGTTTTGATGTATTCTCAATTTATTTCATCAGCTTGAATCGACTCTGATTTCCACATAATTAAAAAGGATCGAATTCCACTCTGGCTATACGCAAATTAAAATAAACATAAAAACTCGCATAAGTAACTAGAACCCCGTTAAAGCTGCGCTATCTTTGTTTGCAAATGAGTTCGCAAATGATGTAAACATAAACTCAGTAATTCTGCCAATGTTTTTAATAAACATATTTCACCATAATTGGTTAAATTAATAACGGTTGCTTTTTTTTAAACATGACACGCGTTGCGAGGGTGGTGCGAGGAGTCACAGGCACTGAGGCCTGGTGAGGTCTCCAAGGCAGGGTGGGAAGTTTGGTATCCAACATGGATACCAAAAATGTCCATAGTCCCCGAAAGCATTACAAATTTTCTTTATTTCTGTAAATACTAAATTTTATACTGATGACGATTTTCAGTTAAGCCAAAATGACAAAAATGCTATATTTCATCCTGAAAAGCTGAAAAGCATGAAATCACTGTGAAGTGTTAACAAGTAGATCTAAAATACAATATCACGATTTTGGAAGGTTTTTGCGTGAAATCACTGCAAGTTTGCCTCAACGGTTTTATTGCAATTAATAATTAATTAATTTTTTACGAATCCTACAGTAACATGCAATGAGTTTCAGTCTTCGCGTGTTATCTATGCGCGGCATACAAATTATTACCGATAAATCATTGGGTTAATTATATTCCAAGAAATACTCTAAATGTTTTGTATTTTCACACTTGAATTTTAATGAAGATTCAATTCCGGTATCAAAAAATTGAAAACGCATATTTTATTATAAAATAAATTATAAATTTGTCGATATCTTTGGTCTCAACGTTATAATATAAATATATAACGAAGTTGTTTGTTTTAACACAATGCATCATATTAATTCGGCTGTGCTTCCGACTTTCAGCCACTGTCGCAGATTCCGTGTCTATATTGATGTTCTTCATCAATATAGATATTTTGATTTTTCTTTGAACAATCAGCTGTAGAAGGGCATACTTGGTATTTCTAAAGATATGCCCAAAATAAGATACCTTTAATAATTCCCACTCAGTCATAGAGTACATCGCCATGGTGCGATATCCGAAAGACTTTCACTGTGCGAATCGACAACTTAAAACATATTTATACACAATAAATGTGGGAAAAAATCCATTTTTTTAAATACTCTGATTAATCATTGGTGATATTGAATGCCCCTCCCTGGGAGCACCTCCTCAAACGGGCTCCGTGATTACCGCAGGAGCCAGGCTGGTCAGGGATACTGTTCGCCGGGAAGTCGTGGGCTGCTCAATTAGGGAAACGAACATCCGCGGAGAAGCCTCCATCCCCCGCCGCGGAAAAATGGGAAAAATACTGAACAGATTTCTCCATTTCATAATTACTTGAATTGCGATACTAATGGGAAGAGTGCAAGACATGGAAGGAGATCGTTTCAGACTGTTTCGTAACAATTGGATTAAGACTTTTTTATACATCAGGATTATGAATATTCTTATTTTTTTTCATTTAGTATTTTGCCATCTTAGAACCAAGCAACAACCATGTGAGATGATATATCGTAATTTTTTTTTTATGTATCCAAAATAACGGGTCTACGTATCCCTTTTTTTTACACACAACAAATTGAGGCGCTCAAAATATTCCCATAAAAAAATCAGATAATATTGGTAGAGGATATGTGTATTTAACGAAGTTCCCACGTTTTATTTATTGATGCGACTAATTTCGCCGACTTGCTAACATGCCACGAGGTAGACTGATCAACCTATCAACTTTACATCGCTAAATATTTCTTTAAATAAAATAGTTATGCGTTTATATATCTAATCAACATCATGGCAAGCTCACCTTTCGATTTTCATCTACCGGTAATATTTTAACATAATATGTACAATTTCCGATTAATCTAGTCCGTTCTCTTTCTGTGACTCGCAGTCTACTTACAACGCGAAGTTAGCGAAGCATGGATATCAAAATTCAAGCTATCTTGTTTTAATAACGAGCGATGAATACCTAATTGTTTTTCGTACCTGTTGTTTTATATTGCCTATATTATTAAAAATACCGTATCATATTAATTTTCTTCCAGCTCAGAAACAACATTTAAATTCCAATCCCGTACTTGAACACAAATCTTATATTTTATTATTTAAATAATTACTGTTTTATATTTTTTTAAATCATTAAGGGGGGGAATGCCGCCTTGTAGTATGGGTACTACAAAGCATGGTTGCTTTTAGGATTGTTTTTTTTTTCAATGTATCAAAAGTATATCCTTGAGTTAAAAAGTAAAGAAGGACTCTTAGAAAGTCCGTCTTGAACTTATTTTTTTATGCTGATGATACCTCAATGAGTGGAAGACACGAAATCTTAGATAATCAACATCAGACAAGCTTTCAGAAAATTATCAATAATATCCATTTTACGCTCATTAAATAAGATTTCAGTTAAGATATTGATAACTCAGTTCTGCTTTATGTAAAATTAGTTTAGGTAGTAAGTTAAGTATTAAAATATGAATCAATTTTTAATATTTTTATTTAACCTTTAATTAAAAAAATAAGCTATTGTAGAAGCAATGTAAAAAATGAATGCTTTTGTTGCAATACATATTTATTTACAAAATATCGGGGTTTATACGCCAAAAGGTCTCGTATTTCTTAGGACCAATTAAAAGGCTTATCGAAAACAGCCTACTGTGAAAAAAAATACACTCTAGTAGTCTATAATAACCAAATTATATTCCCTTTGCCTACTCCTGGGTGGAGCGGAGGCTCTCGGGGGAGAAGGGTTAAAAATCTATACATCACTCCTGAAAGTATATTTAGTTACAGGAAAAAATACGTAAATTGCATGCTGCAGAAAAACAGTACTGACTGAATGAGTATTCAATTATTTTGAATTAAATTTTCTTAGTAAAAAAATAAGTCAGCTTACAAATTTTCAGAGAAGTTAACTGTACATATTAATTTTCACTCCTTTTTAAATCATTCTATTATAGTGGTTTTGCTAGAACGTAACAATTTCGGTACCATTCTGTATACCTTTTTTTGAGCTGTAGAACGATTCTCACAAAACCTGTTTCGCATATCGCCGGAAAATTGAGGATTCTCTACCATTTTTGGGCGCGCACGTCATCGGCATTGCAAATGCTGTGTGAATCAAGTCAAGAAAAATTAAAATTCACTATCAAAATAATCAATATTTTTGATCGAAAGTATTTGGTGGAATTACATTTCAATATTTTAAATAAAATGCACGAGTGACCGGTTTCGGTTAAAAAAATTATTACGTGAAAAAATCATTCAAGTGTTTTATTTAAAACTAGAAATGTAGCCCGTCACAGAATGACGAATTCGATGAACGAAGCAATAGTGTTTGAACATATGTTCGGCTGAATACTCGAATATCTGGGTACTCGAATTTTAAGAAGACGCTGCTCACGTTTTCCTTTCGATTCATTGCTTGACATTTGTCACATTTCGTGTCACAAACAACGCGTCACTTTCACTGCACTGTTCTTTATTTAATGCAGTCTTTATCACGTTTAATTGTGCAATTTTTTTGAATTACGTTTGCTGTGCGTAGACGGTTTTATTTTTTTATGAGCCATTTTGAGTTATTAATGATGTGATTAATAATTTCTAATGCAATTTCGATGAAAAAATAAAAATGGTACTTATGTCAAACTGACATAAACTGGAAATTTCTAAGAAGCATCAAAATCTGTTTTTTTTGTAAAAGTTCTAAATTTGAAATTCTCGCGGTGAACAACAGAATCATATAATTCGTACATATTGAAACTCGCTAAAGCATATTTTTTGGTTTTATTAAATTAGTTTATGAATGAAAATATTATCCTATCGTCTTGAAATTCGGCACATAACTGCGGAAAAACTTACTGAACTTACGTGCAAAAAATCAGCGTTGTATCTTTTAAGATATTCTATAGATAACCAAAAAATGAAACATACACACACAATGGATATTATTATAGTAGATATGATTCACTGTGCATGAAACGAATTGTAAAGTCGCTGGGTGGCGGGTATGGAAGTAGAGGCCGGCCGAGCCAGGGCTCCGGAAGCGGGGGCCGGGCCGGCAGATGGGCCCCCGCAGATAAAGAGGCGGGGGCGGGCCCTTCCCCGCCAATCCCGTGTAGGAGCCCCGCCGACCCTAATTTCCCTAAAATGGCGGAAAGAGACTGTCCAGGAGTGATTTATTGACGGAGACTAAAACAATAGGATTATTCCCAGCCTTTTCCCAGTCCTGTAATAAATAATTTTACAAAGCGCGTTATCTAAATATTATTTTTTTCAATTGGAACTAGTGTTTTTTTTCCGTTATTATAATATATATAAGCGGTGGTTTAGTTGCTTTTGACACGGTTCACTTGCGTGGTCTGCTAGGTCAGAATTTAGACCAACAGCGATGTTTTAGATTGTAGCGGTCAGTGCAAATACACCACTACAATATTTGACTTGTTAAGCTCCGCCCCTACCGCAGGTAGAGACTTTCTAATTTTACAACAACCCCAGCGATAAGGCAACCTACCACAGAGAGACGCAGACACTCGACCAGTAACCACGTATAATTCTGTCATGTCCACCATCTTAATAAACGAATACGCAAACATTTCGCCAGCCTTTTGATCTACATCCATAATCAACAAGCAACATAACATCAACGTCGAAAACATCACAGGTTCTTAAACTATTTTGTCCCGTCGACCCCTTGTCGAGTTTTCTTGTTTTTCGTAGACTCCCTGCCTTGTTAATATTGAATTTTTACAAATCCATCAACTTCAAACATGCTTTTGACATCTTATATAGAACAACTCACTTTCATACGGTTTACTGTACAATGGATTTAATACATGTAAAGTTAATTATAACTTTATTAATTAAAAACACACAAAATACAAATATAGTATCATTAAGAAAATCTATATTTTTGACAGAGAGTACTTGGTGGAATTCCATTTTAATATCTTAAATAGAATAAAATACTTGAAATGCCAACGTGAAAGGTTGGCATTATAATGAATTCGATTTTTCACAAAGTACATAGGTACAATCTGTGTTCGGTGCATTATGACATTTACGGAATGCCTAAATTTTGGTGATGACCTGCTTAAATGGGACCCACTCTCGTAGACCCTCATTTACAGCTCACGGACCCCCGATTTATTTTTTCGCTGTCATCGACCCCTTGTAGGATGGAATCGACCGCTGGGAGTCAATATTGACCACTTTGGGAACCAGTGTTTTAGATTGATGATTTTATTATTGTTTTATTTATGATCAAAAGTTAAAGTTTACAAAAATATTATGCTGAATTTTTTTTTATTAGTTAAAACATTGATTTGATAATCGTTCATCTTTTCAGATGAGTGCTCGTGGTGCAATAACTCCATCACCGCTGAATCGAACTCCCTGGGGCAGTCCATGGGAGACAAGTTCTGTTCGGAGCTTTGTTTTAGCCAGTCCAGGAGAGCTACTTTCAAGAGAGCCAAGACTTGCGATTGGTGCAGACACATTCGACACACTGTCTCTTATGTGGATTTTCAAGATGGGGCCACACAACTTCAGTTTTGCTCAGACAAATGCTTAAATCAGTACAAGATGCAAATCTTTTGCAGGGAAACTCAAGCTCATCTGGATCTGAATCCGCATCTTGCAAATGCTGCTACGTCTAACACAAATCTAATCACTCCAGATTTGTGGATGAAAAACTGCAAGAGTAGGTCCAATTCACCCTCATCAGACAGATCAGTATCACCTACTGCTGAGAATATAGCTCCAATTTTACACCCTACTTCCCCTAAAGTCAATGTGAGTATTTCTCCTCCCATGACATTATCCAGCGCTTCCCAATTGAATTCGAAGTCGACTATGCCCGTTATAACAGTGGCGCCGACTTCTAAACTAATGAAAGCAAAACCACCTAGCTTGGAAGACAGAATTCATGTGAGAACTCCAGAATCCAGAAGAGAACAAAGATTGATGAAAGTCAATTCTAAGAAGCGCAGAAACTCACGATGTTCTTCTACTGTTACTTCGCAAACGTTTCAGAAACACACTCCTTTATCGACCATTACTAAACCTCAAGACCTCAGAGTGAGAAGTCCCTCAAACAGTCATGAAGGATCTCCCAACTCTTCTTCTATGCTGCCCCCTCAAAATATGATACCATCTCCTCCTCTAAATTCACGGCTACCCAATATGCATCCTGGAAACTTTGGAAATCCTCTTCTTGGATTTCAGTCTCCTCTTATACCAAATCCTCACAATTATCATGATCCTCGATTACTACGCCCACCTTTCTATCCACCGCACAATTTCATGCACCGTCCTCCGAATATCTTTTCTAATGAGCACATGACCCCTCCTGCTCCCAATCCTCTAGGCCAGTTCGGGCTAGGAGCTCCTCCTCCCATCACAGTCCTCGTCCCGTATCCAGTCATCATCCCGATCCCTCTCCCTATTCCTATACCCATCCCGATACCTGAATTCGTCAGAGCTTTCCAAAATAAAAAGTGGCCCACGGAACATAAGCCAGAAAAAACCGAAGCTGACGATAGCAATTCAGAAGGACCATTAGATTTCACCATCACTCAGCGCCCCCAAAGTATTGAAAAACCTGTAAACAGTGTAGAAGATAAAATTGAAACTGAAGGCACAAGCAACGAGATTAACGTGAGCGATACAGTAGTAAACAATGAGTTTCCAACTGAAACAGAAACTAATGAATCTTCAAATCCTGAACAAACCTTACCACGGTTTAAGATTACAAGGCTGGGTTCCAAAATGTCAAAAATTGTGCTGCCAAAAACTCGAGAATTGTCAGAATCCACACGACCTTTGAGAAAACGAAGAAGACTAGTCGATTCACCGCCTGAAGAGGATTGCACTCCAGTCGTGAGCAAAACCAGGAAAACTGTTCACGCTTAATTACCATTAATTATTTATTTAGACTTGAGAAAGCAGAAAATGATTATCTATGTATATATAAGGCCAAGTAAAATGTAGAATATCTCTGTAGATTGAAATTTTTTTATAGCTTTCAATAAAATCAATCTTGTCAGTAAGATATTTTACTAGAAAATATCAAGTCATTTTTTATAAGTCTGCAAAATAATTATAATTACGTGCTTGTTTAATATTTATGTTAGAATTTAAGTTATGCTACCAAATATAATGTACCTCTATAAAAACAAGTAAAGATTTAATTCAACATGATTATTTTAATTAAGAATAAGACCTAAGAATTCTGAGCTGACTGAGAAATAGGAAAGCAAAATCAATAATTGTTTTTTTAACAATAATGTTCCGTACATCTTTTACGTGAAGTCTGGGTACATTTTCTATTAAATGTTAATTTTCTAATTTAACCACAAAGTGATTGATTGGTTCACCTTTTGTATCATCACTGTATCGCTTTTATCTACGCATTGAGCAACAGCTGTAATTTTGCATACCTTTCCATTTTAATTGATATAATGTTTTATAGTAGAAGACAACAGTGTTTGGGCACTAAAAATTTTTTGTACAAATCATGGACTTGAACTTGAATGTAAAAAATTATAAAAAAAAAATAGTTTTAAAAATAAATTACTTCCAGGTTAGAGGAAGGAAAACACTTGTTAAAATAATCCTCGTTGAATACAAATTTTCTACAATATTCCTGTATATTAACCAAGGCATAGGAATACAAACAAATCCGGTTCAGCCATTCAACTCCGCTTGAAGTAGGCAACTGTATTTCAAGGGAATTAAAGGGATTGATAAGTTTATTGAAATATCGATTAGCTGCATTCACATGTTTGATGAAGAGGGAGCCGAAGGAAAATCTGAGGAAAGCAGACATTACCTGACCACACGCAGAGCACTTAAAACAGATGATGAATTAAAAATAGTTATAATATTAATTTCACGTTTATTGAAAACATACAAAAGATTATAGGGTACACTTAGTTTGTAATATCAGTACATGGATATTTTTTACTTAGCAATTGCTTATATTATTAAGTTATCCAACTAGTGGAAACTGGCGTGGAACAATATAACCACATATTATAATAATAATTAACACCAATATTTAAATAATTTTCACTTAATTCTATTGTTGCCTAATTTTCATGATTTGATTCGACACAGATTTATATAAGATATAAAACAAACCTACCTGTATTTATATTTGGTAGGTAAATATCACACAACATAAGATATAATTATTACTATTATCTGAAGAATCGTTTGTAAAAACTTATATATAAAATCAAAACCCTACCATGACAACACTGGAACAGAGAGAGTGGTCGAAATTACCACTCTGAGCTATATTTTAAGCATAGGTATTTAACTGGCAAAAAGCATTAACTAAGAGGTTCCTTTCCTCAATCATCCAGTTTTATAAGTAAACCGACAATTTATAAGACGTATTAAATAATCAGACACAGGTGAGTAATATAAAAAGATGAAAAATTCTATGTATTCAGATTTAAGACATCACATTCCCAGTTATTATAAATAACTAAATGTTATAATTTATAATAAATAGTTACACGCCAATTCAATGCATTATATACGACTAATTTGTGATAAAACGTCAGAATAATCCAAACAAACAGTAAATAATTTAATAGAAAACATACATTTTAAAATGTAATATAATATAATTGAACTAAATATTCATCAAAGATGCACACCTGTTTCATTTGAGGTTCTCAAAATCAATAAACATATTTTTATAAAATAAACAGCTCTGTTTTAATAACTAAGGATACTAACAGTTTTATAAAAATTTTCACTGTTTATTTAAAGTTTTATGAGATCAAATCAGTGTCTTATTTTCACAACCAAATTTAAAACGTAAACCAAATATAATGACAGCCCCAACATTAAATATATATATATATAAATTAGAAATATGAAGTTATAGTGTATGTTGAACAAAAAACAATGCATTATATGTAGAATAAGCAATGTTTTTTTTATTCAGCATACGCTATAACTTCTTATTACTTATATCTTTTTTCTTCAGTGATTATGTTAAATTAGAATGTTTTATTTACTAACCTAATATTAAAATGATTTACTGAATGATTAAAAAATACACAATGATTTTTAAATATTGTCTTTACTTGCTAAATATAAACTTGTTCTTCTGATTAGGCAACTGACGTTAATTCTTTAATTTCCATTAAGAAATATATGGGTGTACAAAGAATACGAATATTTCACAAATGATATAGAGATTTTGTCAACAATAACATTTTATTATTAATATTTTTAACAAAATAAAAAATCTAAATAAATAAGTGCCGTGCTGTGACTTCAGTAGTAAAGTGAGCCTGCACATACTGTAGGGCAGTTTCTTTTGAATTTTTTTTTTTTTTTAATATTCAATGCATATTAGAGGGTAGGTAATTAATTGTATTGCAGGTACATACATAGTTAGACTACAATAAGTTAAGCCAAGCTGCTTTTGGGACTATATGGTAATAATGTAGTATTTGAATTCTTTAAAAGAGCATGCAAGATATTAACAAAATCATAATAAATAATTATTAATTTTTTTATTCCTAATTTGGCACCATCAGATTTTTATCCTATCAATTGGTCAGATAGTAAAATAAATAACTAATACTAATTTTAATTTGTTCAGATCATTGAATTTGGAATTAATTGAGGATAAAAAAAATATCTGATTTATTGGAACCATCAGTTGTATATATCCCATAGCGTGATTCTGCTGTCCAGGCCACCAGCAGCCATGATGGGGGAGTTCCACAAAGACAGCGGCTTTTCAGAATAGCATACATCTTGCAGAGTTGCCTTATGTTCAGTTAATACAGCGAGTGGGCGAAGACTTTTCCATGAATACACTCGCAGTCTTCCGTCCCACCCGGCGCTCATCAATATCTTTTTATCCTGTCGTATTCTGATAGTATTTACTCCAGCATTTTTAATAAGGATTTCACATTTTAAAACCAATTTAAAATCTCCTTTTGAAATGGTGAACACTTGAATGAATTCTGATGAGTTTCCGCAAACGCCGCGTCCAGTTACTTTATCGTAATCGATACTCATGGGACACTCCCTTAACTTTAGCTTGCTGATAATCTTCTGTGTTTTGACTTCCCATAGCAGAACATGTCCGCTCTCATAAGCTACCAAAAGATATAAGTTGCCAGAAAATTCCAGTAACTTTAAGCACATAGTTTCTCCGAGTGTCAAATCTGAATCAGGAGTCAACGTGGCCATCTCATCTCCTGTTATAGTTAACAATTCAACCTTGGACTCTTTCTGTGGTCTTATAAGAAGATTGTCAGATTCAGATATAACAAATCTGCAGAACCCACAATATTCGTTAGATATTGACTTGCAGAGTTCGTAGTTACTCTCTGCCATCTTCCATATTTTTATAGTTCCTTCTTTTTCTTGTGTATACAAGGAATCGGTAGTGTGATGAATATTTAACACTGGATTTTTACCAACAGACATTTTGTGTTGGTGACGATTTGTCTGAAACATGCAAAAAAATATGGTCCGGATTATAGAGATATAGAACAAAGCTTTTATAGATTAAAAAAAAATACATCTTTTAATTTATTTCAGCTGTGATATAGCCGTATAAAATCTAATAATTTCAAAAATAAAATTGTCAATAAAGAACCATAATAACTTTACAAGACTGGTAAGTCATTAAAAATATTTTATGTCATGCATAAATATAAAAATTTCCTCACCTTCATGTCCCATGTAAAAACAAAGCCGTCTTGGGAGCCAGCTAACAATTTTTCTTGGCCATCATTCGGAAGATGAAAACACAGACTATGAACTGGCCCCATTTCAACACTACGCAAACTGAACACTGGATCTGGTGGAAGAACCGCCATTTTAACAAGGTTCTCAATTTTTTATAGTTTAAAATATATCCGACTTTAATTGATTATGCGCAATTAGCGAGGACGAATCCAACTCCAGAAACGTCAGGAAAATCTTTCTATTTTGTATATTTTTATGTCTATGGAACACTTTCTTCTCATCAAACCATAAACAATTAATCATAAAGACCTTCAATGGAAAATTTAGATATCACACCTTATTTATTTAATAAAAAAATTATAAATAATTTAATCTACAAAAGCAAAATAAATGATAATAAAATAATGAAAAACAAAAATGTCCTCAAAACCTGATTATTTTTTTTTTTATTTCACTGCATTTTTAAATATTATAATTTTAATAATTATATTAATCTACATAATAATTGATAAATTTATCAATTCCCCTCGTACGGGGGTGCTAAAGACTTGTACCGCATTTTCTATTGTTAAGCAATACAGGCAACTCGAGTCGTCTTACGCTTCGTGGTCCCTTTCCCGTCTGTCATTAATGTCAAATAGGAAAAATAATATTTCACCAACACGGGCAGAAACCGTCCGCGGAGCATTGCGATCCAAGTAATAACAAAAATGTGACTTGATCATAATGAAATTGAAGATGACTTTCATAGCGAAAAATAACACTCAAAAGAGTCCTCCGCAGTGGAATAACAAATCATATAGGCAATTCTTCATTGCGCTTTTCGTGGTGCTTGTTGTTTCGATCGTTTTTCTTGTTACTATTCAATTATTTCCTATTTCAAGTAATAAATCCGACAGACATAAACATCTGACATTGAAGAATGTTGTCAATTTGCCAGAGGTTGTACTACTCAAGGACTCTCCTCAACCCTCTGAAAGAAATCCCAAGTGTACCTATTGGGACTGCTTCAATGTGTATCGGTGTGGACAGAATGGGCATAATAGAATATCCATTTATGTATATCCTCCTGAACGATATGCAGACTTCAACGGAAACTTTGCAACTTCTGTAATGTCCAAGGAATTTTACTCTATTCTGCAAACAATTGTAGATAGTAAGTATTATACACCCAACCCGTCCGAAGCTTGTTTATTTGTGCCTAGTATCGATACACTGAATCAAAACAGGCTAAACATAAAACTGGTGGAGCAAGCATTACAACAATTGCAATAGTAAGTGTACTTTGAATATTTAATTTCAATCAATGTTATATACTTATAATACTACTTATGAAAAGTAATTTATATTAATCTATATGACAAATTTTTGAACATTGGTGCGTGTATTTTGTAGTTATTTATTTACATTATTTGTTAATAGAGTTACATTTGAATATTTGAGAGGTTAAGTCTCAATTCTAATTCAGCTGTTATTTTGCTTGTGTCTAATTATGTAAGACTATTTATTGAGACTTCATACTGTCTTAATCGAATGCGAATGGAAAAATGGAGATTAAAGATCATCCAGTTCTACAGTAATTTTATAATGAATAAAACAACTTGCTGAATAAAGACCTCCCCCTGTTTTATCTCCACCTGACCTGATAAATTCACTACCCTGAAGATGGTAAAAATAAACCCAAGTCGACATAAACTCATTGCTCTTAATATTAAGTATGACATTAGATTTATTTTGGAAATCACATGATACTAATAGATTTGTTTCTTTTAGCTGGGATGATGGAGAGAATCACATACTATTTAATATGCTGGCAGGTTCCGATCCTGACTTCCACACTGTAATGGATGTTAAAACAGCAAGAGCTCTCATAGCCGGGGCTGGATTTGACTCTTGGACTTATCGCACAAGCTTTGATATTTCTCTACCTCTTTATTCACCCGATGCTATCACCTTCGATGATGCATACCCGGTTGAAAAAACGCACCTCGTCGTATCGACCCAAATGAATCTCAGTGAAGACCACGTGCTTGAATTGGAAGATTTAGCTGATAGTCACAGTGAATTACTTCTCCTGGACTCCTGCCATGAAGAGGATGAATCGGCAAACTATACTATACGCTGTCAGTATAAATCAGGATCTGTTTTCAAATATCCTGATGTTTTGAGACAGGCCCACTTTTGTGTAGTAGCGAGAGGTGCTCGTCTGGCCCAACCCTCTCTGCTGGAAGCTATGGCAACAGGATGCATACCTGTGATAGTTGCCGATTCAATAATAATGCCATTCAAGTCAATTATTGACTGGCACAGGACAGCTCTCTTTATTCCTGAAGATAGCATGAATACTTTGGTTACAGTATTAAAAGCTGTTTCCAAAGAACGCATCGCTGAAATGGCCCATCAATCAAAATGGCTATTTGACAATTATTTTTCTTCTGTTAAACACATTACTACCACAACGCTGGATATAATCAACGATCGGGTTTTCCCTCTGATGGCGAAGACATATGAGCAGTGGAATATGCCTCCTAACCCTGTAAGTGGAACTGATTTAACTATTGCCTCTTTTTTCAGTTTACTTTCCAGTATAAATAAGCTTAACTCGTATATTATTATGTAAATAAATTGTTTGCTTTGTTTTCATAACAGAACGCTGCGTCAAATCCTCTCTTTCTACCTGTCACTGCTCCCAAAGCTCCAGGTTTTACAGCAGTCATCCTAACATATGATCGAGTTGACAGTCTCTTTACTCTAATCAACAAACTTGTCAAGACACCCAGCCTACAGAAAGTTCTAGTCATTTGGAATAATCAGAAAAAGCCTCCACCTCCTAGTAAGTTCTTTAAAAACATATTCTAATAAAATCATAGTAAATTGTAAAATTTATATTCGTTAAAAATGATGTGGTAAGAAACAAATTCCTCTGACAAGCATGGCCATTCGTTATACAAATATATGAAAAATTTCACGTGTTGCATTTGATATATAATTTAGATATTTTTAATAAAATGTAATCAAAGTTTTTAAGGCCACTGTAAGCTGTCCTTGAAGATGCATTTTGGTTTCCAACATTTATCTTCATTATCTTCTAATGTAACAATTACCAAAAAATCGTCTTTCTTTACAATATTTTATCTTGTATTCATATTGAAGAATTGAACCACTAACTTTTTTTATTTTAAAAGGTTTCAATTAAAATGAAATGAAATTATTGGAAGTCGGTTTCAATTCTAGTGACCCTTAATATGCATGTTTTGATTTTAGCTTCTGATTGGCCATCGATTTCTAAGCCTCTCAAAGTTATTCAAACAAAGGAAAACAAGTTATCCAACAGATTCTATCCATACGAAGAGATTGAAACAGAGTGCCTACTCACCATTGACGATGACATCATTATGTTGACTCCTGACGAGCTTGAGTTTGGGTAAACACTACACTAACATTAAACGAAACACAACACTAACATTCACAAATTTAGATCCTTTCTAACGTTACACTGCCTTGTAGGTTTGAGGTTTGGCGAGAGTTTCCAGATCGTATTGTGGGCTTCCCTTCAAGGGTTCACTTGTGGGATAATATAACTCAGACATGGAAGTACCACAGTGAGTGGACAAACCAAATATCTATGGTAAAATGTTTGCTTATATTTCACAACACAACTGTAATAACCTACTTGTAACAATAATAATTTGTGATGTTTGATTATTAATGTTGTAAATTTTGTTTTAGGTGTTGACAGGGGCTGCATTTCACCATAAGTTATGGTCTTGGTATTACACTGTCGGTATGCCTGGAGATATTAAGCAGTGGGTAGATGACAATATGAACTGTGAAGATATTGCTATGAATTTTCTCGTTGCCAACTTGACTAATAAACCACCAATAAAGGTAGCTATAGACTTCATAAACTTAATAGATTTTTTGCTAATGTGACAATAAGTTTCATGTAGAGTACATATATAAAATAATGTTAGAGGTCTAAATTGTCAAATTGATCATAGGTGCAGTTTTTCTTGCTTGTTTATATGTGTAATATAGTAAAAATCTTCTTAAACCAGTTTGGGGGTGTTAAAAGTGAACATATTGAACGTGCAATAATAACAGGCTAAATAAATTTATTAAATTTTATCATTAGGTCGCTCCAAGGAAAAAGTTCAAATGCCCAGAGTGCACCAATACCGAAATGCTCTCGGCGGACATCGGCCACATGACGGAAAGGTCTGCCTGCGTGGATCGTCTGGCCAAGGTGTACGGAAGGATGGCGCTGAAGACGGTGGAGTTTAGGGCCGACCCGGTGCTGTTCCGAGATAACTTCCCACAGAAACTGAAGTGGTTCAACGACATCGGCAGCCTTTAGGATTAGCTGTTCAAGTTGTTTATTGAAATTTTGAAACCGATTAACACACTTTGGTTTTGTTAGGTGCTTAAAGACAGATTTATCTTGTTTTTAATATTTGTATTAAGCTGTGATCACTATCTTGGTGTTTAGCATACCCGATGCTAGTAAATTGCCATTTTTTAAATTCTATTGAATCTCGAGTAGAATTACATTAAGTGAATTGCAGGCATACCTGAAGGTGCAGCTCTTCTGACTAGTTGCGTTTTGAAACATAACTTATGTCAAATATAAAAGAATAAGCCATTCCTATGGGTTAACCATCTCCAGTAACGTATATTATTTAAATTAATCTTATAATTAAAATATTTTCACCTATTGCTGATTACCAATTGTGAGTAGCCTAAAATGCTACCACCATGCTTTAATTCTCATTACAATTTATTTCCAAATATGATTCTTTTCACATAATTTTCAATGAATTGCAATTTATGCAGGGACATATGAGGCAGTGTGTTAATAATCTTTAATTTACAGCGTCAGCAAAGAACTGGCGGTGTCTTCACTTTGGGGTATGCCTGCACCAAATGTTTGAAGTATTCATATCATGTTAGGAGTCTAGAGTAGGTGATAGGAAAGTCTTAAGTTGTTCACAAGACTTTATTCTTTTGAATAATCTCTTGCCAGTTCGAATTCTAGTGATTAATAGCTGTAATAAAATTTTCAATATGAAATTGTGCACAAAATACTCAGCAGTGGCATGCAATATAATTTATAAGTACGGATGCGGTTCAGTGTGCTTCGTATAAATATCAAAGTAGATATAGGATCTAACAAAAAAATAGTACCCTTACCAGAATTATTTGGCTTGCTGCTTTTCCGAACTTCTTAAAATACACGAACTCCAGCCTGATGTAATCCAAGGAATCTTTTACATTCTCTGCCGACCCAAAATTTCAAAGGCATTCATTCTCCACATCATCGGCTGTACATCCAGACTTTGTACCAAATAACAGTATACTGCCGGCAGAGACAAACAAAATAAATCTTGAAATTGCATGCCATTGTACGCCATTGATGCATAGAAGACATTGATTTAGCATTTATTCTTTTTTAATTGATGAAAAGGTAGATGAAAAATTCCAGTCATATTTCAAAGGGTATAGGAAGAATATAATAGCATAGTTTGAAAACCCAATCTTTCCATAAGTGTTAATATCTAAACACGGAGATGCCACAGAGTGGCGATATCCGGTCGTACTGTGCCATTGATTTTTTTAAATAGTGTAACCAAAATGAAACTTGGCTGATGTAGTTTATTATTTACTTATTAAATGTTGAATATTAACTAATCTTAGGCCAAAGACTTGAGAAAATGAATTGTATTTATTATTTATAATGTATAAAAGCAATACAGATTTTATTAACTTATATACTGAAACAAATCAGTCACAAAAATATTTTACTAGAATGCTATCAATATTATTTATTTATTGCTTAGAAGTTTTTAAATTATTTTTAGTTATATATTTTACCAAACTAAACTGAATATATTAAATGAAAAAAAAATGTTGAAACTGTATATAATAAATAGAATAAAATAAAAAGGCGAAAGTTTATAAAATGTTTTATTTTAAAATAAATGCATGGCAATAAATTACGTGGAAAATGAAAAATATTTTACACCTAAATAACTTACGCTAAAAGGCTAGTTTATCAGATTTAATCTCATGTTTATTGATGAGGGATCGCAGTCTTATACTGCAAGGTAATTTCAGCTTGGTATACCCTACAAGTCACCAGATAGTCTCGGACTAACTTGAAGAGGGTGTAGTAATTGGAGAACAAGAGTAATGCCAGAGACAGCACATGGTGCCACTCTATCGAGTTCAGTAGAAGGCAAATCTGAAGCATGACTAGTAGAAATTGAAGACAGAGTAACACGCACAGCATTATAGAGGGATTGAGGAACAGCGACTGGAAAAAAAAAATGTTCATTAAAATCTTGCGTGTAAACATTGTTTTTTGTTTTCACAGTTTCACGTGTGAGGTGATACCTAAATATTGTATTAAAATTAAAATATATTGTTGGTTTGATAAGACATACTGACCTGCCTTTTAAATTTTATTAATACCTGTATACTAATAATATGCATCAATATTTTAAATAATTGGGAAATTTTAAAATGAATTGCAAGTTAAATAGATTGAATTTTTAATGCATATCAACTCACGTAAAACCTAGCATGCATCTCATTCCCTGGTTCAGCAGCCGTCATGCAGCCTGAGGCGGTGTACAGGGTTCGGCCATGACGGACTGACGACCCTGCGGCCCACAGGGTCTTGTGACACCACATCCCCGGAGGAGATGGGGGCAGAGCACCAGCCGGTATACTGTTGCCTCGCACCCAACTGAAACAACCGCGAAATCAATACCAAAACCACCTTCATTATCAATACTCACAAATGCAAGCATTTAAAAAAATTAATCTACCATTTATGAAAAATACATAATAAACTGAGCCATATTATCCATTAAATGATGAATTAACCCCAAACACGTATTGATTTATAATCCAGCAAAGGTGTTAAAAAATACAGTTGTTACCAGCATCATCACCAAAATCTTCAACAAGACAGTGATGAAACTTGAAACAAAACCAGGATAGATGAAAAGCTGCTATGAAAATTTCTGACTAAAGTTAGGCCCATTGCGAGGTTCAGAGACTGATGCCTTGAGATCAGTGGAATCGGGGGCGTGTTTGAAAGATCCTTTTAGATAGTTTTGTGATGCTCACGCTACTTCCACTCGACTATTTTATTTTATTCTATCAGATCTGATAGAATACTCCAAGTGAACTAAAAATTATACGAAATATATTTTTTTACCTTCCAAGATGCAGTGCAGCTCTATGGAGGTGATCACAGTACCTCGCAGACAAGCAGTGCGCAGCATATTGAGTGAAGAGTCCTAGCCACACCAGGGCCAGGTGTCTAATGACCCGATACACATCATAGTATAACACCGGCTGAAATAACAAATTTAATGAGACACTGTTAGGCAGAGGCAACCTGTATCGTAATATGTTAGAAGAAATGGAAATACATTTTAATAGTAAAAACTACCACAACAAGATACCTGGGCAAAGCACCAAGGAACGTAGCTGGAGTAGTAAGCACCCACAACAGAGCTGAATATGACTTGCTTGAGGCGGGCATTGAAGTCCGCTTTAAGCAGCTCCACCTCATTGCGCACAGCCGGGGCCCCACTGGCGCAACAGTGCGGCGCACGCATTCCTCTGCCTCCCAACTCCAGAAACGGTCTGGCCGTGACACCAAACAGCAGAAGGTAAACTGATGCCCTGGAGCAATAATTAACTAAAACTGCAGGCCTCTAGCAATTCACTACATAATAAATTTAAATATGTCAATCTTTTAAATGTTGATTATGGCTTATGAACTCTCTGGAAATATGCAAATCATCTTCTAAAAGATTTGGCTTGGTTGAAGAGACTAATTTTTTCTTTCCTCGAAAGAATTACACACTTGTAGTCTAAATCGGATCTAGCTAAATATAATTTACAAGTAAATGTAAATATAAGCTTACAATTGTGTAAAAGAACCTCTATGATTCCTGGATTCTATTCATATTTCTGCGGTAATCAATGATCATAACGAAAATGCAATCATACCCATGACAAATGAGCTTTAAACGAACTTTTGAGAATGTAACATTTTTAATGTATTTTTGTAAATTACTTACGGATAACAAAGGTAGAAAATACTGAGAATAGGATGAGTGTGCATTAATTGATAAGTACACCAGGCTAAGGAACCCATCACCGTTGTCAGCACGACCATTCTGAAACAAATAAAAATACAATTACTCAAGTCAAGCACCAGAGCTCTCTTAATCGTTATGCCAGAGTGAATACTTTTCGCTTCCACACACAAACTGTGTGAAAAAGAGAGATTAAAGATGTTTTAATAAAAATGTTAGCCCTACCTGATAGTTTTCAACATGACTGCCTGCAGTTTGACTGGTGTGAAAAATTGTGCAATACCACTGATAGCACAGAATAACAGTCTTCGCCCCAAAACCACAATTATAAACAGTACTAGATGGCGATCGATTAGATAAAAATTCTGAAAATACAAAAGTGTTACGATAATCAATAAAATTTAAGATATTTTATTATTGTAAAAATAAGCTGTGAAATCACAAAGTAGTTATGATGTTCAGACAGAATCGTATTTTTATATTCGCATGCGAATATTTTGAAAAAGACACACTTCAAATATATTATCTTCAAAAAGATATTAGGAAATATTACAAGAAATTGTTCTAAAGAGATTTTTCATTCATAAGACTGCCTTAATTTTTAGTTTGGGATTCACCTGCCAGGACGGGGAACAAGGGACCTCCCAATTACCGATTATTTTTTAAGAGTGAATGATCTTAGCACAAACCCAACAACACAACCTAATTAATCTGAGTGATAATATTATCAATATCTTAACGGATGAATCCCATGTTGGACTTATATCTTATTTTGGTTTAATTTAAGTCTCAGATTTATTTTATGATTGTCGCATCTATGGACAACCCTAATTTTATTATATGAATGTGAATAATCTATAAAGATATAATACATAATATATTTTTAAAAAAATTACCATAGTTTGACTGGTATAGGAGTGAGGCAACCACCAGACGGTGCGATAGAGGTTGAGAAATTGAGTGGCGGCTGCCAAGGATGTGAACACAAACATCATGACCTCAAACAGCAAGTCCCCATCATGGGGGAGACTAGGGAAAGGGATGTGCTTGGGAGCGAAGGGCACATCGTATCCCAAAGGACTCGGGACGCTCGGCACGGTGAAGTTGCACTTGGTGAAGTCGCTGGTCAGAGGAGGCGCCGCCGAGGCCGACGGACGCGAGCTGCGCGGCAGGCGGCGGCTGCCGGGGGCCATGCTCAAAGTGTTCTCCTCTTCGGTGGATAGGTATGACGCAGAAGTCTGTAATGCATGCAAACACCGATCGATATATTTTATTAATTTATTCTTGCTGTCACACTGTTTACTATGATGATCAAAAAATCTGACGTTTTGAGTGTTGCTATGTTCACACTGTATAAACAACGAGACAAAAAGATAATATTGCATTTAAAATAGATTGAAGGCTGGAGATATAAAATGGTATTAATAGAATATCAGTCTCGATATAAAAAAACATGCTACTGTTAAATCCATACAAATTTTATAGGCTTTGTTTACTATGGAGATTTGAGTCGTTGACGTTTCACACATGGCTGTAAACAATAATAAAATAACAAATAATTTCTCTCAACAACAAAATTTATCAACAGATCAATCAATTACATTGATGAAAATCTCTCATAAGATGAGATAAAATAAATTTTAAGTCCTCTTTGAACTTTGAAAAAGAAACTTTGTCGAATGCATGACATTTCACACGCTGAATTTGTGCCGCATAAATAACCAAGAAATCAAAAAAATACACGGGAGATTCTCACCTTACGGACTACTGATTCTACCCTTTTGGAATGGGGAGTTTGAGTCATAACTTTAGTAGTGTTTATCGTGACGGAGCGCTTCACGAGTGGGTCTTTGACGATCCGCCGCCGCCTGGACACTCCGGTCGTGGGTATGTGAGGCGTTTGGATGTTGGCCCAACGTTTGGCCAGCATTAAAGTCAGCGCGCCGAATATCGCCGGTAATATACACTTAACAAGGGGTCCGCTTTCATTTTCCGTACAACTCATCACTCACATGTTAGATATTTTATAAGACGCGATTCACAGCGGCGCACGACACGTTGTCTAAACATAAGAAAGCACCACCCGCGATCGTAGCTAATGCAGACACAACAAATGCGCTCGGCCAATTCCGACTACGATCGAGAACCTTCGTGTAACAAAAACGTACATACCCGCACATATGAAAAGCCGTAAGCGAAAAAGAGATAGCTTATAAGTTGTACACCAACCTGAAGTGGCGAAATTATTTTAGAGGCACATTCAAACATCTGTCAAAGCCATAAATTGAAATAAATTTAATTTATTTTTATATTTACAATTAGTAGTATTTTTATTCAGATTTTTTTGTAACTTTGGATTCATTCTACAAAATATTGACCCAAAGAAGAGTCTGCAATTATTTTAATACTTTTTTAAAATTTCAATGGTTTTACATACAGAATAAATAATAAAACACCAAAACCCAAGTCATCAACCTTATTAAAAAAAAACATTTTTTATTAATATTTTATTTAATTCTATAATTTATTACACCATTCTAACAGTATATATATATATTTACAAAAAAATCATATACAATTTAAAACAAAAATTATCAGTTTTAGTTACTTATCTGTATAAATCCATGATGACATTTTTGTTCCCGGGTGATCATTTATTACAACTTTATAATTTTTCATAGTATTCCTAATATTATCACATTCACTCAAAAGTGTTTTATCTTTATTATCTAATGCTTGTATTCTCACAACCTGTCTAAACTTAACGAGATTATCTATAATATCTGATACATTGGATGTGTCTTCCAAATTCTTCTTTTCCAACTGAAGACCAAAACAGCCGAGAGTACGCTTAATATAATTTGCAACTAATCCAACAACTATTGGCTTAAATCCATCTTCAGTAGGTTCAGGAGAATCAGCTTGGTTTACAATCATTTTATTTGTTTCTGTTATCAAAGCAATTAAAAGAGACATGCAATGAGATGTATCAAAATTATCCCGTAAAGCTTTATTTACAGATATCTTAGTAGTTTCCAATAAATCTAAAAGTTTGCTCTCGTTCACATTGCCAAAAGTTTCCTGCTGATTCATAAAATTAGAGCAAGTCTCCATAAACGATTTTAGTTTAACCATAATTGATGTAGTAAGTTCCATGAGTTCTGTACTGTAAACCATTGGAGTTTGATAGTGAGTTAAAAGACACGCCATCCTAAATGAGGATGCACTATAAGTTTTTAAAAAATCATCGATACTTAAGGCATTTTTTAACGATTTAGACATTTTTTCTTGTCCTTTGATGTTCAAGTGCCCGGCATGAACCCAGTAATTTACCCATTGAGTATTATTATGATAGGCACAAGACTGAGCTTCTTCATTTTCGTGATGAGGGAAACGTAAGTCTATTCCTCCTGAATGAAAATCAACAGTTTTTCCAAACACCCTGCTGACCATAGCTGAGCATTCTATGTGCCAACCTGGTCTCCCATTTCCTAGCTCGAATTCCCAATAAGGTTCTCCTGGTTTTACGGACTTCCATAACGCAAAATCTTCTGATGACTTTTTATGAGAAGCCACTGGATTCATTTCATCAACAGGTGACTTTTGAAGTTTCCCATAATTTCCATATTCTGCTGTATTAAAATAAACTGACTCATCGGTGGCTTTATAGCAAAGATTCTTCTTATAAAGCTCCATAATGAAATCTTGTATAGTAGGTATATTATCTGTTACTCTTGTAATTATTGCTGGTGTAGATATTCCTAGTTCACGGATATTTTTCCAAAATTCCTCTTCATATTTTCGAGCAATATCTAATGGATTTGTTTTGGATAAAATTCCACGGTTTATTATTTTGTCATCAATATCAGTTATGCCCATGGCGGTAATAAGTTGAACATTGAAGTAATCTGTTAATATTCTTTGTATGATGTCTATTTTAACATAACAACTGGCATGTCCTATGTGAGCAGAATCATAAACAGTTGGGCCACATGAATACCATGTTGCAATATTATCATTTATAATTAGGGGTACTTTTTTCTTAGCTACACAGTTGTAAATGGATATACCGATATTCTGTCCTTGCGGTTTTATCCATTCGGCTTGACAGGTTGAATTGAATTTCGCATGTTGATATTTATAACACGAGTCTATTTTGGAGACAGTGTACCTTAAAAGCTTCATTTTAAAGATATATAATACACAGATAAATTATTTTTATTACTTGATTATATACGCTGAATTATTATTACTTATATTTTTCATATCTGCTTATAACCTTAAAAGTAGATAAGATTTGACGTATCTGTCAGTAACATCTCCAGTCAGAAAATATTCATAATGCCGACAAAAGTTTTAATTTTGGCTACAATACATATATATATTAAATGTAGTTTCTATTAATATTTATCTAAATACAATATTAATTTACCTGTATTAAATTTATTAATATGACTGTATGTACTAATTAAAAAAATGTTATTTTTCTATCACTATATAAAAACAAAAAAAAATACATATATATTTTGATGTGAAAATTGTTTTGCTACAAAAAAATAGTTAAAACGATGTCAAATATTTCTCGACATTTGATTGGTAAAATATTTTTCGCAAAAAATAGACTAAAAATAACAAAATATAAATTTTCCTGTCTCATTTATGAAATTCTTAGCGCAAAAGAATTTTGACCAGTTAGACAAAATAGTTTTAGATATACATCCATAGATAATGCTTTTTTTGCAATATTTTAAACGTTTCTTGATCACGAAAACGTAGAATAAGCAAATTTATTATTTATACATTAAATAGAGGTAATATTTTTTAAGTATGCTAAATTTGCATAATTAAGATTGAAAAAAACATATCGTAAAAAATAACTATTTTAGTACATAATACAGCTAAAAAATGGTTTAAATTTTTTGAATTTGTGTATAAAGTTGAAAAATAAATTAAATAAATCTGTAAAAACTAGGGTGGAAGTGATTTTATTTTTAATAATCATCTGTCACTTTTTGATTCGTTTAAGCTGGCAATACTTTAAAACCATCGAGTAAAAAAAAAACACATTTAAATGTATTAATGTCATATGAAGTCTAATTTCACATAACTGCTCATAATCGAGAAAAACATTATCAGTGAATGTCAGTCATCAAATAGAGGCAATTTTTGTTTATTTCAATCTCCTTATGTAGCTTAAATTTTTGAAAAATGAAATTGTTTCATAATATAATTTTCATCATAAATATATTTTTTCTAAATCACATAAATCATTTAATCAATCGATGTATTCTTAACTATCATAAAATGCAGAATAATTAATTTGCGTATTTTATATATTAAGCATTTTCTTTCACTTTATAGGTTATCAAGTAAACACATTCAAGATGATGCGCTACGAAGAAGAGGGGGAGAGGCTCGCTGACAATTCATCTTGCGCTGGTGTGAGGGCAGATCTTAAAATGTGTCTTCTGAAATCAGATTGTTGCAAAATAGTGAGCATTATACTTTATATTTAAATTGAATTTGATGCAAAATATTGAGTTTGAAAAGTTACACTCGGAATTGTAAATTGTACTCTCCTGTAAAATTATCAAACTTACTAAACACGATTGCTCAAAGAAGCAATCACTACCACAGCACTAGACATAAATAATTTTAAACAAAATTTCAAAAGCAACGTTGCATATTTTACGATGAATAACATTGCGTCACAAATAAATATACATTTATTTTAAAAATATCTATACAACTACCCAAAAGTTACTTTATTTAATTCAAAAGTAAAGTTTAAATAATATGTCTGAATCAATTTATATTTGATTAAGGCATATTACAAACAGATAGAGTAAAAAATAACTTAATACATTCAATTTGATACATGTTAAGGATAAATTAATATGCACGTACTATTTGTTGCAATTAATTATTATGTCAAATGCACTAAAAATAATTAAGTGGAATTTCAAATTTATCTGAGTGTTGTTTTTTAGGATAAGAAAACTCCAAGACAGTGTTTAAATACTAATGATGGCTCCGTATCGCAAGAATGCCAAGCATTGAGAAACACTTTCTTTGAGTGCAAAAGATCCATGGTAATTATTTTACTATACTATTTTTAATATTTTAAAGTGAAGAGCATTGATTTTAATTTGATTAAAAAGAGAATTTATATCAATATGTTGATATATATATATATTAACTACGCTTTGATTGCAAAAGAGCTTATCTCCGAGGAGAAGCGCCTATAATTCATTTTTGTTAAAAATATGTCTTTTAATACATTGAACTGTGTATTTTTACTCAATTTATTTTTGTTTCAGTTGGATCAGCGTACAAGATTTAGGGGACGAAAAGGTTATTGAAGACACATATTTAAGAATCATTCATTAATTGTACCATTACCTGCACATGTGTCAAGTTACAAACTTTTTTTGTTATTTACGGTATAACATTGCAAAAATACACAGGTTAAAATAGTGACATTACTAGATACAATTAAAAATAAACCCTGATGTCTTTAAAGATGTGTGTAAATCACTGTCAATCTAACTCTTGAAGAATTTAATTTAAACTCTGAAGGTAGTTGATGATAGAACTGCATATAATAAATAGGTACAGGCAAAGATGTCACGGCTGATGGTACTTCAATGAGTGAGTAAAAATATACTCTTTTAAACTCTCATTATAGTGTTAGTATTGTCACCATATTTTGTAAATATGTATTTATTTCTTAAACTATTTCTATTACCATAACTAATTTACTTTGCAATGTCTATAAACCGAAGAGATAGTCATAAATAAAATAATTCTTAAATTTTTATGTTTGTTGTTATTTAAGTTATATGTACAATACAAATAAATAAATTGGAAGGAACAATTGTTGGTAAAATAATGCATGTTAAAAGTGTTAATCACCATAAAAAATACAGTTGAACAAAAGGGTTTGATTCACTTATATTCACTATATATATATATATATATATATATATATATATATATATATAGATCTCTTTAAAAAAATGCAACTAATTATAAAATAGTAAAGTAAATATATTTATCTGCTGCAAAGAGGTTTCAGCTGCTAAATAAATAAACTTTTGAATCTAATTAACTTGAACTGCTACCTGAAACTGCTTTTATTTCCTATACATAAATATCTGGACCTAGTGTAATTGTTATCTTGCAATCTTGCGTACAGCTTACTCACAGAGCCAGTGGTGTAGTAGCCCTTACAATATTATTACAATTATATATAAAAAAATATTTCAATATAAATTGTGTACGTGGACTTAATTTTTACTTCCTGAAACTTAATTATCAATATTTGTAATTTTGTTAAATATTTCATGTAGGAACTTGACTAGCTTATATTCATCAGTGACAAAAACAAATATTATTTTTTGTGTGCAATCGTTTGCCATTTTGGTCTGTAAAACGATGTCGATTTTACAACCAAATTCACGTAATTTTCTAAGAAATGTTTACGATTTAATGACGTCAGTATTCCCTCCGGCATTTCACGTCGTACATATTTTTTTCTAAAATATGTACGACGATTTATTTTGGGGTTCTCCGGCATTGTTACACTGGGGAAACAAGCGCAGAAAACACCAAAGCCGGGTACACACGCGGCGACACAACCTGCGACCGATTCGCAATTAGCCAATGCATCCCTTTAGGCTGTGGTCTGGTCAACACTCGGCTGTCGGTTGTGTCGCAGCGGGTGCAGGCGGCTGGCGGCACGCTTCTGCGACTTCTTGCCATGCACATTTATAATCTCCTTTGTTTTATTGCATTAAATATATTTAGTCGCGCTCGATAAGGAGCTGGCGGTCCCGGAGTCCTCGCCATAAACTGGACCCGAGTAACTGCGCCATCCGTAGCTCTGAAAGCGGTAATCAGTCCATGGGCGTTATTGTTTCACGATGCCGCCTAACTGTTGTCTTCATTTCCCTGAAGATATTTTATTATTTACTAATCTATTTAGCAGTTTGCAGTAAAAATTCACACTTCGTCTAATCAACAAACAATCAAAAAAATTTACGAGATAAAACACTCCCCGCTCTCCTCATTCTGTTGCTTGTGGATGGCTGCCATTCTGTACCCTGAGTGGAGTAGTGGACTTGGAATGATTGTGGAGGGATGTGCTCTGGAAGTACCTTGCTTGCTGCAGAAGGAGTATCAGATCCAAACTCCAGAGTTTTGTAAAGAAAGTTTCGCCGTTAATGTTATGTCGCTTGTTGATTATGGATGTAGATCAAAAGGCTGGCGAAATGTTTGCGTATTCGTTTATTAAGATGATGGACAAGACAGAATTATACGTGGATACTGGTCGAGTGTCTGCGTCTCTCTGTGGTGGGTTGGCTTATCGCTGGGGTTGTAGGGTTGTTGTAAAATTAGAAAGTCTCTACCTGCGGTAGGGGCGGAGCTTAACAAGTCAAATATTGTAGCGGTGTATCTGCACTAACCGCTACAAAAGGATTTATAATAATGCTATTGGGCAGCAGCAATACGCAGACTATGGTGTAGAAGGACCCATGGACTATTTTCCCCCACACTTGCTCTGCATGAGTATATGCTCAATGCAATGGTCGCCAACCACGAAGAAGAAAGCAAAATGACAAAGTCCCGGGTTAGATTCTGGACAAACCTATTTTTATGTAGCTCTGTTAATATTATGCATAATTATCCATGATGATTTTTGCAGTTTCTCAACAAGCCTGACAGAGGCCCAGTTATTTCAAAACAGACTTGTCATGCACCCGTCTCGATAACAATATCGCACATAATCCGAAAAACACATCTGGATATCAAAAACTCATCGAGCCCGGAGCGAGAGTGAATCGTACGAACGGTACAAAACGTTTTCGCTAACTGCCCTTCTTGCTATAATATATATATAAATAAACAAGCATGATATTTGCGGTCGAGCCCGGCAAACATGGCGACACCCGCGCTGTAAATAATGCAACTAATTACACGCTTGTAAAGGGAGCTTGAACATGTTTTATTCGGCCAAACGTCCGGAGTCCTTATTGTTCTCCCGGGCCGGCCTCTGTATCGGGAGCACACGAGGACAATCCGACATTATCCCCGGGACTTGCACAATCTGGCTTTTATTTTATTTGCTCGCGCGCACCGACTGTCCTTTAAATCCCATATCAGTATTGTATCAGCCCGACAGCCGGTGTAGGTGTTGGCCGCCGCCGCCGTATCTCTTCTGCGCTTTGTTGTCCCGCTGCCGCGCCTCGCAGCCTGGATAAAGGCCTCGCGTCCGATTGAAAGTCGGCCCCGGCCTGACGTCTCGGGTGAAGTGTCGGATATCTCTGCGATCTAGAAGATTACGCCGAGTAACCGCAGGTCTGCTTCCACCCACAGGCATTGTGTATTTATAAAATAATCTACCATGATAAAATATGCTTTTGGTGATCAACGCATCAAGTCTGTTTTGCGTACATTATATTTTTATGTGATGAGATTTATAATGCTGCATTTTCTACTCTAATAGCTGTCTTTGCTTCAAGAATTTTTGCAGAACATCTAGCATATATACAGGGGCCTATTATTACTTGCATATAGCGGTTCAAATTTTCGCCCAGTTTGCATTTTTGTCGTTTCATCAACCGTCTATAAAGTCCTAAATTATTGTTATTCGCAGATTTATTACGGCCATTGAACTTTCGAGGTCGGTGTGTGTGCGTGTTATATATAAGTATTGAGCGCTTGCAGATTTCCTTGCTTGAGATTCGGATATGCACAGAACGGTTGGGCTTAGTCGAATTTTTAAGTTTATCCGAAACTGTAACAAATATACAATAAGTAATGTGTGACCAATTGTTTTGTGTATGGTATGTTTAAAATTCTGATTTTTCGAGATTAATTAAGTTTGATTTGTACAGTATCAGTACCAGAATCAACGTCGGCCGCCTCACAGTACAGCGTAATGACAACCCGACGTAACGTCTCCCTGTTGTAACTTCGTTTATCCGCGTGCCCAAAACGGTATATATTTTCGACAGTGTCAAAAAAGTTTGAATATATACCTATAAAAAATATTTAAGTTAGGTTAATCGGTAAAGTACTGTGCTCAAGAGATATAACCCTGAAATCTCGCTGGAGATTCACCAAATGCTATATCGTCTCAGTTCTCCTTTATGGATTCGAAGCTTGGACACTCAAGACAGCTACTATGCGAAAAATTGAGGCTGTATAGGAGAAACATTAAGATACCATGGGTTGACCACGTCACAAATAAAAAGTCTTGCACCTAAGAAGGTCTCCTATTTTGGTAACATTTTTCGTAACAATAAATATAGCATCTTCCTGAGTGGCACGGTTTAGGCACTTTGTTTTAACTGGCCAAATATTCGAGTACAATTCTGTGCACATTATTTTAGGTGCGGCTTTATCTAAGCACCCATCCTGGAATTGTAAAAGTTCGGAGGCACAGTGTTTTACTTTGCCGTAGAATGCACATTGCAAATATTTTATGACGTAATTTTGAAGGAAAAATGTTTCATGATTTAAATTGCATCTGATAAATACTTTGTTGATAGTTTTTTGCGTTTATTTTCCTGTGTTATGATGATTTTCTTTCGGAAGTTGGAAGGCTTTACTGAGCTTTTCATTGCTCCTACTCGTACTCTTTCAGCTACTGCTCAACAGGTGGCACTGCACTACGCGCTTCGGGCGTGTAAAATTAAATAAATATATTATTGTAACATTAATTAAATATTAAAAATATTATTTTTGTATATAAATATATTTCAACGCAATGAAAATCTTATAACGTTATTTATAATTTTTTTTTATGAAATATACAGTCAAAAACTTTTTGAAGTTTGCTTCATGATAATCCATTAAAAAATATAAATATCAGCGTATTTTTGTAAAGAAAATAACTGTGACGGGAATAGAAATTAAAATATTTTATTTACCAATGTTTTTATACTGACAAAATATCAGGGAAAATCAAAACACACTTCGATTTGGAAAAAAACATTACATATTGCAAAAAGAAATATTGATTTTTTCTGCACGTGAAGAATTTTATATATACCTGTAATGTCTAGTTAATTTAAGATGGTATATATGCGCTGAATTCCTTCATCATAAACAATACTTATCAATTAAATATAAATAAAGAAAAATGTTTGACGTGACTGTTGATATTAAAAATAAAATGCTCTTTACTCAAAAAAGTCGTAAACAAATCCCTCTTGATTGAACCGGGGACTCCACGACCGGTAAGCTAGTGTGCTAACTGTTGGAGCACGAGTGGGGTCGGTGCACGGTTCTGTGAACTTTAGTTCGTTATATGTAAATATAGATATAATAGTCGAGGGGACAACAGCCCGAAAATAAATATCCAGTATCCACGTAGAACGGCATTTCCGTCGGTAAATTAATTTGATATTTTGCATCCGGGCAGCGACGCCAGGGAGCGCCTCGGCACGAACATCCGCTTTGCGATTTCCGCATCCTGAATTTTGAATTTTCATAAAAGGAATGCTATTTTCGAACAGCCGTTAGGCTCTGCTTCCACTCCCAAGCCCGAAATGCACAATATCAAATTAATGGTGCCAAGTATAATGCGAAGAAGAGATGCAAATTGAATACGAAAAATCTTCTAAATTCTGCTATAAAACATCTAATAAATATATTTATTTACACGTTACAAATAACCTACAAAATATTATTGCGTGATATGTGCTTGGCACAATCGAACAATTAAATTTTTGTGTAAAACACAAACACGCGTTCCTTGGCTCCTTGTTGCCGATTGGTGACTAGACTGAAAATTATTTTTACTATAAATATTTAAAACATTTACACAATTCCGCAACAATTTGGGAAGCGGGGGCTCGCCGTTTAATGCAGCATCAATTATAAAATTGACCATATTATTGCATATTGTGAAATTTGTTAGCTTTGACAGCAAAATTTACTGATTTTCTGATAACTATAATTCTACTCTTTTTCCTCTACCGACTCCTGGAGCTCTCCTCCAGACAAATAGCTTGGAGACTACGATCTCCAGTCTGAAGCCCCTGAAGAGCGAAAGCACTCTCAAATAAAAACGAGCGTTGTATCTAAGCCATTTAGCTACTCATCTATGCTGTTTTAATATGGAGTATTCCAAATCAATGCAGTCTGTTGTGGATAAGTTTGGAAGTGTATCCGCAATCTGTTTCTGCCATTTTAAAGCACGAAGTCATATGTATCGACCAGCCTAAGTTAAAGGTCGAAATAGGTTTGTTTATACATTATAATCCATAAATCGTTTTTTTATGTTGTTTGTTAAGGTAGACGCACCCAAATGTGATAAATTGTTGCAACAAAGGTAGTAAAAAAATATTTTACCAGAAATTTCTTGCCGTCACGACAACCGCGGATGCAAAACTGTCATTAGTGTTGCCAGAAAATTGCATTGAATACTACATAATACATTTTGATTTTATTAGCCGTGTATAATCACATATACAAATAGGAACTATAAGTTACGCTAGATAAAATTAATTAAATAGACTCAAGTATATATTGTTTTGCTGCATGATGGTCTGATTCTGAGAGAACATAACAAACATAAAAACAAATGTAGAAAAATCTAAGTAGCTTTGATAATATTTTTTTACTCCTTGAATATTGAGTTCAACGTTGTTATCAAATACGTAAAATAATAGTTTTAGTAATATGTACTGTAAAAAACGAGAAGGCGGCGAACTTTTCGCCGGAAAACCTCAAGGGGTTGAACGTGTCGGTGTAAAACTTTACTGACAAATGTAAATCAAAAGATACTTAGCAAATACGTTAGACGGAATGGCTGGAGGCGCATGCTGCTAATCGAAGTAGGAGGGATTTTAGTTCGCCTTATTGGGACGAGATTGCCATATTTGGCATCGCGAGATTCTAAATATGGCATTGGGGGCGGCCGGCCATCTCGGCGAGCACGGGCGGGAACGTCGTCCTCTCTGCGGCGCGCGGATATAACATTTCGCAATATCGAATCCCCGACGTCCCAGAAAAAAAGTCTATCCGTCCGTACGAAAGTTTGACCACATTTCAAAGTCGGGACGCGAGCTTTCGACTGAGAACTATTTTCCTCGCGGATTATTAATTGAAAGTACTTGTGTCGGGTTACGTGATGCACATAACGATCGCGCTACGGTAACGCTAGCCGTCTCGCTCCGGAGCGCGAGGGGGGCCCGCGCGAGAGCGAGAGGGGAGAGCGGCCGCGAGCGCGAGCGGGCCGGGCCGAGAGCCGCCGCCGCGTGAAGCTAGTCGCACACGGAGCCGCCGCGCCGACGGTCCCCCTCAGCGTCCCGTCCAGCTCGGCCCGCACGACCGAAACGTAAACAATTCGCGCGTCCTCGTCCGTCATTCGCGTTACTGTGGCGTACTGTGAAGTGATAATGGACGGTCCCGGAGGAGCGCGGGACTCCAGGTTTAACCTGGGCTACAACATGGGCCTGCTGAGCGGCGAGTCCCCGCCGGAGATATACGGCAACCCGAACGTCACCCTGGGCCGGCCGCCCGGCGCCCTGGCGCAGCAGATGAGCCGCGGCGGCCTGCTGCAGGGCTGCGGGCCTCCTCGGGGGCTCAAGCGCCCGGGCGGCGACTGCTACGACGATCGCGCCATGGGCTCCCAGGGGCTCGGCATGGAGCAGTGCGCCGTGCCCGACATCGTCGACGACAGCTACACTAACCTGCAGCCGAAGAAGTCGCCCCCGTCCAACGGCAAAAAGACCAAGGGGCGCGTCAAAATCAAAATGGAATACATCGACAACAAACTGCGGAGATACACCACGTTTTCGAAGCGGAAGACCGGGATAATGAAAAAGGTGGGTAACCTAACACGCTCAGCTGTCAAAGTGTCGCCGGGTCTCGCGTCTCGCTCTCTCTCGCGGGCGGGCGGCGCGGCGGAGGGAGCGCGCGGCCGCCGCGACGTTCCGCTCGTCTGCATCTGCGTTTTGTTATTCGTGTGGTGCGATTGTTTTGGCATAATTCCATATCTGCTGACCGATTTATGGTGCGTGAATGCGTGAATGCGTGAATGCGTGATCGCGTGAACGCGTGAGGGCGCCGAGTGTGCGGGCCGGGCGCCCCCCCCCTCCCCCCGCCCCCGCGCCCCTCCCGCAGGAACCACGCGAATGTTTTGGACAAATGGTGGCAATTTCACAAAATTTGAACGGAGGCCCCGTCGGTTTTCGCCCAGACCGCTGGAAATGCGACGCTCGTCCGGGAATACGCGGCGATGCCTCTTCTCCCCGTGGGGAAACCGCAACCCGGGAAGTAAACAAGACAAACGTCGGTCATGTGGTTTGTGATCATTTTCTCTTCTCGTTGGGTAATATTTGGCATTAGAAATCGCCTCAGTTTTTCGACGACTTTTTTTACCATGCCCAATATTTAAATATAATGTGTCAGCGTTTTGTAGTTGAGATATTAAAGTTGCAATAATTTAGCGGTGCCGCGTTCTCTCGTTATACCTTCAACTCCGTGCTAGTTAGTGGACATTATTGTCCCGGTGCCAAATAATGATAACTTGTCCATTGCTGAAAAAAATAGTCCTTTTCGGTAGATGTGCCATGTACGATTTTAATTTCGGCCAGTCTCGATTGGATTGGACCCCCTCGAGCAACGTTTCATCCAACCCGAAACATCAGTTTCTAAAATATTGTACAATTATGTTGTAAGCCATCAGCTTGTGCAATTACAGTGCAGAATAAAGAATGATTGTAGTGTATATTATTTTTTTAATTTTGTGTTTATATAGTTATATAAGTTACTATAAATCGCTCAGATCTATAACACCTGTTGGTGGATTGAATTGCTATGAATATCAATATTTTCCTACGTAGGAGTTTCCAATGTACTAGGAGTCTGTGTGTGGCCTTCGTGAGCCTTTTCCCTAGCATTTGCTATTTATTAGCATAAATGGAGTAAACCAGTGAATTCCAAGAAATTTAGTCGAAATATACTGGAAATAAGATAAGATTAGTTTATATCTAAAATAAAAATATTCAATTGTGCTCATTTAAAAAAATGTTACGTTTTATGGGAATATTATCACAAGATATTTCCACGTGATTTTTTTTTTTTTTAAGTAAACGTGATGTATAAAAGCAATCATTGAGTTGATGCTTTCTAAAAACAATATGTTACAAAATTTCTTTGTGAATTTACGAATTGTTGTACAACAAACTTACTCATTGAAATCAACATCTTGATACATTTTTGATTTTTGTTTGGTTAGACAGTATTTAAGTTTTCAATAGTTTTAAAAATATACTATACCAAAGCCTGCTACCGTTATTAATTTATTAACAAAATATTGAATCAATATGCGTCATTTGCTCATTAAATACTAAATGTTAAGTATATGAAATACATTTCCATAAGATGTTAATAACTAATTATTTTTTGTTATTTACAATCAGGTTCTCATGCACAAACATGGCACGTTGTCTAGTTTTGAAATTGCTGTTTTTAAAAATATTTTTTTTTGTTTACCTTCTCTTTTTCATTCATGCCTAAAATGTGTAATTGCTCTAATAATAATATAATTTTTTTCTGTTCTATAATTTAGATGTTTATTTGTTATATATAGTGCGGTATTTTCCATGATACATTTCTTGAATTAACTGCGTGCAATTGAAATTTGAAGAGGTGACAATAATGTCTAGGCTCTAGGCGTCTGACCATTTGTAAAGTAATTCATTATTCTTATATCACTTTGTTCCCACTGCAGGTCAATATTGTTACCTATTACCTTGCTAATGTGCTATTTCATTTTTGCAGTAAATACGTCAATACAAGTCATTTCAAAAGAGTTGCAAGTGTTTCCATAAATAGCTGTAAAATTACACTTTAAAGTCGATGCATACTTTCGTATGAGACTGAATAAGATACAGAATTAGCGCAGCGTTATTTTTACCTATTATTTATTTAATTTTTAACGATCTTGTATATTTGTGATTGTGGAAATGCAGCCTCCACATCTTGCAAACATATCGGATCAAATGTAATTTTCATTTAATTTTGACTTCATATATTTAGACAAGCATAGTGTTGTCTATAGAAAGACATATCGAAATATGAACTGTTTATAAATATTTATATTGAAAGGCAAACGCGCTTACAGTAAAATAAAACGTTTGGAATCTCATCTAGTATTACAAATTAAACCAGTCTTTCGTATATATATATAAAGTATATAAGAAAGTTTTTCTCTCACTCCGGTATTCCTATCAGTGTGCACATTATTCTTTAGCACCTGAGGGACATATCAATATGCTTTAGGAACTCCTGCCAAGTACTAGAAGGTAAAAAATAAATACGCACATATCATAGCACACACATTCCTGGTACGTCTTATTGAAAAAAAGTGCAGTGGTGCACGCAGACAGGGGCGGCCAGTGGCGGGCACTTGCTTTTAATGTTTATTAGAAAAAGTTTTTATTTAATTTTTCTCTGTACAAGATCCGAAAGCACGTGTTTTATAATGCTAAATTAAAAAAAAATATTTTTTTTTACTGAATTTTTGTTTAAATAGTTTCGCTAGTAAATATTATTTTGTTTACGTATTAAATATAACTAAATAACTCTAAGAGCATTGTTTAATTAGTAAAAGTTTAACTTGAATTTTACGAAAATAAAAATTGTTTTTTTTTTTATTGAAAAAATATGTCGAAATAGAATAGGTACGGTCTTGATAAAACAATATTTCAACGTCATATTTCTTTTTTAAATTATAACCGCATAACATTTAAAAAGAAAATCTTTGTTATTTAAATACAATTCTATCTTATAAATATACATATACTTTTTCAGAAAAATAATATATCTTAAATTATTACGAAAAGGTTGAATATAATACTACGACATTTGTTATGAATTATTACTATTGATTAATTTTAAATTAATGGCAATACATGATTTATTTATTCGACACGGGCGTTTTGCATACAAAAAAGAACATATAAATAAAACATAGACGCAATTTATGTTACTTAAAAAAGCTTACTTAATATAAGATACACATTTATAATAATACAGTAAACGTAAAGTAAATTCCACCTAATCAGGACAACGATTATTTTATCGAAATTCAAGGAAACGTTATTCAAGCCATTGTATATATCATAGTGCTTACATCAAAAGTTGCATTATTACTATAAATATGTATGTATTTTAGTTCAATTTAACGTACATGTGGTCAGTTTAACTCAATTTCATGTTTATTGACTTTACTCTTCATAAATTGATAATGTAACCAAAGAACAAAAAAAAACTATGATATAAATGAACGAATATTGCTTTAAAGGATTTAAAATCTTAACATACATTTCAAACATGTAATAAATAAGTATTTATATAACAATCAAAACCCCCTGAAAGTCATTATTTTGTCACAACCTTTGTTGTTTTGAAATAGAACTATTCAGTTAATATCGGAAAGCCACAAACGCTACATTTTTCTTTTATGTGTGTTTAAGGAAAAAAATATTTTAGTCAGGACGTCGAACACCAATGTCCAGGGTAAAGACATTGAACCAGCTTTTTGGGATATGAGACAGACACAAAATCTCCCCTAACGAATACCAGATTAATGAAAAAAGCGAGGCAATGGCTATATTATACGTTACAACGAATATTTAGTAATTACATTGTGGCTTCTTACACTCGACGTAAACACGTATCGTGTGGGACGGCCGCTGCTTTGTGTTTGTCGAATTCTTTATTACAACTGCTTTGAATGATAAAATCTGCACATGTGCGTTTAAATTATTTACCCGAGTCCTCGTTCCTGTAAGAGAGAAACAGGGAAACCCTCAGTACCCAACTAAACTACACACCGAGTTCACGAGTGAGACATGCCCTCGGGGTCGTATTGCAGGGTCCGCGAGGAGGGAAGTGCAGCCCTGCGAGCCCAACGCATCGTCGACAGTTGACAGTATTCATTATCCGGCGGGGAGTTCCCACGCCGGGACTGAACCCGAGCCAGAAGCTGCCGGCTGGACGGGCTGGACGGGCTGGACACCAGTGGCTGCTGGCAATTACAAGCGCAAACACGCACCGGCCCGGCCTCCGCATCTCACGGCTCCTCCCAAAGACTCCCCGCTCTGATGATGCTTCCGGGCCAATAAAATATCGTTAAAAAGAAATGTATGCACTAACTATAGCTTAGAATTCCCAGCCAGTACGAAGGGTCATATAAAAATATTACACAAAAATTATTATTTGTTTGTTGCTATGCAACCGTTTTTCGGTTAGTAACCAAGGTTTATTATGTGGCTATCCAATTTGATATAAAGTTGCGATTAAATATTTAAAATAACTCACTACAAATTTAAAAACACGTTTTTACTATATTTTTTTCAAATTCATCTACCCCTAATCTGTCTGTGCACATTCACTCATGTGATTTTCCTTTCAGTTCTTCTCCCTGCTCAGCGTATGTATTTTGGAAATATATGACATAGGGTACTTCGAAATTTTTTTTAAATGAAATTTTTTATTTGGCAAAGCTTTAATTGTTTTATGTAAATTTCATCATATTTTTAACGGGTATTTCTGGATATATTCATTTCAAACTGTTCGCCAATAATATTTGTCACTATTTTTACAATGAATACAAGTGCGTTGTGAGGAGCGAAAAATGCAAAATAATATCTCATAACTCTTATTTCAGTGTATTCGCACGTGTACTCACTGTTTCTTTAATAATTTATTTGATATTTATTAATGGTTATCAAGGAATCTAATGCATTTTTATGTCCAGTTGTAGTCATGACTCATCGAATCACATTTTTTTTTACTAAGAGGAATCTCAAAACAATGCTATTTAATTTTGTAAGGCGTGTACCTCTGATATCTTATTTCTAATCAATACATTGAATCTATTCCTAGTTACTATCTGTGAACTCAATTTCTAGCAAATTGTTCATTAATCAATTAATTGCGTTAGTAAATGTACTTTAATTACACAACAGTTGATAAAAAAACGTAATGCTCTATAAAGTTCAAATACTTGGTCGATTTTAAAATGTTGTTTTGGTATGGAGTCAAAAAGATTCAAACAATTCATCAAAGTCTCATTGTACGCAGCCGGAGGATGTTATAACCAGAGCATGAATGTGATCCAAACAATAGCGGGTACTTTATAGATCTATTAACATATCATTATGAGTAATTGATGATTTTGGGATAAGTGTGTTTGTAACGTTTCTTATTTTTTCGTTTCGTACTTTTGTGAACCAGATGTTTCGTGAATAAGAATGGAGTAGAGGTCGTCCAAGCGCCGCGTTCTCTGATATATATATATTTTTTTCATAGAATTGAAAGTAGTTTTTCTTGTACATTGCTTTTTTATGCGTAAAGATTATGGAATGTTGAAATTACAGCCATCGGGATTCGCTCCAATGCGTTAAGTCCATTAAGATCGGCCGCATATATATTATATCGACACTGGATCTTTGCTTGATTAAAAAGGCATGTCTTGTGCCAATGCTGTGCGTAAACCTACATCTAAAAATAAGAAGGATCAAGGAATTCATATCACGCAGTGGTTAATAATCTCTATCCATCTATCCGATTCAAAATATAATCGTCCTCAATAATAACACGTCGTTCTATTGAAATTTAGGCCTCTTGGCGCTTCTCAGCAGTTGCTGCTTGCTGAACAACTTCGTCTTTGATAGCTTCAGAACCTCTTTTGAATGCGACAACCCAACCAACGCAATCCACTAATTTACACGAGCTTGTCTGAACTGGTATTCTAGTATAGGCAATTACAAAAATTTATCATAAAAATTAAAAATATAGAAAAGAGGAAAATCGTGGCGCAGGATTGATGCGTCTTTTTTCGGATGAGTTTTGAAACACAGCGTATATAATACTAATTGAATAGTTTTACCAGTCGATTATGATTCGATACAATTGAAGTTTAAGGCTTAGCCGGTCATTATGTAGCTCTGGTTCCCACAGGGCTGCGCCCAGGCCTAGTTTCTCAGTCGGACGCACTCGCTGGGAGTGACCGGCCGACAGTCCCGTCAGTATGAGCAAATGACTTTGTGATTATCCGCTAGTTTTTTTAATTAATTCGATTTTGGATTTATACAGTTTACGCCGATTGAAAGTATGCTTAGCAAATATTTAAAAAATAATTCAAGATTTTTTATTTACTTGTTGTTGATATTCAATAGTTCTTACGGTTATGCTTACAATATGGTATATGTCTATCCTTTTATACTGCGCGCAGGTTGTGGGGTTTACAAGGTGCGGCTTAGGTGGAGTTTGTGTAAGGAAAAATATGTGTAAAATAAGCCTTCTTTGCATGAATTGAGAACAAGTCCAATAAGTTAAATAATTGGCACACGGTATGTTACTCTTTATTTATTAAAAAAAAGACAGAAATCTAATCTGGGTTGCCACTGTCTCGATATTGGGCTTTTCCACGACCATGTGAGACTATGATTGATAAACAGAATATATTAATATCTACAGGAGAGGGTTGAGAGTGTTAGCAGAGTGTTCAAATAATAAAATATTTGCTAAATTTGTGTGAATGTGTTAAGCTTATTATTTTAAAGGAAGTATTGATATATTTACTAAAAAAAATATTTATTCCTAAGTTTATTGAAATTGATTTTATGTAGTTTTACTATGAGATTGTTTATTCATTTCTTAACTGAATTTATTGCTATTACATGTTAATTATTATTAATTAAACTATGTTTGAAGATAAGTGAGCGCAGGAACACCCTGTGGCTTTCAATTTTTATAACAAGTTGGCAGTTTGCTCAGTCTCCTCGGTAACCCCGGCGGCCGTGGGACCGCCGCCTGTCGCGTGCGCCGCACCGTTATCCGCGATATACTAATTGGACAATGCACCCCGCCGCTGTGTAATTGCACTGCTAATAATGCTCCAAGCTGGAGGAGGGCCTGCTCTTGTCGCTGGTGCATCTGCGCACCCCTAAGTGATTAGCCATCACATAAAACATCAATAAACATTGAAACGTCTAATATGTTAGCTTCACGAATTCGCACAATCGACTGTCGAATAATTCTTAAATTTAACACGCATATTTGAGGCTGCCTCTGGTGTCCAACCAGACACCAGAGGCGGTCAATTACCTGGTGAAATCGTGTCGTTTAATTAATTTAATTGTCACTTTATTTTTCTATGTCGAAAGTTAATTTTTTTACAGAGTATTGAGAAAACTGTAAATTATATTTATGTATTTTTTTATTATTTAATTAACGTTCATTTTCAGGGTAAAATAAAATTGGATAAAATGACGACTTTTCAAAACCAAAGTTTGTTAAAGAATTTTTTTTTTTAAAATAATATATCGCGCATATATCGCAATAATATATCGCATAATCGTTTAATTCCAATTTAAAAAAATACTTTTAAATGTTTAGGACTCTTGGAAAAGGGACATGACGGATCTCCAAATTCCTACTCTTCAATCGGAAAAACACATATTTATCATATTAATAGTAAATTTATAAGAAGGAAGAAGGGATGTATCAAACTTGCAGTGCAGTCTATTTTCCGCAAAACGGACTAGAAAATGATAAAAAAAAAAACTCGATCATGGGACCTAGACCCTTAACGCACTGTATACTTTTCGCCGATTTTTTAAAATGAAAAATTATGATAAAAATATTATGTGTTGACGTTAAAAATACTTTTTATTTAATTAAATGCCAGACCAAGCTGAGATCGGACATGTCTTACCAGTCATATTATACATAATACAAAAACCGAATCAATATAATAAATTGAGCGCATTCTCCGCGTATCCATATAAAATCGATTCGAAAATATAGCTGCACTTTCGCGAATGATAGATAGGATCATCTCCGACGCGGTCGTCGATTTGCACGGTGCCGTGTTGCGTCACGATTGGCATTACCCCTTGGCCCCCCGCGCCGCGCCCGGGGGCCCCCGTGACTCCCGCGAAGCCTCCTCGGCCATGTGGCCGGCCCGAGGGGACCTCGGACATCTTCCGCAAAGTGCATTTGCGATCTCTGGCCCTCTCGGACCCTTGAATTGACATCGCGGCGTGATTCATCGCCGCTTATTGGCGGACTCGGTGAGAGCACTTCTAAATCTTGAGTGTTGTCGTTTTTCGTGATTTGGGCCGCAGGCAAGCCACAGCTTTGACACCTTTGACCTTTAAGAATGTGTGAAGGATTATTGGGAGCACTTTATTCAATTAAAATTACCATCACCCGTCTACTGTCTGGATTTATCAGATTTATTATTAGAAACAAATATGTGTCAGTCTGGACTAAAATCACTTTTTTTTTCTTTCTGTTTTGTTGTTTTCTCCTCCCTTCTTTTCCTGAAGCAAATACAACGTAAGACGTTTAATTTTCGCATACGACCGGTTTATGTTAATATCAAGACTTTAAATAAAAATACAAAAATCCATATATAAATTAAATGTCACATTGAGTGTAAAGTTCATCTTCATCACTCATCAGAATGTGATTTTTTTAATAGTGATGTATATTAAAATGAAAATACGTCTGAACGGCTCAAAAATTATTAAATATTACTTTAAGCTTAGTTAAATGTAATTGTAATTTACCAGAAATACACTGATAAGCATAGCAAAGATAAAGGAGTCGCAGAGAAATGAAGATTAACACAAAGAAACAGCTGGATTCAGGGAGGCTGAAAATAAAAAAGAGACAAATATAGAAAACTAGACGACAGAGAAAAGCAACAGAGGTGTCTGGTTATAAAAGGCTTTGTGTGCAGACTGCGTGGTGTGGACGGATATAGACTGCGAGCAAGATGTCTGAACAGAAGAAGGTAAAAAGGCGCAGACAAGATGTCTGGCGTGGTCGGATCCGGCAGGAATGCGCGAGTCGCGTGCACAGTGCACTGGGCCTTAGACTATTGTGCTGTCAACTGCTGGCCGAGGTTTCCGCAATTAACGCATTTATTAAAATATTACTTATACATATTTTTGATATTGGGTTATCAGCATGATGTAACTAAAAATATTAAAATTAAATATTGACATTTTCAATAGTATACACGAGATTATAACCGATATTGTTAGAGTTACAATTTTATATTGTATATCGCGCTTCAAAATCTCCAATTTTTAATTTTGTTAAAGTTTTCTTTTTAAATAATGTTCTGAACAGATAGTGGATTTAACAAGTTCACTTATTATATAAAATAATGCGATTTTCATCAAAGATTACTTCCCCAAATATACAATCTATTACATAGAGAAATAAAAACGCAGTGTGACTGACGCCCATTTACACAGAATTACTTATTTCCACATATTATTTTGAAAAATTCAGCCGTAACTACTAATTTATTATTTGAATACTCATTCATAATTATTATTAATTTGTATAAATTTTATTATTGTGGTCGTCGAAGGACTGCTTAATGTTTTTTTTTATTATTAAGTTTTATCAAAGGATGTGGGAAAATAATAATATAAGTAAGAAACGTTGAGCATAAATGACAAGGTATTTATTTGTCTTTAAAACCGTTTTGTTATGCGTCCTATCTTTTAAAAATGTTATAAGCAATTATAATTATGGGTTTTGCTGTATCAGGTGCATTATTGCAACTTTGAAATTATCTTATTTGGTTATAAATTCTTATGTTATCACTTATTGGACTGATATATTTTGAATTGAAGGAGGCCTCAAGTAAAGCTTAGTAATTTTATTAAAAAAAAATTATCTGCTAAATGTGACGGTTTTTATAGTTTAAATAGCATTTTATAACTAAGCAATGACAATCTTACTAGTTTAATAAAATATATGGTCGTTATATCAATATGAATTTTTTTAATAAGAAATTCAATAGCTCTTCGGTAAAATCTGTTTATGGCCAAAATATCTTACGAAATGTTAATATTAATAAAGTTTAACTATCAAGTTTTTTTTAACTGCTAACATTTATTTGAAAGTTTTGGAGTTTGACAATCTCTCCTTAAACGATCAAGTTTTTCACACAAATAATAAAAAAAATATATATTGTTAATACTATAATTTTATTAAACCTTTACTTAACGTTAACTGCTTTTCACGTAGGAGAAAAATCTAAGACTTCCCACGTGTATTTCTACGTGGTGTTTCATTTAAATTAATCACTGATTATACATCATAATTATAACTAATAAAAAATAATCTGATAGCCGAAAGTTTTACGGGCCGGCCACACTTGATTCGAAATCAATAAATTTACATTTAAACAATCTATTGTGCGACCGCTCGTTTTTGAGAGTAAATAATCTATTCATTACGCGACAGTAAATTACACACTAACAATGATTAGTACAGGTATTTTCAGTAGATTAGAAACTGACTGCCCGTGAAGCCGCGGTCCTCCCGTAAATCTCCTCCACTGAATCGTCCGACGTACGCCTCCGCTTCCGGTCGGCGGTCGCAATTTGCTGGAAACCCTCCTACGGCTGGTGCGGGCCTCGCGGGCGCGCGGGGCGAGTGTCAACCGAGCATCACCTGGAAAAGTCTTGCTCAGAGTGCCCAAAGATGATACATATTATATATTTGACTAGTAATCAAGTATTTTTTTTACAGTTGATTATAAGAATCGTTACGCTGCTGGCAACGAAGATTGCTGATAACACGCTGACACATAGCCCTCGATATTGCCGCCCAATTTCTGACCTGATGTTTTGTTTGAATTCCGTTAGGTTCGTCGGATTATTCTCATAGACCCTACTTTTAAGGTATCCCCATACGAAATAGTCAAGAGGGCAAATGTCGGGGCTTCTGGGAGGCCAGTTGATGTTGCCTCTACGTGAAATGACCTTATTATGGAATAATACGTTAACAGCTTCAATTGATTGATTGGATGTATGGCAAGTGGCCCCGTCTTTTTGGAACCACGTTCTTGAGTTGAAACTCTGGGCCCAAAATTTTCGCAAAATTTTCGCAGCATATCGCAATAACGGTCACTATTCACGTTCACCCGATACTTTTTTTGGATACCCTGTATAAAGATAAAAAAATATGAAAGCCGCCAACGTGGGTGCGGAATTTTCTCCAGTAGACAGAACAGCCGAACAAGACTGGCCGAGGATAATTATATGTTCAGTGAGATGATCACCAACCTCGTCTGAAAGAGAAATATGAAAGAACACATCTGAAAGGAAGAAGTAGAATATTGTATATTTTAATTAAACTTAAATTCAATTCGTCGCAAAAATAGCAAATCGGTTGCATGTTGCGTCGCTGCCTGTGTAGACGGCTCTTAGTGAAATGTTTTTGTGTGTAAAGCTAACGTTTAAAAATAAACAAGTTTGTTTTGCCCACCTGTCGCACTTACCCCACTTCACTCGTTCGATGTCGCAGACCGGCACTCGGCTGTGTTAATTTACATACGCGTTACTGTTTTATAGCATTAGGTAGGTGCATAATTGAATACGGACAAGTTTTCTGTGCGTATTGAGTTTGTTGTGGTTTTCGCGCTCTACGTCACGACAGTGGATTTTATCGAGTGGTTTAAACCACGTTTCCCTTGACTGGAAAACCTCGATAAGTTTCTACATTTTCTGCGTTTTATTTTCACATAAAGTTTATGAATTTACAGCACCACTCAACAATCACCTATTGATCACAGTACAAGTTTTTTTTTTGTCGATAGTTATTAAAAAGCATATAGATATACTGTCAGCTGACGAAAATACGACTCATAGAATCTGACTATTATTTTTAGATTACGAAAAAATATATTTATTTTATACATAAATATTGATTTTTGTTATGTTATTATGAAATATTATTTTATTTTAATATCATTAATGTTGGTATTTATTAGTAAAAATAAAAACTGGAAAATGTCGATCTTTTAAAAATGTATGTTTTTTTAATTTTTAAAAAAAAATTAATTGATACCCAGAATCTTTCTTTTTAAATAAAACGTTAGTTTTGAAAAACCGTATGTATTAAACGTAATTTTTCATATTATTTTAATTTGCTGTTTATTCAAAATGCTATTGAAAGTAACGAATCGCGTTTTTTCTTGGATCACATTTCAACAACACCATATCGATTCCTGTATTCATAATTGCAGTCATTTCTTAACAAATCGCTTATTAATTTTCTTAACTGTTAAATTCAAGTGCATATGTGACCATAATTCATATTATTGTAAACATGCAACGACAAGCAGAACCTCTCAAAAATCGCAGCCTGGTGATTTGATCTGTTCACCCATCGTGACTATGCAAACTGGCATAAATAATAACCTTTATTTATACGCACAAAACCTTAAGCAATAAAAAAATTGGCCATTCAATAACACTTTAAGTAATTTTTCTGTACGAACTTAAGAATTGATGTGTTTATATGTTGGCGTTAATCTAATCGAAAGACTGTTGATAACGATTGTTTGTAATTAATATAAAACATTTTATGAACTAAGCTGTAATAGTTCATCTTAAAATATGTATGTTATTGATTGAAACCTGCTAAAGCCAGAACCTTTCGCGTTTTGTATCACGGAGCACGCGGCGGGCGCGCGTGAGCCACACGTCAAATTAGTACTGCGATACTTGAAACGACAAAGTCGCCGGAGTGACAGCTGTGAGTAACCTTTGGGCATTATCTCCTCCGGTAAGTAGTCTGCAGTCACGTTTAGTATTTGTCAGCGGCATCGTTGTACTCTTCAATACAAGCGCAGCCGACCCTTGTACAACGCTGAGGAACACCGCGTTATTCGATATTCGCGTCTCAAAAATAAAGTATGGTTCCCGATAGACGTGCAGCCTAATTTTGCGCTGTGCAGGACTAGTAAAAGTAGGGTTAGGTACTAGTGCAAATACATTTTGTTAAAACTAGAAATTTGATCTTGTTGAGGGACAAGGCATTTGATTGGTGAAGATCTAAGGTAACTTTGTATTCATTCTTCACTTTGAGTTTATTATATTTTTTGCATGACTAGTTTCGACCAACAGACTTGGTCATCATCAGATGCATAACCGATGCATCTGAATGGAGAAAGAATACAAAGTTACTTTTATCATTATAAATAATATACAATCAGAAATTTGATAGGGCACAATATGATCTCGATAGATATGTAGGTGACTGCTCATTGCGGGCGTCTTCCCGGAGTGGCTCTGGAAGCGGGCCGAGATGGTGGCTCAGGTGGCTCAGGTGGCTCAGCTGGCTCCTCAATGCCGGTGCCGAGGCTTTGTTCCCGCCGAAGGTCAGGTAGCGGGCAAGTCACCGCCTGACCAGCACAGCTGTCCCGCCCACGCCCGCCCCCGCCCGCGAGTGACGCGGAGCCAGCCGTACCAATTAATACCACCTTAGATACCTCAGCACACTCCGAATGTTTCTCGTTCCTAAATTCTTTTCGTACACAAATGATTATAATAAATCCGCATTCACACTCGTGCAGGTTTCCCGTGTATTCAATATAATAAACAATTCGTAGAGTACCAAACTGTGATAGCCATGATAACGTTCGAATCCCATCGATTTCGTGAATGAAATATTTGATGATTTTTTCGTTGTTTCGCGTGTTTGATCAATTAACTAAATATTGAATATCTTTTTGTACATGTAAATTTCAGTCTAGTGTCGATATTCATGTGATTTCTTAGTTTTATGCGTTATTGATCAGTGGGTTCAAATACATAGAACACCTGGCTGCAATAGTCGTGGGCGTGTGGGTACGAATCCCACCTGTGTCGCGATGAAAAGTTTCGAGAATTTTTCTCGTCATTTCATGTGTGAATCGCTTACATAAAATAATTTTGTGTGTATGATTTATTCCGTCCCTTAGTAGGTCGATATTGATGTGTCCACATTCAATAATTATAATGTCTTTGCAAGATTATACTGTCGGAGGACAGGCGAATTCAAAAGCCGGTCTTGCTCTATCATAACTTCTTTTTGGTACCATACCAAAAGTCTAAATTATCAGTTATGTGTAGAATCTACCTTATCACACCTAAATTTTTCTATTTTGAATATGCTGTGGATGTATGCCTTGCCTTTCCATTGAAGTAACGACACGCTGCTTTTCGCTACTATGCAGATACTGATTTGAATATAATTTTTCACCCCTATCTCAAAATTTTATGTAATCGAATTGTCAGCCTCTACTATATCTTGTGAAATATTTAATAGTAAAATTTATTTCGTGTGTATATATAAATTATATTCAAGGCTTTTATATTGATTTAACGTTAATAAATAAATCGTTTTTGCGACAGTAATCAGAAACTAAGAAAGACTTTCGATACAATAGTGTCATTTTGCGTTTTGGTTTATTGATAAATGGTTAGTATTTCAGATTCAATAGTTTGAATTGGAAAATCTTTTGTTAGTATTTTATAAATCGATACGTACTTTGTATTACGAATATTAATTTGGTGAATTAAAATGAGCTCAGCTATCTTTGCGTGTGTGTATTGCGTGACTTCGTTCGCAGCCTGTTTCGACTGTAATTTATTCCGGCCATCATCAGGTGGAGAGCAACCATCGAATTCTCCAATATTGATTGCAAAGTCTTCACAGATCAGTCCCGCGTCTGTCAGGGATATCCGAGGACCGTCTTGTCGTTCTGTCACCTGCGTGTCCTCGCTCCCCTATGAACCCCCGCCGCCTCCAGGTGGACTCGCCAGCCGCGCGTTGCGTCACCCGATCTTCTTGCGTGAGATGTTTCCAGTATGCCTACACAGCAGAGCAGTGCGCGGTTTTATACAGAGTAGCTATTTTCTCGAACGAATGTATGTAATGGCAGAGGCGTGCGATTCTATACTGTGAAAATGCAGTGTATGCTCACGTATCGATTTCCTTTGACATTAATATGCACATAAGGTTATTCTGTGTTTATCGGTGAAGGCATGCAATGCACCGAAATTATGTATATTTATAGAGCTTAGGTTTGATATTTAAAAGTGTTTTGTTTTCTATTGAAATTATCAAAAACATGTTTGTGCTGGTTATACATTACGACCCGCCACTGCGAAGAAGATCGCGAGCTTCTCACAGCCTCACACTTTTCAGTATACTTGAAATCTTTTAATAGAGCAAGCATACAGTTTAATTTGTGTAATCGCGTAATTTTTTATGACTGTCCAACCGAAGATAGTATTGACCCACGGGCAAAAGTAACGACCTGATAAAGGTGAATATTGACCTTTTTAATTAAGACCAGCTACAACAATACGGTATGTTACTAAATGCTAAGCGACCATCTTGAATATCATTGAATGACTATAAATCTATCAGGAGATAAACCGTAATGACCGTTGCGCAATGAGAGGTTATTTTTTTGTTTTGTGCCCTCTCTGGTTGCGCAAGCATTTGGGAATTATGGCTGTGAGCTGTGTACCTTCCAGTGCGCATGTCCGATCCGATTCCATTGTTTTGAGTAGGTGCACGATAAATCAATGCCTGATAAATGCTTCTTTGTAGATCCTTGATTATTAAGACCCCAGTCGCGTTTTTCGAAAACGTTTTTATTTACACTTGTACATTTATATGCGTAAAATTCACAAACGATACAATTTTAGAATTCGTGTTATTTAAAAAAAAAAAACCACTACTAAATCCCAAACAATTCCCTTTCCTTTTCTTGAAGAATAATTATAAACGCCTTTCTATCGAATCCTCATAATATGTTTTTGTATTCTTATAAAACAAGGACTTTATATTCCTTTACCTATTCAAATAAATTTTAAGTTGACCTTTTTAGTAAGTTATCATTCAATAAGACTTAGGCACTCTGTGTTTTTTCATTCTAACATCATTAGTAAAATATGTATTGCAAATAAAGCCTATTGTGATTTTACTTGCACCTGTTGCTTTCACCATTTAACATGTCATTCCTACCTGGTTAGTTATAATTTCTGTACTTCGTTGCGGTATCCTTTATCGTTTGTATGAACGTATATTTACGGTAATTGCACATAGTAAAGTGCACAATATATTGAAAAGAATTTCGATTTCTAAGACACATATAGACTCGTCAATTGTGATCTAAAAATTATTCTTTGATTTCTATTTTGATTTAAACGACAAGCAACCAAAAAAATGCTATGTGCTTAAAATCCTTTAAAATCTTTTTAAAAGTATCACTTGGTTTCTGAAGTACTGATTATCAAAAAATAGCACTTGACAATGTGTTGAATACGTCTTACGTTTTTGTATTCATCGCTTGCGTTGAAAAGTATATTTTATTTATATATCGATTTAATTTGTACGCTTTGATAACTTCTTTTTTTTTTTTAACAAATTTAAATAAAAAGTGTTTCTAAAATCCACTCTTTTCTTTTCGGGTGATGCATGAATTCGAAACACGGCATGCGATAAGCCCACAGTCTGCATTTACGGGGGATCGATACACGGCCCTGTGTCTTAACTCGACTATCTCTACGATTGTATCCCTGCCGAGTAAAGATAGATTTTTTATGTCCGCCGTTCTCGGAATTCTGTTGCGCTCCGCCGAGCGAGAGAGTATTCGGCTCTTATTCGACAATAATGGAGGTCCTACGTCATGCTTAGGACTAAACTCGTGTTTATGTGCCCGGCTGGGTGGTGGGCTGCTTCCATCGCCGTGACTCCAGACTGGATTGCACTTATCTTTGGACACGCCGTGGGCTTATCGGTATCATTCGAAAGAGTTGGAGACTGAGGAAATTTTTAAAATATTGCCCTTAGTCAGATTACGTATCTATTTTTTTCTTCATTAAAGTACTTGCGTACTAATATTTTTTTATCGGCGTTGCTCTTGAGTTCCTGCTTGCGTCGAGCTCCTTTAACTTATGTCAATTATGTCATCTGATAAAACGCACTTTGCATCACGCGCGGTTGCATGAAGCCACGAAGTGCACTTTTCGCTGCCGTGCAGTTGTTTATCTTCACATATTTATTTAAAATAATTTTGTGTTTTTTATTCATAACATTGGCTAGTAATTTGGACCCGGACCTGCACCGGAGTGTTAACGTCTCGTACCACCCTCCCACGTGCCCTCCGCGTGGCGCCTCCCGGCCCTGGCCTCGCCGGAGTATCGATACTGAGATCCGATCATGCCTCGTATCGCTTGACCAGAATTATAAAGGCGTATACTCAAGGGTTCACATCTCATTCTAATACAACATTGTAATTCCATGCAATCTTTATGTATGGTGTCACAAAAATCACGGTGTTATCAAAAAAAGTAGCTTGGGTACATAGAATATCGAAAATATCAATATTTGTTATCATATCATACTATATACAGTGTCACAAAAGCCTTGCTTTTAGCAAAAAAATAAAACACTTATTCAAAATATTTATTTAGTTATCATAAGATCATTTGTTATTTAATCTATTTTTTAAAAACTACTAAAAAAATATTTTTTTTGTAGTGTACGATAATAAATAATAAAGGTGTACGATAATTACATAGCTTGATTTTGGAATAAAATCCAGCGCACCTCTCCGAGCTGCAGTTTTTTTTTTATATCGAAAATTCTATCCGTCTTATGATAATCGTATGAGGATCTATTTATCTTTTGATGTTGGTATTCCGACATAGAACTCGGAGAGCTTTCACAATATCGTCAGTTGGGCCGGGCGAGCCCACCACTAGGCGCGGTTCCGGGAACAGCCTCTAGCGGGACACCCACTGATTGGTCGCATACCGAAATAAATTCATTTGTCGTACTAAATAGTAAAACAGATGTTCCTAAATGATTAGAATCTCGACGTGATTGCTACACAATATATAATTTGTTGGGACAAAAAAAACCGATTACATTCAAGTCGAGCTACTGTCTTTACAACAGGAGCTGACCACTCGCAGAATCTCGTGCTGGGGACCAGCGATTCTCAATAAAACAATGGGCCCTTTTAAATATTTATAAAAAACAATTCTAAATTGTTAATATATGAGTAAAAAAATAAGTATTGTTTTGTATATTTTTTGTGAAAATCCTATTTTAAAACTGAATTATCTTTATAACTGCTTGAGTTTTTAAGTGTAATCAATTTTAGTCGATTTTGATTCTTTGGTGTTGAGCAGCTTCATGTTTTCGGAACTCCGACTTTTTGGTCCCGTGCCTTTTCAGTACTCCGTACTGAAACGACGGTGTCCTGAAAACTTGAAGCAGCTTGACATCAAAGAATCAAAATCAACTCTTATTCATGTCTGTGAAAACCTACGAATATATCTTTAGCCAATTTATTAAAAAAGTAATTAGCAGATTATTTTAAAAAAAAGTTTTTGTTGCGTTTTCTCTTCGTTTGTGATGTCTTATTCGTTTCTATAACCAGTTTTAATTTTGATATATAAATAATACTGTAGTATACGTTGAAATATTATTAAAGACTTCTTCACGTGTAGGTCGTTTTAGAATCTCGCATTGTAAGTCTGTTTTGTCTAAATGTTGAATTTGTAAATTAACCACCAATTCAAGATGATTATCTCCATCGTGTTTTATACAAAAAAGCCATTTCAAGCTAATATAGTATGTAGACTTTTATTTATATGGTATATTAAATTATTGAGTATTTTGATTGTGGTGTAACGAAAAGTTCCAATGTTAATAATGTGAATGTGTTGTCGAAAATAGGAACGTATTTTAGTAATACTCCTATGCAAATAATTTTAAACCCTCTTATTTTTTTATAGAAACTAAATTATAGTAGTTTTTATTTAACGATTTTTTTCACATAAAATTCGGAAATTTCAAAAAAGATCAAATTGTTTTATATGCCAAGTCGTTTGATGAACTTTAATAAATAAGAATACACTGATCCCGACCTACCGGCTGCCACAGTTTGGAAAACACTGCCTAGGAAGGTCCCACAGGCGCACGTGTCCACTTCCAACCATTTAAATTGCCTCTTTCTTCTATATTATTAAAGAAAACAATATGTAATATTTAGTACATAATGCAACTTTGATTGCTATACTTTAACTCAAGGCTTTGTTAAGTATTATGTTCGTTATAAATACACTTGAGGTGAGGATGAGTTTTTTTTTTATAAAGAAATTTCTATGACGCAAAATTTGTTTGTGTTCGTTATAAATACGGCGCGAATAAGGAAGTTGGTTGCTAAAATATTTAAAATAACCAAATGTATCATTTTCTTCAACCGCTGCATTTTTTTTTTTGAGTATAATATTTTTGAAACGAGATATGAAAGTATTAACATTTGTGATATTATTTTGAAGCTCTCGATTTATTTTAACACGGTGAACATTATTCAATATTATTGCTGAAAATTGGCAAATCATTTTTTTTTCCAAGTAGGCTCCTTTAATACTATTGCAAAATGAAATCAATACGAATAGTCGAATAGCTGGGAGATAACTAAAATTTTATCTGTGAGGATTTTCGCCTTTCAAATCCATTGTCAGAATTGATAAGCAATAGCGCTCATAAATGAAAATATAGCTATCTCCGCTGAGGAGTTGAATATCAAGCACGGACACGTGTCCACGGACTCGCGGCTGACTGCAGAGTCTCCGTCGAGGAGTTAAATCAAGTGCCGACCCGTGTCCACGGACCCGTGGCTGACTGCAGAGTCTCCGTCGAGGAGTTAAATCAAGCGCAGACACGTGTCCACGGACCCGTGACTGACTGCAGAATCTCCGCCGAGGAGTTAAATCAAGTGCGGACACGTGTCCACGGACTCACGGCTGACTGCAGAGTCTCCGCCGAGGAGTTAACTATCAAGTACGGACACGTGTCCACGGATCGGCAGCTGGCTGCAGTGTCTCCGCCGAGGAGTTAAATCAAGTGCAGACACGTGTCCACGGACCCGCGGCCGACTCAGTGTCTCCACCGAGGAGTTAAAAAAATCACGCACGCCCGACGGCGATCGCTAGACAAAACAGATCCCGGACAATGGCGCAGATGGCGCGGGACGTGCGGGGAATGCCGAGCGCCGCGCCGTGGGAATATGGACCAGTCCATTATGAACTGTCACAATGTGAACCTGAATAATAGGCCGGGCCGGAGATCAATTATCGTATCGGAGATCACGCTGCGCTCCGCGAGGGGTTAGCAATAATACTGACATTGTTTGTTAGCGAGATCGCGGAGATTGGCCCGCGAGATTGTTAAGTCTTGAGAAATTGGCGATAAGTTGTCTTTGGATCGGTTCGGTGGTCGTCTCTTTTCTGAGATGCCTTCGGCGATTGTCTGCGAGCCGAGATAGGCTCTTCGTAGGCTTTCAATACGAACTGATGAATTTTCCGCGTTTTTTTGTTATTCTTATTTCGATAAGCCGGAGAGCGAGTCCATATCTAGAAAAACGTGACATTCCCTTGATAGCGATATATCGGAAATAGATTCTAAATTTAATATATTTTATAGTATTTTTTTTATTTTTACAGTGTTGATAATCAAAAAATAGTAGTTCAGATTCAATTATTTTTAAAATGCACGATATTTATGATTAACATTGATTGCTCATTCAGGAGTGAACAAATACAATTGTATATTGAATATATTGAAGATAAAAGTAAAATATGCGGTATAAAAAATATTTAACTAAATAGTGTAAAAAGAGTGAATTTATGTATAAAAAAAAGTTATTTTATTACGTACTTTCCGGAATTAGCAACTAACTACTGGAATCGGGATTTGCAAGAACTGAACGGTTTCTCCAATCAAGAAAATTTATTTTTATAAATAGTATAAAATAATTGCACAAATCATTATAAACATATGTTTCTCATTCAAAATGTGCATTCAATGTCTACTAAAATTTTTCCTTATCGGATATTTTGTTTATATAAATTTAAAATAGTTTGTTGAGGTTGAGTTTTATCTATTTTAGGATACCTACCTAGCCATTGCTTATCGCTTATCATGTGAACTGTAACCACAATGCGTGCAGTTTTATTTATTGCCGTTACTACTGCGTCCTTTAAGGGCTTTCACAAGAAAATCGAAAGAAAACAGGCAATATTGAGGTTTATTTCTTTCTAAACCCGACAAAAAAACCAGAATTTCTGTAAAATTGAAAAACTGAACAACGATCAGTTCAATATGGTTTCGGGCCTGGAACTCTGCGGTCAACAAGCAAGCGTCCTCACCATAGCACTACTCAAACTCTACTCTGCTACTATATGTAAATTTGATAAAGAAAATGCTGTTTTTATCTTTGTTTTTAGAATAAATTGGTAAAAATTACAAATTTTGTAAATTTGAGAGTACCGTGCAAAAGATACATATTTAAATTTCTATAGTTTTATTTATTGAAAAGTCAAAATTACAATACATAACCTCGGTTCGAAGATTCTAACTCTCGAAGACACCGTATATTTTTTAAAAAATCTAATAATTTTCCCTCATTTGGGTAAATAATTTTTTTAAATTAAAAATTTAATTATCATATTGCACGTCAAAAACATTTCAAAGGTGATCGGTAATACGATATTAGGGTAATCAATATTTAATAAATATAATTATATATATTTTTTGATCATCTATGTATTATTAATACAATCAAACTGTAAAGACCTCCATACACGCTATGACAATACCGATAACAGTGTCCTCTTATAAATATTGGGATATTACGAATCGTTTGCAAGTTGTGTCGCTGCGGATGTAGCCAGCTTAAAATGCGGAGTTTATAAAATGTTTAACAATGATAATATTTTAAATAATAAGTAAAATATTAAAATGGAATTCCACAAAGTACTCTCTGTCAAAAATATTGGATTTATAATAGTGATAACCCGCAAGTCGCCACTCGCCACTTGCGGCGACGCCCTGTCGCTCCTCCGTCCGAGGCACGCAGCTCGATTAGGATGGCGTGCCCGTGCTCGCCGCACACGACGCGCTCGCTGCTATACATACAATTGCGACAGTTGTTAATCTAGGCCTGCGTCGATTTGCGTAGTCTCCATGAATCACGGGAAGAAAGGCCGCGTCATTAGGCATGCGCGGGGCTATCCGTTTGCTTGACGGAAGGGACCGACCGACGCACAATGCGAGAGTCGTTAAACATTGCAAGCAAAGAGAAAGAACACACATTTACGGTTCAATTGTTTTATTTTGGCGAGGAGTTAGATTATTCAATATAATGTTAATAATTATGATTAAAATTTGAGCAATGGGGATAGTGGTGTTGTTCGTGTTGTCGTTTTATGTAATGTTTGTAGGTTTTCGCTGACATGTATTGGATGAAGGTTTTCTGTTTAAAGCGTGCTCTTATACTATAGGATGTTGTATATCAGAATAGTGCGTTTTTGGATTGCTCATTGTGATAATATGTAGTTATCATCGGAAGGGTGTATTTTTGGAATACTCTTAACGCGCAACTTTCGGTTTGCAGGCGTACGAGCTGTCCACGCTGACCGGCACGCAGGTGATGCTGCTGGTGGCGTCGGAGACGGGCCACGTGTACACGTTCGCCACGCGCAAGCTGCAGCCGATGATCACCTCCGACTCGGGCAAGCGCCTCATCCAGACGTGCCTGAACTCGCCGGACCCGCCGCAGGGCGCGGCGCACGGCGACCAGCGCATGTCGGCCACGGGCTTCGAGGAGACGGAGCTGACCTACAACATCGGCGACGAGGAGACCAAAGTAAGGCAGCTGGTGTACGGCGGCTCGCCCGCGCACATGGGCCACGCGCCGCAGGGCTACCAGCACATGGAGCACCACTCCATGGGCGTGCCGGCGCAGGCCTACCACCAGCACGGGCCCTGCGCCTCGCCCCTGCCGCTGCCGCCCTCGCTGGCGCAGCAGTACGCGCACCCGCACATGTCGCACGGCCACGCGCAGCGGTAGTCGCGCGGCGCCCCCGCCCGCCTTCCCTTCCCTTATTCCACGCCACGATGAGCGCAATCGATTATTCTACAATTTTCACTTTCTTTGATATCTGAGTAAATACAATAAATTAATTGAATCATTTGCGGATTTTCATACATGGAATAAACTCTCACGCATATCGCGGTAGGGTGCCCCGGGAGGCTGGGGAGGCTGGGGAGGCTGGGGAGGCTCGGGAGGTCCGCCCGCTTAGCATGAATGTGGCTCGGCCCGTGGCGAGTCTGCGCCGGCCGCGCGGTCGCATGTGACGCAGTGGCCGGCTGCTTGTTTATTCAAAATGGACCATTTCTCACGTCTTCACTGTTTGCTCACGGAATTCTTCAGCAGCCGTGCGGTAACACGAACCTCGAATGTGAATTGTTTGTGATCAAAGCCACTTCGAATGTCTGATCTCTGACGCATTGGTTGAGCATCAGTGTGCTCGTTTCGGCAGAGTATTTTTCACATCACCGGGGCTCGAGGGAATACGCAAAATAACAACAACCAGAAAACATTGCTTAAATATTTTATTTACATATTTTGACCATAAAAATACGAGTGTTATATTTTTGGCACTGGGCTGTCTCCGATTAATAGAATAAAGCATCTCTAAAGCTTTACATCACACGATGCCATTTATTTTTAACTTGTGAACATACAACCACCGCGACATTGCATTGCGTGCATTTCAAGCGATTTTCATAACTTCTGGTAAATAATAAAATTAAACAAGTATGCATTCAGTAAATGTACGACACTGTATTGTCATTTTAAGTTGTCTCTTTTTTCTTTTAAGTTAAGTTTAATTGTGGCCGAGTAACTTGGCTACACTAAAAGACATCATTAGGAGTCTACCTCCGGCGGTGGCAGCTAGTTACAGAATATTCCAGAAATCATAGTGATGCCAGTTTAAACCCAGGAAGAGGTGCCGATTGCACCCTTTTGATAACATGTATTTCCTCGAGCCCCTGAATCGTGACAGTAAAAAAATACTTGCGTAGAAATCAGACTAAAGCATGGGTTTTATTATATGAAGTGCGACTACGCTAGAAAATTTTAGTTGTTTTCTTTTTGTTTTGGTATTTTATTTTTTATCAGTAATAATGATTTAACAATAATTTTAAGTCGCTAATTTAAGATGGTTAGAAAGATTTGTAAATAAGTATACTCTGACAATTCTTCATTATTTGTTATGGTTTATAAGTAATGGTGAAATATATTCAACCTGAATGTTGAACAATTGTACGGTGCTAAAAACTGCAATACATCGAATATTTACGATTTAACATAATTATTGGTAAAATTTGGTTTATCTTTTTAACCATGTCGATTATTTATTTGATTGTATCAAACTACGAACACAGTTGATTTCTAGGGCAGGTTTGTATTAAAATTTTATTGTAATTTTTGACAGTATTTATGCACCATTTTATTATCGCAATTTATCAATGTCTTAACGTCACAAAAAGTAAACCTTTAAAATATATTTTTTTAAGAAGACTCGTTAAGTAGTCTGTATTTTTTAAGTTGATAAATTGGCGATTTTCATTTTTTTTTTTTTTACTAAAAATGTGACAATCAGTCAAGGTTAAAAAAAATACGACCCAGAATTCAAATAAACGGATGACCTGATTGACAATGCCAACTTTTAAACGGTACAATAACTGAAGAATGATAAAATAACGTATCATAGAATTCTGCCTGTGAAAACTTATTAAAAATATCCCTAAGGTGGTTTTTAGTATGTCATGATGCACAATTTATTTATGCTATTCAGACACACGCTTAGGGGTGTATTCCGATTTTTTAAAATCCAATTACTTGACTGATTGTAATATTTTTAGTTAGTAGATTATTAGAAGCATGTTTTGATGTGTATTTTTTTCTATTCTATAAGAAATATTAATGACATTCTACTAAGACAGAATGTTGATGTATCGACTACCGTGTAGTCAGTATGTATGTAAGTTCTCATACTACTTCTAGATATGGTTAACAACATCTGTTTACAATTTAGTGTAAATTTAATACAAATAACGAATTATCTACCCGGAATTATCCGTCCAACGTTCCCTGATCCCCCATACGATCGGAGTACGTATTTTTTTTCATACTTCGTAGTCCAGTGTATTGAGAAGAGTCTCAGTATATTATCGAATAAAATAATATTAATTAATAATCAATGTTCAAATGATGCGTGCCTTACAACGGATATAACTCGTTATAAAATAATCACATTTCCGTTTGACATGCACTCGAATGTTAGTGATATTGAAATACAAAGTTTACTGTATTTTTAGTTTTCGACAAAAGAATGAAAAATACATTTAATCTTCATTTTTTATATTTACGTTTCATATATTTTAACAACGAAACGAATGAACGAAAATCAATGCGTTACAAATTTATATACATATTTATTATATATGGGTGTGTTCTTTATTCCGATCTCTACATGAATGGGCAATTGATAATTATTTTATTTTTTTTTTAAATTGATGTATTCTCAATTCGAATTTTAAATTTCGAACGAATATATACATTGAGTGTTCGATATTTAAATGAATATTTGAAATTTGATCATTTGAAAAGTCAATCTAGCGCTCTAATAATCCACGCAGCGATTGTAGCTTTTCCATTATACGAGCACTCTAGATTAAATGAATCATGCTACCCGTTTTATTCGTCTATCACTTTTGACGTGTCCATTTCAGAGTTGATCCTTTTATCGGCTCCATCGCCGGTCTTCTGTGACGTCACCGCCGAGTAGGACGACATCTTTCGGTAATTAAAATATTATTGATAGACCCCATTGTGTAGACGCTGAATGTGGAGCACCACCGGGCTGTGTGGATCATGGTAATGGAATAACGTGATGTTGTATCATTGAGATATCAATAGGAACCGATCACGGAACTTTGACATATTTATCTGGAAGTCATCTTGTAATTTGTCAGGTATTTGAACGATCTTTGGCTTACGTTAATTAAAGTTAATTTTATTGTACGGCGGTGTGTTTACTTATTGCTCAATCGGTGGACACGACAGGCTATGTACGGTCTATCATAACAATGATTTATATTCAAGGGAATATTAGACATGTATTTTTTTGTTTGTTGGCTAAATGAATAGTTTGCCTCGTTGAGGCGCGTGTTAACAAATAAAAAAGAGTATCTATTGTATGTCTTCAAGAAACCAACAGGAAATAAAAGAAATAAACGTACTAGATTAAATAAGCGATTTCAATCACACTTCTAAGTAATGGGACCTAATAAAAATCCAACTCTCACCCTGTTTAGTTTAAGATCTTTACGGTGTAATATTTTCCATCTACATTAAATATCCAATTTAAAGATTATAATATTATTTTATCTTTTAATTGCTCGGTTCGTGAAAGATGTTTGATGTTTGCGATCTGAATAAAACGTACTCAATCAGCGAAACACATTTGGAGTAATCCACGCATTTAGCAGCTTGTCAACCATTGATTGCGTCGATCGGTCATTCAGAATGCGGCCGAATATTTAGTGAAGGCTCGTTAAACGCACTTTTTTAATACGCAAGATAATTCTAGCTTCGCAAGATAATTCAGGCATAATAACAAACATTACATTTTCCATTTCGATTAGATTCACTCCATACAGCGGGAGGAGTAACACAAAAAAACAATGCGTCCATTACAGCCTGGCAATATTCCCTCTCCGCGGCTGTCAGGCGTATCGGTACGTAGGTTTTTTTTTTTTGATAATTAAAACGCCGTCCGTCGATGGCCGATCGGATCCGACGCGCGTCCGATTTGGTCATATTCTCTGCGGCCGGGCCAGGCGCCTCGTCGGCCCGCCCCCCGCGACGGCGACGTCTGATCTGACGATGTCAATATACATTTTTTTTTTTTTTGCTTTCTTGATCATGTCGGCTATGTCGATTGGGATGTCGAGTGGTTGCGCTGTCTGCTTGCTCTCCGATGACGCGTTTAGAATATTGTACTAGCGGATGGGTTATTCAATTCGATTTTCCCTTTCCAAAATTACATTTCAGTTTAAGTCGGTTATAATTAATAGATTCATATTTTTACCAGTGACGTACATAAAAACTGTAAATTTCACATAAAAGTGTAATAATAAATAAAATCTTTGTATACATTTTTAATATTCATAATCATAAAATGCTTGATCGTTAAATTCGTAATCTCTTTTATATGATACTTTTGTTGGTTTTCCAGTTGTACAGATCCTATGTCACAATTTTTTTTTCTTGTACATACTAAATGCAGATTAATTAAATCAACAATTTGCGTTTTCGCTATTTTATTTAACGATTTTAACTATTGTTGAGTATACCATAAGAGCCACGATGGCCGAAAGGATTAAGGTGACAATAAGCGATATGTAGAGGGTACAAGTTCAAACTCCATTTGTGCACTGAAAAAATAATCGACATTCTTAATCTTAATTTCGCGTCCGAACAGTTATTCTAAAAACACTAAAAAAATCGTAGACCTACCTGAATACATACTTTTAGTCAACGCAAATTATATTTCTGTGATTTTTTTTAAAGCGTCGTGAATATTGATCTCTATACCACGGTGATTGCAAATACCCGAGGTTGAGTAATATGGTTGAAACTATGCGAATTACAGTTATGTGTTTTAAAAGGTATTTTATAGAAGCATGTCGAATATTGCGTACACTTTATAATTGTCTGCCTTTATACACGTCTTATCTGACAAATCCACGATAAGCGAAAAAGAAAGTGGGTCTGATTAATGAGCTGAAGTATTTTGCCGTTTGGTATTTAATTGTTATCTGATTACTGTGGCTGCGTGATTAATTTATGCATCAAATTCGACAGACCTACTTTTTTTTCTTTTGTACTCTGTTGACGAAAACAAGATCCGATTCCGTCAATCAACGAGCGTTTCACAATTTTGATTAGGAACTGATTTTAACCTGTATTCAATTGTCTGCGGGCTATTTTTTTTTTATAGATATTCTATTTAAAATTAAAAGCCTTGCAAGTGATAGTTTTTTCGCACGTGCCTCCCACTCGGATACCGACCGGTCCTTCAAAATGACACTGGTAATTCACACCCGGGCACGCGCCATTGCATGTTTTCTTTAACCCGTCATGTGTTTCTTTGTACTGCGCTGTATTGAATTCTCTCGCGAAGTTTCCGTGTTTAGTTTAAGCTGTAAGTGGATACACTCGGATCAAATGTTCTTTGTTGTATAAACATTGAGTAAACTCCAATTTTCATGTTATTGGTGGATACATGCTTATATTTCAGTATATTAAATTTATATTGTTTGCAAATACTCATTGGGTTCATCAGCAAAGGCATTCGTTCAAGACGATCATAACGTAGCGCAACTGTTTGTCGATTCTTTTAGCTGGTATTATTATTGCTTTTTTTTTTTTAACAGATTCACTAATCGATAAGCATATCTATTAGCGACACCGCCTGGTAAGGAAAAAAATCCGATGTTTACCGACGCGATTCGGCGCTACCTCGAGAGGAGGTACACCTCGCTCGGTCTCTTCTTTTTACCTTACAAAGGCAGCCGAGGCGCGCCGCCCACCGCTGGATGGGCGTGGGCGCGGGGGGGGGAGGGCGCGGGGGCAGGGCGCGGGGGCGGGGGCGGCGCTCGGGCGTCCTCGCCTCCTCACCGGAAACACGCGAAGCCTCGCCGACACTCCGCCATACCCCAAATCTTTTCCAAGCCCGATCTTCCCCGCACACATACAGTAATAAAATCTCAAAAAAAAAACAATTTAAAATCTCTTTGCTGACTAAGGAACTGCATGCCCCCCTCTAATGCCTGTCTCGGCGAGTAAAGTTCTATCACCTTTATCTCGGAAAGATCCAGTTAGTATAAAACTAAACAAAGGCGTAGTGGGGGTCCCGGGCATCGTATAGTTCTCGAGATCGAAATGCATGCAATCGATAGATTAGATTCTATACTAAATCCCGTGTAAATACAATCTGGCTTGTTTAATTGACAATGCAGCGCATGCACAGCGAAAGCAAATGGGGAGGCCTAGGGTGTGTTTTAATCGTTTTAAATTAATGATCTAGCATAATTAATAATACTTTATTGGCGATTAAATCACGTTGTTATTAATCAAAGTTTTAATAGAAATACTATTTTTTTAAATACTACCGGCTTAGTCAAATCAAGGCTTGCTTACCATTATTTTTTATAAAATACATTTTTTAATGAATTATGATTTCCATATTATATTAACGGCAATGAATTTCTCCCGTTTTACAATTATCGCAGTTAGGCTTTTGTATTCAAAAGAAATTCAGCCTACGCTTCCATTTTCCTGAAAGTCATCCATATTCCATTACCACGCCAATCATACAAGGATTTGACGAACCGTTCAGTTAACTTCACAACTGACGATACAAAACTGTACAGTAAAAAAAATATTCCATGGCTGCTGACGTTATTCTCGGAATACCTGCTGGGACTTCCCGATTGTAAAAAAATATTTATTATTGTCTTTGAGAAAGGATAATTTATGTACTTTGTATCTGAACACTCTGTTTTTCAGTTTTTTTTTTTGTCGTAAAGTCTGCCAGTTCTACAGGCGTAATTAACTTGCACTAGTACCTAATATTAAATGTCTAATAAAGTAAGATCTTTATTTCATTCATTATTGATATGTTTATATTGAAATACTTTGGGCGGGTTTTTGGATTTTCTCTGTAAAGAAATTCAGACGTTTTGTTATAAAAATAATGGAACGCTCGCGCTGATTGATGAACGATGAACGTTGTGGATCTCACAGCGATTCAATTAATATTTCAATCATTGTTGATTTAAAATTCCGGCTGTGGGCGCTTCTAGCTATTATTTTTGTTACCGTCGTCTAAATTTTTCCACAGTATATTCAAAAAGCCTTTAAACGACTTTTAATATTCAAATAGCAGCAATCAAAAAAAGTTAAGTTAAATGCATATTTTACAACTTTTAAAATTATAGTTTTTATGAAAATGTAAAATCTCACGCGTTTGCTTCTCGTGTTGAAAATACCCGAAGTTGGGCATATTTATTACCGAGAAAATGTTTGTTTTCTATCTGGCAATACAGTTAGCACGTGGGGAGATCGCTCGCCGCGCCGAATCGCTCCATACACGGACTCGCCGAAATCTCGAGACTAAACCCGATGCAAAGATCGCTCTATAGGTCAGCACCTCTGCGTCCCGGCTGGCTCCGTATCATTTGCATGCAATTTTTGAACGCAGGTCAAACACCTATCCTAAACGGATTGACTTGTCACGCGTCCGCGGTGCCTTTGTATCAGCGCGGCTCACTGCTCTACCTGCCGATTTGCGAACAGGTTACATTGTTCAATCGTATTATGCGCTTTTGTACTCAAACACTGCATTTTAAATATCATCGTTTGCTTGCTTGATGTCGTAATTGTTGAGTTTGAAAATAATGTGCTTGTCGGTTGAAATTCCGGTTTTTGGCATCTGCTGCTATTTTTTAAATATTTTATTTAGTATTCAAAACTTCTGTGAGGTTCCGAAATCCGAATCTCACGTGGCCGGCTAGCGACTTGCACACTGCTTGCGTGCTGCGAGTGTGGAGAGCGTTTCCAAACATTCGGGCGCAAAGTTACATCCCAGGGACGGAAATAAAGCGCGCGGCCGCTCCAAATTAGCTCCAAATACCCGCGCCTCTTGGATAAGGCAACCGAAATAGAAGAAAATGGCCGGCGGCGCGTGTTCGGCGCTCGCTTTTCAGACCAGGAAGTGGACCGTCTTGTTTATGGTGCGCTTTCGTTTTTTGGTGTGATTCTTACTTGTGCGGCCACCGTTTGCGATGAAGACACTATCGTAAATCAGCCTTTCCATTTAAATCAAGCGACTAATAACACCGATTATTTTTTTTTAAAATCTTAACATTTCGTACGTTTTTCCCGTAAATCTCAGCACTATATATCTTCATGCATATGTTTTTATTTCTCTGAGTATACTCCATGTATTCATTACTATACTATTGGTCGGTAATTAGGATAGTCAGTTATTAACTGAAAAATTGATTATTTGTTGTTAATATTTATTTTTGAATTCTTAACCGACGTGTTAATCAAAATGTTAGTATAGGACGGTGCTTACATTTTCCTTTTTTTCTATAGGCTTTCTAAATAATTCTTTGAAAAGGATGTATGCTCGATCGTATTGATTAGAAGTTCTAATTAAATGACTCCCACCCCCCCGATTTCCAACATGGCGATCGATAATTCATACGATTTTAATAATGCTTTTTTAATTAAATTAAAGTTCTGTGAACTTTAAGCGCCGTAAAAAATCACAAGTCGATTTCCTATCGCAGCTCATTTAGATTCAGTATTCCTGTTTGGCCGTTTTTTCATGTTTTTTGCGTTGTCTATGATTCACTGCCGTAATGGACGCCGGGCGGCTCCTCTCATTTCTGAATCGATTTGAATAATTTCCGTGTAAGCCCGCCATTACTTTTCCAGCTCCTCTATGGTCACGATCGCAGGCCGCAGATTTTCTAATTGCCCCTTTTCTCATTACGAATTTAATTATTGTTTATTTCGATCGGCGCATGATTTATTGTCTTATCGGCGGGCAACACTTGCAAGGACTGATTATGGATTTTTTTAACGATTTATGCTAATTTTACAATTACGAAGCAACTAATTGAGCGAGATGATTTAAAAAAAATTATTCACCCATGAGCAAAAGGGAATTATGTCACAAATATATAATTTATCATTGACCTTCTTTGCTATTACGAACGCATCGTGTTATAATACTGTATTTACTTTTATTTAAAGTGTCAAACCGAAACGACATCGCCTTCTTCATCAGTCTTTAGTATATCGCACTCATTCACCGCATGCCCTTGATTTTCATGATATATCTATGTATATACTATAAAACGTATCCGTTTTGACTAGATTGGCCTATTTTAAAAATATATATATTAAAATTCAAATAGTGTGTCAAATTGACGCAGTATATTTTTTATTGAATATAAATATGTTAAATATATTGTTTTTGTATAAATATATATTTAACAAGATCGCTGCATACAAAACTATTTTCCGTCGTTACCTCTTCATTAAATGAATACTGAATAAATCTTTGGCATCACATCATAAAATTCCGCCGTGTCCTTGGAATATATTCCTTCAAAAAAACCGGATGTGCCATATACTCCACATTACATTAAAAATAAAATTCTCAGTACGCCAACGAAACCCGGAAGAAATGAGCATTTGTGCTTAATATAAATTTATGGTGAATATTCGCTGTGGGAGAGAGCGGTTACACCGGGCAGATGTTTTTTTTTTTTTTTTTTTTTTTAAGCTTTAGGACAACACACGTGTTGTCCTTTTGATATTTAAGTAAAAAAAAAGTTTTAAATTTGATAATCGACGTTGCGTTGTGACCGCTCGCTGCGGCGGCGCATGTTCGGCCGAGGCCCGGCGATGTTGGCCGGCCGTGGGTGTCTTCTCGCATCCCACCGCCGCCATTGCGCCATGGCCGGCGTGCACGCGTCTTTATGCCCGTGTCAGCAGGTTTTGAAATTAAATAAATTACAGACATTTTGAAATTGCGCCGTTGCCAAACTTCCGGATATCCCGCTGATGAACGAATTCTGATCAAGCCTACGATTTTTTTTTATCTCTTGAACGAGGCGTTTTTCTTAATGATTCTTGTGTTTGAACTGTGCGATGCGTATCTTTCGAGAAATATGCTCATGGACACATTTTACATGCGATGTATTCAAATGAATTCGTCGATAAAATAATATCAAATATATATATATATATATATATATATATATATATATATATATATATATATATATACACACACGATTTCAACCCATACAATTAAAGATGCATATAACATTTTTTTTGATATATACAATGATGGTTTCGTTGTACATTATATAGTAATATCACAAGTCAAATGAGTTTAAAAAAATCATTTGAATTTTACATTGCCCAATAGATGTATAAAAAAACTCTGTATAAAAATAGTTTTTAGATAAACATACTCAGTGTGTATTTATTTTCTCTAAAACAATTATTCATCAGTAATAAATATAAGTAAATATTAAATTTGAATACCTTAATATAAATTGTTATAGAAATGTAATCTCGAAATATTGAGTTGTTATTATTGGCTCGGCCGTGATTTATTTAGCATTTTCCTGAGATATTTTTAATGTCTCTTATTTTTTATTTTCGCTTTGGAGATGCTACATTTGCAGAGCCGGTACTAAGTTTTCCGCATTTTTTGTGTGTTTTGACTCAATATAAGATGCACGCGCTCTGCGCTCAGGGCTGCCCCAACGAGTGTTTTTACCTTATTTAAAATTAATTTTCTATTATAATTCCTTCGATTATAATATCATTAAACCGAGTATATCGCATTTACCTGCAAACGGCGTACAGGTTATTTCAAAACCGAGCATGGTGTTATCTGTATTATTTCAAAATATACATTATAATTCAAACATATATTTATCTCATATCTTGAATACGAAGTATACTTGTATTTGACTGGTAAACTAAGCCAAAATCGAAAACGATACGTACATTCATTTAAGTTTATTTAAATTCATATATATATATTTTCACAGTTGTATGTGTATTTATTGGGTTCCGTTGTAATTATGCTACCCTACATTATTTCAGCGGGAATTCATGAATTAGATATGATTATGTGCATATTTCTAAAAAAATCTGTATCATGTATTAAAAACACAAATCAAAGCTTTTTTACAACTTTTACTAATACATTTGCTCACAAGTGAGTTGATGATGAATTATGCGGCAGTACTTTATTGTTATTTGATTTATAATACGTGACATTAAGAATCACAAAGTATATGACTTGCCAGTAGACACAGAGTCGCGACAGCCCTGCGGCGCTCGCGGCAAGTGAAGGCAGAGATAGCCGAGGATTGTGTAGAAAAAACGAGGGCGCCCGTTACTTTATTTTCAGATTTGAGACCGGTTGTGTTTATTTTCACCACCCGATAACTCCAAGTGCCGCTGCGACGGTTTTTTGCCACTTTCCTAGCGGCGCTAGTCCGGTGCACGCGGCCCACCCGAGGCGCTCCTAAAATTGCACGAAAACTCGCAAAATTGCAAATAAATCATTATGATCATTTTTTTGCGAATTCACTTGTAATTGCACGAAAAATTGCAAATAATTTATTTTAAAAATATTTCAACCGGCGTACGGAAAACTATGATTGAACGCAATATTGCATTGTACGATTATACGTTTTATTTGATATTTTTTTAACAATGGTTGCCGCGAATTTAAGACTAATTCATAATGTTGTAATAATATGCAACAGACACTGATCAATGCATGTTTGCAGTGACTAAAAAAATAAAAATGTTTCAATATACTGTTGAGAGGGTACACGCCTTACTTATAAAAGTTATTAAATTCAATCTAAGCATAAGACCTCTACATCTCTCAGATGCGAGGTTTGAACCAACAAAATCTCAATATAAACAAAGCCAACGACTTAACCACTGAGTCGTTTATTTTTTTTACGTATGTTTAAATTTATAAATATAGTATGTTTGTGTACGAATCTGTGTTAAAATTTTTATTCGATATTCGAACACGAAGAATAACGAAAGAGAAGCTGCAACGAAAAAAATATTATACATAAAATTTATCCGCAATTTTACTCAAAGCAGTAGTGTGTTTTATATGCTGTGAGTGTGTCGTATGATTGTCAAATTTCACGCAATTGTTGCACTACGACTGAGGCTGCAGAGTGCCTAGATTTACTCGGGCCCGGCGCATCTCTAGCACTTGCGTGTCGATTATTCATGCCGTCACGTGGGAGGACTTTGTTCCCTCCACCGCACTGCGCCGTCGGTGGAAATGGCCGTTTTGTTTTTTTTTGTTTTTACTACTCGCTTAAGTGTCAGGTTTCTTTTTTACGAACATTGCAATTTAGTGTAATCATCAAAATCTTTATGCTCTCGATATAATATCTGATTTCTTGTGTTCATATGTTCTTGTAGTGATTTTTATTGTTAGATTTCTTAATACACTGAAAACACACAAACTGATCATAAATTATCTGGGACATGTTTTCCATCAATATTATGCTTATAACAAGCTTTAGGCAGCCGTGCGAGGTCTTAAAATTAAATGTATTTTTTTTATCAAAGTGTTTTGTATCAGCTATTGTTAGAATATAAAGCCCATTAAAGTCTCAATAAAACGGGTATTAAAATATTATTTATATTGGTTTTTTTCTATAGTAAATTTTCTATGTTCTGTGTACAAACCCACACCAACTGCGTGCGATGAAATTTTTGGAATGTCGGGGGGTATTCTTCATAAACACACATGCTTCGGTTATCAGAGAGTCCAAAGGGATCATCAAGTAGCTTTAAGCCCCCTTGTTAAAATTTCATATGATACTTACGGTTATTCAACTGTCGCCGAGTTTTCGCCGGCGGGATCGATCCCTGGATTCATTTTGCATTCAATGAATCGTTAATCGGCACTTACCAGATCCGCCGTATGATTTCAAAGAGAAGAGGCAGCGCCGGAGATGCCGAGTGATCTTATCAAGCGTCCGTCGCCCCGCGCCTGTCCCGGCCGACGTTATTTATCTCCCCCGTCCTCGCGCGCACTCCCAACCATCCGACGGCCGCCGTTTCCCTGCCAACTAAAGTAGACACTGAAAAATTACGGGAATCCCTAAACTTTTGCCGATGCCTATATGCCACAATACGTTCAATTGAGTAAAAATCATTATTTTCACCTCACAATCAGTCTGAAATTCGCTGATATAATTTTTAAAATATATAATTATGCTACAATGTTTTTTTACATAATTTTTTTTATTTGTGTTGAATATTCACAGGACTTATTTTTATATATCACGTGTAAATAATAAATATAGGTCATGCCCAGTAATCGAGCGCACCACCCCGGGCGAACGTGTTACGTTTGTTTTGTCTATAGCATTGTCATGCTGTTGTTCATTTAATAAACAAACGCCCGCAAATGATTCCTCCGCCGATGAAAGTTCACGTATCTTAAAAATATTATTGGACGTGTCGGTTATTTTGTTTTCACGGCCGCTGAATAGTTTTATTGCCATTTGCGTCCCAGCCTTACTCTCGCAGACACAACGGCCATTCGGGCGAGTTGGCAAAAACAACTATTCTTAACCCAAATACGATTTTCAATGAGCGGCGATTAAATATAACTCGAATGATACTTGATAATGGAATAACTCAAAAGGCCGCGGCTTTTTTACATTTATCGTTTAATATCATTTAACTTATCTTAATCTGTGGTAATTTATCACCGCGTATGTTTACCAATCCGCCTCACGTTCACTATTTGCAGACAGCTGTTTTGCCCTTTGTCATGCGATATGATCACGTATCGAATCATACAATATGCATAGCAATTCTGACTGTAAAATGTGTTTTACAATGCACTAATGTAGACATATTATTCACTCGTAAAGCAGGTGGGATTGGTACCTACTCGAGTCCCCTCGCTTTCGCTATGCGTTGTCCCAGAGAATTTCATAGAATAAACCACAAATTTACTACTAATAATTATTTGTATATTTTATAAAAACGTATTGGATTTTATGGTAATCTCTTTTATTAAAAACATGTGATCAAAGCAACTGTGGAAGTTCATATATCAAACTTAATCTTTGAATCTTATTTAAAATAGGTATCGTGTGCTGAAAGGTGTTATTAAATAATCATTTATGAATATTTTTGTCTTAGATTTATATTTTCATTGTTTGGAAATTCTTTAACATATAGTAAGTACATACTTTTTATACACACTTTTCGTTATTTTTAAAACTATCTTCTTCTCGATCTGACTTCTGGCTAGAATGCCCAAAGTCTTATACGTTTTTTAATTTCAATTTTATTATTTTATATCCTGACAGAATCATAACCAAAATAATATTCCTCGCTCTGAATCTCATCTCTGGATTGTGCCGAATCAAATTCAACCCAAATAAAATGCATCTGTTGTGTGATGTGTTACACACTTTTATTTCAAAACTATACCGTAGCAACTTAAACATTTTGTCTCACACATATTACGGAGAAACGGTAGAGATAATACATATATACTGCGTAGAATTATTAACGTATATTTTATTCATTGGGTGCCACTCCTCAGCGGAGGTTGGCGACCGTTTCTCTGAGCATATATTCATGCTGAGCCAGTGTTCATGGTTTTCTAAGGCCAACATAGGGTAGGAGGTCTCAGGGTCCTTCTACACCTTATATGATACTTATATGACGCAATTAAACTAAAATTTGCTTTGCTCTCGGTGCAGCGCCGGCCGGGAATGTGGCGGGCCTCCACGCGGCGCTCCACGCGGCGCGGTTATTTCAGTCCTCTCTTGGGGTTAATTTTATCCATCTGTGTGAGTCGCGCGGACTTTGTGTGTTAAGATGGCGGAAGCACGTGTGCCGACGTCGTGTCTCTATTTTCTATTTCCTGATCGCGCCCGCTGCAGGACCGCCGCGTCCCGCACCTCCCGATCTTTTACCACATCACCGAGAGTGCGGTCCGAACTTGTTGCACCCGATGATGAATATCAAAAAAAATATTTTGACAACCAACCTTTGTTCACTTATCTGGAGGAGATTTATTGAAGACGTATTGTTTTGAAATAGCTTTCTGTTTTTGGAATTACTCATGCAGGTATCGACGCGATGAGCATTGTAAAAAAAATCGTCAGGTTGTCGTATCAATGTAATGAGTCTCAGGAATAAAACACAATGCGGTAATTAGCAGCGCGGTTCGGGTGCCGCGTGCCTGCGCCGTGAGTCCCCGCCCTGGGTCGCGGTGCTGGACACTGCCCCGGTGCTGAACACTGCCCCGGTGCTGAACACTGCCCCGGTGCTGAACACTCCCCCGGTGCTGAGTGATCGCCGAGGCCCGGGCCTGCATCCTCGCGTGCCGTACCGTTCCTCGGCCACTCCGTATTCCCGTCGCGCGCGCCTCCGAGACCGGAATAAATTACGGGTCGGTTCCGTACGCTCCCGCATTAGTCATCTTAGCCGGCAACGCTCGGAAGATTCGGGGAAACGTTCGTCTTGTGTGTGTTTGCACGCTTGCACCTGGAGACGTCAGGGTGTCGATTCAAAATGTATCCCGTTTTGAAGCTACACGCGCTAGGATAGAAGTGCTAGACTAGCCCGCAATAGCCTCATAACTCATTAAGCACAACCTCGTACAGACAATCGATTCGGTCCGCCGCAGAACTTTAGAGAAGTAGGGTATAGCTAGAATTTTGAAATGCGTTTGGATTGAGCGATATTATTGACAATGAATACGAGTTAATCGTGACTTTGGATTTTTACCAAGGCGACAAGTGTGTTTTTCAAAATAAACCTATTACATTTTCTTATATTCTTTACTATTATCAAACTTGTTATCGTTATTGAAAATAATCACAGTGAACTGGTGACTCCTAGAGCCAAAAAATAGAAATCATAGATCGATACTCAGAGGGAATTATAATATGCAATAGTGTTTTGCATGAGAATGAATTGATTATGAGCACTCCATAACATTAGTTGAAGAATGATTCGTGTATACGCGAAATGAAGTCATTACCTGCAAATATTAATATATAATATGATTTTCCCCTTCAAATTTTACAATCCATGACAATCACCATGAAGTTTTAATGTGATTTTTATGGGAGATGAATTCAAAGATAAAGTGCTGAAATTATTTTAACAATTCATCTACATCAGTAGTTACTCATGAAAGTTGCGATTTATGAAATATAAACGTGTATTTGCATTCAATAATTAAAACAGGCGTAAGGATTACTGATAAGTTCAACTTCACTCTATGTAAAATGCTTCATCATTATTCATGATAGTTCAATTAAAGTTTTATTCTATTATATAAAATTTATTTGATGATTTCTTTGACAGGCTTTTCACAATTGTTTTAATTGGCGCGTGATAGTGCATTTAAATCCATTAATAAATATTTTTCATTTATCTTACTATTTCCGATAAAATATATCCTTAGATAAGTTATCAAAATTTTATAGCTAAATATATCGTTTTAATTTGAAATGTTCTAATAATTGATATCAAATATATTTTTTTATGAGTAAGTCAGGCACTTTTAAAATTATATAAATATTAATTTAACTAGGCGCACCTAATCGTGCAATTGACGTAAAGACATTAATTTCAAGGGTGTTTGTTGGATCCATCGAATAGGTTAAAAGTGTGATGGCAATTCGATAAAATATGGCGTTAGTAAATTTAAAAAAATATATTTATGATTAAAATGCTTATATCCTTTACAGGTCGGATACCAAAAAGTAGATTACCGAAAGAATCACTGTTTGATCGGATCTAAATTAATAATTTTTAAAATTACTTTTTGGCCGCTCGTTCTGTTTTTTTTTTTGTTTTTTAAGTAGTATGTTCGTTCTTTTGTCTTTTACTTTATCGTCGAGTGCAGAAACAAATCGCTTCGTTCACTTGACTGTAAGTCGGTGCTTCCAGTTCATAAAATACATTGGATATGCTTGAAGCCTTCGAAATGCGATCAAGCGGTTTAAATCCTTCCCCTACTGAAATCGGCATTGATGTGCCTACCAGATTACTAACCGTTTTATTATGTTATGGTTTAAAATATTTAATCGGAGAATGTCTGTTTTTTGTTATGAAAAATGGTGTTATACAGATTGCCGGCTATCGCTGGTCAGCCATTGCTGGTTTCACACGTGGTTATAGTGTCCACTGATGTGAGGTTGTAAGTGTATTTAAAAACATTCTGTGTCATAATATTACTTGAATCTAGGTTTAATAGTTGGCTGTCGAAGACGTTATATTTAATATTCATATAACATTGTTTTTTTAATATTTTTAATGGCATCATATGTCGCTCTGTGTAATATATACGAGGGAAAAAAATCAGATATTTTATAAAATACATAAAAGCCATAATTACATAAGATAAGACTATAAAATTTACTAATATTATTATTTTATTGAGTAGCTGATTTTTTCCTCTCTCATATACGTTGTTTTCTTTATTTATTGAAATATTTTTAATTTCTTATTTTATATGGTGATACTTATATTTAGCATGAAAGCAAAAGCTTATATAAAATTATTCAAGTATAAAATTGTGAAATATATTTTTTCATACCTAATTAAATTTCTGTAGATAAATTAAGTTTTTTTTTTTCTGTATATATTAGTGTATAAATGTTCTAGGTTACATTTCCTAAGTAAGGTTCTGGATGCAAAGCGCATGTCTGAAATAATAAAATATCGACTTAGTCTGTAGTGAAATAAAACTTTTTATATTTATTAATATTTTGTTGAATTGTTATTGCTCCGTGATAATAAATCGAACGAAATGATACTCACTGTAATCAAATGATTATTTTTATTTGTTTCTTAGCAAATCATCCTCATCAACATCTTTATCATTTACATACAAAAAAACGATTCTGTCAATACATTGTACCAACATATCTTACCCAAATCCCAACGACACAATATTTTATTTTGCTAGGATTTAGTAAAATTTATAGATTCATTATTAAATTCCTTTTAAGGTGACTTGCAAGTATGACATTTACGAAGCGAAGCATATTTTAATTAATGAAAAATCATTTAATTTAAGAAATGTGAGTTCGTATTTTCGGTTCACATTATTTGTGCAGTAATTCCAAGTGGTTGTTTAGATTTGAAATTCACTGGATTCCACCTACACCCACATACAAATTCATTATATTTTTAAAGACGACAATTTTGATTAAATATCAATTAATAGCTCTCTCAAAAGTAGTTATATTAGTATTTATTGATACTTCTATTACTACGTGAACGCTCTCCGCCTAATGATGCACATTGTTTTCTGAACTCTGCCAGCTGCCACGTCATCCTTTCTCAATATTTCAACACATCCGAGACTCATACTCGCATATAGAAATTCAAACGTGAATGTGATAGTTCATATTTATTTAAAAAAAAAAAAAAAACAATATTACACAACACTTTATTGAATGCTTTAAATCATCTTGCACAGTTTTTTTATTATTATTTTACTTTATACTCACTTGTGTTTTTCGATCCGCTCGAAATGTGGGTAGAATCGCAAAATCATGAAATAATACAAGGTTTAGAGTTTATTAATATTTTATTTATAAAACATTGTATTGTGGTCACATAGTGAAATAAAGCATCTCCCGCGACATGACAAAGCATAAACAGCGATATTTCCAAAGAGAATCATTTCTTCAAATCGCATCAAATGTAAAGTAATAAAATAATATCTCAAAGGACTCGTAACTCTTGGACGGTCTTCTGAGATGAATCTATATGCCGTTCACATAAACAACGTATTACGTACTGCCATGTCTTATTGTATAATTTTGGCGTTTCACTGCGAGGCCTGCGCCCTCGGTCGGGGGCGCAGGCTCTACCCTGTTTAATTAAACTTCTCTCTTTCGAAAGTAATCTTATTGTACAAAAAATTGTAATTCATTTGACTCAGGTATTCGTAAAATCATCCACGGCTTGTGCACGGCATGCCAATTTGTGCGTTCAAATAATAAAACATGTATTATATTAAAAAGTAAATTTTATTGACGAGTTTATTAAACAATCGATATGTACATTTCGTGTGTCCATTTTTCTGCGTTTTTTGCATTTTTACAGTGTTTCAAAAACGAGTTACCTTCAAAGTAAAATCAGATCACATCGACATTGGAAATGGGGAAAATATAAGTGTTTCTCAACATATTTAAAATTTTGGTAAATCTAGATAAAAATTCAACTAGGCACAAAATTAAGAGGTCTTTGACTAACTATTTCCCCCTATCTAACGTCGATATAATGCATACACAAGTATCATTAACTTTCTAAATACTATCTTTTCGAAAATTTAAAAAGCATTTTTGAAAAATTGATGGTTTTTCTTGAGGCTTTTGTCGCATCCATCTTTTCATTTCAGAATTCGTTTCGTGTCGTTTTAAAAAAACAAATAACATAGTTTTAGTTTTTCTCAAACTAGACTCAATTACACGTGGATTCTATCTTATTTTTATATACTAATTATCTTTGTTCGCTATACGTGACTGCTAAAGCACACCGTACTCGTATTGAAGATTTCAGAACGGCATTCCACGTCAGGAAACCCGATTGTTAAAGCATACAATTTAATGACACTCAACACGCGTGCTGATCGATGCTGTGTTGACTTTTGTAAAGCACGCGTATTGCATGCACTGGATTGTATATTTCGGATAAAAATCGTTTGTCATTTAAAATATTTCAATTAATATTAAATTTAAATTCTACGCCGCTGGAATTTACCAAAAGCTCTTGCATCTTTTAATCACATCACTAATTTTTTTACGTTTTAGATACAAGCGTTTTTTTAGTCTTATATCTGTGTTATTTTCAATCACGTATTTAAACGTGAAACAAATAATGAAACTCTCAGTATATTTATATAAAAAATTACACAATCACTTTTAACTAATTACCTGGGAATTTTGATCACGGATTTTCAGTATATTAACAGACAAAATGTAATTAAACATTATCTTAACTGAATACAAACGAATTGCATTGAACGTTTTTTTCTTCGTGCCTTTTTCGGCACTTCCGGATTTTGATTTTTTTATTTGTAAATAAAATATATATATTTACATTTTATATACTTTAATAAACGTATTAATGTGATTCGATATTTTTTTTTTGATCTGTTATTTTAAATCACAAATCTGATTTTTTGAAGCGTGCATTTGCTACTTCATATTTTTCGGGTTATTTAGATATATTCGGTTTTCAAGTGTTTGGGGTTTTTTTTTTGATTTTTGAGTCTTCGAGTGAGTTATTTTGAACCACGTATCGGCTGATTCAAATTTTGGGGGTTTCGGAGTGAGTTATTCGGAGTCACGGTGTGCCAGCCCGTCGTGGGATGGGGTATTCACTCAAAGGCCTGCCGGCGACGGCGGAGCTGAGTAAAAACCGCCGTCTGCCTCCGCCGCCGCTCATTCCGTATTCAGTGGACGTCCGACCGAATCGGAGGATCGAGTCGCCTTGGCCGATTTTTTGCCGGGAACATATCGCCGCTCGGTCGCTTGTCGCCGCCGTACTAAATAATGGCAGGCCGGGCCCTCCGCGGGACTCGAACCCACCACGTGAAAGTTATCATTACCTAAATACAAGTTTTTTATTAAATTTTGCTAAAAAAACAAGTTTCAATTTTTTTTCCGTGTATTAAAAAAATATATAAAAATATTTCAAACAATTTAGTATCGTCCGTAAATATGACAAATATTTCTTCAAGCAGTGAACACTGCCCAAAAATTTAGTATATTTTTCATTACGCAGCTTATTGAATATTTATTTTTGTTCGTCCGTCTTTGTGGTTTTTTTTTTAAATAAAGCGAAAGTTTGAGTCGCTTTAAAAATGTCACGTTCTCGTTCCGTTATTTATTATTTATTTATTTTAATTCAAGCGGAAGTTGTAAATGAATATTTATTGAAAAAAATCGATTGTTTGTGAATTGCAATAACTGTGCCCTTACGATGTCCATTTTGGCAGATTTGTTTTTATTGTGATGGTAAAGAGTTATCACTGTAATTTGTAAAAGAGAAGCAATGTATTTTTTTTTTAGTATGTGTGAGAATGGATGAGGTGCAAGGAACAAAACACAATGGAACAAAATATTTATTTCACAATTTTACATTTTGTATATTTGACTAGTCATTTAATATTAATATAATAAAAATAAACATTGTTTGATATTAACATTGACTGAATGGTTTTCTCTGTATTAAATTATATTTAATTGTTAAAAATGTATTTAAACTAAATTAATATTGATCACTAAATAAAAAAAAAAATATTTCAATAAAAAAATGTGCTCGAAAGATGATTTTCATTATTTCTTATTTATAATGTCATGACAATGATCTGATTGGCTGTCCTGTTGTCGGGTCACATAATGGGAATGTCGGATGGCTCATCTTCACAATTCGACCCAAACACCGTGACTTAAAATGCCTTGTAACGATAGGATTTTTTTTCATTTCTAAATTTTTCGTAAATGTTTTGTAACAGAAACATGATTAAATTTAAAAAATATATTCTCAGAAAAGCTATCTAAATTTTTACATATTATAAATAAATGAATATATATATATATATATATATATATATATATATATATATATATATATATATATATATATATATATATATATATATATATATATATATTTATTTATTTATTTATTTATTTATTTATTTATTTATTTATTTATTTATATATATCTTTATTTATGAATCTGTTACGAAAAAATCATCTTTCGATATTTTATGTATCTGATTATTTGCTTGTATTAATATTGTACAGGCATCTTCTTCAGGGGTATTTTTTCAATAGACCTGAAACAAAAAATAAAATATATTAACTATGGAAATGAAAACATACACCTGCAAGAAAGTGCTTATAATTATGATTTGGTAATAACGGCTTTAACAAAAAATATTGACATGTTTTTTTTTGTAAATATATATACTTAATAAATATTTTTTATATTTTTCATGATCGTATCGGAAACCAAAGGTAGGAAAATCTTTCTGTTAAATACTGTGTATTTATATTTTTAAGGTACATATTTTATCTGGTTGTTACAAACACATCTGAAACATTACACCACTGTCTTTAGGCAACTTTGTGTGGAACACTCTTGTTATAATGGAGTATAACTACTCGTATGCCAGGTAAACACACCCTTACAAAATCATCCCCAAACAATACGGAAAAAATCATCTTCGGTATTTTTCTGCATCTATGTTTACTCAAATATTTATCGACTTCGGATAATGGTCTTATTTTATGTGAAGTCGATTTGTTTTACGGTTGGAAAATATTGGATTCGCCCTAAAATAATACTTCATTCATATATTTATGAAACCTAAGTTCATCGTAAACATATATCATATTAACATGACATATAGACGTTTTAAAGTATCAATTATTTATTTTCCGCTTATACGAGTACACATTTAAAAAGTAAAAAAATATATCGTCGGTTTATATGGAATAAGAAGTGCATGTATTAAACGTTTTTTTAAACTGAGTAGAAGTTTCATATGATTCGGTTGGTTTGCGGTCATGTTGTTTCGGCTGAAAGTGAGCTATATTTCCATGGCTCAGGGGGTCCAGGCCTGGCTCCTCGCAGGAGTCTGACGATCGTCCACGTCCTCGCCGGAGGACGACGGGCGGCGCACTGAGCCAACCGGCTGGCAGTATTATGTCGGATACTCGAGACGCGAGTAACGACTCGGTGACCGGCTCCGCTCTGAGGTTGTCAACTCTGCGGATCCTGCCAGCCGCGATACTCAAACTGTGTTTTGCAATAAGAATATATATAATTTTTGAGACCACCATGAAGTACATTTTTAAATTCATAAGCTGCTTAAGACGCTGCAACCTTTGCCGACTACAGAAAAAGCTCAATAGTGTCATCACATAAAAAAAATTACAACGCAAAAGAAGAAGCTTTTGGCTTACTCTCCGTGTGGTTGCTTTAATCGAAAAATAATCAAAACTGTCGACTCGTTACAAAGGGTGGAAAATTTTTATCATCCTTACGAATATACGTAGCATTTTCAATGATCAAACACGCAAATTTTTTATACATTAGGTTGCATCAGCTAAACTTCTGCTAAATCTAAATTGTCATGTTTGTAGCATTATATTAGTTTCTATTTTATTTTACCCATGATAACTATTTTTTCGTGCTATAAAAGTTTTTTTAAAATTTTATTGTATTGTTAAAATACTTTTGTGATTTTAGTTTAGTTTATGAGAAATTGCTTTGTTGAATTGTGATCGAACACTTCAGAGGGAGATTTTTATACTATGCTGTTACAAAGATTAAGATTTATTTTATGAAATATATGCGTCAATATTTGTTTAGTCATTATGGCATACGCATTTTTTTAAAATTCATTTATATGCAACTAATAAAAATAACGAAAAGCTTTGGATCAACTGATATCACTGCGGTCGCGATAGTCAGTATGACTAAGCCGTTGTATAACAGGTCAAGTGGTCGGACTTGCGTATTGTGTATTATTTATATATATATAAATATATATATATTTATAGAAATGCATTTATTTATACACAGTGTTAAAATATCACGTGATGCCGGAAAATAAACTAAAAATCATTACGAATGTTCTATTTAATGTGCCTTATCCTTGTGTTAATATTAAAATAAATATTTGTGTTTGTTTAAAATAATTTTCGTTAATCCATGTAGTGGCTGTACAAATCTTTGTAGTCTGCAAACTCATGATGCCAACAAAGTATTATTTTTTATTTTAATATTGCTTTTCCGAAATGTAGCATGGGATAAGATGCTAAGTAAGCAATTTACTTAATTTAAGTAAGTAATTTCACCACCAGACACGTTTGTGCACGTTTATACACACCAAGTCTTTTTGTATTAAGTTTTAAAAATTAATTCAAATATTTGCACTGTGTATGCGAGTAGTTTTATATAAAATTTATTTACTTATAATCTGATTAATGTAGTTTTTACTAGGTAGTCAGTTACGTGAGGCGCTGGGGAGCGTCAGGTCGCCACGCGTCATATGTTTAATTAGAATCGTTTAATTACTGTATTAATCAACTTCCTAACGATTCACGATTTATTATTAAATACTCCGCGTATAAATCACAGCCCGTCGGATGCTCTGCGGTCGGCAGAGCGGAAGGCACTGCATGCAATGCACGCCTGGCACTTGCGACACTCATAATCACCAGTATTCGGATTTACATGTTATTTTATATTGTCATGATTTGAGTCAACGATATCGATATTTCAGTTTTTACACATCAGCAATAAATTAATGCGGCGTAGTGCTCGTTTTTAACGTATTTTTTAAATCAAAACAGTAGTGATTTTTTGAGAGCATTAATCGACCAAGTGACTCTCTCAATATTGATAGCCGCAGCGGCCTGCCAGTGTCCATAACGTCGCAAGTCTCGCTGCGCGCGGTACGCGGGGCGCCCTTCCGGTTCTGCGCGCGCCGGCGCGGCGGGCAGGTGTTCAAACAACCTACCAAATAAGGCATCACATGCTCCGAAAAGGGGGTCTAGCTCGGGCCCGGGGCGTCCGATCTGGGGGGCGCTTGCAGGGGTGGGTGGCTGCCGCCCTCGGGAAGGCCGGGGGGTGGTCGGGCGCGGGGGCGGCGTCCCGGCGCCCCCGTGAGACGCCGCCCCGCGCGCAGCTGGCCGCTCCCCGCCCGCCGCGCGCCCCAAAATACGGTACAATGCGCCGCGGCTCGCTTTCGCGGAGACAGGCCGCGGGTTCGTGTCTCGGCCGAGGCTGCGGCGGTGAGGTAATTGGGCAGGAATAGAATAAATGCGGCGACAGATTTTTATCCGAGGAGATTCAATTCAATTGACGTTTAATAAGAAATACCGCCAATTCGCTGGAGCTGCACTGCGCACTGTCCGCTTATCCACACAGTCAACAAAGCATTGAACGCTTTGAAACATACATACGAGTGCTCGCGTGTCAAATATTTTAAGTTTGTAAATGAATCTATATAACATTTCCTGTTTTTTTTCTCATATTGCATGCCGATATTTTTCAAACCGATTTATTTTGCACGCAGTTTTATGGTTCTCAAATTTCAATACATATACATATTCTTTAAATTTTGTTTTTACACGGAGTTTTTACATCGCATCAAAAATGGCTGCGAAAATATTATCGGATATTTATTGCAGTAGTTAGAATCAAATATACATATTTCTTATGGTGCAAAGTATAATACGTTACAAGTTGGCTATACAGCGAGTTTTTACTAGTAGTATTCAGGATTTCATTGCATTTTGACAATTTCATTTCATTCCAGTTTTTTGTGTTTTTTCTTGTACTTTTTATATATTTACAACTTGCAAGTTTTTGTAACCCAACGGGCAAATATCATTCATCTCGGGAGGAAATTAAATATATTTTTCATTAATGTTGAATACCATTCGTATATATACTTGTAATAAATACAAATGTGTCGGTTAATCCAAAATCAGCGAAGATTATGACAGCACTCGTAATTGGAAAGCGTCTATGCTGTGAGTAATATATTCCGAGATATTATGACATAACACGCGGTCTCATGCACTAATAAATTCATTTTAATTTAAAGTTACGATGTTCCCGATTAATTTATTGCGCTATTCCTGTAATTTTTCGGCGTTTAAAAGCTAATCTATCAGACCACACGCGTGAAGTCTCACTAACAACTACACGGCGATCAATCATGTTTTATTGATAGAGTTCGAGGCAATGAGATGTAATACTGCCCATATAAAGGGACAGAACTCTGAAGTCACAATCTGTAATGGTTATTTTTAGACGTGTGGCGCTCTGTGACGTAGGCAGGTACATAGTTAGCATTTTAAGTACGGTTTGATATTCTGATATAATTTTTATGATTTATCGATCCGAGGATTCGTCTTGGTAGCGCCAAATATGGTGGCAGCGGAGAATTTAATACACGTGAAGATATTCTCGTTTGCTTCAAATGTAGTTTAGGTAAGCCAGTAATTTGTATTTAAAATACTATAAATTTTATTAAATAATTGACCCAGTAGAAAGTTTCTGGATATTTTTATTCAACCGAATCCAAATCGATATTTTTTTTTTTTACTCAAAGCTTATCTTTTTAATATCACAATTAGAATTTCTCGGTAATACCTAAAAGGCAGAGGTGTCATTCCTTTAAAATAAAAATATATATTAATTTTATTTTTAACGCGTTTAGAGAAAAGTGTTTACTAAAAAAAAAAATTATCCGACTTGTTCAAAATAAATAAGTTTTGTTGTTTTCCCGTTTTTGGGTTTATTATGAATGTTGTTACTTAATATGAACAATCGATTATAACTCGTAAATCTCACAATATCGTGGTATATATATAATTAATATGTTACATGAATTATGATATAGGTGATTACTTTACTTTATATATACTTTACATATTGAGCTATCCCATGTTTGTGAATATAAATTTTTTTTTAATTCCTTTTGTTTCATGTTGCCTGGCAAGTAATGTGAATTTTCCCCGTAGTATTGATTACGAGTGTGGTGTTAATAAATTAAGCGAGTTTTCAAGTACCCAAGCCGAGTCGCATCTTCATCCCGGATTGATTTGCTTTCGGCTACCTTAAAGGGACCGCAAAAATATTAAACTGTATCAGCAGATGTGATCACACACTTTGCGAGGACTCTCAGCCTTAAGGCATAATCCCGCTCGGAAATCGAACCTCTTTTATCCAAGTTTCGTAACTGTAAAAATACAAGACGTAACGGGCGATTTTGTTTTGATTATTCGATAAAAGAAATCCACACTGCTCAGAAAATCACTTCGATCAAATACAACATCAATAGAAGACCTTGTCGCTTCGAAAACACGTATGTTCTTTTATTGTATAAATATATTTTATAGATGACTATGTACTTACATTGTGAAATTAGTGTTGGCGAATATATTTTTTATTATTTATTTAATTAAATCTTAGTTACAATCGTACATATTAAATTTATGGTGGGAGTAAACATATTCACAGGTTGCATTATGAAATAATATTCCATTCATAAGAAAATATACAAATTTATTTAAAATGTAGACAGCGTTCGTCTTGAATGATAGAAAAAATAATTAAATTACGAAAATATTTTGTTTTTAGGAAAAATATCCAATGTCTAGTGCGTTGTTTTGAACGCACTAAGCATTGATATCATCATTAATAAAAGTTTACGCAGTAATAAATGTTTGCAATGTCATATTCGATCCGATTGATTTGACACTAGTATTGAGACTTCATTTTGAAAACCGAGAAGTTTTGATCACACGTGGCGGGTCTCAGTGGGCTCTGCTCGCCCAGGGAGCGAGTGAGTCGACTGTGAGCCAGTCGAGCAGTGCTCCTGGGCTGCTTCCTGGCTTGGAGGACCCCGGACCGGTCTGCTCCGCGGCCGCCGCGCCATATGGCCCGCGTGACGTCACGGCCGCTCCGTGTGAGAACGCCGGCGTCTCCGGCCCGCGCGCCGGCTGTAGAGACTACGCTAGCATTTCATTTGAAGATTGCACGACGCGGGCGAGGATCAATCGTATTTGCGTTACTACTGTCATGCTCTTCAAACGTTATATCTATTGTATACGCTGTTTAAAATCATGCTTTTATATTAAAATGATGACGAACTAATTCTCCTACGCACGACACGTAAATCTTCACTTTGATATATTAGGATTATATTTGCATATTAAATGTGTGTAGATTATGTGTTAAACGCTATAAACTTTTTTTTAAAATTATACAAAACATAAAATTAATACCCATTGTTTATGTTATGTACATACTGACTTTGAATTTGAATTTTTTCTTTCGTGATTTTTATGTACATGCGCAGTACTTCGAGTTATAGATATTAAATTTATGTACATTTAAAATAAAAACACATTTGTTGTGTCGCCATTTTAACACAATGAATGCGTGTGCCACTCCGACTCTCGGATAGTTGAATAATAACGTACACATTTCCTTGGGTTTTTTGTTCGGCCGCAGTGTTGCTTTGTTGAAAGCTCTGAAAGCTTCGTCTAGTCGTCGATCGGGTTGAATGACTCATTACACGCCGAAGGTTCCCGATTCACAGGCCGCCAACAATGGCTAACCTCTCGTGAAGAGTTGACAACTTTGGGAATATTTCCAATCTGTTATCTCCGTGAACTATCGAAGAGATACGATCCTAGATGCTGTTATACACTTACAGTAATGCGCGACCTCTCAGCCTTATCTAGCAGAGTAATCATGTTTTACCTGTGATTTGTTATAGAATTTGTTTTGTAATGAACAGTATCGTGTATTTTTAATTGCAATATGCATTGAGACTATTAAAAATATATTTATATATATATATATTTTTTTTTTTTCAATTCACATTTTTTAAGTTGAAATCGTTGCTCACGCGTCTAAAGATGGGGAAATATATATTTTAACTTCTCCATTCTCATATTTGTTTTGTAGTATTTTATGAAAAAAAATTTAAGCAAAACATAAGGACGCTCATAATATTTTCAGTTAGGTTCATCAGCACAATGGAGGCTTCATTAAATTGAATGCATTTATCATATAGGTCTAGATGTCCATTATGTGCATACAGAAGTTAAAATGATGTTTACAATGTAAAGTAAAATCACATTTTAAGTTAAGATCAAGTGATAAAAATCATTTTTTCACCGACAGAGCTCTTTCCCAAATCAAAGGCATACTAAAAATCTGAAGAAATCATAAACATAACAATTTTGTGAATTTTTAACAATTATATAGTGGATTGCAACATAATATTTACCTACATATTAAATTTACTTTGATACCATTTAAATGCAGTTAGTGTTCACATTATTATGTTTGAAAATCTATAAAAATTGTTCCGATCAGAATCAGACATACGCACAGAGCAATTCGAGTGTAAATTTATAAATATTTTTCTTGTTAATATATTTGAACTAGTAGATCTAAACAGTAACACGTATGTGTTTATCTAAGCACACGGGCGTCTCGTAATGGCAAAAACTCGCAACAACACCAATCTTATCGGCGGTAGGGGTCCGCCGGTCGCCCGCGGGGGCACCTCTGACCCGCGTTTTAATAAACATAATTCACGTGACGGCTTATCGGCGCAGGAGATCGGCGGCGAGAAGAAAGGGGGCCCGGCATCCATCCCGTCGAGAGCTTTCTCGGATGCTTTGTGCGAGAAATTGCCGGTTGACGCGGATCAGTTGTAGTCCTGGGTAATTTTTGTTTTCGTGGTTATCAAACCTTTAGATTTATTTATTTTTAAAAAAACATAGAGGACATAGGTGATATGACTGGGTTAAAATATGCCACCACCTGAACTTTGTTACCTGTTTTTTTTTTTTATTTCGCAAAAATTATTATTCTGTCGGAATATACACGTTGTCTCACAAGCCACGGCATTACCCAAAAATAAGATATCTTTTCGGATGATGAAAAAGGTTTTTACTATTTTATAGTCAATAACAAACACTGTGTTCGTATATTACTATAAAAATAAAATTTAGAAAAATCTTGTTCATATAACAAACATTAATACACCACAGCTGTGGTAAATAAAATAGTATCTGAATCAGAAATATTTATACTTATAATTGATAGTTAGTTTTTTTATTTTGTGGATTTTTTTGTGAATAAAATATGATCCTTGCATACGATCGCTACAAACTAATGCACATAATATATTTTTTGTATTTTATTATAAATATATTAAGGAGTACCACAACATAAACTCAATTATAATAACTTTAGCCCACGTTTCATTCTGGCGTGAAAACAAACAATGCCACCAAATAATTTATTTTAAAATTAATTTACTTAAGGACACGTACTGTATAAAGAATTCATGTCACTGACCAATTGAGCATAATTCTTTGTATTGGTTTTTTATTTTATTATTATTAATATGGCAAAAGAATATGTATGGCATTAATATGAATATTGAAAAGCATGGTTGGTATCGTCCTGGCGTAGAAACTTAACCGGTCCGTCACTTTAATGTCGCTAAAATCGTGAGCCTCATCGCCCTCCACCGCGGGAAGACAATTACCTGACGATGGGAGGTTGAGAGGTCTACTCAAGAGATCTCCTTTCTTACCTGGCCCCACTTTGTATATATTTAATCAAAATAAAAATACACAGAAAACTTACTGTAAATATAATATATACTTTCAAAAATAAAATATTTACAATATGTGAAAAAAAATAATATACGAGTTTTTGATAGTTTTGAAACGTTAAAGTTTAGGTACGATGTTAATATGTCTCGTCGACAGTATGAATACTGTGTTTTTGAAATTATATCAATTTATAAGTTTTATTTCGTACATTTAATATTTTATCTTAAATATAACAAAAATAAAAAGCTCTGCACAATGTTAACGTCTCAGGTTCCATTTTCATTCTGTATGAAGAAGTACAGATGTTTTAAAATTGTTTACAAGTTGGTTTAAATGTAAGCATCAGTTTTTTTTCCATGTCATTATGTGCGCATACATATTTTTTTATAATATTACGATAAACCAAAAATGAGTAGTTGTATCTAGGAACTCAGACACACAAAAAAGACATGATTTTAAAAAAAAATATTTAATCACATTAATAATGTCTTCTGAGAAGAGCTTTCCCATGGCATTTAGAATGTTTTCCTTGCACACGCGTGTACGCATCCTGCACTGGATGGAGGTCTCGCACGTCGCGGGTCGCTAGCGGGTTCCCACGCCGGATGCGCCGCACGCGCCCTCCTTCCCGGAAGTGCCTCCCGCGGGTCGCTCGCTCGGGGAAAACTCACACAATATCATAAAAAAACATTGTATTTTTTAATTGAATTATTCCTAGGTATTTATTAAACATCAACTACAAATCAAAAATATATATATTATCCATCGCAATTTTTCAATTCATTCTCCGCCGTATCATTGGGTCTCGGGTTTGATTCCGGGTACAGCGGTTTATTTGTGCTGTATTTGTACGAATTTTTTTAAGCTTTTAACGTAGTCAATTTTTTGTGCTATGAATTTCATACAAAGCTTTGATCATCAGATGCAAGTCTAAACTAAAAAACTGGTTGTATTATCAGTAAGTTTGGGCTCGAGGGTCGATGTCAGCGCTTCCGTCTCAATTTCGTCCGAAACGCTGGAAATTTAACCCGGCGAGACGCCTGAAGCGGGAAGGCTCGCTGGCTGAAGTTTCGGAGCGGGTTTTGACGGGGGAAGTCGGGGGCAGGGCGGAGTGTCGCCAGGTGGCGGGCGCCTGGCCCCGAGGGTCCGTGCCCGCGCGGACAATGCGCGGTTCAGCCAGTTTTTGTGGAGTCCGGAGCGTGCGACCGGCGGACGAGCGGGTCAACAAACCCCGCTCTGCTCCAATTCGATAGAATCCACCGGACCATCAAAATCGAAAGTCGGCAGATTAGCGCGATGCTCGATTAAAAATATTCATTAAAATTCACGCACGCTTTGAACCATCCCCGGCGGCTCGTCGCGTCGGTACTGGAAACTTCTTATAAAACATTCGGATTTATTTATACTTTTGTTTCAACGATGCCAGTAGAGCAGGAGCAGAAACGTGATTCTTAGGTAATTTCGCGTATGGGGCACTGGACATTTTTGGCAGGTCTTTGCCCATATGGTCCTGCAGCAGGAATTGTGCGTAGTCAATTACGGCGACGGGGAGCAGCGTCAGGCCGCGACAGGCTCGCCCTCGCCGTCGCCGTCGCCCTCGCCCTCGCCCTCGCCCTCGCCCTCGCCGCCGCCGCGTCACGTGATTTATACGGGTGTCAGGGCGCGGCGGGGCTCCCGGTGTAGAGCTCGCCGCATTTTTATGCAAAGCTCCCGCATGCTTGCGCAAGTGTCCACCCGAACAAAGAGGTTAGCTTAGGTAGCGAGCGCCGCCAGGGACAGGCCCGAAGCTCGCCCGTCGATGCGCCGGCAGTGATACCTTTTATTTGCATTTCATTCTTCCCCTGCCCGTTTGCTCGAACGCACCGAGAGCTGCGACAAAAGCTGATTTTTGATTAATTTGTTATTTATATCAACGTTTTTGAGCAATCGAAAAATGTATCACCTCCAAAATGTCAAATAATAAAACAAGTAGTCACATAAAAATACACGAATTGAATATAAAATCTATTGTGCAGGTCCTTCGTATGTTTAGTTGTGTAAATTTTTCAAATGGCGTTTAATTATAAGGTGTATGATAACACGTAGTCATTATTTGTTGGTCGAACAATTTGCATTGCAAAGGCATGCATAAAAGTAGTATATATTTGGATACCAACTAAATGATACGAACGATAATCAAAATAATATATAAGGCATTATGCTTTTATTTTTATGATTAAAACTATATGTTCTTTTGTGTATTGCTTAACTGATCAAATATATCTAAATTTGAACTTGTATGTTAAGTACGAGTATATAAGCATCGCCAAATTCTCGCTATGAGGATAATATCATTTTTTCATATTATCCCTGTTTATGATAATATCTAATGTCTCATAAAAAAAACAATTCGTTTTATATAATAATTTAGTAATTATATATGTTTAAAGTACACATATTGATAAGAATGATTTAAATGTGACATTTGAGTTATGTAAAACTGAGAGTGCGGCGTCCCTGGGTGTGGTTTCATGACCCGACTTGGCGGGACCTCTGAAATCAATTCGGGGGCCTTGGCTATAGGCTGCCGCCAAACCGCGCCGGAACAAGTTAGTCTCCAAACAATAACATAAATTATTCATCAGCCGAGGAGCCGAGCGGGTCTCGAACCCTCGGCAAAAAAGACGCCGGGCAGGAACCACCTCCCGGCGTAATATTTGTCGATGAGTGTGACATAATAAATATCTACCGGGAAATCGAGGCGCGGTCAAGAGTCGGCTGTCATCTCCCCCGCCGTCCTTTTTGTGTTTTTTTCCGTATAAGGGCATAGAGTGGGTACTCCTGCTACTACTGCAGGTATTTGTGCAACGCTTGACAGATGTGTTGTTCACGGCGCGGCCATCCAAACGGAAGAGTTTCGCCAGTTATTGTTTGATTTCCGGTAGTCTCTCCGCTTTCTGAAGCTGTCACCGAAATTCAGCTGATATTTTTACGGTAGCATATTATTCAATTTTGTCATATCGACATGTTTCAATATATATTTTTTTCAATATTTCTCCTACTGCATGCTTATTGCCAGCATACGCGGTCCATTGTGTCCGCCACGATATTCTAAGCATTATTATATTTATACGTTTCACGAAAACATCTAATTTTTAACCGAATCCACACCGAAGCATGTGAATTGAGACTCGCAATTCATACAATAATTAACGGTTTATCGTTGTCAAATGCATCCAAGGGTCTTCCGCTCTTAGTGTCGCTACCTTCTATTTGATATGCTTGCTCTAAATATATGTAATGACAATTGATCAAAAGATTGCTTCATAAAAAAATGAGGGAACGCTTCTTTTGCAATATGGACTATATTTTTTTATATAAATAACGAATATTTTTTAGCAGATCTATCTATGCTAAGCACACAATTTTATTAAGGTAGCTCGGGCGGAGATATGTTTCGAGAATATAATCACTACGTAGTCGCTATCGGTACTTCTCTGAGGCGCCATTTATCGCGTCGAGGTATTTCCTTTCGCGCACACTTTGTAGTCAATAATCGAATCGGGCGGCGCGCATTATCTCAAGGGTCGGCCGCGCGCATAATCGATTTACCTAAAAAGCAAAAAGCTGGGGGCGGGGGCGGGGGTGGGGGGAGGGGGCTCGGCGGCTAACGATCGCGCATAGCCGGGCCGTGTCCGGCGCGCCACCGCCGTAATGCGCGGCTCCCGGGGCGGGATTCTTGACGCGTTTCGTTCTTTTTGCGCGATAACCGCGACGCGAATTAGGCTCGCCCGTGCGCGACTGGCTTTTTCCATGTTGCACTTAGTTACCCAACATCACCTATATATATATAAATATAAATTTATATATACGTATATTTTTATACAAAATAAATATTTTTAGTACTGTTCCACTTTTTATTTTTGACGCGACTAGTTTCACCAACATGCTAGGTAATCTGCTAAAATGTGCGAATATTTCATATTAGCGAAGCAAGTCTGTTTGTAAATAAAAAATATTAAATATGTTTCTAAAAAAAATATATATGTAAGAGTACTTGGTGGAATTCCATTTTAATATTTTTGAATAAAATGCTTGAGTAATTTTCCACATTTTCGTTTTTATTAGTGACCGGTTTCGCCAACCTTTCACGTTGGTATTATCAAACAGACTCTGATAATGCCAACGTGAAAGGTTGGCCAAAACGGTCACTAATAAAAACGAAAATGTAGAAAATCACTCAAGTATTTTATTCAAAAATATCCTTTGTATATTTAAAAATATAAAATACGCATTTCAAATAAGCTCCTTCTTCATCAAGTCAACGTCCATTTCACCGAGCATATACTCATACTGAGCCAGTGTTCATAGTATTCTAAGGGGAAAATAGTGCAGTGGGTCCCCGCGTCCTTCTACACCGCAGTTTTATATTTTAAGAAAAGTACTATATAATTATGGTATTGGGCTACTAAATATTTGTGCAGTGAGTGCTCGCCTACGTTGCCTTATCAATAACCCCGACCTGCAAGCTAGACGCCGCCATTGTCATCCCCCACGGGCAGCGCCTCGGATGGCTCATTATAAAATAGCTCCGCGCGGCGGCCCGAGCTGGCTCCGCGTTTCCGCCGGCCGTCGGGCCGCGCACGTCTCTGGTGATTGATACTAATTTTAATCGAAGTAATTGATCATCGGGTAAGCCGGGTGGATTGACACATGTTTTCATGACACGCGCTCCTTGGGCACTGGACTCGCTCCTACTACACCGAGAGGGCAAAAACTCATCGTAAGATTAACTCTTTTCTCGGGTGTTGTGCTGCGTTGTAATCTGATGTTTCAGGCGTTTTTCTCCCTGTACTGAGGTCTTCAAAATGGCGGCAGTACCCAACACCTCAGAACCCAAGATCATAGTCAATCTAATAAAAACGGCTGACAAAACCCACGAACACATATATCATACGTTTCAGTCGCCGATTTCCGGTTTACGAGTTTCTATGTATTTTACAATTTACCACGGATTTAAATGTCAATTTTTGAATGCAATGTTGCTTTAAACAAAACAATTTAATTCCTAAATATCCCCATTACAATGCAAGATGGGTCCAATTGTTTATTTTTAAATTAAATCACCCAAAGAGCGTTTTGATACTTGACAACTTTACTTCATTATGCGAGTATAATGTGTTTAAATATTTTCATTAAAACTGAGAAGATTTTTAATAATGTAAAACGTTGTATTTAATTTCATTAAATATCGTCCTCATGAGGTTGCTTTTGGGATATTTTTACATATTCACATGTCGCATTAATATATTTTATATAAGCAACAAAGGGCCAAATAGTATGCTCGGCGTGTTATTTTCGGAGCGTCGAGTTTAAAAGCCTCTTTCATTTGGAGTAAGTCACGGAAAACTGTACTTACAAGATAAATGCTATGCCGTGTGTCAGGATGATATAATACTTGTGAGGAACGTCACTTTTATCTTGTGAATATATGCGCTTGGTCCACCCAAACACAGTTTTTCGTGACTTACTTGGCTGAAGAGGTACTCCCTGGGAGCAAGTTTTGAAAGCTGTAACTTCATAAGTTAAGCGCAGCTTTTTGTATCGTACACAAAAGTTCGTTAAGGTGCATTATTTCTTACTACAACCATATTATGCTGGTACAATATTGATGAAAAAAAATACTGTGTATAAGTTATTCTCAACTTGTTTAAGCTGAAGTCTGCAGTCTTCATTAGGCCATATAATAATTTTAGTTTAAAGGTAGCATCTACAGATCAACACTTATAGATTCAGATGTTATTGCGATCTTTGTTTATCAGAATATGAATTATATTTAGTATACTCTCTCATCTCGTATATGTGATGCTCCAGTCGTCGCTAGTAGTGAATCATAACATACGTGAAATCTTTGAAAAAAATATGATTTGTCGTTGCAAATTAAACTAAATATTGTAACCCCGATTTCCGAAAACAAGATTATAAGAATAAATATTTACAAGATTTCAAAGAATGGTATTAATTAATATTTTACCAGTAGAGACAGTTTCCGTATTTTTTAAATTTTCATTTTGATTTCTCTGATTTTATCTAAAAACCAGAGAAACAGCACTTTATGCAACCGCGTGGCGTACTTGACAGCTTGTTAAGTATTTCTTTCAATGATTAGCCTTTCAGAAACCAGGCGTAAATGTATCAGCGGCCTGCGATCGAAACGTGTTTTACGGCAAGGGCCGGGATAGAAATATAATTCGATTACTTTTAACTGAGCCCGTTTCCCGGCACCCAGTCCAAAGCAGCCTTATTTGCTCGTTTTATTGAATTTTTTTCTTTAAATTATTCATATTTTCAATTGCGTCAAGTTCATAGTAAGTAAGTAATACGGAGAAATATAAATTGAAAGAGCACGGAAATGAAGTGATTCAATTTGTCGCATCGGTCTCCGGGCCTCGGTTTTTATTTTATAGCGCGTCGTCTCTAGACCGGATGACAAACTAGAGGGGCAATAAAAATAGTTTCATATTATTTATCAGTTTAGGTATATGCGATAAATTGCAGCGGTGACACGCTGCGGCCGCGAAGGTCCGGATTGAGTGTTTACGATCGCAGCCGCGCCGGCTTCGCGGAACGGACGAGCCGAAGACAATTATCCGCATTTCCCAGCCGCGCCGGCCGGGCTCTCCCGCCGGGCTCTCCCGCCGGGCGGACGCGCGTGCACGGAAAGTCGCAAGATGGCTTCTTGTTTTTTCGCCCTCGCTTCGGGGAAAGTTGCGATGCTCTCGATAACCCGAGATGATTTTTATTGGCGTGTTATATTTACGCTGTCCTTTTGCGTGCAGTGTAAAGCCTCCTTCACCCGTCGCGAAACGATGTGCGCGTCCCTCTATTTTGGGTGTTGTTTTTAAGTAGGACACTTGGCTGATCACAAGTTGTTTGCTATATGAAGTTAATGGCAAGATGATTTCTTGTTTTTTCACCCTACACTGGGGAAAGTTGCGGTGCTCTCGATAGCCTGAGATGATTTTTATTGGCGTGTTTTATTTATGCTGCCCCTTCGCGTGCAGTGTAAAGCCTCCTTCACGCGTCGCGACACGATATGCGCGTCCCTCTATTTTGGGTGTTTTTTTTTACTTATGACACTATTGGCTGATCACAAGTTGCTTGATAGTTACTATGAAGTTATTGGCAAGGTGATTTCTTGTTTTTTCACCCCACATCGAGGAAAGTTGCGATGCTCTCGATAGCCCGAGATGATTTTTATTGGCGTGTAATGTAAAGCCCCTTTTGCCCGTCGCGACACGATAGCGTCCCTCTATTTTGGGTGTTGTTTTTAAGTAGGACACTATTGGCTGATCACAAGGTGTTTGCTAGTTATTATGAAGTTAATGGCAAGATGATTTCTTGTTTTTTCACTCTACACCGGGGAAAGTTGGGATGCTCTCGATAGCCCGAGATGATTTTTATTGGCGTGTTATATTTATGCTGCCCTTTCGCGTGCAGTGTAAAGCCTCCTTCACCCGTCGCGACACGATATGCGATCGATTTGCAATCAGCCGATAGCGTCCCTCTATTTTAAGTGTTTTTTTTTATAGTTTTGCTTAAATAATCAGCGTAAAGTAGGATATTATTGGCTGATCGTATGTTTTTTGCTAATTACTATGAAGTTAATGGCAAGATGCTTTCTTGTTTGTTTACCCCGCATCGGGGAAAGTTGCGATGCTCTCGATAACCAGATGTGATTTTTATTGGCGTGTAATGTAAAGCCCCCTTTACCCGTCGCGACACGATAGTGTTCCTCCATTTTGGGTGTTTTTTTTTTTTTGCTTAAATAATCAGTGAAAAGTAGGGCACTATCAGATGATCTCCCGATTGAAATTCTGATGCTCCCGATCACTCAGTTTGTTTAGTGTAACTGTTATACTTTATCTTATTATTAAATTCACGACATAATAGTTACTTGCTATTATGGGACTGGTTTTAGGAAGGGCTTAATTCACATTTGTCAGGTATATAAGTATCGCATTATTTTAATAATGCAGTGTTGTAATTTTGACGATAAATCACGAGCACTTCTGTAATCCGGTATATTTATAATTTTTTAAAGATCTTCATTGAATACCACACGATTTTGTATAATCAAAATTATATTAACATGTCGTAATTATTTTGTTAATCACAATATGCCACCATGTAGTTTATCTACACTGCGGTGAGGGTTGCTTTGTTCTCGATATTCTATTTTGGTAATTATGATAAATACGATTGATTGAAACAGCCATTTTTAAAAAAATAAATAACAGTACGGCTTCTCGTTTTTAACCCTAATTTTAAGGAAGGCTACAGTACTCGTAACAGCTTTGAAATCATTATTATTGGTTTACGCATAGTTTGTTTCTTCAGCGTTGTGCGCTTCTGTGTGAAATGTAGTTGTGTAGCCGTTCGTAATTATGACGCCCACGATTGTAAATATGTTCGATTGTATCGGCAAGAATATTCTAGAAAATCCGTGGAGAAATCTCCTTGAATTGCATAAATATGAATAAGCAATTGCATTGAATCTCGATTCGATATTGCGTAGGTATTATTTCTTTGCTGTTGTGAAATTTTCTTAACGCAAAGCAAGTGTTATTTAAAATAATATAAGCTCTATAAATAATATATCCAAAGAGGCAGCGTTTTGTTTCTGAATACACCTTACCTTCTGAATATAAACCACCAACGCATTCAAATATGATTGAGTATAAACTTTGTATCTAGATGCGTACCTATACGCTATATTTTTTTGCGATCAACATTTTAAATTCTTTGTAAAGAAAATCTTTGTTAATATATATTCACAGTAAGTCCTGTATATAGCGATTTTCAATACATTTGAAGAACCCAATTTTATTCTTTCGATTTGACGGAAAATATCTGATTTGTGAATCAATATATTATGCCACCGTGTCACAGATTTTTCTTCGTGCATGTGGCCGATGAGCGACGTTGAAATGTTGATTTCGCCGAGATTCCCACGATTGGGGTGCACGCCGCAATCACTGGCTGGCACCGACTGATCTAGCGTTGACAAATTCGGCTGCCAGCCTTGTCGGGCGTCCCGCGGCGCGGCGGGGCTGCTGGAGGCTCCGAGTCGCGGCTCACCTGGCCCGGGGGCTGCCGGCCGACCTGCCCGGCAACCAGTTGGTGACTCACCGCCGGTGCCACAAGTGCGGCAATTGTATTGTATGCTTCGTGCCAGCGGTCGGCAACCCGCGGCCCGAGGACTCATCCACGGCAATGCGATTTAATTTCTTATACAATTGATATGAATCGTCAAATTACTAGAAGATTACAAGTAATGTCGTGCGTGTTGGTTATAAAAATGTAATATTTATGAGCTCGTTAAAATACTGTTATTTTAAATTAGTAATAATATTGTATAGATCATCAACAATCATTTTAGATGATGCTTTTAAAGTTGGTGCCAACATAATATAGTGAATTTCGCATTAACTGCAACATGCTATATTAAAAGTATATTTTAGAATGTAGAATATAGTTATCAATTTAGTAATCTTAGAAAAATACAGTCAGCTGTTAAATTTACATTTACCCGAGAAGGTTGCCGACCGCTGGCTTGGCCTGCACAATGAGGAGTACCCACTCCCTAGCGCTCGCGTATTTATCTACCCCGCGCTCCTGCGGTGACTCAAAGTGATTACCACTATTGTTATGGGGACAATCACTACACCAATACCCGAGGAGATTATCTGCTTTATTGGTTTTAAACTGTATTATTTAATTAATCGGATAGTGCGTTTTAATGTTAACGGAGAATTTACACAGGCATCGTCGTCTGCAATCTAAATTACATAATCTACTAAGATACGCGATAGCACTCGAGGGTGACTGCATCCTTTGTGATTCTTATTTAACGTCTCAATATTGTTTTACAGTCATTATTATATTCTTATAAAAAAATAATCTTAAGTATAGTTAAATAAAAATCGTTTATTGAAATAATAACGAAATAATGTTAAATATCACTAACCATGTAATAATTAAGATTATACCGGTCTAGGTTTGGCTTGTTAATTTGGTACTGAACGTATGTAGATACTATCCTTGCACTTAATTTAAAATTAGTATATGGGTTAACATATTTTTTTTTCGAAAATGATTTGACACTTTACTACAAATCAACTATTATGCATTCCATGCGAATTCCCTAGTCAATATTGTATATACATTATATTGAGTAAGCCCGCGTTTATTGGTGAATAGTATGGTTTTCTGTAAATATCGAGTGCATATTGAATACACCCTCCTTCAGGAACAGTGACGGCTGTGTGTGCGCACTGAGTGGCGCCACGGCAAGTCATGTGAGGTTAGGTCGATCAAGTTGGTCGGAGTGACTCGCTCGATTGACTGACGTGTCACATTTTTTTGCCAACGAGTCATGAAGAGGTTTCGCTGAATACTCATAGAATATCATTATCGTATTCACATACTGGCCCAATTTACAATATGTGCAACATTTTTTTTCTCTCGATATGTCGTACTTTTAAATAACAAGCAATAACATTTATCTCAAAAATAGCTATACAATTAAAATTATTCACGGTTGTGCGTTCACGTTGAAATATATTCTACTTGTTTATTAGATTATCATAAAAGGTCTAATAAGACCATAAACCTCTATAATTTAAAAGCAATGACTTTTTCATATCAAAGTGTAAACGCATTCTAATAAATAAACCCTAACGCTGTCCCATTACCATTAGCCGAGCACTATTCAAATCACACGGCGTTTACTCCGCCGGGCAGATGTGAGAGGGCTGGGCGCGGCCCCGCGGGCTACCGGCGCTCGATCTCGTCAAAAAAATCATTTTTCAGGTCCAATCAGCGATGATTCATGCCCGTCACCATTTGATCGATGTAACTCGAACCTCTTTGAAGTGTTGGCTGAGATCTATCATTTGAAGGCTTGATTTACTGCCGCCCCTGTCAGGTTCTATGCTTAAATTAGGCATAAAATTTATTTGTGAGAATGGCCCGGCCGTCGATCGCAGGTCAGGCGCCTAATTGATTGGCCGGTGTGTGAACCGGCGAGCGGTTCTGTCCCATTAGCGCCGGTTTCTAAAATGGCACAGTTCCTCGCGACGCTGACCAAAGGGACCCGCGATTCCGGTAGCTTCCCCAATTGGAACTATGGGAGGTGCGCCCGGGAGCTGATCATCTCTGATATTGGATTATTATTGAGAAAAAAATACGTGGTGTATGACGTGGACGCCCTCTAAAGTATAATTTGTTTTGTTTTGTAACCATTTTTTTTGAGCCATTTTTGAAAGCTTCGAATCTTCTCTCCTGCCTCTTAAGCTTATTTGTTACTTTCATATGTTTTTGGCGCATTTACAACTTCTTAAAATATATATTTATAACACTACATTTTTAGAAAAAACGAAATGATCCATTCAAATTTTCTCACCGTGACAACTTTTTATTGTTAAAATTACTCTAGTTCAGTGTGCTTCACTTTTTACGACAGCATATGACGTTCTTTCTTGTCCCGTCCATCTCGTATTTTACATCTACATTGAAAATGTTTTCTTTTGGCTGTTTCACGTAAATTTCTAAACTTGTAGTTTATTATTATTTGATAGTTTCTCGTGTACTCGAAATTCCACGCTGCATTCTAGCTGAATAGAATGTCTACATTTGCTTGTTTGTTACTTCAGAACCGTGTATTTAACATGTCGCTTAAAAGCCGAATCTACATTCGCACCCCTACTGGCCCCGGCCAGCAGCCCGCCCTGTCCGATCTGATGAACGAGGCATGGACGAACACTCGCGGGCCGAATGGTGTGAATCTAAAGCAGATAGATAATAATCGTGAAGATGGGAGCTCGCGGTAGCCGCCGAAGACGGATGGGGCTCCCCGCGAGCCTCGGCGGACAGGCGCGGAGAGCCCGGCCGGTAGTCCCGGACCATTTGTACTGGACCCGAGTAATTTATTGGCATGCCTTTGCTAGTAATTGGCCGCCCGAGCTAAGTACACGTTATCGCCGTTGTATCATTTCTGATTTTGAATTTTTCAAAGTTAATAACACGTTCCGCAGCACTAATGGGAAGTTAAGCTTTTCTATAAAACGCTCGGCCACGGTTTAATCTGTACGCATCCATATATGAACGTCTATATCCCGGGAACTGCTTTAATCACCGATTTGTGTGAGGGCCCTGCACTCTCTTACTTTGAGAATAATTGTTTGGAAATATATATTATATAACAAATGGCACTTTTTATCCGCTTCAAACTAAACAATTCTTACAATTATTTAGTATTTAGAGGCGTGCAGAAAATTTATATATTTTTTAATTGATGTATGAAACCTTGGTATTTTACGGTTAATCCAGATTTTTTGTGATGATACTTCAAACTTTAGACAATAATTCGTATGTCTAAATCGAGTCATTAATATACTTTTATAGAGTATACAAAAAAACTACTCGTTTCTTGTTTTGGGTTAACTTTATGTGTTAAAAGTTAAGTTAGTGATATTTATAGTATTTTTATCAAAATATTCGTTCACAAAAGTGCTACTTTTGAAAATTAGATTAAACCATCTTATCTGCATAGAGCTTTTACTATAAATATTTAATTTTTTGCGAATTAAATAACCAATAATATCCACAATAACTGGGAGCACCGTTCATATGTAACAGGTTCTCGGGTTGATATTATATGTGGTAGTTCAATACTCGGACTTAATTTACTGAAGGGTGTTTGCTGAAAACCCCGAAAGCAGAGTTATGATTCAATAAAAGCAATAAAGTTTAAATAGTAGTTTATGCGACAGTACAAATCGTAGTAATGTTGGCCTTTTTGTGGATATTACAAATAAAAACATTTCAAAGAATTATCGTACTCTCACAAAAGTTGTGCCAGAGTTTTTTGTGTTTTAATTTGTTTTCTGTCCACGCAAAAGCACAAACATCCTCGTGTACAAAGCAGTCCTGGCAATTCCAAAGTGCCAATGGCGACATTCACGACCACTACATGCGTATGAAATAACAAACTGCCCCTGGTTAAATGCTTCAACACGTCCATTATAAATCAAACTCACGACAGTAAGGTCTTATTGTTTTGTTTATATCAATTATAAAAATATAAACTTACGTCCACTTTTCTGCGATGCGAATTGCATGTCTGAAAACAGGATTTTTTCGTGAAAATATGTTTGACTGTCTTTTAAATGTATTAATATTTTAATGGTGAAAACTTATTACATTGACCTAAACAAAGTTTGTATCAATATATATATTTTAGCAAATGCGGATCCGCGTAGTAAAAAATCAAAGTAACTACCTAATCGTTAACATTTAGGGTCAGCCGGTTCTTATTTATTGATATTTATTCACAAATAAAAGAAACACGCCAATATATCTTTTCGTATCATCAAAAAATGTTTTGAAATAACACATCCACCTAACCATATGGAGGCTCGATGCGATCTCAAATGTTATCTAGGAAATCTCAGGCGATCGATTCAATTTTTCGGCCTCCGCTTTGAGTGTCCGTCAATCAGCCGACTCCTCGCCCGGCGGCCGGCGCGGCAGATGGCGACCCCCCCCTGCCCCCCATGTCCCCCCCATGGCACCCCATGCCCCCCCATGCCCCCCCCATGGCCCCACAGGGCCCCCCTTGCCCCGGCAACTCCGGCCTGTCCGCGTGTAATCAATTTGGTCTAATAACACGACAGTCGCCGCCCCGCCCGCCAGGGTGAGGCTGCGGCTTTCAGGTTTGGCGTTCGGTTCTGTCGGCGATGCGCAAATCTGACCGCGCATACACTACGCAACTGGCAATCGACCAACAAAATGCATCATACAACCAACAAATTTCACTAGAGAAAAATCACTAGAGACCGCATTCGTTTCATTCAAAGTAGCAGATGCATTTAGCGTCATAAGTTTGCAAGTTGCGACTTTTATATAACCTGCTAAGTAGCGGGCTATAAAAAAAGCTATTTGACTAGTAAATGTAATTGTTCACTACAAATGAGCCGCGTAAAGGACTTACAATCATTATGTGTTTTATTACTTTCACTCCTCCGTCTAATGATTTACATTGCTATCGTCATACCTGTGTTCCCCGCCATTAAAATAACATATTTTTTTTGTGTCGTGTAGCATTTTTAAAACAAAATGATGGTCGTATTTTAAAAATCAACCAGCAGCTTTTTTTTTTAGTATTCGGTGGAAGTGTCGATATAATTATAACGTGTATAACAAGACTCGAAGAAGAGTAATTGCAACGTGCACGAAATATTAATAAAAAAAAAATCTTCAAAATATGAGACTCGTTTAATGGCTATGTAGTATTGTACTCACTCGGAATTATACATTTCACGTGAATTGTTTTTAATTCTGTAAGCTTCTTTGTGGCAATCTAAAAATCAACGCGTTTGATTCACAATTCCCCTAGCCAGCGACATTTGCAGAACTGACGATGGACATGAAAATTTGTCATCTTTTCGACGACTTTTCGTCGACATGCTCATGTTTCCGACTTTCAGATAGTGGAAATGGTATCAACAGCCTTAAATATGATTATTAGTGGTCGTTACTAGGTATACTAAACGTATCGCCAAATATGAGTTAGATGTAACGAATATTTTTTCAGTGGTTTCTAGATTTAAAAACACGAATTTTTAGATTTGATACGATATTATGATTATGAACAATTGAATTTTTACAATTTAACGTTGTTTATTTTTGTAAGAATTGTTAGATGTAATTTTGGTATATATTATATTCTGTCAAACAATAATAGTTTTGTGATTATATTTTGTTATAAATGAACACTCACGCTAACGAAAAAAAAAGTATTGTAATTCATGATTAATAATCACTATTTTTAAAATAGATTATTGTTGAGATGCATTACGAAACCACCGAATGGGCCATTAATAACAGTAATCCATTATATATATTTCATATTACATAATTTTAATAGTAATCCAGTGGTGACTAGAATCTCACCCAATACAATTATTATTCATAAATTCACCGTCTAATAAATGAGAGCCATTTCACACGTTCCGAAGAGATTTATTATGCTAATTACAACGTAGTCGAAATATCGGGACGGCCAGTAAAAGTGTTAACTAAGTCCGGGATAATTAGAGTGTGAAGGCTCAGTTAACACTTTACGTGCCCTGGCCGCAGATTAATCACTCGGCCATCAAATTAAGGAGTGATTTCTGGCGGCGGGCGTCAGCGGCGGACCTCTCGCCGCGGACTTCTCGCGGCGGACCTCTCCGGGGCCTGCTCTGCAATTATCGCGTCCCGCGCTTTCGAATTTGAGGTCCCGCCGGCCATCGGCGGCTTTCCCGCCCGCGGCGCGCCCGGCCCAGCCTGCGCGCCGCTCGACAACCTTTGCCACAATTATATATATATATGTTAAGAAATTCAATATTTTTGACAGAGGGTACTTGGTGGAATTCCATTTTAATATTTTTGAATAAAATGCTTGAGTGATTTTCCACATTTTTATTTTTATTAGTGACCGGTTTCGCCAACCTTTCACGTTGGCATTATCAAACAGATAATGTTTAAATAATAGGTAAGATAGACATTTTACAGATAATTTACAGATAATGGTAAAGTATTTTATTCAAAAATATATATATTTTTTTTTAAATCAATTATTATTATAAAAAAATTAAATAACAATAAAAGAAATCTCAAAGAATCAAGCATATTACTATTTTTTTTCAAAATATATATTTTTAGTTCCAATGATACGTTTGGAAAAATTGTAATTGAAACCATATTTGGTTTTTTCAAAAACCATTTTTTTTTTTTTGGAGAAATTCATATTTGTGACATGTTTATATTTAAATCGAAATAAACTAAAAATTTATTGTAATAGATTGCTACATATCATCGAATGTGAATGTAGTAAATACAAATTGAATGAGCAATCATTTCTTGTATTTTTTCAAATTCAAGCAACAAAAAAAATTGGCTTTGTGCGTGTTCGTTATTTGATTGTGTGTCTTTGTTTCAAATATCTCAACGGTAGTGATTGAAATGTTTTTAAGTCGGAAATTAAAATTAACTTTATTTCAATGACATTTATCGCGAATAACGGTAAAGTGTGACAGTCTATTTAAATCGCAAACAAAATACATGCTTTTGTATATTTTTAGTAGGACTGCCAATAGTATTTTCGTAAAATGTCCATAAATGGTTATCACGTATTTAGGTTTAATTTAATATAATGGGTCGAATACAATTTTTTTAATTTGTTTCATATCGAAGGAAAATAGAAGAACTTTAATATAGGGCGCATGGCCGACGGTCAGAATGACAAGCTAAAGTCAGGTATGTCGTCGCTATGTGTCGGCCACGTGTTAATAGATTGATGGTATTTAAGAATAAGTTCAGTTATTTATTAATTTAATGGCACGAAAACATAAAAATTGAAAAAATATTTAATCGCATAAAGATGGTTGCGTTTCCCTTTTTAACAATACACGACATAGCGGCCCTGCCCTCCCCCCCCCCCCCCTCCCCCCTTGCCAGCTGTTGTTTCCGGCCGCCCCCGCGACTTCCGCTTTCGTCCGGCGCGCGCGTGGTCGCCGCCCTCGCTTCCGGTGGCGCGCGACCGTCTGTTTCCGCGGGAAAACTCGGAAAAAACCTCCCGCCAGGAGAAGGCTTTCCCGTCAGCTGCGCCTTCGCCCGCGCCAGGGCCGGCGGGAATTCATTCATTTTTATATTTTTGATAAAGCGTATTAAATGAAAAAATAAAAATTTGATTCGTTTTTTTTAAATATATATACTTGATTGTATAACGATAGCGTAAACAGGCAGAATTATTATATTCGACACGAATAACCTTATTTTTTAAATCTGCGTTTCATTTGAATCATTAAAGATGTATACTTCAATCCTTGCAAAACTTATATCGTTACAAATATATTTAATGCATCAATCGAATTTCTATAACATTTTGGTATTGGTACTGTATATACAGTTAAATTTGTTATTATATTATAATTAGATTAAAATACTTTTTTTTAGTTGGTAAGCGCAAATGACTATAAGGTGTGTGTCATTGTACTCGCATGCTATAAATTGTGTTCGTATTGGTTTAACACAAAACATCGCTTACGCTTAATTAAAAGACGGCAAATTTAGGTGCTAAATTAATTTTAAAAAATATAACTTTTAAATAAAATGAGTGCCTGCGCCCTCCGCTCTTGGTCAAGTCGCACCCGAAATCTCACTTGCATTTTATTAATATTTCATTTTATAGATATTTATCGTTTTTTTTTTATTTTTGTATTTATATTTTTGCGGACGTATCTGTTTTTTTTACGCCTTCTGTATTTGGTTTGCAAAAAATACACAAAACCAGTATCGTAGATTTATTCACTAAGAACTCTCGTTCATTTTAAATCATGGGGAGATTTATAATTTTTAATGCATAAATCGCCTCATCAGGATTTGATAGGACAGAAAGTAACAGTGCTCACTACTAGAAGGCACTTTTGCACATTTACTAAACAATAAACCCGTTTAGGGAATTGACTACCGTATTTGCACTTATTGATTAATTTAAATTAATTATTTTTAGTCAAACGATCTACTTAACATTTGTTCTCATATTAAAGTAATCGCTTAAAACTTACATCAAATCGTATATTTTTAAATGATTGAATAAAATCTAGATTGACTAAAATCAAGTTAATTAAAATTCCTTTTTTTTATAGTCTGTATAATTTAAAAAAAAAATGTTTAAATAAGCTTCACGTGGGTGTTAGTAATAAGAATCAAGGTAACCACGATGAGTCATAATTAAGTGAAATTTGTTTTTTTTCTCTCGAGATTACTAATGTATATTTTTGCGTTATTTAAGAATCGATAACTATGTATTGATTTATGAAAATTTTACTTCGGTATATGTATTGAAAATTTGCATTTTTGCATTTTTGCATTTCATGTCACAGTGTATTAGATTCGTAATACGCATTAGGTATTTTGAATAATGACTTGCGATGGACTGCACCGCGATGACTGTGGCGTCGGGGCCGTCCGCCGCCTGGCTATCTGCGGAGTGATCGGGTTTAGTCATTTATTCCTGATGACGATATAAAAATATTGAAATTGAAAATTCGATCCCGTCCCAGATAGCGGGCCGCTCGGGCGGCTGATGGCTTAATTGAAAACACGATGTCCGTGGCACCTCCGCTGGTGTGCCTCTTTACAGTTACAGAACGCCCCGCGTAATGCCATGCATGAGGCACGGGGCTCCGTAAAAATATGGAATTATCTCCGTCGTCCTGGAATATTCGGACTTTACGTCCATTATCACGCGGCACCGATTCCCGCAAAATAAAGACAATGTATCAGTTGGATTCTGACAAAAGATAAAAAAAAAAATTCTTTTTAAAATATCATCGTGGTTGTCTTTTTGATTTTTTTTTTCCTCAATAACTATCTACTATAACATATGATTAATTATTTTTTATTTTAAATTATATATAACAACAATTTTTATTTCCAATCGTCTTTCTCAGTTATAATTGCTTATGGTTTTAGAGTGCAAGTTGCTAGGTAATTGTATTTATCTGCATATCTCGGAATGATTGCTGCAATGATTCGACGATTTTTACTGATGAACAAAAATAAACACAATATTAAAAATTTAAAAAAAACGTCCTTCTATATTTATAATGCTAGACTAGAATCAACATAACGTAAAACTTGTGAGTTTTTAGATTATTGTTATTCGTTTTATAACACACATTTTATTAAAATATATCGTTTTGATTCTGAACAGTATATTTATTTAAAAATATTTTTGTTCATTGTTTTCTCGTACAAATATAATTGAATATTACCTTTTTTTGTCTAAAACAAGAAGACTTGATTAAACTTTAAATATAAAAAGAAGAAATTTAAAATTTAAACAAATTAACGCCTGATTATAAGTTGATTCAACGCAAGTAATTTTAAAACACTGTATACCTTCACCGTGATGTCTTTATGTAACATTCTGAGGCAAGATCAAATCTCACCCACTCGCGATTTTTAATTCAACTTTTATTTTAATTAAAAATGATTATGAGTCCTTTTGTAACGGCCGTGCTCCTTCGGCGAGACCTCAGTACAGGGTGTCCCAAGAGGAACCTCCGATACAGGGTGTCCCGAGAGGAACCTCCGCCACAGTGTATTAATTAAGCCGTACACGCGGACGCATTATGCCTATAATGGCCCAATTTGTTTTTTTTATTATTTACATTGTCTGATCTCTTGGCCCCGCGCGGTACTATAACAACGAAATCCATCTTGTAAAAAATACACTTTAATTTGTACCGCTTGTCTATTCTGAAAGATAATTGTTTAAAATGACTTTCTTTATTTTTTTATTCACCCAACCTTTCTTCGCATTGATAAATAAATGTCTACATTAGTTTTGATACAAAACAAATAGCGATAATTTGACGGTATATATTTTTAATATTCTCTCATATTAAAAATATATAAATATAACTTATTCAAGCTTAGATAATCTGAGACCGTAGAGTTGCAATATAACTCGATAAATACATAATACAACTTTTTCTGACAATTCACGTATATTTATTTATAACAATTTATTAAGTTTTTCGGTATACAGATCCAATTTTTGCATGTTAGGTAAATAAAATGACTCGTTTTAAAAATATGCTGGAATTTTAGAAATGAGTGCTCTTGTGTGAGCGCACGGGCTTGTACCCAACAAAGCCAGGTTTAATTGTATTTTATGGTGGTATAAACAATTACGGCAGTAATTCATTTGTGTAATGTCATAATTTACAGCATTGAAATAATTTTATTTCGCCGGGCAATTACTTCTGTTGTCATAAACTCACGACGGTTAATTTGATACCGTGAACTCTGACATTCGCTTCTCACGGCGCCCGCGCTAGGGATGGGAACGAGCTAATTATCACGCCCTCGTAAATTACCGCGGCGTGAGTGGAAGATTTCGGTTACTCTCGTATCGCGTTACGTCACCTCACTGCATCGCAAATGGCGCATCTCCGTTGCACTAAATCTGCATAATGCGAGAACTCACCTCGGTCTGGTGTTATGAAATGACCTCGTTTGACCACGTCGCCTGCAGACTTGCTTTTCCCTTTCTATGTGTGTTTTTGATGTTTTCATACAACTCAATCCAAAAACCGCTACAATAGGTTTGAAAAAAATATACATATTCTCGTGATTCCAAACGATTATTTAATATTAAATTTAGCACCGAAACTTCGACTCGGTCAGTTGTTATAAATGAATAAATTATTTTTGAAATATCGTTTATTTGACCTTTGATCGCGTTTTTTTTAATTAGTGACATCTTATCCACAATAGAGTAATATAAAAATGGTTTGTTAATCAGGTTTTTATTTTTATGTTATTATTTTGATCTATTGATGTTAATTATGAATAAAGTTATACTGGAACAGATATAGATCTACACTCAATTGATAACTTAATTACTTTGAATCGATGTTTATTTACATTAATTATTCAATCGTGAACATCATCTAGCTACTAATACCTTAACTTACATGTACGGCCGTGAAGAAACGTGTCATTTAAGAATATAATACATTTAAATTGGCAGATTCCAGCCCGAGCTAGTTGGCACAGTCGTGAGTGTTCGGCGTTCGGAGCCTATTTAGCTGTACATAATGCAAGAAAGAGACATCACTAACGATCCGATCACGATTAGTGAATTGCGAGTTAATTACATCACTAGAGAGTGAAATGGCGATATAAAACGAGTCTAATTGAAATTATTGTTCGCTCAACGCTGGGAAGTTGACAAAGCGCCCGAGACTCGGATCGATCGTTTCAAATAAGTTTTATAAATAAAAATATTTCCTTAATCTAATATATTGTATTAATTGAAAAAAATGAGAAATATCACTGTGCGGTTGTTACATATTCCTTAAATAATATTAATATATAAATAACTTTCCATTGGTTGTATGCAATTTCTAAATATTTAAATTTTGAATTGTTTGAAATAATTGAATAAATTATGCAGTATATTTTTTTTATCATATAAGAGCGATTTTAATGTTTGTACAATTCATACTCTTTTTAAAGGAATATCGAATCTAAAATATTGTTAAATTATTTCTAAAAAATAAGAATGGTGAATTTAAATGTAAAATCTGGTCGTCCCAACAATATATTTACATTGACATATAAATGTCAATTCTGTTTTGACATGTGAAATATATCATATATTTTGTATACATTTTTGAAGCGATTATTTTTTTAAACTTGTGACGATTTTTTTTGTGAGTAGAAATAATAATCACCAAACATAAATATCTACAACATGGTAAATCTATAAAATCGCATTCAGCGAGGCCTTTTGAATTCGTTTGCTATGGCGGTTTTGAGAAATCACAAATAACTGAAGGTAGTTCGTTGCTTAAATAAATCGGTGAAAGCTTAATTCGCACGAATATGCTCTTACACAAATAATATATTTAAATATTTTTCGCGTATTTTCTGTAATTATTTTTGATTAAAACGTTTTGTTCGCCATGCGCGTGGAGCCAGTACATAGACAAGGATGTTAAAATTTATTTCCCCGGAGGTTTCCACGCTGCACCGACCGGTAATTTTTTCACGCGCCCGCTGTGAGTCGAAATTAAAAAGTATTCATAAGTCGAGCGGTCGTGTTCAAGTTTTAAACGGCTCGCAAATATATATGACACCGCGCGGTAAGCGAAAAGCTATTACGCGCACGACCACTGCGCACCCATCATGGCGGCGTATTTATATCCTTCCTCATTAATGTCATAAATCGTATTCCCTAACAAAACACCTCAAACCGTGGTCCGCGACTCACGACCCACGGTCTACCAATACTCCCTAAATCAAGTATTCCCCTCGTACACTAAGGTTTTCAGTGCTAAGAAATTCAATATTTTTGACAGAGAGTACTTGGTGGAATTCCATTTTAATATTTTTGAATTAAATACTTGAGTGAAAACGTGAAAGGTTGGCGAAACCGGTCACTAATAAAAACGAAAATGTGGAAAATCACTCAAGTATTTTATTCAAAAAAGTTTTCAGTGCTGATAAATAAATGTTATCAAAGAACAAAAATCGTATTTCTTTTTAATTGATATAAATATTTTACTTTTTTTAGACTGAGTATTTTTTTGATCCTATACATAAAATCAAAATATGTCACTTTGTTACCGGATTTGATATAATAGGTATTATATTACAGTTATACATTTTTCAATGAATAATTTTAAGTACGCGACGAGTGCACGTCAGGGCCAGCGCTCGAAATGAGACTCCGGGAGGTGTGGAGGTCTGAAAGCATTGAAAGCCTTTGCACTCATACGATACTAACAAGCCGTACGATTACACGATGCCTACTACCGTATTAAATATTGCAATATCAATTAATAATAAGTGACTTTTTATAAATTTCGAATGGAAAAAAACGGGAATCTTTCGCTGTTATTATTTTAAAATATCGCAAGTCATTGCCATCTGGAAAAAAACTTTTCATTGTAATTAAGTACCCGTACAAATAGTATGCCTACCTATCTACAAATACGCTCAATACAACGCTATGTTGTGTGTGTTTTAACAATCTGTTATACTTTGATTGACAACGACTGTTAGGCCGTCCGTTCGGGTTTGGATCTCGGCCGTTAATGCCGCAGCGGACCGCGGATCTGTACTGTGATAATAGACATCTGACTATGATAATGATTACTACCAACGATATTTTATGAAATGCAATGTCGCAAATTTAATACTATACTCTAAACCCATTACAGTAGTCACCAACACCCGATAATACTTCAGCGATGTGCTAAAAAAAAAAACACGTAGGCTTTTTTTTTTTTTCTTGTGAATCAAACAAAACACGATCGACGCAATTCTAAATTTAAAAAAGTCCTCCTACTGCCGCGCTCGTACCTGCCGCTCGAAGCCGTGGGAGTGTTCCCAGCCCACATTTCCGAATCCCTAAATATTTACTCATTCATTTCTCCGCGCCACCTCGAACGTTACCGGTTAAACTTGACCGAGAGTCCCCGAGAGCCGCGCCGCGTGGGCGTCCGTGAATTGCCGGCTTTCTGAGATAGAAAATGGTCGCCGGCCGATAGACGAAAAATCACCAAATATGGCGACGCGGCGGCCGCTCTGCGATTGTGACTAATTCTAGACGGCTAACGCTGTATAAATTATAAAGGCCGCATTTGCATGCCGACTTGTTGTTTGTTTACATATTATTATCAATAAATGAAGTCATTTTGATTTTTAGTGTGTTTTTTTTTTATTCATGTAGGTTTTCGCGTTATTCGTGTTTGCAAACCGATTATATTGAATATATTACTGATTTTTGTGAAGACCGTCTCACAGGAAGAAGAGCCAATACATAGGGTTGGCTTAATGGCTTAATTAAATAGACTTTGAAAATAGCTTCTGAAAAGTCTAGTATTGCAAGTCACACAATATTTAATTGGCATAATAAGTACGTTGTTTCATTTATAAGATATGATTGTTAAAAATTCTTGCTAGGTACCAGTGATTCGTTGGTATAATTGGTAATGCACCGGCCATGTAAGCTTGGAGATGTGGGTTCAAATCCCACACAAATCATGATAATATTTTTCTTAGAGTTTCTTTAATCAATTTTCAATATTTGAAAAAATGTACTTAATCATTATCGATTTTATTGAATTTAATTTAACACAAAAATAATATGTTTTAAATTAAATTTGTAATACAGTTGGCTCACTCAAACGTTTTACTACTAAAGCCGATATTGAAATTTGAAAAAAAAAGCAAATAACTCTCTCGAGCGGGTAATGCGATCCCCCAGCCAGAGCCGAACTGGTCAACACAATAAACACGGAGGCAAACAAGAGCGGCGCGGGCCGGTGCAGTAGCGCGAGCCCCGGGGGCAAACATTTTGTGAAGCTCCCACGTACGGATTGCATGGGAAATGACGCGGACGACCAGCTCCCGTGCTGCTGGCCGCTTCTGGGTTGAATCACTACCGAAGTTACGCTTTATTTTCGATAGATTGACCTAATTGAGTTTTTTTAATGTAACTTGCATATTTAGCATTGTTCATACTGTATCAATTTTATCACTTTCACTAGTGGAGGATGATGACCTTTCACTTAACAAACGTTTGTCCTATACCAGTCTCACTACTTAGGCTGTACTCCCAACTTCCAGCTACTAGCGTAAAATACATTTCCGCGTTAGTTTTCCCCTTCCCATGCCTCTTTTTACTAGGATTTTTCCATGGAAAATCAGCTGCAGTAGGCTTTATTTGTTTGGAAAAATATGGCCAAAATCATATACCTTAAGGTTTTTTTTCTTTGCGCATTATGTGCAAGACTCTCATTTGTGACACGGTCAACCCATGGTATCTTAAAGATTCTCTTATAAAGCCAAATTTCAGACGTCTCGATTTTTGCATGGTTTTTGTCGTGAGTACGGTTCTCAAATTGATAAAAAAGAACTGAGATAACATAGCGTTTTTCAATGTTGTGCATTTGGCACATGATAGTTTTCCTAGGTTGTTAAATGTTCTAAGTACTATACAAATATAAATTTATACGTATACGCATCTCGTATTACAATTAAATTATAAAATCTGAACACAAGTCACAGTATTTGTTTTTTGATCTCTAAAATCTTTTTAAGTAATTATTATTTAAGTATTATAATATTTCTACAATCCGTTTCTGAAAAGTTGATCGACGAAGATTTATAGTTCACAAGCTGTCAAATACGTCATACTGGTTTTATGAAGCTTCAATATCGATTAAATTAACATAATATCAAATAAATCGTCCACTGCCAATTTCTACGAAATATCGCGTAATATAACCCGTGCGGCTTTTCTTTAACCGGCCTTTCGGAAACCGGAAAATACTTTCGTTACTATTATATAATACTTAAGAACTTAGTGCATATTTAAAGCTGAATTTGTTTATGTTTGGTTTCCGATGTGTTTATAAATTAATTTTTTGCTTAGCTAATTTTATCTTTATATATATGTAATATGTGTGTTGTGTCTGTTGTCATGTTATAATCAGAAGTCAAAGAAATATCGTCCTACCTTATATGAGAAGATAGAAGCTGCTCCACACGAAGATCACCCAGCTCCTCAGCATCAGCAAGCACACCATCTCCATCTGATTGGAAAGAACAAAGCATATTGATATAAACTGAATTTTATATACTATTGCTTGTCAATGCAGAACTCGGATGATGTCAACAGGTTGTGTTAAGGGAACATAAATCCTAAAATATGTATATGTGATGTGCATAAAAAATTTATCCTGATCAGTATTTATGTAACCGTGTTAATTGTTAATTAATTATGTCGGTTTTAAGCTAGTAAAAGCAAGGAGAATTAAGGTGATTGAAATCGACAATTTAAATAATTTGATTAGGTAATATAATCTTTACATAACGTCTGTAGGAGAACGGTTATTATATTTTTTAAATTCATAATGTTGCCTCATACCGAGCGCAAAAGAGCACTCGAATTGGCTTAACGCTTAGCAGAAAAATTACGAGTAATATGACCTGATTGTTAATATAATTTAACAATGCACAAAATTTTAATATAAATGGATAATATATATACTTTTAAGTAGATTTACTCAAGTGAGATTTGATATGATGAGGTGGGATATGAATTTTAACTTGGCTATTGCGGCCTTTCGTACTATAATTTCAACCACTGTACTCGTACTTGTGTGTGGCCGATGTGTTTTTAAAATACAGTTTTCAAATATATAATTATAAATAATGATATATCAGTTAAAATTATGCATTTAAAATGTAATAATTACTTATAATTAAAAAAAAAAACCACTGTCTGAAATTTATCTAAAATCCTATTGGTATGGATTTGTATTATTTGTTAGACTGTTGTGTAATCGATATTTGATTACCATGGTGATGTATTATGCCCCAAAATGGTTTTGCCTGACACCTTTGCAGTTCACCTCATTATCACAGGTGAAGTGTTAAGTGTTGAACTCACTTTCCACCTGTTCAGTAGCTAATACTGATTTAATCAGTAAACCTGATAACTACTGGGTAATCATAAGTGGTTTGATTAACACCTTCGTATTTCGTAAAGAGATTAGATTATTTTGTTTAAGCTTTTAAGATTAAAAAAGAATTTTGGATTTACATTCTAAATATTTTGAATATAAAATATAATACTATACTTTGATAACGTTATGGACAAAACTCGTTAAGTTTAGTACGTAATGTGTATTCTGCGATAAAGATCCTTCCGTTGATTCTGTATAAGGAGGCTGTAAACCACTTCCCTAAGTGAATGGGGAGCCGCAATCATTAATTATGTCTCTCTTATGCTGTGATCAGTAAAACCACAAAGAAGATTTGAAAAAAAGAGTTTTCCTTTACTGGGAGGCTTTATTATTTATGAGTCAGTTTTTCTTAACTTTTTAAGCTAAAAAAAAAAGTTAAGATTTATCTTGCTACAGTTTGTTGTTTAAGAAAAATTATATATTTTTTATAAATTAGTCGTTATTTTTTTTTCATCGTTATTAAAAAAGATTACTCTGTCTATATCAAAAATAATTAATCTGAAACTATTATATAAATTTGCAATTTTTCTTAGACTTGATTTATTACTGCATTTAGTACGAGCGGTTGAAAATTTGATTAAATACGTTCACTGTGATTGATCGCAGGGCGTCGAAGTGTCAGACGCTAATCGGGGTAGATTGACACGAGTGTCGCGTAATTACGGACATTATCTGCGGCGGCGCAGTCGCTCATGCAAATTAACCCCGGCCGGCCCGCGAGCGGCAGCCATTTAAACGAGGACCAATGACGCGCGCTTCAGGGGATGGCTGGGTCTCGGGCTCGAGTTCTGAAGGAATAATTTGCTGTGCAAATACGAGTAAGCACGTGTTTACCAGTATAGACTACATATGGAAGTACAAACGAGCTCGGATTAGAAAAAAAAAAATTGTATTCAAGTCTTGTGTTGTTCTATAGGAGCTACACCTGAACATGTTAATGTTAACAAGACTGAGTGGACAGTGGAGCAAAACATATTAACAGCTTCTAGTTCAGAGGTGCCAATAATTATTTTTGTGATATTTTGCAATACAGGTTCTGTATATTTTATTTTGGTAAAACAATGCCATTGTCGGATATATTACATCTTAAGGAAAACCACGGTTTCTTTTGGTGATTCGTTTTAATATCATGTATCACGGTCACAGCTGCCGATTATCTCTAATAAGGATGGTTAAGTTGTTTCTCCTTTGGATTACTTAAGTTCTGTTTATATTGACGCTGCATCAGATAATTTCTGTTAAAAAAAAGTGTATTGAATTTAGGGGAGGATTCTTTGACGTAGTATAAAATATCGTAAGGTGAATATTAAATATATATAATTTAAAATCATTGTTAGTTTTTATAGTAAATTTTCTTTTTCACTTACTCTTCTGCATTCTTCTGAAGTCAATGTTGTTCTGCTTTCGCTTCAGGTTTTCTTCTCCTGTCGGACTCCACGTACTGAAGTAGAAACCTAAATTGAACACAAAAAAATATGTTTAGTATGGTAGTGTAATTGATGATTGGTGTCATACGAGACACATGTTTAATATGTGTGTGAGTATGTGTAGAGACCTATTTTTTGAAAAAATATATATGAATTCGTTTTTTAGTTTAAAGTAATATTTGTTATTTCATTACGCATCACATTACATTTAAATATTTGTTAAATAATTCAAAACAATAACATTTATGGAGGGTACTTAAAGCGTCTTTTTTTAATATAAATAAATAAGAAATACTTTTTTTACAGATAATACTAGCCGCAAAGAGTAAGCGATGCTTCGATGTCGCTTGTTATAAATAAGGTTTAATGTAGGACAGCAATATGAGCAATACTAGACATCCTTTGTTTTAGTGCTCTGCGACACGGCCGCGCAATTACTTTCATAAGTATGTCAATTGTCCTCCTCGCCGCGATTTACATGCAATTATCTACAGGTATCCGAGTCCAACGGTTCCAGCGACTAAAATTCGTATTATTTATCAACATCAACACCTACATCAAACCGTTCGATAGTTTCGATAATTACGAAACCGATATCTCCGCGGGTTATAATAAAAAATACGAAATAAAGTCCATTCCACCCACCTGGTGATTCAGCACCGGCGAGCGACTCGCGGCCTCTCGGAGCGGTTTTTTTCTCGATTTGTAATATTTACGTCTCTCGGAATCATTCGCCGTCGAAACCGATTGAATATTCCCGAGTTTTCTGCATTTTCCGACGGCATCTCGCAGCATGTGGAGCCGCCGCGCCGTGGCGGGCCGCACCATCTGTTTGTGAAAACGTCCTTTTTGCGGGTGATCGATCAGTGACATGTCCACAGTGCTATTGTGCAACTTCGCTTTTTGATAAATATTGCGGTGGAAATTCGAAAATCGTTTTTCCGACGCTTCAAAGCATGTTTTGACAGCCGCTGACACATCTTCAAAAATTGTTTTTTTCTGCGTATTTCCACGGTTTTTTCGGCAATATTCTGCGTGATTCGTCGTGTATTCTTGATAGGCACTTATTTCTGTGGCGATTTTCTTGGTTGTTGCGTTTCTTGGTACACTTTCGGGTTTCGCAATGTTGTTTTCGTGGCACCTGGGCGCACGCTCTCCCCGCTCGGCTGCCACGGCGGTACTGCGGCCGGAGAGCCTTTCCCCCTCTCCGCCGTCCTCCCCCCCTCCCCTCCGCGGCGGAGGCCACGCCTACCGCTCGATGACGTCACGAGTAGGCTGCGAAGGAGGCAGTACTGCGGGAAAAGTGGAAAGGGTACCCGTAGTAGAATAAATAATTTTATTAACTCTTCAAATTGACGTGAGAGTTGGAATTAACGTATTCTAGTTACTATGGAGTACTTATCGCCTATGACAATGCGTAATTTTCTACTGAATGTATATATTTTTTTCATGTAACAATGGACTATATAATCTCAATACATAGTATACTCAGGGTAAATAACTTCAATGATTATTCACGTTTTTATTAACATCCAAGATGGGCATGTTTCCATAATTTAATAATTTTTACATGAATATTTCTGATGTTTTTGTAACCATATCGTATATTTCTTTTATTCGATACATAAAAACGTTTATTTTTATGTTTAAAAGGTTTATTGCAAAAGATTTTTCCTAAATATTTTTTCAAGCCCAACATAATTTTCCAAATAGATAAATTATATTTAACGTGACAAAGAGACATTCTTAAAATGTCACAATGCTAATGTTGACTTATTCTTTCCGATTTTCAACAGGTGTTATTTTTTACATATTATCCGCTTTATAATTATAACCTCAATGTTAAAACAAAATCTAATGTGTTATTCGAAACAGCTTAGTTATTCTTTTAAATTCATTTGGCAGATGATTAATATTATACTTGATTAGAAATATAATATTCAGATAGCTCGGCGCTGCTACGATTTGTATGCAACGAAGAGTTGCACGGAGCGTGATTCATATATCCTGTGAAGTACAATCATACTATTATGATAAAATAATTTTTATTCCTACTGCAATTTCTTCAGTGATTCAATTACGCATATAATTAATATTAAAATATTAAGAATGGCTTGATAAGCGATGATGAATGAAGGACGTGTACCTGGAAGCCGTGAAATGATTAATGTTGTTATTAGTGATTTATTTTTCTAGTTTCGAAAAAACAAGGTTATTTATCTTATGATCGTGAATATTGTATATATTAAATTAAATATTTCGAAAAATAATTTGGGTACCACTGCGATTTATTGTTTATGTTCTGCAATAGCAAATCTTTTGTGACACAATATTTTGATATTACCATAAAAAAATATATTTTCATATCACAAATTTTGTAAGAAAATAACGGATAACGCACATGTGACATTGAATTGTCTATTATATTTTTTATTTATCGCAGTTAGTTTATTTTCAAAACATACCATACATTTTTTGTAAAAAACAACTATTTATTTATAAAGAATATTGTTTATTTTACTTCTAAGCTTTCTTAGGTTAGTTGTAATTATTAAATAAAACTTGAGACACGTTCGTTGTAGGCAGTGATTTTAAATGCATTTGTAAACTGTATAACTTTCTTTAGATAATTTCCTAGGTGCAAAAATGTGTTATCACTTGTCAATCATCAATAACTACATTGCACTACACAACACATTGTCAGATTATTTTTGTAAAGTTGAACTACCAAAACAAAAATGTAACGCGGTGTCAAATACGTTATTCGCGATTTTGTTGATTGCCTGTCCTCGAGTCAGATAAAACAATAGATTAATTGATAAAGAAATCGAATATACACGATTAGTTCATATCTGGGCTGTATACTAGTTGACATAGGTTTTTATTTTATTTTATCATCACCATTATAAATATTGCGCTACACACATTCAATTTTTTTTTAGATTTTTGATTTAGTATTTTTATCATGTTATGCATGAATTATTGAAGTGTGAACGTATACGAAGTTTACGATCGATCTGGGGGGTATTACAAGTGCGAGGCTGGGCGTGGTGCGCCAGCATTTCGGGGCGGCGGGCGGGGCTCCCGGGCCCTCCCACCTGCACGCACTGCACTCCCGGCGACATGACACGACAACTGCATCGATATATACACATATCCACCTCGGTACCCTCACACGCGTGTCGCCGCCCATACAGCTGTACTCACTATCCAATATCGCCCCATTGTTATGATACAATTAACTATTTATTATACATTTTATAGTACATTCAATTAAACACTCGAAAACAAATTTATGTTGTTATATATATTCTAATATGAATATTTAAAAAAAAAAATTATTTTATCGATAAATTACAGTCGTTGTTATTTATAGAGCGATAAATTCTTTTATATTTGTGAAACAGTTCACTTGTGATATTTTATAGCCGCGAAAAATTTGTATATTGACCAAAGCGGTCAAGCCACAAACCCGTTTTTCTTGAAATACTTATTCGTTTTGGAGAAATACTAATTAACATAGAATGCTATGTTTATGTTATGTTTTTTTCTGCATCTGATGATGACCAAGTCTTTTGGTTGAAACTAGTCGTGCACAAATGTTAAAATAAACACAACGTGAATAAATTATAAAAAAGTTATTTCAAATCATTAATAAAAAAATGGATTTTTACCAAACAAATGCCTTGTCCCTCAACAAGAAAAATAGAATAATACTTATTTTTTTTGACCGTTATATTTATATATATATATATATATTCAATATTTCTATAATTTCATTGGGTTTTTATTATCTACTAAATAATTTGTTACACCCTTTTAATCAAGAATATTTTTGCATTTATATGATGTCAAAACAAATCGCCAACACTATTTTTGCTGTCGTCACAATGTCCAACAAAAGTGTACAGGAGTGCAGTGCTATCCCAGGCATTTGCGAGCGATGTCCATTAGGCGGGCAGGCGGCGCCGCACCTGTCTCGCGGGGACGGCTCGCTCTCGGCACGCCACGCGACTCGCGACTCTCGGCTGACGTAACGCGCGCCTCCCCCGCGCCGCCGTGCCGCGGCCTTATAGGGGCATCGCGCGGCCGGCCCGGCCTAACCCGGCCTAACCCGGCTCATCTGAACCCCACTCGGAGTGTGTCGGTGCCAATTACTGTACCGCGCCGGGTTAGGCTCATCACGTCGCCTTCCGGGCCCACCGATGAACCCCAACGCGTCCCCCGTTGAGTCGTCATGTAAACCTCGCAAATCACAATCGCGGAATACTGTTCTGATTACTATCGCATAAACTTTTAAATATTTTTCCAAGAGATACCTAGATTTGTTTATTTTGTGGTTTCTTAGGTTTTAAGCTGTTTGTTGTTTTCGATTCTCCGGCGTTTCAATCCCGGTGCTGTATTTAAAAATCTAGAAGTTTTCTACTTTTTACATCTGGACTCTCAAATCAATTTATATTTCATTTTATAGTATTATAACACCTTATATTATAATGAAATGGGCTTTTCAATGAGGTTTAATTGGTTTGTAATTTCTCAGCAATTGCTTTTATTTATTTTCTAATACCTTTTAATCGGAGCGAGGCGCTCGCCTACTATTCTGGCAGTGCATGGTAATTGGTGTGTTTATTGTTGTAAGTGTTAATTGTAGTGTTGTCATGTGTTTTTTGATGATTTATTCGATTGACAAGACGCTGCTAATTGCGGTTGATAATTGTTTGATAGCCTGCCGTGGTGTCTTGGCGCCGTATTCTCTTCAAATTTACCCAGCTTCGTGGTTTTATGGGAACGCTGACACTGTTATATATCCTTTATTGATTTTATTAATCGGCGTCAAATTAAATGCCCCGTAATATACATAGTGTTGACAGAGATTATATTATATATTAGTAAATAATTTATTCCTTTTTTATTATTTAAGAATATACTTTTGTTTTTATCTTTCTTATCATATTTTTTCTCTTGTTTCAGGTAAGGCGCAATTTTAGATGTTATTTATCGGTATGTTTTTCTTTTTATACTTTCTTAATTTTTTTCAATCATTATCTAATGTGGGCTCTCTAATAATACATTTAACAAACAATAAAGCAGAACAATCAATTTCCACTCAGATAATATATATATTATACAAAAATCAACACGATAAAACAGATTATATGAAAACAGTTGTGTATCCAGGCCTGCAGATATTGTATTATAGTTTTGTGTTGCGTTTTTTTGTTGAAATTTTCTCGACAACGGTGCCATATTTATGGGTCACCGGGACAATCCCTGGAGGTTGCCCCAATACAGGAACTGTATTGGGCATAAAAACCTCTGGCATTCATTTCATACCACTAGTGCGTACATTAGCAGCGTGTATATATTCAAATATCAGTTGTATAATTTTTGCTTATATGCTGTGGGCACTATTTGCTGATGCAAAATAAGATCATTTATTAGATCGGATGGAGATCGTGAGACTTCTCGGGACGTGTTATGCCGCGTAGAGGTTTTTCCGGGTGATGTGACCACCGACACGGATTGGGACGAAATCCCAAGGTCGTCCAATAGCAACGGCTGGCAAGACCTACGAGCGCATTTAACTTTTCGAATGCTTATTAATTCACTAATCGAGATGTGGCGGCAACTGGTCGGAACAAAGAGCGGCTCCAGCGGCGGCGGGAGCCGTTGACCCGCGGGCGTGTAGGAGGCCCGGCCGGCCGCGCCACCGCCAAGGCCCCGCCAGTCGTTAATCCGCCCAGCGCCGCGGCTCCTCGCCCCGGAGGTGACATCGGAGCGCTTAGCAAGTTGTAAACTTTTAGGGGACCACTTATGATCGAAATATTTTTATGTTTTTTTTTTATTGCGTTGTATTATTGACCGACGACAGGATTTTGAATATAAACGGCTAAAAAAGCTGTGATCTATGATCATTGTTAAATTTTTTGAAGGATCTGCAATTTTTACCACGTTTCATGAAATATACTGATTTTCCGCATAATTATTTAATTTAACATTGATTGGCCTGGGCACATTGGTTCGTATGTAGATTATGATTGTGAAAATTTCACGATTAATTGAGTGACTCGTTAGTACAAGGGTTAGTGCACCAGTCATGTAAGCTTGGGGATGTAGGTTCGAATCCTACACAAGTCCTACTTTCAATGTGTGAAAAATGTGCCTTATCATATTAGTAAGTTAAATCAATTAACAAAATCACAGTGACAGCCGCGGAGAGTGGGTTTCCTTGTTTCACCTGTGCATTGGTGCAAGTAACTTAATATTAGTGAAGTAAAATTAATCAAATGTCTTTATTTACTTTGATGAAGTAATTTTAAGTCTTAAAGTCTTAATAATAAAGGTATTATGAGTTGCTAGAGGTACACGGGTTGTCTGAATCTGTGCCACACCTCTGTGTTGTAAGAGTTTTTACTGTCGTATTGTAATTGTAATGTGTACCTAAATCACATGTTTATGACAACAAACCAACAACGATGTTTGATTTTGATTATTGAAAATTCAACTATCCCCATCTAACAAAGCAGCTCCAAAACATAACTATATTTTGATACTGTATTCGTTAATATATTGGTACAAAATATTTTAAATTATAAAATCTCGAAACATAACTATGAGTACGAATTAAAATAGACTTGCTATCAAAGCGTTACACTGGTGGGACGCCCCCGCATACGGAAGGCTTGCGGCAGTCGCGCAAGTGCGACACTCGCGGCAATAGGCTGGCACAACAAAACAATTAAGCTTACAACTGGACTGCGAAGCGGTAAATCGCATTATTTATGTTTAATCAATGGTTTTTCAAGGGAATAACTCCCGTTAGGAGCGGAGTGTACTCCCGCGGTGCGGAGTCGCCGGCTCCCATAGTGCGCTGGCTGTTATTTATATCTCACCGTATCGGGCCCCGCATCCATCCGCGCCCGGCGAGGCTGTCACCCGCCGCCTGGTCAGGCCCGGACTCGTGCGGGGCGCGCCCTTCCTAAAAATGCCACTCAGTACAATATTGGTTAAAGTATTTATTTTTTAATGAAAAATCACCCAAAGAACTTAAGTATTTGACTTAACATTTTATAACCTCCTCTTAGTTTGGTGGCTAGAACATTTTATCACAAGAATACATAGTTCTGAGTGGATTAAGGCGGCGCCATATATTTAAAAAAAAAACCCCAAATATTATACATATAATAATAGGTATGTGTGACAATACTGAATGCTTCGAAGTTCATATTTTTTTGCTTTTTCACTTGTAGCTGACCTAAATAGAGTAGTGTGATCTTAACACTTATCTTAACCCGCTTCTTAACTGAGTTGAAAAAAATTATATAACCATAAAACATGTCTTAAATCTCCGAATGAAATATTCAAAGTTTATTTTGATATAATATATATAATAGATAATAATAAGATATAATAGATATAATTTTAATGTGGAATATTAAACAAATACACTCATACTTCATATCAATTTGTAATGTTGATTACTAATATATTTAATAATTTATTAGTTATTTACATATTTTTTATTTTCTTTTAAATATCAAAACAGCTAGAATAGCACAGTATTACAATCGCGATAAAAATGATCAAACAACCATATTATTCCGTTCACTCCCCAATGCCCCCCTGAAGCGCACCGTGGGACCGATGGAGCCTGCTCCCCGCTGCATATTGATTGCTCAGCGCGAATAGGCGCGGGACAATGCCTCCGCCTCTAAGTGGTGTAAATATGTGTAGCGCTAAACGGGGCTCACCTGCATATCCATTCTGCCTAATCCTTTCCAGGTGAGACGGAACTCGTCAGGCCTCTAGTCCTGGAAGAATGATCAACTGACGATTGACCAATACAAAAAAGGCGCTCGTCATAAATATGATGTATTTTCACTAAAATATATTTTTATTTTTACAATAATGTCACTTTAACGTGATCATATATATTTAGCTCTAAACGTGTGTATATCTATTCTGCCAAGGCCATTACTGTGAAACAACAATCTTTAACCCTATTTTTTAATAACTATACAACTGCACTAAAAGTCAACAAGTTGCTAATAATATCCCATTATATTAATTTTAGATTAATGTTAATCAGGATGCGTATTTATTTACCCATGCAGGTATTAGTATATTTATGTGATTAAGCATATTTTTTCACACATTGAAAACGATTAAAGAAAACTCTCAGAAAATATCATCGTGACTTGAGGGATTCGAACCCACATCCCCAAGCTTTCATGGCCGGTGCATTTATCCAACTATGCTAACGAGCCACTGCAATTTAGTGAGAATTTTTTTTTTTTTTTTTTTTTTTTTTTTTTTTTTCTTTAAAAATTCTCACTAAATTGCAGTGGCTCGTTAGCATAGTTGGATAAATGCACCGGCCATGAAAGCTTGGGGATGTGGGTTCGAATCCCTCAAGTCACGATGATATTTTCTGAGAGTTTTCTTTAATCGTTTTCAATGTGTGAAAAAATATGCTTAATCACAATAATATCCCAAATAAATAACTCGTATAAATAACCTAGCGTTTTTTCATTTGATTTTTTAAAATATTTTTTTTATTTTGAAATACTTATTTGAAAATCAAACGTGTATAGCCTTACAATACTAAGATATTACGGTCATTTTTAATATATGGCGTTTTCGTCTTTCGGTGAGTAACGTCAGAATTTAAAAATAAAATTGTACCGAAGCAAATTATTATTATATTCATGTGTGAGTGTTCTAATATATCAATGCCGTACCTAAAGTTTAAATACTCTTACTCTAAAATTGGCTCAGGGTTTGATTCATGAAGACAATCCCCATTAGGATTCAGGCAGTATTTCACGGCAGCGGAGGAAATTGAATTTCCCGACCGGCGTCGCGCGCCCGGCGCTATCGGCGCCCATCTCCCCGATTCGCTAGCGCGCTTCGCCGCCGGCGCAGATCGCATCTTCACAGGAGCCGCAGGTGGCCGCATACAGGTCACTGGGCGGCGTTAAATCTAAGCTGAGCAATCTATTAATGCATTCGAGAACCATGTACGTCGTGTTCACATGTATTATTCACTTCACACCTATAATCGGATCGCTTACTTAGACCCGAATCGTTTGATCTTTACCGCAAACGTACTGTCATTCGAAATTTCTCTAAATTATACGAGTATCTTGCTCTCTATATGCTGTGCATGCTTAAAAACTAGCAATCATTTTTTGTAAAAATAACCAGTGAAATTCTCATTTATATATTTACATGACAAGGAAGAGGACTCTAAATTTAATGTTTTATCTTATATTTATTTGAATATATATTTTTATAAAGTTTTGTATGCGTAGAACTTAATTCTTCTAGCACGCACGTTCATAAGTGTATTTAAACACCTTGTCCTGTAGTTAGCAGAGAGCTATGATTGTTGGGCCGAACCTTTCTTTTCTCCATCTATTTCTGATCAGACGTTTGTATTCTGGTACTGAGCTGTACTTTAGAGAGTACAATGTAATATATTTTATACCGTGACTTTAAGCCTGTTAATTCGAGATATCAATCACATTAATAAAAAATCGCTGTTTCTTTTATGATGACCCAAGTATCTGCCTTAACACGAGGATTACGTTTTTCAGTCGCATGTATTATTGATATTTTTTCTAATTGCTTCATATGCGTGCAGAATCCTGGAATATAACATGCTTCTAGAACGCCTCTCGGTGTATGTACGTCAAGCTAGGCTTTTGGGTTTCGATAGTGTCGCTAGTGTTTAGTTTAAATAATAAGCTCTGTCTTCCCGATTCACACGTTTCGGTGCGAGTTCTCGCGTCTCACGTCCTGTCCACGCGGGGTCCCAGGTCCCCGGCAGACCCACGGGGGCAATGTCCACGCAGGTAATTCGTCTGCGGAAGTGGAAGTCTCCGCGGCAATACTAATTAAAGCACCTAGCGGTCCCAGCACTGTCCACCATCTAATGCCCCCATACTTATGCACTGAGGATATCAATTACTGGAAGTAATTGTGTTAAACAATAAAGCTGCGAAATCATAAGCTATCATGACTTTATGATGATGTGTTACTATTGTGTATGATTTAAAAAATAATTACATTGTAAACGTGTGCTGAAAGGGAATACACTCATTTAAAAGTGGTTGTGGTCGCTAAGTCTTATTTTTTTTTCACAGAAATACACAGCAGCGGTATTTCTAAATCCCTACATGATGCGCGTGTCTTTTCACTCATTAGACTGTAATATTTCTTAAATGATCAATTGAGGACGTTGTTAAATGTGTCGAGTCTTGAAGGGGTGTTTGTTTACATCAGCAATAAATTACTGCAAGACATGAAAGCTACTTTCAGTTCTAGGTAAAAAAAATTCTGTATTTTTCCAATTGATCAACAAAAAATCCTTTAGATTTAAAGCCTTATGTTATGTTTTATAGAATAATTATTAAATTTACTTAAAAGTTGTTTGTTTTTAAGTCAAGCCAAGCTATTTTCAATTGTGGTCTTGCTTGATATAATTCGAAATATGTAGATTAAAAAAATAATTAGTGATGCATCTTATTATTATCTATATTATTATTAATAAAAATACCATAAGAAAAAAATCATTTAAATTTTGGTTTATCACAGGAAAATTAGATCTATTTTGAAGATTTGATGTTTAATTTTCTTATATAGATTTTTATCAAATAAAAAAAACACCCCTTGAAACTGTATTGATTCAATGACAATACAATCGTATCTTCGTTTTGCTCAAACAGTAGCATAGTCGAGTGTACGACACTCACCATTACAAAACAACATTATGTACCATCTAAGTAATATTCTCCAAGTGCGCATCGGAAGTTGTTTGGCTTTCCCGTTTCTGCCCACGTGTCCCAGCACGTGCCTGCAGTGGTACGTGCGCGGGACTCCCACCTGTGCGCCATCACCTACGCGGCTATTATCCTCACATCATTTCGTAATAGATTTATCCTGCAGGTACTTGTGATATATCTCCACACCGATATTGATGTCGATAATGCATACATGGCGATAATTTTAAAACGATATTTACCTGACATCTAGTTACATTGTTATAACGCGTTTAACGTTTACAGCTGATGATCTTTCTCCGGTGCAGTTTTTCTGGGATTTCTTTGCAAACAACAAAACAAATTTTGTTGACGTATATAACTGGACACAACCGCAATTCACTTTTAATTAGTATAATGCGTTCTTAAATATATATAATGATTTAAAATACTGTAAACATAGATAATTACTAGCACCCCGGCGTTGCAGGATTGGTTGCAAGGCCCGGGGGTAGAGTTGTGCCATGAGGCCGCGCGTCCCACCCGTCGTTTCCGGATCCGGCCGACCCACGTGACCGCCGCTTCCTCTGAACCCGGAAGCGGCCGCCCATTGATTATTCATCATGTAATATTCACTGCCAATTTTTATTGATATTTCATTGAACATTCAAAAGGCAATAAAATATTAATGTGCACTAAATATTTTTCTTAGAATACCCAACTCGTTTTGTGTGTACTTGCTTATAATTACCGGAAGAATAAATGCAACATTGCCATGATCATTTATTTTGAATAGTTTAGGGTTTTTTTTTTGTTTATTCCTTAACGTTCATAATATATAAACACGCGTATATATGTTTAAATACCAACGCCCGATCATATTTAAAAAACCAAATATACTTTACGCGGATGTTTATTTTCGATTTTGCAGTATTTAAATTAAGGTCCCATAATCGAGTTTTTTTGATCATTTTCTAGTCCGTTTTGCGAAAAATCGACTGCACCAATAAAAAAAAATTAAATTCAAAAAGTTTAATACATCCCTTTTTCCGAACAGAATATATTTTTATTTCTTATAAATTTACTATTAATATGATAAATATGTGTTTTTCCGATTGAAGTGTAGGAATTGGAGATTCGTCCGGTACATTTTCCAAGAATCCTAAACATTTAAAAGCCATTTTTTCAATTGGAATTAAAAGATTAAATATAAACCATGTGCGTCTTATTAATTTAAAAATTTAAAAAAAAAATCTTGAACACACTTTGGTTTTGAAATGTCGTCATTTTATCCAATTTTTCAACATCTTCAAGATTTTATTTTACCCCTAAAATGGACAGTAATTAAATAATAAAAAATAGATAAATATATTTTATAGTTTTCTCAATACTCTGTAAAAAAATAAACTTTCGACATAGAAAAATAAAGTGACAATTAAATTAATTAAATGACACGATTTCGCCAGGTAATGGACTGCCTCTGGCTGGAAGCAACTGCCTTAAGGCTCAAAGACTGGCTGCGATTGCTCTGTGGGTCCCGTTTCTCGATGACCCTGCGGGTGTCTCGGCGCGCGGACCTCCCCCGCCCTCCTTATACGTCCGAGCGGCCTGAAATTTGAATACGCGCAAAGATTTGACCAACTTAGAAACGCCGAAAAATGCGCCTTCGGTCTCGCTCGCGGGTCTTCTAGCTCGCAGCGGCTAACGGCGCGGCGCGACTCCACTCGTCCACATGGCGCGCGCGTCGCGGCCACTTCCGGGGCGCCATCTTGCCCGGCGGCGGAAGTGGCCGTGGCAGGAGCAGCCGCGGCGCTGCTTCGTATTGCGATCATGCCCCGAAAACGGCGACAACGTGCCGGTGGCCGCGCGCCGCGATGCCCGCCCGATGGATCTTTTGCATTATTCGCTTTTATCTTGATTTACTTTTTTTTTTTTTTTTGCTTTTTGTCTTTTTGTAGTGTCAATAAACTCTCCACGTAACAATAGACGCGACGCCAGCTTCCTTTTTTTCTACGCTCAGCGTATCGACGCGACCAGATTGATTTATTAATTTGTGAATATTTTTTGTATAATATCACCACTTTGGATAAGGATATAGGGGTTTGTACATTTGACTGAAGCGGATGAAAAATATATAATGTTTATATATTTGGTAGAAATTTATATATTATATATATATATTAAAAAATTGATCGAAATACGACATCCGTGCACAAAAAAATAAAACGTGAATATGTTACGAATTGCAATAATTTATTTTTATAAATAAAATATACGGATCGAAAATATGATATTATTTTCCCACAAATAGTAGATAAGAAATACCAAACCACAAATTAAATAAAATATGTCCTTCCGGCGAAATGACAAGAGAAAGATGTTTTTTTTAATTTCTTTAAGCAAGTTTTTTTACTTTGGCCAATATTGGTTTTCCCTGTTTAAATATTTGGGTTTCTTCCTTTATAATGCAATATATATTTATTTTCAAATGACAAATTTTTGCTTCTAAGATCTTAATTGTTCTCTTTTTTTTTTTTCAAAAGCTGTATTTAAAAAAAAAAATCATATAATAGTTAATTTAATTATTTTTTATCAAATTCGTACAAAACTCTTTAAAACAACACCACACATAAAGTCACTAAGCTCACGACATATTTGAATCTTAAAAAGAAACAGCATAAGTCGGTTTTATCCGTACCACATAGTATTTTGCTCATTACCTGTATTTCTACCTGTATCGCTAATGGAGTCCACGTTTAAATCATGTCCAGTTAATTGGGACATTCGATATTCATTACTAAACAAAATAACCCCCGAGGTACTCGGCGCAAGGCCGCGCCGGCCGCAATTACTGCGCTCCCCGTGGGGGGGGCGAGGGGTAGAGGAGTGAGGGGTGAGGGGTAGAGGGGGTGGAGGGGTGAGGGGGAGGCCTGCCAGCCGTCACGCCGCCCTCGACGGCTGCTAGTGGTGGCCACCACCGATCGTATTCACCCTCTGCCCCAAGCTGAAACTCACCCGAATATAACGGTTTAAATTTTCAGCGCGCTTCAGGACCGCGGATGTAGATTCAAAAGTTAGGCCCCAAATTATCTCAAAAAAAATTTTTTTTTCTTGTAATTTATTTTGCATTGCCAATTATTACGTTGGAAATATTAATAATCGAATATAACATTTTTGAAAATTTATTTTAAAAAATCGTTTTTTTAGGCATTTTCTTATGTAGAAATTTTCATCAATTTTTCTGTTGTTTCATACTTCCACAATGATTCACCAATTATCGCTTTGGTTTTTTTTTTAACTATAAAAAGTGTCTATATTATATGAATAAATCTATTATTATATTTTCATTCGATTATTATTCGATGATCACCGATTAGAGGTCTCCAGCCCGAGCGCTGCGCCTTTCTTTTACCCGCCGGTGCACTCGGCGCGGCATTAATGCGCTGCTAATACACAGTAATATTTATCATTTCTTTTTTGCTTCTCTCGTGTCTGTTGTTTCTGAATAAGGAATAACTTCGATGATAGACGGCGAACATGATAAAGTCGCTCGGCGGCTAATTCCACGTCCATTTAGAGCTTAGATTTTCTCGGTGAAGAAATATAAAAGTTACTATATTACTCGACGCTGCTCAAAAGGCTTTTTTACAAGTATTTTCCCCTAAAGAAATTCCATAATGAAAATAGAGAATTCCGAATACGCTCACACCTATGCCATCTCTTCTATGCTCCACAACTTACGCGCAGGATCAGGAGATATACACACACCGTATTGTTTAGTAGTTTTAAAACGTATTGTATTGTAATTATCGGATAAAGAATCATAAAATTAATTTTTTTTCACGATGCTGCAGCCGTGTGAATCTAGCTCGTATGAATATGAAAATAAATTTGAAAAAAGTCATCGGAAGTAGATCATCTGGATCATTGAAGATTAGTCGGAAATCATATTATTATTATAACTATTACTATTACTAACTATTACTTTTTCAAAAATATTGGATGTCGTCTTGCATTTCTTTCGGGTCGGCAATCTGCCTGGATTTTTATTTCCGCTTGTTATATTTCCTTATTTTATAAAAATGACCTTATATATTATCAAAAAGTTTTTTTTTTGCAATATTTATGCAATCGATTCACATATTTGACAATGCAAAAAACCATCCAAATTAATTACATACAAGGATCGGAAAGTTTTAAGAGAAATTTCGTTTCACGTGTAAATCAATCGCGTAAATTTTACATGCACAATATTCCTGCATGGATTGATATGAAGGTTAATAATAATCATCCGCTGAATCGTTTTGCTGACTGAATACATCAACTATAATAATTGAGTGCACAAATTGTATTGTTTTTGTGTAATTAGCCAATAGTGTTGTCTCTTGCATTCTTCACTTAGGATCAGGCATAAAGCGACACACGAATAAGAAGAGACACTCTCGGCTAGTCGTCGTTCAGTTGTCAAATGTGTTATGTGCAAGGCTGCTGTTCTGGAAAAACCTATATACATCAAGCATACTCGATATAAATACAATAGTGAGTAAATGAGATAGTCGGTTCGGGGTGCCGCAGCGGTCAGCGCGGTGCACGCTAAAATATGGAGGAATCCGACTGACATGCGACTGCGCCGGGCCAACGACTCCGCTGAAAAACTGGCCCACGCAGCTTCCGTGGGCCACGCAGGGTGTGCGGCCCTCGGCGCACTTATCGATCTCCACTTGATCACAGAGAAAAATGATCACAGCCAAGTCGTTATTTTCCATGGCGTTTCAAATCAGTGTTGGGCCTCAATACCTCAAGGGTTAAGGTATTGAAGTTTATTTGAGATAACGATTATACACTAATACATGAACACAATATAAAATAACACACGAGAGTGTTTGTGATATAAAAATCGCAAACGTAATAATTTTATTTCAATGTTTTCGTGAAAAAAAAATATTGTTAAATTTAAATTATATATTTAATACTTGTTTCGGTTGTGGCAGACTGTATGTGATTTTTGAACATAGATTTAATGAAGAATTATAGCGCGGTGCCCGAGCCGCGTCCTGTCGGGGCACGGCAGCACTCGCGGTGAGTCACGCGGGGGGCGGGGCGGGGCGGGGCGGGGGCGGGGGCAGGGGCGGAGGCAGGGGCGGGGGCAGGGGCGGGGCGGGGCGGGGGCAGGGGCGGTGCACTGTGGGAACCTCGGCGGGCAGCGCGCCTTAATGCGTAATTAAAGCCCTGACGCTGCGACCTCATCGGGGGCTCTTCCTGCCCGCTCCAGCACTCGCCTGCCAACTTTTTACCCCCCGCTACATACTTTTTAACAATCGAGTAGAATTCCTCGCGTTTGATAGTCGGTTGTGCAATACCTGTTCGAGACGTGCTTATGAAAAAGCGTATCGTATTGTCATTAAAAATTGTGACATTGAATTCCCGACTCTGACTTTGGTTTTATAATCAAGACGTTTTTATCTAAAGATTTTCTAAATTATTAAATGTCAGTCTCATTTAATAAAAATATTAAAATTCACTATAACGCAAAGACAATCCCTTTTTGATGATCTCATAATGGAAATTAGCTTTTGATATAAATGAAAATGCTTTTTAACCAGTTTCGCAAACCCAGCATTTTCCTTAAAAATATCATGTCAGCTCTCATTAAATTATATAGTCACTGAAATCTACTTCGATTTATATCGCTTTGACAATAATTCAAGAATTTCCGTCGTAGGTCGACATTGGAGGTAGTGTACAAAAATCAACTTGTTCATAACAATTATCTAAAAGCTTTTTATATATGATAGAATTTCACGCAATTACTCGCTAGTGGTATCGCGTTACCTACTCAGGACCCGACGATGGGGAGTGGAAGAGGACCAGAGGGCACTCGCGCGCGTCAGGTGCAGCCAGAGCCCCGCGGATGCCGGCGCACGAAGCCGCCCTGAGAATTCCCCAAGCAAATAGCAGGCCCCCGTTTTTTGGAGCAACTCCCATTAGGACTGCGTCCAATGCGCGTTCCTCTACTTTTTATTTGTTTATGTTTTACGTTTGTGCACGTCTATAACAAGTAGTACAAACATTTTTTTTATTGAAACTCTAAATTATTCAAAGTCACGTTAGGTAGGTCACATTGTTCAAATGTGGGACGTTTTGTGCTGGTGCTATCGAGATGGCAAAGTACTCAACAGATAGCATCGACATATTTATTGATAGAGACTTCTGTTTAAATCAGTGGCTCACGGACCCCTTTTCATAGCCAAAACTTGCCTTTGGACCCCCTTTCATAGTCAAAACTTCCCTATAGACCCCCTTTCATAGTCAAAACTTACCTACGGACCCTGGGTGAAAAACTACATAAATTCATATTATAGACTAGGTGGTGCAAGTATTGACTCTATTGCGTTCCTGTATTAACCTACCTGACTTACCGCAATGCCTGTTATTACTTGTATTTTATGCACCTGTCTTTATTTATATTTTACTTAGGACGTAAAAATCGCTAATAATGTATTCATTGTTATTTATTTTAACTTCCATATTAATAAAAATGTGTCACAATTTTTTTATTTTATATTAAACCTTGCGCGGACCCCCTGACGTTGTTCAGGGACCCCCAAATCGATTTTAACTTTCTAAGGTCCGTAGGGACCACTTTGAGAAGCACTGGTTCAAATGATTCCCAAAAAGTCTGTCATAAACGACAGAAACCACAATGGGAATTTTGGGGTAAGTCTTGATTCAGTAGCTGATAATGATGACGACGGCAACTAAAAACCCGAGCGGATGATAATATGGAAAAAAAATTAAATTAATTAATATCGTCTTAAATAGTATTGTTATATTATGTGCAACATATGTTAACGTGTATAATACATTATGATAATATTTATTTTAAAATTATTTAATTTGATTTAAGTGTTGGTTTAAATTGAAGGTCAATGTGGCTGTGGCGGCCTGGCACGCGCCACCCCGCTCGGGGGTCGTCGCAGCGGCTCTTTGTTCCCGATGAGAATTTCAATTTTAAATTCACATTTCAGATTTAATCGCAGCGATCGTAAAGGATTGAATCTGCAATAAAATGTAAACTCTCTACGGGGATTGTGGAAATTCAAATACTGGGATTGGCCTGTTTTTAAATTTTGTTTACTGTATAATTCATTTATATTCTTCTTCTTTAAAGAACTATATAATATAACAATTCTCTTTAACGACAGACTGTATATGTAAAGTTTTTGTACTCTCTTGAATCAAAATCATGTATGTTTATACTTTAAAATAATTTAAATTCATGCTCCTATTAAAGTTACGTATATATTTATTCAGAGTGCAGACTGCGCGAACTGAGCCTATTTTGCAAATTTTATTGTTAATTAAGTGATATTTTATTTCAATACAGCATGGCTGTGAATCAAACCCATCCGGAGGTTTTGAAGCCGTCCCAGGAAAGATAATGAAAATGGCGACCCACGTGACTTGGAAGATTTTTGTTTAGAACATCTCAGTTTGCCCAATCGTATAGCTTTGTTATCAACATGGATGTGAATCCAACCGACTATGTAGATTTTTTAAATTGCAGTTCATTGAATTTGATAGCTTTGTTATCAACGTGGCTGTGAATCCAACCCACCCGGACGCCGTGCGTCTTCCTAGCCAGATAATGGCGGCTCCGCGCCATCGGGGTCGCGTCCGGCCCGCTGCCCTCCATCGGCCCGGGGAGAGCCCGCTGTACCGGACATTCGAAATGTATTATATAAAGATCCGCTAAATTAGTGCTAAAAAAAATTGCTAGCCACACCCCTCGATCAAATCTGAGCGGCGCAAAGATTTTTTTTAAATTAATAATTTATAATGAATTTTCGTATATGTGATTCCGATGTTTGATTGCCGGCGGAAGCTCTTATTTATCGAAACGTATAATACGTGTATATTTGGAGGCAAATGCCTAAGATTTTGGCAAACGACTTGATTGAAGCTATGAAAAATGATTAAAAGTTAGAAAAAAAATTTGACGAACCGATTGAAAAGTACTCACACTCCAGCGTCTGAATAGGTTCACGATACAAATACATGTTTTTTAAAATTTATATTTTCTTTCGTTTGTGCAGTGTTTTCATTAGTATGATTTTTCTCTTTGGGTTATAATACATTTTATTCTTTGATTCATTCCGACGGTCGGCTCGCGGCGAGTGGCAGCCTCGTAAGTAATTGTTCGAGTCGCTTTAGTTGATTGTGCCTGCGCACGGTGCCGTGCTACAAACGTCACTCGAGCTCTCCAGATATGAACATCCGCCGTGGACGCGCATCCGGCAAGAGGAGGGCAGTGGGGCCGGCGGCGGCGCCCCCGTCCGGCCCCCGGGGTCTTCCGAGAAGGCTCCACGGCTCTGTGATACTCTACTGCACGCCTAGGGCTCCAATTCACCTGTACTATCGATTTTCATTACATTAAAAAAAATTTAAACCTTTTGGTTTGTAGTGAAAAAAAGCTTATTTTTGTAGTTGCGTTGTAAGCAGGCGTTTATCTTATTGTTGGCAATTTTTCAAGTCGGATCGATATGCTTGTTTTGTCAGAATATTTGTGAAAGCTTTATTCAGCACATGACACTGGTGAAATAACATTTTATAATATGATATGTTTTAGTAAAATATTTTGTTTTTTTTGTTCTTTATGAGTAATGTCGACTGGACGCCCTGCACACGTCGCCTCCTACTCCCAGCCGGACACTGTCGCGGGCGATAGTGAATTTGTAGGCTCTCGCTGGTCCCCGTATGGCATGGCATCTCACCTGTGCGCATCTCGCCAGGTGATTTAATAAAACGGACACAAATAAATAACTATTGTTAGATACCGCACCTCTTCGGTCCATTTTCGACTTCCGACTTCTGGATACGTCCTAATGAATTATGACCTAGTAAATGGATGTTGATTTTTATTAATAAGTATATAGTATCATAAGTATAAGTATACAATCAAAAACCGAACGGTGGTTGGCCATTATCATCCTCCTATTTTGGGTGTTTTTTTATACTATGTGCGCAAAAGAGGACGGTAAAATTCAGCTGTCGGTTGTACCGCAACGTGTGTAGGCAGCCTTAACTGACTCTTAATCCCACACTATGAAAAAAAGTTATATTAGCATAGCGTACTTTATTAGTTTTATTATTATTTTTTATTTACATCATATGTAACACAAAAAATACTTGTGGCATACATATAACTAATAACATCAATGTAATCAATGCTTCTTTATCCTAATTAAAAGCCTATCCAATTGTATGAAAGCATAACATAAATGCCATTTTGAGAAGTCGTCTTAGTTTTTCATAGATGGCACTTAATCAATTTTATCAATTTATAATTGCCAACATAGTAACCCAAAAAAAAATACTCAAAGCTTTAATTCAATGCGGCATAAAAATAACTACATCATTATAATCAATGTTATTTCATCTGACTGTAAGCTTGGCATGACTTAATGTATTGTATAACACAGGCATACCTTAAATGCCATTTTGAGAAGTCTTCTTAGTTTTTCACAGATGGCACTTTATTATTTTTATTAATTAATAATTAACAACCTCATAAAAGTCTGTACAGTTTATATCATGGCATAAATATATCTAAAAACACGAATACTCCAGGACATATGCACGAGCAAATACGACGGAATGAATTCCAGTAGCGCTGATTTCCACTCCGCACTGCGATCTTTGAATTTTATTATGTACATTTCTTATATCGTTTACGTAAAAATCGTCAGGTATTCATAAAATAAATTATTATTAACAATATTAGAAAATACTTGAAGAATTAATTATTCTAGTTCGCTAAATTTATATTTCCTTGCGCTGATCTCTACTCATGTTATTGGTTTTTTAAATATTTCCATTAAAAGTATGTGTTTCTTAGAATTAAATACAATATATTTAAATATTATGAGATTTGCAAAAGTATGCACAAAAGCTAAGCAAAGCTTTTATGCAGCTTATTAAATTTTGCCCTCTCGAGGACAGTGCCCGCCTGCACTGCGTGCAGCTATTTAAAACTCTATCGCACCACTAAGCCGGTAGCTTTAAAAACAAGTTCGGACGCATTGACTGATTTTCAATTACGATGAATTTATTCTCTATTCATGCGTAATCGTGAAATAAAATACTTAGGAACTAGTATATCATCTCGGAGCTATTTGACGTCAATTACTGTGACATGAGGAGGCCCGGGGGGTTGTGCCGCTGACGGGGCCCCTCGGCCGGCCCTGGTCACGTCGTGCTGATGCTTATCTGGCGGAAGCCAATCTCAATATGATGAGCTTCACGTGCATGTGCCGGGATATCGGGGAAATCACCGTATTTAATTCAGACATTAGTTTTATTATTTAGAGAAAAATGGTATTTTAAGTAATATACTCGAACAGGGTGTCCAAACCGAGTATCGGGTATTTGTTAGTTCAGTAAAATAAAAATTACCTGTAATCAAGTATTTTTTTTATTGTTGATTATAAGAATACAAAATGGAAAATTATTTCGAAAATATGCTATCCAAATGGTGACCGTTACGCGCTGCTGGCACTCTTCTAATCTGTTTGCTGATAACACGCTAACAGGGTGTCCAAAAAGAGGATCGGGTATTTGTTTGTACATTGAAGTTGATCCGGAGCGGCTGAGGTATTTCAGCTGCTGCTGAATTATAAATTTCATGATTTTAGATATATTAAACCAGACAATGATTTTAAAATAACTACGCGGTTGTTACTCATAAATGCTCATGAAAAAATTACAAACATGTAAATAAGATAGTAATGTTTATGTTTGCGCATTTAATTTATTGATATTATATTAAACACAATTATATAATGTAAATTTAATGATAGCACTTACCCTTAATGCACTGGCGTTAAATAATATAGCGAATGTCCTGCAATGTCTGAGGGAAGTTGAATATTACGGAACCGAGGGCTCACCGCCTCTGCGCTCCTTTTTATTCCCTGCGTGCCTTACCTGCCCATTGTAATATCGCTACACGACAGATACAGCCTTATCGCACTTATCGCTTCATAAAACAAACTACTTTAAATTAAATTTCCATATGTTGTCAGCATCAATTAAATTCATACGGTGTTTTGAAACTCGTGGTTTCGCCGCAAAGACTTTGTATATATATAGCAGATTTTTTAAAAAGTAATTTATAACTGTAAAAAGGATTACAACAGATAATTTAAGATATCTTGAAAATCTTAACAGTTGATTTGTGTGTGCAGTATCGGTGTCATCTGTTATTTGTCATTCGAAAGAATGTTTAAAAAAAATGTATATTTATAGTCCAGTAAGGTTATGAAATTTTTTTTTTTTTTAGTAAATGAAAAAGTTTATAATTAAGTGTATATAAGTAATTTACATTTATTTGTTTTAACAGAAAAGAGTGCTGAGTGGCTACAAATAAATTCTGTTGATTTTTATTTACTTGATAATTTAAAAAAATATATGGTATGTGACTTGGGATGCAAGTAGATTCAACATTCTCATAAATGTTAAAAAAATGAATAAATCATTTTTATATGAAATATAGATATTTTACAGGATTGAAACACTTTAAAAATTATGGCGACTAATGTTTTTTTCCATAACAGAGGTGCAAATATCTTGCTTTCCTTTTGTGGCTGTATCGTGAGTTATAGAATCGTATACGTGTATTTAGTGATTTATAGTCATATATTAAGCGTGCACGGAGACAAAGTGAGTTTTTACAAGAAAGTGTTTTTGTTGTTGTCCCCTGTGGTATTTACGCGGCTGTCACGCATGAGCTGCATTTAAAAATAGGAAAATGCTATTTTATGTCGCATTGAGGTCGCACTTCGGCCGTGCCATGACCGCCCCTTGGACAGACCCTGTGGCTCTCCTTATCGGGGCGGCATCATCCCCATGCAATTAGGAATGGTTTATTGTACCGAGGAGGTCCAAACTGGGCCCCGAGATGCACCTAAACTCTGCACAAAGGCTTTTAATTGCGTACGAGGAACAGAACCTGACTATTCAGCGCCCTGTTGTGTAAACAAGTGGGATTTTATTGTTAAATCATTTACCCATTTTGATATGATTTTTTATTTTGTTTTATCACTAATACTTGTATTGTTTGTGCTCGTATTTCATAAATTGCGTTTGCAATTCAATGCATTGACAATTCTTTTAAAATTATATGTAGAATTTCGGATTGGGAGCATCCTTTATAAAATAACAATAGATAGGACGGAAATGAGTCAAAATATGCATACTTCTTATATGTAATGATTTAGCATAAACTAGATCATAGTTATATTTAAGTGCCTAAAAATGCATTTTAAAATTTTTATTAAACTTTTAGATTTAGACTGCGATGTCATGCGTTAATTATCTTTTCTAAAAGTTGCGTTCTGCTCGGTCGTCCCGGAGGAGTCGTGCAACAGACTCGCCGTTTGTGCATGGAAAAGGCCGATATATCTTTTTAAAGGACGCTTATTTTACTCTCAAATCTCTTGCTAGCCAACGAGTTACAAGATTTCGCTCACATATTGAATATTTCTTATTCAGCCGTCGGTGAAGACGTTAGAGAACCACTTATAATACGAGGAGACCGGGAATACATACAAAACGAGGAGCAGACTCCGAAACAATACCCGGCGCTCGCGCGCTATCACCGGTGACGCAACTCCCATTGCTCGCAGAAATAAATATCTCCTCTTATACCGCGCCGGTCCGGTAATCTGACCATCTGACAGTATCGGATGCTCCCGGTCTTGGATTATTATTGTATTCGCCGGTATCGCGGTATGCCGTGTACACGATCTCCGTCCTCATATTTGCATAATGCGATACATTATATCTGCGACCGGCGCCGTACCGAACGAAAACGCTCTCTGTGTCTCCCCGCGAGCCTCGCTCTCCCTGCAAATTCCTGCCTAAACATCGAAAAAAAAAAAAAAAGTAATATTTTCCCGAAGCATCGAGTCTATCGGTGTACGCCTCTAATATTCGAGCGATGAAAACATAACAAAATTCACGGCGTATTTCGGCTACGTAAATCAAATATGGCCGCAGCATGCGACAAAAACCTTTTCATAACTGTTTGGTAGTCAGGGGCGCCGAGGGCCGCAACAAAACACGTGTCCCGCGCGGGCCGGACCGCGGACCGGGCCGCGGACTGCTTTTTGCCAGGCCTATTAAAATATCAATAATTCAATTTGATTGGAGACCAACTCGGCGAGTCGGGGCAGGGGAGAACAACCCAATGTTTCTTTCGGGAGAGACGAATAGTATTCCTCGGCGCATATTCAGACGTTTATAAAAATAAAAAAAATGTTGCTTGTAAAAATGATAATAATTCAGCCGTATTAACACGCTACATATTTAAAGTAATAAATAATTTGAAAGTGTTCAACAAATATGACATACGGTCTTGCATATTAAGATGCGAGTTGACACCCTCTTTTCTACGCAGAGTAGTATAATTAAAATTTATTAGGTAATAAACAAAGAATTGAAAAATTGCATGACGTCACTAAGCTGTGGTTTTTGTAGGTATGTTATAAAAAATTATTAAAATAGTTGAGCGATTAAAGATTTGCGCGTGTTATTCAACTTGATACAAAATTTACTTCCAGCCTTAATAACCTTTTTAACCAAATTAAATGATATTTAGTAACAGGTTATATTTCCACGACATATGTTCACTGGCACCTGTTGCTCTCTGGAAGTACAGAGTAGATTTGGGGTTTTTGAATTTAATTTGCCATGTTTTTTTTATATGAAATTTGTGATTGTCTACATAACTATTTTGATAAGTTTATCTATACTAAATACATACTAACGTTATAACATCGACACAAAGCAGTTCAAAGGATCTTCATGAGAATATACACTTTTTATGGAAATTATACAATTTGATATATAATCAGTTAATCTCCTTTTAGAATGGCTCTGGTCAAAATAGAAAAGCCATTGATTCTAGTTTTGAGTATCTAAATATATAGTTTATGGTGGCGTTCATGCAGCATTTACGAGTATAGTCGTAAAGATAGTTTCCACGTGCGTCCAAATGTTGCAACATGTAGACGCAAAACCCGCGGACAAAAGGAGGCGATTTTTCAACGTCAAATTCTCTGAAAAAAATTCAGGATATGATAGGTACTGAAACTTTGCATCGTAAAAAAAAATCGTTTGGGCTATTCAATATTTGACTATTTCAATGCATACGTCTAAAGTATAGTTGATATTTGTATTATTAATTAAAAACACATTCCTCATTTTTTAAAATAATATAGTGTAAAGTTTAAAACTAAACATAAAAAAAACTAAACGTATTTTACGAATTAAAGCAGTGTCATTCGACTGACAATATGACCTCGCGAGGGGCTCGCAAGGTGCAACATCCCTATGCGAAACAGCTGCGAGGATAGATCTCAGATTTATCTAAATATTTTTTATACTTCAATATAATATTAGTACCAGCTTAGTTAGTCGGGTTATTTATTTTGAAATGCTCCCGCGCAGCAATAACTTCGATCTAACGTGCACGTTTCTTACGCAGCGCATGCTTTATGACTCCGATTAATATTTACGATATCGGAGCTATAATTTTTTACGAGAGCTCTAAATTGTATCAACTCATCTTCCCCACGGCATATCGGCGGTGACAAAAAACCCCCCAAAAATATCTCTCATTCCTGGGGTAACAAATTACTACACTTCGGCGCGCGCCCCGCCCTCGCCGGCGGACCAATTAGGCGGTCAAAAAATGCGAGCGGTGCACAAACGTAAATCAAATATGATTTAGTGGCGCATCAAGTCACCTCCCCGGCGTCCCCGGCTGCCGGCACTGCCTGCCCGGTAATCCGCAAAAAGCCTCGCCGTACTGCGGCAGGAGAATATCATGCATGCTAAATGAGGTTGCCGCGGCGCCTGAAAAACTACAAGTCTCAATTCCGCCGAAGAACCGCCGCCTCCGCCCCCCTCCCCCCCCCCTCCCCGATTGGGGTTGTCTAATTAATTGCGCGCGCATCGCATCGCCGGCTTTTGTTTTCGGGGATTCTTTTGTCATTAGCCTGCTGCTGGATTTCCAAGTTTGCGCCCGGCACGCGCTGCTTGCGCTGCTTGCCCTCGGTCGCGGAACAGAGGGATTTTTTTTTTATCCGTAATTATCAGATCAACATCGTCTTTGTAGTATGTATTCCTGTTTTCTCTAGTGCTGTCAATTTTAATTGCATCATTGACGACTCGTAGGAATACACTGACGTTAATATTTACAACAACTATTAAAATATATATGTAGGAGTTTTTTCAGTATTGGTGATGGTTGCAAAAATATCTTACAAGAACACTTGCACTGACAATGAAACACTAATAAATAATAATACAATGAATCTAAAGTGATAAAGAAAATATATATTTTTATTAATTTCATCTCAATCAACTTGTGAGTGCAAATGAGTATTCTCTTCTGATTCGGAGTCGAATGCATATCTATCATTTTACATCTACCAGAACTCTTTTCATTTAATATTGATATCCCTTATTAGTCCAATAACCCTAGTTATTGGTAAAATAAAATATATATTTGTATTTACTTATATTTTTTATGTTACTAAGGAACAATGACAATATTTATTTAATTAAAAGATTTAGGCTTTTTAAACATCCCATCAGATATTTTCAACAATCCTTCTAACTCTAAAAAAAAGCTTTAACGGTGCCATAAATCTCAATAAAAAACTTTTTTAAACCTATAAAGTAGTGAAGTACCCTGAAGTCCCGATACTCGTTTCTTAAATTTTTCCGTTTTTTCTTTATTTTTGGTATCATATTTTGAACTATTTGGTCATTTGTAGATGCGAGCTTTTTTATAAATTTAATACTATTTTTATATTTAAATAATAGTTATTTCAACGCATTGTTCGTTTTATTGAAAAGTATTTAGTTTGCCTTGCTGTCCGTGGGCTTTCCTGTCTTTTCATTATTAAATATACACGTATTGTATCACTACATACCTATTGCGTTCCCGTTCAATAGACATCTGCAATACCTTCCCCATTTGATTGACATGAAAACAAAACCAATTTTTAATTATTACGAAATGTGATATTGCAATACGGATAGCATCTGGATACGTTTTTTATTCAAAATATTTATTAAAAAACGTATGCATTGTGACGATGCTCGCTTTATCTGGAAAGCGCGTCTCGACCTGCAGCCCTCAAAGTGCTCGGATCGGGTCGGGGTTTGCGGCTTCCGGTAGCTTTCGGCAGGGCGGATGTGGTGGCGGGGGCGGCGCGGAGACCCCCGGGGGCGCGCGGGCCGGGGGCGGCGCGGCGGCGCCAGGTGCGCTCATTATGCCGCGCCCGGCGCCCGCCCGCCGCCCGTTTTTACAGGAGCGCGGACCTGCCGGCCTGCCCGCTGCCCGCTGCCCCTGCCCTGCCCCTGCCCTGCCCCTGCCCTGCCCCTGCCCGCCGCCGCTGCCCGCTGCTCGGCACACAATGCGCTCACGAATAATGATGGGACGTACGCGCTGCGGCGCAGTGCCGCCTCGAGGCGGGGTCCGCGATTATTTATCAACATTCAAAACAAATAAATCATAAGTACGCAGCGTTTCAGAATACTCGTTTTCGCAAATTTTAACCAAAATAAAAATATTTTTTGTAAACTTGCTTTTTATAAATGATAGATTGTAGATGACACGAGCGTGTCGACCCACACTTGTGAGTCGTGTGTCGGGCGTGGCGGGCGTGGCGGGGCGCGCCGCCGCTGGGGCGCATCTTACATTTGATCTGGTTTGACGGGCAGCGCGCGTCCTCGCTCGCGCTTGTAAATCCCGGCCGGCCGTCCCTTGTCGCCGCGGAATCCCGTCGCGGGGGCCTTCCCTTAAAAGGGGCCCCGCACTACAGAGCCGGGCCGGCGTAGCGTACGCGTATACTACAGCGCTCCCCACTATTTTTAAACGCAATTTACTCGAGGCTTTTGTTTGGCCGTTTTTTCCGCCGCGCGGTTTACTCATTTCCCCTTCTCGGAACCGCGGGTGCGGTTTTTCAGCCGCGATGCGCTTATTGGAGACTGGTGAGGAATAAGAATGTCGGATCTGGGAAACTGCGGGGCGGCCGCGCGGGTCAACGCCCTGGCCGCCTCGCCCGCCTCGTCTCCGCTCCTCCAGACTCCCGCCGCGGTCCATCCGTCCACTCGCGATGTGCGCGCGAGTCCCTTTACGGAACGGCCGATGCGTGCTCCGTAAAAAAAAATTATCAATTTATGTAGTATCTATTAACGAATATACAATTACGATTGCGAATATTTTTCTCGGCTTTGAGCATCACTCGGTTGATCATAATTAAATATCAATGCAAATGCTACCATGAAACAATACAAATGCATAATTAATATTTGATCCCTAAAAATATATCTCTTCAGAAAAACTATTTTGTAGTACGGCTGGGAACTTAAGGGTGCTCGCTTGGGCTGAAAGAAGGGTAGATCAAATTTCGATTAGATTGAAAATTATTGCAAATCAAGTGTTGCTAAGCGATGCGATGTAAAGAATAATACGATTTGAATCTATCTGACAAAGTGAAGATCACATCATCATATCATATACCTTTTGTATTAAAAAAATATATTTTGCTAAGCGATGGTATATTAAGAATAACACGATTCGTGTCTTTCTGGTGAGGTGAAGATCGTGAATCCTGGAACGAGCCGCTTTTGTCCGTGCTACCGGCTCTGTCCCATAGTTTTTGTGTTCCTCCCATCGGTGCTCCGCGCACACGATCCCCGTATGGTTAAGTCATTAGATGCTCGGTTTGTTATGAGCTTGTTATTATCTTTCTTGTGATAATTTTAATTCCAAATACAGCTTTGCTTGCATTTTTCTACGTTGTTTTCCCAACCCTCTGTGCGCCAGGCTGGAAAAGCGATACGGCGCACCACTTGGGGCCTGTTATACCTAGCTTAAAATTAAATTTTGATTTAAATACTGCAGAATTTTTTTTTCTCACATTCCAGTCCTTTGAAGATTGATTAAATATATTTTCTTAGTTATATTTTTTTACATTGTAATAGTTAAAAATGTTGGTTTTTTGTCATATGTCCCGTATCAAATGAAGTTTTAAAATGTTGGTTCGTTATTGGCTATATTTGACAAATGTGATTACAGTGAATTAATAACAATGACGTCACTGCAAGGATGTATAGCTTAAAATCCTGTCTCGTGTAAAAATCAAACCGTATGCGCTATAACTAAAATATGAAACATATAAATGATTAATATTTTGGAAAGTATATTCTTACACGAATGTTCTTTAACTGACAAAAATTAACTTCATTATATCATGATGGGAGATATAATAATTTTATTATTATTAGTTTGAGGGTCTCAGCTACCCCACCTGGTTCACGAAGGATTAAATTGGGTAAAGAATAATAGCAAAACACACAGTAGTGGTATCTTACTCCGTGTGTGACAGAATACGGGTATTATTAATACTTTATACGGGGATGTTTTTCATGTGCATCGTCCATCTTGCCATCACATTTTTATATGTTCAAATGATTTCAGTATGAAGTTTTCACATTAGAGATTCGTACGTGAGGACGTGCTCCGATGTTAAATTCTTTTGAGGTTCGATATATCCTGTTTTTTTTTTTTTTTAACTGTTAAAATTCGCCATTTTAGTACTACGCACTACCCTAACTCCAACCAATTATTGGTATTAAATATTTTATTAATCCGTATTTTGTTTATCCGTGTTTTTTTTGTTCCTTTATATCTTAATCGATTACCTAAATATATTTTGTACAGTCAGTTTAAATTTACTGAAGCAGTCGCAGTATCTTAAGCCGTTTAGTTTATTTTTGAAATATTGCAGTAAGTCAGGCGCTTGAATAACGTAATTGTTATGTAAATACGCAATCGAGTAGCCCTCATTCTCGTGTTACTAACAACATACTCGGACAAGGCGTCACAGTAGCTGGGATATTTTGTATTCGTCGAATGTTTACATTGCAACAAGAGAAAAGCACGTCCTTGCCGCATATTCAATCGTGAATGACTCTAAGCAAAGCAATTTTTGTCCACAAAGTAACGCACACTCTGAATTCTAATCGCTTCAAAATATTATTCGTTTGATATTATTGTCATTTATACGAATATCATTAAATATTGGATAGCTAACCATTAATCATCTAAACCTTATTTTTTATTCAATTATACAGCAGTAAAAAATCCGATGTAGCGTGTATGAAAAAAATATACAACTATTAATAACTAATAAAAATAAGCCCCAAACTTACACATTTGAGTTAAACAAATAAAAGCACTAAGGCTTTTGAAATGTGGCATTATCAGAGAATACTTAAGGCAGTTGCTTCTAGCCTTTTAATTGCCTCTGGTGTCCAACCGGACACCAGAGGCAGTCCATTACCTGGCGAAATCGTGTCATTTAATTAATTTAATTGTCACTTTATTTTTCTATGTTGAAAGTTGATTTTTTTACAGAGTATTGAGAAAACTAAAAATTGTATTTATCTATTTTTTATTATTTATTTATGTCCATTTTCAGGGTAAAATAAAATCTTGAAGATGTTGAAAAATTGGATAAATTGACGACTTTTCAAAACCAAAGCTTGTTAAAGATTTTTTTTTTTTTTTAATTTTTAAATAATATATCGCACAGGGTTTATTTTCCATCTTTTAATTCCAATTGAAAAAAAATACTTTTAAATGTTTAGGACTCTTGGAAAAGGGACACGACGAATCTCCAAATTCCTACACTTCAATCGGAAAAACACGCATTTATCATATTAATAGTAAATTTATAAGATATAAAAATTTATTTTATTCGTGAAAAGGGATGTATCAAAGTTTTTGCATTTAAAATTTTTTGATTGGTGCAGTCGATTTTTCGCAAAACGGACTAGAAAATGATCAAAAAAACTCGATTATGGGACCTAGACCCTTAATATTTTATCTCACTTTTCAGTGTGATTATTGTGAGTTTTTTTTATACATCGCATGCCTTCGCCGCTGATATACACGTACTGGGTATTACCCAAGAATCTTTAATTTTACACTCGATTCGTCTCTCTTGACGTCCACTCCGTTAAACGGTTTCATAAGATACAGTTTAGAAAGCTTTAGAAATTACAGAATAATCAATTTCCCTGATAGATCGTAGATAAGCTCGGGGAGATAATAAGCAGCCACTAAATGCGAGGTGATCTAATTTATTCACACCTCCCGTGGCAGCCGCGGCTGCTCGCACCCAAATTATCGCCTTCGCGAGTGCCGGGGGCGTGTAGTGAGTCCCGCCTGCACCACCTCGGAGCTTCTGCAGCATTTCGATTACTGAAACCACGACGAGACAGTGACGATTTGCTATGCTTTCATTAACAAAAAAAAAAAAAAAACGTTTTTTTTTTTCTCCAACGATATCTCTTATCTTCTTCATCAACTGTCTCTCCCCAGAGGAGGTTGGCGACCATTTCACTGAGCATATACTCATACTGAGCCAGTGTTCATGGTGCAGTGTTACCGCAGTTTTATATTGGAGCGTACTGCTGCTGCCCAATAGCATTATTATAATAATCCTTTCCTTACAAAACTCTGGCGTTAAGATCTGATAAGAGCCTCCCCACTGCAACTAGGTACTTCCAGAGCACACCCCTCCACAATCATTACACCATGTCCACTACTCCATTACCGATTCTTTACACACGCTTAAAGTACAGAATGGCAGCCATGCACAAGCAACAGAATGGTTGAAATGTTTTGAAATATACATTTTAAAGTTTGATCGAAAACAATTTTCTGCTTTCTTGGTGAGCTTCCATCGTTTTATCGTTACTCATTGTTTGTTTACGTTACGTTCATGAAGATATATTTTTACAAGGATCTTGAGGCGAGTCCTTGTCGGTTTGGTCGGTTTGCTGGTCGCCGACTACACGGCGCGGCAGGAGCGGAGCCTCCTCACCCGCTCACGAGGTTCGCGTCCCGGATAACCGCCGCCAGCGCCTCGCACGACCGCTCTCGGAACCTCGCCTGCAAAATGGCGGAAATGCAACGCCAATCATTTTTCCTTCTGTGATAAAAAAGATTTATTTTTTTCTTAAAATAATTCCTCTCGTATCAATTAAAAATAGTAGGTTGCACTTTGCATTCATATATGTGTATCCGCGTTATAATGGTTTAATTATAGTGGCTAGGATACAACTGACATTCTAGTTTCGCTGAAAACTGAAAAACCTCTGAAAGGCAAAAGTATTTCTTTCATTGAGATTTGTTTTACTTAAAATAATATTTATAAAAATGTAGGGTTATAAATTTAACGCAGGTTCAATTGAGACACAGATGCGCATTTGAAAGAGGAGCGCAATGGACAATCCCAGTAGCCGGATAACGTTTTGGCTTAGGCTGTAGTGATCTTCAAGATTTTAATGTAAAATTGTGTGTAAATACTTGTACTTTTCGAAACATGAATTTTATTTCCAAATAACTTATCATCCAAAAATTTGCAATATTTTTTTACATACTAAAAACAAGTAATTTTTCCTTGTTTTGTGCTTTAAAAAAAATTACCAATGAATACTTGAGATACTATAAATCTTACTTTAATCACAAATTTTAGATAAACATTTTGAAATGTTCTTGGTGTCGTAATAATTTGAACAGTTTTCAGTTTGATACCCCGTCGAAGGGTTAAGTGGTATCGGATTTAACCCTCGGGGCCGCCGATACGTCACGAGCGAGCCGCGGCCCCGGGCCATCTGGCAAGGAGCCGCGCACTCCTCGGGAGAGCCCCTCCTGGAGAGCACATGCCCTCACTCAATAAAGTCTGCATTGCAATCTTCAGTAATCCTCCAACCCTTTTTTTTTTTTTTTTTTTTTTATCTAAAAGCTGATTACGACACCATTGAGGCGCATATAATCCAGACGCGCTTGAAAACGACAGCATATGCTAATTATCCGGTTTTTATTTTATATAATTTTCACTGTGACTTCTCACCGTGGAATCACTTTTTTTTCCATCCACAAGGATGCCTCCAGAACCGGGACGGAAATTTCAAATATACACACACGCAACAAATCACTAATGGCCGCCTAAAAAATTGTAATAATATATTAAATTAGGAATTATAAAGATAATATAATAAATTATGTCCTCAGTGTAAAGCAGTATTTAAAATAATTCGTGAGTGGTTTTATAATTCATACCTGAAAAAAGTAAATACTAAAGCTGACGTGCAATAGTTTTTAAGAAGAATCAACTTTTATATTTTTCTGCTTTAATGAACAGTTTATGATATTTTTTTACACATTTATTAAAATATAATTTGTTGAAACCTAGAAAGTACAAACATTTTTCTAATAATGTTCAATGTATCAACTCTGAATATGAACACATGACTTTCACTGATGACTTTGATATGAAATGAATAGAAAGACGATGAGGATGTTTATATTAAATTTTAATAATAAAATCACAGTGAGGTAGCTTTTTTTCGGTCGCTCGAGACACATTTAGTACTTCAAACCTCGACACCTAATAAAAAGCAAATGACGTTAAGTGCACATCATTGGCAGGTGAGATGCGAGGGGGGCCGGCGCCGCGGCGGCACCCCCGGCCACCACGACTGCCTAACCACTGTCTAACCACTGCCTAACCACTGCCCAACCACCGCCTAACCACTGCTCCACCGCTCCGATTACTGGCCGCTCACTCCGGAGATACGTGTTGCTGAAAAATTTATACATACTTCAATTCGTATCATGTATTATGAAAATATATTTTCGCCGTTTTACATGAGCACGGTATATGACTGGATTAAATTAAGCCCTGTGACTGCTATTCGCGATCGTGTTTCTAAAAAAATATGCTTAGTTTAATATAAAGTATATTGTACGGGAACAGTGGGTTGCTTGATATAGCCATTATAGTGCGGGTCTAGACCCCATGATTCCATATATTTTTTTAAACATGAAAAACAGTGTTGATCCATAAAGATATACTCGTCTGAATTTAAAGCTTCCACAAATAATGTCTCTGGAGAACGATGTTGTTTTCAAAACATGTTTAGTACTTTTCCTCGCAAACCCAACATAAAATACTTTTTTTTTTTTAAATTTGAGATTGCACGAATACAACATTTATCCAATTCATTGAATGTATAGGAAAAGTATGCCTGAAAATTTTCACTAAAAATCAAACAATTGTTTTGCGTAAACGAGCAATATTATATTTCCGTTTTTCCAACCCATCGACTCGTAATTTTCATCATTTTCAACGCAATCACTAAAAAAACAATGGAGGCTTCACTGAAACGGAACGCGCGAAACAAAGTAACGGTTGTTTTTTTTTTATTTTTTGTTTTGGGTCATTTTCCCAGGGAATGGTTATTTTGCAGCCTTTTCAATTCGCTTCGTCCCGGCCGGACAATGGCGCCCCAATCAGAGGCTAATGAAGGTTTGATTAGAACTTTCGCTATTGTTTTGGCCAACGAGCAGCCTCTCCGGCCCGGACCCTCTCTCGGAGCCTTTTTAATTTCCTGGATAACCCAATAATTGAGCTAATCGAATTTTTCATGGCTGCTAAGTGAGCGTTGATAATTTAGTTGTTTTTCAATTTTTATTTTTTATATGAAATTGAAAGTCTTTCGTAATTTTTTTTTTGTTTTTGAAATTTATTATTGAATAAAACCTTTGTTCATGTTTTTTACTAACAGGTGATTCAAATGTACTATAGAAGTTAATTTATGTTTTGGGATTGATTATAATAAATTGTATTTATAGTATATTCATCCAATAAAAAAAACTTGTCTGAATTTGATAATCTGAAAACAAACATCGACAAGTTTAAAATGAAAGTGGAAAATGGTATCATACTATAGCAGTGGCGTGCGATCAACGCGCATTTTATTGTTTTAATTATTTTGATCTGAAACTGTAATTTAGGCATTAAACTGCCTGTTTCGAGTTTGAAGTCCTTCCACACTGATGTGACGTATAAATACAGGGTGTTTTTTTTATAGAGGTATAGAACTTTAAGTTGGCAACACTGTTTTAACTGGCGGCCATTTTGTCAGCTGTCAAGGAATTTATGTTTAGTTTGGTTTGGCATTTCAACACGAATAGACTGACGCCTGAACAACGCTTTCAAAATGGGCCCAAAACAAGATTTCCCGATTTTCATAAGCGAATTTTGTTTAGCGATGAAGCTCACTTTTGGTTGAATGGATACGTCAATAAACAAAACTGCCGTATTTGGAGTGATGATAATCCTCAAGTGTATGTTGAGACACCGTTACATCCAGAAAAACTGACTGTTTGGTGTGCTTTATGGGCTGGTGGAATCATTGGTCCGTACTTCTTTAAAGGCGATGCTGGTCAGGCCGTTACAGTCAATGGTGACCGCTATAGAGCCTGATTACTGACTTTTTCGATCATCAATTGAACAACCATGATGTGCAGGAGCTGTGGTTTCAACAAGACGGCGCAACATGTCACACAGCTCGTGCTACAATTGCTTTATTGAAGGAAACGTTTGGTAACCGCATAGTTTCACGTTTCGGACCCGTTAATTGGCCTCCAAGATCGTGCGATTTAACGCCGCTAGACTATTTTCTGTGGGGATATGTGAAGTCGCTAGTCTACGCCGATAAGCCCGAAACGATGACCACTTGGAGGACAACAATCGCCGCGTTATTGCCGATATACGGCCACAAATGTTGGAAAAAGTCAAAGTCAATTGGACCTCCAGACTAGACTACGTCCGAGCCAGCCGTGGCGGTCATATGCCAGAAATCATATTTAAATTATAATGCCAAAAAATTATCTTTCGAATAAAGTTAATTTCATGTCAATTTAAAAAAATTATCTTTGTTTTATTCCATTTCAAAGTTCTATACCTCTATAAAAAACACCCTATATATCACCCCAAATGCTTAGCGAATTGATCACCAACCTCATCTGAGACGAAGCACTCGAGCAGAAGTAGGAATATTTATATTTGAAAATAATGCACGTGGCTGTAATAAATTGCGTAGGAAAATGAAGAAACGTCGCTCCGGCTCGTGTTGAGGATCTGTCAGCGACTCGTGAAGAATACGGCAGTCCTGGGGTGGAGTGTCTCGGCCTTATACGCGCGCCTGTCCTTTAATTCCCGCGGCCCGGCCATAAATCGCTCCGCAGCTCATACGGAGCGCGCACGTGCGGCCCGCCCGTAACTCACCCTGCCCTAACTGAATATCGCTCTTGACTCGCAATAGAGGTAACTAGCTAATAAAGGCACTTTCGAATCTTGCCGACTCCATTCGTTTTTTCTGTGACTCACCGCGGCCGAGCCTCCCCCGGGTGCGCGGAGCACTGCTATATTATATATAATACTGACCGATACGTTTTCATCTCTAGTGACTCGTGCACTGCCTTGTAAGGGCACTTGAAAATCCTGCCTGCTTCATTTGTTTCTCTGACTATGTCGGGTTACTAGGCTTTGTTGTGGACTCACCGCTAGATCCGTTTTACACGTACACTATCTAGTAAAGGTACTTTCAAACCTTACCTAATCCATTTGTTTTTTTTTTGTAACATCTCTGTTGCCCTTCCTTCATTTTAAACATCTTGTGATCCTTATTAATTGAGACTGCCACTTTTATCTGTGTGCTTTATTAAAAACTGAGTAATGAAATTTTAAATGTAAATCTATAGTAACAGGTGCTCAATTTATTTAAATATAAAATATATTAGTCATGAAGTGATTTTGAGTATCCCTTTTCAAATGAGGTGATATTCTTGATGCGTATGCTTAGCCTATTGTTTTTTTTTTTTTTTGAACAATTTATTATCAACTCTACCCGAGGGTTTTATTATCTCCCAATGCCTTCAGCCCACTCGGCATCGGCGAACATCTGAAAACAGCGCTATCCGCCTGAGATTGCGCGCTCCTTCGCACTCGCCTCCCCGAGCGGCCGCTCCCGAAGCGCAAAAAGGGTAACAATGAGGCTCTATTTCCATACACCTCCACCACTTAACCTCCGTAAAAACCGCGCATAGCACACCTGGTAATGAGACGTACCTGCCGCGGCCTTATACGCGCCGCCCCCTATTAAACCTTATCATACGGCTGCTGTTATCCGGACTTGTAATTATTTCGCGAGCGAGGACGGCGCGTTTGTTTGGCCGGGTTAAGCCTAATAGTTAATGACTATCCTAATAGAAACTGTTTCAAGTGCGCCGGCTGTATTAAATGCGTACTGTTTGCGCTGCGTTCGCGTCCAGCCATTGTCCCTAGAGACATTCCGTTAACTACCCGCTAAATAAAGTTGAAAATATAAATTATTTTGCATAATTGTTGTTTTTATTGGTTAAATTAAAATCAAAGTGTTTATCAAATTGTTGATGGCCAAATCTGCATTTATCGTCTACTCATAAAATAAAGTCTTGTATTGTTGGCTGTGTTGAATGCACACTGTTAGCGTTGTGCTCATTCCGGTAAGCAGATGAATTACCTGGAAATTGTATCTTCCAAATTTCAAAAAAATATGTTTATTTAAATATGTTAAATTTTTGTAAAATAGATTCTAGGTGAGTGTCCATTTTGGTATTTTAAAAAATAACTATTTTGTAGAGCTGTAGAAAATTCGTCATTTGCATTTCCCCTGACATTTATTACCTCCCCTCCTAATTATGTTTCCATAAAACTTGTCACTAAGCCATTCTGCCCATAGATGCCAACAAAGACAGTTGGCAAACCGGTCGCTTCATGTGAAAGTAAAATATAAAAATAATTTATTTTTACATCTTATAATTATTGGAGCTCCAGTCGAAACAAGTCGTAAAAAATATTATCTGTGATCTCACTCACCTCTTTGCACCTGGTGATTCCTTACTAACCAGATTGTAAGTACACTGCGCAACGCAATACAATGTTGCCAGTGTTTGTGGTTGTAATCCAAATAGTGGTAACGCTATTGGACATGATATTGTTACAGTTATATATTAAAAAAAAAAAAAAAACTACTCGCTTTTATTTGTATATAGCGTTTATGGTGACGTCATTACGGTCGCTTAATAACGGCGCGGTTACCCGAGGAGACCGCGGCCCAAGAGGTCCGCTGCATTTATTTCCCGGAACAAGGTAGAGACCGCCGAGGGCGACCCTCGGAGGGCAGGCCATGGCGTGGGTCGCACAATACGACAATGGGAATTATATAAATTAAAGTTCAAACGGTTGTAATTGAGAGCGCGGCGCGGCCTTTGTCCCCGCGGCGTGGAGCGCCCGTCGCGACGCCATGTTTGTGTCGTCACAACTCCCCGAAAGCCTTTTTTTTATTTCGAAAAAATACACCATGATCCAGTCCAATGAACTGCACTTTTGCAAAATAAAGTATTTATTCAATTTTTAATAATAAATAATGTTAAAATTAATCGCAGAAAATATTTACTAAATGATTTTTTCAAACAACTGTGTACTTATTTGCCAGCGTCAGAAACAACGAAAGCGGAATAACTTTGATTCCAAAATAATAAAACTGAAGTATTGATAACGCATTAAGACTTTATTTATATATAAACAGAAAAAAAACCAACAGCATTAAAATTAATTACCAGACACAAATACATGTTTTGATGATACTACAGTGCTTTTAAAGCTTTTTATCAAACGTTTTTACTGTTAATCCTTGACTTTTTCAAAAAGAAATATATTTTTTTAATTAATTGAATACTGAATATTGCTGAAAATGCGTTCGTCTATCGTGAAAGTATTGATAAAAATAAAGATTAACTATTTACTAATAATATTTTAATGAAAAGTATGCGAGGTGAATTATATATATATATTTTTACGTTTTCTATAAAATTATTATTAAAAGGAAAGAAAATATATTCGTATGGTGACCAATAAATTGTAGGTGTATTGTGAATACAGTGAATCAGACTGCATGTCTTCCTGCTTCTGTTTAATAAATATAAACTAATGTTAATTTTGATGATATTCGGGTTTTTCATATCATATTATTAATAAAATACATTTTATCATTGTCACGTGTTCATTGGTTAAAATGTAATGAGGTAAAATATTTTTTATAATTTATCATAAAATTCAAATAGATATTTTAACAGGATATTCATTAAAATACTAATATATGTATTTATTTTCTTTATACATGCTTTTTTCACAATTCTTCAAAAAATTAGATACAACGAACTTTATTGTTTTATTCATGAATATTACCATGTTTTAAATAATGAATGAAAAATTAAAATTTTGGTTAAATTTTATATTTGAATTAGATAACTACCTTTTACATTGGAAATTTAACTTTTTTTTCCTTTTATTTGATATGCATTGAAAAAAAATTATTTGTGTCCCTATAATTGTATTTGTTATGCACGGGAAAGCCATAGTTTATCTGAGAAAAAAAACAAAATTTATTAAAACCTTTTATAAAATTAATAATGAATAAGTAAAATCTTTATATTGCTTATAAATCTTAGATCCCTTCCATAACAATAAACCAGAATAATCTTTCCTTTATTTCGTCCTTTGACCCGTTTTATTGTAGAATTATTTTAAGGGGTAACTCTTCGGGCCGCGCAGATAGGCCTCCTTTAGTATGCGCATAGTAATTTGTATGGAGATTCAGGACATATCTCTCATCCCCTCTGAAAAACCCACCCTTGCAGAATCTGAACTGAAGTGTGCAAGCCGGTTCGATGAATATTCACACTGAAGTTAAATCAAATTGCAACCACTCCCACCTCCCGATGCTATTCATTGCATGCAGAATATACCTAATTATTATACAGTGTCTCGCAACATGTGTCGATACGCTTTTGCTTAAGGGTCATTTGATTAGTTTCAGTTATAAAAACTAAATAAAATATTTATTAATTTTAAATAAAACATAATTTAGTCAAGCTGTTGGTTGAAACTGTAGTATATAAATTGAAATAAATTACATACGTTACCCAAGCCGTTACAGGAAATCCTTGTTATGAAAATCATAAATTTAATTATTTATATTTCTGAAAAACATAAAACTCGCCCATCACACGGGGGCATAAAATTAGGACGTGTTTTGAAATGTTAAATATATTAATAATAATAATCCTTAGCAGTCCGGTTAACCGGAACCTAAATGAAATTTTCGTGTAGAAAATATTAGTTACTAGACCCTGCTGTTGGCGGAAGTGGATATTAAAATTACCATTTGACTGTAAAAATTATGTTTATTGTATTTTCTTTGTACTTCCGACGAAACGCAAATAATAGAACGAAACTATGCTTTTCAATTTATGTAAAACAATTTATTTTAAAAATAAGATATTTAGAGGTTATTATTATTTTGGAAAATAGTCTTATTCTTCTTGTCATCGGTTATTCATATTTGTTGTTTAAATTTGGAGATTATCAAATTAAATCAGGAAATCGTGGGTGTTCATAATATGTTTGTTTCTTTCACACTCATTAATGGTTTTGTGGGTTTTTTTATGAGGCGGTTCTGACTGCTGTCGCCAAAGGTTCTCGCCGAGCAGCCTCCGTCCCCCTCCCCGAGGGCACCCTGTAGACCCGCTTGCGTCACTCGCCATCAGTGAAACTTCAGGAAAACGAGCGTAATGCTAGTTTTTTTATGTTCTCGCTCGATTAACACGATCGACTGTTACAAAACTTTTTATTATTTCCTATTTTTAATGTTATAGATTCATTAAACGGGTTATTTTCCTTTTATGCCGACAATACTGAAAAGGGATACCAAAGACTACGACTTTTTTTTCAAGAAGTTTGTATATCTTTAATTATATTTAATCAGAGTATCTTAAATAGACTTTGTACTGTCTATTGTTAAGAATTAAAAAATAGATAAATCGTTATATTTATATTTCACAATATAGCCTGAAAACTTTCGAAAAGCGAGTTGCTCGTTATTTGGGTTATCATACTTACTACAGTATCAAAACAACACTTTGTGAAATATAATTAGCAATATTTAAAAATGTAGTATCTTTTGTTAGTTCAGAAATAACACTCCCATTTTCCATGGTTACACTAGTAAATTATTATTTTTTTGTGAAATTCACTCCAGGAAGTACAGCTATGTGGGAAAATGTGATGGTGTCATTTCTTGAGTGCGTCCAAAACCCCTTATGTTTCCACGTTATTCACATGTATACGTATCGTTACAACAAGTTATTATTAAAAGCAACAACCATTTTTTGTAGTTCACGGGATGAGTATACTGCTTTTCACCTGCGATGGTGAAGAGCATAAGTTTTCCCGGCATCGGAGGTGGCAGCAGTCTGGTGGAGGATCCCTGGCCGCCCCTACAAGGCCGCGGACACCTGTGCAGCCGGTCGCTCACCGTTTTGACAGCGATTACACGTGCTAATTCGAGAGTGAGGTCCTTTATATGGCGCTCGCGCTGGCCGCTCCGAGCGCCGGCTTCCCACGGACAGCCTCGCGGGGTCTAACGGGACCCGCGGAGGACGCGACAAGGGAACCCATGGGATCGATTGCCTCCATTTTATATATCCACGTCATAACATTTGACGTTATCAGAAGAAAAAAAACTAAGTTAACCTGTGGGCTCAACTCTTAAAATAACTGACAGTTCTGCAAGCGCAAAATGTCAAAACCTCGAAAAGTTTACATTGGAGTATATTTATACAAAAGTATATAACCGGAACAATGCTGCTTACGCAACGAGTTCCAATTTAAGCATTAATGCTACATTTAAGTATTATTTTTTTTTAAATTTCTTTTCATAGATAAATTTAATAACGCTGTTAATGTCAATGTGTTTTTCACTCGCTGGTGTTTTTCTCGTATAATATCGTTCATACAAAACACCATAGTTTTTCACGCGAAATTGTAAATATTATTTTTCGATGTAAATATACCATATCCAATATTTTTAAAGCAATGTTATTATTATAATAATAGCTTATGAATTAAATTCAGATTGCCAATTATCAATAAATAAAATACTAAAACATAGCAGTATTAATTCACTAAATTGAATGTATTAAACTTGTGACGGAAAGGGCAATCCCTAGGGTGTTGCCAGAACTCTGCAACGCCATGTTATTAAAATAAAACCTTTGATTTATTTTAACCTCTATTACCTTATAAAGACATATAAATTGTATCAGTTCTGCTAATCCAAATCGTTAATTAATAATACGAATTATTGCTGATAGATCGGATAATCGAATAATTTCGCTAAGCGTCGTTTATAAAAAAGCCAGTGAATACCTGTAGATAAAAATAAAACCGTGCATTAATGCAAAATATTATAGCTACATACTAAGTATAAAATATATATTTTTTCATTTTTAAAAACAAAGACCATTAAGGTAGACGTAATTTGTCTATCGATGATAGACGCTTGTCGGTGGCGTGCTCTCGGTGTCTCTCGCGCCGTCGCCGGCCTCGGAGCCGTTTTCCACGCAGCGCCGGATTCTCCATATGCGTAGACGTCGCCTCGCTTCGCTATTGATGAATTCGAGTCTACACTGCGATCTCGCGGATTTATTGGCACCGAGGGCCGTAAGCCAGCGGCGGTGGAGGCCCTCCGCGCCGGGTTTTTCTGGTCCCCGAAGACAGGCGGGCGCTGGCGGCGACTCCGGCGCGTCTGCCGCGGCCGCGTAAGGAGCCCCCCGAGTGGCGGGAGTGGCGGCTCCTCACCAGGCCGCCGCCAACGGGGGGCCCCCGAGCGCCAACTAACCGCGCAAAAAATATTTCACTGGAAATTCTTCTCGTATTTATCTTCTGTTGCCTCTCGTAGAAGGTTGGTGACCATTTTCTGTCCTGGGCCAGTCTCACTTCCGATCTCCAACCACTGGCGCAAATTCCGCATCCACGCGAATTTCTTTCCTCCTTCGATTTTTCCTTGGACAATCAGCTGGAGGATGCCATACTTTATTGTTACGAAAAATGTGGCCAAAATAGGAGAACTTCTGCTTCTTTACCAAGAAGCTTGTGACCATTTCCTTGAACTTGTCTCTATCTTTCGATCTTCTGCCACTGGCGCAAATCTCGCATCGACGTGAACTTCCTTTTTCCAATGCCCATTTTTCCTTGGACAATCGGCTGGAGATTAATTACCAACGTCAAGAGTTCCCTTTCATTGCGCATTATGTGCAAGACTCTTTCATTTGTGATGCGATCAGCCCACGCTGTCTAAAGGATTCTCCTATATAGCCATATTGCAGCCGCCTCAATTCTTCGCACAGGAGAACTAAGACGATTTGCTTTCAGTTTGAATCAGTGGGGATATTGTAGCTTTAAGTCCGAATCCTATTCAACGCGCTTGTGATTTCACAACCCCTGTGCGAGTGTCCTTGCGCGAGTGTTGCCTCACCGGTCGCACATGCGTCCCCGGACCGTCTCTCTCTATTTTTATGCACATTTTACATTGCGTTATGGAGTTTTTATAATTGTCGTTCGGCTCGTACGTTTTTAATGCGTAAGTTTTGTAAGAAACCACCGTAATTTACGGACATGCGCCACTCCCGCGGCTTCTGTCCGCGAACTCCGAGCGCGTAGATTATTCTCGGCCGAGAGGTGTTCTGCCCTTTTACAAAAATAACCCGCAAAGACACCTGTGCGCCTAATATAAACAAGTACTTATTTACTTTTTGAAAACGTTTGATTTGAAATTCACGAATACTGGTTTATTGTTGCAAATTCTATTACAGCACAATAATTTTTATATTGTATGTATATTTAGAATATGTGGCGATTCTTTTCTGGGTATAAAAAAAACTGAACATAAAATCGTAAAATCAAATGACTTGAGATATTTGATAACTTTACATTCAGTTGTATTTTTTTTTTGTTTCATATAGTAAATAAAATATCTTAAATTGATTGTACATTTATATATGACTGATATCGTCAAGAATTGCAAATACAATTGGGCAAGTGAGAGCAATGCTCCCGGGGACCCCCCCTGCCCGCACACCGGATCTGTCAGCACAACAATACGGCGATCGTTATCCCAACTGGTTCCCGTCCAGCTCCCGGTCTATCGATTATTGGCATACAATCGTACGCACCGCGCTTGCAGCGGCCCGCATTCCGCGTACTGCTTGCACAAGGGGTGCTTTACGTCCTTTTATATCGTATTAATTGCGTGAAGGTCGTGAATGATAACTGCTTTAAATGCCTGCTCAATTATATTGTCTTGTTTCTTAATCCTTGCAATGACAAGCTTGAGTCCCAGCGCGTGCCGTACTCCGCGTTCCGTATAACGCTTCCACGTATCACATGTGTGACAACACGCAGTACGTTTAATAATTTGAGGAAGGTACTATGCTCAAGAGATATAATACTGAAATTCACCAAATGCTATGTCATCTCAGTTTTTATTTATGGAGTCGAAGCTTGGACACTCAAGACAACAAATGTGGCTGTATAGAAGGATTCTAAAATACCATGGGTTGACCGCGTCACAAATGAGCAATACGCAAAGAAAGGGAACTCTTGACGTAGGTAAAGAAGCGGAAGGTGTCTTATTTTGGCCACATTTTTCGTTACAATGAATATAGCATTGTACAGCTGATTGTCCAAGGAAAAAGGGGCATCGGAAGGATGCGGAATTTTCGCCAGTAGCTGGAGATCGGAAGTACGGCCGAATTGGTGAGACTGGTCCACGATACATGGTCACCAAACTCCTATGAAGAGAGGCATCAGAAGAAGAAGTATTAATTTTTGTACCATATGAAGCAAGATTGCAATGAATCTAAATAATAAAATTAATATTAGCTGTCGTAAATTATACATATATATATATATATATATATATATATATATATATATATATATATATATATTTTGCTAACTTAATATTACCATAATTAACTGGATATTACTCAGTTTTCCATGCATTATAAAAAAATAACTATTGTATTTATGTGTGTAGGGCAATTGTGTGTATTTTGGTGATTTTTAGTTAATTTTTTTCGATTGTCTTATCTTATGGTGGTTTCTGTTTTCTTCAGGGGGACCGCTCAGAGCTGAGCTCCGGCGGAGAGGAGAGCGGCGAAGAGTCCGGTAGCGAGGGAGACTCTCCCGGCCACCACCAGCGCACTCCCTCACCTGACCAGCCCCACAATGTCAGGTGAGGTCTCACGGCACCATCAAAATAATTTGCCTATCATTACCAGATAATTTGTGGTTCTTCCTCAAATTAATATATTTCAAATCACACTGGGAAACAGCAACGATTGATGCGTCATAAATCCAGTGCTTAAAAAAATAATTCTATTTGAAAATATTAGTAAGCTCCTGTTTTTAAGAGTTTCTTTAAAAAACCTGAATGCCTGTGAATTAATTAAAAAAAAAATGTATTTAAGTCATATGTAAGTCACAAAACGCATGTGCGCAATTTGTGGGTTATAGATTTGTGATAGGTACTGATTGTATCGTTTCAGGGACCCCGTCCAGGATGCCGCTATGTTCCAAGCTGGAGGGGTGCTGTACCCCCCGGGGGTCATCCTCAGTCTGGCAGCAGCTGCGCAGGCACAGGACCAAGGTCGGCTCCATCAGAAAACTTCATAATATCTATTCTATTATTTTATGTTATAGTAGCCATGAGGTCTCGGTCCAAATCCCTCAACGGCGTTAATAAAAAAAGTTGAAATAAGGAAAAGTAAAAATATACACATATATATATATTTTTATTTTAAAACAATATTTATTAGGTTTCATTTTCCTATATTCTACTAAGGTAAACGACATTAAACAAGTAAATCATAGCCACAACATCTCTTCCAACCGCCTGAAAAATGTAAGAGGCTTTTCACAACCTCCCCCATGCCTACGGGCACGGAAGGACTATTTTCTAATAATACATAGAAAATAGGCTATTGATTCCCATTGATTATTTACTTTTAATCAGATTTATGATTCTTAATAAAACATTATTTAAATTCTAACATTGTATATTCTCTTACTACTTATTAAATTGACTCCTTATCTAAAACCAGTTAAGCTTGTAACAATAATATAACAAAGATGTCAAGCCTACCAGTTTGAGATTTTTTTGGAACGATGAACATCAGCTGAGCCTAAATTGATATAATCCATTAAGCTTTTATTGTCACAATTTATTTATTGTGTATTCATGTTTCAGGAGGAAACGGGCAACCGCAGTTCATCACAATCCCCTTATCAATGGCTATGGCTGCAGCGGCAGCTTCTCAAACTACTACAGTGGCCGGCATGCCACAGCCCAATGGCCTGCAGGACCTGAGCAGGGGATCCCGGAAGTGACCATGACTTCTCATTACAGCATTGTGTCATCCGGCCTTACACAAAGGCAGAGACATAACATCCTTACATCACCAGAGATAACATAACTTCGGAGATAGTCAATCGTCAGATCTTCTGAGCTCTGCAATTAGTCTTTTTTCTTAGATGGTAGACAAATAACCTTTGTTTTTTTTTAAGATAATCAGAGGTGCTACTCTCATAGTAGTCGATTAGAATTTCTAAACATGTTACCGAAGGCAAAGATATAAATTGACATAAACAACAACAAAAAGTTATAAAAAATGGTTAGAAATTATTTTTAAGTTGTGGAAATAGATTATACTTTATTCTAAATACACATAATTTTCATGTATGACATAAATAGCCAGCCAATTTAGAGTTTTTTTATATTGCTGTCAATGTTTTTTTTCTGATGTCGATGCGGTAGTCTGGAAGTTTTGTTAGCGTCAGACAGAAAAACTTTTTTTTTTATATTTGGTCATATTACTTAACATTTTTTTCCCTTTTAACTAACAAATTATTTCTTTAAAATTTCAAACATGTCAGCTTGGCACTCAACAGATTTTTATTTTTTTTTACCAGGTAATATAACATTATGTACCAAATACGTTTATCTATTTAAATAAAAGAAAGATACATTACAGATAACTTGAACGAACTAAATATTTCATTTTTAAAAAAAAGTTAAGTTTTCTGTATTTATTTCTTCTTATACAAAAGCTACAAGTTTTTCATTTAATATGTTTAATTATACAAATTAATTTTAGTCTTTGTAACGTAATCATGTTTTGTTGATTTAAAAAAAAATTAATGCATTGATAGAATTTTAATAACTCCACAGCTATTAATTGACTATCTCCAACACCTAAAGATGGAAAAAAAAATTATATCTTAAATGGTTTATTATCTAAAAACTCAAAATTGAAAAGCGTATCTTAAATTTTTGTCGCTCTAAAAATATTACAGATTTGGGAGGCTTAAACTTTTATTTATCAAACATTTAATTAAAATAAGCCGTTCAAATAATTTGATATTATATTTTGTAGATTAATTTTTTTTGTTCATCTTAAATATATCATTTAAGTATTAAATAAGGGCATGTACTTCAAAAATATAGTAAATTTTGTTTTTTATTATATTTATATATTAGTTGTCGGATACATTAGTTCTAATTTTAATATTTATGGTAGAATCTAAAATTACATAAATAATGATGTAAATGCATATATTTGCTTATTACTGAATAATTATGAAATTAAAACCAAAAACTTTATCCTCAATCTTTTCATAACAGTGTCTTATTTGAAATAAAGGGATAAAGAATTTTACAATATGATGTATAAAAATAAATAAATATATATATATATATATATATATATATATATATAAAATGTATATATATAAATATATATATATATATAAAATGTATATTTATATATATATATATATATATATATATATATATATATATATATATATATATATATATATATATATATATAATATTGTCAGTCTAATTAACAAATCACTCGAAATCAATTTTATAAAACAAATTGTTGAATAATAAGAAAATAAAATATTTTGTTTTCATGCATTGATGTTTAAACTGACACTATTTGTTTGAATTTTCCTTATTTTTTTAAACCTTAAAAATAATACATTATTAAAAAAATTGTACTTGATTTTTTGAAGTGTAATATTAATGCTCTAATATAATATACTGTATAATTTTTATAGTTTATAGGCTAAGAAGTGAAACGACATATGTTTATAGAAATGATTCTCAATTATTTTGGGAATTCAGTTCCTTTCAAATACTGCCCTTGTATTAAAGTAGTGTTAGTAAAATTTATTTTCAATTTTAAAACATTGAAATTCATAAAATCAAGCTTAATGAAATTTTATTAGAAAAATATAATTAAACTTATAATTATAACTATAACTTGCACTTCACTCTTGACTTTTGGTAGTCATATAAATTCTTTGAATAATTAGGAACAAATAAAATTAATATATATAAGTAATTTTTTTATAACTTTTTTTAATTATCAGAATTTTTAAAAACATTGGGGATTGCAATTTATAATATTGTAACAATTTTAATATACCCTTAGCTTGCAACCTTTGGTTTTTACATTTAGGAATGCACTTTTATTTTTATTGTGTTTTCTATAATTTTTTATTGATTTATTCAAACATCATACAGTATTTATCATTTTATTATAAATTATGTACAATAATTTTTTGTTAAAATAATAAATTTAACTAACTTCTTCCAAGTATAACATGTACATAAGTGTATTTTAAGTCATATAAATTGTCACTAGTAAATTTGTAATTACGGTTATTAAATATGAAGAGATATCAAAACATTGATGTTAAGACAATTGATGTCATAATCATTTTCTTCTTTTAACATAAAGTTAGCCTTACACAAAGAAAAACATAATAAGCAATAATTACATTTATAAGCTGTGGTTTTACACAATATATATTGAAATATTTTAGGAAAAAAAAATATAACTCAGTGGTATATTTAAAACCTAATAAGCGTAGTATTTGCATGTATTTTCTAATTGACGCTGCCGAAATCATGATGCTTATGAATGATGCACCAGAATAATATTGTTAAAGGAAATAACTTCCACACTGAACTTCACTATCATAATCTACAAGCATTGGACTGTTGATCTGCATATAATTAATTATTTGAATTAGTTATAACGAGATTTAATAATTCAAAAGAGACGTTAAAAAAGTGAAAATTTTTATTATGATTCACCAACAGCTGTTGAAAATGTGAAAAATGTATGATTATTGCTATTTTGTTATAACTTATTTACAAAATCTGTTATAAAAATCAATGTATATAAGACCGGATAGTCTGATCTCTGTAAATCTTGATTGTGCTTATTCTCAATAGTGCTCTTAATGAATTGTGATTGTACTACCAGTTTGCAAATTATTTCAAAAGTTTTAACTATTACCATAAATTTGTGGTTTCCATTAAATACATATTTTAAATTAATTAAAACTGAATGCAATTTTAGTATTTTCTGAATATAAATATTAAGTTTAAAATATATTAAAGTCTTATATCATTACTAATAATATCCAACACCGTCTTGCCACTGAAGCTATCTATAAGGGAAAACTATTTTAATTACCAGTAAGATTGTAGGCTTACAAAAAGGTTAAGTAGAATATTAAATTTATTGAATCCTTCAGTCTGCACACCTGCGAGCTCGCAGCAAGGTCTCTTGATGCCTCGTAAACACCCATCTGGGTATAATGTATGTTTCTCTCTTGCTTCAAATACTTAAATTACTTATTAGAATTCAAGTCTGAGTATTAATCAAGCATCAAGAGATGTTGTTTTATTTTATTTTCAATTAATCTTATTTCAAAAACGTAAAATCTGTTTATCTTGCATTTGGTGTTTTTGCTTGCTTGTCGTATGAAATTCTTGTGAAACAACGGGCAATTCCGATAAATAATATGTCTTTTTAATGCATTTTAAATTCCTTTATATTCACATCTGAGTTCAGGTACAGCACAATATTATATATAGATATTTTTGTCTATTTTATTAGATTTAAGACAATAAATGGCATTGCTTAGATTTTTTTTGATGATAATTAACATTCGATTCATATTTAGTTATTATCAATCGGTAATGTGTAATAGCATTCTCATTTTTATTTACTTATCATTGCCTATGAATCCATAGTTGAGTTACTCAATCGTTGATTGAATCTTCTGTGATCTCTTCAATTTATGCATGATAGACGAATAAGTCTACTATGCAGATCTAATATTCCTTATCCATACTTAAAAATCAGATTATTGTCTCACTTTAATAATAATTTTTCAAAATCTGTGCCAAAATTATTATTAAAGAATATTCAATTTTCTAATCAAAACATGAACAAAGTCTTGTAGATTCACAAATCAATTTATTTTTTATTTATTATCAAATGCTCACTTCTTTGTTGTACTCTTAATGGATTATAATCATAATAATTTTTTTTTTTTGATATGTTTGTGAAAAAATAATGTATTATTTTCTTTGTTTTGGTTTAGATTAATGTAAAAAAAAATGTACGATAAGTAGGTTTAACTCGTATTCAAAGAGAAAAAATGAGGTCTTTGTAGATAGGATAATATTTTGAAATAATAGAAGAAAAATTTTGTACAATACATAGCGAAATGTTATAATGAAATATATATTTATAAAATCAGTAATGTAACGTTTTGGTGACAAATTAGAAATTTTGTCTGGTGCTTTTTTTGAAATCGTAAATTATGACTTACTCACCTTACTTATAATCAAAATTTTAGTATTGTGTATGTGATTTTTTTTTCTTTTTTATACAATAATAAATAGGTTAATTTTGTCTGTTTAACATAATTTAATTATTTATAAATTGAAATAGTTATAATGTTTCATCCACTGTGACCACAATTCATGATTTTTTATTCATTTTTATATGAAAATATTTCATTCATAATTTTTGTTTAAATATGTGATTCAAACCAAATTTTAGAGTTTCAACATTTGCAACAAGAGTTGGTTGGGTTGCCCGAATCAAAGATCATTGTTTCGAAATGTTTTTTTTTGTTGGTCTCATAGTTTGTAGCTTCTCGATTTTTACTATATTATCTTAATTTAATATCATATATTTTTCAGCGCATTTCGCCTAGTTTGTTTTTGTTATGCTAGTCAAAAATAAAAAAAAATTCTACTCTTGATTTTTATTTTTACATCCTTCAGCCCATTTATACTGATAATTTCATTTTGTGATTTTTTAAATACTAATCAGGGAGGACCGTGTTTTATAGTAATGTCTGGTTTAGTACTTTATTAATATTTATTTACTATCTGATTTTATCCTTTTGTAAGGGTTTTGTAGATAAAATATATTATTCATTTTAGTTTTTTTATGATTACTGAAGCGAATGCTTCTAATAAATAATATTTTTATACGTAGGAATCTGAAAGATATAATTTCTTCTATTATACAATTCATTAATTAGATTAGATATAGTAAATCATACTCAAACAGTATCGAGTATAATTCAGTATTGTGAGCAAGTATTTCAAATATGTATATTGTACTGTGGGAATGAATATAATTACTCCCGAGTTGACTGTGCTTCGTACGTAGATTAGTAATAAAAAGTAAAAAGGACACCATAAAACTTAATTATTTTAAAAACACTAAATATTTTATAAGTGTATTGATCATTGACTTTCTATTAAAATCTGTTTTTCAATATTTCTAAGGTAAGAGATACTAGTTCAATTATATAAGTTAATAAAGGTGTTCGTGCTTAGCGAAATTGCAATTAAATAAAGCACTTTTTGTTATAGTTTCATTGCCATGTACGAATGAAGCTATTTTCCAGCAAAAAATGCATCCTCTGGCATTAAAAGTAAAACATAAAAAGGAGAGAAGGTCGGTTTTCCCAGAACGAGCAATAGAGAATGCGGTCGACACATCCCCCATTAGCTGCATTTACTTTACGATCCGAGAGGCTCTATGGGCGCCATGGGCATCGCGTCGGACACAAAAAGAAAGCAGATTCATTTACAGCCCCTCACGGTCGAAGATCACAATTAAAAGGTCGTTTTCCACCCGCTAAAAGGCGAATTGCATACCGAGAGAGGGAGGGAGGAAGCCTGCGATAATTAAATTATTAGTGGTCATTATGCCGGCGGCGATAAAGCCTGCGCGGACGGGTCCGTTGCCTGTTTGTTATTATTCGTACGCGCTTGGGTATTGTCCCAAACAAGGGCAGCCATTTGCAATTATTATTTGAAGTGACATTGTGGCAATATGGCGGTGCGTCAGCTTTATCATTTGCGTATGGAAGCGTCGGCTGGTGACGGCAGCCACACTGGAATGCGTGCGTAACAACACCCATCGAAATTATATTGCAATCCTTCTAAAGTATTGCGAAACTGATAATATATTCATGCAACGCACTTTTAGCCAAAAAATATCTAATAAATCATAATAAATTACGAAATTGCACAAATCAGCCAAATAGCGCTTTATTTGATCTAATGAAAACCAACATCAAATTTATTAAATCTACAAACCATTAAACAAATAGTTGAAATGCTACATAAATAATGGTGTAATTCCATTTTAATAGTTTAAATAATGAGTGATTTTTCCACGTGTTAATTTTTATTGGTGACCGGTTTCGTCCTCAGTTTCGAGCTATCATAAACTGGCCATTGGTCAATTAAATTAACTTTGATACGACTCAAACCACAATATCTACAATATAAAGTGAATTATCTCATATATTTTCAACAAGAAATATCATTTATATTCAATAAGGTATACTAAGAATACATTGAGTGATTCTGAAGAGACCGTAATTGTTAAATTTATATAATGTATAGAGAAAATACTTTAAATGGGATATTTAAAAATTTTCTTGTATTGAAATTTTTTTTTATTTTATCTCAACATAAGAAATATTTTGGGTATTCAGATACAAATATATACTATTTTAATTTTCACATAAAGAAACCGAAGTGAGTGTGGCAATTTTAATTGTTGCCATGTGTTATTTAATAACAAAGTATACTCGCATGTCGCCTACGTATTTTGTTTCTATCTCGAGATAGAAATTAAGAATACGTTTTCCAAAATGGCCGCATCCAGTCGGTTGCGTATTTTCCATTTTCCAAGAACATTGCCTCTCATTAATGGAGTACTTACTCGTCAGTCGCGTAGGATGCATCGCCATCTACAGAAAACTGCCTATTGTCTTAGCGCGAAGTACCGAGCGAACTCTGCATACTTAATGCCAATATATATTTTAATCTTGCACAATATAACTAAATACAATTGCGTGCATTTAAAACAAACATTCATTACTTCAAACATCGCTATCGGTCCCCGGCGCGCGTCAGATAATGGAAAACAATCGTGTCAGATTTCGCTGCCAATTCGAGAAAACATTTTAGAAGCGAAATTAAATTAGCATATTTTATATTTATTTTAATATTATTAGATGTGCAAGTGTGCAAAAATTGTGCTTTGGTTGTGAGATGTTGCTGGCGCAAAATTATATTCAAATTCGATCCGATAATTTGTTTTTGGTTTATCTCGCTGCGTGATAAGCGTGTAAGTGCTACCTGAAAAAAATCGAAAATGTATTCATTGAATAAATCCTGGAGTATAAATTAAAACTCATTGTGATTATTTGCATTATTATGAATTGAAAAAAGGTCGTAGATATTTAGTTAAGAATTTAAATGTGTGTAATCGTCCTCCACAAGCGATAGTAATTAACTTTTTTTTTTTAATATATTTTTTATACTGCACAGAATGGGCTAAGAAAAGGAACTCTTGGCGTTAGTAAAGATGGGGAAGGTCTCCTATTTGGCCACATTTTTGGTTACAATAAATATAGCATCCTTCAGATGATTGTCCAAGGAAAAATCGAATAAAAAAGGGCCATTGGAAGGGGTAAGGGGTTTCGCCACTGGCTGGGAACGAATTGGTGAGACTGGACCAGGATAGGGATATGCTCGATGAAATGGTCACCAACCTCCTATGAGAAGCATCAAAAGAAAAGACTAACATATATATGAGCTCAAAAATATACATGCGAGTAAACAGTGCTATGTCGTGTCAGTTCTTCTTTATGGTGTTGAAGCCTGGACATTTAAGACAAGCACTATGCGAAGAATTGAGGCGGCTGAATGTGGCTGTGTAGGAAGATCCTTAAGATACTGTGGGTTGACCGCGTCATAAACGAAAGAATGCGCAAAGAAAGGGAACTCATGACGTTTTGGCCACATTTTTCGCAACAATAAGTATGGCATCTTCTAGCTGATTGTCCAAGGAAAAATCGAAAGAAAAAGGGGCATTGGAAAAAGGAAGTTCACGTGGATGCGGGATTTGCGCCAATGGCAGGAGATCGGAAGGGCAGCCGGACCGGTGAGACTGACCCAAGATAGAGACAAGTTCAAGGAAAAAAATGGTAAAGAAACAGAAGGTCTCCTATTTTGGCCAAATTTTTCGTAACAATAAGTATGGCATCCTCCAGCTGATTGTCCAAGGAAAAATCGAAGGAAGAAAGAAATTCGGAGATCGGAAGGGCAGCAGGACCGGTGAGACTGGCCCAAGTTCTAGAAAATGGTAACCAACCTTCTATGAGGAGAGGCAACGAAAGAAGTAGAAACACTAATATATCAGAGTAGAAATAATTAAGATATTTTTTTGTCTGAATTCAAACCTGAACATGTTCAGAAATCAAATATAGTCAAGTCCCGTTTTGTTTTAAAATTTATAAGCAGGCGTTTTCTAGAATCCGATAGCTATATCGAGTGAGTTACCTACATCTTGACGAAAATCCACGGCGTCCTCGCGTGCAGCCGGCACGGTTTTCAGGCGATTAGTATGCCCGGGCGAGCTGCGCGCACTTACAGGGCTGGCCGGAAGTGCGGCCGGACGCGCCCCTTCTAGGGCGGGCGGACGCTTCAGCACGCCATGCACGCGCGTCCCCAGCATTTCTGGCATTTCTGCTGGGTGCTGGCAGTAGCATTTTTGTCACAACGCGAGAAAATATTTAGACCCGCAGTTTTCACAGTGTTCAGCTTACCGATTCACTCGTGAAACGATGAGAAGTATCGCTTCTATCTCGACCGGCATCATACTGTAGCGGTCAGTGCAAAACGCACCGAGCTACAATATTCGAGATGTTCGGACTTGTTAGAACCGCCCCGACCACAAGGTCGGACTTGTCCGAGCAGATAGACTTTCTAATTTACAACCCCAGCGCTGATTAGTCTCGTCCATGCTGGAACGCAAAACAGCCTGGGACGCAGCCACGGACTTCTGCGAGAAGGTCCAGCGCAGGAGAGAAAAGCTGGAGAGGGCCCTCGCAACCGCCGTGAGGTGAGCGAGAACCTCCCAACTCGCGATACTAAAATGCCTGCGGGGATTAAAAAAAAGAGACGCCCCCGTATCATGGTAGGTGCACACTTGCGGTCCCAGATACGGGGGGCAAAAAAAAAAAAAAAAACCCCAGCGCATCACGCGCCACAGAGAGACTCCGACACCTAACCAGTAACCACGCGTAATTTTGTCTTGTCAAATATAAATAATAAATAACGAATACGCAAATATTTCGCCAGTCTTTTGATCTACATTCATCACAATACTAATAGAGCCACGGTATGTTCGGCTATGGCCTGACCTCGGACCCACCCTTGTCGATCTTGTTATTCAAGGATCCTTCTGATATGCCCATCTTCATTTGGAATTTCTTATTTGATCTTTTCATAATTGCCATTCACACTACCTGATTGATTGCTTTGGTCGTTTTTATAACGTGTTGCGCTATTGCTTTCAGGTCGTCTAGGCATAGAACTCCCCGTCGGCATAGGGTCTCCAGATGGTGACTGTGGAAGCTGTTGATGGGGCATGACTATACCAATATTACTACGTAACCGTATACCTACGCTGCTAGATGCCGTTTCACGTGTGAATAGATTGCATAAATACTGTTTACGCCATAAACCTGTATGGGTGGAAAATACGTATTTATTTATTCAATTGTGCCCAATCCGAATACTTTCAACCATCACTTGTATGATCCGAAAATAATTGATTGAAAATGATAACATATTAAAATGTGCGAAACGGTAATTAATGTTTAAAACGTGGCATAAATTGGTTCAATTTGCAGGTCAAAAAATATTTTTTATTACACACTTAAAGGGAAAATGAAAATATTAAAAAAAAAAAATTGAATTGATTAATTGCAAAGTTTGAAGATATAATGAAATTTATGTTTAATTGGAAAATAAAATAATCATTTTTTTCTTTTTAAATCCATTTTATTTCCATGAGTTAATAATAACATTCTTGTTGTCTTTTATATTTTGATTAATTAAATTTATTTCAAATACTGTAGCAACGCCTTGTCCGTAGTAAAATATCTAAAACGCTGTCATGCTGGTTCAGAATTTTTCGGGCGAAAAAATTTGACCAATCATATTTGGACAAATTGAATTTATTTCTTGTAATGATTTGATTTTTAAATAGCTTAATATTTCAAGAAGTGTTTACGGCTGCAAAATAACGGCATGTAGGACAGGCGAGTGACGGCGCTGGCCGCCCGCGAGGAGCTGGTGGTTCTCGTTTAAGAGACCTTTAAGGCAGTCATAAAAATTCTTTACATCAGTTTTTGATCGATCGATCGATTTTTCAAGGGTTTTCCACTTTAAAATAAATACGTTTTAGTAGAAATTTAATTAAAAAAGAGCGTGTAATGAAATGTTTATCGAAATGTAACTTTGTGCGTATTTGAGTTAAATTGCTTTTCACTTAAACTAGGATATATATATAAATATTAAAAGTACTAAAAAATCTATATAAAACATATTTTTGAAGTCAACAACTTTATTTTTCTTTGTTTTGTCGAATTCACTTGTTTTTTTTTTCAATTAGACGATATATTTTAAATTATGAGGTTTTAGGTATTTTTTATTTAACAAGATAATTAATGATATAACCAAAAAAAACTAGGTTTATACCGACTTTTGGACCTTGTGAAGTATTAACGATAAAAAGGTATTACAAAATACCTTATATGCATTTTATTAAATAAAAACGTTTTGACACTTGAAACTCTTTTAAAAGTAATGTAACTTTTTTCGCAAAACTCGATGTTATTTGTTGTAAATTTAAACTACCTTGCAGTATTAGGATTTAAAAATAACTTCATAAGTAATTGTATGAAGACTACAAATAGTCTTTTAATATCACGAAAGCTGTACTATTCAACTGGATATATTTGAAAGTAATGAAAACCGTTTATTTATCATCTCAAAATTAAAATATTTAAGTAATGATGAACAGTTATTTTTTTAATGAGCAATAAGTCATTTCTCTCATACCGACGTTGTGTTTGGGCGACATAGCGATGTTGCCCGTTAATTGTTATAGGGAACATATAAAAACAACCGAAAACGACTGCCTCTTGTTCCCATAAGAAGGCATGCCAGGCGACCGGGACGCGAGGCATATCATAAAATGCTGACCGATCTTGAATAATAATCGAATAAAAGCAGCAATCAACTGCAGGTGCGTCTTCTATTTTAAGGAAGAACGCAATAATAATAAACTTCTATTTAATTGCCTGCGACTGCAGCGAGCTCCAAGGAGGGTAGCTTGTCTCTCAGCGCGCACTGACACCAGCAGGTATTCGAACCTACCCAACACTGGTTGCTCAAGCTCAAATATCATAAAAATTACTTAGGTATTGCCATATTTCAAAATTTTCAAAGTTTTCATACAGGTGCGCCATTATCAGCTCCAACCTTTGTCAGAATGTTGAGGACCTCCGACGCTGCCTCAATCTGAGCATCTTATCGGAGCTCAGCGTCGTCTTCGCTGCCCGGAAGAATAAATTCTTGAAGGCTATACTTTTTATGACAAGTAGTGAGACTGAACATTTTCGAACAGTGTGTATACAGCAGCAGGTAATTGAGCGCACTGCGCAATCTAGTGATTATTTTTTTTTAATTATTATTCTAGATCTTTTTTTTTGTTGTTGAGGAAATAGAAACAGTTCATTATTTTATAAAAATGCCCACTGGCCTGTCAGTTGATTAATACTAAATATATTTTAATGAAGATTAAAGCGACATGGTAGCGGCCGTGCGTCGCCCCTCCCGCCCCCGTCTTGCCCCGCGCTGACGGGGACGCCCGATAAGGCAACTCCTTCGTCCATACAAGGCACCCTGACCTGAAGGTTTTTTTCCTGTGCCACCACCACACGATACGCCAGACTGGTCGGCACCACCACTGCCTCCGAGCCAGGCCAGCGCCGCCGCCGGTCCACGGCCCCGCGCCTATCCACGCCGACAGGGTTCCACCCCGAGCCCCTGCAAAATTACACTATTACTATTTAAAAAATATATAAATAAAATACTATGAAAACCATGACATTCATTAATCTTATATTCATCACATAATAAACTCATTTGAACCCAGGACTCTACCGTCGCTGAAACAAATATAGCAACACTACGAAGTATTTTTTAAAAAAGCGCACGCACAACCTACAACCTGTCTCCCTTTATTTCAGATATTTTTTTATCGTTTATCCTAACTAAATACTACTAACGAGCACGCTATTGTCTTGTTACCATTCGGTTGTCAGTTGTGTTGCAGCGTGTGTAGAAGGCTTTAAAGTAAACCTCACAATTTATCTAAGAAACGACTTAAGTATTAACATATTTATACACATGTAAAACGTAAAGTTGTGCATTCCATTAGTTGTTATTGAAAATCTCAGATTCTCATGCCATCTTGGAAATAGCATAAGTATTCTTAAATTAATCAATGAGAAGGCTTTAAAAAAATACGCGCACTATGATTAATTATCTTAAAGGCTCGATAATACGATCATACTATTTTTTGAATAAGTGTTAAATGGTAAACAGAGTTATTGCATTCAGAGATAGTATTAACACCAGAATTCTGGCCGCACCTTTCACGTTCTACCTGACCAGGTATTGGCAAATATTTATAAATAAAAAAATATATATTCGCGCGCAAGTAATGAGGAATTTTTTCCATGATACCCTTATTATTTGCATAGTATTTTGTTTCAATACGACGCAAAAAATGTTCGTACGTTAATTGGTATGACCTTAAGATAGCTTAATGGTCATTAACCAAACTTAAGAAACTGAATATAAAAATTCGTTTAATTTAAAAAATGCAGTTACTTTAATATTGTACTTTTACAAAATATTTTCCAACAAATTATCATCACTCTCTAAAATCTACAACATAGATTCATCGTCCATGAAACTTTATTTGTATTGGAGCATCTAATGGAAATAATTTTATCCAATTGTGATTCTGCAAGCGTTGTGAGCTGCGCATTAAATTTATACTTAGTGTATAAGGAATACCGGGAAACGACTACTCAAGACTAAATATATTAAACGAGAAAGAAACATTATCTTGGCTATTTGTAAATGATAATCTTATAATTAAAAGTGTACAGGAAACTTTGTGATTTTCAAAAAGATAAAAGGCGGGCGCGGCGTCTGAGGCGCGTACTTTGCAGGTTTTTCTATTTAAGGGAAGAACTTCCGGCGCCTTGCTCTAAAAATTCAGCCAAGTTTCCGGCTTCTGAAACGAGAAAGTTGGATGAACCCCTTTCGACGAAAAACTAATTTCACGTCCGGGAAATTGACAACCTGAAAATAACCGAGCAAGATGGCACTCTGTCCGGCCAGTTGGGGGTTGATTATTACAAAATGTAAAGCTTTTTGAGTGTGAGCGTAGTTTCTCGAAAGCATTTTATCAGGTAATTAAGATGCTTTAATCTTTCTTTTAAACCAACTTGTACATTTGATTGAGTGTTTCTGTTTGTGATTTGTTAGAACTCGTCGTATTTACAGAAACGTTTAAAATAAACAAAATTGAAATTTTGAAAAGTTTCATGAAATATTTTAGTTTCCAATTTACAATGTTTTACACTTTTGCAAATTAGCTTTTTGTGATTATTGTTTAATTTTATAGTAAACTTTTTGAATAGAAGGTTTCTAGAGTCCGTGTCCGTGAAAAAAAACTATTTCTAGTGTCATGAACCATAATAATGATTTAGTTTCGTGGGTGTTATTAAGCTGCTTGAAGATTTCAATCCTCTGACGTCAAACAACGTGAAACCAAATCATGTAATAAAATTGACTGCCGAAATCTACGTTATCGTCACGTTAGATTATGCGTTTATTGTATATCCAATTACACGTTGTTAGCGTGATGTAAATATTCCATCCATTCGTTTATATTCGCTGTTTTTGCTTGACAGTGGCTGTCGTATCTCTGCTCGGGCCCGGCGGGACAACAATGGGAACACCGATAGGACTTCTGTTCTGTCCGATAGGAATCGCAAGTAAATTGGCTCGTTACTTTGTAATTGTATGGATTAATAAATATGCCAGCGGCTCAGCCGTGACGTTATCTCCAACACCATCGCCAAACACTCCACTGGCGATTCTGAGCCAACCGTACAAATTAAATATTTCACTTGTATTTATTTCCTACATTTTTATTTTTTGTAAAATAGTTTTTCCATCTTTCTATGCTGGCATTTTCAAGCAGACTTTCAAACACACACTGTAAATAAATAAATAATAAAGACAGTTGCGATATTATTATTTTTTTTAACTACGGATGGTATATAGACCTTACTTTTTTGCTGGAAAAGCAATTATGTTTTTTTAATGTAGACAACACCAACATCTGTAATAACTTATTTAACCAACTTTCGGTCTATTTTAGCAAGTAACGTTTAAATTTTTTTTTGCGCAGTTTTTTACTAATGATCACGTTAAAATCTTTTTTTTTGATGTTTACAAACAAAATCGCGCCTAAACCTTTTTTTCAAAACTCTCCGCAAAATAACTCTCTCTTTCAAAATAATTAAATCACTAAAACTTTTATCTGCTATATTAGTTTAATATTTGTAGTATGGCTGAAGAGCACCAATAAGGTGGTACAAGATTAGGCTCAACAATCAGACTTTTATTATACTTTTCATGCGAGTCAGGTAAAAATCATTGCATTGCACATTATTATATAATATAAATAATAAATAAAATAGTAAAGCTTTGTAGTAAATTAATTTGAATAGAAACCGAAACCAAAACGATGTATTGCTTCTAAAAAGATAAATAATATTTTTTGCAACTTGCCATATATTAAACGATTTTTCATTTTCTTGTATACTGAGCAAGCGCAGATGATTGCATAACTTATTACAAAAGTGCAACTAAGGTCTCAAAACAATACTTATAATATATATATATATATATTATATAATTATTTGATTGTCGTATAGGGTTAGCAGTGTGGCTCCCACAGTGTTGATACACACCTGCCGAGGTGAACTGGGAACACCTGTGCATACACACGAAAATGTTAATTACGTTACGACAAACTGCAGGCATTTATGTCAATTACTTTATATGCAAACACTGCGAAATGCAGTGCCAGTAATAACTCCGGCCTGTGGGGCTAATCATTACAACATTATCTAACGCGTAATCCGACAGGTCCTTAAAGCATTGCTTTTTGTACTCAATCAACTTAAACATGAAACAATTTAAAATAAATCCTTGTTTTGAAATTCTCGGTACTTTTGGGTGGCATTTTCCTATGCTGTCGTTTCAGCAGATTAAAGTGATTTTCAAGCTATGTTTTTTTTAAGTTTGTGTACGATGTTTTGGCGGACAACATTAATTTTCCATCCTGTGGTTTTACCAGATATTGGATAGAATTCGCAGTCATGAAATAAGCTGATAATTCACAATCCAAGAATTGAAACCTCTGAATTCGGTGTTTAATCATAATTGTATGTCGATTTTACACTTTTGTATTATATAAAATACTATATGTATCAAAGAAGTAACATAATTTATTTTAAATATTAATTCTGAAAATATTTCAATAATTTATGTTAATACTTCGGAGTTGTCATAACACGAATAAAGCAAATATAATAAATTATAATCGAAACAATTCACTTTTTTTGGAAATTCAATTTCCATTGTTAATTAAATTAATGCTCTGAAGTTTTTAAATAAATTAATTGCTTTTTAATTGCAAGAGTTGGTTAATTTTTTTTTTTTTAGTTGAAAAATTACAACTGTGTACACACTATTGATATAAAAATTCATATTTATAATTTAATGGTTGTATTATTTAATTCAAGTATTTTAATTGAACTTGTGAATTTTAATTGCATTAATGAATAAAAGTGTGAAAACTACAAATTAAAAAAACAACGTTTAAACACACATGGATAGCTAAAATGTTAGGAGACAACGAAAACGACTTAGGTAGTAAATAAATGATCAAAAAGCTTTAACGAATACAAAGACAGCCAAATGGTTAAGATATATTGATTATTTGTCTTTTTAGAGAAAAGAACACAAAGAAACAAAAATGTCACAAACAAAAATGTCTCAACTATTCGGCTGTTATTGAAAACTAAACCGGTTTGTCGCGAATAGTTGAGTAGCTAGGAGATTACAAAAAAAGTTTTGTAACTGAGTATTTGTGACTTTCAAAGGACGCAATTGACAGTTTATCAAATTTTGACTATACTTAAGGAGTTCGAGAGTTATTACTGCTGATTAAAGTTTTTGATTTGGAAAGGTATGCGTGAATAAGGGGGAGATGCAGACAGCAGTGCATCTCTTTTTGGTGAGCGATAACTCGGTGCATTGATTTGTTTTTTTTTTTAGTTTCATTGAATGTTGTTTCGCCTTTTAAAAGTGAAAAGTCCCCGGGCGCGCGATGGTGCTACCTGCTGTTTAAGTTATCTGCTCAGAAATATTTATTACTGAACTCTCGCTCCGGACCTAATACGTAAGTGCTACGACTATAACACATACGAGATAAGAGGTATTTGAAACTTATGCCCCCATAATATTTTATTTGCTTCACACAAGTAGATTTTTTTCGTGTGTGATATATATTTTGAATAAAATTAAACATATAGGGAAAAGGACACAGAGCTTTTTTTGTAGTTTTGATTTAAAATAAAAACATGTCAATTTTATAAGGCTCCCATATATGGAGGAAGTTCTTCAACGTGCACTGCAAGGTGTGTACTTCGGATCTTTAAATGCATTGTCAGATGAAAAGGTTATGGTGGTTGGAATAAAAAAACGGAGAAACAACTGCAGACAAAGAAATAAAAAAAAATGACGCTGTGGTCTTGAGTGGAAGTATAATGATAGAAGTGAAAGAGAATAAGGTATCAAGTTGTTATTTTATCTCTGCACAGGCTGTTGGTGGTTTGTTTCTAGTTATCACAGATAAAAAGTTTTACCTATAATTTATTCTGTAATGTATTTGAAATACTAAAAAGCTAATACTGAACCCCTTTAGCAAGAATTTCAGCCGTAATATACCCACCCACATAGTGCAAAATATATTTTTTTAATGTTTCATACTAAAACTTAACTATGAATGCACATTATAAAAATATGCGCGAATGGGTGTTTATTAAGGCAGTTGCTCCCAGCCTTTTAATTGCCTCTGGTGTCCAACCGGACACCAGAAACAGTCCATTACCTGGCGAAATCGTGTCATTTAATTAATTTAATTGTCACTTTATTTTTCTATATCAAAAATTGATTTTTATACAGAGTATTGAGAAAACTATAAATTATATTTATCTATTTTTTATTATTTAATTAACGTCCATTTTCAGGGTAAAATAAAATCTTGAAGATGTTGAAAAATTGGATAAATTGACGACTTTTCAAAACCAAAGTTTGTTGAAGTTTTTTTTTTTTTTTTTAAATTAATAAGACGCACATGGTTTATATTTAATCTTTTGATTCCAGTTGAAAAAAAGACTTTTAAATGTTTAGGATTCTTGGAAAATGTACCGGACGAATCTCCAAATTCCTACACTTCAATCGGAAAAACACATATTTATCATATTAATAGTAAATTTATAAGAAATAAAAATATATTGTGTTCGGAAGAAGAGATGTATCAAACTTTTTGCGTTTAAATATTTTTGATTGGTGCAGTCGATTTTTCGCAAAACGGACTAGAAAATGATCAAAGAAACTCGAATATGAGAGTTTGGCCGTTAATAGTAATATGCTAACATTTTTGTAGTTATTTTGAATGCAATGTTTGTCGATCCAGTCACAAATTGAACTAATGCCTCGTGCGCCTTGCACAATGCAAGTGAGTGCATTCCCGGACAGGCGGCTGCTCGGCTGGTCGGCTGCTGCGTTAGTCAGGCCCCCGGAATGCTGTCCTGCTGCAGGACCTGACATGGACTCCTTATTGGAGCCGCCCCTGACAGCGGCGAGGGCAAAGGATATTTACTTCATATTGATCTTATTGAATTCACTACTACTGCGATGCAAATACTACAAACCAAGGAATATCTACGACGCATGCCTGGATTGTAAGAATTTATTTCAAAACTATATACACATATATTACCAAGTATTAAAATAAGCAAAACATTATTTAAATGTTTCAGTAACAAACAAATGTTACTGTTAATATATCTCCCATTTTATTTATGTAGTCAAGCCTGCACGCGCACAATTCGCCTATTTCTGAAATCTTACATCCGACAAATTTGTAGCCTACACCGATAAATTAATCGTAAAATCTAACCCTTAGGTATTACAATAATTTTGGACCCTCTACAGTATCATCCCCTGATTTATATGGCAGAAGTATATACAGATGGCACGTTCCTAAATATAAGCTTACCAGGTAGGAGTGCGATGACCTCCATCGAGCGTATAAATTATTCATTTTACTAAATAAAAGCATATATTATTTATGCTTGACATTTTTTAACTGCCAAGGGGTATTGAAAATCATACGATATAAATTGTCTGATGTTAGCACAGTGGATTGCTGAAAATGGGATGCTGTTTGATTTAAGACTGTGTTGAAATTGATAAGAATAGTATGTATATTTTATAAAACTTTTTATGTGCTTTCCTATCATACATAAAGATACGTTAATTATAATACAGCAGCAACTAATTAGAAGTATAAATAAAACACTAGCGCTCCTGCTATAAGACAACTTATTCAGATTATTCATGTTTGAACGTTTTCCACCCATGAGATTAGTAAGAATATATTTTTTATATGTGTACAACAAAGTTTTAAATGAGTATATCCGAAAAGAGTTTTCACAATGGTAATTCATTTATGTTTGCAATGAACACTAGATAACGTTTTTCCGTCGGCAATTTGTGCTGTTCGCCCTTCTCAATTTTATATCCTCCAAAACTATAATACTTTTATTCAAAAATATGTGTTATAGTAAGAATAACCTTTGAAATATTTTGTTGGCTCAATTTACTTGAGAACAGCTAAAGACAGGAAAAGTATTGGAGACTCCCTATATTTTATGTTCAGTTAGACGACATAGCCGGTTGCGACTCTCTGGAACATGAAATCCATGAAAAGAGACTACTGTTAGCACCTGGCCTGGTGTTTTGACAGTGTCTCGATTACTCGCATTCACCGCGATTCTCGCGTGACTTTAAAATCTCCATTCATCTCGGGGAAAAAACCCAGCAATCCTAAAAAGCACATCACCTACAACTCCATTGAGCCCGGGAAGGCTGCGCTTGGTGCAGTCTGCAGCTGACGACTTCCAAACACAGGCCGAAAGTGCACCGGATCTGGGGCTGCGGGGCTCCACTGCGACGCCCCTACAAGGGGGGCTCTATATTTAGTGGTGCCCCGTCCATAGCTGGAGCGATCCAAGTAGGCTTGAACTTGACTCTCGCCTGGGAACAGCTGAGTGATTTCGCAATCAAGGAAAGTGATATTCGCAGTTTACGCAATGACCAATTATTTCAATAAGGCGCACAATGTAAGCAAACAAGAATCGAAAAATTGGAAATTATGGTTCTTCATATTTTTAGTATAAAACTAGCCAAATGATTTGGAGACTATTCACAGCTATCAATAAAACATTGACAGCCCTATAGGGACATCGTAAACTTCTATTTTTTTTTTAATTTCTCCATGGAGCAAACGAGTCTTCTATGGATTAGTAATTTATGTCAATGGTCTTGTTACCCGTACCGTTTTATTTTACACTAAAAAAATCGGTTTTCAGAATTTTATTTTCAGTGAAAATATGTTAAAATAAATTGAAAAAGTAGCTCTAATAGTTACTACAAAAGTGTTTTTATTATCAGATTAATTTACGTTTCGGTAATTAACAAACGAAGACAATATTTTCCTTTGAAATTCAGTGAAAGTTTCAGTACATAATAAGAATATTCCTTTGGCTAGAATTATTATTTACGAAGCGTCAGCAAAGTTCATCCCATCGAAAGTTCATGAATTACTTATACCGTGTTTTTCAAAACATCATAAATCATCGCGCTGTCCCTGAAACATCGCATTCTCACCCGTTTCCACTTGCGATTCACTCGTTTCGATTAATCGATTGTCGATTAGTTCATTCTCCATTCATATATTAATTTTAACCATTCACAGAAATACTTAATTCTTATCAACACTTTAGCCACAGTATACGCGTTCATTACTTTGTTTGTTCTACATATTATTTTTTCGTTTAAATAACTACGTTATTTTGTTTGTTCAAAATCATATAGTATTGCTGACCTTGAAGTGCGAATTTTAAAACTAAATAAATATGAAATAACAGCGAATGCTTCGAATTTTGATAGTTATTTTGTACTCACAAATAACATTTAATATTTTTAAATACTTAACAGGTGCAGGTAGGGTCTCTCCGTGAATTTAAAGAAAACAAAAACAGAGTTAATTTACAACTTCTAAATTAATAAATATGAAAAGATTTTATAGATCAGCTAGTTTTTGTAATCTGAGATAATTAAAAAATTCACTTATTATGTAATAAATAACTTTGAATAAAAACAACAATATTTTTAAGGCACAATCGAACAGATAAATTTACCTGCTCGTAAATAATTTCCTCTGTTTTTTCCAAAAAAAATATTTGGCAGAGCGACATGGACGGCGAGCGTCTTCATATATCAATGCCCAATAAAGCGGGACTCCGCTCAGCGAAAGTTTTATGGGGCGCAGACATCCGTAAAACAACACACAACATTTCAAGTTCACATAGATAACAAGATCAAGAACATTTTGAGAGAATATTTCAAAAAACAATTAAAGTCCGAACCATTTATAAAAAAGCCGCGAAACAATCGCGTCACACAAATGCTAAATTTCAAATTTCGAACGTTTTCAAAAACAAATGTAGTCCTAGTCCTGTAGTCAAATAATTACGTCACACAACTGTCGAAAATTCAAATTTCGAACATTTTCAATATGATTTTCAGTCCGATATATTTTTGAAAAATGTCTGAATGAATTACGTAACACAACTGTCAAATTTTCATATTTCGAACATTTTTAAAAACATGTGAAGTCCGATATGTTTTTGAAAAAATCGCGAAATAATTACGTCACACAGCTGTCGGAAATTTCATATTTCGAATATTTTCAAAAATAAATGAATCCCATGTCTTTTTCGTCTAGCCCTATAAAACTAATTGAACTATGTTTACTATTTATAAACAATATCTAAACCAAAAAATAATTTACGCAGAGATCAGTATCCGTAATATGAAAATTGGTTGATTTTCTTTGTTCAGTACACCTTGCTTATTTTATCTAATCTAACATTACCAGAATATGACTGCAGTTTTTATGGTATTGTTAGAAAAAACACAACCAAGATTCTATATATCAATTTATGCTAATTTACAATAGTTGTTTATGCTTTCAATACGGTTTGTGGTTGCTCCCTGATCCTGCGCGCTGGTTGTGGGGCTTACCACATGAGGCTTAGGTGGTAGCAAACAGATATTTCTTTATTTTTTATTGAGTTTGTGTAGGGAAAAATGTGGCTAAAATACCCTTTTATTGTGTTTTTAGACATCGGGGACCGTACGTTACACTTTTGAGTAAGCTTCTCTGGCGAGTTGTAGTTATGCTGACGCCATCTGTGAAACACTAGCAAATAATCAGGGTTCTGTGACTTTTTTTAAATAAAGTTTTTATTTGAAATTATTTTATCACTATCTTTATTATTAAAAAAATATAAATAAAGCAAAACTACAAATTAAATCACTTTGGTAAACTGAATTTTTTATTTATTTATAGTTATGGTGTTTTTTGACAGTCTTTCAACATTATTATATGTATAATATATATTATAAAGAAACTTGAAAAATTAACAATTAACTTTCAGAATAAAAAATTTTCAGCTAAATTTCACGTTTAATATTTACCTAAAATATATGTTGACTCTATTACGAAAATATAACTGTTTCTAAAATTTGTTATAAATATCCCGTTATATTTTTAATTAGAACGGCAGAAAATATACGATTTTATGAATAAATTTAAAAAAAATCTTTATTCTATATTCAATTTTGTCGATCCATAAAAAATTCACTAATTCATAAATTAAATAAAAATATATTTTTACTAACGACATCTTGTGCCAAAATACACTATCAATACTACTGTGGTTCGAGGCTGAGCTCAGTAAATCAATTGATTGCTATTAACGCGGATATAAAAAATAATTTTATATTAACCACCTAAAGTTTTTAATTAATAATTCACACAATAGTGCTGAGGCAGAAATCTAAGATGATTAATTGATTAATGAAACGCTTCGATCATAACACAGCCGCAAATGCTTTTGTCTGGAAAATATTCTGCTTCGTGGTCTTATAAATGACGCTGCGAAAATCGCCAACCCTCCCCTTAATACATATAAAAAATTTTTTTTTCAGCCAAATATAACACCAATGATTTTGTGATTATTATCTATGGTGTTTTTCTGTCAACCTGTCTCTTTCTGTCGATAACCATACAAAATATACTTGATGTGCGATTTCTCAAAGATCGATCACTACTGAAAAAAATTCTACTTTACTGATTTACAATTTTTATTGGAACATGATGCTGTTTTTTTTAAATTAATTTTCCCGATAGCCAATCAACGATAAAGCTCAAAAAATGTAACGTATATGACAGCTTGTTTCAATAATTTACTTTTTTGAACAGTGCATTGAGTTATTTGTCACATAATTTCTAATTTAAATAAATTTAAAAATATATATATATATATATGTATATATATAAATATATATATATGTGTGTGTGTGTATATATATATATATATATTTATAAAGGATATGAAATAAATTTGAAGTATGTCCTTTACAGATAGCGTCAATGGCTCCATCAAGTCTTAAATTCTGAACTCATAGCTTCGTAAGCAACTGAACTAATTTATAAGCCACGCCATAGAGCTGTACTAGCCTCGATTAGGATATGTATAATATATATTTTACAAATCCACTCTTCCTTAAGTGCCTCTCCTCAAAGGAGATTAGTGACTATCTCACTGATAGACTGATGTATTTATTTTAATTAGGTTGTACTCCCGAAAGCCATTAGCGCAAAATCCGCATCCAAGATAGCTTTCTTCTTCCAGTGCTTCCTTTTCCTTAAATTTTCCCTGAACAATCAGGCCATACATTAACAGCACCACTCTTTTTATATATATAGCAATATATAAAAAAATGAGAACTTTAATTAAACATCATGTTTATAATAAATAAACTTCAATTGTTAATCTATGTTAAATGTATTAAAAATTCATTTTTTGTTATGAAAAGTGTTTTTCTTCAGTAAAACAACTATTATTTCTCTTTTTTGCGAGTTTTTTTAGTATGTAATATATTTGTCCAATGTTTGCTCGTGGAGTACAGAAACATTGAAGTCTTCAACAAATAAATAAATATAAATATTGTTTCAACGTTATGGAATATATGATAATCGATTTCCTTGTTCTATTCTGAATCCCAAAATAAATATCGAGCACACTCCACCCTGTAATATTACGAACCCCCGAGTCCCCGGAGGCGAGGCAAGGGAATAAACCGAAACGGAAAGGGTATTTGCTTCACCCAGAATAATAAAAAAATAAACCAATTAAAAGTATCAGAATTCTACCTGTTATTAAATCAACCGTGAATTTCCTTATTACATCTCCCGGCCGATAAAGAGATGGCGTAATTGAAATAAAAATCTTATCGTTTTTTTTTTTTTGCAAAGCCAATAATTTATCCGCCACCATAAAAGCCTGGCTGACGTCTTGCGGGGTTGGATTTGATTTATCTCCCGCCCCCATCCCCGCCCTGAAGGATCGCAACCCCTCGCGGGCAGCCTCACCTGCCGAGCCTCCGATATCCGTCATAATTTGTTCAACCCGTACATAATCTGTTAGCACTTAAAATTAACTAATTTGCACCGCGATGGTTTATTACAATCAAACCAAATTCCATTCGATCGTTCATAGAGTGTTTCAAAACTCATGGGAATATCATTAAAATGGAAATCATAGTTTTTTCACGGCTGTGTCGCATTACCATATGATACCGAGCAAGCTCCTCGAGTAGTTAATTCTTCAGTTGATACGCTTTTTGTAACGTGTGAAACAAGTAAAAATATAAACACCCAATTGGCTAAAAGATAAGAGTTCTGATTACTAAGCTCAGCCATTGAAAGGGCAAAGTAATCATATACAAAAGTGTTCGTAATATTCTAGCCAAAAAGGTTTATTATAAATTAAACATATCTGTCGTGAATGCGTAAAGATGTCAATCTATGGGTGTTGTAAATTTATTTGCTGTGAAAACTTTTAAAACGTTACAGATATATAATGAAATTATAGATGAGATTGTGTAATATATGTGTTTTGAGGGTAAATAAAAGATATTAAATACATATAATCTGTCAATAATTATTTTCATGAATATATAGCGGAGAATCAAAAATAATAATGTATCTTTATAGATTTTATCATCTTATTTTAATTTTAAAAAAATACTATGAGTTGTAAATAAATGTAAGGTATCCGTCTTTTTTGCAGTTAATTTTCCAGGAAAAAATACAAGGAAAAAGAAGTATAGAAAAGAGAAAGCCATTGTGGATGCGAAATTTGCGCCAGTGGCTGGAAGTTTTGAGTACAGTCAAATTAATAAGACTAGCCCAAGATGTGAAAATCATCACCACCTTTGAGGAGAACCACTCGAAGAAGAAGGTATTAATTACAATAAAAATGAACCTAAAACCTAACTAACCGTTGGATGCAAAGCTGCAATTAGAAAGTTTATTTTATGTAATAATCTGAAGTGATGACTGACGATACAACCGTGTAAGGGTCTGGCGCAGAGAAATACCCCAATGCGGCATAGCCAAGGGGAAAAAGTCGAAGCCAAGTATAAATCCACCTCTTAACGTGTTAGCTTTGACACGTATAACTCAACTCTGCCCCTCAATATTTCATAAAACGAAACGCATTTTCATTAATAAAAAAAACGTATGGAAAGCTCTGCAATTACAGGACTTCTCCCCGGAGCTTCCAAAATCCATCATAATTTGTCCAACTTGTCTTTACCCAGCGTTATCAATGACTATTAAATGAGAATTCTCCCCCCGCAAATGGTTAAGGTAGTGTGTGATTTTTTTTTAATCAATCACTCCCCTAACGACTAACAAGGGCTATATTTACATCACAATCAAATGCAGTGGTTCCAAAACATATTACAGTCAAATTTAACTTTTTTGCTATAATACCAATATAATATAATTCCCCTCAAGAACATATTTTTATTTGTGTATAATAATACCAATAAAGTATTTGATTGTAAGATTGAGAAGTAAATTTTTTTTTTTTGACGTTCGGTGATAATATGTAGTTTTAATCAATTATTGAAAGACCAAATCCGGTATTACGTAAAGATTAAACATTTAATTCACAGGAAAGTTATCAATTAACAAGTCGATATTCCAAAGATCGAGAATAATTGTTATAACCATTTGATTATTTTTTCTATCAAAATTATTGAATGTAGGTATTGAACGGGTCCAAAGTTGAGTTTAAAAATAAAAGTATCGATTGATTTTTTTATATTTCAATAATAAGTAAAATATCAACATTTGTGATATTGGTAAAGTTTGAGGATCTATTTAATCTATGGGGCGGTAGTTGACCAATATTCAGCCAAATCCCTCCCTCTACCACGTAAACAAGGGGTGCGGACGTATCCCATAAAAAGCAAAAACCGATACTTTATAAATAATCGATTAACTCAGTGTCATTTCAAATATACATGGCAAATAAATCGTTTTGTGAGTAAAATAAAAAATTACAGTTTAAAAAACATTTTTTAATGTGTTACGATTTTGGGTGTTATGTCTTGAAGAATGCGATGTATTTTAAATATTTTATATATAATTGGTATAAATAACTCGAGGCTAAGTGATCGAAGCAAAATTCTTTACCAGCGATAATACTCATTTTATTACCTCTGGATTTAAAGTGGATTATATATATCGATGAAAATTCAACAGAATCTAACGTTATTACTTTTAATTTCTAATATTTTCTGACATAAAAATCAGAGCAGCAATTGGTGCTCCATTCAGGTAAGAGTTTTGTTTTCTTCTTTTCAATATGTAATGTAATGTCAATGATTAAGATTTAGAGAATGTGATAAGTTGCGTGATTACTTTCAAAACATGAAATTACAACCATTAATAAATAAATAAGGAAATATCAAGGAGTAGTTGACATTTTTTCATTGCCTCATCCGAGTCAGAGACATCAAAGTGACCCCCGATATTTTGACCAAGATATCCCTACGCCAAAAGACAATGAGCTCACTATATACACGGACGGTAGCTTACTCGAGGGAAAGGTTGGAGCGGCTTTTGTTCCATATGAAAACGGCCAAGAACTTCCTGCTAGAACATTGAAACTTGCTGACTACTGCTCCGTATTTCAGAGTGAGCTCGTTGCTATTAACGAGGCTCTTCGCTGGATATTACTAAAACCATCTGGTAGGTGGCAGTCAGTGAAAATACTCACTGATTGTCGCTCGGGGGTAGACAGTATATCCAAACAATCAACCAACCCTCTAATTGTAAACATCCAGAAAAAGCTAAGAGAAATCCAAGCAAGTGATGTTAACATCGAGATAGGCTGGGTGAGAGCTCACGTAGGTCTTGTTGGCAACGAGAGAGCTGACGAAAAGGCTAAAGAAGCCACCAAAAAGAAAATGACTTATGTATTTTCCGACTTTCCTCTGAGTTTCGCAAAAAATCTCCAGAGGAAAACTACAATGGACACATGGAACGAAAGGTACACAAGCTCTCCGCAAGGAAACGTAACAAAGATGTTCTTTGATTCTGTAACGGACGCCGCTGTATACAGGAATACCTGCGGAATTAGCTTTGAATCAACCCAGCTCTTAACGGGTCATGGAGCGATGAGAAGTTATCTCCGCAGGTTCCACTTGACGAGCGACGACACATGCCCTTGTGATGATTTGACTCCACAAACAGTGATCCACCTTGTGGGTTCATGCCCCATATTTGGTCTTCAGAGACACCAACTGGAGAGCCAATGCCGACAGGAAGGTCTGTGCCTGGATGACCTGAAGTCAGTGGCGAGACACCCACAGTTGATGAAGTCACTGGATGGCTTCTTAAAGCATGTTATCGGAACCATAAAAAAGATAAACCAGGGGGTGTAGCATCAGTCACTCCCATTTATAGATCAATTCGATTGACGAGTTTGGAAAGTTTCCCCAAATTGTGACGAAATACCTTGTATATAACAAGCAAGGTACCAAACATATATATAAAAAAAAAAAAAAAAATAAATAAATAAATAAATAAATAAATAAATAAGCTGAAATACAAAGAGAAACTATTATTCATAGCTGGTAACATTATTTATTTATTCGCAGGTTTATTTTCAGTGGGGAAAGTTCCAATGGAATTGACAAACTTAATTTATAAGCAAGCATATATAATATGGCTCAAGGACGTGGAAATCTCTCTCGCTGAATATAAATATCGAACTACGTAGTTCTTTCCTCGTGTGCCTCCCAGTGCAACCCTGCCGAGGGTAGTTATAATAGCCTGCGGCGGGGGTGTGGTGCCAGGGAAGGGAGACGGGGTGGGTCAGGCCTACCGACCACAGCGTAAATCAATATCCGATTTAATACAAAAATTCGAACCCCGACAGGATTAGGCATAATAAGAACATTGTTTCATTTATAGGATATGATTATTAAAAATTCTTGTCTAGTACTAGTGATTGGTTAGCATAGTTGGTAATGCACCTGCCATGTAAGCGAGGGGATGTGGGTTCGAATCCCGCACAAATCACGATGATATATTTTTCTAAGAGTTTCTTTAATCGAATTTCAATATTTGAAAAGATGTTCTTAATCATTATCACCCGACAGGATGTTGTCGAATGTCGAACAAGTGGCGAGCGGCCATTTCTGGAGGAGAGAATATGGCGCGTCACTATAAATATACCAACACAAATATATATAATATATAATATAACAGACAAATTCTTAATAACATCAATTCGATGGAGTAGAATCGAACCAGTATATTAAGGGTCTAGATCCCATAATCGAGTTTTTTGATAATTTTCTCGTACCTATTGCAAAAAATCAAAAAAAAATTAATCCAAAAAAAGACACATCTTTTCTTCCAAAACGAAGATTTTTTATTTCTCATAAACGTACTTTTAATATGACAAAAATGTGTTTTTCCGATTGAAGTGTCGGAATTTGGAGTTTCGTTATGTACCTGTTCCAAGAATCTTAAACATTAATGAGTCCTTTTTTCAACTGGAATTAAAAGATTAATTATATACCCTCTCTAGAAAGTTAATTTAAAAATTAAAAAAAAAAAAATCTTTAACAAACTTTGGTTTTGAAAAGTCGTCATTTTATGCAATTTTTCAACATCTTCAAGATTTTATTTTACCCTGAAAATGGACGTTAATTAAATAATAAAAAATAGATAAATATAATTTATAGTTTTTTCAATATTTTATAAAAAAATCAACTTTCGATATAAATTAATTAAATGACACAATTTCGCCAGGTAATGGACTGCCTCTGGTGTCCGATTGGACACCAGAGGCAATTGCTAGAAGCAACTGCCTTAATTTAATTTTACAAAAAAGTTTCATTACCCTGCGTGTATTCGTTTTGTGTTTGTCAAAAACTTCGACGCCTCTATCAATAAAAGCGATTTCATATCTTTGCTGTTGTTTATTTGGCTCGCTGAAGTTCGGTACCGGGCGTACATTTTTTTTTATTTCGCGGAATGGATATTAAAAATTATTGTCGCTTCTGTAGATTGAAGTGATAAACCAATCTATCCCCTCAGAACTCCGCCAGATATCGATCGCGGGTGTAGATGTGGAGCGCTAGACATGTATAATACTATAAATGTACATCACAAACACGAAATGAGTAGGCAAATTTGCGAGTGGCAGTATTGCCCGTATTAATAATTATGACGCGTAAAAATGATTAATTGATTTTCAATATTTTGATATCATCGTAGTAATATGTGCCAAAATATACTGAAAAAAAAAACGTTTCATTTCTTATTACTCCCGCTTTTTTTTTTTATACAATAATTCAACATACAAATTACACATTCAATAAATTTTTTGCTTGATTAAAGTTATTGAATTTATTCGAAATGCTGTGTTTTGGGATATGCTACGTGTTGTGTTGTAGTTCTAATACATGGGCTTTCTTCAGTAATTTATCCAAAGCCTACGAATACATTCAATAATTATTTTAATTTTATGATTGGAGGTAAATTAAAAAAAGGTAGTTATGATGTATTACAATTTTTTTTTTGATAAATTCACTTTTGTTTGTAGTAAATCGATTTTCACGTCACAAAAATCTTCGATAATTTTATGAATAAACCGATTACATTTTAACTTGTATTTTACCATTGGCAGTCCGGAATGGGAGTTTTATATGAGTGATGGCGACTTCGGAACAGTCTTGGCATCGTCTGGACGGCGGACGAGCTTCAAGGACCAGGACTTTGCCGAGAAGCCCACGGACACGAAAAGACCTGCACTGAAGAGGATCGATAGCTGAAGCTTTTTACGCTTTTCAGCTTGCATGCTTTTCAGCGCATCGCAGAGACACTGTCTCCATAGATAGACAGGGATAAATGTCAAAGATGAATAGAAGAGAGGACAGGCAGACTGGGGAACAGCGAAAAGTGCGCTCCCTGGGAAACCACCCTTCGCGAATAAATGAATCGATTTTGTACGTTTTTTTTTCAATATATATTTATTTATTAAAAATTAAATACCAGCTGTCGGTATCCGGAAGTATTATAGTACTACAGCGCTGCCCAGGACCGACAGTATTTAAAAAAAAAAAAAAAAGATGCCGAGACCCTTTGCGGGTTTGATGTGCCCAGTGTTGTCCAGTGCGGGGGTGTGGGTTTAATTTGAAATCGATTGTTCATTACGCTGTACTCTTGGCGGGCCGTGTCGCCATGGCCGCTAATGGCCGCAATGCATTTATTGCGATGCTATCGGAACTGCATTACTGTGCGGCGCGATGCTCCGAGACCGCGGCTGCGTGACGCCCTCGGAAATAAATATATATTGCGGTTTTATGATTGCAGAGTGCCATTTCTTTATTTTTATCAGTGATTAATTATAGTTTGAAATGGAATTGAATGGAGTCGTTCGTTATACAGGGGGATTCCATGCTTAGTAGCAACTTTGTTACTTCATGTTTTTGGTACAAAAATAATATATTCGAAAACTCCCGAAATCAATTAAATTAGTGGTCACTCTTAACATAATAAACATGAACAGCTGACCCGTTTGAAATCACACTGTATATCTACTGACCTCCCCGGTTTCCTCATTCTCGTGCATGGAATTCTGTAAAGGATTGGTAATGGAGTAGTGGACTTAGAATGATTGTGGAGGAATGTGCTCTGGAAGTACCTTGTCGAGGTGAGGGGACTCCTGCTATTGTTTCAGTAGCTTGCTACAGAAGTATTATAAGATCTAAACACCAGAGCTTTGTAAGGAAAAGATTATATAATAATGCTATCGGGCAATTCAATATAAACGAGGGCCCACTACACCATTTTCCCGTTATAAGAACACGAACACAGGCTTAGCATGAGTATATGCTCAGTGAAATGGTCGCCAACCTCCTCTGGGGAGAGGCACTTGACGAAAAAGATATCCACTGAATGATTTAACTATATCGATACCTCTGTCGTATGAGAACAATAACCCCGCTGAGGTTGATACTTGTATACTACAAAAATATTTTTCAAATAAAAAATACAGATGCTCTATATATTGGTCAGTACAGGAAATACATTGACATAACTGTTCGTAACTGTAAATGGTTAAACATTAACATATCCCAATTCCCAATTCCAGAATGAACTTTTCAACTCGGCCATAAATTAGCAAAAACAACGAGCACTGCTGCCTGAACGGAGCTTGTGAATTATTGAAACGATCCGTGAAGTATGCGGCGCGCTCTAAAAGTTCACATATCTCATCCTGTAGACTCTTTATTATGCTAAAAAACATCACTAAAATGTATTATAATTGTTTTCAACAAATTTTTATATTTTTAATCCTGGTAGTAGTAGTGAGCTCGCTCGCTTGAAGACTATACAGCCGCTGGTTCAAATTTACAAAGCACAAAGCTTTTTACAATATTGAATAAAATATTAGGTTCAATGTATCAGAAAACCTTTTTCTTAATAGGTTAATATTAGAAACGTTGCGAACTAAGAAACTTGCTGACTATTTGTTCATATCATACTTAAAAATTTGATCCAAAGAATCAAAACTCCATATCTCGATGTTATATGTTTGGAAATAAAGTGTGGGTTGATAATATTGCAAGTAAAATACAACAAAATAACTCATTGTTTAAATGTCATTTCGAGCTCCCTAAAAATTGTCAACACAGCCAATAATATCGGACTGTGTAGTATGACACTTATTTTTTAATCAAGCTTGTTTCAAGTTTATGTGTTAAAATGTTAACTTCTAAAACACCCAAAAAAATTCTGGTTCAAACTTTGAAATACTACGACTGACTTTTTGTTACAGGCGAATCCCAAACTGATGAAATGAAGCTCATATCTGTTTCAATTTGTTTGAAGACTATTTGTAGTGATATTGCTCTGACGACATTGTTTTCATTGAATAATATTTGTGTTAAAAAAAAAACACGTTAAGCTTCGAAAACACGAACGATTGGTTTAGTTCTGATTCAAGCATGCGATTTGTTTTTTTTTTTCCCCTCGATGGGTTTATGGTATCGATGTATCGCATCTGCTAGAATATTCATTGTGTTTGCCTCAGCCTGCATTAGCTGCAGCGGCCACCATAAATCTCCATCGGCGCCAGATCCCACGTGGATAGTCGCCACGAAGCACTCGCTGGCCGGAAGTGGGTGACGTCACGCGACACGTGGATATTCAATCATTGACACGTGACAGTCCTGCCGGCTCGCGTAAACAACGGAATCAATGATACTCGCTCGTGTGGATAACAAATACTGTCTTTTGTTTCCCACCCCTGATAAACTGCTTTATATCTAATACTTGATGTAAAAATGATTCAAATGGCTAGAAGATCACAATATTTTGGTTATGAGCGTTTTCGTCTTTTAAAAGTTTGACATAGCTCTTGTAAAATATAACGAAAAAAATTATAGTCTCTTTAAACTGTTTGGTTTAATATGTCTTTTTTGTGGATTGAACGTCAATCAAGTGCGTTTTAATTACCTTTACAGGGTTATATTACTTACTAATATGATTAGGCATATTTTTTTCACACATTGAAAATTATTCAAAAAAACTCTCAAAAAAATATCATCGAGATATTTTTGAATCATTTTCATTGAATCATTTCATCATTTTTCAATATGCCTAATCATATTTGTTTGGTTTAACATAACTTTACTCAAAATGCTAATATTGATTTTAATTTATTCGGGCACTATCACCCTGCAATTATTATTTTCGTGTGGTTTTGAAAAGTAGTAAAAAAAATATTAAATAGACAATGCTGATCATAGATGGTGGTAAATGATATCATTAGGGGTGCAAAAAGTCGAAAGTAGAAAAGGGCGGGCCTCGGGCAAGACACGACTTTTGATGAACAAAAAAGATCATGGATAAGCGGGAAGATACGGCGGGGGTGCTTCAAGGCTTTTTGGGTGGACGAGGCTGCTGAGGAGGCTTGAGTTAAATGAAAAAAACATGAACCAGCGAGAGACGTGACGTATTTGCTAGCAATTTTATATTTATAAATCGATCATAAAATTGTAAAATGCTTGGGACATTTGATCTAAAATAATCTAAATAAAAGTACAGGTAAGCAAAGAGGCAATACAGTTAGTATGTCTCCTGAATTTGTCATGTAATAATCAAGGATATGACAGAACGATGCAATGGAGAAGGCGTTTTCATTAAATGACCAATTCTTTGAACCTGAAAGAAATTCACAATTTCAAACAAATTGTAAAACTAAAAAATTCAAAAGAACTTAAAATTCAAAAGTTTTACTCTCCTTAGAGCATGGAAATAAAAATAAATATAATTAAAAATGGCGAATAAGAAAATTTAAATCTCTCTCGCAACGAATATTTTTGGTGATATTGTTAAAATTCAGTAAAAGAGTGAAATTTCAGGGGTTTTGTATTTTTCATAAAATATCCAAACAATGTTTATATTTTCTAAATTGCTCGCATAAGATTATAAATATATGTATTTTAATGATAAAATAATTTAAATAAACGTTTTTGTAATATCAAGAAACAGGTAAAATGATATATTGCTATTGCACTGTAACTAGATATAAAATATTCTGGCGTAGTTTTTTAACTGCTGTTAATTTTGGTAACTAGTATTTAGAGCAGTTGCTAATCAAATACTTCACAATATACATATTTTTTTGATATATTTATGATCTTATAATTAATTTGACGATTTACGTTAGTAAATTATTTTACTAGGTATTCAGTAAGTAACAAGAATACATGTGCTCGAATACAAGTAAAGTAACATTGACATCTAGATGAAAAAAAATCAGGCATTAGCTTCAAAGTGACTGTACATATTTAAAATTAGTTCAAGTCTAAACTGAAACCAGTACACATAAAGCAAAAAGGGGTCTATGTTCCTAAAAAGCATAATACTAAACCAGGTCTCTGTAGAAAACATGTTTCATGAACTAGTAACTGCCAGCGACCCCTGCGTCCAACAAAGGGGACGCGCGAACTTGGCACCGAGAGGGTGTCGACCCTTCAGCCGGAGGTATCACTGAAAAACTACATGGCACACAGCTTATTATATTACAACTGGGAGTGTCCTTTATTTCACTACTTGTATGACATCTATGAGCCTCGTTGAATTTCGTAAATTAAAAAAAAAACTTTATACACGACTGAAATACTCATTTCAAATTTCAAAGTTACGATTTACTTAAAAAAATATACAAAAGCTTCAACATTTTTTTAAAATTATTTACGTGTATTTTAGAGTCCTTAATTAACAGTAAAAATGTTTATCAATTATACAATCAATATCACTACACTATTTTCCCCTTAGAAAACCATGCACACTGGTTCAGCGTGAGTATATGCTCAGTGAAATAGTCGCTAACCTCATCTGAAGAAAATCACTTGATGAAGAATTTATAAATTATTATTTTATTTTAAATTATTATTAGTCTCATGCATTTTCAGAACTAAAACGCTGGACTGTTATCTCAATGATTTCGATTGCTATTAATATTTTTAATTCAACTCAAAAGATGTTATTCGGGTATGAATCAATAGCATATATATTGGAAATGAAAAATATATATACACGCAATAGCATCTTACATTTATAAAAAGTAAATATACCGTTTATTTACATTCCATATAAAGTAATTGGACAATTCTTATGGCACTTCCTACGATTTAAACTACCTCCAGGTGTTATTGGTTGTGATGTCATACGTTGTGCTAGAAACGGAAAAACCGTGTCTAATAACTAGTTACGTCGAATTCAAAGAACTGGAAGGTCGACATTCTTACATTAAAATTTACATTATAATAAATTGACTCGCTGTATGGCGCTTCCTTTCAGGCAGGTGAATTATTGACAAAGTTGAAGGGTCTCGTTACTTCAACTCCGATGTGAATGGTTTCTTATTAATATCACACCTCGTCTAGACTCATTCCATTATAACTCATTATTATTGCTGGTGGTCTTGGAAATCTGAACCCAGAAGAATGTGATAACTAATAAATAAATTCCCTATAGTCAACTGATTAGTTTACATCCTATGGATTTTAAATCTTAACTGTATAATGAACTTTTTACGCATGCATAGCTGACAATAACGTATCTTATTTTATAAAAAAAATCAAGGAAACTCTGTATATAAAAATGATATTTTAGTGTCACGGTCAATGAAACCATAATTTATATATTTTAGAGTAAGATTGAAGATAATGCTTTCAGGTGTGTCAAGCTTATTATTTTCTATTGATTGGGTGTCATGGTACTTCATGGTGTCTATTTTTTTCTGAAAAGGTCAAAGATATAAAAACGAAGCGAAAAATAAATAGATAATTTCATACGTTTTTAAACAGGTAGCGTAAGTAAATAATATATTTTTTAATAGTATTTACCTTAGAATAAAGTTTGTTTATTTTACAAGGCGCCTTAATTCATTCCTACAACCGGAAGTCAGTACTTGAGGGTAGCTTGAACTGCCAGGGTAAGCTCCTGTAATTGAGTGACAACCCCTCGTGAGACATTAAGTCTGTATGAAGGTTTTTTTTCTCAATATTAATTATATTTTAATGCAATTCTTGTGTTTGTAGCTTTTGGTAATATAAACTAAAATAGATAACTCAAAACAAATTTAAAAATAGCTTAACATTGCCATTGTGCTATATAATGTTTAAAAACAAAAATGAAATGTTGTGTGTTTATTTTAAAAAGATAAAAAAGTCGTTATTTTAAATTATAGTAATAAATACTCGCTATCATATCAGTAAAAAATACGACAATTTTAAATACTGTAATAAAACGTAATGAATAGAGTATTGAAGTTAAAATTGTTTTAATTTGATCTGTTATTTTTTAAAGTAAAGTATTTAAACGAGTATTCATAATTTTTTTAATAAAAAATAAAACATGATTCTATCCATTTAAATATGTAACAAAAACTCATTTTAGACTATTATTAACACCTAGTTATTATATGAACTATAAGATAATTTATGTTTTATTTAACTGTAGTGATTATTTCTACTGATATCCCATACAAATAAATATTTTAGTATTAAAATTTTGTTGCAAATCTTATTATGTCTTTAAATAAATAAAATACAATTAAGTAAAGTGGTTCAATTATATTGAAAAAATTAATGGAGTAATTCAAAGTAAATCAATTTTCGTTGCTAACCGGAGACTACAAAAAGCCAAGTACTTCACAAGCGCTGATACATTGCATCGGACCAAACACTTGACAGTTAATCGATATTTTTTCAGCTGAAATCGTTATAAGAGTGCCGGCAACCCTTTACACTGCCAGCGAAGCCTTCCTGAGTAACTACCTTCACGGGGGAGGCTTTCAGGCAAACTACGATTGTCTGTCAGTAGTGACGGACTCCTTGACGATCGAGCATGAAACCTGAGCTCGACGAACCTCTATCGGAATAAATTAATACATCAATTTATTATATTAAATATTCAAGAAATATTATCGATTCCGCGTGTTTTGTTGTTTTCGATGTGACAGTGTGTCTCGGGTTGTTGTTTAAGGGTGAATTTCGATGAATTTACAAATGTTCTGCAGTAAAAATAAGGCCTTCTTTCTGTTTATTTTTCTGCTCATCCTTTCCATCATCACTTCGTTCTATCTCATTTGCATCTGCTCGTGCTTCCACCTCACCATGCCTCTGTGGATGATGCTGTTCCCCAGTGCCAGTGACTACGCCATATGCTCATACGCAAAGCACATCTACCAAATCAAACTATTCTTCATCGTGTTGTTTGAGTCCAGAAACTAAAGACACTCTAAAAAATTTAAGACTGCACTTAAAATAACATTACCCTAAAATTGAATTGCACTAGTGTGCTATCTAGTGAAGTTTGCGTAAGTAAAAAAAATACTTTAAATCGTTATCCATGATATTAAATGCTTTAAAATCTACTGGGAGCATATTTTTTTTGTTATTGGTACTTATACATAATTTTGTTTTTTTCTTTTTAATAGGCAACATATTTAGAATAACACTTTTGTGCTTTGGATTTTTGTAACAAAGTAATAACATTCCATGAGATAACAATCTATATATTGAAAAATATTTTTTTTAGCATTTGTATATAACATGTATATACAACCGAACTTAAACCATAAAAATCTAGTCTTGTTTTTAAATTTAATACAAAATAATTTTTATTGTAAAAAAACTTGTCAGTAAAATTAATTGGTTGCTGATTCCAAGAGGTCGATGACTTGGAAGTTATTTTATAAACAAATTCAAAATAAATCATTTCGCCTACTGCTTCTCAAGAGCTTCATGTATTTAACGACGTGGCTATTCAACTCCAATATCGATTTAAATTACAGTATTATCATTTAGGGCAGGCGTGCATATTCTGGTACGTCAAATGGCTGCCGGTATGGACAATCTATATATTGAAAAATATTTTTTTAAGCATTTGTATATAACATGTATATACAACCGAACTGAAACCATAAAAATCTAGTCTTGTTTTGATATAATACAAAATAATTTTTATTGTAAAAAACTAGACAGTAAAATTAATAGGTTGCTGACTCCAAGAGGAAGTTATTTTATAAACAAATTCAAAATAAATCATTTCGGCTACTGCTTCTCAAGAGCTTCATGTATTTAACGACGTGACTATTCAACTCCAATATCGATTTAAATTACAGTATTATCATTTAGGGCAGGCGTGCATATTCTGGTACGTCAAATGGCTGCCGGTATGGACAGTGCGGCCGACACTCCAGCACGCCACCCCTGCGGCCCCAACACACGGCACGTCCCCCGACACGTCTGTACCGGAGCTCCAGCCAGTCGGGGCCCGTGTCGTGTGATGGCTAGACCACCTCTGCAGAGCGCCAGACCGGTCCAAACAAACTGTCGTAGAGCCGAGCCGCATTTTTCAATTCATTCCGTTCAATATTTATTATAGAAAGTACTAGGTGGTATTCCATTTTTAATATTTTAAATAAAATACGTGAGTGATTTTTCACATGTTATTTTTATTGGTGACCGGTTTCGGCAACTTTCCACATTGGCATTATGTGAAAGGTTGGCGAAAACATCACTCAAGTATTTTATTTAATATATTAATTTCTTTCGGCACAATTGTGGCGTTGTTCGTTTTTCTATGGTGCAACGGCGCACATCATTTTAAAACAATAAAAGCTTTTTTCAAAACTATAACTTCATGAATATGCCTTATATGCTACAGCAATAATCATATTGCGATTTAATCAATTTTTAATTTTAAAAATGCTTATAAGTAAAACCAAAAAAATAAACACACACACACACACACACACATATATATATATATTAAATAATATAGTTGGTATGTACGTTTTACGGTTTTATGCAAGCCGATAGACTAAAGCAGAACCCCCTTAAAATTAAAATATTTGTAAAACACCCTATCTCTTATGTAAATCAATATTGTTTAATATTAATATGATATTTGGTGTTGAATTGGTGAGTTTTACACTTTTGTTCAGAGGTGTGGTGGCGTTATTAAATTTCCTTCGGCCCTATGTTTAGGGTGGTTCTAGAGACAGCCGATGTCAGAGAAAGATAAACAATGGGGGTAACTCCACAAAGCCGATCACACGCCGGTTATTATCTTATACCATGCCAAACGGTTAAAATTAACTTTTTTTCAAAAATAAACTATCGATTCTCTTAACATATAAACAAGACTAACCTAACCCAACTTTTCTTCGTTTCAAAACTATACGAAACGTATTGATTATTTCGTAAAATAAATAAGACGGATGTGTTTTAGTATTGCCACAAGCGGATGTTTGTGAAAATAAACCAATAAATTTCATGCCATTTAGAAAAGTACCGCTTGAGAAAAGGCATTTTATTTACGGTTTAAAAACATATTTTGACTGTAAAGCCTTTTAGGTATATATTTAATTAAAATTCATTCGGTTTAACCCGTTAATTTTTTTCTTAAGTATCTTTGTTAAAGATTTAAAGGATTCGTTCATACGAAATGACAATAATTTAAATTTAATATATTATATGCGCAAAGATTCTTTTTACTTAAACAGTACAACGATTTTTGTTCAATTTTTACTGAAAACAATATAAACCAAAAAATACGATCGTTTTATTGAAATGTAATTATTAAATTTTTTTAAATATATTCTGCAAAAAAAATCTCTTAATTTATCGACCGCAGTGGCTTTTATTTTTACTAAAACCACCTTAAAATTTTTTAAAAAGGATTTATCACGTTAGTATAGTATTTTGCAGTAATGCAATTTTTCACCCTCGGGTTTATATCTCTAATTGGCGTCGCAGCCTTCCAGGACCGGAGAGGCAAAAGGAGTTAATTCTGAAATAAAATTAGTCACTTGCAATCAGCACCCTCCCTTGGTCACTTCATGCAACCCGGAAGGCTGTATTTTATTATAAATATTAGATTAAAATTTAAAACCTAATTTGGAAACTCGTGTCGAGCTTCATTTTCAGAGTAAATATCACCGGGTTCACGTTTATGTCCATTTCCTATATTTGATTTATGAATTTTAACGTGTTTATTCATTTTCAAAAATATATATATATTTGTAAAAGTTTTTATTATTTATTATATATTAACGTCTCTAACATATTTGAATATTCAATTTGTTAATGTCATTTGCACAGATAATCAAAGTTCACTTACTTAGTTTTTTGAAACTTGTGTAATGTGTGTTTTTTTTACACCAAGAAGTAAGTCTTGTAGAAAAACTTGCAGCATTAAAAATGATTACGACAAATAATGACGTAATTCTGAAAAAGAAAATGTCAGCTGGAGAATTTCAAAAGAAAATGATTTGTCACCGTGAACGTTTGAAAACTCAATTAAATATCACGGGCTCGGAACGTTTTCCAAAAGAGAAGGTTACAAATGTGTTTTTCACTGTAAGACAAATACACGGAGTCCTGTATGGTTCAGAAGGAAAATCGTCTCATAAATCACCCCCTGGAACGAAGGGTGAAGGGCCTGGACTGGAGGCACTACTATGCGCGGATGCTGTATATAGAATGTTCATTTCAACTTCTCCTAACCATAGGATCTATATTAAAACTATGGCAGAACTATGAGAGCTATTTTTTTATTAGCTCAGTATATATATTGAAAATCAGTCGAAACACACATGCGTATTAAATATAAGTTTCAATTAAAATAAAATAAATATTTGTATTGATACATTGAGTAAAAAATCAACACAAAAATTATTATAATGGAATTCCACCCAGAACTTTTTGACAAAAATGTTGCTCATTCTGTATTAAAAGTAATACAATTCAATTTATAGTAGTGAGTAAAAATTACTTTACACGTTCAAATCCCTCATTTTAAAATTTCAATAGTTATTATACAAGATTTCTGGGTTTTATATAATAAAACGTGGCGTCATTATAGCATTATCATTTAATAAAATAAATTTATTACATTCTGTTGACAAACCTAACGGACGGTTTAATAAAATGCCTAACTTTGCACACCTTCACTCTCTCTCGTTTTCTGTTATTTACTTTTTCGCCTCAGCAAACAACTCAAGTGTTTATTTTTAACATTTTTACATAAAAAAATTCAGTAAAAATCATTTTCAGCCAATCCGACAAAGTATAAACCTAACCACAGCATTTTGTAATTCAACAGTACGAAAGTCGAACCAGTAAGCTCTTGATCAAGAAAACCCAGCTTTAGCTAACGAATCAGAAACCCAATCAAATATATATATTTTCTTTATTTTATACTCACTGGATTTCACCAATAAAGATTAAATTAAATTAAAATAATTGAATAAAAATACCAATAACGCCGTTACTGATGTGTCGTTTGAGTTGTTAGAAAATATTCATTTTCAAATTATCCCGACAGTGAACTTAATTGGAATAATTCATGCAAATAATGAAATTATTTGTTAAATTGAAAACCAACCCATCGAGGCGCTACTGATATGTTTGGCAATTAAATTGATTATGTATAAATTCTCATAAATGATTATTATTAAATTAGTATGTTGATATTATTTAACTTTTTAGGTATACGCCATAATGCGAGGCAGTTAAAGCTTTTATAAAAAATGTTTTTTTTAAGATATTGGTTAAGACAATTGTTATAGCCAAAAAGAATGAAATGACGAGAAACATCTTTGATGTATTTTCAAAATAAAAAGGAAATACAGACTAATAGGTTTGGTGATTCTAAGCTTAGTTAAATAGACTTTATATATTTTTTTAAAACATCGATCAATTCATGTGCAAATATATATTTGTGTTAATCGAAAAATAAAGACATGTTGTTTATACGATATGTTGAATAATAATTATTGTAAAAACATCAATTTTTTTATAATGATAAAGTGAGCACGTGATTCACGTATTCCTCCATTTTACTTATTAAGGTCAGTCCATATCTACGGACGCAGACTCGCGGGGGAGTCGAAAAGAAACCTAAGCCCGGATTGAGTTCATCTGGCCGCCAGAATAATATGATATCCCACATAATCCCTCCTTTCTTCTAAGCGGAAAAAGATGACCGCGGGCACATCCCGACTGGGGAGCATCTCGCTTGAATACACTCGTGATTGTATACAATTTGTTGGCGTTGTAAACAATCAGCACATTTTTTAAAAAATATGAATGTCTAAATATATAATTTAACGTTTTAATTTGTTTCTTTGTTTATAAGCAGCACGAGCTGCTTGCAAAAGACGGAGAGACATACCTTTTGCTTGAAGTAATAACGTGTCGTGAAATCAATAGATTGTGACAGGTATCTCCTTATAACATGAAAACTAGGTTCCATTTGTCCAATACACATCTTTTTGTACAAAAATAGTTTGTTTATGTTTAAACAAATTATAATAAATATATGAGTATAGCAGAACACTTGTATATACAAAATCCAAGTATCTACATAATTTGTAAAGAGGCCGAGACATTCATTCAATCATTCTTTTTTCTAAACATCATAACTCATTAATAGATAATTTATCCTAAAAAATGTGTTATAATTATTTAATATTTTTAATGTAGTTATAAATCCGTTTAGCATGATGTAATAAACAACTCTTGATACGACGTTTTGGTTAAAATTGATATTTTTTATAGTGTTCAAAGGTTGTGATTAGCAATGTGATCAGAGTTTCTAAAATGGTGTTGCGTTCCATTTGTCCAATACACATCTTTTTGTACAAAAATAATTCGTTTATGTTTAAACAAATTATATTAAATATATGATTACAGTAGAACACTTGTATATACAAAGTACAGGTATCTACATAATTTGTAAAGAGGCCGAGACATTGATTCAATCATTATTTTTTCTAAACATCATAAACTCATTAATAGTTAATTTATCCTAAAAAATGTGTTATAATGATTAAATATTTTTAATTGTTGAGCATGAAGTAATAAGCAACTCTTGATACGACGTTTTGGTTAAAATTGATCTTGAGTGATTTTCCACATGTTCGTTTTTTATTTGTGACCGGTTTCGCCAACACTTTTACGTCGGCATTATAAAACAGAGTTGAAACAGAGACAAAAACGAACATGTAGAAAATCGCTCAAGTATTTTATTAAAAAATATATATATATTTAAATGGAATTCCACCAAGTACTCTCTGTCAAAAATATTAAATTAATTTTTTTATAGTGTTCAGTGATTAGCAATGTGATCAGAGTTTCTAAAATGGTGTTGCGCTGACACAACAATGGGCTGCGGTTCGTCCACGCACTCCAGTGCCATCGGCGAGGAGACGAACGGGACGAAGACGAGAAACGTCAAGGCCGCGGGGGTCAAGCGGGGCACCAGGCCCGGCTCCAAGGTCAGCACCAGCGAGGACGGAGACGACCTCTCCACCGTGGTGCTGCCAGACTCCCCTGCCAAGCCCGTGAAGCCGCGTGAGTCTCCACCTATCCCCTCTTTATTTAAAAAATATATTCAATGATTTAAAATCAATTTGTAAATCGTATTGAATCTGGTTATCTATGGTGAGCTTGCTTAATTTGTAACATTATATTTTATTCTTCTTCATCGGATGCCACTCCTCAGAGGAGGTTGGCAACCATCTCACTAGCAAGCACTCACAAGCTCTCCGCAAGGAAACGTAACAAAGATGTTCTTTGATTCTGTTACGGACGCCGCTGTATACAGGAATACCTGCGGGATTAGCTTTGAATCAACCCAGCTCCTAACGGAGCATGGAGCGATGAGAAGTTATCTCCGCAGGTTCCACTTGACACATGCCCTTGTGATGATATTACTCCACAAACAGTGATCCACCTTGTGGGTTCATGCCCCATCTTCGGTCTTCAGAGACACCAACTGGAGAGCCAATGCCGACAGGAAGGCTTGTGCCTGGATGACCTGAAGTCAGTGACGAGACACCCTCAGTTGATAAAGTCACTGGATAGCTTCTTAAAGCGTGTCATCGGAACCATAAAGAAGATAAACCAGGGGGTGTAGCTTCAGTCACTCCCATATATAGATCAATTCGATCGACTAGTTTGGAAAGTTTCCCCAAATTGTGATGACAAACCTTGTACATAACAAGCAAGAACCAAACCTATATATAAAAATAAAAAAAACCATCTCACTAAGCATATATTTATGCTGAATTAGTATTCATGGTTTTCTATGGGGAAAATAGTAAAGATCGCCCGGGTACTTCTATAATTTTATTAAAAAAATTATATAAAACTGTTTGAGTCATGGCGGAGTTAAAAGTGTACCAATGCAAATTGTTATAAATTAACCAAACATCGTTGTTCGTACATATAAAATTCAAATAATTAGTTGATTGTAAATAATTTTGGCAGAAAATACTTTTGAAGAAGCTCTCTATTTCAATTCATAACCTCCTAGCAATATTAGTTAACCATATTTGCTATAAACTAATATTTACACAGTCAGATTTCTTTCTTAGCACTGCTGTTTTTTTTATTCATATAAATATTTTTTTCAAATATATACAAAAAAGTAATAGTGTACAAATATCACACGTGGATACAATATATGATTGTTGATTATGGTCAGAAGTTACTCTCGGTGATTTTTATAACTATTATAGTATAATTATATGTTGGGAGTGAGAAATGGCCTTTCTTCGTTGTCATATTGTTAAATATTTTATACATGTAGTATATTGACTGTTAGGTTTTTTGCTAGTCACCCTAACATATTCCAAATAAAGGAAGGACCTCCAACCCTTACCCCGAAAAAATTACGGAGTTAACACAATATAGCCTGGAAAAAAACTATATTATATTCTTGTTGAATATAAAAATATATGAACCTAGAAAAAAATAAACTGCCATAACTTAAACTGATAAACTGACGACTGAAAAATATATTAAACAATTTTTTCTGGACGATGAGATCAATTTTACTACACGACTACATTTGCTCACTCGACAGCCTTAAACACAATAAAAAAATCGAATAATTTGTGTGTGTTGCAAATACACCGCGAACAAGTGACAATGAATTAGTTTCTATATGACCATTAGAAAAAGCAACAATAACTTGACAGAGATATTTGTTAGGTGAAACGTACTCTTGTAGACTTCTAGACTATCGAATATAACTTATAGAGTTTATATTATAAAATAAACATGTAGTGTTCAAAAGGATAATAACTGTATGGTTAGATCATGGACACATAATTTATCAAAAATATCCGGATACGAGATTTCGCAAAATCGGCGGAATTGAAGTGTATAAAAAAAAACATGATGATTATTGGAAATATCTATTTGATATAACAACGTATTAAATAAAAGACGAGGTACATCTGCCAGTCTTAAATATCGACTGAAGATGATGTATTCAAAACGATTATTTTGAAATTAAATTAATCGCATTTATTTCAGTAAATTGCTTAAAATGATAACTTTTTATACTAAACTACATAACATAAAACACGAGAAACATTTAAAGTGACAGCGGCATTAATAGGAAGATGGAAATAAAACCATTGAGATATTTATAAAAATGCACTTACATATTAAATTAATGAAGACATCTCGTCCTCACTTCACTTCAAAATCGGAGTAATATTAAAGTATTGCATATTATCTAAAAATATTGTGAAATACTTAAAGATTCACAAAACGCGAACCGACCGCCCGAACAATGAAACTGCACTGATTCGGTTTGGCGACTCGTGAAGTGAATAATGAGTTATTATTGTTGCAAAAATTTGTGTGAAATGTTATATGCAATAAATTAAAAAAAAAAACTACTCTCAGTGATAAAAATAATTTTGTACCATAAATTCATCACTGCTTTTTCATCGATACTAGATATTTTAACAAAGTAAGAAATGAATCATTTCTAGGTGCTACTTACTGTTTAGTGATTATTTTTCTATATTGATGATAAAATCAGGTATTTTTTCAGCCTTGGCATTCGAGATTCCTTTGGAAGGATCTCCGGAGCATCTCGGCACAGAAGGATTGGTGAAACGCCATCCTCCGCGACCTCCCAAGCGGCTCCAGCGCTTGCATCCCTCGGAGGAACCTCTTTCCTTAAAGGACCTTCAAGATAAACTAGAGTCGGCAGAAAAACGGCGGCAGATGGTAACGGAAAAATTCACTCTTTACTATCTTGGCACTCTGTTAAAAGAATCAGCATAATATATAAATATTTAAAGATGCATTACTAGGTACTTTTTAAAAAACAGAAAAGGTTGTTTACGCTGTTTATTGCACTCTACATTAATATTATTTAATCTCAAAATTTGAACTAACAGCAAAACTGCACTTACGAGTCCATCGTGTTCAAATATAAAGTTTGGTTTTATTTACATTTAAATAATAAAGTACTATTAAATTAATTCATGTATACTCGATGCGTTTTTTTTAGATATTCTAGTACAGTTGTTTAATAATAGGAAAAGGCTGTGATGTGATGTATAAGATGTGAATTAAAAAATAAATGATCTTCTGTGTATTTCAGATTCTTCAGAAGAGAATAGCATCTGCCACGAAGGCGAGCAGGCAGGCTACGAAAATGCTAACGGATTTGGGCAATGAATCTGAAGAAAACGTAAGTACCTAAAAATAATACTGTGGTATACTACAAAATTAATTTACAGGAATAATCGTTTACATTATTTGTGTTGATAAGTGAAAAACGAGTAAAGAATTTGATAATGTATTTTTAAAAATTTGTAACACTTGAAAATTACTATTCAAATTCTTGCCTAGTAACAGAGAAAGGTGGTCAAACAAAAACTAAATACTCTCTGTGTCTTGTGTCTTAGTAATTTTATGGTTAAATCGATTGCTTTTAACATAGTGTGGACACAGTTAAACCTGTAAGTGTAATTAATGAGGATATATGAATTTATTGAAAATTCAATTATCTTCAAATTAACTAACATTTAAAGCTAATTTTTTTATTTTGTTTCAGGATCATTCTCCTCAAAAAAGTATGACTGAAATTAAGAATGCAATCAATATTGAAGGACATGGAGTACCTACATGAATGTTTATAGTATATAATTGTAAAATATTATTTTGGTTAGCTATAATAACAATATAGATTGTTTATACTGTGGTGATTTGGATTTATTTCGCATATTTTTTAAAATATTCTAGGACTAATTCAATCCAGAAAATACACAGAGGGTTTTTTTTACAAAAACACTTTTTATTATTTATTATATTATATTATATACAAAACAACATTTTATTCTCGTCATTATTATTAACATGATTTACAAATTTATTTATTATTACCATTTCGTTATAATGCGTCAAACGCTAATACAGAAAATAACCGCAATCGTAAAGAATTGCAATAATTCAGAAATATCACGACAAACCGAAGGGAACATTCGCCTTCAGGCCGCTGCACACTGCCCAATCAAAACGTTGCAAGCAAACAATAAAACGCATAGCCGGTAGTCTCCCAGCAAAACGCACGCAGAAGTTTGCCACAGAATTTTTTGATTGGCTAGTGTGAAAGGAGCGTGAATATAAATACTTTCAAACATAATATAGCATTTTTTTTCCTTTTTTATGCTCTGTTCATTTTAACAGGTAACTGTTTAGTTTTCATGTTTTATTCTAGTGTGCGTAGTTCGTTTACAGACAAGGTGAATGATAAGTGTTAGTGTTTTATACATTTAGCGAGTACGAACATTGGTCAGGTCCTGGAGATGCGGAGATTGAAGCTGTCAGCTGTGATAGAAGGCCACTGGAGGGGCGAATGAGATTATTGACTCTAATGCTTGATATTAATTTATTGTCTCAGAAGAATGAATTGCGAAAATATTTGGACTACGTTAAAAATATCCCTCCCGACACACCAGCAACGAATACAACAAATTCACTGTAACAAGTTAATATTAAAATAACCGAAATTAAATATTTAAACGTCTGCGATGCTTGATGTTTTATTTTAATTCCGGCCAAATTATTACTTTTTACTGTGAAAGGGTTTTAACATACCATAATGCCATGTTAAAACCGTTCAAAACCTAGTCATCGTAAAACTTCAAAAAGTCATTTGAAATATCGTCTTGTCGTTTAAAAACACTATGCAACAAAAACAAAAGGTTAAATAAATGTGTTACTTTTTGTAATCGAAAATGTATGATACAAAATTTGAACTATTACCATTTTCACTATCAAAAAGATCATTTGTTTTTTACTGTATTTTCAGAGATTCAGACATTAACAGAGTTAAAATTTTTGCCAATGGTTTTATATTCCAATTGCTATATTTTTTTAATATATACCGAAAGGAATTGTCAAAAAAGTTCGCGGTTTAATGAATATGTTTCTTAGTGTAATGTCGCGTTACGTTCCTATACACTTGTGTATTTTGTTGAAATCTTTTAAGAAAACTCTTACTTGAGTATATTTCAAGCTTCAAAGTATTTTTTCCTTTATTTGTTATAAAGATTTAAATGTAAAAATGACTGTTGTATTCTTGTAATTTTACAGTGACGTCATGTATTTGTGCACAGTGAATAGTTGTTATTAATTCATAATATGTTTTTGATTTACATGAAATATTTATTTTATTCTTACATTGGAAAGCCAAACTCTGTTGTATTCAATATGAAAATATCTTTTTGATTTTTAATTTTTGAGATGTGTGGGAAGATATTTTATACATTTGTGAAGGATTGTCATAATTTTTAAGCTTCCATTGACCAATTTATATGTAAACTATAACAAATCGCACAATAAAGATATTGAAAGCTTTTAACAATTTACTTATACATCGTTGCTTTCTTTTTTGGGCACATTTACATTCATTAACCAAAAAATCCACCTTACAGTTTTCAGGGTATCAATGAATTTCAGATTCAAAAGGGATTTTTTTTATATTACTTAGAGAGACATTCGTGACATCATAGTTAATATAGATTAAAATTCCAATGCTAAATAAATTTCAGATGTTTGTTTACTCCGTACAAAGCACTTCTCTCATAATATGCATATTTTCAATTGAAAAACTGAGTGCATTGATATGCTTGTTCCTGTAAGGTGGTCGCTCACATCTTGTCAAATTTTAAACTCATAACACAAAAAAATCACTCAGAGAAACAAAGCAAACAGGATATTTAAAAAAATAATGACTTAAAGTTAACAAAAGGTTATAAATTCAATATTTTTTATTCTACGGAGACATCAATTCCACATTTATAAATCTTCCACTAGCTATACCTATTGGGTTACAAAAGTTATCTTCTCTAATGATTTCACATTTTTGACATAGATTGATAATTTTTATCTTTTGGGATAAAATTGCGATTCGATGACAAATAAATAATCTATACAAATTTATTTACAGATGTGATAAGTGTATCGACAAAAAAGCAATATCGGGTGTTTTTTTGTTTAGACGTGTTTTTTTTAAACTCATGGTATTAACAGCAAAGCAGATACAGACTTTTTCGGAATTATTTGTTTATAATCTTTTCAAAATTTAAAATTCTGTTTGATATCGTTCATTAAAAAGTGACTCTAAAACATGTAACATCACATCTTTATATTTATGTTACATGATATTTTAAAGCCAATACAAATCAATATAATCACATAATTTGGTTGTAGTCACCCAGAATCATTCTACACTTTTCAGATAATACAATGAGTTCCAAGTGAAAGTGTATACATATACAGCAGAAACCAAAATCACGTTGAAATACATCAGAATAATATTTTATGTATGTAGTTGAGATATAGGAATATGTTTGATTTCAGTATTGATGGTTAACAGCTAAAAATTTAAGTGGGTATGATATTGAAATTATAAAACCTGAAATCAATTTCAACCACCAATCGGATGTCAACTCTGAAATAAAAATCATCATATTCGTGCGTATATTTATATACTTAAAAAAACTATAATATTTACTACATTTTAAATATAGTATTTCATTTAAAACCAAAACATTGTTTTCTGAGAATAACGTATCCATTGCAGAATGCAGAATCATTCGCAGATCCAAAATTTGCTCCTACAGATACGAATGTTAATGTTTCACAGGTAGTCTTTATCTTTTAATATTTTTAAATAAAAATGTATTAATAAACATATGATTATTTAATTAAATATTTTGTTTATTGAATCAAATGAGTTTCGAATACTTTATCATTAACAAAGCACAGCAAAACGCATTTTTTCGATTACGTTTACCGACTGATATTTATCTTTCAGTGTTCACGAGCTGGTAATATGTTTAAATTTTTAAATGAATTTATAAAATAATATTTTACATCCGAATAGGTTAAAATGAATTGATGAATCAAATGATACATGATGTAAGATGAGGTTTATTCTGTGTGAGTGCTTGATAAAGCTGTTCCGTCGTATCTCGAGTCTTCTGTTACAAATACTTAATAATTACAAATACTATTTTGAGTATTATAAGGACTTACAATTTATATACCCGTATTACAATATTTTAGTACATTTATAATAGAAATAAGAAAACTACAGATAGATGAATACGATTTTACAAATTTCACATGCATAAGCTCAAATTCAATAAATAAAATAATACTTATTAAAATAATCCAGGCAAGAATAGTGACAAAATCTTAGTAAATAGCATCGCATCAAATGAAAATAATTATTTTAAGCATATCTGCCGGTAAATATTAAAATTTTGAGTTATGTAATAAGATGACATAAAACAACGTTTTTCACAAACAATGTTTAAAATATTACAAATAATTTCATGTATGATGTTAAAAACGTATTTTTCAAATTTTTAAGTTTTTTTTTTTGTAAATATGTCGATATCTTTACTAGCAAAAAAAAAGAAACAATTATACAATAAATTAGTATTTTTTTTTATGCAATATGTTTTTGAGTAATCGATTCACACATGAAAAGGCGAGATTTTTCACGAAAAATATGGGATTCGTACCCACTCATCTGAGACTAATGAGTCTCAGGGGAATGATCGGCAATGGCCGATCGATTACTTGAAAATATTTAATACACAATAAACCTGTACTGAAATATTTTAAGATAATCATTGGTAAGATGCTGTGAGACATCTGCCACTATTACTGCCTGGGTGCATTGGGTACAATTTTAAAAACGCAAAAATAAACTCTTGTCTACTTTTTTTTAAATATTCTATAAAACAACATTTATATTTTCAAAACTAAATCGGTCACCTTGAAGTTTACACAAATTTAACAAACAATTATTAAACGTATTGTTTTGCAGGTGTATTCAATTTGTTTGTATTTATTCGGATTATTAGCAAGTAACATGTAGAAAATGAAGAAGTGTTGTGACTGTTGTTAAATGATATTGTTATACTTAACATTTTAGTTTCATGTTAAATTATTTAAAATAATTTATAAAGGTGCATCCATATGGTAACCTTATCCGATCAGTCATTATCTAACTCCGAAATTTATTCTTACTATATAAAAATTAAACTAAAATCATAAATGACAAGTTTTCCAACCGACACTGTCCTGTCTTAAAAACTGATATAAATTAATATTATTTTTTCTACTGATCAATATTTTATTTATTATTATTGATTCAGTATAAAATCTTCAATGCATTTGTTTTTTGTAATAAAAATAATGCACAGTTAAATGTGGTTTTATTTATTTAAATAAAATATAATTTACTATTCAAAATACTAGCAATAAAAAACCACGAATAAATCCAAGCCTCCAAAAGGAAATACGCTTTTGAAAATTTAAAATTTTTACGGTAAATAATAAGGTAAATACGTTTTTTTCAATTAATTTTAAATTCGATGGAGATCTTTGGTCAGGGATAAAAAATATTAACACGATAATTAAATATTAGACTGTGTTTTAACCGGACTAATCAGGAATCTGGGTACATTAAGTTTACATAACTTAAATAATATACTTAACGTCTCCTAAAGTTCCGGTTAAGACACAACTTAACGAGCAACACAAGAATCATGAAATTTGATATTTTCAGATAGAGCTAAACGAACTGTCTCTCATACAGATAGATACTCTCTATATAAACTAAAATAAATAAAATATACTTTGTTATTAAACAATATTAAATTAGAATATTTTATATCCTTAAATTTTAAAACAAGTTTGGAGACCATTCGTTTAACCCCTCTTATCAAATTATTATTTTTAATTTAGTTTACCTTAGTCTAGTATGAACACTTACTAAAAAGACAGAATGAGTTAAATGAAATGTACTGAGTACTGGATTTCTTACTTAGCATTAATGTACATGTATTATAGATGTAAAAGTACTTTAGTAATTTTGGTATCATTATGTATACATATTATACATATCGGAGATAAGAAAAATCATTTGATATTTGTATGAAATCAGTTCAATCCTTATTTGATGATTTATGTTGGGTTTTATATTCATGATGGTTGGTTTTATTTTCATTGAAAACATACGCTTATAAACTCCGTTAAAGATTTTGTATAAGGCTTAGAAAAGCTTCAACATCTTCAATTAAGTGTTTAAATAAAACATACAAATTCTTCTATGGCAACAACATTGTGCTTGTTTAAAAGAAAAAATAATATTTTACTAAAATATGTAGGAATTAAAAATTATGATAACCTTTAATATATTGAAAGGCTTCATTGATAAGTAATTCCATTCATTTTTAATAATTATGCTATAGTAGCATAAAATTTCATACTTTGATTTTTGAACTTCAAATACGATTTACATCAGACTAAATGAGAAGTTTGAAAAAACACAAAGCATTACTTGTGCTTTCAAATGTTACAAATATTGTAAGCTTTTGGTGAGCTTGTTAGTTGTTGCTAAGAAGAATATGTAATAATAAAATAAATATTACAATGTCCTTTTAGATAACAGCTTTTTTATATTTGGCATTATATGTTTATCGAGTTTAGATAAATGAATACACATAACTACACACAGAGCATGCATCTACTTATAGAAGGATTCAAATAAGTGCGTTGGTCGTTAATCGATCGTATTAAATTTCCAAAGAAACTTATCAACACTTGGTCAAGTAATGAATGATGGAAATAAGTATGCAATTTTAAACATTGACTATGACTTTTCAATAAAAGCCTCGTTTGAACAATCGCACCGAAAAAAATTGCTACTATATAATAGTATCGAAGTCAGATGCATAATATTACGGTTGTTATTTTATATATAAGCAGTGCAAAGTGTTATTAATATAATATCCCAAGCCTGCTCTTGCCTTAAATTAAATACATATCATAATTAAATACTTTTTTATGTCTTTTTAGAACAAAAAAAGGAGGTATTGATATTTTATTTTTGTGTATTTATAATCTTGCTGAAAGGTTTCTGCTTTTTATTAGCAAACTATCAATGAGCTCGAAGAAATTTTTATTTTATCGCATTCTACTATTCAGACGCAACATATAATTAAAAGCAATTTGCGAGTGGAGAAAGCGATGTTTATTTTGAAAATTATCAAAGTCAATCTAATAGCACGTTTTTACTCGAGCAGAACCCACGTGAGGCTGCTCGAAGGCGTGGGCGAGCTCGCCCCGACTGAAGGGAAGGGGGTGGGTCTAAGGGGTGTGTGCGTGCCAGCTGCACAACCCTCGCCCACACTCGCAAAATGTCTCAAACAGCGAAACCTTGCTTATTTTTCTATAAACCATAGATTCACCTGTCTAAATCGCCATGCATTTCCATCACTCGCTACTTCGTTTGACGTCAAGTAATCGGTCTTGAAATTCAGTACGTCGAAACACAAGGATTCAAAATAAATAATCACATGAAAGACATCAGGTGTTATGCAATTTTTCACGCTATGAATGGGAAAATGTAACGAATTATAATATAAACAGTCGAGGGCGATTAAATATAACGACGTATCATGTTGTTCTTCTAACACGAGAATACCGGATCGCGATGCCAGAGTACTTCCACAACATATTATATTATATATTATATGAGACCTCAGGGGTCTGAGGAGATTTTATATGTATAAGTATGTAAAACACTCTAAATTACACATCAATATCGAAAATACATAAGAAGTTTGTATATTAAATATATAAAACGACACCCATATTTGAAATCTATCCTAATTTATAAAATATTTTACCTACATTGTTTATAAATAAAGGTACAAATCTAATGTTTTTTTTAGGTTTTTTTGTTTTGAATATCTAAAGGTTTTTATTTAAATTTCTATCCTGCTTCATGGATGTACCAGCTTGTTGCGGATTGGCTAGAATTTTTTTATTATATGTATAAATAAGCAAGTTTTTTTTTTACTGCTTCGGTTGATTACGTCGTGTTTGGAATTTCAAATATCGGATAACGGAGACTGTTACTATTAAAAATGTTATATTAGAAGACTAACAGCCATAATTACAAAATGAAATAGAGATGTTTTTTTGAGCGAGGGATCACATTAAAAATAATGAAAAATATACGTTATAAAATTTATACGATACTATCAAAATTTAAAAAAGGCAAAATATTTTCATAGAAAAATTACCGTTTGTTTGAAAAAATTTAATGTAAAAAAGTAGTTTTTAATCATAATCTTTGGAAAGACAGAGCTCGCCGTCTCGGGGGAGACGATGCGAGAGGGACTAAACGAATTTTCTACAAAATTGAAGCAAAAAAATACTTCAAAGAGACTTCTCCTCGGGCGAGGAGCGCGCTGCAGTCGCGAAACGAAAATGAACCTTTCAGTCTGATATCGTCATCGAAGCCGAGCGACCGACTCGATCCGTGATATAAATCTGCAACTCGACACGGCGGCGACTTCCGCGCGGAGTGCCGAGAGGGAGTGACGCCCGACCCCGGCGGGGTCCTTCAATTGTAGACCCCGCGAGTCATGGCTTCCCTGTTGCGGTTGTGCCACTTGCAGGTCAGGATCCGGACGTACGTCCTCCGGAAGGAGGCGTTGCAGAGAGCGTAGCACATGGGGTTGATGGTGGAGTTTATGTAGCACAGCGCGTAGACGAAGACCCACAGCTGCTCGGGGATGCAACCCCCGCACGCCGTCTTCAGCAACACCAGGATGTTGTACGGAGTCCACGTTATGATGAACGAGAGCAAGATCGCCGAGAGCGTTTTGGCCGCTTTGGTTTCCTGCTTCTTTTCTTGCGATTTCTTCTTCTTCTTGACCTGCTGCTTGGTGTGCGACGCCAGAAGGGTGGTCTTCCCCGCGAGCTGCTTGGGGATGATCTTGGCGTTGAGCGGGATGCGAATGTCGGGGATGTGCGAGGCCCTCCGGTTGAGGTTGTTGTGGCCGGCGGGGTTGAGGGAGAGGTGGAACTCGCTGTCGCCGCGGTGGGGCGGGACGGGCGTGCGCGCGGGGCGGGGCGCGTCGTCGTGGATCATCTTGATGCTGGGGGCGCGCTCGTGGTCGGGCGCCGCGCCCTGCTCCGGGGGCAGCCTGATGAGGATCGTGTACACGGAGTCCGTGGATAGGGAGCGCGCGGCCGGCAGCGAGCGGCAGTCGCGGGGGGCGCCTGCGGGGGGGGCGCGCCCTCCCCCACCCCCTCCCCCGCCCCCGCCTCCGCCCCCGCCCTCCCCCTCGCCGCCCCCCGCCGCGCCCCCGCGCCCCGCGTACGGGTCGCGGATCACGTTCAATGAGGTGCATCTGCAACACCCAAAACACACATTATCAAATCTAATTACTGTGAATACAAATTTCTTGCAAATAGTTTAAACCTCCTCAGACCTGACTTTTTATTTTTGGTTGAAAAATTTTTATTTTATTTTTATCTGCTAAAACATAGAAAAGGTATAACAAAAAATATTTTGTTTTTTTATTTTTATATGGATTTTTTTTAATTCGATGTCGTCATGGTATAATACACTACAGTTTACAATGAAATTTTGATTCAAACCAACAAAAACAGTCTTCCTTATAATATCATGCAACGATAATTTATTGCAATAAAACGCGCCCGACCTGTGACATCTTGCAAGAATGACATATAATACAAATATTACCCGATAGATGAAGACATTTGCAAAACAAAACGAATAAATATAATGCGCATAACGATGTACAAAAGTTCCTAATGTAAATAAGTCGAAATAAGTCCTTTATCTGAAGGTCTGAAGTTGATGTACATTACAATGTGCACAGGGTCTGAGGAGATTAAGGGAGATTTTTTTGATCATTTTCTGGTCCGTTTTGCAAAAAATTGACTGCACTAATCAAAAATATTTAAATGCAAAAAGTTTGATACATCCCTTCTTCCGAACACAGTATATTTTTATTTCTTATAAATTTACTATTAATATGATAAAATTGTGTTTTTCCGATTGAAGTGTCGGAATTTGGAGTTTCGTTGTGCACCTGTTCCGAGAATCTTAAACATTTAGGAGTCCTTTTTTCAACTGGAATTAAAAGATTTATTATATACCCTCGCTAGAAAATTAATTTAAAAATTAAAAAAAAAAAATCTTTAACAAACTTTGGTTTTGAAAAGTCGTCATTTTATCCAATTTTTCAACATTTTCAAGATTTTATTTTACCCTGAAAATGGACGTAAATTAAATAATAAAAAATTGGTAAACATAATGTATAGTTTTTTCAATACTCTGTAAAAAAAAACAACTTTCGACATAGAAAAATAAAGTGACAGTTAAATTAATTAAATGACACGATTTCGTCAGGTAATGGACTGCCTCTAGTGAATTATCTTACCTTGATACGGAGCTCTGCAGGGGAGTTTCTATAGAGACTGGAGTGGCATATCCCATGTCAGAGGGATCCTCCCCGTCGTCTTCGTACTCCTCGCGCCCTGAGTGCCACCAGGCCACGCACCAGGCTCTGATGCCGGCCCAACCGGCAAGCTTCTGAAACAAAATATAAATATAATTAAGCATATATATTCTAAGTGACATCTGTGTTTTATTTATTTATTAATAACAATACTATTATTGACATTTTAATTTTAGTGACATCTGTCAGTGAGTAGAAGCATTTTTAAATTTTTTTTAAATATCATTTGTGGTTTGAGTATGTGCTAAACACTATATCCAGTTTCGATCGTTTCTACTTGAGTAGATTCGTTATCTTAAATAATTTTCCTGGAGGTGTAATCTGTTATAATTAGACATAAAAATTTAATGAATATCATTTACTCTAATTGCGTATAAACAAAGCTCATTACTCTCGAGAGCTTTCATAAAAATAATAATGAGTAATGAAGTTTTTATTTTACTGAACGAAAAAGCTTTTTCTTCAGTGTTGGTAATAAAGTCAAAAGATATATTTATATTTTTATACAATACAATTGTAGTATTTTTTTATTTCATGGCTATAATTTTTTAAAAAGCGTTTCAAACATTTTAGTGCATCTAAAATAAGTCTCTGAAATGAATTTGCTGCTGGCATAATATCTATATAAGAATAACCGGGACATATGTCTTATGAATATTAAAACATATCTTATAACATTACTGTATATATACAGATATCAGACTGTACGTATTTCTTTTTTTTATCAAACCTGATATCAATATCAATTCAAAATGAATTAAAAATAAGCTGAGAATGAAAATAAAAATTAGAAAATTTTAATTTTTTTTAAATAAAAATTTAGCCTTTTTACTTGCAAGAAGACAAAGGTATATTTTTTGAAGAAATTTACTTAAAATATTTTACACATGGACACATCTATGAGATCGATTTTCATTCCATTTATTTCATATTACTTCTCAAAAAAGTGGATTTCAAAGCAAGCGCTCACTAGCTGATCCATTTCATCCCCAACCGTTCTCTTCGATCACTGCAAAGCCTTATTTCTCTCTTGTGAAATGATTTTATTTCACTTGCGAATAAACAAATATATCCGAGAGCACAATAAAAGAGCGCACAAGCCTTTCCGGAAGGCTTCGATGCGACCCCATCCCTCTTGCACCGGAAGGATTACCCTTCCAGGAATTCCTATCTTTCAGAACGCACCCTGGGAAATAAGCCTAAGGACTACGGATTACAATAAAGAATGAAATTATCTTATGGCTAGAAACATTACAAATCTATTTTTTTTACCAGTTAAATACAAAGTAAAAATAAATTATAAAGCTTCTGACTATTTAAATATAGTTTTTGTAAAAGCTTTTTGTCTATTTTTAAACCTAAAAATCTGCATACTATTTTATTATAAATAAAATTAATACTTATTATTGTTTGTATACACATTAATAAATAAATTTATAACTGGTTAAATTTAATATATACATACATTACAACTATCAGAAATTACAAAAGCCTTATTTTTATAAGACAATGATATACAACTTTATATTTTTAATATAATTTGAAATAAAATTATTTCGTTTTTATTGATGGGCAAATTTCGTGAATGGATATGAAATCTGTGAATCAAAAAATGAAATCTAAAATTCAATAATATTTTGTATTAAAATGTGATTCTAGGCTTTAAAATAAAATTCATATGACTTTTTTAATATAAAACCTTGGTTTATATATGAGTCTAATAAATAAGATGAATTATATTCAATATTTGTGACAAATAGTACTTGGTGGAAATTACGTTTAAATATTTTAAATAAATGCTTTTGTTATGATATAATTTTTTTATTTAAAATATCACAATGAAATGAATTGATTTGCCATGCATAAATTAATTGTTAAATAACTAATATATAGACAATTTTTATTTTTTAAATAAATGAAGCTTTCATTATTTATGGAGTAATTCAACACAATATAAATATATTATTGATATTTGTGAGGATCGTCTCACAGTAAGTACGATTTTGCCCGTACAGGTTTTATTTATTTTTCTGATTTGAAAAAAATGTACTTAATCATATCAAAATATAAATAGTTTTCCATGGGTAGTGCTGCTCTAAAATGGATTGGGTTATTGGAATAGCTCCTGTGTGCAGACAACCGGCAGCACTCGCGTGTCAAACCCAAGTGGGTTTTCGATAAGGCTCCGAGATATCCGTAAGACAGCAAAGTGCACTCACTTTGTATACATACCTCGTGGATTCCCCCACTGGGAAATATAACACCTCAAAAGAAATATAATACAGTGCCTCAAACGCTCCTCAGTCATAAAAATAGCTGACGATCCTGGTATTCTTTTACCTTAAAAAAGTATGCCTATCGCATAATATATTTACACGCTAATGGTAAGCACTTTCATTGCAGTTTTTAGTAGTTAGTTAAAAAATATTTTGTATACTTGTATGAAAAAAAAAAATGCATGCCTAATACATATTAAAAAAAAACCTTATTTGGTATATAAATTATAAATTAAAACTAGGCTTTATAAATTAAAACTAGCAGCGTGCAGTGGGCTAGATAAATTCAATGTAAAATATACTTGATTGCAAAATTACAACTGAGATGGTTTATAAAGAATTCAAATAGACTATATTTATTTTAAAACAAAAATAAATAGTCAGTAATATTTTATTTAACGTGGTGTATTATTTTTTTTAATTCTGAGTAAAAAAAATTAAAACATACGAGACGTGTAACATTTTGAAAAAATACAATCAATACTGACTGGTCTGGTAATGTATCTGATTTATGAATATTTACTTGTCACTACAGAAAAAAATTCATTTGCAGTAATTTAGGGTGTTTATTTATTTGTGATTATATCAAACAAGACTGCTATTTTTAATTATTTTTCCAATGCCTCTTCCCATAGGAGGATGGTGACCATTTTATCGATAATATTCTTATGTCTATTTTTTGATTAACCTCAATCAGATGCGTACTTATTACCCATTACGGGTTTATTATATTATTACTAATATGATTAGGCACATTAGTTCATACATAGAAGATGATTTAAAGAAACTCTCAGAAAAATATCATCATCCCACACAAATCACGATAATATTTTTCTGAGTTTCTTTAAATCATCTTCTATGTATGAACTAATGTGCTTATCATATTAGTAATGATAATATTCTTATTAGTCTCACTCATCCGGGTGTACTTCCTACTGCCAGCAACTAGCGTAAATCCCCTTTTTTCTTCGATTTTTCCTTGGAAAATAAGATGTAAGATGCTATACTAACTGTTACGAAAAATGAGGCCAAAATAGAAGACCTTCCGCTTCTTTACGCATTTGCAAGACTCTTTCACTTGTGACGGGTCAACCCTTGGTATTTCAAGGATTCTCTTATATAGCCACATTTTAAACGCATCAAATTTTCGCAAAATAACAATGGAAAATACTGTCAAACGAAAATGCAATTATGTAACATAAAACTACTTTGTCTCCCGAGCGTATCGTGATGATGCTTCAGCACTTCACATCATATATTCGTATCCTTCGGATCGCTACGCGATGTGGAAATATGCACCTGTGTGTCTGAGTTGAGGCAGAGTCGTAAATCTGCAGTAAAACATCGCATAAAATATTGGAAGTGGCCAAGTTTTACGAGCCTGGAGTGAGGCTTGAGGATGTACGAGCGTCTAGAAAGAAAAATAATCCAAAATGAAAATCTATTAAAGATTCAGCTTTTGAATATTCATTTTGAAACATTTTTTGTTGGTTTTAAATCATACCATGCGAAGATGGCTCTGCATTATTTATTTCTTTCTTTAAATATTCAGTATTTTTGAGAGTACTTGGTGGAATATAATATAATACTTGAGTGATTTTTCCACATGATAATTTTTATTGGTTATTGGTAAAGGGTGGCGAAACCGATCACCGATCACCGAACACTCAAGTATTTTTTATATTCAAAATATTTCTTTCTCTAAGTAAAAAAAAATAATAATTTGAAACATAAAGTTGGCTCTTTTATGAAATACAACAATAAAATAAAAATTTAATTAATTGTTCATTAAATTCAAATTAAGGAAAATTTAATGCAATATTTTATTTTATTAAAAATTTTGATTTTAAAAGAAGATATTATTTTTTAAAATACTATTCAAAGTCAAAATTAATCATAAGCCGATTACGGGCTTTGAAGCAATTCTGGGCTAACTTTTTAATACTGAGGGTTAAAAATTAAATTAATTTTTTTTTAAACAAATCACAAAAAAATATTGCCAGAAATCTAAGAGTTTTCTGTTATTAGATTTAAGCTTAAAATACAAATTGAATACAGATAAATTAACTACACAGTTTAAATAAATTCAACTATTTGCTTATGATATTTGTTACTAAGCTCAGTATATATTTTAAGACAAGGAAGTATCCGAGTACTTTCAAAGTTCGGTCTGCATCAAAGGATACTTTAGGGCGATAACAAAGGTGTCCGTCCTTTGACAAGTCAAAAACATTCCTATGTGGTCAGGTTAGGTTGGCTGCCTAATTTATTATTTTAGCGGAGGAACGTGAAAAAGTAACTCTTCTTTGTTGTCGAAATAATGGTTATAATAACCCAACCACAAGCCTACTTTGTACTTGGAATTTACGAAACCCTGTATAAATATCGCCGAACAAATTAATGATAAAACATTTAATTTAATGTTAACCCAATGCTAAATTACAACACTACCCAACTTCGCCGTCATTTGCATATTTTTTTTTTTTAAATTTGAAATTGCTTTAACTTTTTTGGAGGAACATTCCCGATTCTGGGTCTTGAAACAATCCTCTACTGATTTTTTCAGGATAGTAATTAAATAACATTTTTCAAAGTAATTCATACAAAGATATCGCCTATGATGAAAAGCGTTAATATAATTTAAAATATAATGATCTATGAGTGTGTGTGTATAAAATATGCACAGTAAATATATACACTATTAGCTATTATTCAATATACTGCGTATTGAATTTATGATGAGCATACATTTGAATAAATTATTTTGAACGTTATCAATTGGATAATCAAATAATATGAATATCGGTGCATTTGAAATTCAAACCGGAATTATCAAGTAGGCATCGTTCTGTTAAAGTTTTTTTAGTAAATGGGGTAGTTTTCTAGCCAATGGCCTGATTTCTCGCAAAAGCTCACGGCCGGACAAGTGCCTGGGGCTCGTGGCTTTCACTTGGAGCTCAAAGCGACCGGTGGTCATAGCCAGAGACGGATAGACGATCATAAGTACCTATAGGGCCTAAAGAACTGAGGATCTAAAACACTGAAAGAGCTTCAGACTAAAAAAGTGAATGTAGGAGAGTTTTTATAAATACTAAGTAAGCAAATGTAAAGCGTGAAAATGTGAATAGAGAGCACGTTCAAAATTAAATGGTTAACAAAAAAATAAGCATGAATACTGTAAATGTACCCTCCATCATACTAATAATACTTAAGGTAGGTTTATCTTTATATAATACGTCGTATTAATATAATTAATAAATATACTCGTCTATAAAATCACTTGCACAGGCGTAGCGAATAAAGGCGATAATTTGATTCTCTCCATTTCAAATGCAATTTGTCTCAACTGTAACTGAAATTATTCCCTGCAGTTATTATAATGAAGAGAAGAAAATTATAATGGCGTTTAATTGTATTTGATGCATTTTTATTATTTATTTCACAGGCAGTAATACAATTAACAACGCGATAACGGACCCACTCTTTTCAGACGCTCCAATTTATATTTGCACTTTTCTATTTCTGGAGATAATTTCAACGAGATTCTTTATGCCCGAAAATTAATTAACAGAAGCCTGTCAAAATGATTTTTAATTAAAATTTATGTTTGCAGAACTTATTCCCGTCTTATGTACACAAATATTTATATCTGCGCCATTCGACCAAAGCTCCTTTTGTGAAATGTTCATTTCGATTACAATTTCTATTTTGAAATAAGGGGAATTTATTACACAACAAAGTGAAATCAATTTGCAAAAGTGATTTTTGCCTCAGAACAGTAAATATTTATTGATATTTAAAATAATTTTTCTTATTATTCACGGAGATGATTATATAAATTTATTATTATTTCCATCTTTGTGTGTCGAAATAACTCTAATAAAATTGTTCAAATGTTTAACAGTGTCAAAATAAGTTTGAATAATTATATAACATTATTATTCTATTGGAACTCGACATTAAAACAAAATAAGCAACGTATTATTCTTCTTCACATTGCCAGTGCTTTTATTTAAAGTGGTATTTTGTTAAATTGCTGTCCAGCAATAGCCTTTTTTTTTTTTGAATCGGTTGCAAATAATTTCAAAATAAATATGAATAATTATATTGCATTAATATTTTTTTGGTACTCGACACTAAAACAATATTAGCAACGTATTATTCTTCTTTACTTTGCCAGTCCTTTTATTTTAAGTAACCCACTTGACCTCTAAGCCATGGTACATTTAGTGGTATTTAGTTAGATTGCTGTCCAGCACTTGCCAGGTTGGCTGCAGAGCTCTGGCATTTATGTAGATTTGAATGGGTACTTGAACTATGTCAGCGTGTTCTGTTCTTGTGAACAAGTCTTGTAAGTCAAACTTCAAAGGGCTCTGAGGCTGTGAGACTATTAGCTCCGCTGGCCCGTTAAAGGCTCGCAGACTGCCCCCCCGAGCAGCCTCCCGAGAGCCTCTCTGTAACCTTACAGCGTTTCGAAAACAACTAACATGCTGGACTTCAGACTTCAGAATAAAATTTTGATAGACATTAGACGTTGTTATGACGCTCAATGATATCATTTCCAATGATGAACTTTGGAGACATCAGATACTTCCTTTGAGTTTTTAAATTCGCACTATTTTTTAAGTTCCTATTTGTCGGTAAAAAAAAACTAAGTATAAAAATAATTTACCTGGCAATATTTTACATTTTGGAAATAAATACAATATTTGCCATGGTCTGCTGTAAAATACTTTCAGTGCTTATTTATGTTGTATAAAACCTATATTGCTTAAAAAAATATATTATTGTATTCAAATATTCAAGGTTTTATTCGGTGTTTTTTTTTTACATAAAAATCCAAAAAGATATATAAAAAGTGTTGCGGTTGGCATTTTAGCTCAGTGGTTATAATAATTTATTATTGACCTATTAGTTCCACGCTCTGACAGGTTATTGAGGTAAATGGGCTGACGTCTATTATAGTGCGGTCACATAATTTATAGTGACATTAATTAAATGGTAAATAAAAAGGCAAATCTATGGTTTTTATTTAATATTGACCCCTTTTCAAACTTTGGCACGACTTTTACATATTATACGTACAATGTATTTTTTACTTCTCGTTTTTTATATGCATATGTGACAGGTGCTTACTTACCAGCGGAGGTCAATTCGACCCCTCGACGTAATATGGTATTTATTCTTATAAACCTGGACAATTTTATATTATAATTACTAATTTGGAGAAAGGAAGAGTCAAGCAGCAAAAATAAATATTATGGACGAAAAGTTTCAGTCAAGATGGTCAAGAACTGAGTTCAATTTGGGTTCAAGAGTGAAGCATTTAGAGTGTTTTGAAGAAAGACCTTCGCTGGTAGGAATAGGTTTAGATGTAATGTTGTTATGTTTAGTATTAAATCCCATTAACATAAATTGCAAAGTACTTTCATTTCTATGAAAATACGTTGAAAATGTTATGATGCTCCTTACTCTTGAACATAATATAATTTTGATGTAAAATAGCAGTTGACAATGACTTCAAAATAACTGTCAAAATATAAGCGACATTTGTACATTATAACATTTTTTTTATATTTATAAATTGACTGAAAATAAATTCTACAAATAAAACTAAAATATACCCAAATATATAATTAGTTGGTGCTAAGAAATAAATATATTTTGTGGTGTTAAATTAAGCTTTGCTTCTTAGTGTACTGTGGTATTAAATTAACCGAAAACTTTCATAATACGTATTCATGTGGATCTTTATTTTTTTTATTTTTTGTAGTGGTTATGTGACAAGATTGAAAATCATTCAATTAAATCTCAACATGAGTACGTGCCTCTTGGCCTGTCACCTGAAGGAATCGCAATTACATTACTGTGCAAGGGATTCAAAGCCTTTTTATTTAAATTTCTTTACAAATTCCTTTCATCAATAGGCGAGGGTTGCTCCTGAAATTGCTTTTTGATGTCATACGAACAAAGGGCGGCCTGAAAACGTATCGATAAAATCAGATTTGGCCTGCTTGCGCCGATATATTATTATCCTTTTTGGCTTATTTATCGGCAAACACAGGGACGCGGTGGTCTAACGAAGCAGAATGCACCCCATCGACCCGAGAAACCTTTTTTGAATCCGGGGAAGCGAGTAAATGCGTTGTAAAACCTGTCAATAAAATGTACCATCGTCAACATGAAATAATATTTAAAACTTTATGTTAATAGTTATGAATTTCTAAAAAACTGTGATATAAATGAAAAGTGAACTGCAGTACAGACTGAAAAATAATAAGTTTAGGCAAAAAGAAAATAATTAATATTTAGGTTTTATTCCATAATAAAATACCAATCATCACTGGAAAAAAATCACACACGTGCATAAGTTCATTTATATTTACGTCGAATTAGGATCTAGAAAACCGTCAGCGGCGATGGTGTAAAAATATAAATATAAATTCGTATTTAACCAGCGAAAAATTCGTGAAGTGCAAAAAATTTTAAGTGCTTGTCATGGGAAATTCAGGCGTCAACTGAAAATATTCTGCCCGAGTCTTCACCGGGAAATATTACGAAAAACGAGAATTAAAATCGCAGGTTGGAAATCATACTTTCAGGAAATGTTTTAATTTATAAAAAAGGATTACTTAATCCCTTAAAGTCTCTGGTCTGGTATTTAAGCTTGGAAATATATTTTTTTTTTTAACATATTTGTGGTAGTTGTGAATTACTTGAAAGGAAGTTGTGTTTGGTTATGAGAAAATTAAATAAAATATTTTATTTTATTTTTAAAACCATTCGAATATATATAGCGTATTTTCTTTATCTAATTATTTAGAAACGATCAGTCTATAACTACACTACTTTGTAACAGTTAAAAAAATAAGCGACTTGTAAGCAAGCGTGGAAAGCTTCCGGAGGCAATAGTAGCTGTGTCTAACATTATACCTGCATCAGAGAGCTTTTATCTCGAGTGGCTTTTTTTTAAACCAGCAGACACTTTATAATTTTAACAGAATAAAAAAAAACATTAAAATATAACTATTCTAATTGGATCAAAAACCAATAGATATTATAATAAATACAGAACCTCTGTTGGTATTAACTATTTAATTCTGCAAGTTCTGGGTATGGAATTTTTCTGACGGGTAAAGCTGTGTTATAAGCTCATGTTTTTATTTTTTATATTAAAAAATGCAGTTAATTTGGTCAAATAGACAGTCAAAATACTCTGCGCTCAAAAAGCTTAGAATAGACTGAAGATGTGTGAAGTACGAATACAAGAGCAAGTGTTGCACATTTCCTCTTCTCGCATTCTTACTGGCCTTTTCCACGCCCCAGTGTAGACAGCCGCCCCAGGTGCACAAAAGGAAGCTGCAACTTTATGCAACAATGCAATTAGCCTTTGTGAGTCCCCGGCCAGCTTAATGGCAGCAAGGGTGATTACATAACTTGCTCTCTTGGCTCTATTATCATTTTTTACTATCATGTCTTTTGTGTTTTTTTTTTTAAATATAGCCACGTTTGCATTAATTAGATCCGTCAAGTCTTTGTAAAAAAATTTAACATTTGATTAAGGTTTTTCTATGTGTTGTGAGTATAAGTATGCTCAAATGTTCAGGTGGAGAAAAGCCAGTAATACTAGTACCCGAAAGTTCAGCGATGACTGCCAGTGAAAAGAATCCCAGCTATTATCACTTATTTGGTCAATAGGATGACTTGTCATAGGCGTTTTATATTTATCACCATTATAACAATATCACAAAGACTACGTATACAATCATGTTTGTAAACTGTTTTTTTTATTGGCAACATCAGTTAATAAATTAGGGAACTTTTCAAACTGCTTTTATAAATATTTTATCTGTTGTGGCTTCGTGTTGCAATATTTATCTAGAAAACTAGCACATTGGTTTATAATTGTTGTTAAGTTTCAGTTCGTCTACCATTGATTAAAAACAAGTCTGTGCTGAGAAGCAAATGTTTACGCTTCCGCCTTATTACATAAGAATCTGAAGTGATGTAAAAAGTTGAGTGGTTTTAAACCCACTGTGCACCCTTTACGACTTGCTATTTGCGGGTTACAGACTCTAAATCACCCCGGGACGTGATTAGCCCGGCAGGTGCTGCACTTTGGCAGGTTAATCATTTCAGGCATTTCCGGTGGCTGTAATAGCAATGGGCGTTTTACGATTACGTCCAACGTTATATTGGCATAACTCCAAATATAACGGAAAATACTTCATTTTTACCGCAGTCAATGTTGTTTTGTAGAAGCACCATAACAAGAGTTGGGAGATTAAATTAAGAGGTAAATAAGCGAAGAATAAAAAGCGTTCAATAACAATTTCAGCTGTTCGCGACTTAGATCTTAGAATTAATTTTAAAAAGTAAGTTTTTCTTCGAAGTACTTGAAATAATTTATGATTTTGACAGAACTGGAAAAATCTTTTTACTCGATCAAAAATAAGACGCAGAGAAAACTATGGCTAGCTTGAAACAGACTCTCTCTTCTTTCAGGTGTTTCTATGAAATCCTAAGCTTTCCCAAAACAGAGGATTCCTCACAATGCATCAACTTTATAAAGAAATATCTTTAATCCAACCTATTATTTGCCTATTATTTGACTAGCTAGCACAAATTTCAAAAAAGAGTACAAATCCAGAAAATCATTTTGGCTACAAACTCAAGGATACGAATAATGTCAATTGCCTTTTTGACTAAAAGCACATAAAAATCTTATATTGACAATTGGGTGTATATTTTATTGTATTTTCGATACTTTAAAACTTTTTCTTTGAGAATAAAAAATTATAAAATATTGATAATGATTAAGTACATTTTTTCTAATATTGAAAATTGATTAAAGAAACTCTTAGAAAAATATAATCGTGATTTGTATGGGATTTGAACCCACATCCCTAAGCTTACATGGCCGGTGCATTACTAAGAGTTACTTTACTTTTCTAAGAGTTTCTTTAATCAATTTTCAATATTTGAAAAAGTGTACTTGATCATTATCAATCAATAAAACCTGTATAGGCAAAATCGTACTTCCTGTGAGACGGTCTTCACAAAAATCAATAATATATTTAACAAGTGCATGTATTGGCTTAATTAAATAGACTTAAAAAATAATAATATCCAGATCTTTGGGTTAAAAGTCTAGTATTGCAAGTCACATAATATGGCATAATAAGTACGTTGTTTCATTTATAGGATATGATTATTAAAAATGATTGCCTAGTACTAGTGATTCGTTGGTATAATTGGTAATGCACCGGCCATGTAAGCTTGGGGATGTGGGTTCAAATCCCACACAAATCACGATGATATTTTTCTAAGAGTTTCTTTAATCAATTTTCAATATTTGAAAAAATGTACATGATCATTATCAATCAATCGAACCTGTATAGGCAAAATCGTACTTCCTGTGAGACGGTCTTCACAAAAAACTGATTTTTATCCTGATACAATGACATCAAAAAGTACGATTTAAAAGTGTTAATAGAGGATAATAATGGTATTTGGCACGCTTATTGACTTAAAAGTATTTCCGAATAGAAATAAAGAATAGCAGAAGCACTTTGCACTGCATAAGGCTGTTTTCATTTCCCGGGTTTTCCGCCCTTCCCGCCCTCGCCTCCGCCCTATTGAGTTACGAAGGGACTATAAATCCGGCATCCGTTGGAGAACATTACGGAGAGCGCTGGGGCGGGGGCGCCGGCAGGGCGAAGGCTCGATTCCGTCTACAGCCTCTTAATTGAGACATTATTGGCTAATCTAGACAAAAAAAAAACAAAGTCTTAATTTTTAAAAAATATTATTTTTGTTTAAATATTGAAAAAATGCACCACCTACGTGAGTCCTAATGTAAGCTTAATAATAATAAAAATATTATTCAACCCCCTAGGCTGAAAAAGCTACATATGAACCAATAGACGACAAGTATTACCGCCAATCAAGCAATTCACACACACTTTCGTTGTGTGTTTTATAAAAGGTTTTTATAAAACATGTAAAATGACTAAAATATACAATTCAGTGGTATTCACACATTAATATTTCTAAAATACGACTCATGTATTTTATATACATAATACATATTTGCCCCAAATATTTAAACTAATAGCAAGTAGAAGCAAATACGACATCAATGACATATATTTTTTTTAAAGAATACAAACTTATCTTACGTAAAATTACGTAAAATCTTAAATGATATTTAATACACTTTAGGATATGTATCATGACAAGTAATTTCGTTATATATTTGGTTTGTGTATAGTAAGTGAATAAAACTGCCAGCCTTGGATTTGGATTCGCCACATGCCAGTGATATTGAAAAATTAAGACTAATAAAACAATCAAAGCTAAAATTTACTGATAAATAAAATTTATAAATGAAAATGTTTTTGGTTTTGTGAGTAGTTTGTGAAAAAAATGAAATTCCACCAAGTGCTTTCTTTCAAAAATATTGAGCATACTAAAATATACCCAGAGAGGTAGTCTGCGTTGTAATTATCTCAGCACAATACCTTGTAAAATGGTTCATTGGTTTCAAATAATTAATTAGAATTGCGTTTCATTGAAAGAATCCCAATGGGCAGTAAATTATATTTAGGGCCGAAGCAAGCCTTCGTTACTGCCCATAGAATGCTCGTCTAGATTATTCCAGAAGTTTCTAGGACGTCCTATTGTTAAATATATTAGTGAAAATTTGACCTCGTTCCGTTGAACCTTTTACCCTTTTAACAAGTATCTTTCGTTTAAAAATTCAACATCCTGTGTACAATTTATACTCGATATTTTTATTTAAGTTAAGTGGTTTCGTTTTCATTAAACAACGTGAACATAATGTATATGAGATATAAGACAAGTATTTTTTTTAAAACTCTTATATTTGTTATATGCTGTGATTATCAAAAAATTTTTTTTTTTTACAAATTTGGAGAGGAAAGCTTTGATTTAATATTTTATGAATAATGTTTATTTTATTAAAATAATGTCGATAAAATAAAAGTATTTTTTATTTTTATTCCTACTTCTAACAAATACGTTTTTCTAACGTTTAAGTATTCATTTTACTCCGGCTGCGTTTTAACACAGTGGTCATAAAAAGGCTTTTAGCAAATTGCAAGTGCATTTGTTGGAAATAGGCGTAAACTTTACAAGGCAGAGCTATCTTCACGTGTGCATTGCACACGAGTCACGTGTAAGTATTGTTACCCTAGACGCAGAGAAAATCCTTGCAAAGCTTTTCTTAATTGCAGTTGTTTCAAATTCAATTTGAATAAAAACGCTATTTAGTAAGCTTTTGTAGTAACAGACATCCACAAGTTTTTATTTGTGCATGTGCTTATGAATTAAGGTACTTACATTGAAATATGTTTGCACATGTTTTATTTATATATTTTAGTAACAATTTTAAATAACAATTCATAAAACTGTATATTAATAAAATGTTTAGAAATGAATACAAAAAAAATATTAAACATATTCCATAAACAATACAGGCAATAAACTTATTTTTTTCAGTTTTTAAAACTGAAAGGTTATTAGATACTAATATTATAAATCGCTCATAAAAAAAATAATAAGTCTTGCCTTATTACTTAAGTAATAAAATCAGCCTATTTTTTAAAAGAATTCACATGTTTGTTTCCTGTTTTGAAAGATGAAATTATTTACATTTTCACATTAAATATACCGACACGTGTAATACATCTTCTTTAACGACATCGTTCAAATAAAAAAGCGAAAATAATTCATATAAAAAAATCAGAATTATTTTGGTGTATGAAAATAAACTGGGCATATTTTGTGTGGTTTGTTGGAAATTAGAAATTGCAGTTACCGTGTTCTTCGGCTCGGCAAAGGGTCTGGTAAACTTTGTGAAATTTAGTTATCTAGAAGAGAAGTGCCCACAGTTGTGAGGACTGGAAGGTCGACCGTAAGCCGCCTGGATTAATGAAGTTATCAACTTGAGCGGATGTACGTGGTAGCAAACTACAAGTAACAGAAAAGTACAATAAACTGGAAAGGACCGCAAAGTCCGCTAGTGCATGTACGTATGCTATAATTATTTTATTTAAAGTATCAAGAGAAAAAATACCACAAGTATGACAGGATTTATATAAGACTAAGCATGAATGGAGCTGCTTTGTCGGATCTTGTAATAACTAAACTAGTGAATTTGGCCACGGATATTTGACTACCTAAAGTAATAACGCAGATTTCTACGGTTTGAATTTGAAAAAAGCCTATAATCTTAAAAGTTTAATAATTATAACATAATGTTTTGTAAATCCCCAGCATTAATAAAAAAAAATTGTATTTTTGTTCAAGGATTGTCTGATGCGAGTTTGTTCGGTCAAAATTATTTCAAGTTCTAAAGATGTTATTAATTGGACACTGGTTATCGTCCTTTGAAATGCGACACAATGACTAAATATAAGGTTCTATAGTATACTACCTGAAAACTATATCACATTTTATAAATATTAATTTATCTAACCGATGTGGCGTATTTAACAGCTTGGTAATCTCATTGTTGACTAATTGATTAGATCGTGGACTTTTGATCGAGCGGTCTCCTATTCTATCTCCGTTTTAATAGACGATGCCTAAACTAGTGTTATTTGGCTCACTTTCAGTTTGGTCAACGATAATTTGTATTAACATTGCGTGTGTCAATACAGATTACAAATATTAACTATCTGTAGCTCTTATTTCACGTTGAAATGAAATTCATTCATAAATCATATATGTTTACCATACAGGTTTTAGATTACAAACTGAATGTTTTGTCTGAGTGCAATTAAATAACGTAACTGAAAGTAAGAGATTTACTCAACCAACTAAACACTTGCGTACTTAAAACAACTGTAGAATAGTCGGTGACTAAAAAAACTAACTCAATGTGGTTTCCTCCTCCGGAAGACCTGAGCAAACAACGCTTAACTATTTGCCTCGACAAAACCAAACAGGAACCACTCTGCAGAGCCGCAAAATAACAGGTGCTCCTCCATGCATGCATTATGCAATTGCTCGGTTAGACTCTGCACCGGTACTGGACTAACTTAAAAATGTTTTAACTTCAATTTAAATGCTGAATTAAAAAAAACACGTCCATATACTCTTAAATTCAAATAGTACAATTAAATAAAAATTGGAAACGTTTTGAACAAATGTGTGTTATTAATTATGCATGCCAGTGTTTGCATGCTAAAGTTTTGCCTCGCCTGCGGCGTGTCCTTGGTTAACTCGACTGTTGTCAGTTAATCGACCGTCGAGCACACAAATCAACGTTTTATGTACAGCGTCGTTATTCAACTTCAGACGCATTATTGAATTACAGCTGTGAGTGTAGCAGAAACGTAAAACGGCATTGTTTTATGTATATACAAAGCACTCTAAGTTTCTCGATGCCTTCGGGGAAATGAATGATGGATTAGACACAGAGTATATTCAAGATGGTACGCAACGCTAGTATTTTGATAACCTACAGATAAAGCCTTCAGAATACAGAATTAAGTCGGATTTCTATACATTGTCTTACTAATGACTAATATGCTTTAAGGTAATTGGTTCACATATAAAACGATGAAAAAAATTTGTTCAAATTGAGCTTCAATTGTAACAGTATACATATTTATTTTGTGAAAACTAAACTTCGCACTATTCACACTTAATTATATTTTGTTGATTGGGCAAAACAAAGACTTAAAATAAAAATAAAATTGCAGTTAATTGTTAGTCTTTCGTTTTATAGACCTGTGGTGTCATTATTGTATTATATTAGTATTATTACTTTCAATGATTAAAATAAATTACGATATTTTCCAAGAATATTATTCATTCAATCATTTTAAAATATTGAGTATAAATATATAATTTTTATTCCCTTATTTTCTGCCAGATTTTAAAAATTATTGTTGTTAAAAATAAAAACAAACTGTTGTATTTATAAAATACATCTCACGTAGTGATTCTACGTGAGGGTAGTTTATGACTACGTAGAACGTTAAGAAAACGATAGAATTACGACGATGTTTATTTTCACGACAACAATGCACATGTTTTACAAATTTCCAAGAGGTGTTATTCTTGCAGGTACGTCATGTGAAGACAAACCTAGTTGTGTATCTAGGAAAAGCGACGTCTTCCATATGGAATTACCAATCAATAAAGGTAGACGGTATCAGATACGGATGGGGACTACAAATCTTACTTAACTTGGAAGAATCGATCCTAGCGTCGTAGCAAAATACGTGTTCTACGACCAATATGCAAGGTATCTAATCTAATCTAAAGATCAGTGTTTTCACAGTATTTCTATACTTAAAGGAAAATGCTTTAATAAAATAGTTTTCTGTGATCCGGTTTATTTCGTGTTTATTATTGTCAAAAAAAAAAAATAATTCTAAAAAATGTGTTGTTTATGCCTATCTTGCCTTTACCTTCGTTTGTGTTTCTTCAGCTCATACTAGAAATAAAAAAAATGTGAAAAGGTAGTCCGACTTCTGACCTACTGAAGACTTATTTTATTAGCAAAACTAACTATGGCCGATGTTGAAATATTCAGATTTTAGTGAGTGCTCCTCCTCCCCGGGGGTTTGGCTGGAGGATTAATTATGCAGGAGAGGGGATTCCCGAAAGCATTTCAGCATTAGCAGGAACAGAGGACCAGGCCTACTCCATCCCCCGGAACGCCAGCTGAGAGCACTCCGCCTACAGGCACAACTAAAAATAATAACCACCGCTTAACATACTAACTGAACCCGAGATGTGAAGGTAAATACGACTGGAGGGAACCAGCGATCACAGTATCGACACAATCGCTCCTGAGCAGTATCTAAATAGCAATGTATGAATAATATTTGCAAGCATGTTAGCGGATCCCAAGTAGCGATGGTAATATTTGGTAAAATGAATAATCGAATACAATATTACATTAAATAATAATTGCTGAATAAAAATATGCAAAAAATCATCAATCAAAAAAAAGAGTCTTAACATGTTTTTTATATGAAAAACAGTATTATTTCGATATATTTGGGAAAAAGTGACCGCGTCAGAAAATAGGCTCTTCTAAAATGACACCCCACCATAAATATACAAACACAATTCAATACATCCATCACTTAAAATAACGTTTCCGGCAGGGACAGCAAGTGCTGACTGTCCGCAGGGGCTGTAGCTCAATGAACAGGGAATTTCCCTCAATGGAGGGAAGCTCCCACTTTCACCCCAGTTTGGTTAAAAATCCTGTAAAGGGTGATTTTTCGCGGAGGTAGTTAAAAGTCCTGTGTAAATAAAGCACATAGAAATAACGCATTCCGTCATATATATAAATATTTCGAGAACAAACTAATCGAGTTAAATAATAGCATTATCAATTAGCGTTAATAAAAATCCTTTTGAAAATTATCTAATAGACCGTCACGTAGCGCTCAAGTTTCTTCAATGCTTCAATAATTAGCTTAGAAATTAAAATTTCTTTAAAATCATAAAAAAGCACACTTACAATGTGAAATTAATTTTTTTGTGTTTTTAGAATTCATTGTTATATGTTTCTGATAAAAAAGTATCCGCGATTTTGTAAGGATTAAACAAATTCGTTTGAATTATGCTCGTCCTTGGCGATGTTTTTATTTGACTTCTCGAAACACAAAACATCCTCACTAGCGAGAAAGAGAAAAGGTAATCTGTGTCTCTCTATCTCACTCTCACTTTAGTTAAATTCCATATGATTGGCTTGCCTAGATTACTGACTGTAAACCATAATAATTAATTCAATTAATTAAATGGATTGCTCTACATTATATAGGGGAGATCCATCTCATATCAAATAAAACTAAACTGTTGTAGATTTCGACGATTCTATATAAAAAATATTTTTTAAATAAACCTGAACTCTCAGATAAAATTATAACAGCAAATATTATTAATTTTGCTATTAATCTATATTTTAGGTATCATCATACATCATGATAATATTTAGACAAATTGGAAAGGTACAAATTAGTTCATTGGCTATTTATTACATTGACGTTATACTAAACCTATATTAAAAATAAACACGTATTAAATAAACATTTTATTAGTGATTAATAGGATATTCATTAGAGTACATAGAAACTGCCAATTTTGAGTTTAGCTGCATTAAAATATTCCAAAGCACCGACATACATGACAGCAATCAATGAAATATTAACAATTAATTCAATGATGAACACCCAATCCGGATTCATATTAAAATACAATATCTTCTCAAAAGGATTCCTACTTTTTTTTTTCACAAAAAGTTCACTAAGGTTTATAGGGTTTATAATTTCCAAGTGCAGACTTGTGTCGTCAAGATTTTCACAATTAAACATATCATATCGTACTCTATGTCTTCCAAAACTGTTTCTTGGTTATTTGTACGAATCCAGTTCATATTTGATATAATAAATGTTCGAGAAATTACTAGTATTTATAAATCGATAATCAATTATTTTAAACATTCATATTTCAAAACAGTTTAAAGTATTTTTTTTAATTTTGAAAATACCTATGAAAAAATACTTGAATAAAAACTATAGTATTTAACTTAATGGCATGAAAACAGAAATAACTGTATTTAATTTTTAAATAAAAAGAGTTATGCAACCTTATATATTCAAAGAGATACAAAAACTTTTAATAACACAACTCTCTGTGTGTTTGAGATATCTATTTAATAAATGTGTTTAAATAATCAGTGTTAATTTATTATTATAATTTCTTACAGCTTTAAAATATTTTTAAAAAAAATTCTTGGTGACAGCACTTTATTTACACTTCTAAGAAATATACCAGGTGTACTCCTAATTAATTTTCGGTTTTTTTTAAAATAAAACACAATATTGCAAGAGAAGTGTTAAAGATATTTTATTCGAAATATTTTCCATCGTTTTCTATACATTTTTTCCATCTTTCCGGTAATTTGTGGATACCACGCCAATAGAATTGACTGTCTTTGGTGGTGAACCACTCGGTGAGCCAATTTCGCAAATTTTCATAAGAGTCGAAGCGCTGCTCAGAAAGTGCGTGGCCCAGCGAAGCAAAGAGGTAGTAGTCCGATGGAGCCAGGTCTGGTGAGTAAGCCGCATGATCAAACATTTCCCACTGGAGTTGTTCCAGCGTGTCGCGAACGCGTTTCGACTTATGCGATGGTGCATTGTCATGGAGCAAAATCACCTGCTTCTGTCTTTCTTTATATTCTGGTCGGTTTTCCGCAATCGCTCGGCTCAAATCTTTGATTTGTTGTTCGTAGTGAACGGCGTTCACAGTTTCACCAGGTTTCAGCAGTTCAAAGTAGATAGCACCGGTCTGGTCCCACCACACACACAGCATGGCCTTCCGACCGAAACGATTTGGCCGTGCCGTCGATGTTGATGCTTCACCTGGATTCACCCACGATTTTTTGCAGTTAGGGTTCTCTAAAAAAATCCATTTTTCATCGCCAGTAACAATACGATGCAGAAAAGACTTTCTTTTGTATCGTTGAAGCAGCATTTCACATGTCACTTTTCGATTTTCCATTTGCCTCTCGGTCAGTTCATGCGGCACCCACTTTCCGCACTTCTGAATTTTTCCCATGGCTCGCAGACGTTTGGAAATTGCTTGCTGTTGAGCTCCTAGCGCTTCTGCAAGCTGTCGTTGCGTTTGCGTATCGTCTTTATCCAATAACGCTTGCAATTCGACGTCATCAAACGATTTTCGCTTGCCGGAGCGTGCGACGTCGTTCAGGTCGAAATCTCCTTTTTTGAATTGTCGAAACCACGTTTCACATGTTCGAAGTGTTAAAGCATGATTGCCATAAACTTCGGTGGCTCTCGGACACTTTTTTCCCTTGATTAAACATGAAAAGCAATGCATGGCGCATATGTTCAAAATTCGGTACGAATGCAGACATCTTTGACACGCAATAAAAACTTTCTAAAAAAACTTTTTAGGAAAACGTCAACGCCGTTTAGACACTCGATAACTACTTAACAAAATGACATATAAGTGCTACCAACAGCAAAGCAAAATACAGAACGCCATCTATCGAAAAAAACCGAAAATTAATTAGGTGTACACCTGGTAAAAAAAATTATCGAGCAGGTGAAAATTCATACTACTGTACTGCAAGCACTATTTTTTAAAACTAATTTTAATTCATCTGAGATCAAAATAAACTGGCAACACAGACGTATGGCAGTACTATTATTTATCGCAAGATTATTTTAAAGTAATAAGAGAGCAAGGAATTCCTATCATTTAACTATAAATGAGACATCGCTACATAAACCGGCTGATTTATGGATAAAAGAAATTAAAGACTAGGTATCGCTACTCTCTGTAGAAACGTCTATTGATATATATTTCAAATGTCTGGTTTAGTTAATAGAAAATACAGATTTCGTATTCGTGATAAAAAAATAACTCTATCCAAATAGAAATTGGTTCCGGTTAGGTGATTGTCTGTGCTTGCAAGCTGTGTGAACACGAAGATCTGTTAGAGAGTAGATATAAAAGACTAAATATTCCAATATGCTTCCTCTTTTCAAGGATTTGCTTAGCATAAGGACTAGTGCTTCAATAAAGTGCAGAATTATCAAAATCTTGATAAACTCCGCTAATCTTTGCTACGGTGGCCATGCAAATAATGACTATTCTAATAGACAGTCGCGCGGGTGCTAAGCACGAGCCAGCGGCGTTTCGCACCTGTTATCGGGCTGTAATTAAGGGTGAGCCCCCCTGGAGCCCCCGGGAGCCCCCCGGAGACCCCCTGGAGACCCCCTGGAGACCCTCTGGAGACCCCCTGGAGCCCCCCCGGAGACCCCCCGGAGCCCCCCGGGAGCCCCGCGAGGGCGCAGCCTCCCGGGGCCATCTAGCGAACTTGCCGAATAATTAATTTCGCAGATTATCTCGACTTGTTACAAGCGCACCCCTAAACGGGCCGAGATTATCTTACAACGCCCTGTAACGAGAACGCCCACAGATTTATGTTTCGAAGAATTCATATTATGAATTATTCCGCGTCTACTCTGCTCGGTTGTAATATTACAATGTGAAATTGATATTTTAAGAATTAATATTATCTGAAAAGTTATTATTTATTTTAAATGAAAAATCACGTGAAATGTCTTCAGAAGTATCGTGTATCTTTTTGGTGTAAAGTTTCATGAAAAATCTCAACCACAAGCTATGTCTTAAAAAAACTCCATAAAATTTGAGTTAACTCATTTCCACGCGTTCTTCTGGTGGAATTAATATTTTTAGCAAAGTCTGGACTCATGATTTATACAAACTTCACAATTTAATTGCTCTGATTATATAAACACTGAAATTCGAGCTTATACCAATATGAATTAATGTTCTTCAAAGACCATGTACTGAAAAAATAAAACAAACAAAAATCGCGTCTTAACGTCGTTGAACCAGAATCTGCCTAGTACGGCGCCATTTTATGGCGGAGTCTCGATACTTGATTGATTCAAAGTTCACATCACGGTTTTATGGTTCGCCTCCACGCTGATTCCAGACAACAGCTCACAATGGCGAGGCGATATTATTGCCGGGTTCCTTCGGCGCTCTTTACGAGCGACCGACAAATGGGCGAAAATGGCGCGGCCAGAACGCGCTCGCCCTTCGCCGGGGACGCTATCGGATCGTGTTTTGAGTGAGGAATTTAAATTGGGGACTTATAGAAAACATGTGCCCGACTGCAGACGAAGTAACGGCAAGCGAGTCTGACGCTCTGCGGGACGTCGGATCGCAATCTGCTGCTGAAAGGCAATTCATCCTCCATGTTTTTCGATCATTAGTTGGTGTTACTTGTGTGCAAGCAGTTTTTAGTACTTTTTCAGTTATTGTGATTGTAAAAGTTTTGATTATTTTATTCATAATGCATACTCTTCCACAGTTAAAAAAAATATATATGTAAAATATAATGTATGCATTACAATCTAAATTTTTGAGTGCTGACAATACATTTATAGAAATGATGATATAAAGCCTAATGGATAAAAAAACGGTGGAGTACTAAAAATTTTAATTTACTACTGTATGTTTATGGCATCATTTGAATTATATATTTAATATCAATATCATAAATATATGCATGAGTGCTTCAGCTGCATTTTTTTTTCAAGTAAAAGCAGAAAAGCAAAGCTTTCCGCAAATGCTGTTTTTTTGGCACTAACTCGACATCTTCATTATTAGAAAAAAACATTATTGCGTTCTGATATGTGTTGGTATTATGATTACTTATTGTTTACAGTTATTTAAGCTATAAAAAAAACACAAGTTTAAATATGTATGTCGACTACATGCGTCGTTAGCGCCATCTATGTGTGAAACCTAAAAACTTAGTTGCGCACCTAGTATTTGTGCGTGAGTGTGTTTATACTTATATTTATATATAAATCTATGCGTGTCCGCATAAATATCCGTTATGGATTCACAAGTTCGTCAGGCGAGTAACTTTTCCCCGCAGACAACAATATAGTTGAATTTATTCAATTCGGTAATAGAAGTATAAATTTCACACATCGCGGCGCCCACATAGGACGCGGGAAGTCAAGAAGTTTGCGCCCGCGGGGCGGAATGGATAATAAATTAATTAAATAATAAATAAATAATAATCCAGTCCCAAATAATAAATTAATTAAATTCACTCCTGTCCAAATAATGGTTGCACCTCAATCGCACAGTGTCGATATATTTAAAAATATTAAAATCAAATGAAAATATTTGGATGTATAAAATAGTGCAATAAATATATAGGGTGTCCAAAAAGAGTATTGGGTGAACGTGAATAGTGACATACAATATGTTAGAAAATACCACATCCTTAAAAGCATGGGTATTGGGAAAAATAAGAAATAAGTTTTGTAATAAATAAAATCCCTTATTTTTATTAAATTCCTCTCGGTTACTATTTTCATATCCAATATTGATAATTTTGTGGTCTTCAAAATAACTTGTCAACGCAAACTCGCTGATGTAGAAAATATATGAAATCCAAGCATTTTTACGTTATAAAGTCTTTTAAAGAAAAGCAATAACATCACATCAAGTATATTATTTTGCTTGAAATTAATTATTACTTGTATTACTAACACATAAGAGCCACTGAATGCTTGGATGTGTGTTTTATGAACTTCAGGGTGTCCAAAAAGAGTATCGGGTTATTGCAATCGGAACCGTTATAGCGATAAGCTGGGAAAAATTTTGGGCCTAGAGTTGCAGGAGTTTCAAGGTTTCAACTCAAGAACGTGGTTTCAACAAGGCCACTTGCCATACATCCAATCAATCGATTGAAACTGTTAACAAATTATTCCCTAAAAAGGTCATTTCACGTAGAGGTAACATCAACTGGCCTCCCAGAAGCCCCGACCTTAGCCCTCTTGACTATTTCGTATGGGGATACCTTAAAAGTAGGGTTTATGAGAATAATCTGACAAACCTAACGGAATTGAAACAAAACATCAGGTCAAAAATGGCAGCAATATTGAGGGTTATTTGTCAGCTTGTTATCAGCAATCTTCGTTGCCAGCAGCGTAACGGTCACCATTTGGAAAACATCATCTTTTTGAAATAATTTTCCATTTTGTATTCTTATAATCAACAATAAAAAAAAATACTCGATTACTAATAGTTTTTATTTTACTGCACTAACAAATACCCGATACTCTTTTTGGACAGCCTGTATAAAAATAAAATATATGTTTGTATTAATAATGTTTACAAGAATATTTTTGAATGACTCTAAAACCGCACTCGTCACCATAAAAGTTTATTTGTGTATCCAACACATTTTAAGATAATCGATTCACTTAAATAAAAAATATTTAGTATACTTGGTGCATCGATTCCGGAATCACATTTAACGGTTTAATTTTCGCTATGTTATTTAAACTCATAATTTTATTACCAAAGCTCGCAAAATAACTATTATCCTCTGGAAACCTCTTATGTTAAACTGTATTTAATTAATGATTTTGGCATTTATCTTACATTTATCTTATGTTTGACTGAACTAACAAATACCTGATACACTTTTTGGACAACCTATATATAATGCATATTTTTACTTAGTTCATTTAAAAATCTGCAGTGTTAGTTTAAAAACAAACCTTTGAGAAATTATAAATCTTTCATTTTTTTTATAAAAATTATACTTAAAAAAAAAAAGCGAAGCTCGGACCGTTTAAATTGATGATAATAATTTAGATAAGCTTTCCTGAAAAAGTCATCAAAAACCTCTGTATTCTAAGAATTTTCCTGAGCGCCTTGCAAGAAAAGCGGCAAAAATTGGTTTGTATATTTAATATGTAAATGACGGAGTTATCGTAATTTGTAATTAAAAATTAATCTGAATAAAAATTGTAAGCTTTTGTGGGGGAGTTTCGCACAGTGGACTCGGTGAGCTTTCCAAAGGTCGTGAAAAGCTTTCAGAGGGTCGACGGACGAGAACGCCTGAGGCCTGAAACCTAAAACTTTTGGAAAATATATCAGATTATTCCTTTGACTCCCCTTCTATCTTACAAACAATACTTAAAGCAGTTACCTGCAACATAAATTAACCTCGAATAACAATTTTACCATCAAAGAATAAATATATCGATATTTTGAGAACAAGACGTTCTTTGTACAGGATTTGCTTTCCCCAATGCCATCTTTATCTTACAAAAAAAAATATTATTAATAACAAAAATTTTATGACATAAAACGGTAACTTTTTGATTTTTAATAAATATTCATAACAAAAATCTTTAAGTGTTTAATTTATATTTTTCGTGAGCACATCATTTAACGTTTTTTAATAAAAATTATTATATTTTTAAATATTTACAACATCTAAGGTGCCTGTTTTTTACTTCATGAGAATCATGTAAGACAAGCGCCGAGCTAAAAAAAAAAACACTTTCCAGAGTTTCATAATGGAAGTTTGTTATACTTTTAAGGCATTTTTTCTCATTAAGTATTGACTTTTTGCTTAAAAAAATATTCATATAAAACTATCTGTTACATCAATTTATGCGTATTTTTATTTTAATCATGTGAATAAAACCGTAAAAGGTCTATATACATTGAGCTTCTCCAAAATTATTAAAATATATTAAAGATTAATTAAGATATTCAATTTATTTTTTGCAGCTTTTTCAGTACATTTTTAGCTTCAGGTCTGAGAAAAATGGTTAAACTGTTATTGCTTCGGATAGAAAATATAGGCATTATACAAAAAAGTCTTACGATCTGCTTAAGTCAACAAAATTTTATAATTTTATCTTAACGCACTTAACGGTTGACCGAAATTATAAAGAAATAAATATTTCCGAAATAAAATATAATTATTTTATATAACTGCAGGCATTTCAGTAGTGACCGAATAGTTTTGTTGCAGTATAAAATTATTGTATATGTGTAATTAAAAACTAAAGCCAAATAAAGTTTTTGAATATTCCTTTCAATGCCAGTACAATATAGGACTGTTAAGGTTTTATTTTTTTAGTATGTTGTTAAACAAAGCTAACAGCACATCTAATACAACGTTTCATAACATTTTTGAAGTTCGCAATTATCCGCCCTCTTATTTCACGAAGCGACACTGTGTAACAAGTATAGGCGCGGGGCGATTTTATTTCTTCTTCTCGCTTCTCTCAGTGCTCGGGCGGTTCGTGGCGATGGGGACGAATGCCGTTAAAAAAACAAAAAAAGAGGCTTTTAAAAGAATTACGGAGATCTCGTAAATAGCCCGGGCGAAGGAGAAAACGAGAGTACTCCAGTTTTAACTGTCTCGCGCTCACATTTACAGATACAAATCTGATTAGTGTGATAAAACTTCTTAGTCTGAAAAGTGAACTTTTCAAAGTGATCATTGACTTGGAAAATTTATAAGGCGATCTAATATCTTGCTTTTTAAAAGTCCGCATTTTTTTTCGTAATTATAAAAAGTTTTTAATGAAACTGTAGGCATTATTTAAAAAAAAAAAAAAGTTTTTTCCGCAGTGATACAGATATCGAAATCCAACTAACTATAGCAATCAAATTAAAATTAAATAAAAAAAAAACATTATTTATAAAAAAAAACTAATACGATAGTTAAATTTTATTTCATATCAAAATAAAATAATTATTCAAGTAATTAATTCGTTTTAATTAGGTTTTAGAAATATTTTTTTCTATCGAACAAAGAAGTCCTCCATATATACCTAAAATGTTTTTTCAAAAAAGTATATTAGTTAGCTTTAATGTATGCAGACGGACGAAAGGTTGTGTTAAGATCAGTGTATTTAAATGTTTGAAGTTAATTGTTCCAGTCTTGATTCTCATATCTTTAATCGTCACCGAGCAAGTATCATCACACTCCTCTAAGCCTCCCTCTTGCCTGCACCCCAACCACCTATGCCCACCCCTGCAGCCTCCCAAGGACAAGTACTCACGGTGGTAAACCACGAGGACTGCCCGGATATAGGGGTTAAAGTTTCCAGAAAATAATAAAAGATAACCCAACCTAACCTAACCCTTCACCCCCTTCCCAGTTTGTAGAAGAGGTTCTCAAGGACTTGTGCCCTGACAGTAGGCATACTGGAATTTCGTGGAGAATTCAGGATATGGACAGTAAAGCTGGAGGAAAATTATAAAAGATAACCCAATCTGTAACTACAACTCCCTTTCCCTCGTACCTCTTGCTAAAGCCTTATCTATTTCCTGATAGCTGCTTTAAGGTTTAGTATATTTGTGTATTTTCTATGTGGTTAAGGTATATACAATACTTAGGTAATTGATTAAAACGTGAACAACGAGAAAAATCCTCTTAAAAAAAATTATTTCAAGAATTTTTCTTGTCGTTTCATGTTTTAATGAATAACTTAAAAATCGTATGTACCTCAAAACTATAAGAGTAAAAATCTGGATAATTTAAACATATCTATTTGTTAAATATTACAGTTTTAATAGAAACACTTTCTACTCCGTTAATTATTTTTTAGAAATTTATTTATTGTACCATAAAAATGATGAATTATTATAATATACAAATATCTAATTTTTTTCACATTTTAATTTATTATACTGTGGTTTAAAAATAAAAAAGCGTACGTTTTCAGATAAGTAGACTTTTGAGAGACTGTTCATATAAACATTAAATAACTTTATATAGTGGTTAATAAATTATCGTCAATTTATTGCAAAAATCGCTGGCTTATAATTAAATAATTAGCCTCATCCATTGTCAAAAGTGACATAGGACAGAAGGACGAAAGTCAGAAAATAAAATATTTCACTAAGTATGTCATATAAAAGTTTTGGACAAGTTCATATTTTCAGTGAACTTTCTTGGCTGTTTAATTAAATTATACAATTCTAATAAAAACTTGTAAATTTCTCTTAAAGCGTCTTTTTATTTTTCAGCTATCAACTCTTCCATAATAAAGGAGAATCATTGAAAGTTTAATACAGTCAAAATTAATCGGGAAGTTGTCTATCTATGGCAGGCGCCCGGTTTTCTTCGTCATTCTTTATTCTCTCCCATTCCTCTTTTTACATCAACTTACTTAATAAAAACATTTTTTTATGTATGTACTACAGGCAAATTATTTAAAAAACGCTCCCTAGTGATGCAGTGGTTTTTAAAATTGCTTTCAAAACTTAACATCTGGGTTTGATTCTTTGAATTCTTTCAAAAAAATTGTAGTTTTGTGTATATCTGCGTTTAAAGAGCATAAAACTTACAAGACTAGTAATTCTGTACGAGAAATATATAAATCATACAAAATCACAAGTAGGCACAAGTAAAAGAGTCAGACGAGCAAACTATTTTAAATACTCATATGCAATTGCGATTCGTAAAGTTTTGTTTGTTTGTTATAAGAGAATGATCAAATCAAAGACATCGTAGTTGATGTATAATTGCGCTTACTACCCAATTACAAGGCGATTTTGTTAAAAAGATGACGGTTTGTTTTATTCTGTAGTTGATGTGTTAGCTAAAATCAACAGTGCAATTGCATGCAGTGCATGCAGGTAATCAGTGTTCAAGTCGCACTACAGAACAATGGATATGGCGTTATACTGGAGCCCCGGCCTGTAATTAGTGGTGGCATCCCCCGAAGCACGCACTCCACCCTTACTTGGCAATAATTGCACTCTATGGAAATTAAAATACACCCCTCAATGTCACTAGATTACATTAATAAACTTTCATAATTATAAAACTATAAATAATAATGAGACATCACAAATACAAGCGCGCAATATTTACAACTTTATAATGTGACTAACACATAATTTCCTTTTATAAAATCCGAAATATTTCTTGTTAAATTTCTCGTTACTTTAATTTATTTTTTTACCAAAGGTATATATTTTAAAAATTGAGATGAACCTCTATGCACTTGTGGACTCACACGTATTTCAATTAAATTACCCCCGCCACACGCTGGAGTAGCCATAATTAAATTATGCAAGCAGTAACAGTTCAGAGCTCTTCCGCAGTTTTCTTTCCATTTCCGAGTAGACCTGTCTTGGAGGCTGTGGTATAACCTGTATTGAATGCAAAGTGCTGCTGAAACAACCCCCGGGAGGGGAGGCTGTGCATAATATACCTCATGTATAATGGAGACTCATTCGATTAACCTCCTTCTCTCATCTATCCAATGCCTTTCACCCTTAAAAACTGTGAAAGTTCACAACACAAATACAACACTTACTGTTATTGAGCCGTTTGCTCACCTTTGAAAAACATAGTATAATAAAAACATTTTACTTACAGAAAATTGATTATTTTTCCCCACAAATAATGCCCTGCAGGCGTATTTCATGCAAAATTAAAAGCAAACTCTGGCGGACATCCGCTTTGTGTGTCCACACGCGCGGAAACCTTATCTACGGGGAAGCCCGCTGCTCGTGTGACATATTAATTTAAGCACCGCTAAAGCAGCTTGACCATACAAAAGCTTTTGGAAAATGCACAAAGATAAAACAATTACGGGAAAAAGTTTCAAAATTCACTAACAAAGCTTTTTAAAAAGATAAATTTACTTTTTTGTACATGGTTTTTGTGTATGGGTTTTTTCGATTTTTTCGGATCTTGATATTTATAAACTTTACCAAACCTTATTCAAGTATATATATATATATATATATATATATATATATATATATATATATATATATATATATATATATATATATATATATACATATATATTATTAATCCTAATGAAAAACTAGAGTGTTATATTAGACGAATGCGAATCAAAAGCATATCAGAAACAACGAGACCCAAGAATCGTTATCTATAGATTTACTTTTTCTATTGTTTTTAAATGTAGTGAAATAAGCAGCTGCCATAAGGCTCTAATGTCTAAAACATCAAACGAGGGTTTCTTCAAAGGCCAAGTACTAATATTAAGTCGGCTGTGAACTCGAGTATCGAATAATTAATTCCACTCAATTTGAATAATACGTTACCCGAAATCCTTTGAAGATTTTTTCGCAGACTAGCATCGTTATCACGGAGCTCCTGATCTTGCGAAATCATACCTGAAACAATCAAACACTGTTATCAATACCTGGTGTATACCTGAAAAGCTTAGCTAATCAGCTGATTTGCAGAATCTAATCAGCAGAATCGATAAAACTGATACGTCTCTGAGCGACAGGCATTCCAATCAATCTTGTGGATATTTGATCTTTTTACTTTAGAAACTGAAAATTTTTTAACCATAGGCTCTTTTAAATTAAGGCTCAAATGAAATGAATAAAATATGACGCAATATCATAGGCATGCGTTTTTAATTTTATATTTCTTTCGGAAATTTCAGATAAATACTAATACAAATAGATCGAATATAGACAATATGCCGCTGAAGCGGAGGTAAAAATCAGCTCAAGGAAGTAAACGTTGATGGGAAGTAAGCCTAATGGACACATCCCTCCTGAAAGGGGTCAACTTCAGATTCGGTCGGAATCGAGTTAGTCGCCGGGGGCTGCGTAAAACATATTTCTCCGCAAAAATACGACAACTCCGAGTGACTGAACCGGACAAAAAAACACTCCTTCAGAATTAACCACGTCCATCGGAAAATGTTTGCAGGGGCATCGGATTATATTTAGCAAATTGAATTCACATGAAAGCTCAATTAAACTGAAGAAGCAACATAAATACAAACTTTTCAAGTGCTTCTCCAGACTCAACCCTAAAAGGCTAAGCGCTCACTAATATTTTTTTTACTAATATCTTAACCATTTGGTTATTCATACTTGTTATATAAAATCTATTAAAATTCTCTATAAGTCTATGGGGGTTTTATTCTTCAGCAGTAACAGCCTCCGATCTCGTCAGTGGACGGCTTGACCGTCACGAGCGGCGGCCATTTTAGATAGCAGCTGCAACTTCGCGTTGCTGCAAATGGCGGATGCGCTCACTTCCGCCGCGCCGGGCCGTGATTTCCGGTTAATTCAAATAAAGAGCCTTCCGCGGTGACACCTATCGGAAAACTCGCCACGTGTGGCGAAACGGCAAACAACCCCGGCCTCCCGAGGGGCAGTCGGCGTCCTTATTGTAAACACTACGCCATTATTGTTTAAAAATACTCTGAGTCATATAAATAGCACAACAATATATAAAAAAAAACTATTTTATTTTAAAACAAATAATCTACGTCTACAGTAATCATATACAAAACCAAATACTTGAAAAAACACTTAATCGAGAATTCATTACTGTTAAATGTAACAATGGGTTAAACTTCGTATTCTTACTAATCGTAGTATTTTTTTAGCCCAGTAGCAATGAATGTATTCTTTGTTTTTTGTATTGTTGATATAAGTTTAAATTTTTTACTCGTGCAGGTATATTTTCTATACAATATTTAAGTAATCGATTCACATTATTCTCATCATTTCACGTATACACCGAGAACCTTACAAAATCATTGTAATGTGCGCCCTCCAATTTTTTTGTTAAATAAAGATTTCAAAAGTAACTAAAAAAATTGATGGCGTGACGTTTTCCAAATTTTATCAATAAACGCAGTCTTTCTCAACTTCTAACTCAGTGCTAAGGAATACTCTGCCAACAGGAAATTAATTCAGAATAAAAAAAAATATGAAGTGAGCCAAAAAATGGGCTTTTCAAACTGTCGGTGTTTTTTTGCAAACCTCCCAAATAATCTTGGTTCAAAGCACCATAACATTTTTAATAAACAGCTTATTTAATAAAAATATATGTTTTAATATATACATTTACTTGATTGATCAAATAAAAGCACAACAAAAAAACTAGCGATTATTAAATTTAAAAAATTATAACCTTCTTAAAAAAAAAATTCTTACGATTAAATTGTGTGTTCTCTTCCAAAAGTTATTTTACAAAAATCTTGTAAAACCATTCACAATATAAAAATAGCAACATTCTTGAGCCGCTAGGAATTCTGCTTTATTTTTTATATCCCGGTATCTCTCGGCCGGAAAAGGCAATAACTTGACAGAAGTCGAGGGCGCACCTTAAAATATTTACCGAGGGGATGTTGTGGTGAAAAATGTCAATAAGGGCGGAAGGGAGGCCAGCCGGAAGTGCGCTGGGAGCCCGTATAATGGGGCCTCCACGGATAATTAGTGTTTTTAAGCGGAGGCGACCACACCAGCGGACCTGAACTAACCGCAAGCCTGTCTTTATCACTAATTTTTTTAATGCCAGGGTTATGAAGGCGAAGCAAAAAACATCAACAATATTTTCGAATTTGTGGTGTGGGCTTTCACCACAATTTTAGACGGTCGATGATTTTTATAGCGATTAATTTCATTAGCTTATTAATGAAACTTCAAACGCCTTTTACTTAACGTGTATTATTAGAAGTATATTACTAGATTGATATGAAAAATGTATACTGCGTTTGGTATGCTAAATGCGAATTTGATATGGTCAATCATTCCGTAACACAGTGTAGTGATATGTGAATGTATGAAACATCTATTGTTTAGCCATTTGTATTGTAGATCCATTCATCACATACGAGACCCCGTTTATATTCTTGATGCTAAAAATATATTCCCAAATACGTAATATAGAATTTATGTATATATACTATTATTAGTTTCTATAAAATACTTATAAATTTTTACACAACACATACCCCAAATATTTATAAAGTTTATAACTTTAGTGGTGTAACATTTTATTATAACCTTCGTTATATTATAATATATTGGCTCGGTACTTGGAACTCTTAAAAAGTTATTTAACAAAGGATTGTTCAAACATAAAGAACAATCGATGTAGCTCAAATGCAAATGAAAATGATTGTTCCGCTGAAGTTTCTCGGACGTTCTGCCACTAACCTCTTCAAAGCAGCTCTTCTTCGAAGCCTTCCATACGTACTTTGTTTTCCTCCCTCCGACAAAGCGGCACTCCCTCCTGGAACGGCAGGGGGTAGGGACTACATTGATAACCTGAAGCGTACGTCTCTTATTGTTGCGAGGATTCCATAAACTTCTAATCCTTTCAAAATGCTCTCCAAAACTTCTCTTTTGAGCTACTTAAGAAGATCGCTTCGTTTTTCATACAACGCGGGTTCTCCGTGACTTTGTCCTAAGTATTAAAGATGTCTTTCAAAGAGTACAAGGCAGATACAGATAAAATTAATGCAGACATAAGACGTATCAGAAAACAATTAATAATTATTCATTTTACTATAAAAATATGTGGGAACAGTACTGGAAAAAGCAGTAGTCATATCTGCTTTAATCATACTTGCAGCTTGTATGCTACAACATTATAGCTATGCCATTTAAATTTATTTATGTAAACTAAAGTTGAAAAAAACTAGTCTTACTCTTTTTGTGTCTTTCTTACAGGAACGATGGTTTAGGTGAATAATAATACACACATGTGCTTTGACCTCTAACTTGGTGCCGATCGAAACTAGAATGACGGGTTTTATAAGTAGACAATTATCAAATATAAGGCAGCGGTCGTCACATTCGTAATGTTTTATTTTTATTTATAAAACGCAATAATAAAATTCTACGTTGATGCGCAAACAATCTAGATGATTTTATTAAATTCTATTAAGACAAGCTAAGCTTTTGTCTTTGCGCGGTTTAGTACCACAAGTACGCAGAACTACTAAGTACGCTTCATTTAAATGACATTGTTTGTGCGAGTTTGTACAACGGTTTCCTTAATGTTTATTTATTATAATTAAAAAATATATTAACATACATGCATATGTATACAAGTTGACATTAAAACACACGTCAACTTAAATTTTTTTTTGAAAAACAAACAGCTTACGTTCAAAAGTATTTCTTAAATAAATGAATTGAAGCAAAACCACTGTGATAAATCCCTTAAGTGTTATCTGCCTTCTTAGCGTCCGTTTTACGAAATATTTAATACATGGCTTCATACAAAGCTTTGGGAGCTTTTAAAAAGACGGTGGCAGTCCAAGTGAGGTGTTTCCCTGTACTCGGCGGTAGCGTTATATTAATTATTTGGCAGGCTGCGTGGGGACGTGAGGTCACGTGACAGGTTCACTGAAGCGCATGAGCCTGAAATACTGGCAAGTCCCCGCAGAGGTCAGAGCTTTTGTTTTTCTAAGCTTCCTGGGAAATACGAGGCGAAAACTTAATCTGACATCTGTCAGGGACTGCTTTTCTTTTTCTTCTACCTGTCATTTATGAAATATACTTACTCTTGAAGCGAATTTGTTATAAAGAGGCACGCTCTTAAATAACTTGTAATTTATTAATTCGTTTAACAACAGTATTTTTTTATAGATTTTATCGCTGTTAATTACACTTCTACGCTAAAAATAAATAAACAGAAAAAAATCAATGTCCTTCGTTTTTTTTTTATAAAATATCATCAGTATTGTTGATTTTCAAATGCGACACAATTTCAATCAGGTTTTTGTGATAATTTTTTTTAATATCTATTTATGGATTGGTCAATCAGATGCGTATTTATTACCCATTACGGGTTTATTATATTATTACTAATATGATTAGGCACATTAGTTCATATATAGAAGATGATTTAAAGAAACTCTCAGAAAAATATCATCGTGATTTGTGTGAAGTGATTCGTTAGTACAAGGGTTAGTACACCGGTCATGTAAACCAGGAGATGTGGGTTCAAATCCCACACAAATCACGATGATATTTTTCTGAGAGTTTCTTTAAATCATCTTCTATATATGAACTAATGTGCCTAATCATATAAGTAATAATTTTTTTTACATAAAATATGTGAAAAATATATAATATATCATAAAATTCAAATCTTAAGAAATTATCTAAAAATAAAATTTATTTTCTTATCTCCGAGACAGAATATGGCGAAATACATTTGAAATGTAAAAATTCCGTGAAGATCTGAGCGCGGGAGTAATATAAACCAAATAGAGTAAATACTCGTGAAAAAAATTCCAAGAAGGGAATAAATCTTCCATCGCAGCCTCCTTTTATTGTACTGCATAGCCGCATTTTACAGATCTTTAACAAATGGATAATATATATCCCGCATATTATTTTATCTTTAGAAGAACTCTTTCTATAAAAAAAACATCGTCTTGTTTTTATATAATTATGTGTCATGTTGTTTTAAGTTACTATTTAAGATGTTATTTTAGAATGTTTATTATCGCTCACGTTACAAACAAACGATTTCGTTTTGGAAATACCACTGGTATTAAATAAATATTACCAACGTTTGCCTCTTAGGTTACAGTGTGTGCGTGTTTTATATATAATTTAATATTTTGGAAGTATCAAAAGATCTTGAAGAAAATCTAAAATTAAAAAAAATATAATCTAATTGAGGCAATCCTAGAACATGTGGTAAAATGTAAAGAAGTCATGACATGAAAAATAAAAAAACAGGTAAATATTAAAAATATTACATACAATAAATTTACACTGTATATAAAAACTAGTGGGTTTTTAACTGTAAGTAGTAATTTTTTTGTTAATTATAATTTAAACTGCTTAATTTTAGTACTTGAATAATATTATGCATACAGAGTTTGCAACAGTGGCTAGAAGTTCTGATTCAGTTGAACCAATAAGACTTGCCCATACTAGAGATATGTTCTGTGAGATCTTCCAGAAACATTCACTAATGAGAAGCACCTGAAGACGAATATTAACGAATTCCAAACAAATAAAAAAATTTCTCATACATTGTTTGTGTTTGTCTCTCTTAAAATAATTTATAAATTAACGCCGTTTCAATATTTATTCATACACATCCGCTTTGCCCTGTGAATAATAAATTATTTAATTTCCCGTGTTCTCATTAGATTGACACAATATGTAAAGAAGATACACGGCAAGGTTGACGTCACTACAGGGTGGGACAGAGTTTCCGCTAGAATTTTCCAGATTATTGATTCTATAGGCACGCTACATGTGTCAGTGAGTTTTCTACTAACCTGTTATTGGTCTCAGAGAAGCCGAGTTATCCCTGAGGAAAGTGATTGACAACCATAAAAAATACTTTTAATAAAAATACACTGAATACATGCAATGTTTTTATGTTAAATAAAAATTTACTTCAATAGGATGATAAAAGATATTCAAGAGTGGTGTTTGAAAAGTAATAATAAATACTTTTTCACTCATAATCCATGCTATATAAAATATGAATACCAAATTTACTTGCAAAGTTTTCTTTGATTTCATTGTGCCATTCAAATAACTCGGCTTTAATCAATTAATCGAAAGTCACCAAACAAATCAACGATCAATCATAATGTTTGCGAATTTTCATATTTCATTAATCAAAATAAATTTTTAGTACTTAAAAGCTTTTTTTTATTCACTAGTATATTTATTGCGTCATATAAATTGTTATTCAAGTGTTAAAAAAGTAATCACCGAGTTACACCAGTGTAATTCAAAATTTATTACAAAATGTTGTGTTATTATTTATTTTCAAATCATAATAAACATCCGCATTGGTTCTGCACCCCTGGTTTATGAGATGTCCTCGACCAAAAAAGGGGAGAGAGAGGCTATTCCCCCGTATGTAAAATCCATTTGCAGACCTTTGGGTTGATTTTTATGGGCGTACTTTATGTGCATGTATTTTGAAAATCGCAGACTCCCCGCCGGCAAAAACCGGCCTCTTTCACACAAAAACATAATAACTTATTACACGCGGGGGCCGTGGAAGCTGTAAACATTATTTATCGGGAAATATCTATATAATCTTGTACACGGGTATTAGTGCCGTGTAATAAAAACTTTTACTGACGGTATTTACAACTTTTATTGTCGGTATCAATGGGTCGGATTACTAGTGGCAGTTAATCGAGGCAAGTGAGCCAATCAGGTGGCTTCTTGCGGCTTGGTAATGAAAAGCTTCAGCAGATTTTATCTGCGTATAGCACACTTCATAAGAGTGCTTCCGGCATAAAAAAATGTTTGCGTAACATAACTGTTGTTTAATTTCAAAAAAATGTTTTTAATATAAGTAATTTTAAAAATCAGTTCTTCTATCTATTAACAAAGTTTTTTTTTTAATTTTTAATCCATGTCTCCATTTCTGTTTATATGAGCATCATAAGTAAAATCTGTAAATCGAGGGCCACATGCCGAAGATTGAAAGGTTATTAAGGTATCTTTAAAGCGATCAAAGGACTGCGCCTCTATTTGGTATATTGCGTCACCTGGATTCATCTTTTTACCTCAAAAAATATACTCAAATTAAAATTGGGATTAACCGAAAAATTTCAGTATTTTAAAACATGTCAATTTGGATTTTTGACTTTAACTTTTACAGTATTGAAATGATAAATAAAAACAGATACACTATAACGCTGTACTCTTATAACACGGCGCTTATTTTACGCAACAACATTAAATGTATTTTATTGGTAGAGAATTTCTCAATAAAGGATTACAAAAAAGCTACATTCGAAAACAATGATAAATATTTACAAAGTAGAGAAAAAATACATTGAAAGAAAAGACCGCGACAATGAATACTAAAAGCATTCCATATCAAATTTCCTCAAATGAACTCTTAAATCAATAAATTAATTTCCTGTAGATTTATATGCATTTACTGATATCTAAGATTCCTATAGGAGTTATAGGAGAGTTGACTGTAATATGAATTCATTTTTATTTATATTCGATCGTGTGATTTACGCGCATCGCACATATTTACTTTGTAAAACTGTTTGTATCTGACAATACCTCTCGGAAAGAGTTGTTTCGCATACAAAACCAAACAATCAATCATGCAGTAGTCTGTTGAAAAGAAGGTTGATTTTGGTAAATGTTTACTTTAAATCTGACTTGCGTTTTAGACCGCAGAACTTGCAAGGCTGACAGTGGAAAAAGCTGCAATACGATATCCGACGTTTTAAAAACTACTTACAAGTGATTGATCGCGCTTTATATTTGAAATTCAGGGCTTATTTGACAATGAAAATAAATATAAAAAACAGGTAGTATATTTTAAAACAGAAGGCTAATAATATGCAAGTGAAAACAGCTGGGTGGGAAAAAAGCAAGGAGCAAAGCTTTTACTATTAGACAATGTACAATAAAATTTGTGTGTATGCATATATTTACGAATTTCACAAAAAAAAAATACATATATATATATATATATAATGTATTGGCGAAAAGATTAAGTATTCATACAATATGAATAGATTATCTTTACACACACGTTTCAATTTTGTATGTTTACGTCATCATAACCTGCTTTACTGACACTAAATATGGTGGCATACAATAGAATGAGCGACAAATATAAGAATATTGAATGATTTTTTTTTTCGCCAGTGAAGTTAGTTCATACTTTCTCTAAAAGCGAAGAAGAAAATTCAATTTCAGTGTATTTACCGACGCTTTTCAGAAACTTATAACCGGATAGTTCCGGAATAACTTTAGATATTTCTCTTTCAGAATCTGGCGAGGATCGCGCTAGTGAGGAAGGGAAACTTTTCACAAATCCTGAAAAACTGAAAACCTGAGAACCTCCTTGCGAGCAGCTGCGCCGCCCAGGGCGCCTGAGGGAGATGTAAAGCCGCACTCCCACTCTTCTTAAACCTTCTATCAAACAGCCGCCTGACGTCATGGCCTGATAAAACAAATATTCCGTTGAAGAATACACAAAATCGGCATTCATTTGTGATTTACATATTTTTTGAAAATATTTTCAATATATTTTCACTAGCGGGAGAAGTTCAGATAGTTTGAAAAGGAGTCACACTTTTCTGTAAAAATAGAAAACTGCAAAGAAAATAACAAATAATCAAACAATAAATAGTTTCCAAAACCAATTATAACTGTGTCTAGCTTTATACGTCTCCAAAATTTTCACTGCTATATTCAGAGGAATTTAAGCAAACTTGCGTCAGACAAAATTCTTTCTCCAGATTTTTATTCATTCCTTTAAACCAGAAGACAAATAATAATCCAGAATGAAAAAAAATATATCATGAATTTAAAGACGAACTGTAATAATAGGCTAGTAATTCAATAGTGAAATAAAATAACTTTTTTAAAAATAAAACCTTAGTATAATTGTTTAATATCTAAATTCAATATTTTTGACAGAGAGTACTTGGTGGAATTCGAAATTGAAATTTTTAACAGAGATCACTCTGTTTGATAATGCCAACGTGAAAGGTTGGCGAAACCGGTCACTAATAAAAACGAAAATGTGGAAAATCACTCAAGTATTTTATTCAAAAATATTAATATCTAAATACCAAACTGTATAAATACAAAAACATACAACCAACTATCTTTTTCGTTTTGGAGTTTAAAATTTTTATGCAATATTTTTAAAAAAAACTATGTCTTCTCCCAACGTTTGACTCAGTACTTGACTTAATATCTAATATATTAAATAAATGTTGAACGCTAAAGGAAAATTCACCGAATCGCAACAGCCTTATAAATAGAAATATGGCTTCGGTGCAAAGGATATAAGCCTCAGGGTGGAGAAATATCTCCGGGGGGGTCCGGCTATCGGTGCACAGTGCTGCAGCTTGTTTATTCAATAACCGGAAAATATGGTCTTCATTTGAACAGCGCCCGAGAGAAACTTCGCGCTCGGAGCAGGTGATATTTTTGCAGCACTGTGTGCTTTTATTTACAGCTGCAGTTCTTGCTGCAGAAATGGCGTTGGGAAACAACGCGGCTACGAAATAGAATTTAGCTTCAAAACTGTTTTGTGAAAACTCCAATTTAAGATCTTGTAAATAAGCAAACCTCCCCGCTCTCCCCATTATTTTGCTTGTGCATGGCTGCCATTCAGTACTCTGAGCGTGTGTAAAGGATCGGTAATGGAGTAATGTATTTGATTGATTGAAACTTGACTTGATCGGTAATGGAGTAAAATGATTGTGAAGGGATGTGGCATTGTTTCTGTAGCTTGCTGCAAAAGGAGTATCAGATCAAAACGCCAGAGCTTTGATAGGAAAGGATTATATAATAATGCTATTGGGCTTCCAACATAAAACTGTGGTGTAGCAGGACCCGGACTACACTATTTTCCCCTTAGAAAACCATAAACACTGGCTCAGCATGAGTATTTGGTCAGTGAAATGGTGGCCAACCTTCTCTGAGGAAAGGCACTTGGTGAAGAAGAAATAAGCAATATTACATCTATTTTTCGCTTATAAGCATAAAAAAACTCATTTTGCATTCGCACATTTACAGATTATTTGTTATTTTTTTGAGATAAATTTTTTTGGTCGTTTCAGTTGAATGCTTAAGAAATTAATTGATTCTAATTATAAATTATTACGGAAATGTGATTTAATCATTTTCTCGTTGTTTAAATAACTATATATTTATATATCTTCAATCGGTATCCTACTATGAATATGCTTATATACTAATTGTTACGTTACCGAGGGTGACAAGGATACTTCAGAAATCCAAAATTATATTGTTTGAATGTAATAACTCTATCATAAATATAAATTAACAATGTCAATATCTTATTATTTCTTAGGTTTTTTTAAGACTATATGTTATTATATACTTATACATATTGGGTGCAGGTAACATGCTACAATATCACTTGAAATAAATTTAAAATTTCGTTTTCCTTTATAATTTTTTTTCGTATTTCTATAAACCTAGAAGACTAACATACTGGCATCAAATATCGTTTCTTTGAAAAAAAAATTATATTTGTGTTATTACTAAAAAACACAATTCTAACATCAATGCACTGCATTAATATTTGTCAAAAAATCTTAGAAAAATCCACTTATTTTCTATCATAAAACAGCACTTTCGTTGAAGTAAATCCGATTGATGAAATCCAAACAAAACTTTATAAAAAAAAAATACACAAATAAAGACTTTATACATATATGTTCGTAAAAAAAGAATGATTGGCAATTATCTCCATAGAATCACGTTGGGATTGCTGCCATCCAAAAATAAATACAAATGTATACAGCCTGCTTTGCATGATTGCTATCTTTGATATTTTTATCGGCACAACGTTAATAAGTCAGCGTTTATTCGTTGTCTATGGAATAATGTCTTCATAAACTGGATTTACTGTGTGTAATAACAATAATAGCTCAGAGCACATTTAAAGGCGTGTGAATATATAAATATATAAAGTTACAACTAAAGTTTAAGTAACTCGCGTGGCGGAGTGCTATCATGCCAAATGTTTTTTTTAACGGTGCAATTTATATTCCGGGCAGCGGAGTAAATTAAAGGGAACTTTATCATCCGAAGCTTGTTGCGAGCAGTTTGTTACTTCGACCAGGACCAAAGTTTATATGCGCTTATGTCCTGCTTAATTCGAGCAGTGAAAAGTATTTCACGCTTTGATATTTGCATTGCAAAGTTGGCTGGACAAGACCATCGTTTTAATCACGAAAACTAACAAGGACTAGAAAATGGAAAAAATTGATTTTAATGTTTGAGAGCTTTGAAAAACACGTTTGTGATGTTTTGTTTATACGTTTGAGTGTTATTCTTTGAGCTGAAGACATAAAGTCTTATACAATTAAAAAAAAAAACAACTGTAGACTGTTTAACCACATACAACTAGTATGGCAAGCATTTAAAACGATTTATATCACTTTACATACGCATTGCAACCTATCACTGATTAGACAATTGTGCCACACCGGTCTTATTGATTTTAAAAACGATTGTACTTTAAATAACATTTTTTAAATTTTTATAAAATTGTACTTCTGGAAATAATAAAAATTCAATGAGTGATTCTCACAGAAGATCTAGTGAGGTTGAGTTATAACTTTGGCGGGTCGTGGGCTATTCTTCTAAGAAGGGTTATGTTAAGTTGGAAGGTTTTCTTATGCAAACACTGTAATAATTTTTGTAATATTAGTTTAGCAAAAATATCAAAAATCCTACTGAAAATATTCGAAGTAGGTTACATCGCATACTCACACGTTGGTTCTGCAAAATCAAATATAAATATTCTGCAAATTCGCCCCAACCAGTGGTAATCCGCGCCATGACTTGTCGCGTGTCGGCTTTTTCAAAGCCATGCTTTCATTGGTTGAATGAAATCTGGTGTGATTGTTTGAAGAGATTTGGGCTGTTTGCACTAGACTCGACCCATTGTCCGCCTCGCAATGACTTTCAATAAATTATGCCGATCGTTCTCTAAACCAACCGAACAACATCTTTACAATCATTCAACAGATTGATTTTATAATTATAATTAAAGGATGTGTTTGCAGATCGAGATCAAATTTGTGATGAGAATCTTTTTAAAACGCTGTGATGATAATCTTTAACAGTTGGACTGAATGAACTACTCCAAGCGCTTATGCATAATTAAAGAGATCGTTTGTGGAGACGTTGAAGTACCTAATGGGTTAATTAGTTTGCAAGACGTGCAGATTTTGCATTAGCAACCGTTTTCTTGGGTTGTTTTTTTTTTTTTTTGAACAAAGATATCCTTAACATAAAACAATTAAAACAAATTAAATGTTTTACGTCTCCTTCTTCTTCTGTTGTTTCTCCTCGTAGGAGGTTGGTGACCATTTCCTCAAACATATTTCTATCCTGGGCCAGTCTCACCAATCCGACTGCATTTTCGAGCCACTGGCGCAAATTTTGCATCCACGTGAACGTCCTTTTTCCAATGCCCCCTTTTCCTTTGATTTTTCCTTGGACAATCAGCTGGAGGATGCCAAAAAAATGGGAGACCTTTTGCTTCTTTACCAACATCAAAGGTTCTCTTTTTTTGCGCTTTCTGTGCAAGACTCTTTCATTTCTGATGCGGTCAACTCATGGTATCTTAAGGATTCTCCTATAAAGCCATATTTCTGCCGCTTCAATTCTTCACATATTAGCTGTCTTGAGTGGCCAAGCTTCGATTCCATAAAGGAAAACTGAGACAACATAACATTTGGTGAATCTCCATCGAGATTTCAGGGTTTTATATCTTGAACATAGATCTTTTCTCTTATTATATAACTTACTGCATGCTGTTTCAATCCTCTCTTTAATTTCCTGGTCAGGATTCCAGTTCTCATTCAACCAGCTCCCCAAATACCTTAATCTTTTAACACTCTCCACTACTTTGTTATCGATGTATATATTGAAGTTATTACTTCTCCTAAAGGCTTTCAACTACATTTATACACAAAATTATTAATCATAGATAAGAATTATAGAATAAGTCGACTAAAATGTGTTTTTTTTTTTAATAATATCTAATTGTTTATTTTGTTGGCAACAAGGGATTAAATAGATCGATTTTTAGGGTTGTTGGTAGTCTGAACAAATATGAATGTATAAATTCAATCGAATTACAACGGTTTTCACTTAAAAGTATTAATATATATATTTCAATATTCGGAATAACCAAAACTCTGTACAGTAAAGCTCTCTACCCGGAATAGAGTGTGCTCTAATAGGCGCCGAACCGGACTCTCTGACCATATGGCATGCGGTGGAACAGAATACTCTCAGATTTCCCATCGCGTTTTATATAATATATTCACAACAAAACCATCCGTCCAGGGAATTCTCTTTGAAGGAGTAATGGAATAATTAACTGTGTGAAAATAAATTGGGTTTATCGGCAAAATGGTAATTCTCGGATTAACTTGTTGAGATAATTTATTTACGGTGATGGGAAAATGTTGAAAAGAACCCGGGCCTTAAAGTTCAAATAGAAGCAGAGCCGTCGGAAAATAATAGTAAATATAAATTATCTACTAATGGAAAAAAAATCTATTGAAAATAGGTAAAAACTACAATATATATCACGACACATATATTGAGGTAACTTTACAAAAAAGCCCAATCGTACTGACCTCTTCATTAAATTATATATTTGATTTGTACAATTTCAAAAGCTGTTCTGGGTGTTTTTAAAAAATATTTTTTGACTCGTAGACCTGTTTTTAAAAAAAATATAAATTCAGTGAAAATATTTTAATAATAGGGTATTACAATTAAATATTTAAAAATATAATAATAAAAGCAACATCATCAATAAAAAAAGGTTATTTTTTTGTTTTTGGTCAGCGGTAAAGTTTCATATTAAACATGATACAATTTCAATATTAAAAACACTCATTATTAAAAAAAATATTTGTTTAGTTATATGTCAAATTTATAACGACCAAAACAAATTTCAAATGAGTGCAATATTTTTATATACAGAAGTTAATGGGAAGTTTCTACGATCAAGCAGCATAAACTAAATGTTTATAAAACAGACGGTTCCAATACACATTTTTATGTAACAAACACGTTTTATAAAGTCTTCAGTTAAAAAATTGATGTAAAAAGAACATAATAAATAAAAAGTGCATTCATTCTAAATCTTAATAATTCCAACGGCCAATTTGAAGTATTGATTGGAATTTTTCAAATTTATTCGTAAAGTAGCCGAAGGTCCTACATCCAGAAGGCCACTAAAATAAAATATAAGAATGGCTCCGGTGGAATTAAAAGATAAAGGACTCGAGGACAATGGGGCGGGGGTGCAGGGTAGGGGTGCAGGGCGGGGGTGCGGAGTGGCGTGGATTTAAGAGCCTCCCAAGGAAGGACTTAAAAAGCTCACGAAAGCTCCGCCCAACGCTTAATTCTGGCGTTTTTTTTTCACTCGCAGAACGGAACGGCCTTATACCGAATCGCCATTGCGACGTTTGATTTTAAATTGGATTCTTAGAAAGCATACATATACATTCGAATTAAATGCTTACATTTACAAAAAAAAAAAGTATTATCCGAAGCTGTTTAAAATAATAATAAAATAAAATTATTAAATAGTTCACTGCTCTTCAGTTTAAGTGCTAATTCCACGGAGTGCCTCCTTGAAGGCCGATCTGAAATAATTTTATAGATTGAACTTGTGGGCAGCTACCAGTAAGTGGAAACATTAATATTAAATGTTCATGTTCACCTGTGATGTTTCATTCTTTCAGATTCTATCTTTCAAGCTCTATTTGTGTCTTTGACGTGATAATATTCAAAATATTTTCTCTCAAACTTTCTCTCTGAATATTTGTGCAGTCCTATCAAAAGGCGAATTCAAATTTAATAGGGAAAGCATACGTAAAGTTAATTTGCATTTATACGATATATTTGGTGGCTTTCGTAAATCTAAAATTCTAGTATTTTTGCAGACTTGTTTTATTATTATTTATTATTAATTTTTCATATTTTTTTCATATTATACCAAAACTGAACACCTACTAACTAATTCTGGTTACAAACATCGTACCTATCTTGACATCCCAAGTAGAGCTTATATTCCAAGTATAACTATCATAAATTTTGCAGCCAGGATTAGAACTGTTTAAATTATAATTATTAGGTCCTGGATACACCGAGTGAACTTTAATATGTCAACTAAGAATTATATATAATAATTTATATTTTAAAAAAATAATTAAACGTTGAAGTAAAGTATATTTTATTTTATCGGATCATAATTTCAAAAGATTTTTTTTTCATATCATCAATGTATGTTAGATGAGTTTTTTATATAGATATAAAACAATTATTTTACAAAAAATATCTAACAGTTTCAATGTGAGCAGCTCGCAAATTGAATCAAGCGTATTATTCAATGTATGATATCTGATCTTTGAAAAGTCAACATTTTTATATCATCATTCAGTATATAAAAAAACATAATTTTTTTTTTAAATTTTATTACGATATTTAACTGCTTAATCAAATAAAATTCACAGCAGGAAAATAATAAATTAGCTTTATTATTTTATGCTATCTGGTGTATTTAAATGACTCGTATACTAAACGAGATAATTTCAAAAACCAACTCCAAGTAATGAGTAAACATAACGCTGTTTGTCCACATAAGCGTAGTCAATATTAATATTTATTTTAAGCTGAAAATTCACAGCGCACAGCCAGAGGGGAGGGCTCTTGGAATACGAGCAGCTTAATATCGGAACAATTCAAAGCCCGACCAAAGCTAATATAGACGGGGATGCAATATGGATATCTGAACATAGATCCGGATATATAGCTTATAGACTATAAGACAACTCAAAAGTTTTTTCAGCGGCGAAGAATTTACTACTTAGTTTTAATCTGCGACGTAAGAAATATTTTTAAACCTTTTCTCGCGAGTTTTATAAGCCTTCGATGCAGATGTTTTATCAATAGTCATCGTTTTTTTGGTGCTGTCGTCGAGGCATTAAATCCGCTGCAGTCAACTATGTGGCATGAAATCCGAAAGCATGGCGTTTTGTTCCATACTTTCTTAACTCGCAAACGGGGGTGGGAAAACTTAGCATTTGCAAGAGTGTAACAGTTGGCATTCGGCGTTTCTTTCTTCTCCGAAAAAACCGGCAACCGCCAAACTCTCATCAATCTTATCGGGGCATTAAGTTAGTTTAATATAAAACAATGTGGGCCAGACTATTAGGCCGCCGCTGTATTTATATGACAGCCTGAAAGTGATATTGCTCAGTGGCTCAGTAGATTCAAATTACCGGCGCAAGTAATGTGCTTTCTGGTTCCGCCCGGCCGCCATTTGCCAGCTGTCGCCTCGCCGCCATAATTAAAAAAAATAACATAACATTCGTATAAAAAATAGGTGTGTACCCCAAGGACGACCGTAATCAACTTATATTAAGTTCCTCGACTTTTTTATGTTACCACGCCATGAAGCTTTGAAACCATAGCAACAATATAGATATGTTTTTAAAACATATTATTTAGAATATGAACGAAAATAATTATGACATGTATTTGAGGGTTGCCTTGTTTCTTACTTTCAGGAACAAAGGCTCGAATAAATAACATAAAACACGTGTTCCCAGATAACGATACAACATTATTGGAAGCAGTGGAAGTGAAGAACAATGCAACCTTTTGACAGACTTACGTACGACCCATACAACCTGTATTTCAAATAAGGTCACAGCCAAAAATTTACTGTAAATATATAATACTTTATATTGATTTACTTTGATCGCACAAAAATGAAAACCTTCCTGTTTTATTTGTTGCTCTCAAAACTAACTGTTCACAACCGACGACATAACTAGAAAGTTATAAAACAGATTGTAAATGGATGCGCCCAGTGAAGCTACCCAATCCAGAGAAGTGCAGTGCTTAGAGATCAAGATGGGGTCGGGGGAGAGCCTTTCGGATTTATCTCTCTTTAAAAAGGGACGGACGAGTCCATTGTTGGTTTCTTTATAATTTGAGTGTCTGCAGTATAAACAAGTGGACGGAGTTACTGAGTTTCACTAGACGACTTCCTGTTTGAGGTAATGATTTATGACTATCGTTTGATATCTGATATGTACAATGCTAGTATATTTTTATAACTATGTATCTTATTTATCTTGACAGAAAGTATTAGAAGGAATTCAAAAATCAAATTTTTATTTTTAAAAAAATATTAAGTGATATTCAATGAATAAAAAGTAAAAACATCAATAGCCGAGTTCGTAGGTTTTGACTGACGTTTTCATTAGATTATTTTTCTTTCTTGAATGTTGTGCTACGTTTTTATTGTCTATTGATTATATGTGAATTCTAAATATTTTATCCCTGAATACTCAAGGCAAGAGTTAAAAATTATATGTTTTAGAAAAAATAAATTTTATTAAACTTTCCCTTACACAGTTATAATGAAAATGTTGTGGATATTGTTTCTTGTGTATTGCTATTTCACAAAAAAAATATAATTTGAAAAAATATACATCTCTTCAATTCTAAATGTAATAGGATTATATTTCTTTCATGGGAATGATACTGACAACGTTATATTAAAGTGTACAAAAAAGAGTAGCATATTAAATAAATAACAAATTGTAGACAAACCAAACAAAGAATTGATATTAAATATGAATAGCATTATAGATTATATATATAACAAATAACGAACGAGTTGAGTAAGCAAATAGACATTTTGACTATAATCAAAATGATTTATAATTAAAAAAGTATAGACAAAAGAAGAATCAACAAACACGAACGGCCATAATTTTAATGAAATACGCCTTCGCCTTTCAAAGGTTTCATCAGACCTTTTAACCGATTGTTGTTTTAATATGGCGTAATAATTTTTTTATCAGCCTGTCGAGGATAGTATTGTTCTCCAAACACATTGTTGATTATTGCAGAAAGTTTAAATGATACTTATAATGATAATGATAAAAATGCCCGAACTCTTTATCCTGTAACAGATATATCAGACTCATTTAATAATTAATTTATATAACCTTAATCATCTTCATTCTATAAACGAAGCCTCACTGAAACATCTAATTATTCCACAAAACCTGCACCGGCGTAAATATCAAAATCTTAGCAGAAACGTGGGAAGAAATTCTATTATATTCAGTATGTAAGACACGATTATAAATTATAATATCATGATACGTCTATTAATGTGAAATTCTCGCTCGGTGGGCACACGTTGTAATGACAAATTAATCCGGAGAAGTAATTTATTTACAGAGCAGGTACAGCAGTAGGCTTTGCGAGAGATTTTTCACGGAATTCATGCTAAAGTATCCGAGAACTGCTTCCGTGTATTATATTCACCGTAATGCTTACCTAAAAGCCCAGAGCTTTTTTTTAGAAAATAACCAATCGAATAAATTGCCACAAAAATAAGCCACAGGTAAATAAGAATTCTAAAGCGATCAAAGAAATTCGATGTTATCTTCAGATTATCATACATACGGCATTTGCAGTTTGAAGCGATTTAAAGTTCGGCCTATTTTTTAAATATTTGTTTTTACTGTGCGCAATTTTTTTCAGGTAATGTATAGCTTTCTAAAATAATAATAATAAATAACTACAAAACCTTAATAATAATGCTGCAACTAGATTACGAAGTGATTATTACATATACGAATTACTCTTTCGTGTAATCTTGAGATACAGGGATGTATCTTTTTTAAGGATTTTTTAATCTTCAAGCAAGATATGTAAAAATTGCTCGATAAAAATACACTGGGATCTTCGTATGTTTTTTACAGAATGAATATAACTATATGAACTCGGTGTAAAACTGTACTAACCACTAGACTACGAGACGGTTTCTTCAATCGTACGATAGTGCAACCCCTCAGGGCCGGATACAGTGTATCCTTTAAAACGTCTGTGTTTGCGGAGGCTCTGTAGGTGTACCTCGTCTGTTCCGCCTCGGCAAACACCCTTTGATTATGGTTGTTACATTAATAATTTTGGAAGCAAATATTTTGAAGGCAATTTCCTTAGTAGAAATTCAAATTAATTAACAGGAACCGACGCAAAGCCCTGCTTATGTGCATGAATTTGTTAAATATTTAATAACGGAAAAATCTACGCAACACGCGCTAGAGAAAGCTCTTCTGAGGCTTACATAAATTAACAAGATAGATTATTAACCTAAGAGCTCAACATGTAATGAAAATTCGAGAAGATATTTTATTTAAATTGTAATACAAGTTTATACAGCGAGAAGCTCTGGAAAGGGGTGAGAGATTAATAAAATATCAGTTAGATGATTTCTATATTACCGCCGTAGGGTGATATCTTCTTGTTTGTAAGGATATAATATACAGCAAGTAACATACAAATCTTGTCAGGTAGGTTGTGAGGAGTAGTTGAGAAAGTTTGTAGTAAATATTATATTTTGCATATATTTGAATTACACAGTGAAACCATAGGGAAACTTGTTTGAAGCAATAATTATTTTTGTATCAATAGCCAAGTTATAATACATACATTTATTATTTTACCTTGGTTTTAAACTGAGACACCATTATCATCAGTAAGCAGCTATACAAACTCTCTAAATACAAAATCCTAGTATATTGTATGTATAACATAAAAATAATGGTTTTATTTTATATATAAAGTATTTTGCGTTTAATATTGTAACTATTTTCCGTGTGAACAACTCTATGTTGCCAATTAAAGTTGCTCTTTTTAATTGAAGTTTAGATGAGTTTTTTGTTTTCAGGTGAAACCGCGACTTTCAAAACACCGTGTATTATCTAATAAATACAACCAATCAAACAGTCGCTACGAGCGGCCACCATAAATTACGGCAACTTATCACAAAAACAACTTTAGTGAGCGGTCGTTTGTCTTACATAGAAAAAAACAATGCCATAAACCTCGCGGGTGTTCCCCGGGCAGAGAATCAACTCCCTGCCCTCCCCATTTGTGCACGTCTGCTATTCTGTACCCTGAGCGTGTGTAAAGGATCGGTAATGGAGTAGTGGACTTGGAATGATTGTGGAGGGGTGTGCTCTGAAACTACCTTGTAGAAGAAGGGGGAATCCTGCTATTGTTTCTGCAGCCTGCTGCAAAATGAGAATCAGATCTAAGTGAAAGAGCTTTACGAAGAATATAGAACTGCTGTGTAAAAAAAACCCCACCACATTATTCTCCATAAAAAAATCACGAATAGAGATATTTTCAATGAGATTTAACTTCCTCTAAGGAGTAACTTCCTCTAAGGAGAGTTACCTGAAGAAGACAGTTGACTGAGACCATTTAAGTTTTCATAAAATTTATTGTAATATAACACACGATGACGTCGTTTTTTTATTATTATTAAAAACACATTCAAGGTTTCAATAACATAAATTCACGAGTATATTAATAAATAGATGCTATAATAAATAGTATACATACAATAGGATTATTTTGTGGGAGACTTCATGGCCAAGAATTATTTTAATATTTAAAAGTTTGGAGTAAAAAGTACATTATCACAAGCTTATAAAAATGATTTAATTAATTAAATGTAGTCGTTATTATTAATTTCTATGTTTAGGTACATAGCAGTCTTTAATCGTTAATCGCTTTTCGATTATTGGAAATATTAACAAGATTGTAATTCCATACATCATATTTCAGTAATATTTCCATTGTAAATACAGGAAAGAGTTTAGCTTCCGAAGATCACACCTGATTGTTGAAAAGTAAGCTTGGGCTGACAGGTTGTTCTTTGGGGTGATTGATCGACGATCACTTTCGTGAAACCATTTTTACTACCCCAACGGTGTTTGGAAAAATATATTTCCCTAACTCCTTTATCGTAGGGAATATTTTAAGATTACAATATGTTAGAAAATACCACATCCTTAAAAGCATGGGTATTGGGAAAAATAAGAAATAAGTTTTGTAATAAATAAAATCCCTTATTTTTATTAAATTCCTCTCGGTTACTATTTTCATATCCAATATTGATAATATTGTGGTCTTCAAAATAACTTGTCAACGCAAACTTGCTGATGTAGAAAATATATGAAATCCAACTTGATTTTATTTTAAGCATTTTTACGTTATAAAGTCTTTTAAAGAAAAGCAATAACATCACATCAAGTATATTATTTTGCTTGAAATTAATTATTACTAGTATTACTAACACATAAGAGCCACTGAATGCTTGGATGTGTGTTTTATGAACTTCAGGGTGTCCAAAAAGAGTATCGGGTTATTGCAATCGGAACCGTTATAGCGATAAGCTGGGAAAAATTTTGGGTCCAGAGTTGCAGGAGTTTCAAGGTTTCAACTCAAGTACGTGGTTCCAACAAGACCACTTGCCATACATCCAATCAATCGATTGAAACTGTTAACAAATTATTCCCTAAAAAGGTCATTTCACGTAGAGGTAACATACAACTGGCCTCCCAGAAGCCCCGACCTTAGCCCTCTTGACTATTTCGTATGGGGATACCTTAAAAGTAGGGTTTATGAGAATAATCTGACAAACCTAACGGAATTGAAACAAAACATCAGGTCAAAAATGGCAGCAATATTGAGGGTTATTTGTCAGCTTGTTATCAGCAATCTTCGTTGCCAGCAGCGTAACGGTCACTATTTGGATAACATCATCTTTTTAAAATAATTTTCCATTTTATATTCATATAATCAACAATAAAAAAATACTTGATTACGAGTAGTTTTTATTTTACTGAACTAACAAATACCCGATGCTCATTTTGGACACACTGTATATCAAAAAAATTTGTACAAAAATATCAATTTCAAACCAAATGAAACTTGAACAAAGAATCGAGTACGTGTCTGCGCTCGGCATAAACTCGTGTTAGCTTGACCAAAAAATAGTGGCCAGTCCACTCACAGTTTGCGGTCAAAGCTGCTTTAAAAATCCATCGGGGTGTTAGTCACGGTTAAGAAGACGCCGGCCCGGGAAGCCGCTCCCTAATGAATGGGCCGGCGCTGCCCCGAGGCGCCCCTGGGGCCCTAAATCAAAGTTCGCCCCCCCGCGCCGGCCCTGGCGGCTCGGCTAATTCAATTCACTCGACCCGGCCTTACTTTTTCATATAAACAATGTTTATAATAGAAATACTTGTTGTGCAGAAGTTTGTTATAGATTGGATTGGGCGTCATAAACAGTAAAGCCGCCCGGACACGCTGCGATACGACCGACAGCCAAACGGTAATTAAGGCAGTTGCTCCCAGCCTTTTAACTGCCTCTGGTGTCCAACCTGACACCAGAGTATTGAAAAACTATGAATTATATCATACTATTTTTTATTATTTAATTCACGTCCATTTTCAGGGTAAAATAAAATCTTGAAGATGTTGAAAAATTAGATAAAATGAAAACTTTTCAAAACCAAAGTTTTTAAAAAAAAAATATTTTTTTTTATTTTTAAATTAATAAGACGCACATGGTTTATATTTAATCTTTTAATTCCAATAAAAAAAAAATGACTCTTAAATGTTTAGGCTTCTTGGAAAATGTACCGGACGAATCTCCCAATTCCTACACTTCAATCGGAAAAACACATATTTATCATATTAATAGTAATTTTATAAGAAATAAAAATATATTGTGTTCGGAAGAAGGGATGTATCAAACTTTTTGCATTTAAATATTTTTGATTGGTGCAGTTGATTTTTCGCAAAACGGACTAGAAAATGATCAAAAAAACTCGATTATGGGACCTAGACCCTTAACCAATAGCATTCTCTTTTGCGTTGTGTATTTAGGCGGAACTGTATAAAACACTCATAGTTAGAGGGTTCTATTAATTAATTACTTTTTGATTGTGTTGCTACATGTATAGGCTGATTTACATGTTTTCAACGGCATGACATTGCAAGACGCCAATTATCGCTCGTTTTACAGTTGAATTGCAACGTGTTTGCTATTTTATAGACCACGTAAGTAATAGTAATAATATTCGTATTTGAATAAATACAATTATTATAAAAGAAACAAGATCCGTCGCTTATAAGTGACATGTTTTGAATTTAATTGAAAATCAAATCTTTTTAGGTTGTGGATTACGACACGACCAGGATATCCCACTGGTGAAGGACATTATGCAACGGCCGGGAAGAGCCGAAGCACTCTGCGTCCGTTTAATGGCTTCCGCGCCATCAATTCATATCCAGCCGAGCCGGGGAATCCCCGAGAGCTTAGTCGAGTTTCCTAGGTAAATGAGATTTTCATAAAAGTGACGTTATGCTCGTTTCCCACCCCCACTGCCTTGGAAAGACCCCCGGCTCGGTCTTAACCGAGGAGCAGATTTCAGCAGATTCTGAAAATTACTTACTGAAATCGAACAAAGCGAGAGCAGATTGAAAACTCACTAACAGAATACAATCTACTAAACAACCTCACTGTTTTATTAAATAAGTGTTTCGTATCTAAAAATATTTTTACAAAATTAATTCGTTTTACTACTTGAAACAAATCAACAAATTTATGGGCTATTGAAATCATATTTAGTTTTTTTATTTGTATAATATTTTTATATTATACAAATAAAATATTTTTAAAAAAATTCGAGATGATTATTATTTCAAAATCCTTCTTTTCAGTCGGAAATATTAGGTTTGCCGTTTGTTTTTTATTGCTTTTGTCAAAAAATTAATGCTTATTTTCTAGCGAATCATAAAACAAAGCTTTAGATACACGAGATAGATTTTATTTATTGGTCAGCATTTCAAGTATTGAGAGCATTTCATCCTAATATATAAAACAAATGGCCCAACATAATGCGAAGTCAGTTTTATTATTTTTGAAGTATCCTGAAGTACTCAATAAAAATTCAACCTTAAAGTTTACAACGTTCAGTGTAAAAACTTCTGAGGTTGTTTATTTGGTAAAAGACAATAACCAGAAAGTACGACTGAAAACAAATTACTATCTAAATTATGAAGATCTTCATTCGCGATTCAATCTAATAAGAGTGCGACAAAAAAGGGGTATTGTTGCACCCCGAGGGGGGGCGTGCTGAGGTTTTCAGGGCAAGGGATGAATGTTTGATGAGAAAATGGGGGCAGGGGTCCCCGAGGCCCACCGCGGGAACCGACGTTCGCAACCCCTGCCAGAAATTGGTCTCTCTAAGTTTCTAGCGGAGACAATCAAAATCTGATTAAATCTCGAGTGCTCGTAAATTTGTTCGATGTAAAGTAGATTGTCATTCTTTTGTAAGTCGCTAATGAGGAGAAACGCGCATTAATTATACAGCCTTGTATAATGAAGGGTTATTGTTGCTTAAGCGTACAGTTTTACAACGAGAAGTTGATTTAAATGCATTTGCTTCCTTTGAAATGCAAAAACCTTCACTCTCTGTCAAGCCTTTCAGAGTAGTCAAAAAGTTTGGCATGCTGCATTATTGGTCTATTGTTTGCGTTCAGCACAATCACTGTAGCTTTTCTACTATTACCATTACCAGTTGAGTAAGCAGATGAGATATTTTCAGATAATAAAAAACAAAGATTTTTATTTTTAAATTAAGCTTTTGACGCTTAGAAATCTGTTATAATTAGAAATAAACAACAGACCAGGACGAATTGTAAATTTACTAAGCCGTACCAAACTTATGCCTGCTTTTGTAAAATACTCTGCGTAAGACTGCTTGAAGCATTTGTTTATATTATTTAGCATTGCTTTGCTTTTAATAAAAAAAATATTATTATTTAAAATTAATGAATATAAATCATTATTTTAATCGGGCATTGTGCCCGATTGAATATTGTCAATACACGGATTAATATATGAGAATAAAGTCGACTTTTCACTTTTTGACAAATGTAGTGATATCAAGTAAAAAATGGTAACATTTCAGGAGTCAAAGTATAAAATGGAGGCTGCGGGGGCGGCGGTCATAAGGGCTGAGAAACGGCCTCAATCTGTCAGGCTTCCAGGCAACCACCCCGTCTCACCCCGCGGGGCTACGTATTGAACACGTTTGGTTTTACTTAGCACCCTTGCATACGGCACATGTGAGATTTTTTCTAACTTTAACATAACTCCCACATCTTAAAATTCTCTAAGAATTATCGCTTTTCAAAAAAGTTTAAACGTAACATCAAATCGACACTGTAGAAATATTTTCACGGCCATGAGAAATGTTCCATAATATAGTGCAATTAAAAATATTTGATTTTTGCTCAGTTGCAAGTAGATACAGCATAGAATGCTGTTTGGCCAAAGTGTAACAAAACAATGATACTTTTCGGGTTGCAAGATTCGACACGCTAAAATATGAAATATTTCTGGTTTACTGACTTGAGCCTCGAGACTCCTGCCATCGGGGCCCCTCGTTGCAAATAAACATGATATATTCCCACCCAACCCCCTGCCCGCCCACCTAAATCCGACGTACCCCGCTTTTTTTATGAAACTTTGCTGACTTGACTTATTCTGCAGGGATACAAGAAGTGACTGAGTATAACTTTATCACGATCGGGAGATGTTTCATAAAAATACGATATGTTTCGTGACGCGCGCTTGCTTTTGAATTTCCCATTGAAAATTTCACTCCATTTTTTCGTAAAACACATTTTCTTTTATCCGTAAATTGAACGGATTAGTTTTCTTATATCCGCATAAAGTTGCTTTGTGCAGCCAATTGTATGAACAGATTTTGTCGATATTGAATATCACGCGCTTTCAAACGTAATACTGAAACTGGAAACACGAGGCATGCAAAGCATGGTGGCATCGATATAACATTTTGCATAAAAACCAGTTAACAGGTACGACAGATTAGAATTAATATATATATTTTAAATTGAAAAAGTACAATATTAAGGTCTTTATTGGTATTGATTGATTATTTCCATCTTTTTTCTGTCATCTTATTTATTGTTTTTGAATAAATAGTCTAACCTTTTTTGTGCAGTGATATTAAATGCTATTTATGGTGGTTTTGTCTGTATTTTGTTACGGCATTGAATATCTTTAATGGTATTGAATAAATTACTTATTTGAATGCCTTTGGTGTTATTAAATGAATGGTGTTGCATATTTTCTGTGGTTTTATTCGCTTTTTATGGTATTGAACCAATGATCTTACCTGCTTCTTATGATAGTATTGAATACCTTGAATGGAATTCAATGAATGGCGTTGCCAATTTTTTGTGGTCGTATTCGCTTTTCATGGTATTGAACGAATGGTATTATTTGCTTCCTATGATAATATTGAATACAATATTTTTGACAGAAAGTACTTGGTGGAATTCCATTTTAATATTTTTGAGTAAAATACTTGAGTAATTTTCCACATGTTCATTTTTATTTCTGTTTGATAATGCCAACGTGAAAGGTTGGCGAAACCGGTCACAAATAAAAATGAACATGTGGAAAATCACTCAAGTATTTTACTCAAAAATATTAGTATTGAATACCTTGAATGGAATTCAATGAATGGTATTACCAATTTTTTGTGGTCGTATTCGCTTTTCATGGTATTGAACGAATGGTATTACTTGCTTCCTATGATAGTATTGAATACCTTGAATGGAATTCAATTAATGGTATTACCAATTTTTTGTGGTCGTATTCGCTTTTCATGGTATTGAACGAATGGTATTACTTGCTTCCTATGATAGTATTGAATACCTTGAATGGAATTCAATGAATGGTATTACCAAATTTTTGTGGTCGTATTCGCTTTTCATGGTTTTGAACAAATGGTATTACTTGCTTCGTATGATAATATTGAATACCTTGAATGGCGTTACCAATTTTTTGTGGTCGTATTCGCTTTTCGTGGTTTTGAACGAATGGTATTACTAGCTTCCTATGATAGTATTGAATGCCTTGAATGGTGTTACCTATTTTATGGTATTGAAGGCTTTTCGTGGTATTGAATGAATGGACCTACCTGTTTCCGGTGATGGTCGTGCTGGGCGCAGTAGTCATCCGCCCCCGACTCGAGCCTCACTCGCCTCCACTCTTCCTGCTCCGCCGCGCTGGCACCCCCGGGGTGGATCGTCGCTTCGTCACTGAAATATAAACAACCCAATAAATTAGTTCCTTGGTAATAACTAGGATGTCTTGAATTTATAAAAACTCAGTCAAATCACTAAGTTACCACCCGCCCACCACCCCTATTCCCCTTCCCCCCCCCCCCACTCTTGTTAACTGTTATCTAGTCTTTCATATTTATCTAACTTATTTCAACTTATGCTATAAAAGGGTTTTTAACACATATTTTCCCATACACCTACAACAAAACACACCAGTAAGAAACACATGTACGCTACCACCTAAGACACCAAGTTGTAAGCCCCAAAAACTGCGCGCAGGAGCAGGGGCAAAATATACCGTATTATTAAACATAGCTTTAAGAAGTATTGTAACCTATCTTATCTAATTTAATAAAGAATTTTGCAATAAATAAAAAAAAATATTTGAAGTTTGAAATCAGATATCGTTTTATTTCTATCATGTATTCTAAATATTAGTATTGACAGGCAAATTTTTCGTTTGTTATTTTCTGAAGTAAAGTGAGTTTTTTTAGACAGGGATCATGAAAATCATGAAACGGTCCTCGATCAAATGTGTCGTTAACATGATATTTTTATTTTTATGTGTAGAATTTTTTTATATATATATAATGAAAAAAATAACTTTTTATTTAAATCTTCACAGTAAGTTTATTAGAATATTGTTTTGCATAACTAGTTTCGACCTTATACATCGGGTGCATGACTAAACTTTTAAAAGTTTAGTCGTGCATCTGATGATGACCCGGTGTATAAGGTCGAAACTAGTTATGCAAAACAATATTCTAATAAACTCACTATGAAGATTTAAATAAAAAGTTATTATTTTCATTATATTATAATGCCTTGTCTCTCAACAACATAGTATTTTTTTGTTATTTTAATGTATAAAAATTTGTATATATTTTACATTTAAAAAACTGTATTCATATATCATTTATTATATTCACAATGTCAATTCAAACCGTGTTTTATACTTCTCTTTTTAAAATTTAAATTACATTAAAGTTTTTAAATAAAAAGGTACCAAAACCAAAATTAACGGCTCTATATTTTACTTCCATGGAAATATTTATGTTAACCTCTAAAGATTTTTTTTTATTTTAACGAATATATCTAATTAAATATGTTATTAGCAGAACAACTCATTTCGACATAGCAAAAAGCAAAACTGCGAAGCTTATATATCAGTTAGTCCAGAGTTACACCCTTCTCATTAGTGATCCAGGCAACGCGAACTAAGATTTCAAAGAACTGCCAAAAACTTACATCCTTAATGTCCTAACTGCCTCCCCTGCGCTACTTTTTACATCTACAAGATTACCATATATAATCAACTTAAAAAAACTTCAGCCATCCCTGTCTCCTCGGGTTTAACGTACTAAAAAATTACATTTAGCTCCCTATTCCCGGAAATCAACGCATCCTTTCCTAGAAAACGATTTTGAACATCCGAATGTAAACTATATTCATTTATATTTAATTATTGTTTCAACAAAATTCATCCAGAAAATAAACAATACACTTTTTAATATTTTTTTATGCAATTAGTAATTTACATGTTTTGATGGGGTTTTTTTTTATATACAATAAATAAAACTGCTTGCTTATAAACTATAAGCAATTATTCATATATATGATATAGGATTTTATTGTAATAATAATAGTTTTGGTCAATATGTTGTGCACACCAAACTTGATCATATGTTATGAAATCCTAAAAAACAGATGTTTTTATTAACTGTCAATTAGAATATACATACAGTCTCTGTGATATATGTCATCAGCAATATCCTTATCTTTTTGCTACCTCTAAAAATGTTTGTTAATATCTCATAAGGCCCTCTCACCCAAAACATAGCAGTCTTTGACTATTCTCCTGAATTAGCACATCTTTGACCTTCCTATGTTTCCCTTGACCCTTGCTGGTTGTCAAACAATACATTGTATACTTGCTCTAGAGATCTTACGTAAGCTAAGATTCTCTTGACCAGCAATATACACCAATGCTAAAACTTTAATTAGCCGATCATTTCAACCAAACCGAAGGTATTAGTTCCATTACTGTGCATTCACTTTGAAAGTACTTAAAAATAATTTAAAGCCTACTCACCATTTGAAGTTCAAAGTATACTTCAGTTTTCTATAAATATATTATAATTTAACATAAACTTATAGCACAGGCGTAAACGTAATAATTCAAATAAAAAATCTACGATTCATAATTTTTACAAATTCTAAAGTGAATTGACATCATGTCTTATGGCTTCATCATTATTTATGAGACTTCTGTGGGTTTCATCAAATATTACGTTATGATATGAATGATAATAAATTATTTGCATTGTCATAGGGAAGTAAGTATTCTGGTTTAAGACCGGATGTCTCTCCGCCTTGTTTGTGCTGTTTATGTGATACCTACACAAGCATATAGCTGCCATTCCAGCCCCAACGACAGAATATATACGCACATATATACAGAGTGATTCTCTTGTACATAAAATAAGGGCTTGTTAAATATTTGTTGTGAGTATAATAAAAAAAATAATTTAAAGAAAAATTGCAACACACATTTAAAGTTCTTTTTGCAATGGTATGTGTTTATAATTATTATGCTTTTGTATTTTTATGATTTCGTAATTATAAATATCTACCATTTCCTAAATAATATATATATATATATTTAATTTGTATTTTTACAAATATGTTAAAAATGACATTGATAATAAAATTGTTTTAAGTAAGGGCAGACTAGTATAAACGTAGTATAGTTATTATCTTTGTTAATAGAAAGATAACATAAGTTTTGACGTAACAAAGTAAAGACTGATTTTTTATATTTTAAAGATATAATTGAAACGAAAGGCAGTTTACTGCTTATAACACCTTTATATAATTTAAATTAAACTTAAGAGTAGTTTATTACATGATAACGGCTCAAAATAATATTTTTAGAGTAAAACGTACTTATTTTATGGTTTTGTAACCTAAAATAATGAAAAATTAAAATCTTATATTTGTTTTGAAATTTGTAGATTTTTATAAACTTATCGATGAAGTGGTTTAATATTTTTATATTAAATTTCAAATACATACTTTTACCGTGTCTTATAATGAAATTGTATAGTTTTACGTAGAATCATCACTCCAAGCAGCACAACACCCAAGAAACCTAATCAATATATAACAACTTCTCCTAAATCCTAAGATTTTTATAAACTTTAAACCTTAAACCAAACCATAAACCAATAGAGACGCTATTATCTAATTTCAAGATTGATTGCAATTAGATAATCGGCTTTGCTTATAACAAATTCGTTGTATTTTCCCCCTTAATTGCTGTTTAGGTTTTATAAACAGTTATCGTATGTTATCTATAAAACCTCGATATAACGGACCCCTGTTTAACGGACTTCGGATATAACGGACAAAAAATCCGGTCTAATGTAAAAAAAATAATATCGTGCAAAAACTATCGTAATTTTCGAAAGGGGATTATAAAAAAACAGCAAACTTTCAAAGTTGATTCATTTTTAGCAGGATTACTAAAGAGTGTCTGAAGACAATTAAATAGAATTTTATTTGTGTTTTGTACTTTTTATTTGTATCTAAATACATACAGTGTATTTTCAAAAAAAATGTTTTTTGATATATTTTATACCTATTTTTATATAACGGCGTTTCGGATTTATCGGACACCCCCTCCCCCCGATCGGTTCGTTATATCGAGGTTTCACAGGTTTCAGTTTTTCAGGCTTTGTACAAATAAAGTGAAGACGTTCTGAACCACCCTGTGCAGCCTCCAGCCCTGCAGTCGCTCACGGAGCCACCGGAGATGAGCGTATCGAGGTATAACGCGATTGGCAGGCTGCCACGGCCCGATATCCAGCCGGGACTCCGATTATATCGGGACCTTGTTCAGGCCGGAACCTCTCGCATTCCTCGGCTCGATACTCCAGCACCATTCCGGATTCATAATTTCATTTATTGCCTTTGTGTTTCACGTTGGTGTGTAAAAACCACGTAAAAATACTTCAAGTTTTAGCAGAAGTTGTTATTATGAATGTATCAGGTTTCTTGGGTACACGTGATGATTCAACGTGATAAAAGTATTTCGTTTTTTCAATATGAATATTTCTAATATTTCAAGCATGAAAAGCAAGATTATTTGTTCAGAGATTCTTTGAGTCTATTTACAGTTTTTAACGTGAAAATGTTGAAATGCTGAAATTGAATCATGTTGGTTTTATAAAGAAAATTTGTTAAAAATAAACACAAAGTAACACCTTAAAAACTAACTATAACGATGTAATGTTAAATAACGTAAATAACTACATATTAAATATATTGTCGTAGTCTCTCAATGTTTTTCAAAGTTTTTAGGTACTGGTTAGTATTGTATATCTTTCGAATATTTTTTAAGGAGTTTCAATTTCATGGCTGACGAATTTATACAGTTTATGATATTCTTATGTCGATATTAAGTGAATGTTCTTCAAAACTTTAATACTTCTTCAGCACTTGTAGGGAGAACTGTAATGTTAATGTATACGAAACATCTACAAAAGAACATAATTAACTACAACAAGGCATTACAAGTACAACTTTCAGGCGCGGTTAATCTTGCTATGTAAATATCTTGTCGTTCTTTGAAGAAAACGTATATATTATGAGGTAAAGTGAGAGGTATCGACTGACGATATCATCGCGCAAGGAACATGAAAACTGCTAAATCTTGATACGAGATAACCGCAGAGAAAGTAATTAACTAAACTTATTAAGGTTAAACCTTAGCTTAATAATAAACATCGAATTAGAAAAATACTTTTAAAAACTGCTATTTTCTTAGAGTAATATTTAAGTCATTTCTTCTTGGTGCAATAACAAAAGGACGCTTCTGCACGCTCAGCAGTTAGAGTTAAATACTAGCGTACATACACATTTAAAATTTCATCAAACTACATAAAATCAATCACAACCCCTTGGGCATAGGAAAGAAACCTTTGGCGTTGTAAATTCGCACATTCGTGGTTATATAAATAGTCACGAATACCACTACAGAGAACACGTCTGAGCCCTCCACAAATGATTCTTTGAATAGTCTAACAAAGCCTTAAATACTGGCGTACATACACATTTAAAAGTTCATTAAAATACACAAAATCAATAACAGCCCTTGGGCATAGTAAATTCGCTCAATCATGGTAATATGAATAGTCACGGATGCCGCTACAGGGAACACGTATGAACCCTCCACAGATGATTATTTGAGTAGCAGTGAGTCTCACAAAGCCTTAAATAATAGCGTACATACACATTTAAAATTTCATCAAACTACGCAAAATCTATCACAGCCTTCTGGGCATAGTAAATTCGCTCAATCATGGTAATATGAATAGTCACGGATGCCGCTACAGAGAACACGTCTGAGCTTTCCCCAGATGATTCTTTGGATAGTCTAACAAAGCTTTAAATACTAGCGTACATACACATTTAAAATTTCATCAAACTACGCAAAATCTATCACAGTCCCTTGGGCATAGTAAGTTAGCTCAACCATGGTAATATGAATAGTCACGGATGCCGCTACAGAGAACACGTCTGAGCTTTCCCCAGATGATTCTTTGGATAGTCTAACAAAGCTTTAAATACTAGCGTACATACACATTTAAAATTTCATCAAACTACGCAAAATCTATCACAGACCCTTGGGCATAGTAAGTTAGCTCAACCATGGTAATATGAATAGTCACGGATGCCACTACAGAGAACACGTATGAACCCTCCACGTATGATTCTTTGAATAGTCTAACAAAGCCTTAAACACTAGCGTACATACACATTTAAAATTTCATCAAAATACACAAAATCAATCACAACCCCTTAGGCATAGGGGGGGAACCTTCGGCGTTGTAAATTCGCACATCCATGGCAATATAGAATAGTCACGGACGCTGCTGCAGAGGACGCTCCTGTCCCTGCCAGGTGACTCCCCGGCAGCTGGCACCGGAAGCCGGCGATGAGAACATCAGATTCAATAACTGGCGAGGAGGCGCCTGGGCTTCCCGGCGGGGGTCGCGCTCCTGATAGCGCGTTTCAATTTCCCCTGATTTGATTTTTGCTCATCATAAAAGATTTTTTTTCACACTTTCCCGACGTGCCTGATATCATGTGATTTCTTCACGAATAGATTTATTTGGTAAAAAAATTTACAACAGCTTTTATATTTTTTCTATTGATTCAAATCCTGGTGTGTTTGAATTCAACATTTATATTGACACATGCAATGCTCGTAACAAAATTTTAAGCAACTAAAATGTACTATCCGAATATCATATAGTTCAGACTCAATTTAGGCTGAAGAACATAAATAAATAAAAGTATCGAATAAATAAAATCTATAAACATTTACTTTCCCATCTCTCTTGTTAGTTAATTGCTTGCCGATATTATCCGTAGCTTTATGCGGCCCAGTGGCGCGTTTCAATTTCCCTTGATTTGATTTTAACTCATAAAGGTCTTTTTTCTATCTCTCGGAAAGCTCTCTCCGCCTTAAACATTGCGCAAATTTTCTAGAAGTAAGTTAATTTGTTTTGCTCAAGTTATCCAAATTAAAAACATGTACTTACTAAAATATAAGTCGTAGGCTATTTTTTTTTTGTATTTACTTTGCACTGATGATTTCAAAAGAAACAGTTCGTAAATGTGTAGATAAATCATTTTAGTGTTCAAAATTAAGTGTAGATAAAAATTTCATCTGTTAAGTATTCTAAATGACTAAACGTTAAGTTCGAATCTATATAAATATGTTTACAAAATATACTTTTCAATTAAATAGACTAGAACTTTGATGTATACGTATACGAGACCTATGTACCTTACAAAAATATTCCCACTGCTATTATGTTTCGATTTCTTCTATTAAATCAAGCAATCGAGTCTAAGCAATCAATATTGTAGAAGATGAAGTCTTCTATACGAGCACGTGATTTATTAAGAGAAACATTATATATGATTAGACAAGCATGCCTTTTTCTGCTTGTGTCACATCACGTCACCTCAAATCACCCAGCAAAGAAATGACATCACGACTTTACAACCTCAAAATACTTTGTTGGAAGGAAACAGTCCGACAGAAATATCCGACAGATCACTACAGAATCACCTGTTTTCTTTTACATTAAAAACAATTTATAATAAGCTTAATAATAAAAAGCGCTGCACATTTTTTACCCGATTCTATCCCGGCACACATGATAGTTTATACTATACGCCATCATTAGACAGTAAAAAATATTATTACTAATATGATTAGGCACATTAGTTCACACATAGAAGATGATTAAGGAGATTCTCAGAAAAATATCATCGTGATTTGGGTGGGATTTGAACCCACATCGCCAGGCTTATATGGCCGGTGTACTGACCATTGTACTAACGAACCACATCCATTAATCGAGACTTTTTAACAATCATACTCTACATATGAACCAATGTGCCCAGGCCCAGAATTTCTTTAATAATAAACCCGTAATAGGTAATAAATACGCACTTGATTGACGTTCAATCCAAAAAATTGACATACAGAAATAAATATAAGTGCTATCATGATAATTTTTTTAAGCATTTAGTAACACAACCCGGCGTCAGTTTTTGGTGCTGCTGTGATGAATGATATAACGTGTAATCAAAAACTAGTTCAATTTCAATCAGCAGAGTTTCTCTCCGCCACCGGGAGCAGCTCATTTTTATAATTGGCCCGTTCGATTCAATGTGAACTTTGCTCGACAAATCAACCCACCCCTATCGATTTGTTTTCGAATCGCGACCCCGAGGGAGGCTGGGCGTCCTGGAGCTGTGAGGTGTGGTCCTCTCCGGGGTCCTTTGTGCTCGCCTCCACCTGCCTCGACCTGACAAAGCTCCTCCTGCACCGCGGCCCTCGGAATTGTTATTCTCCGCCAGCCCGCAGCGGCGACGCTTCTCGAGAAATAGCTCGCATGATGTATACCATGCATTATGCAAAGGATATAAGCCTCGCATGATTCGAGAGCAGGTTAAAAAGAGACATTTCCGAAATATTTCAACTTAAATCGGACATACAACTCGTATTGCACAACGGAGACCATACGCGTGCGAACAGAAAAAATATATACTTTGTGTAACTAGTTTCAGTAATTTTCACTCTGATTTAAACAGAGTGAAGTTTCGTGAACAAACGACAAATTGTTTAAGAGAGGCAATGATTATTAGGGGTAGTTTATATGTTCTATGAGTTTAATGTGTTTGCTGAAGAAATAGCAAGCATGATATGTACCATGCATTATGCAAAAGATATAAGCCTCGCATGATTCGAGAACAAGTTAAAAATAGACAGTATTCCAACTAAAATCAGACATTCAACTCGTATTGCACAACGGAGACCATACGCGTGCGAACAGAAAAAATATATACTTTGTGTAACTAGTTTCAGCAATTTTCACTCTTTAATATATAATTATTAATATTTATAATATAAATACCTTACATCACATATAACGTACATGTAAACCCAAACCTAAAATTATTAATTAGGTTCGTTGATTTGGTTTATTGGGTATTAAACGTCGGAACACGAGAAGGCGTACAAAAGCTCGCCCATGCACTTTTTAAGATGCTTTATAAGATGTTTTCGGCATCAGGGTGGCGATTTACATTCTCAAGCTCCACGAAAACACCAACGGTTTCAACTCGCTTTCGGAGTGGTGCGCTCAAGTACAAGTGAGCTATTGGAAGATTGAAGCAGGCCAACACCCAAGAAACCAAATCAACTCATAATAACAGCACCTAAAACATACTTATTAATTGGGTGTTTTGTTGACGTTTCCAGAGAATAATCCATCAATATTCACTTAACCTCTAATACATTAAGTCTTATAACAGCCCGCCATTGTCAGGGTACTTTCGAATGGAGATCGCAATCCTCCCCGGCGCGAAGTGCCGAGGACAATGCACAGTAATAAATCGTTTTCCGTTATTAACCCCCGCCCCGCGCGTGTGTTCACTTCTTGTGTATTATAATCCAGTAATGTTTCCATACAACTTATGTAACGTAATGTATCTGCCTGTATTGTAGAGCGACTTGCTCGCCGAAACAAAGGAGGCTTTGTGAAATGAGGCTCTTCTCGGTGATGTTCCAGAACCACGACTGCCTGCACTGTATTCAATTATCACTTATTTCAACAAAAGTTTGGATCGAACAAGTCGTTAGCGCGCTAAGTTTAAATTATTATAAAGGTTGTTATTAAGTTGTTTAAATTATATTTAAAAAAAAAAACATTTTTTAATGATTTTCCCATATATGCCAATCTAAATTACTACGATGATTGTTTTTTTAAAATTATTTTATTTGTATGTTATTTAAACCACATTGTGTAGTTAGAGACTCGTTACAAATATTTCAGATATTGCTGAAAACATTTTTTTTAAATCATCTGATGAATAATTGAGAATATACTTAAATCTACGGTAAAATATAATTATAATAATTGGAAAACTTGCAGTGGTCTTACAGCTCTCACACAGAGTTTTTATTCTTTGTTGAGATACTTCTTTAAGACGCCGAGGGTGTGAAGGACCCCTCACCTGCCAGTTTCTGCCGCCCCACTTCTCGAGCCGCAGGGTTGAGAGTTGTCCCAATTAAAGAAGGTTGCATCTTTTTTTTACGTGCTAGGAACGTTTGTCGCTCATGAAGTGTTAAATAAACACTTAACACCTGAATAGAAAAGTAATTGTTTTGTTTAAACGGTATAAAAAATAAATTTATGCAGTAAACAAATTGAGTGTGTTGTTACAATTGATTTTAAAATTAAAGTTTATCAAAAATAATAAATGCGGCTTTTAAAATAAATACATTTAAAAAAATAAAAGCAATTTTTATTTCAATTAATTCTCAATAGACAAGTAATTAATTTGGATTTAAAATAATCCGCTTACGTACCAGGCTGTCAATTGAATTTCTTGTCAAATTTAATTTTGAATTCGTGTCCACATGAAAGCTCTCTTTATTACACCGAGCTAATAACTCAACCGAATAAATCCAAAGGTTATATTTTACGAAAACAACTATTTAAATCCAAAAGTTGATTATTACAATCAATTTATATATCAATACCATACAGTAAGTATAACATTCAACCGAATAATATTATCAAAAATGGATTTAACATTATTTTGTGGTTAAAAATTAATTTATAGGCTGTGTTTTATTGATTGTATAAAATTCACATTATTTTATTTAAATAAACGGATATCGTTAAGTAAATACCAAAATTAAAAATAATAAATGGGTTCAATTAGTATATTATATATAAATATATATATATATACATAGTATTACCACAAGTGAATTATTAATGTCGTCCTGTTGTAAATTTGCTAAAAATATATTTACGAGTATTGTTTCAACGATTATATATTTCACGCCACGTGTATAAACAAGCTCCGTAAATTAAAAAGCGTTGCGCATTCGAATGTGTGTTTATTTTTATTGTTCAGCATTATCTACTGAAAACACTAGGGATTTCATTGTTAGCCGAAATGTATTCAGGAAATTTGTTTTAAAAGACTCGCTGCAGTATCGACAGTCGGCACGCCCGCCTAATGAATGCGTTGCAAGCTGTCTGCACACGCTGCGATACAACCGACAACTAAACTGTTATTAGCAATAACGTCCCCTTTTCATTAAAATAATTGGTTTTAAAAAAAAAAAAAACGTACAGCAAAATTGACAAGACTTGTGTCATTATATCATCTGAAACCAGATACAATCTTGTAAGCTGAGGCTTTCTAAAATTTCAGGTCCTAAATCAGCAGCCAGCCCCTGTAATCACAATTAATAGCTACGATCTCTTTAATTATTTCAACAAGAATCTTTCTTAACAACAAGTCTGAATTCCTGTAAAGCGTCAAGCCTCCAAGGTGGCCACAATTAAAGCAGCCGGGGAGAGATTGTGGGGTGGAGGGGCGCCCTACCGGAAGCTCGCGAGCCTCCAGATGACCTGAAGCCGGAACGGCGTTCCGCTGCGGAGACAACCAGTAAAGTTGGGAAACTTTGCGATCATCCCCAACCCTCGGGCCTGACGGGACTCTGGCCGCCGCCAACTGAGCAACTGGCCAAGAATTGAATTATAAATTTATCGTCTAAGACCGCGACGCTCCCGATCTACAATACAGCAACGGAGAAACTTCATAATATAATTATGAGCTTACGAAATTGTGTATGCTGAAAATGAGATACTGCATCACTAGAAATAGGCAAAATGAAATTAAAATAATATTTTAAATTTTAAGTCATTTAAATATTTCACTAACCTAACCCACGGGTCGGTAAAGTGCGGCTCCGGAGCCGCATGCGGCTCTTTGACCCCTTAAGTGCGGCTCTGGCACGAATATCCCCGGGTATTGTTTTTAATAAAATTAAAATTAACAACATACAAACCGGACTTACTTTAATTTTCCAAGGACATCGTTCACATTAAATGTTTGTCGGTCATTATCATGATTTAAATTTATATATTAATTTTTTTATTAAGAACGATTTCATCGATTATTGTATTTATTATAGTTATTGTTTACGTATGATATCTTAAGTATATGTGTTTTATAAAACTTTATTTTAAATAATTATTTTTTATGTTACAGTAGCCCTAAGTTTTTATATTATATTGTATTATATTAACTTTAAAGCCCTAAGGGCGTTTGTTTGATAATAAATAAATAAATCAAGTTTTATTCGGTATACCCGTAATTTAATGAAGTGTTAAATCATTAAATCGAGAGTATAATCAAATCAATAAACAGATTTGACTCCCAATTATTTTTTTTAAGTTGTAATGAACATATTTGGCTCTTTGGTTAATAAGTTTGCCGACCCTTGACCTATCCAATCGTTATTTTGTATTTAATATATAAAAATATAGATAAGGAAAAAATCTATGAATCGGGTACTTTTTTTATTGAAAAATATGTTTGTATTAAAAAACTGACGATAAAACAATTATTCTTTCAAAACAAGGGTCTTACTCTTGTTTTTGAATCTACATCTCCCATATTTTGTGATGTGATGTGGTGCTATATCCAATTCGATCACAAAAGTAATTGATTTATATGTAATATGTAATTTTCTGCATATAACGTAAATCGTATTGTATGCACAATGAACTTATTAATTATTGCAATAAAATATGTTTAAAGTTTTCTTTTAAACGAAAAAAAATTAAATTATTGATTTAGCTTATTATGTTTGTCATTAGTTTCATTATTGATATGCACGAAATGACATTTTCACAAACCACTTTGCCTTTTTGCTTTCGAGCACAAGCACAACTTTACAGCCCACAGACCATTAGGATTAATATTTAAATTCATAAAACAAACCGCGATCGAGGATTTATTTCAGAACCAAATTATTTTTTGTAAAAAAACGCAGTAATAAATTTAAAAGCTGGAATATGAAAAAAGGAACTTTGGACAAAGTTCCAATTTCCCCATCAAGTAGCCCGACTTGTAAGAGCTCCGTGAATAATTAAGGGACGAGGGAGGAGGGGGTGGAGGCCAGCCCTTCATACCTCCCGAATTTAACTTACAGGTGAGAAGATTGATTGAGTTTTGAGGCGATCGAGAACATTAGCATTCGAAACAGGCAGCCGGTCGACAAAACCAATCTTTTTGCTTTGCCTATAGCTCATTAAGGCAATCCAAAATTTAACACAAAAAAACGATTGCATGCAACAAACTATAAGCCGTCCTATCTAGATTATCATAAAAGTAGTATTTCACTAATGAATAAATTTAAAGCCTTCATTCAAAAATGAATTGTTTTAATTTTTATCTACAATTGACAAATAAACTGTAATCATTTCTGAAATATAAAAAAGCCTTATATTTTCAATTTTTAATATTTTTGAGTACCCGGCCAGTGAAGCGTTTTAATATATTCCGCGCTTATTGCTATTCTTATGATAATTGCGAGAGTCTCCCTTTTTGCATAATAATTTTACATTACGTACTTAGGATTATTCCGAAAGAAAATTGAAAATCGCTTTATATGGAATAAATTATTATTATTATTAATATCCGCCATCGGAAAAGTTAAGAAATATATTTGTTTTCAAAAACGACGCAACAGATACAGACGCAAAGTTTTATAACATGTTTAAATTTTCATGTTATATTTTAAATTTAAAGAAATTTAATATTTTTGATAGAGAGTACTTGGTGGAATTCCATTTTAATATTTTTGAATTAAATACTTTAATGATTTGAGTAACTTGAGTCTAACAATTATAAAATCTTACTCTGTTTGATAATGCCGACGTGAAAGGTTGGCGAAACCGGTCACAAATAAAAACGATCATGTGGAAAATCACTGAAGTATTTTACTCAAAAATATTTAAATTTAAAAATAAAACAATCCGATAAATGAGTGTTCGGTAATAAATGCAGTCCTACCTCGAGTTGGATCTTTTCGAGGAGTCGTGCTTCTTGCCGCCCTGCAGGTTGGGCAAGTCTTTCTGCCGCTTCTTGGTCTCCCGCCAGATGCGCCAGTAGAGCGTGCACATCACGGTCACTGGCACATAGAACGCTGCTATCGCCGTCCCAAAAGTAATGTAATGGTTCGTCTCTATGAACTGGATGTAGCACGCGTCGTTGGGCACCGTGCGCCCACCCTCGATGTAAGGCCACGCGTAGATCCACGGGGGCCACAGCAGCAAGCTGATCCCCCACGCACTGCCGATCATCACCGCAGCCTTGCCCGTGGTCCTCTTCGCCCGATACGTCAGCGGCCTCGTCACGCTGAAGTAGCGATCGAAGCTGATGATGAGCAGGTTCAGCACCGACGCGTTCGAGGCCAGGTAGTCCAGCGCCAGCCAGGTGTCGCACACGTGCGGCCCGAGCGGCCAGTAGCCCATGATGACGCTGACGGTGTAGAGGGGCATGGAGATGAGTCCGATGGCGAAGTCGGCGATGGCGAGGGAGAACAGAAAGTAGTTGCTGATGGTCTGCAGCTGCTTGTCGATCTTGAAGGAAATCATGACCATGCAGTTGCCGACCACGGTGATGAGGGAGAGGACGCTGGCGACGAGCGCGATGATGACCATCTGCGGGATGCTGAAGCGGTTGGCGGCATGGCCCGCGACCGTGGCGTTGGTGGCCAGCGCCGCCGCCAGGGTCGGCTGCACGCCGCTGTCCATGCCCGAGCCCTCACCTCACATCTTCGGACCGGGACACCTGTGGACAAGCAAACAACGCTCTCAGATCATCATTCGTGACTCAAGAATCTCAAGGATCCTTTTCTCTTGCAAAGAAAGACCACCGTCCTGTTGTTTTAGAAAAAAAATCATTTTTTTATATTAAATACATTAAAACACTGTTATAAAATTTTAATTTTAAAAAGAGCATTAACTCTTTTAAATATGTAAATGTGTCGTATTTAATTTATCTTAAGAAATATCAACGTAGAATACACTGTTGCAATTCAGGAATTACTGCAACTTTACACGGTTAACATAAATAAATATTGACCCTGTTATCACATGAGATAAAAAAAATATTGCTTTACGTGCTGTTGAACCTTCTAAAAGAATTCATAAATCCTTTCATCTGCAACAATTTATCATAATTATGAAATTCATTTGGAAGGATGGGGAAAAGAGACTGCACTGCTGTATTTCCAAACGGAGCTTGAGAAAACACAAGACCCCATATATAATATTTCATGGAATATGAAAAATGATCAAAAAACTTTGATGAGGATGCAAGTTTCATTGGATTATACTCCACAGCCTTTTCACGAAAAGAAATTCACTCGAGGCATCGTCTGTTAATTTTTCTTTCGTTACTTCGCTGTGTCATTATTTTAGATGATTCTGAGTTTTTCACAAACCATGCCAAAGTTTTGAGAAGATCAAAGAATCCGTCTTTAGAAAATGGTTGCCGCAGATGACTTGATAAAATGATGCGAAAGAACTGCGATTTAGAAAGAATTTAATGTACTCTGTGAAAATATTTTTTTTTATTATATAACTGAATAAATTATCATCTCTCATTGGTCAAATAAATTGTTTCAGAAAGCATAGATTTATGACATATTCTAAAATATTATCAGACATCGTTATTTAAACATTTATTATTATGTGATAAGTAACTGTTTTTGTCCATAGTTTAAAATAAATTATAAGCGTTAATATTTATTATTTTAAGCAAATGGAAATGCCAATATTCATGGTTGGTTAGTTTAGGAAAAGTTACAAATTACTGTCACATCGATACACATTGCTCTTTTTGGACAATAACGGTTTAAATATTTTGGCAGAAATGTTTGTGCATAAATAAATTATATTGCGGAGACAGATGTGTTAAATATGCTGTAGGGTAGATTTGCTGGTATATTATTTTTAATGCAAATGATAAAACCTCCGATAAATTACAATTTTTATTATTCTAGCCCGCAGGCTTAAAATCATCTTTAAATATTCATTACGAATAATAAAACAAAAACAAAAAGTTTGTTTCTCGTCTGTAGGCGCAATGTTGTAAAGTAATATAATACACTGCACTAAATAAATAACATGAAAAACGTTTTATGTCATTCCCTTCCGGCATATAAATGAGCCTGAAGAGCTTTCCTAAGATAGAAAGCTCCGTGGAACAAAGTTGGGATCCAAATTAGAGAAACTGAGAAAGCACGAAGGCACGGTAATTGCCAGGCTGGGAGATATGCAACTCAGTCTATGCAAGCCGAGACTCAGATAATGGACGAGACATTAACGGCGAAAAGTTTTATGTTACCAACGTAACTTTGGTTTTTATATGCGATCATAAATTATTTTTGAATAACTTCGGTAAGTTTCACCCTTAATCTATTAATTCCGGATTCTCATTTTTGATAAAACAACAACTCATAATATATTCAATATTTTTGATATAAAGTAATCGATAGAATTTAATTTTTCTTAATTATTAAATAAAATATATTTTTGTGATATTTTCCACGTTTTATTTCTTATGTGACTAGTTTCGCAAGCCCGTACTGCTGGCATTTTATTATAAAAAAATAACTTTTTTTTTTAATGCCAACAGTACAGGCTGGCAAAATTAGTCGCATTAAAAATAAAACATGGAAAAAATATATTATATCAACATACTACTTTAAATATAATTTTTTTTTTAACCTTCAAATATAAATAAAATAAAAATATTCAAATTTTTATTTTTCGCTACTTTATTGTGTAATCGATACGAGTACTTTTATAGAGAGTGTGTTCTTGAAAAAAATGCTATTTTTAATATAACTTTCGATTATATATTAGTAGATTTTTTTAAGCATGGCAGTAACTAAGCATTGTCTAAATAAAAAAAACAAATATTTTTAAAATAATCTATTTATATTTATGAAAACTAATACGTATAGCAGGTCTTGCAAGATGGGTAATGTGATTTACACGAGTACACAAATATACGCAAAAAAATATCTCGATAAACTTAAAAGTGATTTATGTTCTGGTAATCAATATTTCAGACTATAAAAATAATCTACTTGATTATCGGGAGATTACTTTCCATTACTCTCAATAAAGGAATCATAAATCGTCCTTCGCGCGCCTACAAATCCAATGGATTATCCATACATTCAAATAATTCCGTTAAAAAGCAAATAAACATGGCGCCGGCCACTCCCCGTCCTCTATCAGCGCGCCCATTATCGTATATCGGATCTCCCACCATTCAAATTGAAATAAAACGATTCCAGTTTATTTCGCACAGAGAACAATCGGTCCATGTCGATACTAAGCAATTGGAAATTCACGCACTAACCCGAGTACACTCGGAGAGAATAAACGGAAACTCGCCTAATACATAAACACAAGACGAAGGATTAACTGGCACAACATAATCTTTGTAAATTAAAAAAAAAAAAAAAACAACCTAGCATAAATCTTTTTTAAATTTAAAAGAAAAACTAAACGTGGAAAGGATATGAACACGCATTATTCATCAAACATATCGTAATATCAGATATCTTATTTTTCTTCAGGTGCCTATCCTCAGAGGAGGTTGGCGACCATCTTACTAAGCATAAATGTATGCTGAATTAGTGTTCATGGTTTTCTAAGGGAAAAATAGTGTAGTGGGTCCCTGGGTCTTTCTACACCGTAGTTTTATATTGAAAGGTATTGCTGCTGCCCAATAGCATTATTATATAATCCTTTCCTTACAAAGCTCTGCCGTTTAGATCTGATACTCATTTTGCAGCAAGCAACAGATACCTCGACAATCATTCCAACAACCATCCACAATCATTTCCAAGACCACTACTCCATTGGCGATCCTTTACACATGCCCAGAGTACAGAAAGGCATCCATGTATGAGCAACTACGACTGTATTACTGACTAAATAGAATACTGTAAAATCATCGCGCTTCTAATGTGGTTCATTTTTAAGTTAACCTATTTATTATTTTTTTAATTAATTGAGAAATGACAAAGGCTTTGAAATATTATACCATTTCAACGTATTGGAAAAGTGTAAAAAATCACTTATTTACTATGTTTTCTGAAATTAAGTAAAGCAATTGTTTAATATTTTTGTTTTAATTAAAAACGTAATGTATGTTATCGCGACACCGCCACGGCACAATCATGGCAGGAAGCCATGTGCGGGGTCGGGCAGGGGTCAGAATATAAGATAATCTAACCTTCCAAGCCGCCAACTACACGGCGCCCGCACTCAACAAAGGGGTGGTCAATTAAGAGACACTCCCCCGGAGATGATACTCCCTGCGAGGGTCAGGCAAGCGAGTCTACGCCACTGGACGCGTGTTAACGTTGAACATTGGCGACGCGTGGAGAGAAAATAAAATTACAAAATTCATTTTTAATAAATTGAAGATAAGCTGATTTGATTTGCATCATAACAACAGTCAATCATTATTAAGTTTTATTTTTCAAGTCATATAATTTTTTTTCAAACGTAATAGTTGACATATTCAAAATATTGTCGAGTCCCTGGTTGGATGACGCGATAAAAGTAGTGAGAAGCGACTGAAACAGTCTGTCTTGAATTTTTTTCTACTTGTTTCTTGATGAATTGATTCGGTTATTTATTATATTTTTGCGTCTAAATGTTATATTACAAATAATAAATGTAGAAAACATTTATTTTTATACAAAAAATTCATACTGTCAGTGCTTCACAATTGTACCGAACAGTGATACTTTGTGTCGTAGTTTCAACTCTTTCGTTTTCTCCTCTTCGGATTGCGAGTCGACCAGCGGGGGTGGATCAACCCCTATATTGTCAGATATGTAGGACACATATTTTATTCATAAGCACGTGTGCTTTGAGGCCACTGACATGCGGCCTGTTACGCCTTTCTGAAACCTACCCGTCAATAGGTAAACATAAACCGCCTTAAGTAGAGTGATTTGATCAAGAAATAATAAAGAAAACTCCAAACGTCTCTAACATTAACCTATTTTTAATAAATTCACAACATTCACATTCAAAAATACTCTTGAAAATTAACAACGACTGAATCAAGAAAAAAAAATTTTGTTGTTAAACTTAAAATATTATTTAAGATTTATAAAACTTTAAAAAAATCATTTTACGCCTAAAAAATACTCTCTGAAATACCGCAAAGTAATACAATTTACTTATATGCTGTAATAAAAGCACATATAGGAACTTTTAAGTTGGAAGAGTACACAAGGCATGCTTTCCTGAAATTACTTGATGTTTGTTCGCATCTGTGAATCTACCGAAGCCTCGGAGGCGAATATTCAAAACTTCCCTCTGACTGGCTGCTTCTTGGAGAGCGATTCAGAGAGTGTTTACCTTTTTGCTAGCGGGTGGAAAATTACATGGGTGACCATGACAGGCCAGCAAGGCTGTGCCTTTTTTTCTCTAAACACAAAAACAAACCCTTTTAAATACATATACGACATAAATTTAGACAACTATATGCGTAGATCAGCTGCTCATATATTAAGAAAATCTCTGTGCCCCGTTCAATAAGGCGACTTCTAACAGATGACTGCTAAAAGTGGTTTACTTTGGAGCTTTATCTGAACAAAATTTGAGAACTGTGAGCTAATATTTATTTAACATAAATGTCATACAGTATTAGATAATCAAAATCGAAATATATTTTTTTAATTTTATAAAAAAAAGCATGATATAACTGAAGCAGTGTCAGCCATTCTGACTTGAGTACAGTCCTGAGTGCGCCTCTCAGGCAGGGCGCCCCAGCCGGAGCGAGGGTGGGTTTTGTTTTTTCAGCAGAATTTAGGGTGCTTTATTCAGAAGCCACACCTCATGCCGCACATACAAACACGTCCTGCCAATTTAATTCACTGTTTACAGCCCGGCGCGGGGCCTTATTGCAGTTTTATCACCTGCTTGTGCTCAGGTGTTAAACTTACAATCAAGCTTGCCGCACAAAACTCCTGTATGGCCAGCTCTCTACCTCTTAACTTTATTTATTTATTTGCATACATATACATTGTGACAAATAATGATATTTGTCATTATCTGAATTTATTCTGCGGGGCGCGATTTCAAACTTCGCGGTTAAATGCGGGGTTTTGTTTTAAAAGTCATAAAAGTAGGGGAATGCTTCTTACGGTCTGCGCTAAAACAGGTACCTTTTTTTTGCCGGATCTCCCTGAGATCCAGCCCCCTGGCTTGCGGAAAAAACGGGATTCGAAGACGGACCCCCGAGGAGGAGAGTGCTATTTCGGTGTCTCGACTAGTTGTTTAAATTAGCCATTTTAAATTGATATATTTGAGTGAAATACGAGGAGGCGATCGAGTATCAGGAAGTGGTTTCATTATATTTATTTCCTTATATTTATTTAGAATATAACAGTTGAATATATTTAAAAAATACCCCAAACCTTTCGAAGGGCACGCTTGGTTTCCGCCATTGGCACATTTTGCATTTCGTGCATTTTTGCATTTTTATTATTTTAACTTCAAGTGACTAATTATTTTTTTGTTTTACAAACCGTTTTCAGATTTGATTTATTCTTTGGCTGATCCTGGTGAAGGACGGGAAGTCCGGAGTATCAGACGGTGGTACCAGATTTCCTGGTCTTCCGGGGTTCTTCAGAGAAGAAAGAGATTTGTTTTTTTATTGTATTTATTTGTTCGGGAAAAAGTATTGTTTTAAGAAGCTCGCATTAGGTTGTCGGTTAAATTCACGAGATTAAATACTTCTCAAGTGCGGCGATTAGTAAAATTGAAAGCGGTTTAAAATTTAATTAACGTAGCCGCCATTTTGTGATTCTGGAAGCGTCGGTTGGGGAAATATATTTAAATAAGTTATCCGTTTGAATCTCGTCAACGCGTTACTTCTTTATAAATATAACTCGTGAATTATCTTTATAAATTATTTCCTTTCAATATTAATTAGTTCGTTTTCGTTATTAGTTATTATTTTACTTATTACTTAATTTTAATTATTTCCTTACTTATTAATTACTTTCTTTAATTATTTACTTCTTTTAGTTTATTTCCTTTATTACGTATTATTATTTACGGTTATTTTGTGTTTCATATTGTTTAAAATTGCCAAATTAAGTTATAAATTGTTAATTGACTGTTCAAAAGTCAACGTCAAGCCGTTTAAAAGTTACGTTTGAATCATTCCGTTGGCTAGACTGGCGGCCGCCTTTTTTTGGTTAGCGTCAGTTTTGGAATTCTGAAGTTGGTACATACGGTGTGAACTGTCAGATAAGTAGTTTTAAAAAGTTCAAACATAATAGTCTTTAAGCTTAATAGTTATTAATTTAAAGAATTAAGGAAGTTTCAAAAGTTCTAACGTAATAATAATAACTTTGTGAAACGACGGGTTTAGAGTAAGAGTCCAAAGGATACTACGCGGTTGCCTGTTGTTATTTGTGTTGTGTATGACTTTGTAATTGTTTATAAATTGTGTTTATTTTGTTTAAGTTTATTGTGTTGTGTTCGGATTCGGTGTAGTCGAGCCATATCGTTTGGGCTAAATTAAATATAACGTTGTAATCTATAATCTATATTCGTTATAGATTGTGTGTTTATATGCGCGCGGTCATTTTAAGTGCTCGTAAGGTACGATAGAGGTTATATTTACAACTGACATTCGAACTGTCAGTTTGGTTAAGAGTTCGAGGTAGTCCGATTTTAGGTTTTGAAATTAATCAGGGGTTTTAGACAGTGAGTAAAGTTATATTAGTGTTATAGCTTTATACGTTTTATGGTAGATAAAGTTAGTTTAATTTATTTCCGTGTGTGGTTCTAGGAGATTTAGTATCGAGTTGAGGTTCACGATATTGGACCTTTATTTTAGTGCAGAGCCAGGGGTTTATTATTTAACATTTTAAGTATAAGGTAGTTAATAAGGAAATTAACCCGCCCTCTTCTAGATATTGTAGTTACTAAAATAAGTATTCAGTTGTGAGTATAGCTACTCAAAGGCTCCAATCCCTTTAGTAACTAACAGAACTGAGCGTTTAGGTCGTTGGTAAATGGTATCATCTCCTGGGGTTTTGGAAATAAGCTCGTTCTCAGTGCAAACTAAGATTTATTTCATTGATTCCGACCCCAGTCGGTGGGGTGCGCTTTAGAAAAGGCGTAAACTTGTTCGATGCTCCTTCGGAGTCAGTGATGTAGGTTTGACAGAATCTTAGGCGTGTGACTGTCGACATAACGAAGCTTTGATACCATTTCAGGGATCCTAAACGTTTCTGTATCACCATACCCAAAGTAATTACTAACTGTAGGAATAGAACTGTAGAAATAGTAAACGAAGAGTTTGTAGGCGTTTCCGAAAGTACAGGAAGAGTTTAAGCTTTAAACGCAGCGTCAATACTTATAAATTTAATGCAAGACAGGAGCTGGTTGCGGTAGGGCTAATCCCCCTCGTTCCTGCTAAAATAAATTCATCAAAGGCCTTTGGTCCAACGTTCCAGAAAGCGACAACTGCTCTAAAGGCAAGCTCGCTCAACATTATATATTTCACCGTGTTCGGGACACTGCTTGCAGCCCGTAATCATTAATTTACAACATCGTGTTCATCGGAACGAGAAGGTGGCTGTTGGTGACTAGTATTCTACGCATTTCCTGTATTTGACGAAAGCATTTCAACTCATCGATCGGATTTGTTTGGTTTATTCAAGATAATATCCTGCTCGTCTTCAGTTAATATTTGGACAAAAGGGTTCACCTTTCAGTCGGAGTTTGAACGCGATAATAGCTTCTTCGTTTTAATTTGGTGCAGAAGGGATCGCAGGGGCTCTCTTGACAATCCAACCTTAAGTTGTTCTGTTCGGAGAGATTCCCTTGGGGAAGGCGACTAGTCAAATCCGTTGACAGTCATAGGTGGCGATTAACTAGTGGGGAAGGTGGGCGGTCTGTTACCGATCCATCCCAACTACTTTAACTTCACGGTATTGTTAAAATTAAACTTCAAAAAACAAACAAGTCCGAAAAACTAAATTTAAGGTTATAATTTTAAGAGTAGTCATTAGTGTCATTAACCTTAGGCTAGGTCGGATTAGACGTGATCTTTTCAAGGGAGTCAGAAGTTCTTACTTTACGTTATAGTTTAGTTATTTAAGTTACGTTAGAGTCTTAGACTCGGTGCGTCTTCTAACCTTTTAGATTATAGGTTTATCAGGTCGGAAACGTCACAGGTGGTTGCCGCTGACCATGAGACTTGGTTAGTGAAAGTAAATTTATATTAAATATATATAGTTTCGCCAAGTAAAGAATTCAAAGGGTTACCACACACACAACAAGGGTTTTTTAGACGAAATTGGCCATGGTAATTTAAGAAAAATTGGGTGTTCAAATAGGTAGGCGTGAAGATAAAATTATTTTAATGCTAAGATAATTATAAGATTTTTTTTAATTAATAAGGTTTATCGGGTTGTAGCTTAATAAGAGTTTTATGTTTGTGTAAAATTATCGGTTGATAGTACGGAAAAACGCGACGACGCGGTTATAAATGTTATTGATTGGAATTTAGATTTAAAAGGAGAAAGGTATACGTCATGTACGGATTAATTTTCATAATATTGTTAGTTGTTGGTTAATTTTATAGTTATAATTAAATATTTATTCCAGGAGTCTAAAGAAAATGAACACACAACGGTCAGGTACTCGGATGGCAATGAGAACTAAAATTAAGATTGCGGAAATACATAATTATAAGGTTAACAAATTTAAGAGAAATCTCCTACGGCAACTGTGGTTTTATAAATTGTAAGAAGTAGATTTCTTAATGAAATTATAGCGTTTATTTTGCAGCCGAACCGGATAAAATAACATTATAGGTCGCCGTGCGTATAGTTGACTTTGTGTATGTTTTCAGCGCGTTAAATCTGATGTGCCATTAACTTGACGACAGTTCGAACTGTCGCATTAGTGATGTTTGATCTTTTATGGCGGGTCATGATAGAGATAAATTTTTTTTTTGCGTTACTGGGCATTATAAATATAGTATAATTAAAATTAATATTGGTAGAGGACATAATGTATTTTTGTGTTGTAGATGGAGGAACGCTATTTCGCCAGGTATCTAAATAGCGACGTGAAATTCAATGATTGTAAGGGAGTGGGGGAGGTGTATTTGCACTTTCGGAAAAAAAAATAAATATATATTTTATTAAGGAAAATTCATAAGTTAAAATAGGAGTTTTTAGAAAGGTAATAATACTCTACCACGCGGGGGGAGGTAGCGTGTCCGGGTGGATGTTATAATTTTTTTAAATAAGGAGTAATAGGGGGAATCGATAAATTTTAATCCGAGTTCGACTCCCGGATAAAGTTTAACGATAAGGGTAAATAAGATTTGAGTTTGGGACGCGTATTTGTTGTTTGAATAAAGGTGGTTTTGGTTGCAGGGGTGTTATTATTTGAATGACAATTGTACGGCTATATCGACACGATATCTTATGTTAAGCGTAGACTGGAGGACTATGCATATTTACTAAATACGGCGGGAATTAAGACCCATCACTTGAGAGCGGAGGGAGATAATTCGACGTTAGTTTGCGGGCTAGTTGAATGTTGTGATACACAATATTTTTGTTCCTTAGAACGGAAAAAAATTCGTATATCAGGGGGAGGACTGTGACAAATAATGATATTTGTCATTATCTGAATTTATTCTGCGGGGCGCGATTTCAAACTTCGCGGTTAAATGCGGGGTTTTGTTTTAAAAGTCATAAAAGTAGGGGAATGCTTCTTACGGTCTGCGCTAAAACAGGTACCTTTTTTTTGCCGGATCTCCCTGAGATCCAGCCCCCTGGCTTGCGGAAAAAACGGGATTCGAAGACGGACCCCCGAGGAGGAGAGTGCTATTTCGGTGTCTCGACTAGTTGTTTAAATTAGCCATTTTAAATTGATATATTTGAGTGAAATACGAGGAGGCGATCGAGTATCAGGAAGTGGTTTCATTATATTTATTTCCTTATATTTATTTAGAATATAACAGTTGAATATATTTAAAAAATACCCCAAACCTTTCGAAGGGCACGCTTGGTTTCCGCCATTGGCACATTTTGCATTTCGTGCATTTTTGCATTTTTATTATTTTAACTTCAAGTGACTAATTATTTTTTTGTTTTACAAACCGTTTTCAGATTTGATTTATTCTTTGGCTGATCCTGGTGAAGGACGGGAAGTCCGGAGTATCAGACGGTGGTACCAGATTTCCTGGTCTTCCGGGGTTCTTCAGAGAAGAAAGAGATTTGTTTTTTTATTGTATTTATTTGTTCGGGAAAAAGTATTGTTTTAAGAAGCTCGCATTAGGTTGTCGGTTAAATTCACGAGATTAAATACTTCTCAAGTGCGGCGATTAGTAAAATTGAAAGCGGTTTAAAATTTAATTAACGTAGCCGCCATTTTGTGATTCTGGAAGCGTCGGTTGGGGAAATATATTTAAATAAGTTATCCGTTTGAATCTCGTCAACGCGTTACTTCTTTATAAATATAACTCGTGAATTATCTTTATAAATTATTTCCTTTCAATATTAATTAGTTCGTTTTCGTTATTAGTTATTATTTTACTTATTACTTAATTTTAATTATTTCCTTACTTATTAATTACTTTCTTTAATTATTTACTTCTTTTAGTTTATTTCCTTTATTACGTATTATTATTTACGGTTATTTTGTGTTTCATATTGTTTAAAATTGCCAAATTAAGTTATAAATTGTTAATTGACTGTTCAAAAGTCAACGTCAAGCCGTTTAAAAGTTACGTTTGAATCATTCCGTTGGCTAGACTGGCGGCCGCCTTTTTTTGGTTCTGAAGTTGGTACATACGGTGTGAACTGTCAGATAAGTAGTTTTAAAAAGTTCAAACATAATAGTCTTTAAGCTTAATAGTTATTAATTTAAAGAATTAAGGAAGTTTCAAAAGTTCTAACGTAATAATAATAACTTTGTGAAACGACGGGTTTAGAGTAAGAGTCCAAAGGATACTACGCGGTTGCCTGTTGTTATTTGTGTTGTGTATGACTTTGTAATTGTTTATAAATTGTGTTTATTTTGTTTAAGTTTATTGTGTTGTGTTCGGATTCGGTGTAGTCGAGCCATATCGTTTGGGCTAAATTAAATATAACGTTGTAATCTATAATCTATATTCGTTATAGATTGTGTGTTTATATGCGCGCGGTCATTTTAAGTGCTCGTAAGGTACGATAGAGGTTATATTTACAACTGACATTCGAACTGTCAGTTTGGTTAAGAGTTCGAGGTAGTCCGATTTTAGGTTTTGAAATTAATCAGGGGTTTTAGACAGTGAGTAAAGTTATATTAGTGTTATAGCTTTATACGTTTTATGGTAGATAAAGTTAGTTTAATTTATTTCCGTGTGTGGTTCTAGGAGATTTAGTATCGAGTTGAGGTTCACGATATTGGACCTTTATTTTAGTGCAGAGCCAGGGGTTTATTATTTAACATTTTAAGTATAAGGTAGTTAATAAGGAAATTAACCCGCCCTCTTCTAGATATTGTAGTTACTAAAATAAGTATTCAGTTGTGAGTATAGCTACTCAAAGGCTCCAATCCCTTTAGTAACTAACAGAACTGAGCGTTTAGGTCGTTGGTAAATGGTATCATCTCCTGGGGTTTTGGAAATAAGCTCGTTCTCAGTGCAAACTAAGATTTATTTCATTGATTCCGACCCCAGTCGGTGGGGTGCGCTTTAGAAAAGGCGTAAACTTGTTCGATGCTCCTTCGGAGTCAGTGATGTAGGTTTGACAGAATCTTAGGCGTGTGACTGTCGACATAACGAAGCTTTGATACCATTTCAGGGATCCTAAACGTTTCTGTATCACCATACCCAAAGTAATTACTAACTGTAGGAATAGAACTGTAGAAATAGTAAACGAAGAGTTTGTAGGCGTTTCCGAAAGTACAGGAAGAGTTTAAGCTTTAAACGCAGCGTCAATACTTATAAATTTAATGCAAGACAGGAGCTGGTTGCGGTAGGGCTAATCCCCCTCGTTCCTGCTAAAATAAATTCATCAAAGGCCTTTGGTCCAACGTTCCAGAAAGCGACAACTGCTCTAAAGGCAAGCTCGCTCAACATTATATATTTCACCGTGTTCGGGACACTGCTTGCAGCCCGTAATCATTAATTTACAACATCGTGTTCATCGGAACGAGAAGGTGGCTGTTGGTGACTAGTATTCTACGCATTTCCTGTATTTGACGAAAGCATTTCAACTCATCGATCGGATTTGTTTGGTTTATTCAAGATAATATCCTGCTCGTCTTCAGTTAATATTTGGACAAAAGGGTTCACCTTTCAGTCGGAGTTTGAACGCGATAATAGCTTCTTCGTTTTAATTTGGTGCAGAAGGGATCGCAGGGGCTCTCTTGACAATCCAACCTTAAGTTGTTCTGTTCGGAGAGATTCCCTTGGGGAAGGCGACTAGTCAAATCCGTTGACAGTCATAGGTGGCGATTAACTAGTGGGGAAGGTGGGCGGTCTGTTACCGATCCATCCCAACTACTTTAACTTCACGGTATTGTTAAAATTAAACTTCAAAAAACAAACAAGTCCGAAAAACTAAATTTAAGGTTATAATTTTAAGAGTAGTCATTAGTGTCATTAACCTTAGGCTAGGTCGGATTAGACGTGATCTTTTCAAGGGAGTCAGAAGTTCTTACTTTACGTTATAGTTTAGTTATTTAAGTTACGTTAGAGTCTTAGACTCGGTGCGTCTTCTAACCTTTTAGATTATAGGTTTATCAGGTCGGAAACGTCACAACATATATATATACATATATGATTTTATTTACTTCGAGAAATTGCAGGAAGTTGTCGTCAAAAGTCAAGTTAAATCAAAATAATATTTATTTGTGTAATTCGTGATGTTACATAATTTGTTTGGTCATCAATCGAGTAATTCAATCTAGTCTTCCATCCAATCAGCAAATGGTCCGTGTGAGAGGCAATTATCGTTGCTTGGCAACCGTTAGAGCATCTGAATTAAGCGGGGATTACCACCGGGAGCGGGTTCCTCCACCCACCTGGCCAGATCACAAAAACACGTGACACCTGATGGCACATCCAGAGTTATGGGTATGATTTCTAGTTTTATAGGATACGATAATTAATTAGTTGTGAAAAAAAACTATTTTGAAATATTAAATAATTTATGTGCAAAAAAAAATACTCGAAACATTAATTTTAATGTCTTGTGGACCGAATTCATATAAAATAGACGAAATTATTATTGAAATGTAATGAAAAATGTTTTTGTTAGAGTAGCACTATGTTGATTTCAATCATTTTGGTATATATTACAATAAATATTTTATTAGTATAATTATTTTTTATACTATTATTTTATTGAAATTCTCGAAAATTAAATCAGTTCTGTGATCATTTTAAATGAACAAAACAAACAGCGATTTGTGAGATATATCATTTGTTTTGAAATATAACGAATATTAATTTAACTCATTCAATGGTGCATGAAAACTTTGTGTATATTATTTTCAATTATATTGTTCTTACATTGACAAAAAAATATTTCACTCAATTAAACCTTCATACAACCACGAAAAGTAAAGCACTAACAAACAGTAAAAAGAAACAGCAAAAATAATTTTTAAATTCCCTCTTTCAATGCCAAACTTTGTTTTTACATCGCGTTTTCTGTGCAAAATATTACCATAAATATTAATTACGTTGTTCATTTTATGGGTAAATCGTGAGGCAGATACTGAAACACCACAGTCGGTCTAGCTTTAGAGTTCGCTTATTGAAAAGTTTCACGGCGTTCATTATATCAATCATAAAAATGAGATTATTGAAATCTGCCGCAAAACAAACTCGGGAAAAACAAAGCACGACTGTTTATGTTTCTGTTCTATTAGAGGATAAATAACCTTTTTGTTTGTATTCCTGAAAGTTAATATAAAACAAGGACACCGCTAATATTCGCAGCCCTTGAGATCGATGGGGGCGGAATATCTAACAGCCAATCAATCACAAACTTTGAAAGTGACCTACTTGAACGAATCAAATGTACATCAGTTCAACTTGACTGCAAGAAGCTCTGCTTTCGTTACTCTGAACAAACTTTTAAAAACCTTGTGCAACGTGTTTGTGTTTTTTTATATTGATTTTTATCATCTATCTACCAAAATAAAACTATTGAAATTTTGCATTAATGATTCATTTTCATGGTTTTCCGATTTGCTAAGGTACTTCGAAGGTAGAATTGTATACAGCTTGAATATTTGTATATATACAAAAATATATAACTGTTTAGAAAAATATTATTACTACGTAATTATGTCTATATTATATAAAAATATCTAGCTTCATCCAGATTTCTTGTAAAGAGTCTACGCTGAAGCTTTCTCGTGTGAAAATATATGAACAAAAGTTTTTTTTAATATCAGAGATGCGCACTCCCTTGAGAGATCTTTTTTTGCATCTAGTTAGTTTATTCTTCTCAATGTTTCTTTAACATACTTGATTTGACTTTAATAAATATTATAAACTGTGGTTCAAAAAAAGTAAACATTTGTATAAATATAATATTTCAACATTAAAAAATATTTTTTTTCTAAATTAAAACAATTTCATTTAGATTTGTAGCAATGTTTTTTTAATACAAATTACAATACCTCATAAAAAGAAGCGCTATGTAAAAAGAATTTGTTGGGTTTTAAAATTAAAGTATACATCATTTTTATATTTCATGATGTAAATTTATGAGTTGTATTAAAATTTATTGAGGAATCTTTGTAATAAATACATTTCATATAATAAATTATTTTAAAATACCTGTAATATTTACATTATATTGAAACCGGCAAACCGTGTTAAAAAAAAAATTATATTGAAAACCATCGTCTAGCATTAGTTTATTGCTATATTCTATTTATTACTTCAAAATAAAGTGGGACAATAAAAAAAGATGATCTAACAAAAAACCGTAAAACAAGGATTTTAAGTATTTTTTTTACAGCCCGTTTCAGAATAGTACAATTTCACGTAATTTGTTAATTCTGGTTTTAAAATGCAATAATGTGCCCTCTCTGCATAATGTTCCGACTCTATTATACAAATTTTAATGCAATATGACCACAGTCACAGGCACTGCTTAACAAAACTGCTATAAAAACTAATATATGGCCGGCGTAGTGCCAGAACCTCCGTTGTACGAATGGTTTAACATAAGTTTTAAACCAATGATATTTATTACATATTTAAAAAAAACCGGCGCTTTTTATAATACAATTACAGTTTTTTTGTGCATTCAATTTTCTAGGCTCTTGCATGAAACGATGGTAAAAAAAAAATTTTTCATGACACTGGTAAGATGGGCAAGGCGTCGTGAAAAAAAATTCTGGTTTAATTGAAATCCATAATACAGCATAGTGACAATATTTAGGCATCAAAAATTACCTGCATATATATAATATATATATATATATATTTTGGATTATTAAATTATTCCAAAAGAATATCATGTTCTAAAAAGTATAAACTATATTGTATCACAGATTTTTTATAATAATTTTATGATATCGAGTTATCTATTTTGATATTAAGATAATGATATTATACTATTTCAAAAAATTATCGTTCATAAGCAACAAAGCAATAACTATTTTTCAATAAAGCTGTTTTTTTTGCGTTTTTAGATAGTAAAACAATATATTTGTCGTCTTTTTCAAATGTAGCAATAAAATCATCTGCAGTAACCAAAATTTCTTTTAATTCAACGTATCTTGATAAAGTTGTAACTTTTACAATGGATAATTTCCTGTTTTTAAGATAACTCAATATGCCTTTAAAAAATTTATCTCTCTTTTGAGGGAGCCAACGCAAAAACTGCCGATTTATGACAAATTTTCACGACCAGGGCTGTCGGAGGTGGAGGGGAAGTACTCTCAATATCTCATATTATTATCTCTTGACGTTAAAAATAACGAATCTTCATAAAGGTGCGCGACATCTGCGAGGACCCTCCTCGGGGGTGGGTCTGAAAAAAAGGAGCTGAGATAAACGGGGAAGGGTGCGGAGGCTGGGGTGGCTATGGGGGAGAAAAGCATAACGGAGAATACGCTAACTATCTGTTTTAATGCGATCGGCCGCTTCTTTTCTCTTTTTTGCGAAATACCTTAAGGGGAAATGAAAAAGTAAATCTGAGCCATACAAGCACCGCGGCGATCGTGAATTGAGGCGCGCGGGCAATTAACGCCCAGCCTATTTCAATTTTCTCTCTTAAATTTTTATCTACCTTATAAGAGTGAGTCATGAAATTTACACAATGTACAGTTTTAAATTATTTTATGGTATTAAATAGTTCATATACATTTAGTAAACATTGGTTTTTTTTTTAGGCATAAGCGGTCGATGTTATTGGAAACATTTTGTACCTAAAGTATAAAAGAGTTCAAGCTGTGTACAAACTGTGTGAAATTAGTATTTTTTTTTCTATAAGCAGCACCAGAAATGTGTTGAATAATTTTTTGCTAATTTCAGGAATTTCTTGAAAATTCTTCTACCGTACAAATGAATAATATAGATAAACCGTGAGTTGGGGTTTAAATATTCATTGGCTGGCGCGAGTCGTGGCGGCAGAAGCGGACCGTTGCTCGTCCGCGCGCTTCGAGCGTATAACAAAACGGAGCACAGGTAACAATTCCTCAGAAAGGTTTCTTTTTTACAAATGACGACAAAATTTCTTTCAGTATTTTCCGCCGATTTTAAATTTTTCTTCTCCTCCGCGAGCTTCTGGGCCGGCTGCGAGGAAGCCTCGAGAAGAAATCACGCATTAAAAACAGATTTATTGAAAATTAAACATTCTTGCGAAGGATCTGCATGCGCTGGAAATACGTTCCTTTTTATTTTACTATACTTTTTGCAATAATTAATTTCATTGTAGTCATCCACCATTGCAGAAGTTTTATCGTGCTTTGCTAAAATCTCCCCAAATAAGATGCGTTTTACCTTTTCAGATACACTTTATTTTACAATGTTTTATTATGCATTTTTGAGGAGGTCTATTAGAAATTAGTTAAAAATAAATAAATAATGCACCCAGTTTAATGCAGTGTGTAAATTTTACAGAAAAATATTATATATACGGCAGTATTAAAAAATGTTTTTTCTTACTTTTTTGTTCCCAGCTTTGTTTGCACGTAAATAATCGAACAATAAATAATACACTATAAAATTAAAATAAAACATAATTCTTAAAATAGAATAAAATTCATGTTTTTTTTTTCTAGTAAAGAATTTCAATAAACATAAACAATTTTTTTTTAACAAAACTGAATTTTTATAAATACAAATTATTGTATAAATTAATTTATACTGTAAATGTATGCAAATCAATATCCTAGTTTAAATTGTGTTTACGCATGGATTAGCTTTTAATTAGGGTAGAGCCTTGCATGGTGGCCACTATGGGGGCTGGACTCGGCGGGGGTTGCGCTCTGACGTCACGCCTGTCGCGTCCGCCCCGCAGGCGCCCCCGGCCACCGCAGAAGTTGTGATCGTGCTTAATCGCGTGAGTGCAATCACAGCTCGGAAAAACAAAGACATTTGAAGCCCGTTTTTTTGCTTCCAGGTTGTGATAATTTGATGTTTATGAAAGTCAGCTCGGTTAACTTCAGATCAACTAAATTTATTCAAATTTTTATATACTGGGTGTTTCTATCTTTCTCACAAACATGTGATCTGTTTGTGCTTTCCGTGAGCATTTAAATAATATTTTGCTCCGTATAAAATTTCTTTGACTTCTACAATACACGAAATTTATTATTTGTAAATATTTATATTGATAAATAAATTGTTGCTTAAAAAGGTTGTTTATATTGAACAAGGAATTTTTCATATTTTTAATAAGACAAATTATTGGGCAATTGTTATATATATTTATGAAACCTCCTCGCTCTTCCCATTCCATTGCTTGTGCATGGCTGCCGTTTTGTACCCTGAGCGTGTGTAAAGGGTCGGTAATGGAGTAGTGGACTTAAAATGCTTGTGGAGGAATGTGCTCTGGAAGTACCTTTTTGAGGTGGGGTGGCTCCTCCTATTATTTCTGAAACTTGCTGCAGAAAGAGTATCAGGTCTAAACGAACGATCTTTGTAACGAAAAGATTATATTATGACTTATCCATAAAATATAAAACCTACTACACTATTTTTCCCTTAGAAAACCATGAACACTGACTCAGCATCAGTATATGCTCGGTGAAATGGTCGCTAACCTCTTTTGAGAATTTTCAAAATTTTATGAATATTCATCATAATACTAACACACTTTTGCTCAATTCAATGAAAACTGTGAAAACGTCACTCAAAGAAAATTTTATTAATTAATATTTTTTGAATGTCGGATTGTTATTTATACAAATATAATTAGTCGATATTGATGATTCAAAGTTTTCCGAAAATAAATAAACATTTTCGTAGAGCAAAAAGATTGTACAATTATCGTTAAAATTTACTTCACAACCCTCTCCGTAGTATTTGAACCGTGAGTAAAATGTTTTGAGTGTGGGCGGAGAGCGTGGCGGTGTGACGGTGTGTTTTGAGCGACGGCGATATTTACGCTGGCCGATATAAATAGCCTCACCGTGGGAGGTTCCGCCGCCGCGGAGCTAAGTGAAGGCATTTATGCGGAGCATCCCCAGCCAGGGCCCACGGCATCGTGCTCGGCAACATGTGAGATTACCAGGCCTGACGCTCTCGTCGGCTTCCTTGCATAAATCACTCCTCGGAATAAATTTGTCTATGATGGGAGATACTAAATTTTCACGAGGAGGATACACAGCATCTCCTCCTTATTCAGCACGATGCTGCTCATGAATAGTCTATAAAATGAAAGTCTAAAATTTCGACGTTTTTGAATTAATAATACTATGTCTTAACGCTTTTTATGAATTGTTAAAAAAAAAAACAAGCTTGTAATATTATCATATTTTTGAATAAAATACTTGAGTGATTTTCCACATTTTCGTTTTTTATATGCCAACCTTTCACGTTGGCATTATCAAACATTACTCTGTTTGATAATGCCAACGTGAAAGGTTGGCGAAACCGGTCACTAATAAAAACGAAAATGTGGAAAATCACTCATGTATTTTATTCAAAAATTTTAAAATGGAATTTCACCAAGTACTCTCTGTCAAAAATATTGAATTTCTCTTGTAATATTATCATTAACAATATTCGCATACAAACAGGTTTTTAGTAATGTTATAAAAAATGGTCCCTGTAACTTGTAAATTAAGTACATTTTTTCAAATATTGAATATAAGAAAAAATATTATAAAAATATAGAATAAAATATTGATTAAAGAAACTCTCAGAAAAATATCATCGTGATTTGTGTGGGATTTGAACCCACATCCACAAGCTTACATGGCCGGCGCATTTTTCTGAGAGTTTCTTTAATCAATTTTCAATATGTGAAAAAATGTACTTATTCATTCAAACAGTCTTGAATTCGTCAGTACTAAATCAGTAAAACCCGTATAGGAAAAATCGTACTTCCTGTGAGACGATCTTCACAAAAATCAATAATAAAAATTGTTTTGATAACTTTTTTCCATATAGACTTTTAATTTAAAGAAAAACTAGTTTATTACTTTTTATACAATTTATTTAAATAATCAAACAATACTTTGTTGTCTTTCTAGCATAAATGCTGATCCACGCTAATAACCAAAAGCGACAGTAACTCGCCCAAAGTGGATTCTTTTATTTAATTAATTAATACAGAAAAACAGGTGGAATTGAGCAAAGCATTTTTTTTTAGGAAACTCCTATGTTTATGAGCTTATGTATATGTGTATACAATAAAATTTGCATACGAGTAGTTTAAAAAAAAAAACATTCTTCTAGATATGAACTAATTGTATATAGATCCGACGTTGTATAGACCTGAAACCCCAGAGATTTCTTTGTAGTACGAGTTGTTTGAAATTTTTGGTCTCCGAAGTTTCAGTCTCTGCGATGGGAAGGTCCAGAGATTTTGATTATTTATGTCAATTTCCGCTCCTCACTTTTTTTTGAGCTGTAGACGTAGACGTTGTCTCTATTGATATAGTCAGGGAGCTGAAGAATTTCAATCGCCACCTTGACAAGACGTTCTGATGTAAAAGCCAAAATCATCTCGAAACATACCCATGAGAAATATTCTTTTGTACAGTTTCACTGAATTTTTCGGACATCATTCACAGGGGCGGAGTGCAAGTGCAGCGGACAGAGGCATTTCATGTGGGATGACACGTGCCGCCCTTTGCGTGGGTGGAGCAGAGGGTGGAGGGTGCACTTGGCTGGACATTAAAAAGTCACGGACACAAATAGAACATTACACGCTCTATAAAACAAACATGTTCATACTTTTTGTTCAAGTAAACACAATTTATGCTTGAAACAAACTAAACACACAATAACGACCATTGTGAGTCCGCCATTTCGTATATTTTTGACATAAAAATAATTCTGAAAACATTGTGATAAATATAAAACTTTGCAATGCATTTGATACGGAATGTTATTTATGGCTTCTTTTGTGATTTAGTGTATATTTAAACTCATTGTGTACAAAATTTGTTACAGTTACAGATGAAATAAAAATGCACTTTGACATGAGTAGTAGAATATTTATAAAAAATACCCAAGAAATACTCTACTAGTTTTTTTAGCCATGTAAAAAATATTTATCGTAATTTTTAATAAGTAATTAACCATCAAAATTGTATGCTAGTAAATCTATTTATTTGAAAAGAGCATAATTGAAAATACAGCTGCGGTGGTGAACATGCAAATTTAATTAGTTATAAGCCGCAGTCCCGTCTGCACATCGCGTGTTCCCAATTTACTAAGATTAATTTCACCCTAAATTAATATCTTAGCTCAGCTCACCCACCCTTAGTGATTAAATGTTGATGCTTTTTATTATCGATTTAGACTTTGGATAAATCATATAAGGCATAATCTCACAAAAGAACGTATTTCTTTATCATACAACTTCATACTAATTTAAGATAAAGATATTAAAATCAAAATATAACCTGGATAAATAAATTACTTAGCAGGGTTTAGTACCTTGATTGTGAATAAGTACAGTTATACAAATGATAATACTTTATCCAGATAATAATAAATAAGAAAGAACACGAATCACAAAAAAATAAATACTGTCTAAAATAAATAATATACTGAAAATATAGTAAAAAAGACTGAAATATAAAACAAATAATAAAATTAATAATTTAAATGAAATGCACAAATAATAATTAGAAAATCAACGTAAAATAAAAAAAAACATTGTACGTGTAATATCTTGAATAGAAAAGTTAAATTTACTTAGAAATTAAATTTTATTCTTGTCAATTTTAAAAGTATGTCAATTTCACACTTTCTGTTCTTAAAACTCTGAGAAACTGGTTATTTTAATATTTTGTTTGTTGTTGCTTTTATGTTTTTAAGAGTTTTTAACTTACTTTAAACGTGGTTATGTTCCTTCGCATGTCACTTACAGCGGGAATCATTTTTTACCTGAAACAATAAAAATAAACTCATTAACATTGACAGGAAAACTAAAAATGTAAACACTGTTTTTTTAAAATAACATATTCCCACTTCCCGCTCACTCCCATTCAAGTGCTCGTACATGGCTGCCATTCTGTACCCTGAGCTTATATAAAGGTTTGGTAATGGAGTAGTGGACTTGGAATGATTGTGAAAGGATGTGGAGGCTCTTATCAGATCTAAACGCGGGAGCTTTATAAGGAAAGGATTATATATTAATGCTATTAGGCAGCAGCAATAAGCAGACTTTTCCTTCCAATATAAAACTGGGTGTAGAAGAACTCGGGGACCCATTACACTATTTTCCTCTTAAAATACCACGAACACTAATTCAGAATAAATGCTTAGTGAGATAGTTGCCAACCTCCTCTGAGGAGAGCCACCGATGAACATGTTTATATTTCAATCATTGAGTAAACAACTTAAAAATTGAACAAAAAATACACGCTACGTAAATAAAATATTTCAATCTGAATATATATTTGGAGGCATAACAAAATAACCCCCGAGTACACATGCTGGGTCTGTAAAATCAACAAAAATATATTCGGCATAGACCCAGACGAGTGGCCGATGGAATGTTTGTCCTCACTGCGGCGAGATCGACGACACAATATTTGCTTACACAAATTGGAAAAGGACTCGCGGGTCCGACCGACCCGGAAAGAGTTAATCCCGAAGAACTCCACCATCCCCCGCAAAAGGATTCCGTAAATTTATAAACATTATATTTCTACAACTGGACGTTACGGGCTCTTGTATGAATATTGCTTTAAGGCAGTTGCTCCCAGCCTTTTAATTGCCTCTGGTGTCCAACCTGACACCACAGGCAGTCCATTACCTGGCGAAATCGTGTCATTTAATTAATTTAATTGTCACTTTATTTTTCTATATCGAAAATTTATTTTTTTACAGAGTATTGAAAAAACTAAGAATTATATTTATCTATTTTTTATTATTTAATTCACGTCCATTTTTAGGGTAAAATAAAATCTTGAAGATGTTAAAAAATTGGATAAAATGACGACTTTTCAAATCCAAAGATTGTAAAAGATTTTTTTTTTTTTTAATTTTTAAATTAATAAGACGCACATGGTTTATAATCAATCTTTTAATTCCAATTTAAAAAAAGACTTTTAAATGTTTAGGATTCTTGGAAAATGTACCGGACGAATCTCCCAATTCCTACACTTCAATTGGAAAAACACATATTTATCATATTAATAGTAAATTTATAAGAAATAAAAATATATATTGTGTTCGGAAGAAGGGATGTATCAAATTTTTGCATTTAAATATTTTTGATTGGTGCAGTCGATTTTTTGCAAAACGGACCAGAAAATGATTAAAAAAAACTCGATTATGGGACCTAGACCCTTAAGAGTGTAGAATGTTATAAAGGCAGTTTGTAGTGTTGTTTTTTTTTTTTTTTAATAATAACAAAGATGTATCAAATATTAAAAAAAATCCGGAACACGAATCTAAGCATAGACAGAATACATCAGGGCCTTAATTACAAGCGCTGGAGCCTGCCGCCCCCGCCCCTCCCCCGCCGAGGGTGGTTCGGGGCGCATTAAGCTCCACATCACTTACTTAGGGGGAGGACGATCAAACCCTGGGCCAGGATTAACCCGCCCTCATTATCGGCGGCTTATGAACAACTGGCTGTGTTTACCTATTTGAGTTTTGTAAAAAAAAAGTAGCCGTTTAAATTAAAATTTGAAACTTTTCATAGTGTTGTATACTTTCGTCAAACTTTCATTCGACTTGAAAAATTTTGAATTTAATTTTAGCGTCAATCAAATAACGAAATTTCTTTGTTAACAAATATGTCGTGAACTTTATCAAAAATATGTTTTATAAATTAAATTATTTAGAAATAAGTAAGCTACGCTTAAACAAATTATAAGAAAAGTTATCCATAATATGCATAATCCATGAATGCGATATAATATCAAATATTTCTTGGTCAGCTGACGTTGATGAGTCTGTTGGTCTTTTCATCGTTTATTCAAAAAAATAAACTGAAAATAATGTAGAATCACCTTAAACTTGAATAAAAGCGTCTTAATTACAATACAGTACTTATGAGAACAAACTTCAAAATTAAACAAGTTAATATCCACAGTAAGATTTATGCGAGTTGTTTGTCGCGCGGCTGAGTAGTTGGGAAACCCTGAGAAGCCTCGAGTTGCGTTACTTATTTCCTTGACAAGCGGAGTTCTCTGAAGAACCGAAATTTAGGGAAACAAAATTAATTTCAGTAATAACGCTAAGTTTCCGGCTTAGGAAAATTAACCTGCTGAGTCTTGCAGGAGATCGAGCCGCGAAGCCTCCCCCCAGCCTACCGGCCTACACTATCCACTCCTCTAATGGATGACTCGATGATTATTTACAAAGTTAATAAGATTTTCCACGCGAATTATTACTTCACAAGACGTCAGAAGTTTTGTAATAACCCGACCTTGCTGATTGAATTTTATTTGTTATGAGTTATGACACAAAACTTTCCCTTCGTTCTCTTCAAGGGTAAGCTGTTTTCAAGCGGTTTATTTCTCATGATCGAATGCTACATCGAAAATAAAATCATCATCACCTAGTTAGTAGATTAAGACGTGATTGCTTCAGATCGGGACTCTATGATTATATTTCAAAGTAATTTAACTTTGATTTCCATTTAATCAAATATAAATACTTATATAATAGTTTACGGTATCTGAGAGTATAAATTTATTGTTGCCCTATAATTCAGATGTATCATCAAAAATAACCCCAAAATATTAAAATTTGTGAACAATTCTCAACATTTCACTTTTTTTATACATAGCCTTTATTCAATCAGTTAAATCGTGAAGTGACGCGAATATTCTCGAGTTATTTTCTTTCGAAACAGTTGGAATTCGCACCTAAACTTCTACAGATATCAGATAAATCTAGATTGCTGATGATGTAAACGGTTTAAATCCCACGCGTGTTATAAAAAAATATCAAAAGTTTTTCCCGTAATTTTTTTGCTAATCGAATATATTGTTTAACAAGCATTTAATATTTGTTGTGGACGATATGAATTCTGAATTTCCACCCCATCAATGTCCGACTGAAGCAACTCCCATTGTTCGCAACAAAAGTTGGCGAAGTAAGTTGGCTGCCGTCAATTCGAGTTGACCAACAATGCCCCATGAATTTAAATCCATTTCCAACAAATTATTCAAATGTGTCGCAGAAATTTCGGACTCCTCCGATAACTGAATTTTCGAGATTTTTTCTATCGTTAATAATTATTACAACTCGGTAAAACTTTGACACAATATAGAATATAGAGTTATTTCTTACGCGAAAGACAAACCTGAACTTTGATAATATTTTTCAGTATTTATTGACATTATTGCGTAATCTTGAAAAAAACATTATTTTCATATTAATCAATGACAAATAATTTAAAAATATATATATATCAGATAACCATTTATGCAATCAGAAGTGATAGTGGCATTATTTTTAACGAGCTTAAAAAAAACATATCAAAGATACAATTTTTTGTACAATTTTAAAATATCTGGCGATTATATATATTTTATAAAAAATCTTGAAACAAGCATAAACAGTCAAATAGCTAGGAGATTACTATCATTTATATTTGTAAGTGCTTTAGCTTTTCAAGGCCTGGTTCAGATTGAAGTGTTGGCTAGTGGAGTCTCAAATGCGGAGTATTACCAGTTTTTCGTGGGAAGTAAGTTTTGTCTGTTAATGTACGCGGAAGCACAACTAATTAATGTAGAGGTTAGGAGGAAGTATGTGAGCACATAATAAATTAAAAAGTCAGTACTCTCCCACCCCCGCACTAGCACCCACCCTTAGAGGATTCGGGGCTGTTTAATGCGTAAATACGGGAGAAGCCGCCATAACTTCTCTCCTGATGAGTTCAACCCTTTGTATTCTGCCTACAGTCACGATCAAGCGGAGATCCTTTCAAGGCGCAACCAAAAACAATGTGTACATTATAATTGCTTTGCCTAAAACACGTAAAATTAAATAAAAATAACATACCGCGATAAACACCGATTTTTTTTTTTAAATTAATACAAGCATTCATATTATATCTAACTATATTTTATATGCAAGAGATTTTGCCATCCTATCTATATAAAGAATCAAGGGATGCAATCGTAAGACAAATAGATGAATAACCAAAACCGATTTGATTTTAATTGAAAAAAATCTGTAACAGGGTAGATTTTTTTCTGTGAAAGATTTCTTTATTAAAATAAAACCAGAAAAACTTCGCATGGCAGCGTTATAGATACAGCTCTTAAATTTTATTTCGTGTATTTAATCAAAATAAATGTATTTATTTGTTTAATATCATAATGTAAAACATTACATTATGATATTAAAACATTTTTTCAAAATAAAATAATTTTTCAAAACCCTTTTTAATGTTGATGTGATGCAGAAAATTGATTAATTAACTTCCTGATTTAATAATACAAAAACCTTAATTATTGTTTCAAATCAAATAACAAGTATGACAGGGTGTACTCGTGCTTTAAACCTGATACTTTCATTGTTTTGGTAATATTATCGATTTCTTTTTGTTGGAGGTTGTTTATTTTATTTAATGCTCACAAGACAAATGGTTCCAGTCGGATATTCCGGCAGTAAATTTCTGAAAAAGAATATTTTATAAATAACCGACAATCTATCCTACAGATTAAAATATTCAAAACAAAAAATATTGAAAAAACGGGTATTTTTTTTTAGTTTATCTGTAAGACGATATTATTTTATTTGGATATTAAAATTCAAGATCAAGAATATCATAAACCTAAATATTTTATTACTTATAGGTTTTGTTAGTCATTGAGTTGTTTTATTTAATTAAAAACGTGTTTTTTTTATCAGTGTCTACATTCATTTATCCTTTATTGGATAAATATTTTTGATTTACAAAAAGATCGCGCTTGAGAATTATTTTTAACCTTCAATCGAAAGTGATCCTCAATAGGTTTTATCTTTCTTGGGAAGGAATAAAGGGTTCTATGTTACGAAATTACCGTTACAGACTTCCAAGAAGCACAAAAGCAACAATTTCAACTGTGTAACAGGGGACTACAAACTTTCTTGCAATGGTATTTTGAAGATTAAGGTATTAGGACAGTATTTATATCCTGCAATTTTAAGCAAGTGAAACATTAGACAAAACCACGATTTAATCGTGCAATTTCGCCAAGTGTTTCCATTGTTTGTAATTACACGGAGTGCAGTACATACATAAGTGACCGTTCTTTGCTCCCAGGACAACTGTGCCTTTTGTAATAACACGCTTTTGTAAAGGAAGCGTTCGCTTCCCCGGAGTCTCATCTCGGAAGACGGCGTTTAATAATAAAAAGCCGAGGTGGAGTTTGGAAAATGATAATAAGAGGGTTGTTAATTAAATATTGACAGAGCCGAGATTAATTACCGTCTAACGAGACGGGGTGTTTGGAAATATTCTTTCATAATTGGGACTTTGTTTATTCTAATTTTGTGGAAATGGAAATTGTTTAACATCGAAAGCAAAAACGAAAATTGACTTTCCTTATTCCAACAAAACGCTCAGATCGCTTACGCCCCTAGCGAGCTGTGCGGCACAGCCGCGTCCAAACACTTTAAATTATATATGTATAAAAATAATATATAACGTTAATATAAATTACATAAAAATTAAGCATCTATAAAAGTTTTTATTTTCCCTTAGAAATTAGAAAATTGACCAAGCAGAAACTAGCTGTACGTAAATTGAATTATTATTATACAAGTAAATTTCAAGTGTATTTTATACTTGTAATCAATTGTAAGCTATTTAATACAAGCATTGACTTTCAGGAGCCTTCAGTTGTGAAAAGCCGTCAGGAGCCGGGGGTGGATAAAGTTTCAGTTTGTTTGTGTCGGACACAGGTCTTGGGGTAAATTACGCGCCTAACGAACGAGTTCCAAGGGTGGAAATAATTCAGGTTTTGGATAGCAAAAGGAAACTTCCAAATTCCGGGCTTAAGAATGTCCATTTCTTCAGCCAAAGTGTTTAAGCAACCTCCGCTCTGAAGAATTAAGCACGAGACACAAAGGTGAAGAGCTTGTAAATGTTTTGTCTTAATGTTTATGAAAAACACTTAAATGTATTTAAATGAAAAAAAAATCATATGACGCAGGATTTTTCAACAAATTCGTTGATTTTGTAAAATTTTAATAACAAGTTTCATTTAACTCAGCCCATCAAAATTATTTTACTGGAAACTTTAATGAAAATATATTTAAGTAAACTTTCTAAATTGAGATTAATAAAATGAATTATATAGTTTTTACAGAATTATAACATAATAAATAAATAGCCTTGATTTTGAAATGTTACCTAGAGTATATGTAGTAAGGTTTTCTTGAATAAGTAAAAATTGACTTTATATATGTTTATTTTAATATTATACAATGTATCTATCTAGCTGATGCTGGATTAGTGGCGTCCCTTTAGCAGACATTCAGGACTATTCAGGTCACCATCGATTGCATGAATATTTCTATGCTGACCCACTGAAAACTGGCTGCAGGTCAACCAACAACTATAATTAAAATATTTTAACATACCAACTACTCAATTGATTATTTAAAATAAGGTATTCAGTAGCGTTCAGTTTAATAATATTTATTATTGAAAAAATACCAAAACATTATTCAGTTTACATTTTGCTATCCACTATTACCCGTAATTGCTCTATGTTTAAATTCAATTAAGTTAAGCTATTTTATAATTTATTTTACAACATGCTGGATTCCTGGTGGTCTGATTATTTAAAAATAAAATTCATTCATTCACACGGGAGAACTGGTTGAACACAATCACAAAATTATAATATCAAAATAGCTCGAATATCTATATGTCTTACATATCTTATAAATTTTTAAATTATCTAGCTTTGGATATTTTTTACTAACTAGTTAAATAAAACATGTTTTTTTTTTTGTTACACATTATTAGTCTAACCATTTTGGAATACACTATAATAATTTTATCAACTCCAATAATTTTTTTATTTATTTTTACTACGTAAATTTATAAAAACGAAAAGAATTCGATTTGTAAAATAATATATAAATGGGAATTGAATATTCATTAAATTGCTATAGGGCCTTCGGGAAAACGTCAGGAGAAATTCCAAAGCACAGCGAAATGATAAAAGTTTTCCCGAGGCACAATAGGGGAGTGTTTCGCCAAGTCCCGATTTCCCAATCACCCGCAAATCGGGGACATCCCCGCCCGAGTTGCTTCGTTTCCGCTAATGGCCACACCGGCCATTGATCACTTCCGGTCTGGCTGCGCGGGCTCGCCGGATTATTATGTAAACTAAATTTAACTCAGCTCTAAGCTTCTTACGACCGAACGGATCCTTCAAGTGATCTTCAATATTGTATTATCTGGCTTAAAACAAACTCCTTACATTAACATCGAAATTCGTGAGAATTGATGTAGTTTAAGTCCGTTTGCGAATGTTTATCGTGTCTTAAACTTATCTCGTTCCGCAATGATATAAACTTATTGAATTCACTTATAATGGAGACATTATATTTATATATACATAAATATTGAAGGATTCGTTTTAATATTTTTTTTATTAAGAATCAATTATTGTAAATTTACATACAATTGCATTAGTTTAAAAAGTATTTCAATATTTTTGTAGGGCGGTTATTTTTAACAATTAATAACAACTCGAGGATTTTCAGGTATACAAAAAATATAAGTGAATAATAAACAATAATTGTGGTTTAAAACTCCCTACAGCAATTTTGTTTTTATCACTTTCAGTACGGTGGCAAAAAAATTCAAACAAGTACTAACTAAAGATTATAATTTCACTGAGTATTGGGTCTTTTAAAGGTTAATTATTTCACACATATATGTTAATATTTCTGTGTTTTAACTTGTGTAAGAATACAACTGCTGGTTTAGATATTTTTCTAGCTGCACGCTTTGCGGATTTGATATTCCAATAGTATAGTTTCAAGGACCAGCGAGTTTGGAACGGAGTCGTCTTCTTTGCTGAGAAGACCATGACCCGAAGGGCGAAGCTCGAGAAGCAACGCCAGCTAGGTCCCAGAGCTCCGACCTGAAGAGAAGCCTACCTGAAGAGCACGACGAGACACCATTTTATATGCTGATAGACATCGAAGAATGTCAAAGATAAATAGATGGGAGGGGAGGCAGACTGGGGAACGGCGAAAAGTGCGCTCCCTGGAAAGCTCAGTATTTAAACTTAAACAATGAAAGACTAGCTGTCGGTACCCGGAAGTAGAACTTCAGCGCTATCCAGGGCAGTATAAAAAAAAATATTCCGAAAGTATACATATCGAGTAAAAGTTTAAATCCAATTACTAAGAAATGCATCGCAATCGCGTGTTGCAATTAACACGTCGACAAATTCCACATAGGCGGGTTGTTTTGCGGAGGTGACGCTGAAGTTGAAACCCACCCCCTAGAGCACCCCCGGGCCGCTCGCTCTTCCCCGGCGTCTGTCGTCTCCGCGGGGGCTCGTGCAGGGCGCTCGCCCCCCTCGGAAGCGTGCACATAATGAGCTTCTCCGACCACCCCCTCCACCCTGTGAGACACCCCTCCCCTCCCCCGAGCTTTGGGGGAGGCGGGGGTGTCCTAACCTAACCTAACCTAACCCCCTCCCTCTCCCAAGCTTTGCTTTGGCCCTGACGCTACATGGTTTACCACTCTCCAAATGTATGCTGTAATTATTAAAAAAAAAAAAAAAAAAAAACAGTATCCTTTTTTCCTATGTATTTAGTCTTATAAAACATTATAAAATATGCATATTGAGCTAAATAATTTATAACACATTGCGAAATATCTATTATATATGATTTAAAAATAAATTCAGGTTTTATTGCTTGCTATAATCGCCAGGCAATATTTATCAAACAGCGCATATCTCTTCTCCAAGGGTAAACTGAATGTGACAACTTACGAGTAATTAAGGATATCTAATAGTAAATGTCAATCTATTTACAGCAATTGGTCATCTAGTATTATTATCAACACAATATAGCTTTGCTCGGTTCTAAAATAAGCTACATTACTAATATAATAATTTGCCTAAAGTTGAAAAAAAAAAAAAGGAATTTTTATCTCCGTTTTATATTTTAATCGATTACCTCAATAAGCATATTACAAATTTTTGAAAGTTATCATTGGTGCTTACTTACTGAGTTTTTGATAATTTTATTACTGTATATGTATATTTATAATACAATATAAATTAATTCTACGTATGAGGGCATTGTTAAACTGTATCAATATTTCGAGGGGCTGTTTTCGTTTTATAAGGTCTACCACTTTAAGTTGATATTATTTATCTAGTACTCCATTTTATTTACACAAGCACTTCTAAAACCAATGATATTAAGTATTCTTCTTTATCGCATGAGAAGCAAAATAAATTATCTTATCTACAGTTTTATTACATTTGAAGGATGGTTATCTTTATAGGAAAGTAATACGACGCAAAAGTTGCAGGGAGCATTGTGATAAACAATTTGATGAAAAGCTCTGTAATTACAGTATAAAATATTTAATACGAAATATCAAGCAAAATAATGGTAAAAACGAGGGCAGATGTGGATCGTAACGCGCCATATTAATATTTACGATGTCATATCCCCACCTGTTTACGACTGGGCCGCCGTATCGGCATCCGTATGTGCTACATCATAATATGCATAATAAAATGATGCTGCGGATTATGGACCAGGCTCGCCGTTCCCAGATTAACCCCAGCCTGCCAGGTGATGTAGTACCTGGCATACGTACGTCACCTATAAATCATAAATGCTCTGCCTTGAGTCGAAAGCGCTGGGAGGATATTAAAAATGTTCACTTGTCGATTTAGCTTGACAGATATCCACCGGATCCTGCAAGGCGAGAAGATCATAAAGATTCACCGCAGTCCTATTATAATATACTTGAGAGCCTCTGCTCCTCATAATGTATTAATAAACGTGTTCAAATGTAAAAAAAGTTGGTCGCCAGTCACCAACAAAGGTGCGGCAAGGAACGTGTGTATATTTATCCGAGGCATCGTTCTTGTAAATTAAAAATAAGACAACCCTCCATACGGGCTTGAAGTACCAATGTTATTTCCAAGTATTATACTTTTCCAGTTATCGCGCTTTGATGGTTAAAAAAAAGTTTTTTTTATATATACCCAGATGGATTTCAAAACAAAAAAAGAAGTCTGTTATTTGCAAGTGTGTATAAATGAAAAAAATTCAAAGAGATAGCTGAGTTTTTACTTTGATTTTTAAAGAAATGAAATCAGGTTTATTTAAAAAGATAACTTTGAAGACCCTTGATAATATCAAATCTTTTCGTTCTTGATTTATGTATCTTTTACATAATTTTATTAAAAGCAACGACACAAAAAAATGCAAATTATGAATTGTTTTGCCATACAACAATAATTTTTTTAAAGGTCTTTGTGCTTTATTTTTACGGTTTTAAATATATACTATATACTTGTCTGTTAAAACTAGTTTTACATACTAATAAGCAACATGCATTCTATTACGCTTACAAAGTAAGTTAACTGATTAAAAACATCGTTTCAAGTAGTAGATTTTTTAAATTGAATAAAGCTTGGTTATCCAATAAATCTGTTATCAAATCGATTATCATTATCGTCCTCATTGCGACGGTGAAAATGGCTTTTAGAGTGTTTTGCCAGTTGCCAGCTTGCAGAGCGACCATGTGGCTTTGTCCATTTTTAGACAGGGCGGACTCCGGCAGCCATTTTTAAAGGCAGTCAAGCTCTCGGACGGACGCCATTATTCGTGCGGAGAAACTGCATAGGGAAGCAATAAGCGGGGGTTAACTGCGCGTGCCAGAAAGCCTTATCTCGCCGAGTTGAAAAATTTAACATATTAAATGTTTTTACTGTTAGTATAAAACTAATTAATATTTTTACATTTCAAAACTAAATTGGTGTGTGAAATTAATTGCAATTTGCCAATCAAAATGTGTTCAACAATATTTTTTTAAAAACCTACATTTCTTACTAATACAGGTTAATTATGAACAAATCTGTTTTTAGGCAAACGATCAAAGGTCCAAATCTTCTACCAGTGTTGCAAAAAAATTTCAAGAATTTTTCTCATCGTTTCAAGTATGAATCCATAATCTTAATACATATTGTAGATAAAATCATGTTTTAATATATTCTTATTTACTCATGAGGATTCAGTGGTAAAAAATTATGGCTTTTGTGATAATTTTACTTAATTAGTTAAAATTATTTTTTTCTTTAAGTAATCAAATAATTTCCGAGATCGATAAGCCTAAATTACGACAAGTAAATTGCCTGTAAAAAAAACTCCTTTGTCTCTTATCGAGCTATATATAAGGCTCATTATTTAAATAGTTTAAGTGTCTACCACTCGTTTAGTTTATATTTATTTTGCCGTGTTGAAAGTGGTCACTTAAACAGATGCGCATACGACATTATGACATTGTTATTGTGTGCGTAATTATCAATAACAATAATACAACCATGCTACTAATCTTTGTCCAACTCTCTCAATGTAGACTGATGTAAATTTTCGCCATGATTTCGATGGGGGTCAGTGTGAAAAGCGCCTCCATGGCCATTAAGCACTGCAGACAGTATTCGCGATTGTTTATGGATCTCCCATAAAACTGCGTTTTTGAGTGCGGCACTAAAGTATATGGGAATGGGTTATCTGGGGTGTGTCGCGATACGGTAGGCTTTTAAGTACACAGACAATTGATGGTTGATGGTTCAACCCTTAATTTCATTTTCTCAAGGTCAAACATGTTAGCTAGCCAACAATTTTTTTATTAAGAAAGGTGTATAGGTTATACTCGTTGGAGAGCATTAGCAGACAAACTAATTAAACTACCAGGTTACGATATAGAAAACAATCGTATAACCTGTTTCTTTATACATCTGTTATTAGTTTTGGGGATTTAACTTTTTGATATTTTTGGTTCTCCGACGTTTTGGCCCCGCGGAGAAAGCATCCTCAGGTATTTGTGAAAAAAGTCTCTGCCCCGGGACCAAAGCGTCGAAGAACCGAAAACATCAGAAAGTTTAACTCATAAAACTACAAACATATCTTAATTTTAATTATATTAAACTACCTTTTTTTGTAGTAACACAAAATGATTATAAGTATTACTTTCATCTACAAAATGCATGAGTTTTTCTTCTATATACAGTTGCCACGTTGTCATTTGCTTTTGTGTCATTAATTTACCTTAAACAAATCAGTAAGCGCTGTTTTTTGGGCATAAGAATATGGCAACCAAAAACGCTTCAAACTTTTGAAGCAGCTAATTGAGTAATTAAATTATTAATTAAGATCTCGTGCCAAAATTCCTGGCCTCTCTTCATATAAAATTGACACCGTAAAATCTAGACCTTGCCGCAGAGCAGTACAATCAGGGACGCAATGAATATAAAGTGGCCACTGTCGGTTGCTGAGTGCATTGTCGTGTGATGTTCAAGCTGCATCGACTGCAGTACCCTGCTGCATTTGATCATTAAACGATCCAAAATAATCACCAACCTCTGCTGATGATAAGATTATGCACCACTTCTGTTATTCTGAATTAACTATAGCCTTTGTGATCGGTCGATTAAATATTTAAAAAATGTGAATGGATGTGTTCGTGAGCTTTGACATGTTTTGTATTAGATGATCTTTGGATTACTAAGGTGTTATGCTGCATAGTGGTTTGTGTCTTCCAACGTTTCGGTCCCGGTATTGAGAACATCTATATATTGTATTGTTGAAAGCCTTATCAATGAATATGATATTCCGAAAATTAAAAGGCAAAAGCACATCTAACAAAAATATACGTAATTTTGATTGATTTCATTCAATTTTACTTGCTATTTTAAACTTTAAGTTTAAAGTCTGTTTTAGAATAAGTTACAAGTGTTGACAAAATCAAGTTTCATTCCGTAAAATTTATAATATCGTTTTTATTATTTTTGAAGTAAAGTTTTGTCGCTCTGCGAGGGTTCATTGGGCATTACGCCTTTCACGGAATAAGTAAATAAAAAATATAGGCTTCAATGAAAAGGGATCCTCCGAAGTCTATCAGATAAGTTGCTAATGTTGAGGATGATAATCCTGGAGATGCGATACAAGCTCTGCGAGGGTGTTGTCAGTGTGATAGAGTTGAATAATACATTTAACAAAAGCGGACTGAAAAATTCACGGAATGAAAGGAAGATCTGCGAGATCTTGACTGCCTCCGTCAAATATTCGCGCCGGCTCTTCCGTATTGTTGTTTCCGGGCCAGTGGCTCTTAACCTATTGCTACATAAGGGGTCCATTTGAAATATTTATTTTTTTATAAAAATTATTTGCTTTAATCCCACATAATTTACCAAATTAATATATCTTGTGGTAAAAAAGCAATCAATATTAATAGCTAGTTAAATTTTGATGGTACTTTCGCTTTTTTATCTCAAATTATTCACAACCTCTTAAAAAGCGAAACTTTTCATAAAAAGTCATGTTCGTAATTTATTGTCAAAAACAAGTTCAACGAATCTGTTATATAAATGTACAAAAATAATTTTTATTTATCATTAACTCGATTGTAGGATATTAATCATACCTTTATTATCTTAACTATCATATAAAATGAAAAACACTCAGTTTGATAAGGTTGGCGAAACCGGTCACCAATAAAAATTAACATATGAAAAAATATATTGGGATGTGGGTTCGAATCCGTTCGAACGTTGATATTTTATATATGAAAGTTTTTTTAATCATTTTTCAATATTTGAAAAAATGTACTTAATCATCATCAATCAATAAAACCTGTATAGGCAAAATCGTACTTCTTGTAAGACGGTCTTCACAAAAAAATCACTTATGTACAAATATCCCACTTATAGTAATATACATTATGTCTTTACATATTTAATGTATAGTAAGTAGTGAATAAAATAGCAAAATGATTTTTCGTCATTTATTCTATTAGGGGTGGAACGAAAAAAATTCAGAGCCGTTTTTTGTATAAAAACAAGTGAAAAGTGCGCTCAGGTCTCTCACTTAGCGATTGCTCCCATACTCGGGGGGCAGAAAGAGAGGGATAATTTGCCATTACGCGTCTCCCTCCCTCTCGCGTAAGTGAAAAAAATTCCGCCGGAAATTGTGTTCGTTCTTTCAAAACACAGCAATCCTCTGTACAAGTAATTTGGAGTGAAAATATTTCCTCAGCGAGGACTTGTCGTATTCGTAATCTGGACACGCGCCTACAGGACTCCCCCCGAGCCTCCGGGGCACCCTCGCGAGGGGATGATCCTTTGTTCTTTGTTTTGTTTTTTTAACGATCGTCTCACCTCTTTTGGGGAAGAAATAAAGTCTTTGCTCCCGTACGTATTTTTTATAGACCCAACCAAAATACAATTAATAAAACCAGTCAAATAAAAATAAGAAAATTCATTTTGAAATGACAAAAAAAGAGCTTTATCGTATCCTTGAATGTCTTCAAATATCATGTGAAACAAATAAATAACAGGAACGAATCTAAAATGTATAGAAATCAAGTAACAGCTGCCAATGTATTTATTGAAAAAACAAATATTGCAATACGAAAAGCTCCCTATAAATAGTCACGCATGAGAAAGTAGTTAAGATTTTTGAAAATTTACATATAAACGTATTTACAAATTAGGTACAATGCGGGGGAAGTTTGGATGTTTGTTTTTTTTTTTTCAGGCCAATATGAAAATATATGTCAAATAATACAGCCAATTTCAAACACTCAATTACGAATGAAGGCAGCCCAGGTTTATCTGATTACATTTCTTTTTTCTTATTTTTTTTGATCTCAAGAAAGAAACAACTTGATGTGGATTAATCTAATATCTTACGAGAGTATTAAGGACATCAAAGGTATGTATTATATATATGTGTGTGTGTGTGTGTGTATTACTTAAACTTTATCTGATACCATTAAATAATAAATATATTTTACGCGGCTAATAAGCAAGACAGTAACACTAAAAGCATGTCGCGGTTACATCTGATTTGATGCAATTTTGTTGTATACACTAAATCTGCTTTGGGGAATAATTTTCCTTTGGTATTTTGTTTCTCTGAACCCGGAGAAAAAAATACTTCCAACGTCTACTCGATCTTGGAATTCCGTTGTCGACAATTTTTTTTTTTTGTTTTGTTTTCATTCGATTTATTTAAATGCTTCCTTCTAGGTAAAAAAAAGTCGGTATTAGTGGTTAGGCCGGTGTACTTTTCTCGGTGATTTCTCTACTAAGTACGAGATAATCTGTTTTCGCTACAAACGAAGGAATGGAAGAAATATAGATTATCAAGATTGCGTACGGTAGGTAGGATATTTAATTTCCTTGTATTTCCCTAGAGACATTTTTTTAATTATCAAGAAGGGGTTTTAGCGTACACGTCGCTGAAGACATAATTCTGGATTAAAATTAAGCTTCTTTAAGCACATTTTAAAAAATGTACTTTTACTTGTGTTACATTACTGGAAAAAAAATTTAACTCGAAAAATCCAGATCAAACGACAAAAACTCTGTTTTTATTTTCTATTTTTTCCATTAATTGGCTTCTTTTTTTAATTTTGATCACATTTTTTTATTGAAGAACTATTTTACTAACCTAAACAACGTTATTGATTAATCAAGTAGCACAATTTTAGTATTTTTTTATAAGTTAGTTATTTATACTAAATTTAAAAAATAACTTATTTTTTTATAAAAATATATAATTTTTTTATTTTTTGTTAAAAATCCGTAGCTCTTGGGTAAATCTAAAAAATACTTCTAACTAAAACTAGGCAAGTAAAATTTGTGTTATATTATATTTAAGTTCCAGAATGGCTAGGGATGTGCATAATCTAATATTTGATAATAATTATAAATCGATTTCTTAAAATATTTTAGTAAAACAGTAATTAACGATATAAGATAACAGGGTTTGAGTAGATAACAAGTAAAATAGAAATCGATTGTTGACGAAACCAAAGTCGTATTTGTGATGATTGGATACTAATAAATTGACTAGGATAAATGCATTGACATTGTTAAATATTTATGGTAGATTTGTGCAGTATTTTAAATTGATTAAAATAAGTTTAATTGTATATTAATTTCAAATTATAATGTCAACCAATCAAGTATTTGTATGTACTAAATATTTTTAGTAACATAATGACTATTGTCAATATATAAATTAAATAAACTATTGATTCAGTCAATTTGTTTGCTCGAGTTTTACATTTCTCTGTCAGGCATTCAAATAATCAATAGTTTGATATATTCGTAAGTTCGGTTGATTTGGTTACTTGTGTGTAAAGCAAGTCGAGGTTTTCACTTCTCTGTCGTTACAAAATCCACGAAGCACTGAAATCGAAACAACGGAGGAGTAAAAACCTCAACCAGCTCAACACCCAAGAAACCAAATCAACCGACTACCAAAACTATTGATTGTTTGAATGCCTGATTATAATCGATTGCGCCCAACACTAGTACAGCGAGGCGAGCTCAGCATTTGTCTGCGTAGCGATTTTAAGCTCTTCTGTGTGACGTCATTAATTATACCTCGTAATTTGCTACTCCTCCGGTAAGGAGAGAATGACAACCGGGAGAAGGCTCCATTCAATTTCAGGGATTTACGACTTGAGACGCGGAGGAGCACAGCCTCTGTGCGGGCCGCCGCGACCAGATGGTGTGATTTGCAGTGGCAGATCGGGCGCAGAAAATTAAACACAAAACAGGTCATCAATCACAAGTTTATCTTTGGGGTTTTTGTTTTTAATTTCCAAAAAATTCGAAAGAGACCTTCAGTAGCTATCTTAAAATTCAGTGTTGTAGTTAAAAATCAACCACGACCATTTTAAGAAAAAAACTTTATCTGTCACATAGCTATGGACGGCGGACGAGCTAGTGCCGTCCATGCTCAAGGACCAGTGAGCTTGGGACGGAGTCGTCTCTTTTGCTGAGAAGACCATGACCTGAAGGGAGGAACTCGAGAGGCAACGCCAAATACACTCCAGAACTCCGACCTGAGAAGAAGCCCACGGACAAGACAAGAACGGCGCTAAAGAGGATCGAGAGCTGAAGAGCACGAGACACCATTTTCATGCTTTTCAGCTTTCATGTTTTTCAGCGCATCAACCAACGGAGACGCTGTCTCCATAGATAGTAAGGAACGAATGTAAGAGACGAATAGAAGGGAGGGGAGGCAGACTGGGGAACAGCGAAAAGTGCGCTCCCTGGGAAATCCCCCCTCACGAATGAATGAATTGTGTATATTATATATATATATATTATTATAAATTAAAGACCAGCTGTCGGCACCCGGAAGTAGTACCACAGCGCTGCCCAGGGCCGACAGTAAAAAAAAAGCTATGGATAAATAATGTTTCACTGCTTGTAATCACTGCCTCCACTAATCTAAACTTAGTTAGAATTTTATCAAAAAAATTTACATTTAAAAGAAACTTCAATCCATGACAATCGAGCGGCACAACCTGCTGAATAAATAGGAAATAAGCGATACTTCCAGGTGGCACTCAGTCAAAGTTATAAAGTAAGCTTTTTGATATTCACCCTTCCAATTCTCCTGTTTGCTGGCGGGGTTGAATCGACCCCATCCATAAACTTCTCTCCGGATCCAATCAAAAAGGTTGAGAGGTGAGTACAGGCACAAGTAACTTTGTATTATATTTTTTTTGTAAATTCGGCCAAGATAATAATACAACATGAATCCTTTGTGAAGTTTTAGAAGCGATCCCGAAATGAATGTTGTTACAACTCAAACGTACAATATTGGATGTGGAAATACAACAGTTATCATGTGCTTAAATGATTTGATATTTATATTAATTTTCTTTGTTTGTCATGTCGAGAATACAAAGGAATATTTTACGTTGTAAGTAATTTAAAAATATATTAATTTCAGGATGGATGGTAAAGCTTTTATGGGAATGCTTCCATCGCTTTAAAGTCTTCATTCTATCTGCGCTAAATGCGACACCGAATTCCGATTTTCAGCTTCATTAATTAAGCGTCTTGTATTAAGAAAGAAATCTTTCAGGAGTTGAATGATTTTTTTCGAAAGTATTGCGGGCCGCTGTATCTCCGCCAGTTTTATTATTTTTTTCTTTGAGTCTATTACCTTCGTTATATTCTTCGGCGCTCCTTACAAACACTAAAAAAAATGAGACTTTAGAGGAAAGACCCGTCGTATAATAAATCAAATATGAGATCAACGCAGGACTTGTACCTTCGCTCTCAAGAGTTCTCAGGAAATATAATATGAGTGTTTACATTTACAAACTTTGCGGGCTTATTAAATTGATTTAGACCTTAGGGCTTAGGACTTCATGATATTCTCAACTTGTGTAATAAAAATGTCCCAACAGAAACTTATTTTGGAATGAAAATATATTAAAACATTCATGATATTTTGTTCTGTAAAGTTATATGCATTTACTTAAATATGTGTGTGGCTACAATTTTATTTTAAAAAAATATTTACATAGTATGCAGTATTAAGTCAGAGTTATTAATAGAAAATGTAATATCCGTGGCAATCACAGCCATTTAAAAAAAATAATAAACATATTTAGAGGAAAACTCCACCACAGTAACGATTTCAAGTACATGTAAAACAAACTACTAATTATAAAAAATAAAACGCATGGGTATAATAATAACTGCCGGATGATTTATTCACAGTTAACTACGCAATGACGTATATCGTTTACTTTTAAAAGAGGTTTTATTTTATTTAAATATTCTGGCTGGTTTTCGGAGAACCTGCATTGAATTATTTTTTTTAATGGCGCAATTTTATCCTGAAATAATAAATACAAAAGTTAAGCCGTAATTGTAATTTCTCAAAATAATACTGGAATATTCAAAAGCGCAAAAGCATTTCGTGGGTCTCAAGCAGAGCTGAGATATGTACGGCGAGGCTGTGGCCTCACGCCGGACGGGTTTTCTTACGTTTTCTTCCTTGGCGAATTTTCCAAGCGATAAATAATGGCTTAAGGCAGTGGCTCTTAAGCCTTTGCACTCAATTTCGGTGACCTCCCTTCCCTATAGACCCCCCTCAACCCCCCACCCCCACCGCAACTCACGCTTATGCATGCTTGCGGCCTGCTATATAATTACAGGAGTAATCTTCAGGGGTAGTTTTTTCACCCGATTACCACTACCAATAACACTTAATTTACAAGGAAACACTCAATATTAAAAATATTTTTGTATGTCCTACACGAAATCTCTTTTTGCATTGTTTGTCATTTATTCACAACTGGTATTCTGCAGATGCTTTGCTTCCGTCAACTTTTTGTTTTAACATTCTCGCGATGTATATTCATATTCGCGAGATTATTTATTTTTCAGCATGCTGAATCGTCAGCTATTAGTATTTCAATTTCAAGAGTCACAGTCTAAACTCGGTTTCAAGTCGAGTGGGGGAGGAAGTAAACGCTTCAGAGTGGCGAGAGGGAGAGCTCGAGGGCTCTCAGGATGTGAGACTTCCTGAAAAGTGTGATGAAAAATGCAGCGGAGTTCTGAATAAAATACAAGGACTTGTACATTCTTCAAAAACCCACCGCTTAAGTAAAAAAAATAGAACACTCTCTAAAATTTTTTTTGCAGCATTATTATACATATTTCTTGCGTTTGAAATATGTTAAATTAAATATTACTCCTGCATATAGCAAACGTTTACATTTAAATAGTAATGCATCAACTGTAAAATCCGAAAGTTTAGAAAGCCAGAAATGACTTCATAGAGTTCATTTTTTAAATAAAAAAATACTATTTCGAAATAATTTTATGTTATAAAAGTATGAATTCAAGAGAGATTTAAACGTAAAAATGAAATATAAATGATGAAACTAATAACGATAAATAACGTCTGCGCCTCTTTAGTGGACACTGAAGTAGGTACGGATAATTAATCCGCAATAATTATGACGGGTCGTAATAAATAGGCGGTCTATTTCCATTTGGCCGCCTTCACAATCGCCATTATTAAATCAGTAGCCATTTCCGCGGTCGCCCTTCTGAGGACACTCGCTGTCAGCCCTGACGGCCGGCCGCGCTATTAATGTCCGTCAACACTCGACGCCTCGTCCAAACGGTAACAGGGTTGTGGGAGCGAAGAAAATATAAATAAACGGTGGAAAATGGCGAATTCATATTCATCTCAATGAGGAAAAATGTTTTACATTTAACAGTTAAAAAAAAAAATACGTTGTATGATAAAAACAATACAAATAATTATGTGTAGAGTAACGCGTTCATATTCAATACTTGTCTACTGGAAAAATTATGGAATAAGTATATTTTTTTATATCAAAAGTAACTCGGTATAAATTCAAAGCAACCGCAAATAATTTAACATAGTTTCATAAGTACCTGCGAGGTGTGAGCAGAAAGCAGAGGGATGAGGTGAGGCAGTGAAGAAGAGGTGGACACGAACCCTCCCAGGGCTATAATACACGGCCTGTAATGCGAGCTGCGGTACGAGGGTGTTAATATAACCACCCAGTTGCATTGCACTTCGTAGTAAATTACAAACACGAGGTACGTGAACTTTGTTACAAGATTATAAAACTTTTAAATTTGCACACTTATTAATTTTATAATATATTAGTGTCCAAAGAGAGTGTCGGGTATTTGTTAGTTTAGTAAAACAAAAACTACTGGTAATCAAGTATTTTTTTCTGTAGTATGATTGCTGATAACACGCTGACACATAGCCCTCGATATTTCTGCCATTTCTGACCTGATGTTTTGTTTCAATTCCGATAGGTTCGTCGAATTATTCACATAAACCTTACTTTTAAGGTATCCTCATACGAAATAGTCAAGAGGCCTAAGGTCAGGGCTTCTGGGAGGCCAGTTGATGTTACCTCTACGCAAAATGACCTTATTAGGGAATAATTCGTTAACAGCTTCAGTTGATTGATTGGATGTTGGAACCACGTTCTTGAGTTGAAACCTTGAAACTCCTGCAACTCTGGGCCCAAAAATTTTTGCAGTATATCGCAATAACGGTCACTATTCACATTTACCCGATACTCTTTTTGGACACCGGTGCATAAAACTGCAGTGTAAAAGGACTACACTATTTTCACTTTAGAAGACCATGAACACTGGCTCATCGTGAGTATATGCTCATTGAAATGATCGCCAACCTCCTCTGAGGAGAGGCACTTGATGAAGATTTGACAGTCGTCATGCGTAAATCATTTTTTTACTTCCCAAAATGTCTTCATGATACTCACACCCCGCTGCTAGCGATGTCACGCTTGGTTGAGATTCAGATTATATATTTTTTCTTTTGTCAATTGAATTCATACTTATCAAACAAAATCTTACAGATTGTGGAGCTCGGGTGATATTTTTCGAAAGTTACAACCGCGGAGGTTCGTGAGATTAAAAGTTTCGGTATCGCTGAGAGGTGGACTCGCGGGCAAAGTTTCGCGCAAAAAGCGGCGCCCGAACCTTCGGATGGAAGTTTCGCCCGTAATTAACGGGCCCGGGCACGGAGCGTGCGAGGCCGGAGACCACTGCAGGATAAAGGTCTGTCCTTCGCCAGTTAAACAATCGATCCAGCTACATTAAAACCGCATTGCTTTCAAAGAATATGATTTCAGGTGTCTCTACACTATTTTCTTCTCAAATGCCTCTTTTCAGAGGAGGTTGGTGATTATCTCACTGAAAAAAATCTGAATCTTATTAGTTCGGTTATTCTTTACTCTATCACGTCTAGAAAAACGTAAACATAACTCGTATAAACCTTTGAGTATTTTCACTCGCAATCATCCGTTGTTTATTAAAAAATGTAAACATCTTTGAATGTCGTTTTTCCAATAATTGATCTGTTTTATTTTAATATTTTTTTTTAGTTTAACTTTCAAATACTGTACTCAATAAAACTTTGGTCGCTCTACTTCGTAATAAAATCAAAGCAATTAATTTTGTTCCAACCCCGATTAAAATACGGCCAAGGGTAAAGTTCTGACTCGATTATCATATTTATTGAATAAAAATAATCAACTTTCAGAATTCTGCCACCTCGTTTGCAATATAGCAGAAAGTTTCACTTGGAGAATATATAGTACTATTGAGATTATTGTAAAATATTTCAGCATTTAAAAAATAATACAATACCATGTTTTTTATTTTTAATTCTTAAATGTTTTAGTAACATTGCATTTTAAGAATGATTGTAATTTTTTTTTAATTTAAAAACACCTTCAAAAGAAAGATATTTGTTTTTGCATAATATTATATTATAAATATATAAAAATGCACAAAAATTCAACACAGACTTTTGAAGCATACCTTATAAATAAGTTAAAACTATTATCAAAAAAGTTATGTAATTACAAAGCACATCTTAATTTTTCAGAAACATATTTCATTTAAAAACCTATATAAAAACAAAACTATGCGAACAACTTTTTTTGTCTTAACATCTATTTTTCCTTCTTTATAAAGGCGTCTTTAATAAAATTAATCAACATTAACAAGAATATTAAAACAATTAGTTAAGAGACTGTAATAAAGAAAATTGTGTATCTCTTATATAAACTTTCTCCGCATAGAAGTAACAAATCACTAAAAGCAAAGTCAACTTTAACATAATAATTATTATTTTGAGTTAGCAAGTAGTTTAATTAATGTTCATGCGTATTTTTTCGCTACACGGGAAGGAACGGTAAAGTCCGCAAATAAATTAAAATAAATAAATAGATGTAGGTCTCTCAAGTACAAAGCGAGAACTTTTACATATTTCAGGCAGGAATAATCCGGAGGAAATGTGAAAAAGGAATTTCCCGACCTTTATGAACCCCCGGGGAGGTGTCGCGCCAGCGCGTCGTGTAGCAACCACCCGACTACCCCAGCCTCCCCTTTAATTTCAAAAACTTTTTCAGTTTAGCTACAAAATGCAAAGATTCATCACCTGTACAACACGCCCATTCTCTGTTACATATTTCTTCTTCCTTTTTATGCCCACTCTCTCATCGCAGGTTGCGACCGTTTGAATAATTAGTTTCACGCTCCCGGACTTGACATTAAGTCCATATAAAGATAAATAGACCCGAGTCGACAAACAAATGTACTGAAATTCATTTTATACAAGCTAAAAGCTTTTTTTCGTAATATTTGCAGTAAGAATAATGAAAGGGGCCGCCTAAGAAGCAGTATATATTATATTTTCTCATCATATATTCTGATATTTCTTATTCAGGAGACTTTTCTGTTATACCTGTTTCAATAAACATCCTTCTCCGAAGAGTTTGTTCCTGAGAAAAACGAACGCAAAATGCACGAGCACCTCGGAAAATGGCGTTTCATAAGACAGACATAAAAGACGGCAAATATCACCCTGATCGAAATGCCTTAAGTATTATAGTTTCTGTCGCATTTGAACGATACTTTGCCATCGAGACAATTGCGTATACGCTTAGTTGTTACTTTTCCGGAATTTTATTTTGTATATAAAGAAAAATCACCTAAAATCTGTATTAGAGAGGATTTTTTCTAGGAGGCTTTTTTTATCTTTGAATCTGGAGACAATTTATAACCTTTGTAGAATGGCATAAACTTGTTCAAAAGGGCTCGATCCCGGTACTTCATAGCACGTAAAACAAACCGCTGAACCACAAGGCGATCTCGCGACAATCTTCGGTTTAGACGTTTAGACCAAAGCTTGTAGCCGGTATTTATAAAGTGTTTCATTGTACCAATCTTGAATCGTTATCTAGAAGATACTATGTTAACGTAGAAAAGGTTTCTAGCGACGTTAAGACGACGATACTTTGTCTTTCGAAAGCTGTATACGGTTTTATTTATTGGAAGCTTGAAACTATAAAAAATGAAATACATTTACATTGAAGGCATCCTCGACAGTAAAGAATACCTACAATTGGGATAAAAGGGCAATAAAAGCCAAAATAAAAATATGAGTTATACGAACAGCAGCCTTTGTTGTGGAAGCTTAGAGTAAAAAGTTAGTACGCGAATAAAATAAGACATGTTTTATATGACGGATAGTCAAAGTTTTAATTTATTAAAGGTGCAGCGAATACTTGTTTATGAGGGAAAATAAAATGGTTTATATAAAACAGAATAAATTCATCTTATCAAGATTTATCGTTCATTTTAACTATGTGTATGTTTATCGATGTACTTTATAGGAATAAATATTGCTTGGTGTTACTTGCTTGATAAGACTCTAGTGTTTGCTTTATTTTATTAAAAAAAAAAAACAGATAACCTGAAATACATAAAATTTTAGTTTAGAAAACTTATAGCTTTACTTATTTTAACCCGAACAGCATACATCGATTATTTTATTTTAATAAAATATATATTATAATACCATACGTTTTATTAGATTCCACTGCTCGGTATGATATATTATGATATATCGACTAAAAATAGCTGACTTGACGGAATATACTCGGCATAACTCGTTTGAATAATAGCCTATCTATCAGGGTAAGCGACCGCATCAAGACGGAGAAATTCGATATTTCCGATTAAATAGGATTCGATCACTCACTTCCTGCCTACTTCCTCGGATTTAAAATTCAATTCCCGGAGGATGCAAATTTTTATCGATAAATTACTGCCAATTGTGAGGGGACCCCCTCGCCGTCCTCTGGGCCGCTGGGTAAATTGACCTCGTCGCAAATTCGTTCGCAATGCGAATGACCTTGGTCATTCTTTACAAGCCGTAAACAATCATTTTTTTGTGTTTTCGCTGCTGATTGACCAATATGATGACTCGGAGAAAAGTTCTCGAATCCACGTGACAACCATGACTTCAGTATCTAAATCGAAATGTCTGAAGCTCCAACTAAAACGCAGCAAAACACTTTAGGACTCTTCGTTGATAATAACGTTTTTTTTTCACTACATTTTTATTGATTTGACTCAACGTAGTCACAATACGATACAACAGCTATGTCAACATATAATAGTATCCCTATTCTTTATATTTTTTTATAAAATCAATACTGACTTCAGGTCGGGTTTTAAATGATTTATAAGTTCGCAAAATAATACAACTTTATAAACAGATTGTGAACTAAATACGTTTGTAATGAACTGAATGAGTTTGTTACGAACTGCGAGTGTTTATGGTTGATTGTTATTGTGTTTATTTGCAAAGTACTTGCGCGTAATTTATTCGCATTATTATTGAAATAGTCTATTACTGATAAGGCCTCTCCGTATTCAAAGTGACTTTCCATAAATGAAGTTGAAAATTCTGAGAACACTTCTGTCAGCGGACTGTGGAGTGCGAGCCAGGCAACCTCAACCGGCGAGAAGAACTACAACTCAATACGACTTCAACGAGATCTCAACACAGCTTCAACCTTACACTGGACATTTAAATTATATTTGTTAAAATCATAATTTTTTTTCAAATACTTTTTTAATATACGTCACGTCGCTCTTTATTGACTCTCGCTCGGCATTTGCATAATCTTATTCGGACATTTTTATTTTTCTAGCTTTTTACTTCCAGGAACAAGACTTCCGGTAAATAACTCAAAAGCACGTGTGCTCTGACTTCTACTCTCTTACAGTGGATAATATTAACATATGATAAAATACAGGTATAAAATATCCTAAGCAAATACAAGGCAACAACCTTTACATATAAAAACTCATATTTTTTTTATATGTAACTCAAAATATTAACATTAACAAAATCAACAGAATACGGTAAAGAAATTCTTTAAAAACCAAGTTTAATTTACTATAAAATATTTTTTTAGGATTTACATGTAAAATTCTTCGAAAACATGTTTTTCAAAAATTATATAAATATACACTCATATCTAATTTATTATTATATTTTAAATTGCACACAGTTATGTTTAGTATTTAGTCGCCCTGTCCCTGGTCAGTTCGAGTACTCGAATACCCCAACTCATATCCTGATTCAGAATAATCCGTAAAAGGACAATAATGAACATAATACACATCCTTGTTTTATGGTGAACCCGAGGGGGGTTGATTTTATTCAAAACACGTGAGAACTCTACCCTTTTTAGAATGATTACAATATTAATAAATCGAAAAACGATAAATATATAAGGCAGCGCTTGGTGATTAAAAGCAGTATTTTTTTTAAAATAGGTTTTCTTCCCTTAAGCTTCTAGTCAAAATACCTTTATTTATAGATACTTTATTTTTTGACATATCTTATTCATCGCATCCGCAGCTTGTAGTTTTAAATAAAAGTTGTGCGTGTTTTAAAATATGAAGATATCGGCGTTAATGTGCATATCATAAAGTTATGATAAACTAACCGACTAAAATATTTACAAGTAAAAACATATTAGCATCGTACATACAAAATCTGAAATTAATAAATAGAGAATAGAATACGTCTCGAGATTCTACCGAATTCCATATAAAAATAGTTAATCCTCAAATAAGGTTTTAATAATACTGAAATAAAATATATAGATTGCTAATCACAAAATCAAGAAGGTGATGGATTGCAATAATTAGCTCTTGTGAAGGGTTGTAAAGAATCCTGGAGTCTGGTAAAGTTGAGCACCCCTGGCGCAGACGCCGGCGTGGGCGCGGCTGTGTTTTTGTGGGCGTCATTTACTCCCCCCAACCCCTCGCCAGGGGTGCTCAACTTTATCGCCGCTTCCCAGTTGCGTCACCGTGTTTTTATACAATTTCAGATGTTTCTAGAAAACTTTAGCTTAGAAAATCGCTCGTCAATAAAGAATGCGGAGATAAAATCGCGAATAATTTTATGAGAGATAAACTATGTGGACTTGGTATATAAGAACAAAAACTTTTTTTTAAATGAATTTATTAATACGCCGCTTTACATGACCCCTTTGTGCGCGGTTTCACTATAACGCGAATTTCAAATTTCGCGTTAAAATGCCTCGCATTACGCATTATTGACTTCTCTTAACAATTAAAAACAGCGTTGGGTGTTATGAACGTATTTTACAAAGAAACGCTACCCAAAAGACAATAGATGTATTTTTAGTAAAAATAACATGCAATACTGCATAAAGTGTTCATAGAATCAAAGTGATTGATTCAAATGAATCGTATTTTTTTGCATTATGTTTTGACTATGTATATGTATGTTTAATCGTAAACCCCGATATACGCGAATTTCACTTATAACGATTTTTTCCGGAACGTATCCCTCGCGTAAAGCGGGGTATTACTGTAATTGTTTTGTAGCCTGGCGATTTAAATTATTGCTTGTCGAATAGCAATCTAATAGTAGAGATATAATTAATAGTTAGATAAGTCGATATATACTCTCAGATACTTATAAGAAAACTTTCTTTGTATGCATTAGTTGCAACAGTTTATTTTGCAATCCGTTTTTTTGTGAAATTAAAATAAATCACTTAAGTCACGTGTTTTTTAAAATTCTACAAATCAATATTTCTATTGTTCACTCGAAATAAAACTGGATTAATCAATTTATATTCAAATATATTTTTTTATAAATTGTCCACTGATTGCTCGTTATGACATTCCAATTAAAGTGGAATATAAAATATAAGCATCTGCCAATATCAATTTTTGCAGTCAATAATTTTAAGCCGCTTTTTCAAGAGCGAGGGGCGGAGGCAACCCCGAGTGTCAGGGGAATCTCAAATTAAAATTAAATATCGATCCTAATTGCACCGTGGTGAGAAAATTAATGAAACCGCTACGAATTTTGATGGGAATAATTGATTCCTAAAATAATTTTATCCTCTGATAAAATACTCTCCAAAGTTCAAAAAGATGTACACCGAGTCTCGAAATTTACAGCGTTTTATAGCGTGACAGATACGCCTCGCAATTACACTTTATAGAAAAAATATACGAAACCGGTGTGACTTATATTCAGTCAATAATGGTTTATTTTAATAAATAGTATTGAAGATTCGGTTATACCAAATACAATAAATATATTTAATATTAAAATAAATAACTGATAAAATACTTTCTAAAGGTTAAAAAGATAGCCTCAAAATTTATGATATGAAAACAGCGTGTCAGAAACGTCTCGCCGAAATACATTTTAAATGTACACCACAAAGAGGACATGAAAGAAACCGCTGTGAATTTTGATGGTGATAATTGATTGTTAAAATAATATTTTCTTCTTATAAAATACTAAAGGATGTTTGCGTTGTTTAAGAATTCTTGGTGTTAACCGAAAAGGGAAGGCCGCGCACATTGTTTGAACGACCGTAAATATTGTTTTTTCAGTGGACCATCGGGAAACTAAAATATAAGTCTTATTAAAAAAATATTAATGTTTTACATAATGAATCTTTCGTTCATAAATAATTGGTCACGAATTAGCAAGAATAAATAGAAAATAACGTCCCATAAAATATAGCTTTATCACTTTGTAGTATGAAACACTTTTACAATTGTTAAAAACCTACTTTTGTCCGCAGTTAAATTATCTGAATATGCGATATGAATATGCAAATTTAAAGCAAAATAAAAATAATTCGATTCTTACTCGTGTGTTTAACGCGATGGTCACAGCTTCACAAGGACGACCATACTATTTTTTTCGAAGTACTAGCGCCGCCGCAGCCGACAATGAGGCTCTCGGGCCAGCCCTCGCTACACTATCGTATCAATTATTGACACCGTATATACCTGTAAACGGCACCTGTGAGCTCGTACATCACTAGTCCAATCCGCACAGTGTATACGCGCTTGTTTCTGGATGAACTCGGATCTGATTGCCAAGCACACAATGCGTGTGATTGGCTAAGCAACTTAGTATCCCAAACGGCCGATACCCGTTAGCTACTTACATCAAGCCCGCCATATTGGCCACTCGCGAAATACCGACATACCAGCTAGAACTGCAATTGATACAATTGCTCACTGCCCATAGATTCCTAAGTGTGAATGAGACTTATTGATTCCGAGAAGACAAGTAGAATAAATCAAACATTAACTGATTTTTAAAAAAATACTTATTACCTTATAAAATAGTTTCTTACCGACTGTGTGCTCTGAGGGTTGAATAAGTAATTTTTAAGAATATTTTTTTTTAATTTTCCGCCGCAGATTTCTTGTAATTTATTGTATACAACAAAAAAAATACGAAACACTTGTCCATCCGGACATAGGAGGTATTATCTTTAATTGCTTTATTCTACTTATCTATCATAGATACACTCCACGCCTAAAACCTAGGATGCCCCCTACGAGTAAAATAAAAATAACACAAACTCTTACATGGAAAGTCTCGTTAGTTAATAAATTAAAACCTCCTCATAAATGATATATCAGCAGAATGTGAAATTGCTTGTAGTATTCAGTTGTATATAAGTTATTTCCAGAGAATTAATCCTTGCTATCTCAGTCGCCCACGTTTCTGTGATTTGGCTTCTGAGAATTTCACACATATCAATTCGAGTAAAAGCTCGAATTGAAAATAAACGATGAATTTACTACGCTCTGGACTGCCCACGACTTCTAGAAAATTCTAACAAATGACACACGAAATCAGTAAAGAGGTTCTGCAGCGTCACTCTTCCAGCGTATACATGCTGCCTCAGAACTCATGGCATCAGGAGGAAGGGTTGATGAAGAATCACCCCTAGACCTCGGTAAAAAAAAGTTAATTTTGAAAACGACACGGCGAAATGCAGCAATTCAAATTCTAATCCATTAACAGATTTGATAAATATTATTTATAATAATTTCTATGATAAATTACTAACCCAGATGAAAACTTTATATTTGAAAAAAGTCTTTAAAAATAATATTAATATTTTTGGGTATAATTGTACATTTTGAAGAACGCTGTATGTGATTGATTAGAGTAAAACGTACGCACTATTTTTTTCCACAAGAGAGCTTATATATAAATATTATATATTTTATGACAAATATAAATTAATGCTGAGTCTTTCGTCTTATCAGCTGCTCTAAGAATTCTAGACATTTCCATTTTCCTTGAATTGTATATACTTGGAACTATTTTTACTGCAATGAGTAATACTTATTGTATTTTCATTCATTGTGAGACTAAGTCCTACTCCATGTGCAAAAAACTATGAATGGACGTCTGGTTTTGCATATTTCCAAAGAAAAACGAAATAAACTTTTTTGTTTACTTATTTTTTTAAGTTATGAGTATTTATACAATCTACAATTATCATTTATATTCATATTGAACAGAAGATAATATTAAACTATATCTCATAAAAATAATTCACGTTATAATTATAGATACAGTATAACATGTAAACATTTAAATTAATAAAAATATATTAATAACGACTTATAATCATACAACATTTTTTTAAATATATAAGTATATGCTCTTACTGTAAAATAAATTAATAAATCCAAGGTATATTTTCTTTGTTCTTATATACTAAACAAAGAAAGCTGCAATTTACAAAACTCTCAACAAGCCGTGAAAAGGGCAATGTCCAGAGTTGAAAAATATTTCTAGTCCTGGAGAAAAAAATAAATTTACACCCATTACTTGGAGACTGCGAAAAGGCTCTCATTGTCTCTTTAAATACTTTTAAAATAACCATAAGTAGCGACCATTAATTTTCGTGATTATTTTTAATTTAGTTCAAACACAAGCAACAGAAAACTCAATGTTTTGTAAATAGAAAAACTAAACAAAATGCAAAAAATTTATATTGATTTTTTTAAATATATCCAAACAAACGTTTACAAATTTATTGAAAATATCGAGTAAAAGCCACGATTAATTGCATTTTTTTTTTAAATATTACGTATCATATTATGATTCACCCTTTCCATATATCAAGCTCGTTCAACTAACCGAGCCTTATCCTTGAGGTAGAGTACCACAGCGTTGTGTAGCCATTACTGTACCTGACCTTCGTCAAATGTACATTAAAATTAAATACACGTGTCTGGTAAATTTTCAGTGTAATTTCAGTACATTTAATGGTAGAGCAGTACATTTTCGTTTGCCGCGTCTGAGCGCTGCCTTGACATCCCATTTCGGGTAGTCTGACACGATGCAATTTGTGGGGTGGAGAAAGGGGAGGTCAGGCAGCCAAAAGGGGGTGCTCTGACCTCTGGGGGGGCGTACAACCCTACCGCTCTCCCCCACCCCAGTGAGTCCTGCACTGGACGACCAATAAATTCACCAGTCCTAATCTGCATTGATAATTGTTTATAATATATTTTATTTTTTGTACGATAGTTCCGAAATTCCGTCTATATCATAGGTTCTAACTAACCTAACCCAACGGGGGCGATACCGCCTCCCAGTAGGCGCTGGAGCTTTCCAAGGGGGCGGTGGCTGGTCCATGTGAAAATGGGGAGCGTTATGTAATACCTCTATGGTATTTTTATATGAAAAAAAAATTGGTATAATTATAACTGTTATGTCAAAGGGGGCGTTAGAATTTTTTTTTCTTGTCAAGGGGGGATCAATAAAAGGTTGGGAGCCTATGGTCTATATATTCTTAACATTTGAATAAGAGAGAGAAAGTCAGAACATCTTGCTATTGTGAGCTTTTACTATCTGAAGACTCGGCCAGTGTTGCTTTGTTCCTGGGGATATTTAAAAATAAATTAAAATATTTCAATCAAAGGTTTTAAAAAGATTTAAGCGTTTATATTATCGATATTCTTTGAATGGAATAGTTTTAACATATATTATTGTTTAATTGTTAAATGTTATAAATGAAGTTTAAATCAATAAAAACCTAAGACAGTATCCATTGATATTCCATCAACACTTATTTATTTATGTGTAAATACTAAATCTTTATTTTTGTTGTAGTTACGAAAAACTTCAAATGATCTGGTTCCGATTTTTACGTTTTACTAACAAATGAAATGATAAATCAAGACTGAAATGATATATCCAAAACATTGCTGTCTGTTCATTTTATGTACCTGAAATACTCCGATTTATCACTGCACAGTAATCAACCAATATTTCTCAATGATCCAATTTACAGGTGTTTCGTTTAACTCTCAGTGGTGAGCTTGAATATCTGACACTGTAGGTTTACGAATATAATGCATGCATCAGATTCATTCGTAGCTTCGCTCGAGGGGGTTGCATGGTGGCTCGGTGGGGGTGTGAATGTTTGAGGCGAGCAGTATCGACGACCCCCGCCCCTCCTGACCGCAGGCTGCGGCGGCGCCCCGTGACAGCCGCGTGACTAATGACCAATGTACGGGCATCTACTAATTAATTATGAAAATTAATTTCGTGCAGTACATAATACATGCACGCTATGCATCACCCGAAATTCAAACACTGCATCCACTCAAAGATAGCACATCCCAATGTATCTGAATGGCACTTGCTTAATTGTGTCATTTTCAGAGATTCAATATTTTTGACAGAGAGTACTTGGTGGAATTCAACAGAGATTATTATCTCTGTTTGATAATGCCAACGTGAAAGGTTGGCGAGACCAGTCACTAATAAAAACGAAAATGTGGAAAATCATTCAAGTATTTTATTCAAAAATATTTTAATTTTATGGTCGATGAATTTTTGCCCGAGGCTAGAAGTCGAGAGTACAGCTGAATTAGAAAGGATGAATATATTTCCAATGAGATGATCTCCAACCCCTTCTGAGTAGAGACACTTGTATTCAATAAATGTTAATGCTTGTGCATATTATATATTTTTTTTAAATAAATGTTATGTGTATCGTCATATTATTACTTAGCATATTTTTTTCTGATTTTTCCTTCGAATTATTTCTTCTCCGCCTACTTATCTGATAACCTGGCAGGTTATTATCGACATATTATATATATATATATTGGCAGGTGAATGTCATTATAAAGCAGTGTGTAAATAGATAACAGCTGATTGCTTTACAGCTTCAAAATTTATAAAAATTTAAAACATATCTGGAAAATAAGTACGAATATACTACGGTTGAAATATATATAAACAGTAAAGTAGTTCTAGCCCTTCAGTGAAAGTTTGACGTTTCACCATAATAGCAAGGCAGCTGATATTGGTTTAAGCGTATATTAAGCGATAATGCAACGTAACTCGGCCAATGTAAGACCGAAATTGAATCTCGTCCGGCACACGACCACAACCAATATTGCTTTTAGCAGGGCGGTGCAAACAGAGTGAAGAGAAAAGCTGGCCCCAGACAGCGAGCAAGGTGACCAAGACCAGCAGCGGGAATAGTATCACAGCCAACTTCTTCAGTCCAAAATGCAAAAATATAAAACTATATTAACATTGAGTCGCACAAATGCATCCGAGATCGATTTTGGCCACAGAGAGCAAACAGATAGCTTCACAAAGGTACGAGCTTCACAGTAAACTTCATCCTTAAATTATTTACGTATTGGCAGTCTAGCGGAGAAGGCTGTGGCTAGCCGAAATGCACAAGTATAAATATTTTACAGGTCTCTCAAGTCCGCAAGGTCTTTCCTTTGTTCTTTGGCGATCTCAGGAAAATTTCATACAACGGATGCTCTATACCAGGGGTGGCCGAAGCGTCGAACGCGTAACTATTCATAGTAACCCGCATATCTGATATGCATGTACACATTTATGATACCCGTCCCACATATATCATAAGTTGATATTGAATGTGTATTCCGAGGATTACAACTACTTTTTAGTTGTAATGAAAATTGAATCCGTGGTGGTTTGAGCCAGTCGGTGCATATAGAGAGAGCGGCACATCAGCAGTGGGAATAGTTTCAGAAACGTACGAACTTCACAGTCAACTTCTCCCATGAATTATTAATACCATCCCCGTCTGGGGGGGCACGCCGAAATGCACTTCCAGCGACATCATAAAGTGCCCTTTATTGAAATATATCGCCGTATAAAATGCCGCCAAATTTATCTCTGCGGGCGAGTTTAATTTTAATGTTTTGAGAGGCAATATACGTCACGGCAGTGACGGCGGGGTGTAATTAAATCGCGTTTTCCATGATTTGAGATAAAAATATTTTTCGCCTCGTTTATTTTGAGTTTTATCAGAAAATATTTTGTCCTGTTATTTAAATTTAAAAAAAAAATTACGTTAATTATTTGCGGATACACTGTGGGGTATCTTCATAAACAAACATGTTGGCTGCTAAGTTTGTATCGGTGCGTCTTTAGTACACGACCGACCTGAGAACGTCGTTGAAGGAGGAGGCCCTAGTGTTGTCTGGTGTTGACAGATTTTGTCGAATACTAAATCTATCTCGTCTAAACTTTGCTTATCAAAGAACTCATTTCAGTTTTCTGATTAAGAAATGATATTGTAAGTACAGCATGAATGGTTACATTAAAAATAAGATAAACGTTTAAGTTTATATTAAACAATTTACCCAATTGATTGCAATAATCATGAACTTCAAGGAAATATGTTTAACAATTTTATATAACGGAAATTCTGCGATTATGGTAATAAAACTTACTATTTCCAAATCTGATATTATGAAGATTTCGTAATTTTAAAAAAGATTTAACATAACAAAACGACTATCAAAAAGGAAATATTTTTTTTTGAAATAACAAAATTAAAAGTATTATTGGTTAATAAGTCATTGTATAGCTTGAAAATAATAAAGACATATATGAGGATCTGAGCGCACCGCTGATTCTTTCAATCTAGTGCCGGGACTAAAACGTCAAACATATTTTTTAAAAATTGTTTACTGTAGTCAAAGTATTTTTTTATAAAAAATACTTTTTTGTTAATCAAATGACTTCTATAAATTAAATACAATACACTGCTTTTATAAAACAAACTCAAAAGAAAAAAAAAAAAAAAAAAAAAAAAAAAAACACAATAAAAAAATAATATTCCAATTTTTTTAATAAATACATTGTGAGAAGTGTTTCAAAGAATTCGTGCTGATGGCAGGCACTTTGCAAGTGTAAAAGTCAGTGGGGGTCCCCGCGCCCCTGACTCGCACCCCCTTCTGCCCCGCGGCCATTCAGCGCCATTTTTATGAATTCCAGACTTTATGGAAGGTTCGATAGCTCTCCTCGGGCGAGGGCCCCCACCTGCACGTACGGCGCTGATGTATGGCACCCAATATGGGAACTGTAAAAACGGAGTTTTAATATAGAATATATCGTGGCTGATATTATTGATTATTGGAAATGCAAGCTATCATGTTTTCACTGAACATCTTTTCTCCCTGCTCTCCCCATTCTATTACATGTGCATGGCTGTAATTCTGTGCCCTGAGCGTGTGTAAAGGCGTGGTGGACTTAGAATGATTGTGGAGGGATGTGCTCATGAAGTACCTTATCGAGGTGGCATTGTTTCTGTAGCTTGCTGCAGAAAGAGTATCAGATCTAAGCGCCAGAGCTTTGTAAGAAAAGCAATAAGCAGATTTTACTTTCGAATATAAAACTGCGGTGTAGAAAGGCCTGGGGATCCACTACACTATTTTTCCTTTAAAAAAACCATAAACACTGGCTCAGCATGAGTATATGCTCAGTAAAATAGTCTTCAACCTCCTCTGAGAAGAAGCGCTTGATAAAGAAGACATATTTTCTAATGACAGCATCTCAGTTAAAATAAAGTTAAAATATAACTTTATAACCACAAATTACGCTACTAGTATATTTTTTTAATATTTTGATCGTTATAATTTTATTTACTTTGTGTGTGCCGTCTATATAAAACTTTTTTTTAAATAAAAAAAAAAGCCTTTTTGAGCGCGTTTTGAATAAAGTGAAAGATTTTTTATTAAACACAAAATGAGTTTATAATTTTTTTGCGAAACACTTTGAAAATAATGTATAAATTTAATACACGTTTACAGCTTTAATTGGTAAAGTAACCACATTCGACCAAATAAACGCTTGTGCAAAATTTTATATAGCCTTCGCACAATGCGAAATGTATCACATTTGACAATCAGTATATAATATTTTTTAACATTTACTTTAATCTTGCTCGGTTTGCAAGGAGACTTGAAGACGAATTTAGCTGTGGTATTTAGCTTAGAACTGTTACTCAAGTGAGTCACTTTGCCTGAGGACATTCCTTCATAGAGTAGAACAATTTCCATTACTCCCTCTAACGCGACACAGTTTAAGTAATTTTAATATGCGACAGTGGTACACCCTCCAGTCGGTCCGTCCAAATTAAATTCGGCCGGAATGTCAACCAATATCAGAGTGACATCGCCGGTGACATTTGACGGGATTAATAAGAGAAGCCAGTATCTGCGAGCCGACCTGCCGTCAGCCTGTCGCGTCATATCTCGGCCAAGGCAGGTCGAGAACCGGGATCCGTGATTTGCGGTATTATATTACTCTACCGGATTTAATAATTGCGAACTACACGCCCGTGTCACGTCTCAAAACAATCCGGCTAGGTTACACCACGCAAATTAGTTAGAATCGCAGCGATGATGGCTGATACAACATTGTGATCTGTTGTTGTATAGGGTGTCCAAAGAGAGTATCGGGTATTTGTAAGTTCAGTGAAACAAAAACTACTTGTAATCAAGTATTTTTATATTGTTGATTGTAAGAATACAAAATAGAAAATTATTTTAAAAAGATGATGTTATCCAAATGGTGACCGTTACGCTGCTGGCAACGAAGATTGCTGATAACACGCTGACACATAACCCTCGATATTGCTGCCATTTCTGACCTGATGTTTTGTTTCAATTCCGTTAGGTTCGTCGGATTATTCTCATAAACCCTACTTTTAAGGTATCCCTATACGAAATAGTCAAGAGGGCTAAGGTCGGGGCTTCTGGGAGGCCAGTTGATGTTATTAGGGAATAATTCGTTAACAGCTTCAAATGATTGATTGGATGAATGGCAAGTGGTCCTGTTGGAACCACGTTCTTGAGTTGAAACCTTGAAACTCCTACAACTCTTGGCCCAAAAATTTTCGCAGCGTATCGCAATAACGGTCACTATTCACATTCACCCGATACTCTTTTTGGTCATAGAAATTCGCTACAAAAACGTTTGTATAAATCTACCCTAACTCAGTTAGTATAACCGTAAATTAGCAAGTACAAATAAGAAGGTGTTGTTACTTATTTAAGACTAGTTGCTTGTACATAGCTGCCATTCTGTACCCTGATTTTGGATGGATGTGCTCTAGAAGTACCTTGTCGAGGTGGTATTGTTTCTATAACTTGCTGCGGAAGAAATATCAGATCTAAACGCCAGAGCTTTGTAAGGATAGGATTATATAATAATGCTATTGAGCAGCAACAATACGCAGAGTTTTCCTTCCAATATAAAACTGCAGTGAAATGGTCGGCAACCTTCTCTGAGAAGAGGCACTTGAAGACGAAGAATAAATACATCAATTGAATAAAGTTTATTCAGATTTAACAATCATCGTTAAAGTAAAGTAGACGACACAAAATACAATATTGATAACAAATATATATCGAGATTCAACAAAAATTTATTTTACCGACGGAAGCGCCGGAGAACCTTATTTGAGATTTTTCCCAAATATTTATTAGAATCATAAAATGTATAACTGTATCCACCCCCGTTTGGCTGCCAATTGGCATCCCCGTGTACTTAGGGGATGAAGCGCCGTTTTGGCTTCAGTATATTTATTGGCAAAAGAAAATGTGGACTGCTTTGCGATCGTTTATCGTTCTACTTAATTACCTTATTGTGTTACAATAGATATTTTGTATACCTCTTTCAACATTATTTTATCAAGCAACATGCTGGTACCGCTAGTGTTCACTTACTAATATGTATATTTAATATAAAATTAAATACGTACATATTATCACACATCCTAAACATCCAAAAAAGTATTCATTAAATATTGTCTGCGTCATCATTTTTTAAATTTTGAAAAGATTGAAATGGTGACCCAGAAAGTAAATTTCTAACAAAAGTAACCCCTAAATGAAATAATTTTTATAATTATTGTAGGAGATTCAATAGTTATTATTTAAATTTAATATTTGTGCGTGTACTCACGAGTTAATCAGTTGTGTTGGCTGATCATCATATTTTACTAAAATATATAAATTTCGATAGTAACGACTAAACATTCGTATTCGTATCGTATTACTAAAATATCCAATCGATGGGACTAAAGGACTGTCCAGCTTCCTACTGTAGGAGCCTCTAGAAGTATGGCGCTACACGTGTTTTGGAGATAGAATAAAGCCGGAGTGACGGTTTATTGTACCAGAAAGATAGTGTCGAGGTTTCAAAAAGGAAATAGGCAGAATCACTAAGTATTCAGTGAAACCGCAAACCGAAAAATGATAAGTTTGTTAAATAGAATTTAGGCATCTCAACCCTCGCAGTGATTTGGGTACGCAGCTGAAACGTTACAGGAAAAGGATCGGTTGCTTTGATGTAATACTCTTTAAAGGAATTATTCGGTAAAAGGAACACTGTTAGAGAGTCTTTATTATTTTCTCTGCCTTTTATTTTATAGTGTGCTTCAAAAGTCGTAAAATCAATAAAATATATATGAAAAAAACAATTGTGAAACATGAGACAAACCAATGAATTATAATTAATCTAAACCAATACCATGTCTCTTTGAACTAAACTCTTTACGTAAAACAAAGCCTCTTTTTTTAAGGTTACACTGTAAGTTTTTAAGTGCTATATAATATTCACATAAAACTGTACTGTATTTCAATATCATTTTTCACGATTTATGTTACGCAATGTTGTAATTATTTACGAATAAAACTCCATCTCTGTTATTCTAAACTTCCGGTACTTCGGTATTCTAATTTTATATTCAAGCTTATGGTAGCTTTATAGTATTAAAACATAAGTACAAACTACCTAATAATAATAAAAAAAACATGTAACGTTTTGCCATACAAATGAAGTTATGTACAAAAAATAATGCCAATGAGCTATTTTGTGTTACTTCGATGTACCCTAAAAAATCCAACAGGTACACGAACGTGTACCTGTGTATATAAAGCCATAGCAACCCTCGACAGCCTAAACTCTCCGAGTCCTCACACAAGCTGTGGCTATGTGGTGGTTCGTGTTTTTGCGCAGATGAAAATGGTTATGCCTTCGTTGAAGCTATAAAGTTCACTGGGAATGTACGGACTTTACGATCACAGAAAATTCGATATTAGAAACGAGACACAATACATGATTCTACATCAGAATCGTTTATTTTAAATGGTTCAATATTGTTACAGTATCACAGTACGTAATTTCCACAGTGCTAGTATATACAAAATGCGTCTTCTTGCAACATTTAAAGTGGAAAAATATGGTAGGTATACGCGTTAAAGTAAAAAAAAAAAATTAATCATAAAAAGAAAGCTACGGTCGTGTATAATGGAATTGTGATTGAAATCAGATATCTCTGCGGGGTGAAGGCAAAGAAGGATTTTAATTATTCAGCTAACATCGGATGTACCACTTGATTGATTAGTTTAAAACTTCATTCAAAATTCTATCTTATCTTGCCCAACAGTATTTTTTTATTTAGTTACAAATGAAGCAAAGATTATGAAATTTGCTAAAACTATTTATAAAATTCAGATCGGTCATCTCAAACCTTGTTATAATCTTATTCTATTAAATGTAGATCTTAGGCATTCGTTATTTAATGAACTACGTTCGGAAGACGTTAATAGTAGTCATTATAGCTCAATTATTTCAATGTCGTTTTGCTCAGTTGCTATCTAATTCGTTTGTGAATGTGTTTTGATGAGATCTGCTTTGCTATTATAAATACAGCTAAATCGAGAATAAATGCCCAGAGGGAAATGCATAGTACGTGACAAGAATTGACTACTATAACATGTTGTGATTTTATTAGTAGAAAAACCTCAATAAAAAAAATACTAATAGCCTATAAAATAGATAATAGTAGAACTCGACGTTTTCAACTTTTGCTATTTTGATACGTGGATGATTTTTTTATTAACTTAAACAGGGACTCATGAGAACTAAGACTTAAAATTCATGAAGTATTTTAAATACTGATACATTTCCCTTGGTATTGGTTTCGAAATTATTTTAATAAGGAGGTTTATAGCTTGATTCCATAAAAGCCGTCTTACATGAGAATTTCCTATTAGGTTCTGTATCAGATATAAATTATCACCGTTATATTTATAAAGCAATCTGTGTGTTATCTAAACGATCATTCCGTGATAAAACGACTTGTGATAATTCAATATAATTCTACTGCTTTTAACGATATACGATTCTTTAAACTCAAAATATGTACTAAAAAATATAGTTATTTATAATTAAGTAAATATTTTTTTAATTATAGCTTAAAATCATATTTTCAAATCTCATTTTGATTATAATGATTTTCAATATCTACAAATACAATAGATATTACCTTTAAATAACCAACGCAAATTAAAATTAATCCAGAATAAAACTTCATCTAACTAAAACATTTCAATTTTTATAAAAAATAATATTTTCTCTATTTGTCAGTTAGTACTATAATTGCTTTCAATTAATGGGTATAATTTTACATTTTGCACTGTAAGTATTACTTTAACCAACAACTTGTCGAATTTCTGCCATTCATCGGATAAATAAAATACAAAAACCTGAACCAGCTAGGGTTTTCACTGCAAGGTTTCTTTTTTCCTTTGAACCTAAAGAAGGTTATTAGCTTTTGAACTAGATAGGAAACTGGGTCCCTGCGGTAGATTAACAGACCTGCTCACCAATAAACCACGAGACCACAGTAACATTTACACCACAGCTAATTTATTTATATATATATATTTATAATAAATATATATTGAATGCATAATCAACAGCAATTATTAGTAGGTATTCGTTATGATATGTAACTGTTAAACAAATAAATCAACTTATGCACCTGTTTCAAGTTCACGAATATTACTAATATTTAAAGGATTATGTAGCTTGCTGCAGAAAAAGTATCAGATCTAAACACCAGAGCTTTGTAAGGAAATGATTATATAATAATGCTATTGGACAGCAGCAATACACAGACATTTTTTTCTAATATAAAACTGCGGTGATGAAGGACCCATGAACACAGGCTCAGCAAGAGTATATCATTACTAATATGATTAGGCACATTAGTTCATATGTAAAAGATGATTTAAAGAAACTCTCAGAAAAATATCATCGTGATTTGATATCATCCCACACAAATCACGAGTTTCTTTAAATCATCTTCTATATATGAAGTGCCTAATCGTATAAGTAATAATATAATAAACCCGTAATGGGTAATAAATACGCATCTGATTGACGTTTAATCAAAAAATCGACATGAGTATATCCTCAGTGAAATGGTCGCCAACCTCCTCTGAGGAGAGGCACTTGATGAAGTAGATATAATTTATAGATTATAACACAAATCGACTATATCGGATGTGCTTAAATTCTCCGTAAATAACAGTTGAGGCATGTTTACAGAAGGGTTAAAGCACGACGCACACTGCGTAATAGAACAAAGTGTTTTATTATCCAATACTCAAAACCCAATCACCTCGGGTGGCTCCATTAAAATTCCGTAGATTTTTATTTGCGAGTGGTCAACACTGTCGTGACTGACTCGAGAGAGGGTCGCGGCCCGCGCGCCCCTGGAATATTAATTTCAGCGGGAAGCTTCCCCTCCCCTCCCCCCCCCCCCCCCACCGCGACTTCCGGCGCGATTCTTTTTTTTCAGGCGCCATAATTCAGCGGGGGCGGCGGCTTTTAACTCTTAACCCGCGCAGGTTTTAGGGGCAAATGCTGTATCATTAGATTGTTGCGGAGGTTTTTTTTTTGTTCCCGACAGCGCTTTGCGGATTATTCTCTATATTTTAACTTTTTGATTAATTTCGGACATGAATTTTTTTTTCAGAAATATATTTAACTAGCGGATACCCGGCGCGTGCAACTACGTTAAATAAATAAAATATATATTTTTTTTTTTTTATTTGAATTTTGTTTATTTATTAACTTTTTTATCTTGTTGAGGGACAAGACTTTTGATTGGTGAAAATCCATTATTATAATAATAAAAGTAGCTTTGTATTTTGTCTTCATTTTGAGTATATTATATTTATTATGTAGACTAGGTCATCATCAGATGCATAGTTTAGTTATGCATCTGATGATGACCTAGTCTCTTTGGTCGAAACTAGTCATGCAAAAAAAAAGTGAAGACAAAATACAAAGCTACTTTTATTATTATAACTTAATTCTAGAGGACATATTGAGTTTTTTCGGTAGGTGTATAAACATAAAGATTTTTCGGCGTTTCAACTCTGGAGCGAGCAGCATAACAGGAATATTGCGATTGGTCTTGAGCCTTATTGATAGTTATGGCAAAACCGGAAGCATTGGAACGCATCTTTTCGTGCATTTACCGTCTTTTATGCAAGGCTAATTCATATTCAATGCTCCGCATGGGCCGTGAATCATGTTCTTACAAACAACGTCAAAAAGTATCGGATCTTCATGTTGATTCGGTAGTTCAGCAGATATAACACTATCGATTTGAGTTGGAACATTTTCTTTGTTTCAGCCAAATTAGACTATGAGCGTGCGGTAAACCCCCTTTTTGCCATTTTATCGAATACATCTAGCATTGCACTTCGCCGTATATATGATTTTTTATCGATTTATTATGTTTTATATGTACTAGTATAGATAAATGATTTTTCTTATTCGAATTCTGGCTAACGCAATGCAATTTTAATGCTTTTATTGTTATAAATGATCTTCAATTATTAATAGATTAAACGCACTCACACTCGTTCTCTCAATTAGCAGTCACTTGCTGATACTTAGCAAACTGGATTTCGTGTTATATTGTCGTGTTTCATATCTCGTTCGTATCAAGTGATGAAGAAAAACGTCTCAACTCGAATCAACGACCGCGGCTCAAAACCAAAAAAAAAAAGCGACAGTCATTGCAAAGTGAAGAAGACTTTGTGATAACAGTTATAACGTAAATATGCTAACAAAAAGAATAACACTTATGGTTAAAGCCAATCTTAAAAAAAAACCGGGTAAATTTTTTGTGCGACATAACATTTTCGATATCCCTTCTTGTACTTTTTGCTGGCGCTCAAAAAATCAGCAAAAAAAGAACACACGGCGCCTAATCCCAAGATTAAACAACAAAAGATATAAAATTGTATCTCATAGACTGGGGCCGAGATGAAGATAATATTGTCGAGTCGACAAACTCGTAAAGGGACGCCCCCTTATCGCAGATCCGCGGCAGCTCGGGGGTGAGTCGCGAGGGGAGGAAGGGGAGGTCTTGTACGCTCAGGGGGGTCTCTAAAATAATATTATAATTCGCAAATGCTTTGGTGCTATATATTAAGAAAGTAACAAATACGCTAAGCCAGGTGGCTTGGAGACTTAATTTTTTTTTTTGAATAAACGCTTTCGCCTTCGTCAGATTGATAGCGATTTATTCGACTGGCAAAATAATTCTTAAAAAATGTTTATTGTGGTTTCATACTCAGGGGTTGAAAAATATTGGTATTTATAAACACGAGTTGACTTTGATCACTTTCTAGAGGAACAAAAAAGATATAGATATTCTTCTCACTCGATTACACGTAAAGATTTTCTATAGAGAGCATGTTTATCGTGGTGAGTTTATCGTACTAAAACACAAAAACTTAATACATATTTTTTATATTTTATTAACTTAAAGGGTTAACGTTATAAATGAGAAAGTATGGCTCAAATGAAAATAGTACAACCCTCTCATATAAACCAGTTTTCTTCATTTAACACATCCCTCCCGTCATTCTAGCCTACCCCTTCCCCTGCTATCTACGGGGAGGAATATCCTTGTAAATAACGCCAAGTGCCGTGAGCCTCACCTGGCGTCACTTCCGACAGGTATACGACAATCCCGACAACCCCTACAATAGCCGGCCCGAGCTGGAATATGAGACGCCATACCAGAAACCTAACACCCTACACTCCTCGAGTGGTGACAGCCTTCAACGATATCATTTTATTTTGGTGAAGAAAAGCTCTTAACTCAATCTTTCATAGTTGTCTATATGTCGTAACACTTAAATTACTGCACACTGACATAGCAATAATCTGGACCCACCCACTAATGATTATTATTTAAAAAAATTAAAAACACAATTTTCTTCAATTACTTTAAAAAATAACCAGAATATTATTGTGTGGTTATTTTTCTGAACAAAAAAATTACTTTCAGCTATTTTCAGTTGCAAGACCTAAAACCTGAAGCGGTATTAACACTATTCAATTGAATTTACAAAAGATTGAATCTTACAATAATTGAGAAAAAATTTCTTATTTTGTATGATTTTATATCAATAATTTCCGACGTCGTATATATGTACTGTATATTAGAATACTACTGCCGTATTGGGCGGATTTATACAGTGTCCAAAAAGAGTATCGGGTGAATGTGAATAGTGACCGTTATTGCGATATGCTGCGAAAATTTTTGGGCCCAGAGTTGCAGGAGTTTCAAGGTTTCAACTCAAGAACGTGGTTCCAACATCCAATCAATCAACTGAAGCTGTTAACGAATTATTCCCTAATAAGGTCATTTCACGTAGAGGTAACATCAACTGGCCTCCCAGAAGCCCCGACCTTAGCCCTCTTGACTATTTCGTATGGGGATACCTTAAAAGTAGTGTTTAATAATCCGACCAATCTAACGGAATTGAAACAAAACATCAGGTCAGAAATGGCAGCAATATCGAGGGTTATGTGTCAGCGTGTTATCAGCAATCTTCGTTGCCAGCAGCGTAACGGTCACCATTTGGATAACATTATCTTTTTGAAATAATTTTCCATTTTGTATTCTTATAATCAACAATAAAAATAATACTTGATTACAAGTAGTTTTTGTTTTACTGAACTAACAAATACCCGATACTCTCTTTGGACACACTGTAGTATCTCGGGTTGGATTTACTTGTCAACGCCGAAATTCGAGGCCGGTGTGACGGTTGAATTAGACAACAAGTCAATCAATGGATTACAGAAACATATCTACTAAACCTTTATACCACTGGAGTTTACCGTCAAAACTATCCAGCATGTATCAAATACCACATTTATAAATGATAATGAAACTGAAATATTATAAACGTGGGGCTTGTATCTCTTCAATAACGAATGAAAAGCAATGATAACTTCTTTGATCAAAACCACGATGGAGATGAAAAATAATACATATTAATCTGATTTATCGACGTTTTAAGAACTGGCAATTCATAACCGATATATATCGGTTATGAATTCTAACCCAACTCGGTTACAAGTCGTCTAAAATTCCCCTTGTTTCTAAAAACCAATTTGACTATTCCTTTTACCATGGTAAAATCTTTGCTATGTTCTTGAAACCCATTAAAAATTTTAATAATATCAGTAATAATAGAGCAATATTAATGTTTTAAATAAAAATGTAAATTGTTATACTAATTGCTATTTGAAATGTATTAAAAACAATTTTTTCAAAAATTGCAAATTCAGCCTGCACACAAACAAACCTCAATATACTACTTATTTCTAAAATACTTATAAATTATGCGTTATATATTTTTTTTAATTAAACACGACACATATCTCATAGAAACTTATATTTCCAAGTTAATTTGAAAAAATCATCATCTTGAAAAAAAATGCATCGATGAGGATCAATGGAAGAAATATAAACTATTAGAAATGAGTTAACCGATTCGATTCTTATCCTGAAAATTTATAATTGCACTCAAGCTCGTTTAGGGTAGGCTATTTATAAGATCATTTCATATATCAATGCAAATTATAACAAAAGCGTATGATCGTGAAATCCGCCCCTAAAAGTGGCGGCATTATTTTTTTGTGTTGTACCGTTAGACATACGAATAATTTGTTTAGTAATATTTCGCGATAACAATATATACCCAGGTTTTCTTTTATATATAAAATATGATGACCCAAATACACGGTAGGGGTAGTTTGGCTCCGCATTATATTGAGTTACATATATCTCCCCTGTCATCCGTCCTACACATGCTAGCCTCTCCAACCCCCCAGCTTCTCCTCTCCATTATCCTTCCATTCATTATATTGGCTGCATGGCTTTCTTCTGATTCCGCTTTTATTAGGTCCCGGATACCGTTTTATCAATAGAATAGCTTTTATTCATATTTATTTTATTTCGGCAATATCGGATTATTAAAATATGTATACGGGGTGTCGCAAAACTCGTGCTTTCGTAGGAAATAAATAAATCTGATTTAAAATATTGTAAAAGCGGGTTTGTAGGTTTTGGAGGCAGTTTTTGTTGAAATGGTTTGGACAAATATAACAGTACAAGAGAAAAAAAAATCCATATATAAATACTTTAAATTGTAAAAACTTATGTCAATGCTGAATTCCGTAACGTGATATTTTACTCGTTTATATTCCACTTTGCGTAGTTTGATTTCTGTTTAGTGAAGAGAAATTATTAAGTTCGTTCTAAAAAAAATGGAAAATGGAAAAAAATACTCGGGTTTTTGGGGAAATTTAATTGTATAATATAGTGTAATATGAACTAACTTAAATATATATAAAAATCATTAGTAGTTACATCGGCAAAATAAACACGAAAGGAAATATATATGTATCAACTGTTTTATGTTATTCGTTCCAGTATTTATTCATCAAATGATAAATAAATAGTGCATAGAATTGCTTACTCAGTTCAAAAATCCGCTGGTTGATTGTAATAAAAAATATCAATAAAAAAAAAACCCAAAGCCAATCAATTAACAAAGTTCCATCAATTACAGGGGGTGGCTACGCTATTGGGGTATCTGGCAGATTTGTCTCGCCGAGGAGCTGCCGTCTCCAGCCGCGCGGGCGAGGCGCCGCCATCGATCGGGGGCGGGGGCGCCGGGAGGGGGCGGCCAGGGGGTGCCATGGGGGTGCCCAGGGGGTGGCCAGGGGGGCAGCCAGGGGGCGGCCAGGAGGCGGCCAGGGGGCGGCCAGGGGCGGGCGAGGCTGCCCCCCGCCGGGTGGGCGCTTTAATCGGCGCTAAGCCTCCGCAAAGAAAAAAGGTCTCACCCGAGGAATCATCGGAATATCGCCATCAACGCGGCCAGTTACTTTTATTTTATTTCATGAAACGCGTCTTAACCACTCGATTACAGGGACACAGAACTGACAGGTAGCAAAATTAGGCCAAAACTAAAAATATATATATACTACTGTTTCGAGTGACTTTCCTCAGAGGAGGTTTGTGGCCATATCACTGAGACATATCACATAGACTTATGCTATATTTCAAATAATTTATAACTATCTTCCTTAAGAGGTGGGCGTACTTTATGTTTGCTCTGAATGCTTAGATAATCCAAACAGAGAGTCTATTAACTCAGAGCTCTGTGAGAGCAGGAAGACCACAAGCGGAAGTGGCAGGTAAACAAGTGATTCAACGCGATCAGGGATATTTGCCTTAAGTTTACAAGGAAGGCATCAGATAGGTTTATGAGGAACCACAAGCCGATTAGAGGAGTAGTGATCGAGTATAGTATATCCGCAACAAACGAAGTAAATGAGAGTGAATAATAATTATTGATTGAGAAATGTACTTCGTTTGGTTAGTATTGAATTAAATATATTATACTTGGGAACTGTAAGTGATCACCCTCGCTCTCCTCATTCTGTTGCTTTTGTGGATCGTGTGTTATGGATCGGAAATGGAGTAGTGGACTTGAAATGATTCTGGAAGGATGTGCTCTGGAAGTACCTTGTCGAGGTGGTATTGTTTTTTGTAGCTTGGTGGGGAAGGAGTATCAGATCTAAACGCCACAGCTTTGTAAGGAAAGGATAATATAATAATGCTATTGGGCAACAGCAATACGCAGACTGCGGCGTAGAAGGACGCTACGCTATTTTCCCCTTAGAAAACCATGAACGCTGGCTATATAGTGCATAGCGTATATGCTCAGTGAAATGCAAAAGCACTTGAAGATGAAGTTACTGTATTTGTCAAGCGGCATATAATGAAATGTGAGAAACACGTATTAAATAAAAAAAAAGTAAACCAATGCCGATAATAAACTACAGTTTACGTAGACTCGGCTTAGCAAATGGCGCTGGATACCAGTACCAGTGTTTCTCTTAGTAAAATAAATAGCTTTGTTTTTCTATCGTCTAGGTTTCACACCTGGCAGGTACACCCAATAAATCACTCCAAATCTGCTGGCTTATCAATCGCCGCCAATATCAGCTGTGCCCGCCGCGCTCCGCCCTGGATTTATTCGCGAAAGCTCGCGGGCCCGGCCGTTCGTCTCCCCTGGCGGGTCGTCCCTCAGGCGAGGAGAGCCACACCTGAACACTAGCGACGGGCGCAATCGATTCGTTTTTACGACCGACTTAATCGATCGTGAAAATCACCAAACAGTTATTCTTTTAATACAACCGATTCGATGCCTTTTTGTTTATTTAAAACCTACAAAATCGCCAGTTATTACGTTTTGAGTAATTTTCAAAAATTTCAATATGTTAAACTTAATTTTTATATCTCTGAAAGGATTGATCATAAAAAAATAAGCGACGTTTCGGTATATTCAATAAAGGATAACATTTATGCAGGGGTCTTATCTGGACACCGATTACGGACGCAATCGATTGATTTTGATAACCGCCGTAACAGATAAATCGAATGATAAGAGTTTTATCTTAACCGAAAAAAAACACATGATTTTTCGTCTACGGTGTGTATTTTGATTAGAACATATCACAACAACAAACCGGTCTTTCGATTAAACATATGAAATTCGATTAAATTCTATGAGGTCCACAGGGTCTGCAGACACCTCCGACTAGATCCATTCTAAATGCTGGATATTGATAATAAAACTCTTGCGTATTTTTATTTGTTTTCAGAGGGGCCAGGACAAGGATACTGTGCCTCGCCGAGGACAAATCTCAACTGTCCATATTTTCGGCGAACCGAGTGTATTGACGCAAAACTACAATTCACCGCCTGAATATTAATTTTACCTTTCTAACACAAAATATGCTTACTTTTATGGCTGAAATATTTATAAAACAAGCTTAAGTTTTTGTTTGTAATACCTTGTATGTTTGTTTGTTATATGCCTGAGCCGTATATATCATATTTTATATGAATATAAAATAATGGCTGTTCGTGTATATTATCGCTCTGCCTATTCTGTTGGTTGTGCATATCTGCCATTCTGTACCCTGAGCGTACGTAAAGCATCAGTAATGGAATAGTGAACTTGAAATTATTGTGGGAGGCTCATGCTATTGTTTCTACCTGCTGTAGAAAAAAAATATCACATTTAAATGCCAGAGCTTTGTGAGAAAAGGATTATATAATAATTCTATTAAAATATGTTCAGTGAGATGGTCACCAACCTCCTTTAAGGAGAAGCACCTGAAGAAAAATATATATTATTTCTTAGCCTACGTAAAATAAACTATGTAAAATGTTGCGTAAAGCTGCAAATAGTCTGTTATATGATAAATTCATATATATATTAAAGTAAATATAATTATTATTATCCTCGTTAAAACCTTAATGCACATTGCTCTAAAAAATAGGTTCAGCAGGATCCAAAGCGAAGAAGAAAGTCGAAAAACTCTCGTTCGCCCAGGTGATATTTTTTGCAACCAAATGTCATCCATTACTGAATTACCATAAAATATACACAAATCTTGAACGTACAGCACCGCAATGAGTCACAGGACATTCTGATTTATTTATGCAAAAGTTTTCCTTGATTACGTAAGATGCACAATTTATCTGTAGATTAATAACGTAGCAACGACCTCCAGTAGCGAATTTGAAGTGGTGTCAATGCTAAGCAACAAAATAATAAATATTGTAAAATAACAGATATTCGATCACTTTTGAACACTTCTAGCCAAAATCGACAAGCACTAAAAAAGTGTGGGTAGTAAAAAATATATTTAAAAACATAATTGAGTGAGTTTTTAAAAACAATTAGTATAAATCTAAGCGCTTAAAAAATAATATTAAGTCAGAATATAAAATTGCAGTGATAACTTCATCATTTTTTTCCATCAGAATTTCTTGAAACTCGTAAATTTATACGTGAAATACATACTAAATTAAATTTCATTATTGTTTACAATATTTTAAACACAGTATAAGTAATGTTTTGTGTTAACAGAATGAAAATATTATGTTATGAATTCAAAAGTTATAAAATCTATTTTAAAGTTTTTCTCTGCGGAAATACGGTGAGGAATCAATGCTTCGCGAAAAGAAAACTTTGCGTTTCATTCAGTTTCAGTAATAGGCTTCAAATCAAGAAAAGCACTCGATAAAATAAAATAGATACACGCTAGAGTAGAAAGAATTCAGTAGAGCTTTTTTTCATGAAGGCCAGTCGAACATTTCGGGAGGTCAACAAACCTCTCGCAAACAAATCTCACCGATCTCCTGGATCCAAGATGTAATAAAATATAGATGCAGTAAGTTTTTATCCGCCCGTAATGGAGTTAGTTTGATTGTTCCAGGGGAGGCTCCTCCCCATGCCCCTCCCCTTGTATCCTTTTCAGTATATCTATCCAACCTACAAAAACAAGATGTCCGGGTATGTAAGGCGCGGTGTGTACTGCACGCACGGCCACGGTCAAGTCAAGGCAAGGTCATGCAGATGTAAACAAAATAAACTAAGATTCATTTACAGAGTCGTAAGATAAATGCCAAAATCATTAATTAAATAAAGTTTAACATAAGAGGTTTCCAGAGGATAATAGTTATTTTGCGAGCTTTGGTAATAAAATTATGAGTATAAATAACGTAGCGAAAATTAAACCGTTGAATGTGATTCCGGAATCGATGCACCAAGTATACTAAATATTTTTATTTAAGTGAATCGATTATCTTAAAATGTGTTGGATACACAAATAAACTTTTATGGTGACGAGTGCGGTTTTAGAGTCATTCAAAAATTTTCTTGTAAACATTATTAATACAAACATATATTTTATTTTTATACAGGCTGTCCAAAAAGAGTATCGGGTATTTGTTAGTGCAGTAAAATAAAAACTATTAGTAATCAAGTATTTTTTTTATTGTTGATTATAAGAATACAAAATGGAAAATTATTTTAAAAAGATGATGTTATCCAAATGGTGACCGTTACTCTGCTGGCACTCTTTGAATCTGCAACGAAGATTGCTGATAGCCCTCGATATTGCTGCCATTTCTGGCCTGATGTTTTGTATCAATTCCGTTAGGTTCGTCGGATGATTCTCATAAACCCTACTTTTAAGGTATCCCCATACGAAACAGTCAAGAGGGCTAAGGTCGGGGCTTCTGGGAGGCCAGTTGATGTTACTTCTACGTGAAATGATCTTATTAGGGAATAATTCGTTAACAGCTTCAATTGATTGATTGGATGTATGTCTTGTTGGAACCACGTTCATGAGTTGAAACCTTGAAACTCCTGCAATTCTGGGCCCAAAAATTTTCGCAACATATCGCAATAACGGTCACTATTCACATTATATTTACCATACGTTAATACAATTTTAATGCTATGTATGTAGCTATAAAATATTAACCAATTGCGACTTAAGGGATTATCCGAATTAGGAGAAAATTTGCCAGTAAAACGGGGGTCGATCGCGCAGGGAACCCCGGGCCTAGGGTCTCTGCTTTCCCGGGGTCGTTAACAGTTTTTTTATGTTTTTCTTTTGCGCTTCCCTGCTCGTCTGCTGGCCGTGACATTAATCTAATAGACGGGAGGGTATTCTCCCATCCGCGACCAGGGCAGGAGAGGAACATGTCTATTACAATAATTCCACCCCATGACGCGACGGCCCAGCCCAGCCTAATGCGGCCGCCTATTATCTCTAACGGCAGGGCCGGATCCCTCGGTTTGGATATTAACTAAAAGTAATGTTTTCTTAATATTAACTAAAAGTAATAGTAATATATCACTACACCTGAAAAATATACCTAGAGATTCAAAATACCTAAAAAAAACTGTCTATTTCTAACTACTTCCAAAAGTAAATAATACCACACTACCTGTTTTTTCGTAATACAATCGCTACCCAGTCTTCCTCGTTTTTATGTGATGCCATCATTCCCTGTACTTTAAGTTTTGGATTCCACTTAAAAAGTACCAGTAAGTACACAATTCAACGGCACGTGCGGAAATTCCATCTCCAAGAGTCTCGAGTGCTTCGGGACACGTGTTTTCTTTAAGCGATACGATTGAATTTTTTTCAGGACATCTCAGCGATTAAGAGGGTGTTTAAAATGAAGATGCACTTCAAAAAGTATCAATAAAACGTAATTATTACTAAAATATTATATTGATACATAAAATAAAGTTTAAGAAAAATGTTGTTTCAAATAATATAATATATAGATAGACATATCAGATCGAAAGTTTGTGCTAGTGAAAAATTACAATACAAGTATTTTTTTATATTTAAAATATCATTATATCTACGAAAGACTGATTTAATTTGTAATACTCTATATTTAACGGTAAAATATTCGCTTTTTAATGGCTTTTACAGTCTTAAGAAACTCGTGAAAGGTAAAAATAATCAAAATGTTACTGATGTTTTAGCCACTTGGTTATTCACCACAATCTGTCAGTTTATTTTCAAAAATCATTTTCGTAAAAACAAATTATATAGAGCTTTCGAGTAATAGATTAATAATGTTTCATTTCTTGTTGTTGTATGTATTTATGTAATATGCCCGTAAGTCAAAACATAATTACATATCAAAGACAAACAATGTCTTAGAATCCAAGCTATTTGGATACGCCTACGTTTTCATTATAAACATCAGGAAAATGTTTTAAATCCGACATCAGTTTCGTAGTTTCTATGAAAAACAATCCCGGGGTTGTTCTGAATCAGAAACGAAATAATAACACAAATGTAAGCTTTCTGCCTACGCCCCACAATGAAACACGAAGATGTTCCGACTCAATTAGAGATGAGAAAATGGCAGCAAATCAGAGCATGTGGGAGGTTATTCCGTGTGTAAATATACTGAGTGACTCGCATAAGCATCACTTCGATAAAGCAGATAATTTTAAATATTTAAATACCTGCATTTTTATCCATAAAAAATACTTTTGAGAACAGTGTTTTTTTACGAAATCAATTCATACATAAAACGATAAAAAAAATAAAAAAATTTGACGCTGTAATCCTTCGGCTAACCCTGTCTATGTAATTGAGCGCAAATTTAAATAATAATATACAAGTGACAAAAACGTAGCGCAGCTAAAAATAACAGCAAATACATACTTTTTTTACTATTGTAATTAATAATTATAATTTTCACTATCGTGTTAAAAACACTAATGTTAACTTTTTATACATACACGTTTAAAATGTTTTCATGAAATGCGATCTTCAAGAATATTTTTGATGCAGACATTATAAGTTAATGTGATTAAGCATATTTTTTCACACATTGAAAAAAAAAAAAAAAAAAAAAAAAAAAAAAAAAAAAAAAAAAAAAAAAAAAAAAAAAATATGCTTAATCACATAAACATACTAATACCTGCATGGGTAAATAAATACGCATCCTGATTAACATTAATCTAAAATTAATATTATAAGTTAAATAAATAATTTCAAATCCTTCATGTGCGATGGATTTTAACTGTTTTTTTATTGAATGTTGGCGCATTTTAAATTATATCAAACGATTTTCATTCTGAGATCTTCTCATACAATTGATTTTTTTGTTTGTTTAGTATATATGTAGCGCTATTTTAGATTAAAAATTCACGGAAATCTGAGAACATGGCGTGAGTCACCCCGTAGATCTTTCGCATAATGTTCAATCCTTTATGATTGCTTGTGCTCATTCAGTATGGATCTTTTGTTACGTTCATATTAAATACGACATCGTCAAAAGGTACTCCGCATAATAACCTAATTGCCCTTTATTTGAAATCCGTTTGACTCAGCTGTCTGGCGAAGGGGTTCCTCCCTCATACATCCCCTATTTCAGACATTCAATGCGAGTAGAAACGTAAAAGTGATTGGCATAATGACTCATTAATAATTGATATTTAATATACAAATGTATACTATTAATATATTGTTTTAATTTAATTAAAATTTGTGTTAATAAGATATTCTACATTTTGCGATATGAACAGCGTATACAATATTATAGATAGCACTAACAAAAATTTTCTTACAAGCGTGGTCAAATGAAGTATTTTTTAGTATCCAAAAGCTGAGGGTATTTGATAGAACACCCTTGGATTCTATTACTGAAAGGCAAATATTACCATAAATTTCTAGTCTGTGATAGGAAACCCAAGAAAAAATGTGGCCATATGCTAGAAATAGAGCGGATACCGAAGATGAGTCCTTTCGATCAACATAATATGTCCGAAAGTCTTTCTGCACTGGCATGCTCCAACTTCGTTTTTACAATACAACTGTACGAGTCCTTCAAGTCTGAACAGAGGGAAGGCTCGGATAAATGACTCAAACACGTGCTTCCTGGCCGACTCTTTTTTGTTGACTAGCAACCAATGCGGGAATCCATTTACATTACAACATTGACAAATTCAAACATTTACACTTAAACAATATAACATTGAGGGAAGTAGTGGCTGCCCGTTCCGTACGACAACTAAACATACCCCATGACATGTTCTGAAAACTATTACTACCTGTTTTTAGAATAAGACCCAAAGATTACTAAGTAATATTTCACGCCTGATCTCCTGCAAGCAACTCCTGAAACCTGAAGATTTCTATTCTTTCATTTTTCTATTACACAATGTATACGATATTGTTCAATTACTTTTATTCAACTCTGGTGATACAAAGCGTGAAGAAAGTGTAGAGCAAGCATTAACTCGTTGAAAATACCTAGTGCATATAGCACCGGGCAACTTTCTAATGGGGAGAGGAGGTTTAAGGTTGGAGTGCTCTGCCTCCTGCTCCTCCCGCAGGACGCCCTGCCTACTGAGGAGAAGTTTTGCGAAGCCGGGGTTAGAAGATTAATGGGTCGGCGCACACTTAACAACAATTCCTAACTGCAATAAAAGTTATAATATGCCTACTTTATAAATATTAGCATAATTTTCTAAAACGTGGCCAGGACATTATCTGAAAATGTATTTAACTTCTAAATATTCTTTACATGAATTAGTAAAATACCGATTCGTGTTTTCTTATAGATTCGATACTTTTCTACGTACAGGTTTATTGTATAAATAATATATTTTGACCAATGATTTTTCTTTAATATTTTAATAGATCAATTAAAACCACTAAGAAAACTTACTCATGTAAAACGATTTCGTCGTATTTTTCAAAATTTTTGTAGCTTGGATACTATATTTTAAGTGTTTATTTTATAGATGCCACAAGCGTAATAAAGTAAAGAATTTGACAAATAAGCAACAATTTTTTTTTTACATTTAAAAGGTTAAAATCTAAAAGACCGGTTAAAATAAACATTGCTTAACTTGCTATCAAATTGCATAAAATATCAAATTGCAGATAAAATTTAACTACGTTTTAACAATTTGATCTAAATTTGAGGTAGCTAATAAGAGAAACAGCATTAATTTGCGTCCAAAATTTGGACACAACTATTTGACTGTTGTTTTTTTCTTGAAAATAAAAACCAAAATTACGTACATTCAATAAATCAAGAAATTCTAAACCGTTCGAAGCGTTGCGAATAAAATCCCTAAAAATACAATACTGAAAGAGAATTTACATTTTTGAATATATTTCTTATGCTCGCGAATCGTGGCAGCTCAATATTATATGTATAATATAATAAAAATACCTAGCTCTAAAAAATACATCAAGCAATATTTCGTATGAAAAAATTGACAGTTACGATATATCTCAAAGTTGATATCCCTTCCTGTAAGAGCTCGCATATAAAACATCTCGGTGGGAGAATAAATATCGCAGTGGCGGTACATGAGTAATGCTAAATTCATAACATTTTATTGGAAGACCCGTGTTTGGATCGAGCAGAGGATTGTTTAGCATATTAAATTCTTCCGACATTCTTGCTGCTGCATGAAATATGTTGAGAGAAACCCGAGGGAAAACGATATCTTATAAAAACACTGGAGACATGCGTACCCACTGAATACGACCGGGCGACGTGAATCTTGGATATATTTTTTACAAAAAAATATGTAGAATTGATCTAATAATTTTGACTATACCAAAAAAAAAAAAATTATCTAAAATATGCGATGCCAGAAATTCGTTTACTCATTTGCAATGCGGGCGAATTTATATTTTTGAAATAGTCAAGTCAAATGAATAAAGCGTAGTAGAAGCAAAAAAAAAAGTTTACCCGAGTACCTGTAAAGGTAAATATTTATCGCGAATTTTTTTTTTTTTATTTGTATTTTCAATACGCAAATTCACGAACAACGGGTTGAACACGACAACGGAGTATTTACGCGAGAAAAATTGTATTTCATTTTCCTGCGCGATGTCACGGTCGCCGGCCGAAATGTCCCTGTTTTATTATATAATATTATATTTTTGTTTGTATAATATTATATACGCATTCTACACTTATTATGCCGTATTAAACTGGTGGACAAAATTTTACAACCCACATGTCAGATTAAAATAACCGAATATAATATATACATATATATATATATTGTTGCTTGTGAATGGCTGCCATTATGTATCCTGAACGTGTCCTGAGTAAAGGATCGGTAATGGAGTAGTGGACTTGGAATGATTGTGGAGGGATGTGCTCTGAAAAAATCTTGTCGAGTTGGTATTGTTTATGTAACTTGCTGCAGAAAGAGTATCAGATCTAAACGTCAGAGCTTTGTAAGGAAAGGATTATATAATAATCCTATTGGGCAGATTTTTCCTTTCAATATAAAACTGCGGTGTAGAAGGACCTAGAAACCCACTACACTATTTTTCCCTTAAAAAACATGAGTATATGCTCAGTGAAATGGTCGCCAATCTCCTTTGAGAAGAGGCACTTGAAGATGAATACATATTATATTATTGAAACATTTGATATGTGTATATATATATATATATATATATATACATTTAATTTGCTGAGCTCCTCTTGAATGTCAGTACATACTATTTGTCAAACTTTAATTTCGCCAACCACCTTTGAGAAGAGGCACTTGAAGATGAATACATATTATATTATTGAAACATTTGGTATGTGTGTATATATATTTAATTTGGTGAGCTCCTCTTGAATGTCAGTACATACTTTTTGTCAAACTTTAATTTCCCTTAGCCCATAAAACGTGTTGTTTCTAGTATGCTGGCTTTACAATTATTTTTTCAATGACAATGGTGTATTTTGACAACGTTTCATGGGATTCTCAAAAATATATTGGATAGGTGTTTTTTTTAACTAACAAAACATACAAAATACTGCAGAATAGTATTTTACAGATAAAAAAGTGTCGATATTATTTTGAAGGCTTCTCATGTGCGGCTAGGTCGATATTTACACCTGCGCCCACCCCTAGCGGTTCAAGGCGAGCCCTCACGCGCCTTGTTTTTACGGCCACTCCGATGATTTTTACACGCGGTATTTAAGCGTCGAAAGTGCGGCGATGAAAGCACTAGTGATGTGCAACGTTTCATAAAAAAATAATTAATATTCAATTATCATTTTGTTGATTGGCAGAATTTTCATTGAATTCAAAAAAATATGTACTATATTCAGATATATCACTAACCAATCGAGGGATACGTTCCCGGAAAAAATCGCGTTAAGTGAAATTCGCGTATATCGGGATTTACAATTAAACATATAATACATACATAGTTAAAACTTTATACATAAAAATCAATCACTTTATGCAGTATTACATGTTATCTTTACTGAAAAATACATCTATTGTCTTTTGGGTAGCGTTTCTTTTACTTTAACCAACGCTGTGTTTAAATGTTAAGAGAAGTCAAGTTCATACACATTCTTAAAATAAGAAATTCGCGTAATGCAATGCATTTTAACGCGAAATTTGAAATTCGCGTTATAGTGAAACCGCGCATAACGGGGTCGCGTAAAGCGGGGTATAACTGTACAATATTTTTTTTATTTTAAACACATCGCAGAATAACATAGAACATAGAATACACAATCATGTTTTGAGATTCTTAATAAAAAATATAAAAATGTGACTACACTAATACGGTTCAATGTTAGTTGATATTGAATTTATTTGACTCTAACGCTGGTAAAGAAGCAGAAGATCTCCTATTTTTGCCACATTTTTTGTAATAATAAATATAGCATCCTCCAGCTGATTGTCCAAGGAAAAATTTGCGTCAGTGGCTGGAGATCGGAAGTATGGCTGAATTGTTGAGAGTGGTCCAGGATAGGGATATATTTGATGAAATGGTCACTAACCTCTTGTGAAGAGAGACATCAGAAGAAGAAGAAGATTGAATTTATCTGTGAACGATTCGCGAGTGATTCGCTTGCGTTTTTATGCAATTCTGAAATATTAGGATCACACAATAAGAAATTACTAGTTTCAAATAAACCGCAGTGTATAAGGGATGTGATGAATTGAAAATCTAATTAATCAATCTAAGTAAATCAACGCTCTCAATGGCTATGCTTTCTTTTGTGACTGGTTTTCTTATAAACGCCCTCCATGCTCCCACCTCGCTTGGGATATTCTCCTTTCTAGATTTTCTCTTAATTAACGGCGATCGTTCTATTATGCATCAAGATATAAAAGGTTGGATCTTTGCCATGCTCCTGAATGGGTTCTCCTTGCGAGTGATTCAAAACTATGGCACAATGGCGGAGAATCACGAGATTCTTAGAATTTGATCCAAATATAATATATTTGGATGCTTTATCCGGAAAATACACTGCAATCTGCTGGCGAAGAAATGATCGAGTCATCAGAAGCGAAGGCAGGACTATAAATCTTGCTATTTTTACATTTCCTTTTTATGTAATAAACATTTATGTAAATCTATCATGGAGATGAATGAAAATATTTACTATCCATACTAACTTTTATTCGAATACGTATACGATGTATATGTAAAAAGGAATCAACTGCCAAATTACATTTTATAGAATAGTAATGTTTAATTTTTTTTTATAAGCTCACGAACGGGAGACATTTAAGCTCAGATAAACTTAATGAAGAGTCTGTTTACTAAATACATCGTCTGGACCGCAAGTTTGATGTAGGCAAACCTACTTCGTGTACTTTTCCGGCATTTACTTGTTCTTGTTCTCAGAATACAAGAACAGCTAAATTTGAGACGTATATAAATTATAAAGAATATGCAAAATAAAGTTGCATTGATAATAGTTATATTTTATTTTCTGTAAAATATAGTGTATAATCGATTTTGTACTTGAGTTGATTTATAAAGCTACATTAGTATAATAAAGAAGTGTTATACGTATATAATATATAATTTTGCAAAGAATGCATATCCAATCAAATACCAAATAAATATTATCAAGTTTCAGGGCATTTGTGCTTTGTATCTTGAAAATTTTTCGACGTATATACAATTGTAAACAAAATAAATTAGAATGGGTAAAAAATCTATGAAAAACAGTTGTGTTTAAAATGCTATAGTTTCACTGTAAAAACATTGGCTATTACTCTGTTTTCATAGTCTTTTGACATCGTCAGCTGCAATGTAACGTCCAGGGCTCTCGACTCGGGAGGCCAGACGGCGGAGAGTATTTGTTTATTTCCTTCAGCACGAGCCCTCTCGGGGGTTGGGAAGAGGCTGTTACTCCGACAATGCTCCCTCTATCTCAGACATCGAGAAAAGCACTCAACGACTAACGGATTTGTAATCTTCAGTAACGGCAACATTCAGTAAGCCAATTCAATTTATTGATTTTAATTATTATAAACTAGAAATGTAGCCCGTCATAAAATGACGTATTCGATGAACGATGCAATAGTGTTTGAACATATGTTTGGCTGACAATTAGATGAATATTTGATTTCATTTTGTACAAATATATTTTGAATAACCGGATATTAATTTCGAAAGCAAAGCCATTCTAGGAAATATCACATTTCTTGTCACAAACAACGAATCACTTTCACTGCACTGTCCTTTATTAGATGCAGTCTTTATCACGTTCAATTGTGCTGTTCTTTTTTAATTACGTTTGCTGTGCTTCGACGGTGTTATTTTAAGTTATTAATGATGTGATTAATAATTTCTAACGCAACTAAAAAACAAAATTGGCACTTGTGTCAAGCTGACATAAACTGGAAATTTCTTAGAAGCATCATATTTTGTTTTTTTGTAAAAATTCTAAATTTGAAATTCTCGCTGTGAACAACAGAATCATATAATTCGTACATAAAGCATATTTGATAGTTTTATTTAATTAGTTTATGAATGAAAATATTGTCCTATCGTCTTGAAATTCGACACATAACTGCAGAAAAACTTTCTGAACTTACGTGCAAAAAATCAGCGTTGTATCTTTTAAGATATTCTATAGAGAACCAAAAAATGAAACATACACACACACAATGGCTATTATTATAGTAGATATTACTTGTTGGCTCAGTGACTCTTGGTCGAGAGTTAAGAGGTTCCCTGTTCGATTTCCGTCCTTAGTTGTAATTGTCTCACGCCTGTTTTAGTTTATTCAAAGACGCTTTATGATTCAAGCTCGTTTTACTTCTGGTGTGTAAACATATACTGAGACTCTTTGTACGAGAGTTTTCTCTGTGTGTCTTTAAATTATTCACGCATGTAAATGGTCCATTCTTGGGACGATAAAAGAAAAATAAAAATAATTTATTATTAATTACCTGTACATTGTACTCGACGCGCTTCACGATGTACCTGCTCTGTTGTCCCTGGAGAATTGCAAAAGAGGTGAGGCTTCTATTATTTAAGGTTTGAAGGGGAGACGTCCAACCATTTATTTTTCAATATATATTTAATTAAAACATACATAAGTTGTTACTCTAAGAGCAAACACTGCATGAATGTGATAATAGATAATTGAAAAGAAACAAATAACAGTAACTGAATCCTCGTAGAAATCGCATGAAATTTTTTTTTTATAATATGCTTCTTCAAAAGATTTTGTGTTCAACGGTTTCATCTCCCTTGAAAGGCTAAAGCGCGTACTGTCCAAATTCACTTGCAGTTTCTTAGTGGTAAAAATGTCTTGTATTAATTAATACCTATCTATAAATACAATATTACAATATAATCAAGACATCTGTTAAATTACCGTATGAATACAATACCTCTTTGTTACGTACCGCACAATATCATTAGTAAAGGAAATCGGAAATTCCTCAGGAACTAATTATTTTCTTTATTGAACTTCATTACTCGGTTCTGTGTGTCGTATTTTTAATTATTACTAGGAATTTTATATAGAAATTAACTGAAAGGCTTTATTTTTGGAATCAATTAATCCTGAATCGTATGTTATAACATTCAAAGTCCACTAACAGAAATAAGGCTCTGCTGCTTTGTATAGCGATTGCTGTACCTGACCTTCAAATAGATAGTCATTGTATTATATTCGAGCATACGTATTAAAAACCAACGTAATCTCAATATTTTATTTACACAATTAGTATACTTAATATGAAAATTAGACTTCTTTTAATTTATGATTTTAAAAGAAATATTATATTGTGAAATATTAAAAATGTTGGTCATTTTAATAACTTAGTTAAATAAGGTCAATTATAATTTAAATAAACAAACTAAAAAATTAGAATCGTTGAACAGATGATATGAATATAAAAGATTTTTTAGATAATGTTAGGTAAGACCGGTGCAAATATATTTATTTAAATAAACAATATTAAAATTAGTCATACGTTTTGAAAAACCAATTTCGTTTATCCAATTAAATGAAATAAAATATATTCATTATTTCACACGAAAACACCCTTTTTTAATATTTGATGAGCTCTAGTGCACAGTGTGTATATTTTTTTTATTGTTTTGTCTGTAATGTATATTGTTTATTAATCATTTGGTCAATTTGGCCGAAACAATGGGTGTGAAGAATCCCCACATTTATCAACTACCTACAGCCTGTTAACAATACTTTCAAATGAACTGATCATTTCCTATGCGGCTCATTGTAATGGATAACATAAAAGGCATTGTTTAAAACTAATTGATCAAATCAATATTCAACGTGTTGTCAATTACGTCACACATTTTGCATGACGCGCTATCGATATTAAATAATTTATGCAATGATGTTTTGTTTGCGGTGTAGTTTTATATAATTATATCCGCATATTTTGAAATACACTAAGTCATTAAAGACATGTAAAACTATTCTAAATAGTCATATTTTATACAATACTAAAAACTACTGTCAAATATTATAAATGAATCATAAAAAAAAAATTATGTGTAAGTGGTTTACATTTTTAGAGCTTCAAAACATTTTATGCACTTAGCATAATTTACTATTTAGTAGTTTCTTAATAGTAGAAGCATCTACTATTAAGAAAAATATTGTTTTTGGCTCTTAATTTTGTACTATAGACTAGAAAAATCACAAAGCTAAGAATTTTATATTAAATTTCACTAATGGATTAATCAAATTAAAAACTAATTACATAGTGACTTCCATATTTATACAGGAAATAAAAAGATACTTTAATACCTCCCTGACTATAACACAGTCTTATATATACTTTATTTTATCTATTTTGTATAAAACCAATCGTATATTAATAATCGATGATATACTCGTTTTACACTTAATAGATTTTACTAGAATCGTTTCTATTTTATGTGTTATTTAATATGCACCATGATACCTTAACCAAGGCTAGAATGCATTGTGCTTTAATCTGCTTTGCCTATTAGTGTCATGCAATCAAAAAAGAAGGCACGACAGAGGAAGCCAGAAATTAACTGTCGAGAGAAAGGCAAATGGAGGTAACCAACGGATCTAAAATTTTCGAATAAAGCAACAAAAAATATAGAAGTGAGGCCTCACAATTATAATCATTTGTCTTTAATATATTATATTTCATTCCAAAGACAGAAGACTGACTAAATCAATGCAGCAAGTAAAAAATAAGCAATCATGTGTTGATGAGTGAGTTTCGAGGTTTTTGCTGGCTGATACCACAATGAGCTAAACCTAAGTCCGAGGAGGCATTTCATGTCCATAAACATGTCATACAACCACATAAAAATAATTGCGTAATAAATTTTATGAAACGAACATTGCATATTATATTATTTTCAAGTTTAAATATGCAATCAATTATTTTGTCACTTTATGGAATATTTCTTCATATTGCCGCTCTCGGTCACTATTTACACAGTTTTTTTTTGTTCAGGAAAAAAATCGTGGGAAAAATACAGGTTAGCATTTAAACTGATTGTTACTTGACTATTATTGTAACCATATAATTGTATTTAAAACAATAAATTAAATTTTACATAAAATTAGACCAAACGAGAGGATGTTCATGTACTTAAATAAATATGCAAGGTGTATTTTTGTTAACAATTGATGAGAGCCCTTTGAAATGACTTGAATTACAAAATCGTCTTTTATCTAAATAAAATCGGTTTGTAATTACATTGCAGCACAGACAAACAGAAATACTAAAAAAAAAAAAAAAAACAATTAATTTTATAAAAAACGATATAAAAAAACGACCTTCGATAATAAAATGATTCTGTTCGAGATAAATCTAAATATTCAAATATCTCTTAATGACTTTGAAAGCCTTTACTAATGGACCTTTCAAGGGGTCCATAATTAAAAATCTATTCATCAAAATAATTAAATTTCTTATTCATTTCAGAAAACCATTTCATTCGTTATTATAAATATTTATGATAAAAAAAATATTTCTTACAGCAAATATATATTTTTTTTTTAACGTTGCAACAATTTGGCTTTACACGGGTAATGAAATAATTGCTCGGCCTGTGCCTGACAACGGTAATGTGTCCGACAATAATGTCACATGCACAATGTCTGACAGGCCGCGAGTACCCGGAGCGCATTATTGTTGCTCGAATCGTTAGGCCGCGTGGGAAAATACTCGGTTCTGGTCGTTTCATAGCATTATTTCAAATTTGAACCCGACAAAAATATTATTTGACAAACTCAACTATTCCACAAATCTAATTTTTGGCATCGCATATTTTTTTAACAATATTGTATTGTTTATTATTTTGGACTATGCATGATGTTGCGGGAGCCCCTGGCATGCCTGCGAATTGTTTATTTTAATGATAAGTATGTAAAGAATCCTACCTCAGAATTGTTGTGCAGCCACGATATTTGGAAGCCAAACATGCCGGTGCCCCAAGATATCCTCTCTCGAATCACAGAGCGGCTGCGGACGACCTCCGGGCTGCCAATTTTAACCTCACAAATATTTCTATATCAACACTCATATCAAAACCGATCGCAACACTTCACAGGGCATCCGACGGTTCCGCTCGCATGACTCCGAGCGAATGACAAATAAATGTTTTTTTTTTTTTTTTTAAAGGTAAAAACACGACCGCGGAGTGCGCGAATCAGAGAGCCCGCTCGGTCTCGGGAACGGATTGATGTACTGAAAATAAACACACTTGGCGAGAGGGATTCATCTCGGCGAGCGCGGGCAGGAGGGCCGCCGGAAGTCGCGGCCGGCCGAGCCGCGGGGCGCGGGGCGATCTCTCGGTGCGGGACGCGTCCGGCTCGGCTGCGTCGGCTGAGGAACGCCTTTTTTTTTTTAATTTTCTCGCGGCGATTGATCGCGCGCGCTGGCTCGCGGCAGGGGCGCCCATTCACTGGTCCGGGACCGGCCCGCCGTCTCATTCACGAAGGGGGGGCGCGGCTGCGCGCCTCGGCCCGCTCGGCCGCCGCGCCTGCGCCCCGCCGCACCCCGCCCCCGCCCAGCATCCCCCGCCCAGCATCCCCGGCCGCCCAGCTGTGCCGAACCCCGGACTGCCTCCGCTTATTGTCACCGATTCATCACACCGCGGCCGCGCGAATCCATTACGTTTACTAATCAAACACCTTCATTTCGAATACTGCATTCATTTAAATTCAAATTTATTTGTTCGAGCACCGATTTCATAATTTTTTTTGTAATCAAAATCTGACAAAGTAGTAACTGACATTCATTTTTTTATAGATCGGCTACCGCCATTTTTGGGTTTTGAACTGTCATTTTATGAACAGGCAGGGAAAGGGGGGGGGGAGTTTCTTGGTGTATAAAAACACGCAAGCAAGCTCGACCGCACCTACGCCTGCCCCATCTGGGGTTACATCGCACTTGAGAGGCTTAAACCCCTTCAAGTCATCCAGAACAAAGTCCTCCTGGCACTGAACGCCCCGTGGTTCGTCCAAAATGCCCTACAAAGATACAAACACCAAGACGATCCACGAGGTAATCATCGACCTCGCCCACTCCTTCCAAATATCAACTTCGATTAGCCACCTTCTAGAATACAATCTAGAAAATTGCCTCTACCAAAAAAGGCAGTCCTTTTTCCTTTTTCCTGTCCCGCCACAAAAGCAAAAGACAAAAAGAAAAGACCGCTCTCTCTGTTCCAGACTGCTACGGTTCTTAAACCAGCTAGTAGGGACAGTGTAATTTAAAGTTAATAAATTGACTTAAAAATGAGAGTCCATCTTTCATTGAAGGAGAGAAGCATGGAACCCTCAAGATAACGACCAGTAAAAACGGTCGAGAGTACGAATCGTGTCCTCAACGCAAGTGTGATAGGCTGGTTTTACGACCCAGCGAAGATCCGCACGAGCTCGATGTTACCAGGATGCATCAGAGGAAGATCCGGAACAATATTATTTAAATATATATTCTTCTTCAAGTGCCCCTCTTCAGAGGAAGTTAGCGACAATTTAACTGAGCATATACTCATGCTGACCCAGTGTTCATGGGTCCTTCTACACCGCAGTTTTATATTGAAAGTAAAAGTCGGCGTATTGCTACTGCCCAATAGCATTATTATATAATCATTTCCTTACAAAGCTCTGGCGTTTAGATATGATAGGAGCCCCCCCACCTCGACAGGGTACTTCCAGAGCACAACCCTCCACAATAATTCCAAGTCCACTACTCCCCGCTCTCCCCGTTCTGTTGCTTGTGCATGGCTGCCATTGTGTACGCGATTGCTACCAAACGGTAAAAGATTATATTCACATTGATTGGAAAAACCCTTGTTTACTTTACGTTGAGCACCATTCTGAATTAAATTTAAAAATTATCATTATTTATCTCAGAGGAGGTCGGTGTCCATTTTATTGAACACATTCATCCTGGGTTAGTTTTACTAATTAGGCTGTACTTACAAGATACCGTTTTTATTTTTTTAAATGTAAAATTTGTGCTGGACACGTATTGGTAAAACAGAGAATAGCGATTTGTATATTTATTGAAGTTTTTATATGTTGCTAAGTTTGGTCATTGCGAGGCACGCCAACCGCCGGTGGCGGACCCCTGTGTAGGTCGTACAGTGTAACCCCGCCGACTAATCGCTTAGCCGTTCCTTAGCATGACAATGGCCCGAGGATATACACCGGCCGCTTGTCCTATCACGCCGGACCAGCAAACCATCGGAGCACAGGCACAGTATTCGCGTTCTGCCGAGCCGAGCACAGAGCCTGAAGCCTGAAGCCTGAAGCCTGAAACCTGAAACCCGAAGCCTGGACTAAACAGCGAGCGAAATTGGAATTAGCCACGTGTGAAAAGGGTAGTAATGATTTACGGAGGCTCCCTCGGGACTGTTATGCTCCTTGCGTGGTTGCGACTTTAATAAAAACTCGAACAGTCTCTTTTATGGTCGCAGCAATTTGCGTAACTTTTTTTTATGCTAAACTGTTGCCATACAAATAGTAATGGAAAAAATTTTACTCGTGCTTACATTTTTTGAAGAAGCGACTTGACTTCCCATGTTATTTTTTTAATTCAAAATTATTTGACCACCGATTTTATATTGCTATCGGCGTTACCTTAATCTTAATAAAATAAATAAAATAAAATTTAGTAAAATTTTCGGTATTTCTGAGTTACCCAATGTTTTTTTTTGCTTCTTTAGAAATATTGTAAATATTCAAGAAAATAAACCATTTGATAATATGTGGATAAGACACATCAAGTGGTTAAGTTCACCGATTCTCTTCTCGTCCTGAAAGGTGATGCAATCCTTACTCGTTTCAGGGGAGGGGGTTTTAATACATCATAAGCGAAACAAGAACCTTATTTGATAAAATAATTATCAATTAAAGAAAAATAAATTAACCATCGTTTTGCAAAACTATACATTTAACAATCTACCTATTTTGTGAAATAGAAAATAAAATAAATTTTGAATTTAATTAAACGATCAAATAAGTGAAATCTCCATATTATCCACGTATGCAAAAAATATTTTCACATTAGATACTAATGGTTTTTTTTATTAAATATATTATTATAGCCGCATTTTCATCCATACAAGTTTATTATATAAACTCTGTTTCAATAGTTCTCTGTTGGCTTAGCCAATTAGAGCACCTGACCGCAATAACCATGAGGATCAGATTCGAATCCCACCGGCGCCGTGCAATTTTTTTTTTCAAGGATTTTTCTCACCGTTTCATATGTAAATCGATTACCTAAATATTGGATTATGTAGCTTTATATTTCACATGTACATAATCAAAAGCATGCATAGCGTTTAAAAACCACATCTAATAAAGTATGCTGGCTATTGCAAACACATGACGTATTCATATATTTAATTTAATTTATTTTTTTAATTTAATATAATACTTTCATGTGTTATTTTAAGAATTGAAATAAATAGCTTGTAACAAATAATTACTTTATTAAATATGTTTTATGTAAATTGAAGACAGTTAATCGGTGAAATCGCTTTATATGTATGAAGTTCATATGACGTGTTTAACAAGTTGTTAACTACTATTTTTCTTACGCAATTTATCAGACACTGCGCCTAAACGGTGATCGTAATTATAGTAATAGATAAAATTAATTTATTCGTACTAAAATATTATAAAACCCACTTGAATACAATGTGATAGTAAGTTTTCATGACTCAGGCTGATAAAAATTCAAAATGCATCCTTATTATTTTTTACATTTTATATGTATTAAAACTTAAATAATAAAAATGGAATAAAATAATGTATTATTTTCGGGTGCCTGTGTTCAAAAAAGATTGGTGACCTTCTCAATGAACATATATTTTTGTTGGTCTCCAAGTCTTATTATTCTGCTGCGGTAACAATAGGAATACATATGCTTGTGTGTATCTTTTTGAATTATTTTAAATAATGATTTGTGTTTGCAACAAATTATAAAATAAATTCATCTAAATATAAATAAAAATGCCAAATTCATCGTAAGTAAAAGGAAAATGTTAGCGCGAAACAATTTGGCCAATCAGATCATAACATATTGAATGTCACGTGGTGATTTAATTTTTAAATGCTACAAAAAATCAAATTGACTCGAAAATTCCTCGATAAATTATTTCAACATGCTCTGATCTGATAGATCAGTTTTTTAATCGATAAATCAGACAACAGCATTTCATAATAACATTTAAATCCGAAAGGCTATTGCTGTATTTTTTTAGTATAACAAACTGTTATCATAGCATGCACATGTGAAAATATTACTATCTATCTTTTAATATTGAAAAATGCTATCATTCCGTTGCATGTAAGATTTTTAAACATTAATTTCGTATTTTTAATTCAACTTAACAAATTAAATTACTAAAATAATATTTTAAGCATGTAAAAATTAATAAAATATTGTCTCTGGTATGAATATTTTGTTTCTGGTGTTACTAAAAGTTGTCTCTGGCCTTCTCTTTCCGCTATACGTGAAGTGCGGCTGTCGGTAGGTGAAACGTTGTAATCTTTAATCATCCGTTGAAAACTAGTCGATATTGCTGCCCAATTCCACCATGGAATATTATTTCGATCGTATTCTTTCGTTGCTAAACCACAATTCAGCGGAAACCGTCATATTTCACGACATATTTGATACTTAACACTTCATTGTTGACAGTTCCATGTGTGGTGAATAGATTCGTGCCTTCGCTCAACGTCATTATATATTTTATCGTGACTTAATATCGCAATGCCTGACCTTAAGGCCTCTTCTGATATTGTCTACTATTGCAGGCCCGAACAGCTGCAGAATGAAGTTCAATAAATTAGTGACTGCCTCAAGGAGGAAAAATAGGAAGCGCCACTTTACCGCTCCTTCTCACATCAGGCGCAAGCTTATGTCCTCTCCCTTGTCCAAGGAGTTGAGGCAAAAGTACAATGTGAGGTCCATGCCTATCCGCAAAGATGATGAAGTACAGGTATTTACAATTTTCCAGATATTTCTCTTTAAGGTTAAGTATGTATGTTGTCAAGTGGTCACATTAAATGATGATCCCATAAACCATTCTCAGACTGTAGTACAAATATTATACTCAATAACATCTCTGAAGGTTCTCTTCAAAGTATTGTTGTTATGTGTAGTTTTGTCTATATCATGGTTAATTGTTGGCTCTGATAATATGACCATATACTGAATCACAGCTAAGAGTTAGTTCCGTCTATTATTCTTATTCAATGCTACTTTATGCACCTTATAATGTTGTTCATGACATGTAAACAAATTTGATCCTAGTTATTCTTGGTATATACGATGCCTCATGTTAATTCATACACATCATTTTAACAACAACAAAAAACTCTGTCTTTTGAGAAAGTGAATAACATATATACATACACATGGTTTATAATTAGTGCTTAGGTAAGCTTGTTTGTGTTTATTTTTTTTTTATCAATTGGTAGGATCTAATTGCAACATTGTTTGACAATCCTCGAGCTTCTCAAGTGACCACAAATTCATTTTCAGGTTGTTCGTGGACACTACAAGGGCCAACAGGTTGGTAAAGTTGTCCAGGTGTATCGTAAGAAGTTCGTGATCTACATTGAGCGCATCCAGAGGGAGAAAGCCAACGGAGCCAGTGTTTATGTGGGCATTCATCCATCAAAGGTAAATTACACTTCTTTCAGTCATGTTTAATTTGCCGTCCTGAAATTTAGATCTCCTTTCTTTTAATTTTCAATTACCATCTACTGCATTACCATCCACCGTTTGTTATTCTCTCTTAATAGCATGCTTAATAATTAGTTGGCGTGGTTTTTTTTTTGAAATGATGAACCAAACCATTCATAGAGTAGTCGTTTAAAAACTATGTTTTGTGGCGGTGGCTTCAGGGTTCTCCTGTCTCTATTTCTACAGGCTAAGTTTACTTCTACAATGTAATAAAAATTGGCTCTGATCACTATTACTAACGTAACTAATTTTAAAATAATAACATTTCCAGAAACATTTCTCTAAATTATAAGTCGTAAACACTTAATACCATTATGTACCCATTTTTAAATATGACTCAAATTTGAATTGTTGGCTACAGTGAATATTTAATTTCAGTGTGTGATTGTCAAACTGAAGATGGACAAGGATCGTAAGAAGATCATCGACCGTCGTGCCAAGGGTCGCCTGGCTGCCAAGGGCAAGGACAAGGGTAAGCACACCGAGGAGACGGCTGCAGCTGCCGCCACCGCGATGGAAGCTTCGTAAACATTGCCCAACACCTGTAATTAAGTTACTTCATAAAATATATTTACAAAAAAAGTGCAAGCTTGAGTTTCATTTACACATTGTACATCATTTATGTATCCACAAGGTTCTCTTGCAGTAAGTATAGATGTAAAAAATAACTGTGAGGGACAAGACATTGAAAGTGCACCGAACACTACATCTGTAAACTACCTTAATATAGATGTTTCTGCTCAAGTCATTATGCAATCTACCTGGTTCTTACAGAATTTAAATCAAGTGAAGGAAGTATTTTTGTCAATCACGGGGTATATTGGATATTTACAAATTCTGCCAAAAAACCAAAATCAGATGCGAAAGGATTCATGTTAAAAAGTTATTGTTAAATTAACATATATACGCATTGGGTGCATGGTTAAAACTTTGTACTACCTGCAAAGCTTTAATACATTATCAGGCATTTTATATCAACTAATAGATTGTGGTATGCCACCAGAACACTGAATTAAATTACAGTTCTAGTGTTCGCTAATACATGTACTTAAATTGTTAAAAATCTATCAATAATAAAAACTTTCCTTTAATTCAGCCTTTTGAAAAGTCTTTTGGCATTTGCTGTATACTACACAAAGAATGTTAAGTCATTATTTATGTAACAATTATTAATAGTCGACTAACAATGAAAATAGCTTAAAATTATATCAGTGGTACTTTAAATTAAATCTACATCATTACTGTAAAAGCAAATATATACCTTTTACAACTATCAAATACATATTTACTTCATACTATTAGTACTTCTCTAACTTTAGGGATTCATTTTTAAATCTTACGGACCACAAATGCGTTTTTTTTATACTAAATAATTATTATATATGGACGGTTGCTGTCCGTAAACATTCTTATTTATCAGAAAAAACGATTTAATTTGTCATAACATTTCATGCTATAAATGATCACTTGAATTAAAATGGAGTCATGGCATTCATATACACTTTTCGACAAAAAATTAGACATTTTATGATTTGCGATATTAATTATGCGACTCCAGGTTTGTGGAGTACTGACATAGGTATATGAAGGTTATTTTGTTATCATTTACTTTGACATAAATCATAAGCAATAAATTAAGAGATTACCGAGCAAAAAAAATTGCATACCATTACATGAGCATATTGAAACTGCTAGAATAAAAAATATTCCAAGAGCACATTTATGCGGTCATTAAAAAAGTTAAATATGTCATTTGCGTATTTATGAAATTGGTATTCTTATTACTTTCCTGCAAATCAATACGAGTTGCCCAAAAAGTGAAAATTATGTTTATTTATAGTCAAAAGTTGTTTTACAATATTATTTAAAACCAGTCTCAGGCCGTAGCGTTGTATAGATGATTAGTGCTTCTGATTTTGATGATTTTTTTATTTAGTTTTGTAAAATTAATCATTTTTATTTTGCAAAATTTACATACTAAGATATTAAATCGCTTTTTATCACTAAAAAAAACTTGGTTTTATGGTCTAATAAAGAATATCTTTAACATCACTAAAGTGGATTATACTCACATTACCCTAACTTTTCTGTATATTTCCTACAACCATTATTAATTAAATCCACGTACCAGGTTAAGAAAATCAATAGCTTGTTTGATAAATTTTATTATGTTAATCGCCAAATATGTTGCAGTGACAATGTTGAATCAGTATACATGAGAATAATATGAGTTATAAACAAATAAAAAATCAATAGTAAGACAGTTCATGTTCAATAATACAATGCATTCACTAAGAAGAAATAAGCAACAATGTAAAATAGCCTTTATGATAACGTTGTCAGAAATTAAATGAAAAAAGCCAATTAATAAAATATTAGCCTTTCTAGACAAACTTCTTGAATGAAATGATAATTTACAACAAATATATAAATACGAGTAGGTATTCTTCCTTCACCTCATAACGTTACAGTAAAAACAACTAAATAAAATAATCCTTAATATTAACACTAAAACGCATAGATTGCAGAGATTTTGTTCGGGGTCACGCTTGAGCTTCATCATCAGATTTACTCGGAGACTTTTTAGGCCTTAAGCTCGGCTTATAATGCTTACGGATAAAATCGTTAATGCCTTCCCTGTTTCGAGCGATTTCGATGGCATAAAACTGGATTCTCGGAACCAAAAGAGTGTTACTCTCTGTGTATTCTACCTTGGCATCCGCTCTCATTAGCGTACCAAAACTGTAGTCTTCCACAATGTTCTTAAACTTTTCACAGAAAGGCCGCCATCTTGCCTTGCTGGCACTGCTCTTGAGGTCATCCTCGTTAATGACCTCAACGTTCATATCTGGAAAGTCCTGCCTGTAGTGCGAATATATCACATCATCATTGGGAGTCAGTCGGAGTATCTTAGGATCAACGGAAGACAGAATCTGAAATTTAAAAGTGTGTAAATATGGATGTTGTATTGTGCAATAAATACAATATAAATCTATAGAACATTGAAATAAAATTTGTCTGATCTCAACAATCACAGTGCAAGAATATTTTAATCAATTTTAGAAAGATGGATGCTTTGTTTAAGATATTCAATTAGGTCAGAAATGACAAGACACAATTATTTTACTGATTATGGAAAGAAAAAATTATATTTGAGACATGTACCTACATGTTGTGCGTAAAAGCAGTTAAGCACATATTACACAAAATTATATAAAGTAGAAAATAAAAAGTATCACCTATCTGAATATTCAAGTAAAATAAAATTGTTCCGTTTGAAAAATTTTGCGGAAAAACTACATCAATCTGCCATCATCAAAATTAAAATATAAACTACAGTAAATCAATATAAAATGGGAACAAATTATTATGCCTAGTATCCTTAATTTTCTGCGAGTACATAAAAAAAATAATACATAGAGGAAATATAACAGTAGGTATTTTTACTACCTAAGGTAGATGAGAATACTAGTAGGTACATACTCCATGTAATCAAACAGAAACTTTAAGGAAAGCTTATCAATAATAAAAATGTATTGATTTCGTGATGGAGTAGTATTAGTCGATGAGTTTATTATCATTGAATTTGAATGCAATTAAAAAATATCACAAAGTATCAACCATGAAAAATGATTATTTTAAACTCATGGTGAAAGCACGATTCCTTTATAATATCAAACTGGAATGTATTTTAGATTTGTGATTGGACAATTTAAAAGTAAAATACTTAATAAAACTCATCTTCGATCGACAAAAACTTCGAGTCGCCATCAAACTACCTCAGAATGGCGAAACCTCGTGCTCCGACGGAAAATCACAAAAACCCGGTTCGAAACCGTGTACTCACATTAAAATATAATTCGCCGTGCTCTATCGCTTTAGCGGCCCACATGTTTTCCAACTCTTCATCGTTCCCGAATTCCTCTGCGGGCCTCGAAAGAACCTTGAAGTCCTGTCAAAATCAAAACACGTGAGAACGAATAAAAATACTTGCAGAAAACACGATGTTTATACATACTGATCCAATAATAAATTAAACTGACCATCGTATTAAAATCAATAAAGAATCGAGCTTCAAATTACGTGGCTAATAAAAATCGATATATTTTTTATCCTTTTATATTCAACAAGAATTGCAGCCAGACACCAACAAAGCCACCGGCACGTGCTCTGGAATGACAGCTGAGTGAAACTTGAGACAAATATGGTATGAAGTTAGCAGAGTTCGCTGCAAATTGCACGTGTTCTCGCGACAACTTCAGACCTATGCTTCGGTACATTATTCTTGACCTTGACCAAACAAAAACAATGGATTTCCTAAATGTATCTGTATTCTTTATTTCCTTTCACCGCATAATACTACCCACATAAATATATTTAAAAAATAATAAAAATTCAAGTGGAAGAAAACACAGATCGCTGGAAATTAATAACAGTAGTCGTGAAAATAGCTCAAAAAAATTTATATATTCTAATAATTTTTTTTCTGCATCAAAAAAATCCAATAATGAATTAATAATAATATGTTCTATAACATGTTTAAAATGGTTATTATTTAAGTCTCAATCCCATTCAAGGTCTTACACTCGTTTTTATTGACCATTCTGCAAATACAACTGGTCAACAAAATATTATTATGTGTAGCATTAAAAAAAGTCTTCCAATAATGCTCCACATATTATATTTTCTTCATTTATTTTAACCAGGCTTTAAAGTTAAAGTTTTGCTATTAGTATCTAGCGACTAACAGTAAAAATATAATAATGTGTAGTATTGAATATAATGTTTTTGATAGAAATATTCTTTCGACACCCGTTTTTGTTGAAATTTTGCTGAAAACCAAAAGATTCAAAGTGACTTTATTTTTTTTTATTGAATATTCATTATCACTCTTGTTGTTTAAATTAAAACCGAGATATAGAAATGTAAAAAAAAATAATTAATCCTGTAAATGGTCAAAGCATAAATATATTTATAGAATTTAATTTAATAAATAAAGATACAATTACTTGAATATTATTTTCTTAAAAACTACTGACAAAAATATAGCCAATTAAAACTGAAATTTTTTTTAAAAAAAAGAACAAGAAAATTGGTGGCCAGGTACTTTGTTTAATATTATATTTCACATAAACGTTATTTGAAAAAAATAAAATATAAAGTTGAAAAATTGTACCATTTAGAAAAAAAGTTAAAGAAATAAATAAAAATAAATTAGCACTGATAAATAAGAGTTGATGTGTAATAAAGTGCTGCGAGTGGCGAGCGCAGTGGGTGACGCGCCGTGCGAGCGGGCGACGGTGTTGGGTTCAGTGACTAAAAACTGACGCATGCGCAGTGCACAGACGCCATCTAAACTTCTGTACCTGTCCGCCGTCAGCGAAAATCGAGAAATCTGATTGTTTTCCCTTCGATATGGAGTTATTTTCCTACCCAGGATACATTTCCAAATTCTACATTTAATAGTCACGTAAGTACCAGTCCGATGCCGCCCGTCAAACGCGATACGCGGCTACAATTTATAAAGTTTGTTTCGAGGAACGCATTATCGCTCGCGGTAGCTCCGGGCCGTTATAATAGAGAAGTCTTCCGCGAATGTCATTCGCGGGTCGTCGACGCCACCTCGGTCGGCATTTCTCGACCGATCTCGACCCGAACCCGCCGAAGCGGCCGACAACGTCGGCGTTCGCATTTTAGTGAAGCATCGTCCGAACGTATTTTTTTTTTGCAAAGGAGGGAAAGTGTCGAGAACGCCCGGTGTACGATGCGCGGTTTGTTTACGTTCGGAATTCGGACGTCGAGTGAGAACTTTTCATCTCTGTTGCAGATCATCGACACGATCGCTTTGCGAGCCGACTGCGAACCAACGAAAGTGAAATGAGCTCAGCCCTGAAGCCGGCGCTACCGCAGGGGGCGGGAGGGCAGCCCGCCCAACAGAATAACGGTTCCAAGGCCGCTCTCGGAGGACAGCCGCTCAACCACGCTTCTCCGCCGCATCCTCACCCTGGCCGCATTCATTCCTCTCCCACCCTCATCACTGGCCTCGGGCACCTCAATCAGAATGCCGGCCATCCCGGACTCCCCAGTCACCCCGGGCACCCCGGTCCTGCCAAACCGGCTCGCACTTCCCCGTTGGGTCCGTCTCCCGACAAGGCCTCTTCCGCTCGGCCCCTTGCCTTAGCGCGCACACCCGACAGAAAAGACGATGTCCCTGCTGCCTCACACCCTCACTCCAATGGTACCGGTGACTCACCTGGGGCTGCTGTACCAGATTCCGCCGAAAGCGGGACACCACCTGTAGCCGCTCAGCCTTCTGGACCTTCCGAGCCTCCCGTCGCTGCCCAAGATGAGGTCGCAGCCAGTGAGCCTCGCTCTGGAGCTGCCCGGCTTTCCGAAGATCCTGCTGTTGCTGCAGAGGGGGCTCCCAGTGCAGGAGACCTGGCTCCGTGTGGCAGCACGGGTGAGGCCTCCCTTCCTCCTGAACGCCCCGAGCGCAGTGAGGAACCTGCTATCTCAGTGAAGCCCGAAATAGACGTTGCCGCTCGGCCAGCCGAAGAGAGTGTACCAGAGTTGGTTGAAAAGTCTGTTTCTCCAGCAAAAAATTTAGATAACATTATTGAGCAACTCAAGCATCCAGTCGACTCCGCAAGTCAGAGTGTTCCCCCTGCACCTGCTGTCGCAGAAGACCCCCCTAGTGAGGCCTCCGTCGCAGACGAGAGTAGTTCTCTAGCTATAGAGTCCAGGGCCAATGGAGAAAAAGAGGCCGAGAGCGAGTCTGCAAAAACCGGTTCACCAGTAGATGCGAAAACTGAGGAAAATATCACTTCTGTGGAAGCTTCAGCAGTAGACTCCTCCACGCCCAGTGGTGAAGCAGCACGGCCTGTAGAGGTCGAGTCAGAAACGTTGCCAGTAGAGTCAAGTCCTGGAAAGGTCCCCCCATCTCCTGCAACCCCTATGAGAAAGAAGACGGAAGTCAAACCTAAGTCCACATTGAAGTTGGCGACGGTAACTCCAACTCTGTCTCGAAAGAGAAAAAAAGAAATTAAGAGTTCACCGAAACCTTCAGATGGTCCCAGTCCCCCCAAGAGAATGTCAAATCCCAGAGAAAAGCACACTCCTTCAGTTGACAACGATGATGCCTCTCCCGCCTCGGCCGACGGGTCCTCAACTCCTGATGGTCGAGCGAGCAAAAGGAATCGAACAAAGGTATCCATTAGTCATTCAGTCAGTTATTCAATTTGAAACAGTTGTGTGTACATTTTGACATGTTTATATTTTGACACATACATTTGTATTGAAGCTTCATTTTATAATTATATCTTAAATTTGCTTTAAAATGTGCATATCGATCATTGGCTGGTCATTTGACTGGACAATTGTAATGCTATGTATCCAACAAGTGTGTTCAAAAGAATTTTTATTTTCTTATAGGTTATGTTTATTTTTCCTCTTTTATTTTATAATCATAGTACTTGCATAACCTAAAAGAAAATAAGGCACAGTTTCCGCAAACTGTCTTCTATAGTTTATATTAAGGTATACTGCTAAATGTTGGATTTGTTGCTTTTCTTTATGTGTCTTATGTTGAACAATCTGAATTTTCGCTACAGGTGCAACCATATCAGAGTCCGACCCCAGAGCTAGCCATTCTCACCAAACTCTCAGTCAACCAGGGTAGAACAACTCCTACTAAGCAAACAGACGACAAGCTTATTGTCTTCTACAAGTAAGTTACCTTCCCTTCCTGAACTCGTATATTTCATCTTTGTTTAATTCATATATTAAAAAAATTGTTTTGATTATTTTTTTTAAGATTAGGTCAGTGACTTGGTTGAACCATGATATTGGTACTTTCATTATCACATTAACATTTTTAATTTTTTATTTTTAGGAATGAATTTTTGGCAGTGCGCAATGCAGAGGGGGGCTTTTACGTCTGCCAGACGATGCAGAATGTTTACCGGGCGTCAAGAAAGATCAAGATCCGCTGGCTATCACAGGATAAGGCCGCAGATCCTGCTGGAGAAATCTATAAACCCGACTTCTATGATGTCACTGGTAATGTATTATTTATTTTTTAAATTATGTAAATCATTCGTAATAGATTTTCGTTTGTTTCAAGTTTTAGATAACAATAGTATAATATGGAACCGATAACTTCCATAATTCTATCTTATTTATTGTTTGATGCTGACTTTTTCATTCAAAATTTTTACTACAGGTGGTTTTTCTTAGAAAAAATATTTACCAGTTGTCTTTGTGTTCATCCGACTAAAGGGTCGATGACCTTTTGAGTATCAAGAACAGTAAATGCGGGTTATAGATTACCATGGAAGCAGAGCTCTGGTGGATTCCTCTGTACTCGGACAAGATAACTAGCACTTATTGTGTCAACTAGCACTTATTAAGATAACTAGCACTTGTTTTTGGGACTCGGCAGTACATTTGTCAATAATACAGGTGCCCTTAAACCTGGTGAGGCTGGAAATCTTTTGAATTGGTATTGATAATGCTAAGACAGGATTTCGAAAGTATAGTATTCAATAAAAATTCAGTATTTTGCAGAAGTAAATAATTGCTTTAAAGATTTGACGGGAAGGCTATTATTTCTTATTGTCGGATGATTGATGATTATTTATATTATGATGTAATCAGTTTGTTTGACTCAGAACTATAAGTATGATAATCCATTGTCCTGTTCCTTGCAGACATGGAGTGTGTGCTGACGACGCTATCCCTCCAGCGCGCCGGTAGTGCTGGACTGCGTCTTGGGGCGACAGAGCTGGCACGCACGCACAGTATCTTGGGACGTGCTCTGGCTCAGGAGCGCGGTGAACCTGCACCCCCATCTAGCGTTACCGAGGAACATCCTGATGGATGTGAGTTTGTTGATTAAATTTTAAATAATACATAAGGCTTTCTGTGAGTTAACTTGCCAATTGCATAATTTGAATTGTTTGACTTTTAGAATTCAATTGCATTTTCATATTAACATTATTGGTTAATAATTTGCAACTTATAAGTCTAACTTTATGGTTATCTAAAATCTCATTCTCAGCACATGCCATGTAATCATTGTAAGCCAGTTTATATACATCACTCCTAGCCAGGCTGTCAACTAGAGCAGATACTCAATAGAATTTTAAGTCAGTAAAATTGAAAACCTATTGAAGTTGATAATAGATTGTAAAAACAAATCTGGACTGTTTTATATTATAATTTAATTTTACTGTTGTATTAAATCATTCCATGCTCAAAATATTTTGTAAATAAGCTGGTTACAATAAAAAACATGTTAACTTGAAAATGCCCTTGAAAGGTGGAAGTTGCTCACCGCATAAAGTAATCTTAGCAGTTTATAGCTATTTAACTTTTTATTTGTTGTTGATGAGATTTCATGCAATGTTATCAGAAATGTCTCAGTAATGTTTTGATAAACAAATTGCCAGCAGACGATAGTAGCTAATAGATACTGTCTTATGCAGAGTCGTTGCTAAACAGGTCTATAAGGTGACACTACTTTTAAAGCATTTTCAAAATAAAATAACTCCTGTTATTTGATTTTGAAAATACTTAACAGTAGTATTTACTTATAGGCCTGTTTAGCAATGATTGTATTTAAGAAATGGTGATAATTTTCCAGTGGATCTGTCCTTATACAAAGATGAGTCACAATTGGACAAAAAGAAACGCGGCTCAGGCGGCACCCCTTCCCGTAAGCGACACTTATCAGAGTCAACGCCGGCAGCCCCCGCTGCCTCGGCAGCTCCGGCCCCATCGCCCCCCAAGCGTGCGGCCCGGACACCCCTCAAGCCCACTCCCCCGCGTGGGCGCGCGCGCACCTCTGCTCCGCCTCCTATTAGTGCTCCGACCACTAACAAGGTAGGCATGATCCAACGGATTTATAGGAATGTACGTATCAATCATTTATTCATTTCATTTTCGTTGATTTAGCAGTAGTTTTCTTGGGCGCGCTCGCGAGGCCTTTGGTTTTTTGACGTTCTGTCCGGTCTATTGGTTTTCCCCTTTTCCGTAGGAGTGGAGAATTTTAAAACATTTTGTATCAAGTCTAATTGTAAAATAGTTAATTTTCAGTAATGGTTTTTAAATTTAAATTTTTTAATTGATGTGTGGCGTATTAAGATTTAGTATTGGTTTATTGAAATACATGCATTCAAAAAATATTTTTTCTCATTCCGAAGTTATGGGAGTTTAATAGGTATTTAATAGGTATAAGAATAATTTATTACTTTTAAATTAATAGTTGTATAAAACGAGGGCTCATTTGAGACACCGGTAGGGCTGATACTACATTGTTGCAAGTATTTTTTTTTTTGCATGAATGATCAATAAGAAGTGAGTTTAGTTGCATATGAATATTTGGTCTATACCGCAATGGAACATTATAAGTTTATCCACTCCTACTGAACATTTGCATGGCTTTATAAGGATGCTTATGTTAGATATGATTGTACAGTTATATGTACAAAGTATGTGAAATGTTGTGCAATTATTTTAATCTGCTTATCTGACAATAAAAAGCAAAACATGTGAGCAATTTCTTAAAAAAGATAATTAAATATTTTGTATAATTACCGCAGGCAGACCGTTTTTCTTTATAAACAAAAACCACTAGCACAATTTGACTAAGTCCTTCGGAAATACATGTTATGAAGAAAAAAATTGATACATTTTATTTTTAAGAATTAATTTTATCTTCTAATCCTATTTTAACATTAATTCTCAGTGTGTGAGGCATGCAGTACACTAAATACTCGCTTTGAATAAAGATTGCTTCTAGGGGCCCTATCTCTTATTATTAGGAGTAAACTATGTTCAAGTATTATTTTTAGTGTACTGTATCTACTGCGTGTCATTTCTTATATATATATATATATATATTTTAAATCCTATTACTTCCTCATAACTCACATTTTTCTATCTTTATATTTAGTATATCATTAGATGTATTTCATTATGTGTTATTGTATTGTAGTTGGTTTTTTTTTTTCATACAAGTACTTTGAACTTTTGGTCAGTTAACATAATTTAAATTGGAAAATCAATATTGTTCATATCCTGCTGTTTCCTTCAAATCTTAGACCTTTTTATCTGGTTCTGTCATCCATCTCATTCATTCATTGGAACACTCGAAACTAAATATGCGAGGATATGGCTCTTTTTTCGTATATATTTGATAGTTTTTCTTTCACATTTTTCAATATGAACAAACCAAGGATAAATAAAGTTAATTTAATCAGATATGAAGTCTCAGCCTTCTTGAATCCATCGGTTAGCTAAATAATAGCGATCGCCAAATGCCAAATTACCATTAAAATCTTCGAATAAAACTATTCATTCTCTACATCGTCTATCTATTGGTATCATTAAAATTACAAAAAATATTTTTCCTTTTTTTAATAATGGATGCTCTTAAGTTAACTATATTCTACTTATTTTAGATTATTAGTTTGTATTTATATATTTTATTTTATGTAATCATATGATGTGAGTCGTCTAGAAAACAAACTTGCATAAAAAAAAAAACTAATGAAATGAATTGATTTACATTTCTTATACTATATATACTTGAACAGTTAAGGAAATACTTAAATGTAATATTTGTTACTAGGTGACTCATATATAAATTAGTATTTTATGGAAATCACTTGTAAAAATTAAACTGTATATTTATAGCCACCTATAAAAGCCTGTAGAAGCACTAAATATTGACGCTTATATTGAAAGACCTCTCTTTGTAGTATTTATATAAAAAAATTAAGAAAGTAGATGTTACAACCTTATCGAAGTATTATGATGTGTGACTTTTGTAAGTAATAATTTTTTTTTGAGACGATTTGAATAGCCCTGCAATATAAGCGATAATATGTGCAAGTAGGAGTAAGTTTTTTCCCTACTAACAAGGGTAGCTGATAGTCGAGTGGAGTGAGACTTGCATAAGTAGCCAACTCGGGTAATAGAGCTGGGGACTGTTCACATGTAATAATCACTGTTTATTAAGGTTTCGGTTGCTGGATTAATTACTGTACATAGTCTAATAGGTATGTGCTACAGCTTTTAACTAAATGAAATATATTAGATTTGAATTAGTTAATGAGATCTGCCTTTTTAAAATAACAATGAATTTATGCTCATAGAAATAATATATTTTATTTTTGGGTAATGCTGTTTTGAGGCCCAATTAATTTTCAAATTACTAACTCATAATTATTAAAATGATACTTTTTCAAATGTATATTCTTGTTATTGCTGCGAAATACATGTTTGATGTTAAATGTCCTCTCTTGTGCATTTATTTCATGATAAGAACTTTGCTTTCGAAGCAACCCAACAGTGGTATTTGTAAGTTATTAGGATTAAGTTTAGTTTTGAAACCGATAAGTGTTTAATCGTGTATTTGTACGGCAACACCAGACGGCCACAACCCCTGGTAAGGCCGTTCCTGGTCCAAAGGCCACTCCCAAGAAAGCTGCGGTCAAGACCCCCGCCAAGGCCACCCCTTCCACCTCTAAGGCTAGAGGAAGCAAGACCCCCAAGACTACACCCGCCAAAGGTAACGAAACTCTTTGTATTCATCAGACAAGAGAATCTCATTGTTCGTAGACAGGTACACTTTGCGAAATCATTACTAGCTTCCGTATGAACTCATTCATTAATTCCAATACAAGTCAAACCATAACTTCATAATAATTATCCTTTGCTCGGTGGAATGATTATAAGTGTTGTGTGTTCTCATAAATTCCTATTGTTGTCTAATTGAAATTCGTTGAGGGTTAATTCATTGATTTATTGTTATTTGAATGAATGTAAAACCATGACAGGTATTTCTGTATAACACAAGAGTGTAACAGAACATTGAAGGCATTTAAAGTGAGTTCATTTCATGATGATTTATCATGTTTTGCAGCTGCCGCCGCAGCCAAGGCGGCTCAACTGGCCTCGACTCCATCGACGTCTACTGGTAAGGCCACCCGGACGCCTAGAAAACCTCCGGCTCTGAAGAAGTAACTCCACACCAGCACTCTACTCGGCAGAGCATTGGCTTGACGCTCTTTGCAATGTCAAAGCCTCCATCTGGTCCCCGACTGCCGGGGCCACCGCGTGTCATTAGTAAGTGAGAGGACCGCCCTCGCGACTGTTACAGTGAATAATAATTTTGATACACAATAATCGGCAAAGACGGTTTCTGAGAACAGTCCTGTCACTCGACTGACGATGCTTCTCGACAATTGATTGTGAATTTTTAAACTGTTGTGATTTTCTTCGTGCCCGTCTCTCCCGGGCCGGGCCGAGGATGTAAACAGTATCGGTACAAATCATTTAAAGGTGTAGATATAAGGGATACAGGTTTGTAGTGTGGCAATTTATTTTTGAAAGATAAATTATAGGATATATTACAATAAGACGCTCATAACGATGTCGGTACGTAAAATGTGATCGTCCAAAAGCACATTGATTTATATAATGTTGGATCAGTTATAGATACAGTGAGGATTCTCACTTCAATGATGTCTAATTTTATCGTGAATATAAATGAATTACGAAGGATGTCAATTGTTTGGTGATGAAAATTGCCATTCCTTATTTTGTGAAGTTTTAAAGTACTTTGAAATTCGACACACGCCTTATGTTATCGAATGCGTTTATTACAAAATTATATAAATAAATAGTAAGCACGTTTGGGGCGTCCGATGTTGGGGGTCGTCGCTCGGAGTTCAGCCGGGACCGAGACCTGAGATTCTATGAACTTTCTGATTGTACTTGTCTTTTAATTTTGTAACACTACTGTAGAAAATCTTATCTTTTCTCACTTTTATATTAATTTTCATAATTTGTGACACGTGTGGACGGACTGTGCGGACAAGACGCGCGTGCCGCATGAAGTTGTAATATTCAAGTAATAATAAAGTGTAAGGATTTCACAAAGGAAGCACTCTCAATATACGGAGTTAATTTTATCAGAGCTGCACCGGTGACGGGGGCAGACGGCCTCCGCGCCGGTGCGGTCAGAACCAATTCAACTAAGTTAAGGATAATTCTTAGAGATAGCAGCTCCCTCTGACGTGTCCGGCGGGTGACTCCACAACTAACGTAATGTAAAATATTGTTTTTAGATTTATAAACGGATGCGCTTTATGAGCATTCGAGGTATCGAAATTTTAACAAATTATCAAATTGTTTAAGTGCACTAGAGGTTAATGCAGAGATATTGGTTGACATACGTAGATTATAATGACTAGCCTTAAGTAAATAAAATGCTGAAAAGATAAGCGGTGTCATTTAATGAAAATTTTAGGGACGGACTTGAGAAAGTTGATTCTTCATGTTACAAACCGCCCGCCCTCTGAAGAGGCTCTCGTTCTTTTGCCTGTAGCTGTTGAGCTGGAATTCCAATGTCATGGGCAAGATGTGCTATTCGCAGAAGAAGGCTGGAACGGAACACCGCTCTAGAGAGCGGGCGCGTTCTGAGGAAACTTCACGATAGGGGAATAAAGATTAGTTATTAATTAGTTGACTTAATATAAATATTTCATAAATATGTGTTGGAACAACTTCAAGCGTAAAGTGAAATCATCCACAAAAAAAAGTTGAAAGATGTAGTGATCGTGTATTGTGCAGTGTTGTTTTCTCCTAGGCTAAGAAGGCATAAGGTATAATATATTAGGCTAGGTCCACAAGTTTCATTTATTCTCGATATCAATTCTGTCCATTTTCTTTATATGATTGTTTGTGTAACCTTTCTTATTTTGTTATGCGGTTCTTTACCCGAGCGATGAGACAGATTGAACATTGACGGACTCGCAAGCGGTCCCCTCAGCCGAGACCAGTTGGTAGTTGTGTGCCATCTTCTACAATTCTTATCTCATTATCTGATAACATATATTTACTTCTTATGCTTGTACAAAATAGTAATATTGAACTTGAGATGAATTATTATTGACAAACTGGGTTGCCCGGGCCGGAGTCTGCAAAAGGAAATCTGAGCCTGGAATGTTTGCATGAGCGTATTTCTCTTGAAATATAAACCAATGCAACTTAACTTCTTTTGAAAAAAAAGTGCATGTGATGATTTATGAAGTTTAATTTTTTTTCCGCCAGAGTTCCACAGTTGTATTTAACAAAGTACTATGATTGGATTTAATAGAAGATTGAAATGAAAAGTATATTTTGTCATGATATTTATTTGTCACCCATTATTGTATTTTAATTATTGCGTTTTATTGATTTGACATATTGGACAAAGTTTCAATATTTTTTTTGTCATTGACTAAAAACAAATGTTCATGTAGATACAAATTTCTTTGTAACTGAATTCAATTTTGTGAATTAAACTAAATTTTCATCATTTATAAACCTTTTTTTATTTGTAAAACTATTGTGCCTTTATCCAATACATATGTCCATTGTGTTATTCAACGGAGTCCAAAGTCTTTAGGCCTGTCAGTGCAGCCTGTCCACTGTTTCACTTCTCGGATGATAGTTAACCGGTTTCACAACTTATCAATATTCATACTGAACACCCTCAGTTTGACAATGCGATATGCATCGGACATATGCTTTAGTGCTGACCGGCAGAGGGTCCTGAACCCTGGATGGATAACATTTGAAGATATAGATATCAGAATACATATGAACGGTGGGTCAGTTGTGTTTATAAATAACATAACTATCTATTCTTCATTTGATTGTTGAATAATAAAAAATTGTATTCTAACTAGTCTTTTTTATAAATGACGAGGTGAAAAAAATTGTGTATCTTCAATAGATGGTGTGATCTAAAATTTCAGATAATTGAATATCAAACAAATAGGGCGAAGTTATACCTTTATTAATAAATTTTTTACTATATAAAAATGCACCATCTCCCAAGCATGGGTTTTATCTCTAAATTATGTATATCGATCTTGAAAAGGGGAAAGCGACACGAGGAGATGAGCTTTCTCAGTTATGGAATGTCGGACACCCACCATTCCGATGCACATTAGTTTTATCACCTTTTATAGAGCTTCTTTGGTCTCTTCTGACGTCTTCTGGGTCACTTCATCCCTGGAGAACAAGGCCTCTGGGGTGCTGGCTGCTTTTCCAGCAATGGGAGACAAATAGACGCTACTATTGATTATAGTCCCTTCTCTAGGACTAATCTTACCATAATGCCACACCTGCAGATGACCACAGAAGTAAAAATATCTATATAGATATTTAAAATACTGTAATGTCCAATTCATCAAATGACAGATCAATTCATTCTCTTTTTCCAGCTCAGATGTATATTTTCTAGTAAATAAGTTTTCGATTGTTCTTTTAAGTTCTAGGTTTGCACATATTAACCTATGATTGAGGGTTGGATAATGTTACAGGAATGCAGGTATTTATGCAGAATAAAAGAAGAAATCCAGGTTTTTCTGACACTTTAATATAAGTCTCATTCATTACAGATGTACCATTCCATACACTAAAGCTAAACACTGTTTCAAGTTTATATGTAATATGATGAAGAATCAATAATAGTCACTCGGGAAATACAGTTTACATGTAAGTATACATTCTGAAAGCAATACAGGCTCAGTTATACGTTTTCTATTGAAGTTATATTCAGGGATATCGAGGAGGCGAGTATAAATGCATCCACCGGTTGTCATGGGTATTGAGATAAAATAGCATTCAAAAAATCTACACTAGATAGAGTATGAACTTTTTAAAGAGCATTCTTGTCCACGGGGCTCTGATATGTTAGACGATAAAGTTACAAATTTAATTTAGAGTAATTCTTGGGCATGTATACCATTTTTCATAAAATAATGTTTTCTATTTGATTCTTTGATTACATATTCTATCTAGAAGCGCGTTTCACATAGTCATTCTATCGGATAGTCCAGCGGCAATCTCACGCACTCATGAAATAATGTTTCATTTTCTAAATACAATATAATTTACTAATGAAATACAAAATAAATGATTTATTATAATACATGTACATAATAACTTAGACACTTCGTTACTTGAAAAAAAGCTCCTATGAAATCTCGTCACATATTTTCACTGATAACAAAAATAATCAATTTCTTCATTCCATAATTTTCTTTAATGATTTTAAAATTTCTACTCATATATAATTATATATTGTTTTACACATATATTTGGTCTCCTATCACATGAAATTGACACTTGTAAGGTTTCTACATCACATTTATTCGCTAACCTTGAACCTCGCGGCCTAACCTTGGATGGAAGCGGCCATGGTCGTGGGCCTCGTGCCGCTTCCATCTCGGGTCAGACCTGAGGAAGAGATGTCTGCCAGCAGAATAAGTCTGCCTCCTAAAGTGCTCATTATTTATAGTATATTTAGACCGTTTTTATTCGATAGATGTCATTGCCTTCTTCCAATCTTATCATAATACGAAGATCAGAATGAAATATTGGTGTAATGAAATAATGAAATGTTTTCCGTGTTGTGAGAATGTCAACAATAAACCGTCAAATTCCCTGATTTCCTGAAGATACGTTAGAAGTTTAATATCGTGATGTTGGTAATAAATAGTCAAGTTGCAAGAGTCTGCGTTACTTAGACGGGACATGTCTGATATGTATAATATTTCAATGGTTCTGTAGAAGGTAACAGATGAGGTGTTGGGAGTTGAAATCCACACGATCGTTGGTGTTAGGATAAAACAAGAAGACTCGGTTGGTCAGGAAGTTTTAATGTTTAGCGATGTGCGATGTGCAAGTGCATTGTGGTGTTATCACAATATTACAGATAATAAGTTAGACCTACAGTCCCCTACAGCCGATAGATTAGAGAAGTCATATGTTGTTATCTTTATAAAATGTAATTTACTCACTTCTACATATACTTTGATATATATATATTAAATATTCATTAAACATTCATATTTTAGATAATTTCTCTCCATAATATAATTTTCTTAGTTATATTTTTTGCTAAGTTGTATAAACATTTTTGTTTTTATAAAGGTGTGATTTTTTTAAAGGGAAGACAATTATAACTTTACAAGGTACGTACGTTTTAACATTGATATAAGATTAGTTTGCCTCGGTACATCAAAGCACTGTTTAATAATAAACATTTATGTTTTTTTAGTTTTCTCTTGAGTCATTTAGTAAATCTTACTCAGTACCGGTTGATAATCCTAATTTATAGAAAACTTCAAATGGAAAAGTGCAAAAATGTAGAAATGTAAAAGGTATTCAATCTAGTTTTTGACAGGACGGTAAATATATTAGACTAAATTAATACAAAATTATTAAATTTTGTCTACGGTCACTCGGAACCCTTCAGTGCAACAGTAAATAGATAAATTATTTTGTGAAAGATTATGTTTCAAACTTAACTAATCAAACAATGATAAAAGGGATAACATAACCAAATGAGAACACTTGTCTTCGTGTCAACTAAATCTAATACTTTTTGTGCCAAAACAATAGCAAGAGAATGAACTCAAAACACCGACTATGTTAAATAATAGCGTTTACATTAATATTTAATGAACCGATGATCAAATTCCTTGTTACATCTAAGTAGAACAATGAATTTTCATATCTTTTGAGCATATATTACTATTCCAGCTGTTCCTGATCATATTCTAACCACAGCAGCATACTTAAAGCTTGATTCTAATCCAATACTTACACCGCAACATCGGTTCTTAGGATTCATTATTCTACTATAGACATTTTACTTTAATGAATAGCCGCAGATGTCGATAGATTTCGGAGGCAGCCAGGGCGCTTAGGGAACCCTGATGTCCCGGGCGTGAACCGGAGTCGTGTCCTCGGGACTGGGACTGTCATCTCGGTGGGGCTTGACCCTAACGACTGAGCGCCGAGTGGAGGCAGCGGGATCATCGCAATGCTGGGAGTACTGCCCGGGAATGTTGAGAGCGCCGACAGTGTATTGTGGTCCTATCATTGCACCATCGCTGAGCCTCATCTTTTCGGGGTCGTAGCCGGCTTGGGAGCTTTGCGAGGAGAAGATGATTCCGACGTTCAATTGAGGAATGTCATAGTAGACTGTCAAAGTTAGCATCACAAATGTCAAACCGACCATAAGGTAAACTGAAAGAAAAAAGAAAATTAAAATGTTAATTTTTATCTTAATAAATGTTCTGGAAAATCCTACGAGCAACCCAAATCTATTATTATTCATTCCGACATCATTGCTCCAAATCGAAACGCTTGAAGAACTTGAAAGAGTTTTAGCATTTTGTTTTCTTTTTTGGCAATTATTCATGGTAAAACCTTTTATTTTTACTGAAAGTTTGCATTGCTTGACTGAAATATAATTCAGTTCATATTCGCTTTAGATAAGGCAATTAGGATTATCATCACTATTTAAAAAAATAAAAGAAACCTCCAGCGTACAAAGTCATATCTGGGTGTCTAAGTAGTCCAAAAATAAGATATTTTACTTGTAAAATTTACAATACCATTAAAATAAATACAAATTAATTTAATAATTTAACAGCCAAAAACAACTTCTATTATAAATAACATACACGTGAAATGAATTAATATGAAATATTTTGGTGCTTTCTTCGGGTGAACTTTAATAAATATAGTATGAACTCACGAGTGGTGGCCACTTTGTAGAGAGGGCGCATGGGTTGGTTGGGGGTATCTCCGGGGATGTAGTCTCCCAGCCCGATGGTGGTGAGGGAGATGAAGCAATAGTACAGCGAGTCCAGGTAGTCCCACTCTGGCTCCAGTACACTGAACACCGACGCTGGGATGGCCATGAATAATATCACCAGCAACATAGCTGTAATTGAAAGGTCCAACTTGTAAAACATGCATAAATATAATTATAAATTAGGTTATGCATTGACTGTTGGTGTGTTATGTTTTCCTACATTAATTAATAAAAACTGGACAGTCAAATGATCAATTGTGACAATACTCAAAGAACCCGAGGTCCCTTCTAAATATTCATCCAGCATTTACTTACTTTTCAGCCTAAAATAACGATCCCTTTAATAATACCTGTCCCCCTCTGTATTCCAATCCCCCAACGCATAAACTTTGTTATGTTTATGATTTTTATGTATTATTAATTTTTTTAAGGCTTTTTTCAAGTCAATTCTAATGAAGCTAATTTTTATAATTGAATTATTAATTATACCCATTTTTTAAATATAATGAATCAGAATGAAACTTAGACTGAAATTCAGATGTCTATGGGATATAGATTGTTATTGTTACATGGTACTATACCAACTGAATATTATTTTCCTACTTTCAAAGTATTTTGACAACAATAATATCTGTCGTTACTGTCTACAACTTCAATTGTATATAAAGACCTTGAGTTTAGTTTTGTTTCAGGTGAGAGTTTTGAGCGGAAGTGCGTTGATTATAATAGTTCAACAATCACTGTAGTGAGAAATTAATTTAACTGGTGATGAGTGGTGAACATGAACATTGATCATATAATTGTATTCAAATCAAAAGGGAGCAGTCGAGTCCTTTATTCTCACCTATGATGGATAGGTGCAGCATCCTAATGCTGAAGGGTTGGTAGAGGTGACCGAGGCGATGGTTTAGTGCTCGCAGCAGTGCCGTGACCGGACACAGGAGACGCTCAACCAGTGCTCCGAGGAGAACCAGTGTAAGAGGAATCCCTGCCGCAGCATACACCATGCAAAACATCTTGCCAGCGCGGGACAATGGGGTCACATGACCGTAACCTGAAGAAGAAACGGTAAGTGATTACTTGTAACATAGTCTTTCTCGGATTTAGAAACATCAACTACAGTATGTTGACATTTATGTTTCTTATGAAATGCTGCCGGATGACATGTTATTTATTATATGTAACAATAGCATAGTTTTTGAGTAATAATAATTTGTAAACTTCATTTCGACTAGAACTAATGTATAAGCTTCGTAATAAGTTTAAGTTTCTTTATTACCGTGTCATTTGAAGCTTAACATTAGGTATTTATTTTACACCTTTGCAGCTTACGGCATAGCTACTCAAAAAAAGCATTAACAATAGATCTAATGGGAAAAATAAATTCTTTTTTGCCACAAAAAATCGTAGAAACCTATTTTATAGAGCAAGTGCTTTTGCATAAGAGTTCAGAATCTTACTTAATTTTTTTACAACTTTTAACATATATCAATGTGAATTTTTTTATTTTATTTTCATTAATATCTAGAAATTTATTAACTATATTTAAAATACCGATAGAGATAGGCTAGCGCTTTACCAGATCTGAGTAAACTGTAGTTTATTGTCGTCACAGTGTTATTGATTTAATTATTGTTCAACTTATTTATAATTTGCAAATCGCTAAATAAAACGTGGACTACAACGTCAATATAGATATTTTATTAGACTTGCTTTAGCATTTAATTCTGCACAAGTCAGTAGGAGATTAATTAAATGATATTAATAAACATTCAATATTTATTTTAACGGGCTTGCCGGGATATAATGGAGTGAATTTTGCCTGCGAAAATGTATTGATAAGCCGGCAGTATAACTCTCGCAGAAACGAAGGAGGGGTGAAAGCCAGCTAATGAATTAATTAATAATCGAATATTATTTAATCAAAGAGTTGGGCGTCAGTTATTACGCAGTGGAGTTATAACTAGAACCGCCTCTGCACGAGCCGGAGTAATTAAATATAAAAGGGCCCCTGGGGTAGGCCTAATAAAATTAGTAATTTTTTTTGGGAAATGAGAACAAAGATTCGTTTGTTTTTTATTAGCGTTTATAATATGCTATGCATAAAAAATAAATTGCATATTTAATGAAAAAAATTTTTTTTTTTTTAATAATATTTAAAAATTACAACATTTAGTCTGTGAGCAATTTTTAAAAAAATAAGCTCTTTGTGACTTTCTACGCATCAAGCCCGGTGGCATTAGAATATTCCCTCCGGCCTCGTGATTTAGGTGGCTCCGGTTATAGCACCCTTGCTGATATTCAGCAATTGAAATTATAAGGGTTGTTATGCTAATACGCAATAAATCACACCCCAACTGACGCCATAAATCATAAAAAAGCTCTTTTATTATTTTTTTAATTGTGATCGTAAGCGTTTTCCAATTTATGAAGTATTAAATCAACAACGCAATGCGAATTGGTGGCCCAGTGGTTGCGGCGTCCAACTTTCATCACAAGGGTAGGGGATTAAGCAGTTTTTTATTTATTTATAATAATAGCATTGATATCTCACAAAGTTTAAGTAGCAAAACACTACATTTTCAATCTCCCTGTGCTACATATAAATATAATATGGGAAAAAAATTGTTGCAAAGTATTTGCTAATTCATAACAAAGTTTTGCTTTTACCGCGTTTGCTCCATAATTAATTCATTTTAATTTTAATTTGTTGTACATACTGCGACACAACTGGACTTTGCGATATCAAAACTATAAAGCGCAAGGGACACTGTTGGCTAATTGCAAATCGGTTATAATTTGTGTCGTTGCCTGTGTAGCTTTAAATTGCATTTCAGCATTGATCACTTATGCATCACCCAATTTGATATGATTGAAACCGGTCACTAATAAAATGAACATGTGGAAAAATCACTGCACCGTATTTCAACTAACTCAACACATAAGATTTCCATTAAGCTTAAATGTAATTAATGTTCCACAGATGCATAAATTTAATAGCTATAATTTTCCGTAATTGATTTTTAACACTAAAGGATGAATTTTATAGACTAAAGTTCATTAAAACTTTGCCATTTTATTTATCAACGGATCCCAAAGCTTTAAACGCTTATAAGACGCGGCAATGAAACAAACATTTTTAACTTAACATTTTTCATTTAATTAAATAGTTTTCAGCTAGATAGATAGACAACAAGAAATTTTATTTTATAGCGATTCTAGTATACGATTTATATTAACATATTTTTATTTAAAACAACAAGATTGCGTATAACTGAAACTGAAATATGGTTATTTTGCTTTAAAAAAATAAACCTGAAAAACGCCCACGAGACATACATCTCGTGAAATGTTTCAGATGAATCTATTTCGAGAGTAAATTACTTGGAGATAAAGAGTTTTTTTTTCTCATGTCCCACATGAGAGGCGTTCCTTGCGAGAGGCGAGAAAACTTTTCTTCTTATTGAAAATGCAAAGAAAACCCAAGAAAAATTGGCACGGAAAACTCTTCGGGTTGCACGCGAAGTTTCCTGCAAAACTAATGAATATTTACGCGATGCCGCGGGGTAGTTTTCTAATAGTATTATCGATTTTTTGCAAAGCCTGAAAATGAAACATAACAAGAAAAATTGTAAAAACAATTTAATAAAAAAATATCTTTACTGCATTTTGAGATGTTGAATGACTTCAGGAGATAAACATAATAGATACTGTAACTATATTCGTAAGTTTGTTATTCGTTTTGACCTGCTTTATATTTTTTTGTTTTCCGATATTTGGGTCATTTTTATTTGAGGTATATAAAGACGATACCAGTACCGGGACCGAAACGTCTAAATGATGAAAACGCAAGCTACTAACTTATTTGGTATCTCAGATTTTTTTTTAATATAAGAGTCAGACTCAAAGCATAAATCTGCGTTTACTTACCAATCGTGGTGACCACGGTGCTGGAGAAGAAGATGGACTGGCCAAAGCTCCAGTTGGGCTCTCCAGTGGCATTCTTGGAAGCGGAGACTCCTCGATTGCCGGCGCTGACCACCTCGCTGATCAGCGACTCCAGTGCTTCCTCTGCGGGCAAAACAAGAATATTCAGTTATAAGATTTACTTTATTCTTTGATATCGTGCTGCATTACAGTTTGAATCTACCATCTCATCATGTGATCTTCAAGAATTTTTTTAAATTCCTGAAGATGACCCCAGTACTAGGACCGAAACGTAGATCGAATCTTAATTTAAATGTATGTTTCATTTTTTGGTTCTCTATAGAATATCTTAAAAGATACAACGCTGATTTTTTGCACGTAAGTTCAGTAAGATTTTCCGCAGTTATGTGCCGAATTTCAAGACGATAGGACAATATTTTCATTCATAAACTAATTAAATAAAACTATCAAATATGCTTTATGTACGAGTTATATGATTCTGTTGTTCACAGCGAGAATGTCAAATTTAGAATTTTTACAAAAAAACAAAATATGATGCTTCTAAGAAATTTCCAGTTTATGTCAGCTTGACACAAGTACCAATTTTATTTTTTAGTTGCATTAGAAATTATTAATCACATCATTAATAACTTGAAATGCCTCCTAAAAAAATAACACCGTCTAAGCACAGCAAACGTAATTAAAAAAGAATAGCACAATTGAACGCGATAAAGACTGCATCTAATAAAGAACAGTGCAGTGAAAGTGATTCGTTGTTTGTGACACGAAATGTGATATTTCCTAGAATGGCTTTGCTTTCGAAATTAATATCCGGTTATTCAAAATATATGTGTACAAAATGAAATCAAATATTCATCTAATTGTCAGCCAAACATATGTTCAAACACTATTGCATCGTTCATCGAATACATCATTTTATGACGAGCTACATTTCTAGTATTTATTATAAGCAACGTTTTATTGATTGATATCCGGCAGCAACAGGTGCAGCACTCCAAAACTTTGGAGCAAGCTATAAGAAATATTTAATAAAATGATGTTTGGGGTTGTTCTTGAATTTTAATGCCTACGAGACGCCAACTTTTCATGTTTGCGAAACTAGTTCCATCTTAACACTCAATATTCTTTTGATTAATTCCACCAAGAGCGTTGTCTCAAAAAGAATGAATATATAAGTTTTAAGACTCATCATACGCTATCAGCATTACTTTGTGGTGAACATGCTTAAAAGATAATTTAGTCCTTCGGCAGGTAAAAAATACTGATGAAACTTCTTCTTCGGGTGCCTCTCCTCAGAGGAGGTTAGCAACCATCTCACTGAGCATATATTTATGCTGAGCAAGTGGTAGTCCCCGGCTCCTTCTCCACCGCAGTTTTGCCCTGATTTGCTATTGTCCCATAGCATTATTATATAATCTTTTCCATACAAACCTCTGGTGTTTAGATCCCCAACTCGACGAGGTACCACTACTCCATTACCGATTCTTTATATTATTATTATCATTACTTAATCTGTGATTTAATTCGTCAATTTTTGATTCTACCTTTGTAGAAATACTCGACGCTGATGGTGATGAAGATCAGATTCTGTGTGTACAGTGGATTGCTTCTTGGGCTTGTGCCGATCGAAGAAGCAGCCTTTTGTTCATTTTACTAGATTTAAATATTTGATTGGCCAAAACTTTGCTCCGTAAAATCGAATCAACTTCTTCTGCGGAAAATCACTTCATACTCTTTTTTCAGCCACCGAGAATGAACAAAGGCGGGCGTATTTTTTTGTTGTTGTTCACGTGTCATGCAGTGGCCTTCGTTTTGAGAAATGAGAAACTCTTTGGGGTGTATTGTTTTAAAAACAAGCCATGAAATATTATAACGTAATTTTAAAATTAAAATAATACCGGAGGTAGATAGTTTATATTATAATTACATTTCAAAAAAAAAACTGTAATGAAGTCATGTCTGTTTTTTATATTAATAAAAAAAAAAGACCTGAAGGCAAAAACCTTTGTGTTTTTTTAAAATTTATTTATTACAATTATAAAACATTATATACTCTGAATAATGATCTATTTTGACTAACTTTTTAATGTGCCTTATGTTGAATTGAATTTTATCATTTTTATACGTGAATATTTTTTCATAATTAATTTTTATATTTATTTAAGTCCCCAAATAATATTTTAGATCGTTTATGTACAGTTGGATTCGCTACAATATGTTTGTACATCCTCAATTCAGCGGAAGAGACTATTTAGAAACATTATATTAATCGAAACATTAATTTTGGATTCAAACCCCATGTGAATAAATTTCATCGTAAATATAAATTAGCGCTATTAATATCATTCACATATTACAAAGTCCTAAATAATTAAGGGCATTTTACATCCAAAACATTAACAGAATATTATCAGAATCGACGTCGCCACCGTGAACAACCAAAATCCGTAATTTTCAAAGCGATACTGTGCAACGACGAATAAATGACTGGAAAACTTCCCTCATTACTTTGTTATTGCCGTAATTTTTATATGGGAACAAATTATGTCTGTTTTACACCCTCCAAGGCTCAAATTAACTTTTAATTTCGCGTGTAATTACTAAGCTACACCCGCTGGCACAAAGCACTCGATTGGGAGGTTCCCTTTAATCTACATATCGCCAGCTGAAAATTAAAGATTAAATAATTAAATTGCTAAATATTGAAAAGACTCAAATACTCAAGTTTGTATAAAGGGCTAGTTATAACTTCATTATAAAATAATGAATAAATAGTTAAGTAAAATTTATTCTCAAAATGTATTATACTAATATCCAGAGTAGCTTACTAAAGCATATCTAATATTTCAATAAACCTGTTTTAAAACATGATCGCATGGTTTAAGTATAAAGTATATAATATGTTATGATAGTTTTATATCTTCATTCGTTATGAGTATGGAGTTATCTGATATTTTATGATTTTATTTAAATTTCAGATTCACAAGAATTAAATGGTATTTATTATTTTTCAAAGGATTATTTTGTTGGGTATGGTGCGCTAATACACCACCCTCTTTAAGGGGGAGGATTGTGAAGACAGGGTAGTGTCGGTTCTTCCAGATTGATAATTTCGTTCACGCAGAGTTGCCAGTCAACCAAATATTTCAGAAGCCGAGTCTGTGAACTGAATACTAAATACGCCCCTGCTTAACTTCTCTTTGTGCTATCGATACCAGCCAGCGGCAGCCAAATAATCTAGATGAATCATGCCTTAATAAAAACTTTATTTATTTCCTTTCTTAACTAGAATATGACATATATAACCATGAAATCATTTTGAATACTTTCAGCCTTTTACAACCCTTAAATTATAATATTGAAGTTGCGTGTATATGGGCGTCAACTTTCACGTTTCACATATGCTCAAGATGCAAACCCACTCTGTAAGGTTAGGTTATCTGCCTTCTTCATCAAGTGCCTCTTCTCAAAGGAGGTTAGCGACCATTGCACTGAGCATATACTCATGCTGAGCCAGTGTTCATGGTTTTCTAAGGGAAAAATAGTGTAGTGGATCCCAGAGTCCTTCTACAAGAAAAAGTCTACGTATTGCTGCTAACCAATAGCATTATTACGTATTCCTTTTCTCGAGTGTTTTAATATATTTTTTGTAAATATTGTATATGCAAGTGGGAAAGAATAACGTAAATTAAATGAGTATGCTCAAACCCTAGTGCCATAAAACCAACAGACTTTAGAGTTGGCAATACATGGTAGTGTGCAGTACTTATGTACATACATTTTCTCGTAAAATGCAGCCTTGCGCTCTCCGACGTCGCCATTTTCCCGAGCGTTTAGGTTGTAAAACATTACGATTTGCAAACACATACGCCACATCAGAAATAATGTATACAAAGTAAGACATGCGGAGATCTTTGCCGGAGATGCTAACCTTTTATGTGAGATTCTTTAGAGCTTGATATGCAGATGTTAGAACGTCAAGCAAAAAAAAATTTATTCTGTTCATATAAATTATGACGAATAAAAAAATCAACATTATCTCTTTGATTAATTGTTGTTTTTTATATATAGTTATATTTCAACTAATGCAAGTTGGACTTTAGGTCTAGCATGGTTCTACCGCCATTGATTGCCTTGTAATGTAGACGAAATTAAATAACAAATAATTGAGTGAGATGTTGCATCGTTATTTATGATAAACGCGACAAAAAAACTGGAGTATTTAAATAAAAATAATACTTCTCAAAATCTACAATCACGAATTTTTCTGCAGTATATTCCGAAATATCATGCGATAATAATAATAAATACGTATACAAGCATCCAGAGACTTCATTTGCACTTAGACAACATTTCCTTGTATTTCTGCATGAATACACAAGTCACATAGATTATCCTCAGAGTATTTCAGGAATCGATGACTAACTCATTATTCTTCAGCATTTTCCTTCAGGAAGGTCCAAACCGAAATACTTTTGAGTAATGCGTTTCAGTCCACATTATATCATATAATTTGAGAGCAATTTTTCCGAAGGTAATGATAGAATGGCGTGAATTATTTTCGTGTCACTTAGATTTTTACTTTTAAAAATATATAATAAACGTTTGAATAAGCATACAAATTACCGATAACTCGACAATGAAGCTAATGACACAAAGAACTGCTATTTTAACGATCAGGTGTTTTTTGTATTTCAATGGATAATGGAGAGATAAAGTAATAAATAACGTCTAAAAGGATCCAATCATTATGAAAGTAATGATCCCCAATATTTTATCACAAAATCTTTGGAGCGACGTGTGTTTACGATAATCTAGATTGATTTTTGATGTATTTTTTAATACACGATTCCTGGTATTTTGTGTATGAAATAAAATTAATACCGGGGGCATCGCATTTAGGTCACAGCCACATTTATATCTAACTCCAACAACCGCTTACTCGGCTGCTCATTTTTTCCAACTCCAATAAATCCAAGATTCTTTATTTACGTTTTATTAATTTACAGTAGTTGTTAGTATGCTTGCAATACGACGTGTCTATCCCCTGATCCTGGCGCAGGTTGTGTGGCTTACAGCATGTGGCTTAGGTTATAGCATGCATGGACTTCTCTGAGTTATATTATCTCTCGCTTGTAAAGTATAAAATAAATTTTTAAGCAAATCTCGACTCACATCTCCGAGTGCTCGGAGTGGCATAGTGCAGAACGCATTCCGATTGCAGCAAGACTGCTTGAAGTTTTAAAATTCCTCTCAGGGTTCAAATAATCCCAAAGAAATATCAGGCGTGCGATACTCTGAAGGCAGTACAATATAAATTTTTCAAATATGAAATTCTTTCACAATTTTAATATCTAAATACTTGAGTACAAAATATTCCACGTGGAGGCTAACGGTATAAGCAGAGAGCTTCCAATATAAATATAGTTAACATTTTTAATTAAAAAAAAAATAATTTGTAAGCATAAAATGATAAAAGGCACTAGTTATATAATGTAACACTTTGTATATTTATTTCCCATCCGTAGTTTGTATTCAATTATATTATTACAGTAGTCTTCCCTGAAATTTATTTTTACCAAGAAAGCTTAAAACAACAAAAATACTGTCTTCGTAAGTTTTAGTTGCCGTTGTTGTTTTAAATACTGCATTCTTGGGTCTTACGTTATTGTTCCTGAAGAATGCCTCAATACTGGGACCGAAACGTAAATCGCTATTTGAATATTTACTTCACGCGACTCTTGGAGACTTGGAAAATAATAAATTATTCGTCAGATTGGCCGAAAGGTCACTGGTGTGTTTTTTTTTTATTCTGACAGTGGAATCTTACAGTGGGTTTCAGTTTGGTCGCAGACAATTTCTATTGTGCCAATACAACCATTTTTTGATGTTCAGCCAAAGATATATCACCTTATACAGTATATACAGGTGCTGTTGCACTCAAGGTGCATTAAGGAATACAAGCTGCTTTATCAGGTAAGCTACGAGTATAGCGCAACCTTCCTTGAGTACAGCCAACTGCGGCCCAGATTAAAACCAACTACACGCTACCAAGGGGTGGGTTTATACTATACGACCCAACATTTTAATATATTATTAAAATTCAAGCTAGATTAACTTTCTACCGGACTCTTTGTGTTTTCTCGTAGAAACTACGAGAAAAGTATTTTTACGAAAAATGATAAATACGTTTTCAGTGTCTGTAGCAGAAATTAAACATTACGAGGGTGTACAATCAGAATCTATAGACAGAACGCAGACAGGCATATCTAAATCGGCCTCTTTATTTCGGTCGGTTATCTGCAAAAGAACAAGAAACCCGGCTTCGAAGCCTAATTCACACAAGTAACTGGAAATAGGTGAAGCAAGTTTATTTTAAATAGAAAGTTGTGCCTGTGTTTTCGAGAAGTGGTGGTGTTGTTGTGTCGGTCTGGGCAGCTGTTGCCAATAAATACGTCGGGTGTCGGGGATGTCCGTGTCTGCCATTTACTTTCCAGCGAGGAAATCAATTGAAAAAGAATTACTGAGCAGGTTTAGAATGCGATTTAATATATATATGAAAAGCTTAATATACGCAAGATAAATTTCAGCAAGTTGAATACTTTTTGTCCTTTCAGTACGATTATCTTCCATTTTCTCGACTCGACCATTTCACTGAGCATATACTCATGCTGAGCCAGTGTTTATGGTTTTTTAATGGAAAAATAGGTCCTTCTATACGACACATTAACACAATAAGTCCTTACCACAACTATCATTAAAATTTTAATATATTAGTACTTATTAAAAAATATATAATTTTTAATTGATACGTTACTAGTTTCGTAAGAGTTGGTCTATAACATTTATATATTTTTTCGTCTTCCTTTCTCACGTAATATAGTTTTGAAGTGTGTATTATTTAATGCCTCGTGAAACTAATTTCAGGTGATTTTTATTTATGATTTTCAATTTATATGTATATTAAATTTATTCTTGTTGAGGGACAAGGCATTTGATTCGTGAAGATCCATTATTATAATGATAAAAGTACCTTTGTATTTTGATTTCACTTTGAGTTTATTAAAATTATTTGCATTACTAGTTTCGACCCAATACACTGGGTCATCATCAGATGCTTAAGGGTCTAGGTCCCATAATCGAGTTTTTTCAAAAATCAAAAATATTTAAATGCAAAAAGTTTGATACATCTCTTCTTCCGAACACAATATATTTTTATTTCTTATAAATTTACTATTAATATGATAAATATGTGTGTTTCCGATTGAAGTATAGGAATTTGGAGATTCGTCCGGTACATTTTCCAAGAAGCCTAAACATTTAAAAGTCTTTTTTTCAATTGGAATTAAAAGATTAAATAAAAACCATGTGCGTCTTATTAATTTAAAAATTAAACAAAAAAAAATCTTTAACAAACTTTGGTTTTGAAAAGTCGTCATTTTATCCAATTTTTCAACATCTTCAAGGTTTTATTTTACCCTGAAAATGGACGTTAATTAAATAATAAAAAATATATAAATATAATTCATAGTTTTTTTAATACTCTGTAAAAAAATCAACTTTCGATATAAAAAAATAAAGTGACAATTAAATTAATTAAATGACACGATTTCGCCAGGTAATGGACTGACTGTGGTGTCCGGTTGGACACCGGAGGCAATTAAAAGGCTGGGAGCAACTGCCTTAACTAAAGTTTACTTTTATCATTATATTAAATTTATAGTTGTTATATAGCTTTAAAAAAATTATTATTCGTATGTAACTAGTCCACGAGCGACTGGACCATCCATATAATAATTAGTGCAATTGGAATAATTCCCGCGCCGCCCACTGCGGCCCGATCAGTGCCGGTGCAGCCGTATCGATCCACTGCAGGATACGTGACCCGCAGAGCTTCCGGTTACTTCCGGCTGCTGACTTCTTCCGCTTCGGCGTTCCGTACTACGACATCCGCTCGCAAACACTTTAGGCGTCTTCTTTAATTATTTTTTCTGGCCGTTGCCCTCTTTGAGAAAAATTCAAACGTTGGTAGTTTTAATTATTTGTACAACGTCAACACAATCATTATTTTTATAATGAACTGCTTTTAATAGTAGTTTTATGTTTATAATTCGGTTTTTTAATTTTTTCTCGTATTTGTAACGTTTAAATTTAATTTGTTCATATATAAAAAAAACACAAAAGCTTTTAAATGCTCTTAGAAAATACTTTCTCCCTGAAAACGGTGCCAGACAAAATAAATTTACCAACCATTTAGAAAATAAACTAACGCAAAAAAATGTTTGGGAGGTGGACTGAATGCATAAAAAAAAAAAACGAGTTTTTCAACAGGTTTCATATTTTAAATATAATAAAAGTGAATTTGATTTGTGATTGAAAAAAAGTCTATATATTTTCACGCAAATTGCACATTATTGCGTATTTTTAATCTCCTGTACTTTCTATAGTATCATAAGTGGAAAAATAATCGAGACATTTTCTAAAATAGATGAAATGCGAGATTTATTATTTAAATGTGGGTTTAACAATATGAATGACTTATCCAAAAATATTTTTTCTACCGATTATTCTTTTTCTGTAAATATTCTATGTTTTCGCCTCATATTTTTATCACTAACAGTTAATATTTTTCAAATTTCACTGCGTAATACATATAGCTGATTGGGTATTAAAAAAATACTCCAAATCGATAAATTATAAAGGTAGATTATATTAAAGGTAAAAATAGGTATTTAAAGAGAGTTTGAAGGCTTTTGAAGATCCGCAAGAAATCTAATCACAAACCTTTCAAATCAGAAAGATGTGGAAAATATCAAAGAATCCAATGCCCCCTAAAGGAAATTTTCCCCTATTCATCAAAGAGAGATTTAGCTTGTAGGTTAGCGTATACTTAGTTTACGTTCAGTAGGTTGAATATAAATTTTTCAAAGAATAACTTTATCTGGAGACTTATGAAAAGATTTTTGTAACCATGAAACCCTGCAACATAATTTATAACTTTTATTACAAACAAAAGCTATCCTTTCCATATTTATTTCTTTGGCATGAAAATCTTGCTTAGAGTCCCATAGTGCATATAAAGCATTACTTAATTTCTAATTAAATAAAAAAATTGCTTCATAAACTCACTAATAAAAAAAAATTGGTTTCGCCGAAATTGTCATCAAACATTTAATATATTTCCATAATAAAAAAATATACAATGATTGAATAATATAAACATGAGATATATGGTATGGTGGACAGTCTATCAAGGTGTGCAATTTAAATTTTTCATAACATCTATGCAAAGTATTTGCAATTATAATACAATTCAAGTAATAATACGAACTGTTTGATCACATTCTCAGGGGATGAAATTGAAAAACTAATCATAGCTCGTAGAATGGATAAATCGATTTCCAAGCCATTTGTGAGGGTGAAATAAACACAGCGACATCGAGTCTGAGGCAATCATATCGATTCCATATAATGTTTACCTTCTATTGTAGAAAAATACTTTTATTAAAAAAAGCCATTATATATTGGTTCAATACTCACAGCTCTTAGTGTGTTAAAGAGAACTGCTTTTTTTTTAATAAAAAATAAAAAAAACTATTATGTATATTTGATTCTACCAAGAGCGAAAAGATTACCGTTCTCAGTATATTATAAAATAATTGTACAGCAATTATGATGAATTATTTAGATTTTTTTTAAATAATCCTTGATCTACACATACACATTAATTTTATGATATAATATATTTTAAGAGCTGCTTCATCATTCAGATTTTAAGTCACGAAGAACTTTATTAAAGAATAGTTAATCTTAACATAGAAACGAATTGAAAACTGAAGTATAAGCTGCAGTTTTTATTATTAAAATCAAATTTTTATTCTGACGTAATAACAGTGTAGAAGGACTGGGACCTACTACATTATTATTATATATATAGAGATAATTCAGTGAGATATTCAGGCACAAAAAAGATAAGAAACATTTTAAATATCCAGCATAAGTAACGATGCAAAGTGAATAAATTATGTACAAGTGAAAAGTTTCTTTTTTACAAACTCAACTCTTGAGAATCGCGGCTGATAAAGTGACACTCTCTGATAACCGACGCGGTAAGAATTATTTATCGGTAAAAGTTTAAGAGCTTTTGAGACTTAACATTCAAAGTACAAACATATTAAAAGCGAGTCTTCTTCATGTCAAACTCCATGACAGCCTGTCTGCAGTCATACATTCAAGTTACAACCCTTAAAATATAAAAAAGTCTCGAAGGGCATTTAACTATATCGAACCTTTTTATATTAACGAAACCTTGTTAGCTTTGAAAAATCAATTTAAAATAAATCGGCTAGACAAATTCAAAAAATACTTTTATGGTATAAATGATTCAATTTTCTGTAAATCAGTTTTGTTAGTTTTTTAAAATAGTTTTCAGAAACTTAATACATTTTTTATTTAAAAGTAATTCTTCAAAGTTTTACTTTAGTGACTTCATTTATCATGTTCGGAAATTACTTAAAATTATTGAGTGATCGAAAAATAAATTGAAAATATAAAATTTATCTTGGTCACTACTTTTTTATGATATATATTTAGAATCAAACTTATTTTTTTTTTGGTAATAACAACTTCACAAATGATATTTTAATGTGAGTTTTAGTCGTGAATCACAATAGAAAGTTATAGTCTTTTTAATATGTTATCAGTTAACATCCAGTATATTTAATAATTTTATATAAAAATATTACAAAGCAATTACATTTTTATTTCACGTATATTTAATTTTCTTTTTGAGAAATTATTAATATACTATTTTGTATACAGGTATACAAGTTTCCCATTTTGTCTTTTAGAAAATTATACACAACGATATTTTATACGCCTCGATATTCTTACTGTAAAACAAAACTATTTTCCTTTTTCCTGAAAAATAAAGTTTATTTCACAACACGCTGCCCTCCGAGTAGAAAAAAGTGTCCATAAAACAATTTATACGCTATGGACTTGTACGAAAATGTCGATGGGAGATCGTGGTGCTTCATGGCACCATGCCTCGATATCAAAAACCATCAAACTCCCATCGCTGAAATACTGTGCAAAAAACCGAAATTTTTATTCAACAATTCTCTACCCTGAAATTTATACATTTTTGATGAAAAATTGAATCTCAAACATTTAATATTTTTAACAGCTCTATTATGTGATTTAGTTACTTTTGCTCTTATCAATAAATTAAATTAAAATAATATATAGTCGATCGCATCGAGTCTTTTCATTCAAGCTTTCATATCTAACTACCTTTTGCTGAAAAACTAGAAAAAATAATTCTTATCAACGTTAAGGACATGCGCCAGTATTTCTATTGTATAATTATAGCAAGATGATATCGATTGTGAATAAAATAGCAAATTGCCTGACCTTCACCGATGTACGGATAAATTGTAAGCTGTAATGTTTTATGCATTGCGTCGTTATAAATTCTATTGATCAATATAAAACGTCACTCTGCTCCGAGCACAAAGAAATTACCGGAGGAAACCTTTTGAAATCGCATCGCATTTGTATTGAAAATAATTCTTTTTGATGATATTGTATGTATAAGACGTTTGAAGCACTGGGTTTTTTTCAGCTAAACTGAAAACATCCTATGATTATTCAAATATAAATCAGTATACCCTCTTATATATTGTACATGACTTAAGAAATCCACTACAATAAAATAATTCATTTAATATTTTCAGAGTTAAAGGATTGTCTTAAAAAAATATATTTTTTATATTAAATTATGAAATTTTCAATGTGAGTGTTTTCGTATTTCATAGTCATCTCTCTTTATATTCTTTTTTTTTTATAATTTAGGAAAAGAGAATCAGTGTTTGTGCAAAGGAGAAGAAAAAAAAACGGTAACAAAACGCGAATCTTGATTATAATAAACTTCCATAAACCAATTAAAATAACAAATATAAAAAAAAAATTCAAAGTAATTTAAATTAAACGAAAAATCGCATCGCAGCCGAGCCTTTTCAGGCGGTTTTTAATTACTCTTTTCAAATAGTGGACGAAAAAATCCAACTTAAAATCTGATACAATGTTCATAGAGAGGGGGGCCAATCGCAGCTGTTATTAAATTTACCAACCAGGGGGGGCAGAGGCTCTCAAACGCTGGTCTGCAGTTATAATTTTTAAAAAATACTGTAGAGACCGAGCCCGAGCAGAGGGAAGAGGGTTGATTAATTCACATGCACTAAAGACATGCTTATTAGCCTTATATAATAATATAAATTTGTATCATTAGTTATCAATATAATTTCGTGCTTATTTATTTTCTATTTTTCTATTTCTTAATCATTTGTTATATCATATAGTATATACGGAAATAGGACCTCAATATATTTATCTTGAATCATACTTATCATGCTTAATTGTACTTGAATATGTGGGGTTGTTTAGGCTTTGTGCTGTATTTACATAACAACCTCCCTCTTTTGCTCAGACTGAATATTGTACAATAAGAGTAAGACACGCAAAATTATGCAAATATAACTTTTGGTTTTGAATAATTATTGTGCCTACTGTAGTTAACGTTACATCTTAAATTACTTCGTTACTTCATTATTCGCACTAAAATATTATTTTTTTAAATTGATTTTTCTAAATATACTGTTATAAAATAAATGCTTGTGTCATTTAATAAACCCATTAATTTACAAGTAATGCTTTTACCACATGTGAAATGTGAATGTTATTCTGAAAAGTATTATATATTGAGAAAATTTAACAGCAGTAGTTTAGTAAAATATGTTCAATATATTGGTTGAAATATAATAATAATAACTCCCAAAACAATGTTTCCAAAAGGATTAAATTATTTTCAGGTAAAAGTGACAGGCTTAGTTTTTATAATTCGCCTCGGCAAATTTATTACCTGTGAACAAAACTACCTGCGTCAATATTGATGGAGCTCACAGATAATGAGATTATACATTTTGTTGATTTTAAAGTAGTGGATTACCAAATGCTTCGGTTTTAAAATAGCTTTTAAGCATAAAATCAATAATCATTAGGTAATGGTTGTTTTACATTATAGTCTGTAGATATTAAACAGACAGGGTAGTGTATAATATATTGATTTCGCTTCTCTATATCATATACTTTGAGTATATTTATATATCATTTTTGTTGTTTTGGATATACTATATATCTTTCACAAAATATTAAGTCGTTCACAAATGTAACTTTTATTTGTTATTCAGGATTTTCTCCACCATAAAGAATTCGTTTTTTTCAGTTGCAACTCTACTGAAGCTGGTAATTCGACTAGGAATCCTCTTTCAGAGAGGCGACCTTCAAATGGCGAGATAAGTTAATAAACTCCCGAGAGGGTTGGGGGAAGGTCTTCAGCCTCCCCTAGTCTGGCCAATATATTTAATATACATCCATTATGGGGGCGCTCTATCATAGACAATTAAGTGAAAATCGCCAATACCACCATTACACGTTTTAGTACGAATAAGTTTAAAATAAAATATCGTATATTTATTTACCGAAGACAAATAACCATATTCATATTAATAAAATACTTTACTTACTCGTGATCTAGTTTAACTATAGTTTGGCTCAAACGAGAGACAGCCTTACTTAATAAGAAGCAAAATATTTAATCCAGGAAAATTTACTGTCTGCATTATTAGACGAAGTTAATCTTTTGATATCTGTTAATAATTTTCCTGAAAATACGTAGTCAATATGAGAAAGAAACATACTTGTAGGATGTGCTCTTATATTGCGACTGCTATTGTTATAATATCTTCTTCGTTCTATAAGGTATACCGAAACATCAGATAGCTCAAAAATGAATACTATCTTAACATGTAAGCTTTTTTGTTATATTATGTACCCTTTTACATACATAGTTTCATAAAAAAAATAAAAAGAGCATATTTTTTAGTTTAAATCCAAATGCCTGGTAGTCCGAGTACCTCTCGAGGGCTGCTAGACAAGTAAGTAATCACAGTGAGGTGTTTTGTTAGAGGGGCGTTTCTGAATATCCGGCAGCCCTGCCCGGGGCCGACTGGGGTCTGAAAAATAACGCCCAGATCTTTTAGGAGCAATAAACATGAAAGGATCGACTTCTTTACACCCTCGGAGGGCCGCCTTCTATTGGAGATATTCATCTGCCAAGCAGGGAAGGAACTGTTTGCATTTAAGTCTGCCAGTCCGATCTTACAGATTTTTCAACATGGTGTTATCCGAGATTTTATTTTTAAAAATGTACCAAAAAATATTAAAGATGATACAATAGATTAAAAGCTGTGATCCATTTGTCACATCACTAAGTTTGCATACTTTGCACATAAAATTATCAATATAATAAGTCCAGGTTAACTGAGTAAGCCATAAGGCGTCTTTTGTAAAAAGTAAGTAGAGCAATTTCTGTGTGAATTCGTTATATTTTCATTATATTTTTCAACGCGTGTTTCAAGAAAAATACTCGTAGTTATAATGGAAAATTTTCACTAAAAATTCCACCCAGACGGCCGAATCCATACAGGTTTGCGAAAACCCTGTACCTTTGCAGGTTTTCTCTCTTTCAGCCGAGGTACTCACGATACTTCGTCGGGAGGCATTACGGAGGCGCTTCAATGAAAAAATAGCGGACGACGTCAAAGCGAAATGTTTAAAAATGGGATGTGAACTCTGCCGGCTTTGTGAGCGAGCAGGGGCGCGGGGATGTGAGCTCTTCCATTGTATCTCAAAAATGAATTACAATTAACTCCCCTAACATGGAATATGAACTCTGCTAGCTTTGTGTGTGAACGAAGCTTCTGTCTGTCGACTCTTCTCTAACATCGCGCTGAGAGCTTGCGCATATCCAAATTATTGTGCACGATGTTGTGAACACGGTCCAAAGAGAAGTTTACAGCCTCTGCTAGTGATATCATGGATTTTTTTTTATCATTTCCGGCGTGGTGACGATATTTGGCCCCTTCGGGCGACCACGAACAAATTCAGCTTTCCAAAACTTGACTATTGTTAACGATGGAGCAGACTCCCTGTAAACAGAATCCAACTCAGTTTTGGTTTCCGCATTGTTTTACTCTTTCAAATAAAAGGAACTTAATCACTGAACGATACTCAATTTTTTTTTAAAGACGCTTCACGTTTATGGCTGCCAAAATAAATCTAAATGTTTTTTTTGCTTCAAATTTTGATGTGTGTCATCTGAAAGATAGCAGATATCAAGAATAATAGCGATTTTCTATCTATGTTAGGCCGGGTATACCTCGAACCGCCCACGTATTACATTGAAGCTTAAAAAAATATACTTACCCAGTACAACTTTAGAATTCTGACGATTCGGTTTGGTGCTGTTCCCATCTTCGGGGATTTGATATGTCAAATATCTGAAGATGATCCCGGTACCGGGACATTAAATAAAAAACGCCCAAGAACGGAGTATTTGTTACAACATCGACCACCAACACATTTATGCTAATATATAAGTACAAATATATATATATATAAATAAAAATTGGTCTCCGGAAAATACCGCCCGGGTCGCCCCAAGGGTAAAAAAACGACAATAACTGAGAAACGTGTCTGGATGGAGTCCATATAAAAAAGAAACCACAGGTTATCAGAATAGAGAGAGCTTCAGGTATAAACTGAGCAGGGCTGAAGCGATCATGTTTAAATATATATAAATTAATTTGCTATCTTGTATTAAAATCAATCGTGTTTTTTCAGTGGAATTAATGTCACCGAACTTGTGTTTGCCAAAAGAAATTTAAATGGCAGACTTGAAACCGTGTCGGGCGCAGCAGTGATTAAAAGTTTTTGTTAAACTTCTGCCAAAAAATAATTAACGAAGTCCGAAGTTTGCCGAGCAAAAACAGGCTCGGCAGAACTCTCTTCAACTACAATACATGTTTCATTTTCATGCTAATGGCTATATTTGATTTAACTTATTTGGTAACTTTTTCTATTTTAAGACGTACATTTATGTTATTCATTTTTATTTATAAAGTGAAATTTTTACAATACAGATGATTCATACCTGATTTTAAATAATCAAGTAGGTATTAAATAGCGTTTTTCTGTTCTCGTTGTAAGTATTGAATTTTCCTGTGATTTCAAAGTTTTATTTTATTACGTTTAATTATAAATTAACACTTAAATATTTTTCTATTGATAATAAACGAGGAACAAACATAAATCAATATTTTTCACTCTACTAAAAAGTAAATATGTTTCATAATACCGATCACCTCAATCTTTTTGTTTTTATTAAAATGCCGTTCTTTTAGGTTGACGAAACCGGTCACCAATAAATAACACAAAGTGGAAAAATTACTAATTCATAAGTATATGTTAAAGTTTCGGTTATTTTAGACAATGTGTGAAAACATATCACAGGTAAATATCGGTTCGGCTGATCATAAAATATTAATACTGAAAATATCTAAGATGCCAGAAAGCAATGGAAGCGAACATTTTTTCGGTGTAAAAGCTGTTATAGATAAATATAATCAAAAGTTGTTCAGATTGATAAACTTCAAACATCAAATAATAATCAAGGATTCCATCCCGAGACGTTATTGACTCCCTGGGAATAAACTTTCCAACAAATCACAAATATTCTACAGATTTCATATTTTTTATTATATACTTGCGGTTTGGGAAAGTTTCTTCGAGATGTATAAATAATAAAGTAGATACGAGATAAAAATCTAATATTAAAAAAACATACTCTGTAACTTTATATTCTCAACAGTAATACTAAAATAACATATGCATAAAACTATGAATACCCATAAATATAACGCAGTACCAAATTAAAAATAAATCCATAACTTAAAATTATTTACTTAAAATTCAATGCATTACCTGACACAATCGTTTGTTAATTTTTTTTTTAACAAGAAGCAACGTTTGCTTCTAGGTAGGCCAATAATTGTATGATTATAAAAAAAAAACACTTTGAATTGCTGACTGACAATATGTAATTTTGATATTTTTAAAACCAAGTAAACTTAACTGTTGTTACGACTTATTCTTTTTACTAAAATCACAATAAAAAGTATTTTAACACACGAAGCATTTAGGCAAGCGCATATACTATGTTTTTATAAGATGCAATGTATATATATATATATATTTAAAAGCATTTGGTGCTCACGATGTTTATATTTCGAGACCCAAATACAAATCATATCGGTGACCTCATGATTCTTGTAATATCACTGTACATAATATTAGGGGTTGCAATTCAGTTGATATTATATACAAGCTATGCTTTTGAATGAAATTTTCATCAATGTACTATTCACAAGTGAGGTGCTTGTACAAAGCTTGAATTCACCTGTATTAACTGAGCTGTGCCCCGAATATGTAAGTTGGATGTGTAATTCTTAACATCCAATGCGGTTGGTTTATCCAGGCGGGCACAGAGGCAACGGTGCGGAGTTTGCAAACATCCTATCGACACTGTGGGTACTGACTAGCTATGTACTGGACCAGGGGTTGCCAACCTGTGGGGCGCGTATCCCCAGGGTACCTGCGCAATGCTCAAATAGCACGCAGACGATTTACATACAAAAAAACCAATGTTATCGCAATGAAACCAGCTATTGGTTAAATAGTCAAATATCTCACAAAAAAATATTAAGTTCACATTATTTTAATTAATAAATTATGTTTTTGATTTTTTGGAATGCTATTATAGTCAAAAATTTATTTAAGTTAGTTATCCGTGCGTCCATGGTATTGACATATCAAAAGATATATTAAATATTTTTTTCAGAAGTCCTTGTGAAAATTCATTTTGATATTTTATTTAAAAGAAATACTTTTAGTGATTTTCCACTTTTTATTTATTGATGCATATCATAGGTTGATGATTAACAGCAGATAAAAAGGGGAAATCACAAAAAAATATTTATTTGATAAAAAAATATTAAATCAGAAAAGGTTGAAAGCCACTGGGGTAGAGAGACTTGCGCGATCAATACAACTCAAATTCAAATCTACTATTTTAAGACGTATTCATTTCGTATTCAAGCCGAATCTAAAACATAGAGGCCCGGGGTGTCCTCCAAATATAAATAAACTTATTCAATTTCAAATCCAACTGAAAATACACACTGAAAACTTTGTACAACCTGCTAGATAAGTTTTTAACTCGCGCTGCCTTATTCAGAGTCATTTGCTAAAACGGTTTAGGCGAGCAAATAATTAATTCTTAATTATTGCTTATTTATACAAACAAACTCTTTAATTACTTTTTTTGTTGAGTTATGCTTAAATATTTTTTTAAATGAATTGATTTGTAATATTTTTAAAGATTTCATACCCGTCGGTTTGGAAACAGATGTCGACTTACCTGCAACAAAACAAAAAAATAATTTAATATGCTGTCGTGATTAAATAAAAAGGCATATCATGAAATAAATTTTATATTAAATAAAACAATAAGATCAACATGTCTAATAAATTACAAATATTTTTTTATTAAGATATTTTAATAAAATATATATATTTTTGTTGCAAAAATACATTGAATTTTTAATAAGCGCACTTTACTCTGAAAACTGATTTGTAATTAACCAATGGACTCATTTTATTTTTGAATATTTTATATTATGTTTTATGCTATTAGATATATATATATATATATAAATATATTTTCTCTTTCTACATATGCCTACCGCGAAAGTTGATGACGATATCATTGAAGATTATTCATGGTTTCCTACACTGCAGTTTTATGCTGCTGCCTAGTAGTATTATTATCTAATTTTATAACACTTTGTGTGTAAGTCATGAAAAGCATTATAGTATTATCGCAAGTAGGGACACTTCAGACAAGGACGCTATTCAAAAACGCTTCAGCAAGCCCACAAGTTGTGCCTTTGAGACCTGAATATCTGGGGCGAGAGCCGACGCCATTTTAGAAAATGTCCACCCCCGGGGGTTGGCTCATATCGAAGTCGGACTCTGGGGTCGTGGCGGAGGTCAGAGAGGGAAATTATCACCGCAAGAGGCGAGTCAATAAGGATCGGTGTAAATAGAGTGCGCCAATACCCCCGGCTGCCTGGTTTGTGTGCTGATTGAATTATATATATGCCACGGAATTATTTACTACTGTAGCAGAATTCCGCCCTTATTTTGTATTGTTCTTGAATTATATATCCTCACAGCTATAGTGTGAAAAGTTGTTGAGGGTACAACTTTGAACTGTGCGATGTTGACCTATTAAATTTACCAAGCATTGTTATTTTTATAACAATCGAAAAGTGTAATCTCTTGCGCATGTTAAAACTATATAAAATTTAGAGTGGCTTCTTATCACAGATCTAAGAATATTTTTAGCAAGATAACAGAAAATTTAGTTGAATGGATTATACTATATTTTTATATTTTTACAGCAATGAAGTTAAAATATGGCTGAGGTTCAACTATGAACGAAACTTTTTTACTGAAATATTTTTAACTTTATAAACTGTGTAAACTTTGTTTTGGATGTTATTTATTAAACACTGAACTTTTTTAGGGCTTGTTCGAGTAATGTGTAAACTTGAAATCTTGACAATAAAAAAAACATATATATTATATATGAAATTCAGCTTTGATTCTATAATTGGCATTGTTGGATCTCAATATTCGGGTTTCGTTGGAATTTGGAAGTTTGATTAGGATTAAACCACTTTGTATTTAATGGTTAATTAGTACGAGCTTAGGCATACTAATATCATTCAGTAAACGTTTAAATGTCAGTGATGTGGTATACTATTAATATTGTTGTGTATTATAAACCTCCGTATTTCTTAACAATAACATTTTTATACACAGGTAACCAACGAATATTTTATTTTTTGTGCATATATTGGGCATTTGTCTTATGTATAAACATCAACATCCACTGGAAAAATACATTTATTTAATTAAGTTCCACAAATTATATTTTCATATAAAAGTTATTTTTCTGATTTTTTCACATCTTTATTTGAGATCGATTTCGCAAAAAAAGGCTTTGGTAAAACCGGTCACAAATAAAAACAAAATAAATATTAAAATGGAATAACTATTCCACCCAGTAAGTACTTTCCGTCAAAAGTATTGAAATTCCATGAAGAAAACTTTTAATTTTTAAAGGTGTTAAATGCCATTTTTCTCTGAAGGATTACAAAAACCATCAGAAAGCAACGCTGCCTTGTTGTTCAAATATAAACGAAGGCTTGTTATTTCCGTATCCATGAGGTTTTGCCATGATTGCTTATTCTATAAACATCCCCACGGCCGCAGCCTTCAGTCTTCTATCAAATTGATTCTGCACAGGGAATCGTTCCCTATAGACTATGGTTATTGGATGGCCTGGGGATTATTGCCGCACATGTTTTATTCATGGCCTTCTGGGTCAAGACCGCTGTCTTATTCTCATTACCCAAAAAAAACAGCAAAATTTCATCGTATTTTTTATACAAGTGTCTCAAAAGTCATAGTATCGCCTAAAAAGAGAATAGTTCTGGTGACTCTTGAATAAATCCTTGACAACCTGTGCATTAAAGTTTTTTTAGAAAAACACTTAAACTCTCTGAACTAAGTAAGACATTCGCATGTTCATATCCTATCAACATATATTGATTCTTCCTCATAACCCACTCATTTTTCAATGTATTTTACCTCAGTAATATTAAAAAACAGACATGATTCATTGGTGGCTGATCAGCATTGAAAAAAATTTCGAATTATCCATAAAACATGCAAAGCCAGGTTTACAGAGCATTCGAGGGTAAATTAAATGAATTATTTTACGTATCCTAATGTGTTTAAATATTTTATAATATAGGTTATTTTTATAAAATAATTCGTAATGTATTTAAAAAGATAGGTTTGATATTTAATTTTTATTAAAGGTAATAAAATTTAAAGTACCAGATAGCAATTACGTAACTAATTGTTTGACGGTTATTACAACGAAGCATGTTGTTTTTGACATGAATTCTATGTAGTTTCATGGTGCTTATGAAATACGCGCATTCCCTTCTGACCTAGAGCATTCCACAGTGAATGTAATAGAAAGCTTCCCCGAAGTTATATTCACGCGACCGAGTGGATGTTCCTCATTCATTCAATATTATATTAACCCTCGGCTAGCCATTGTCAAAGCAGAACTGCAGTTTGCAGCTGCAACGTGAAATCCAGAAAATGCATCCGCTGCCTTTCATTTCAGGAGCAGGAGCTTTTTGAATGGACCTCTGCAACTGAAATGCAGTTGGCATTTCAATAATCAAAAATTTGTAAAGCTCTTTCTCGTTAATTAAATTTTCACATTATGCCTTAGGAATAAAGCATATGGAGTATTTTACTTTTAGTTAATTTTATTATCAAATCAAATCTTACATTATTTTTTTATTATAAACAAAATATATGTAAATGATTTTTATTTCACGCAGACTGGTCACCATTAAAAATAATGTGTTCCAACCGCTTATTATCAACTTATTGATACCATTTCATAAATATCGAAAAAACGAAGATTGAATCAACGAAGTCTTGACGTTGGTAAAGAAGCGGAAGGTCCAGCTGATTGCCCAAAGAAAACTCGAAGAAAAGGGGGCATTGGAAGAAGTAAGTGGAGATCAGAAGTGCGGTTGAATTGGTGAGACTAGCCCAGGATAGGGATATGCTCGAGGAAATGGTCAGCAACCTCCTAAGAAGAAGAATCTCTCAAAAAACCACAAGCCACTACAATCAGCTGTTTAACCGGTAGAGCTATGCCAGCTAAGTGGAAACACCACGTCAAGGAATTCCTTTGGCGTGGGAGCTCGAGTGCTCCGCTGGCAGGGGAGGCTGGTTTGATTCATCCGAGCCATTAGGGGCCCCGGCGGGTCATTCCGCTCTGTTGCGCCCTTACCTCGATATGTGGGCCCTTTGTGCCCAACTAATGCGCCCCACACACGTATCAACAAATTGAACAATGGTGTAGTCATATACCAGTGAATAGCAGCGTAAAATTTTACGCGAGACTACAATAAACCATTGAATAACTCCGGACACTTAACGAACTGTCAAACGGAATCTCCTCCATTCATGTTCCCCATTCAGATGTCCATTCAATAAATCTGAGGAAGCTGTACTGTGCTGGACCGGCACAGTACTGAAATACAGGCACTGCGAGCTTTCAATTTGATTTAAATAAAACCGTAAAAAGCTTGTTCATCAATGATGGCGTACTGTTACTTGCTAACAAGTCAAATATATGCAATTGTGTGGATGATTGAAAAAGAGCAGCTTCTTATTTTAATACTTGGACAGTAAATGCCACGATGAAGCTTCCTGAAGTTATCGTTTATAGACTTTAAACGAGTATTCTCTGGTTCATCTCACAAAAACTACTGGTTATGGCTACACCATTGTTCAATTTGTTGATACGTGTGTGGGGAGCTTAATCAGAAGACCGGAGCCCTCAGCTGGCGGTGTTTTATAGCAAATCAATCACTTTCCGACAGATGGGCTGAATTAATACAGATGTGATTGTATTCTCGATTCTGCGGTGTAAAATGCTTTTATTAGTAATGAGAAGTTTAAGCAAAAGCTCTACAGTGACCTCGAAGGTTGTACGTGCTCTTTGATAACGCGGTCAGTCTCTCACGCTAAAACAAAACCAAATAAAAGTAATCAAAGCCTCATAAACTGTTTCATAGTTCAATAATTTATTTTATATGTTCAATGCTACCGTAATAATTTAATCCGTGATTATTTTTATATACATTTAAGAGTATTAAGAAATGTCATCTTATGATACCTTTTGTTAAATCAGCTGTGTTTCAATTATATTTCAATAATGGCATTAAGCTGTTCTTTGTGATCAATTAGAAATATTTTAATATAAAAACCTTCACTTGATACTGCTAATAATATTTGATAATCTTTCATATTTTCCATCAAGTACCTCAGTGACCATTTCACTGAGCATATACTCATGCTGAGCCAGTGTTCATGGTTTTCTATGGAGAAAATAGTGTATTGGGTCTATATCGCAATTTTATATTGGAAGGAAAAGTCTGCCCAATAGCATTATTATAAATCCTTTCCTTACAAAGCTCTGTCGTATAGATTTGATACTCCTTTGGCAGCAAGCTACAGAAACAATACCACCTCAACAAGGTTCTTCCAGAGCACATCCCTCCACAATCATTCCAAGTCTACTACTCCATTACCGATTTTTTACACACGCTCAGGATACAGATTGGCACCCATGCACAAGCAACAGAATCGGGAGAGCGGAGAGGCTGATTTAATTTGATTACAAACTGATGTCATTATACTTGTGCGTGTATTTTTTGCAAAAGCTGACCAAGCTACTGTCATTTTTTAGATCTCCAAATTAGCTGTTTTTACAGCCATCATTATTTAGGGAATAAAACGGAATCAGGCGACAGAGTTAATGGAGTAAATAAAAGGAGAGAGAATAAAAAATTATGATGTTTTCTGGGACACGCTTTACGACAGAGGCGACGTAACTCGGGGCTCTTTTTAGTTGCTGGTTGTTCTTTGTCCTTTATCGCGTGGCGTGTTTACGACTCGTGTTTCAGACATCTTGGGCCGTCACGAACACACACGTGGTCACTCGCCCTCGCGACTAATTAATATGCCAGCCGATTTGATATTAAAATCTGAAAACAAAGCCCTTTTGTACGCTATTCTGAAAAATTATTTTCAAATTATTAAAAAAAATACTTGCAACTTTTTTAAGTATATAAAAATTATAAAATTTGTTGCTTCATTACTTATTTAATTAAATACAATTACGCTACAATAAAAGCACTTTAGCATGATAGCAATAATCATAGAGTACTCTTTTTAACGATTATGGCTGTTGAATATAATTTATTGCGTGTTGAAGCTTTTTTTCAGAACTTCATGTTTGCTGAAACAATTTAATATTATTTTTAATTGATCAAATATAAAATAAATTCTTTATATATATAGAAAACATAATTAAAAAACTAGTTAGTTTTATTACAACTGCGCGCATTTATTTCTTCTTTAGGTATATTTTTCTTTGGATGCTTGAATGGTATCTCTGGGACCGATCTCTCGCCGTGTTTAAAAAGAATCCCCCGACGGTGTATTCTCCCAGTAACTGTCTACGTAAACGAAGCGAGTCTCAGCACAAGAGAAATATCCAGACTTGTAGTACACAAGTACAGAAAAATATATACATTCATACAAGCGGACAACACACAACCTCAGAGAATCTGAATCACATTATTCTATAAGATTAAAAGACTATAATGGAAGAGGTGAGATACCAAAATATTCCATATAAATAATACTTATCTTGGTGTATTTGAGAAAAAGGCTTAAGCCGGATACACACGCAGCGACATAACTTGCAACCGATTTGCATTTCCCTATATTTTGTTGTTTTTTATTGGTTGAATCTGAGCAAATAACACAAAAAAGGACGCTATTGACTAGTCAACTTTAGAAGGCTTTAGAACCTGGCGGTAATTTTTTTATATTGATTTTTATACGAGGCAGAGTTGAAATCAAAGTATTTTTTAAAAAAATTATGGGTATATCGCATACGCCAAGCTTTTAACTTTTATAAAATAAATATGCAGATTGTTGAAAATTATTCAACGCAAAGTGTTCGTTGCACTGCAGTGAACGTTATTAAGCGAATCTTCGTATAAATTTGATTTGATTTTGAGTTAATTTGAATGCAGATGCCAATCGTCATAAATTGCAATTATATGCAAATAGTCTTGAGCTAGTTGCCTGAGCCGGCACGAGAATTTCCCATTAAACAGGGAGAGATAATCCGCTCTTCCTTCAGCAACTGGCATTGAGTTTAGATAATTTCAATTAGGGGTGGGAATTCTCGATTATCACATTAAACTCGATGCTAGTTTTAAGTCTATCGATACGTAACAACGACTGTGAAACCTATGACACCAAACTGTCGAACTTGAATATATGCTTTCGTGATTGTTTATCTAACAAATTAAAGGGTTGATGTATGAGCATGTCGATGAATCAAAATCAAATATAAATAATTGATTTGAACAAAGTTGTTCTGAATAATAAGTTTCTCAAAGCATCACACTTTAGTTTCAAATAATGAGATCAGTGTATGGTAAATAAATTATGAAGAAATATATAATAGTAAGTAATATTGCTTTATCTAATACAATTCAAATATATAATAAATGATGAATCTATCGATGTATCCAACTGAACTATTGGTTTCCTAGTTCTAGTTTCAGTATATACAAATTAATAAATACACACATTCGTTATATTAAAATACTAATTCAAAATGATATTTTTAATGTACACACTTGTTGGATAACCGATATTTTTGATTATTAAACTCAACATTCGATTCTCATCGGCATAATAAAATATATGCATCGAAAAATTTGCTTCTATGGTAATATGTGACAATTATAACGAAACAAATTTTAGTCACAGTAATCGATCCATATTAAATTTGCACAATCCAATGCAGGATTTATTGAACCTTCAGAAATTATCTTGAAATCAGTAAAGTAAATAAAGTCAGTATCATAAAAAAAATCGAAAAACAACCCATCACTAGTTTTTATAGAAACGTATATATTTCCCTAGAGGATAGAGAAGCCGTTTCTAATTCTCCAACAGTGTTAGCACCGATATACTATTGTATGATACGTAAGGTATTATTAAAATTATAGATATTGTCATATTATAAAAAAAACATCTAAATTTAATTATAATACATATAAGCAACTCTCATATTGAAGTTCAAACGTAGCAAATTGCTAATCTGCCATAGTTTAACTAGTGTGGTGTATGTGAGAGCTTGTTAACTATCATTCTTGTTGATCAGGCTTTCAGAAACCAGGCATTTGTTGTATAGGATATGGAAGTGGATTTTGTATGTTATCAGGATCATGTTCAGTGATTTTACATCCATTGCTTTTTCAGAAATTGTGATTGAAATGTATTTCAACAAATAGAATCCGATGAATAATTCAATACACTAACATAAATGTTGAACATTCAAATAAAAGTTTGCTTCTAATTTATGCATCAACATCATATTATGCGTCGATATCAAATAAATAAGATTTACAACAGTTATCTTCGATAAAAAATAAAAAAAAACTAGTTCATATTGATTACAAGCACTTAATATTATCTCAGACCACTTTGACTTTTAAATTGATTACAATATTAATAAAAATACGTTTTAATATCTAATTTGCATTACATCGCTTGATTTAAAACATTAAGATTGTTCGCCTAGTTTCAATCTGATAAAAACTACGTGTAAATGTCGTACGATCTGATTAATATTTATAAAAGTTGAGATTTTTATTGATAAATTCTGCGCAGCTCTTTTTTTTTTAACCCTTTGGTACAAAAATATTTTAAATTTATTTTCAAAAATCTCAATGTATTACACATAAAAAAGTATACAAACACAAAAAAAAAACATTAGTCAGTTTTTTTTATGTATTATGTGTAAACTTTGTATTATGTTAAAAAATATATGCAAGTATTTTATTTTTTTAAATTTAACTATAGAAAATAAATTTTAGCCACCGAGGGTTAACCCCTAATAACACTGGAGGTGAAAAATAATTTACATATAATGTTTGGAGATTTAAATTGAACCCTAGTTTTTCTAGTGATTTATAGCAATTACTAACACTTATAATTATTTACGGAATAATTACGAAAATAAATAATAATACACCCCCAACCCTTACCTGTACGTTTCAGTCATGACATTTTCATGTACACTGTTATCAAGATAATGGATACGTAACACGACGCGAGTGGGCCGATAAAAGTGAAACAACACTTAGAATAAAGAAACAAATAAAATGTTTCCACTTTGAAATATTAAGGAAAGTTTCTTTATAACACACGTTCTAAAGAGACATAAACGTTTTCATACAAAAATAAAGCTTTATAGAAAATAGTTTCGGTTTATTATATGATACATTTTTTTCAATTTAATTTCTATTTAACTTATATAAATTTTCTATATAATTTACTCTTCAAATCCTTTCAGGTTTATTTAATAATAAAAAATTCTTTGTGTGCTTTTTGTCGAGTTGAATTTTATTCATCTGTACATATATTTTTTACATTCAATATTTGTTGTATAAGAATAAGATATCTAGATTTTGCTTTTTTGTGTAAATAAGACCGACCTCAAAGGTGAGGTTTATTATTTCTCAATCTCACTTTGTTGTGAAATATATCAGGTAAGTATTGTTATAAAAACCAATTTCAACGGTATTAAATCTAATCTTTTCCGTGGAATACCTGCTCGGCTGTACTTTCCCCATTCAATAACAAGCCACTTTGAAACCGACAGATATACTTATTGCACTATTTACCGCCATACTCGTCAATCGACGTAAAAAAAAATACAACTTCCGGGGCGAACATCCAATGTAAAGAAACACGTCACACCATTATAGCCTTTCCGGAAACAGACAGGAGTAAAGATGTACGGGGCATGACACGAATTTATTTCCAACGAAAGACATAACACGAAAAGTCGTGTTATGTCTATCAACCCACAAGTGTATGTCGTTGATAAATGCTATAATTTTTTAAATTTATAACAGCATTATCAACTATTGTCAGGAGTAAAAAAAACAAACCCACTGGTTGCTTTTTACTTGTTACGCTTTTAGCTATTACGTACATCTCTTTTATACTTGATTATAACGATGTTAATTCTTGCTCGGTAAAAAGACAACAATGGTTGAAAGGTTTTGTCTTTATATTATTTTCCAAGGATTTTTTTTTCTCTTTTTTCGTACTTCTTGATAATTTATACGTAGATTTCCGCAATAAAAAAAGATAAAATGAACGGTTTATTAGTTTATCGGATTCGTTGTTTTTTGTACATAAGATTGCATATATTTCAAATTTGATACAATAGATGATGATTTCTTACCCTGAGTTACATTTTTGCGTTTTAAAAAGTGTATACACATGATAAAACAGCTTAGTGCTGTAATAATTTAATTAAAACTGTTTACGTAATTTAAATGAAAGCTTTCAATTTTTTTTATAATTTCAGCGTGTCCGTTCCCAAAATGAGGATAGCCATAAAATATTTCACGAAAGATTTGCGGGGATGAAAGATTGTAGGTTGCCGCTTGTCCTACGCACGTAGGGGTAGATTTTTATTACAAGTGGTTAAACCCCGACAGTGACTCGGGGATGAACGTGATCCCCGCTACGGGGGTGGGGGTTGAATGTTCCTGCGAAGGTACCGAGCGAGCTCCGTCATCCCGGCTGGGGGCTAATCCGGCAATCAAATTATTCTAGAAATCTCTCGCCGCTCAATGGAGCTTGACTCCTCGGTTTGCTTTGTTTATGTAAGGCTCGTCTGATTCAGCCATTGGGTATTGATGATATCTCGAAATTATAGAATCGAGATATAGTATACGGCAAAGTATACTTTAACATTTCATTGTGAAGCGTCATTATTGCACTTTTGTTTTCAGTATATGTCATATCGCTGAAGTGTTTACAACATTTTTTTTTGAGCTCTCAGCATGTCAACTTTTGTACTAACAAAACGCAATTTGCGAGAAGTTTTACTTTTCTGTTTCATTTGGAAGAAAAAACCAGCTGAAAATCACCGATTGCTGTGTGAAGTTTATGGTGAACATGTTCCATCGCAAAAAAACGTGTGAGAACTGGTTTCGACGCTTTAACAATGGTGATTTTGATGTGGATGACAAAGAACGTCCGGCCAACCGAAATAAATCGAAGATGAAGAATTAGAGGCATTGTTCGATAAAGACTCGTGTCAAACGCAAGCAGAACTCGCAGAATCATTAAGAGTTATTTGATCAACAATTTCAAGACACTTAAAAGCATTGGGAATGATTCAAAAGCAAGGAAATTGGGTGCCACGTGAATTGAAGCCGAGAGACGATTTTGCATTTCGGAAATGCTGGTTGAACGCCACAAAAAGAAGTCATTTTTGCATCGTATCATCACTAGTGATGAAAAAAGGATTCAAAATCATGGGGTAAGCCCGGACACGCATCAACATCGACGGCCAGGCCAAATATTCATGGCGCCAAGGTAATGCTGTGTAGTTGGTGGGATCAGAAGGGTGTCATCCACTATGAGCTGCTGAAACCAGGCCAAACTATCACTACAGACAACAATTGATGAGTTTGAAGCGAGAATTGGCATAAAAACGGCCAAAATATGCGACCAGACACGAGCCTGTAATTTTCCATCATGACAATGCTCGACCACATGTTGCTAAATCGGTTAAAACCTATTTGGAAAACAGTGGATGGGAAGTTCTGCCTCATCCGCCTTATAGCCCAGACCTTGCCCCTTCCGACTACCACTTGTTTCAATCGATGCAGAATGCCTTTTCTGGAATAAGCTTCACTTCTGAACAGGGTGTCAAAAATTAGCTTGATTCTTTCTTGGCTTCAAAAGACGAACAGTTCTTTTGGGATGGAATCCATAATTTTCCCGAAAGATAGGAAAAAGTAGTGGCTGGCGATGGACAATACTTTAATTAGAATATATTTTACCAATTTTTTATAATAAAGCTCCAATTTCACGAAAAAATTAATGCACACACCGTATACGAATTCACTTTTTTCCATTTTCGTTAAAATTCACGAGGTTGTCTGCTTTCACTAGCTGTTAAACACAAACTAAATGGCGTATCTTGCTCAAAATTGTACAGTAGTCTATTAATAGCCATCTATTCAGTTGATGGGAACAATGCTGCATTTCAAGTTACAAAAAGTCACTGACTTATCAAACCACCCTCGTATGCATGTTATACATATTGAAATGCTTTTCCAAAATGAAAATAAATCTAGTAACCACAGTATACACATAAAATAATAATGATGTAAACGAACTCGGTATAAAGTATACGCGTTTAATATATTTTGAAGGTTGTGACATTTAAAAAAAGCACTGCTTATAATGAGATAAATATCTATTTTTAAATAAAATACTTGAGTGATTTTCCACATTTTTATTTTTATCAGTGACCGGTTTCGCCAACCTTTCACGTTGGCATTATAAAACAGATTGATAATGTTATCAATATATCAAACTGTTTGATAATGCCAACGTGAAAGTGCTCAAGTATTTTATTCAAAAGTATTAAAATGGAATTCCACCAAGTGCTCTCTGTCAAAAATATTGAATTTCCTAACAGATAAATATCTATCAGCGGAATATCTTAATTTTATATCCCCATACATATTATCCGGTACTGAACGTCAAAGACGTCATAGAGCAGAGTATTCGCAGAATCTCGTAACCCAAACAATTTACTAGCACGATATTACGAACATGTTTGTGACATAAATTAAAGCGAGGATGTCCCTCTCCGGTGTCCTATTTCAGAAAAGCGCGCCGTGACGTCACTCGCTGTCTCGGTCGTCCGCCCTGACTTGACAGGCGGCCACTGAAGCCTCTCCAGGTGGGCGAGTGCCACGCCAGCTCCTGATATTATGAAGTTTATTTGACAGTAAACAATAATTTACCTTTTACAGTACGCGGAAAAGAACTCTGAAATATACATTTTATACGTAAAAACCTTAGAAGCTGATGATATGTCGGCTACAGTAGATTTAAGTTAACAAGCCTTTCAGCACTTGTTCATGCTGTAGGCAGCTCTAGAATTTATATAAATGTTTATTTTCAGGTTGTGTATCCCCGCTTCTCTGCTCTCCCCATTATGTTGCTTGTGCATGGCTGCCATTATGTACCCTGAGCGTTTGTAATGGATTAGTGGACTTGGAATGATTGTGGAGGGATGTGCTCTGGAAGAACTTTGTCCAGGTGGTATCAGATCTAAACGCAATAGCTTTGCAAAGGAAGTATTATATAATATAATAGCGCTATTGGGCAGCAGCAATACACAGATTTTTCCTTTCAATATAAAACTGCGGTGTGAAAGGACCCACTACAGTATTTTCCCTATAGAAAACCATGAACACTGGCTCAACATAAGTATATTCTCAGTGAAATGGTCGCCAACCAAGAAAAAGAAATAAAAAAATAAATCAGTTCCAATCAATATGCTGATTCAATTCTTTCTAATGAATGTCAAATATTAAATTAAAACGACGCAAAATACTTGGAGGCAAAAATACATTTATTGCTTATAAAGACTTGATTACTTTTACAACATGTTCATATTAAAACTTGTTGCGTAGTAACAAACCGTAAATAATACAAACTTCTTCCTGAAATTAAAGTCTTAATTATTAGTTGTTACAACTTGATATGTGATATAATTGTTACGCCTTTCAGTTATTTTGATGGTAAAAAATGGCACGTGTAGAAATATCAGATTATACCTAATAATTTACCTGATTTGTTATTATTTTTTTATGGTTCATGTAACAAGCAATACCCTGCGGCTTTAGAATACATAAACAACGATTGAAAAAGGACGCAACTTCAAATTAATTGTTCACTAACTTTTAATTAATTCTCCTTTGGAGCTGCTTAACTTCGCAATCATTTGGAATAGTTCGTATCAAAAGTTCTTTAAAGCTTAAACTTCGTTTTAGCCTATAATATTTTTATCGTATTAAATTACTTGGAGCAGTTTTATTCGAGGAAAAAGCTTACCTTTGTGAGATTTTTAATGGTCTTATCTTTATATGCTCTTGACTTGATATCAATTGTCTGAATTCCTAAACCGTATGCTGATATATATTTAATAATTTTATATGATTTAAAACGTAGCAATTTTAACATCGTAAAGTAAAAGGGGTATATTAAAACAGCTCCCACAAATCACAGAACTCGATTATATTTTTCATTCATTCCTCCTCTGTATACTACTCAAAGTCGTAAACATGTTCTTTGTTGTTGATTTTCAATAAATTTCTTATTTGTATTTATATAAGTATTATAAAAGAAACGACTTTATTTATTTATAGAAAATATCATGTTTTTTTACGATATTTATCAATTTCGTAAAATAATAAAGTTCAAGGCAAAATACTAAGGCGTTTTCATTTCAAAAATGATAACAGTTTTTTGCTTCAGAAATATTACGTAATAAAATATTAAATATTCTTTTGTTTTCGTTTAGAAATCACATAAAATTAAATTCCAGCCTCCGATTGTACAAAAGATAATGTGTCACATATTTTCATTCCGAAACAGGAAGTAAGTGATATTAAATTTTATAATTCAATTTTATTATCAGCTCCAGCGAGAAAAGCGATCCCAAAGCTTTGGGCGCGGATTATTCGAAATCGAACCAAATACCTGAAATCCATTTCCGGTCGGAGGGGAGCTTTTAAAGCACCTGAAACCGAAACGAAGGGCTGGAAATGGTTTGGAAGCTCCGCCGAGGGATCGAAATTATTATTGCCTGGATCAGGGCGATAAGTCCGCCCGAGGAATCATAATTAATATGAAAATTAACATCTGGTTAATTAGTTTTTCTAAAAGCTGTCCCAAAGCACTTTCGTTTTAAATTACACTGCCATAAAATACAGGTGTAAATTTTTAGTGTTAATGAAAATTGTAAATGTAGAGGGATTAAATGTTATAATCTATTACGTTCCGTACCTAAGTGCAGATAATTTTAATAAACGTACGTACTTTATACGCATGTATATTCTGAAAACGGTAGACGGTAACACTTAATATATTTTATTAAAAAATCTGTTTTTTATTTGTGAACCAAATATTCTATCCAAGAATTTCGATCGATGATAGCTGACTGTACAAATACTCGTATATCGTATAGCAGCTATTACCATTGCACTAAGTTCATACACGCATAGCTTATATTATAATAAGTTACCACAAGTAATTATAAATGTATGCAAAAAAAGTACACGCATGGTTTATATTAAAAAGTTAACAATGAAACACCATTAGCGATCACATCCCCCGTGTTTCAGTAATGTCACCCCCACTGACATCAATCGGCTTTGCAGAATCCAATTGGATGTTCCCGTAGAGTGAATCAACGAAAATAGGTCAACAATATAACATAACTGCACAGAATATTAATCAATACATGTACTAGAATGTAATGGTTTGAGTGTGATTTTACTAATAAGTCTCATGACTGAAAATGGTGAAAATGTGAACTTAACAATAAAACCCATATACTATATATTTACGCTTACAAAAAAGGTTATGTTGTAGTGTGTGTAGGAAGTTTTAATATTTTATAATACGATTGAGAAGCATGGTAATTAAACTAGTCAAAGATTTCACCACTGGACTGGTTTATAAATTAAATCTATCCAACGGTCTGTCGCAGCCGAAACATTTATTAGTTAGATTATTGGCTCGGAGAGGACACGGTCCGGGTGACTTAGCAGTTGCTGTACACATCTTGATACAAATTGAGGTGTAAATTAATCAGGCTGTTCGTAATTAACCTGCGTCGGGGCAGAATGTATCGGCTACTCGGGCTTGTGTTAATATTCAATTAGACAGGTAATCCAGGTGTGATAGTCTATTACTCGGGAAGACCCGGCCTGGACTAGCGTGGGTGGAAATCCCGCTATTTGAATTGGGTTAAGTTTAGGGGACGACATCCTTGTTATTTACGTATATTATATTATAGTAGCAATGAAAAAAAAATGAAAATGACAAGCCATGCATAACTTTATAATATTATATTATCTATTTATGAATCATTCAAATTGACGTAAGACTGCTCGAACGATTGTATTTAAACCATATTTCTGTTGATCATAACTAAAAAGCGTTTTTATTTATATATTGATAATACTAGCGACTTGACTGTTGATCTCTCAACCTTTTTGACTCCAAACGCACTTCATGTTGTCCGGAAGTTTAGGCTGCTTTTTCGGCTCTTTTTCGTTTCGCATCAGCTGTATTTTTATATATATATATATATATTTATATATATATATCATATATATATATATATATATATATATATATATATATATATATATATATATATATATTTATTTTTTTGCTAACCACAAATGATACAACTCTCTGTTGTGAATGACAGATAGTGATTTTGTTTTATGCGCGATCTTCACAATGTTCTTTTTTCAAATTCTTTGCGAGGAACGATCTCGACTTGACAGATGTTGAAAATTTTTGTACAGAAAATATCGAAAATTGACTTAATTAACAAACCGAATGTATTTAATGCATTGTTTTAATAGTTTCAAAGATTCTTCGTATTATTGTCTTTCAAATGAAACCGGTCTGGAGCACATCGGTTGGATGGTTTCAATGCCTATGACATTCACAGAAACATCTTTTGTGTTTTATATATATAGATTATTATTTGTGTGCTTTGATTCCCGTCTTCTACTTTCTCTCGCCAGTGAATGTTTACATCGTGTTTTTATACTGAAACGTTAGATTTTTACACTACCACCGTATATCTCGAATATAGCTCACAATAAATGCACGTACACCAAATAATCGCCATATTAATTACATAAGAGATCTTTATATGCATCTGATTTTAAACGTTTTTTTTTTTTTGGTGTCTTACCGTCAACGCTGGGATATTTTCTTAAAAAATCAGCCCGCGACCTCAGTAATCCCAGCCGCACCTGGTTCTCCCCGGGAGACTCCAGGGCCGAGAAGACGAGCCCCCCGGCCACCAGGTACACCACGTAAAACGCCACGTACACGGTCAGCAGGCACGAGCACCTCCTCACGCCGCAGAAGACCTTCACGTCCTCTCCCTCCGACGTCTCCGACCCGCTGCAGTCCAGCTTGTGGGGACAGCACGCCAGCTGGCTGTGGACCACCATGTCATCGGAGCCTGACGCGAGAGCTCCGTAGGTCGGCCAAGCCCTCTTACCCTTGCCTTTCAAATCCGCCGCCATGTTGTATCAAACTCCCAACACTGCGAGCGAACTTCACTCGTGTTATTATTTTGATATCGGTATTTAAAGTCTGCGCTCTGCGGCTACTGGATGTGTATTAGATACGGGCTATCTATATCACGATTGGAGATAACAAATTATTTCATTTTTAAGACAGCTTTTTTAAAAATATACTCCAAGTTTATAAACGTTTAAAACATACTACACTTAATCAATATTATTGCCACAATAACACGTTTTTGCGCCTAAATTATCAACAACAAAAAAAACATCAATAAATCGACTAGTAATTTAAAGACATATTAATTATCAACGCGAGTCGGCAAAGCGGGTTTAAAAAAATTTGTCACTGAGAATGTTATTCGTCAACTGAACTTGAAGCACCATTTTAAGTAGTCACTCGCCTCGAAGCGTACAACAGTCCGCAGTTCTTCACTTCCGAGGCGCATCTTGATACATTGCGTCTGTAAAACTCGGGAGCGACAAGCTGCAGGGACGCGCTGTGCGCCGACCGACCACCGACTGACTTGCGACTGCTCGCCACGACATAGCGATGGGCACACTCGTCTACGCACCGCCGAACAATCGATTAAATCGAAAATTGTATGTATGAATCAACAGCGAGGCACGCGTGAATAATGATTATATAATACTAGAAATGTAGCCCGTCATAAAATGACGTATTCGATGAACGATGCAATAGTGTTTGAACATATGTTTGGCTGACAATTAGATGAATATTTTGTACACATATTTTTTGAATAACCGAATATCACAAACAACGAATCACTTTCACTGCACAGTTCTTTATTAGATGCAGTCTTTATCACGTTCGATTGTGCTATTCTTTTTTAATTACGTTTGCTGTGCTTAGACGGTGCTATTTTTTTAGGAGGCATTTTAAGTTATTAATGATGTGATTAATAATTTCTAACGCAATTTCGATAAAAAAATAAAATTGGTACTTGTGTCAAGCTGACATAAACTGAAAATTTCTAAGAAGCATCAAAATTTGTTTTTTTTGTAAAGGTTCTAAATTTAAAATTCTCGTGTTGAACAATAAAATCCTATAATTCGTAGATATTGAAACTCGCTAGAGCATATTTTATAGTTTAATTAAATTAGTTTATGAATAAAAATATTATCCTATCGTCTTGAAATTCGGCACATAGCTGCGGAAAAATTTACTAAACTTACGTGCAAAAAATCAGCGTTGTATCTTTTAAGATATTCTATAGAGAAGCAAAAAATGAAACATACACACACACACACAATGGCTATTATTATAGTAGATTATTATCAATTTGAATACATTTACCGTTCATACTTTTGCAGGATGATTTTATAAAAAATATATACGCAATGTATAATTTTTTTTTTCGAGTACTCTTTATAATGTGGCCCCAACACATAATCGACAGTCGGATAATAATCGATTTTTTTTTTGTAATTGTGATTGTGCCCATCGCAACAGTGTTTGCGGTCGTCCTCTCTGTTCGGTAGAAGTAATGCGATATTGGATATCAGATATCCAGCGATGGCATACTTAAGTACTTAAGTACTGAGCATAGTTCATTATGCTTAGCGTTGGTGTAGGCTTACCCGTCAAGAGCTCCGACGAGCCTCGATATTTTTTTTTGTTGGCAGTTATTTTAAAACGTGTTTATTCACATGCAATTTTTGTTTTTAAAAAAATGTTTAAAACTAGTTCTGATAAATTATTACGAGAGGTGCAAACAGGGACTTGATGATCTTGATTGTCATGTTGACCTCATAAGGATTCTAATGTCACCGACTTGTATTACAGAGTCTGTTTTGTAGAGTTGTGGCTGGATTTAGTTTTAATAAACTGATTACTACTAGATGCGGATTATCTTTTGCTGTAAATCAAACATATACTAGTAATATATAAGGTAGGTCAAACATAAAGCATGACTAGAAGCAACAAGTTTTTTTTATCGTGTATGAAAAATAAATATATATTCTTTTCTTATAGTTTTGGTGACTTTCCTATTTTGTTACGGCAACTCCAGCCACATGTAATTTTTTGTTATTTTTTTAATAATATTCTTTATAGGACATAATCCATACATGGTGTTAAGCATCATACACATTTCCGGGGTATAACTGTATTTGGGAAGAGAGCTCCCGTGTTTGCTAACTTAATTAATAACGGGGTGTTTTGGACAATATGGCGAACCCTTTTGTGAAATATTTTGGCAAAATTAATTATTTCGAATGTCGTCCCTGAAACGTTGAAAGCAACGAAGTTTCAAAATTCACATACAAACCTGAACCCTCGCATCAGTTAACAAGCGTGATAACTACTGGACTACAAAGCAGCGATATTCTGTTGAATTAAACCTCTAGTCAATATTAGGTTACAAGAGCTGAAATAATTATTTTATCACCTGACTAAGAAAAGTGAAACTATGAATGCACTTGGCATATTACTAGTATCTTTACTTTCAACAAGTATTATATTTAAATAGATTATTTTTCAGTAACTGCCACCAGCACAGTGTGAATCATAATCATTTTAAGTACGAACCTTCGATCATTTGAGTAAGGTATTTCTAATCTAATTAATACAAGAATATAAACATGTATTCAACGGGTATTTTCTAAAGATGATTAAATTTTTATTTCGATAAACTACTTCAGATAAAATTGTATTATTGATGGCATGTTCAATTGTATTGTATTGGGGTCAATTAGCAGGTAGATATCACTTGCAAAACTATTATTTACTTGAAAAACAAAAAACTTGACATGTTAACTAAAAAAACCTGAAATAAAAACTTACTCTAATGCGGTCAATTGTAAGTTATTTCTAGTTGTATGTATAGTCATTTTATAATCTTTTGAATTTCTTAAATAATTAACATGTTTTGCGTTTTAAATATATTTTTTTAAAAGCAAGAATTATGTTGATATTGCGTGAATGTTGAAGGTCTGGCCTTCCTATAAGGTCGTATCTGTGGAATGATTACAAGAAAACAATATTAAATCGATGATTTTTCGTATTCACGTTTGCCTTGAAAGAAACCTGTACCCGCTGTACAGGACTAAAAACGTCTTTTGTATATTTTTTTTATAAACAGTTGAAAACCTTTACGGAAAAGAAATGGTTTATAACATTTTAAATGTTTGCACATAAAAATTAGCAGTTAGTTTTTCGTTTACATCTTGCAAAAAATCATTTTATAATTCTGTATTTAATAAATATATCATTAAGTATGTAGCCTTAGATGCTTTTAACACTTGTCTTATTATATTGGCAAATTATATACTCTACCGTTAATTGATAATATAATAATAGTAGGTGAAGTCCCATTTAGAAAACAAAGTCGTAAAAAGTTGGACCATACACACTGTATGATTTGTCGGTCGGTTGACGGTCACCATTGGCAAATATGCTACATAAAATATAGTCGAATTAAAAGCAGTCTACACACGTCACGACACAACCGACAACCTAACGATAAATATATATAACGATAACGGGGTCTTTATTTACATTTTTTTTGCATTATGTTGTCAGTTTACATATTACAGTATCTATTTAATCTATTAATCATCTTACATCTTTAAATCAGAGTTTCTTCAATAAGAAGTACAATCTCACATTTATATCAACAGAATCATACTTATTTCATTAATTAAGTATTTTTTTAATAAAATCATTAAATGTTGAATAATCAATTTTATAGTATTCAAATGAAAGTTGTTTACATTACACATTAAAACCTGTTTTTTGTTTATTTTTATCCATATTACTGTAAACAATAATATATGTTTACAAATCAAGTCTGAATACATTTGGGTCTTTTTATCGGATGTTTACTTTAAATTTTAAAAACAAATTAAATTATTTACAATCAAAGAACTCATTTATCAATATGCTAAACTCTAACAAGTTTTATTATTTTTCAGTGCAACCTGTTACTCCTGAGGGTATCTGCACAAAGGTAAGCAAGTTAACATTTTGTTTAATTAAAAAATAATTATTAAATTAGTGGATGGCAACAAATATTCGATTCCAGCTATCAATTAATTAACCTTTATTTATCAATGAACTGTGCATATTGAATTACACAGTGTTTTGACTTCGGTTGCTAGGTCCATTTGCATGGGATAACCGAGTCCCCCGATATGGTTATCCTCTAATAATAAAACACTTGTTTTTTTATCGCATGACAAACAACTTTATATTTAGCCTAGTAATATATCGTAGTACCTAAATATAAAACTTGTTTATGAAGATTATACAATGTATAAACTAGCGCAGAAGACTGTTAATATTTTTAATTTAGCATATATTTTTAAAAATCATAACAAAAATTACTTGCAAAAAATTGAGTTCATTTAAATAACTCGTGTATGCCGATGAATTAGCGAATAATTTGTTAAGTCCTAGGTTTAACAAAGTGACTTAAAATATACATTAATATTAAATTTAAATAACCATTTTATTTAGCACAAATAACATTTCAATTCACAATTAGTAATATTTCATACTATCCCTGTCGACCCAGAAGGATTTACCAAACATAATTAGTATTATTTATAAATATTTGTTTTAGTATTATTTCTGTTGTAAATAAAAAAAATACTCATACTTTTTTTATTTTAGTAACGGGAATATTGTGAAAAATCAAGTAATACAATATAAAGTGAATAAGAATTTCTCTCATTAGCAGTGTCATGCCATTAAACATTTAATCACATATAATGAGTTAATTCCGTTATTGTCGTTTGTAAACTCCTGTACTCAATAATTTTTAACTCATATATATTCGACTTTCTTTTAGCAACAAATTAACAATAATACAAATACAATCATGTTTAATTTTTATATTTTCCTAAAATATTTTAAAGCTTTCATAAGGTTTGAAAAAATATTAAATGAACTCCCATGTCTTGTTGGCTTAAAAAAACCAATAATTTGGTTTAATAGAATTAAAAACAGTGATTTATGGTTGTTTGTGATTGTGGCGATCTTGTGTTAGTTGAAATAGGAAAAAGCGAAATTTGAGTAAATAAAAATACATGGCTTTCAATGTATTCGTAATTACTTTACGTCGCGAGTTCTCAGAGTGTAAAAATACCGCATAAAGCAATGAATAATTCTTATGCGCAAATAAAGGGAAAAAAACGTGACGTTCCTATTACACAAGCGTAATTGAAAAATTACATTTGCTCGGCTGTAAAGAGAATTTCCATCAGGTGAAGGGAAAGTGCTTTTTGCTCGATCGGGCAATGCTGAAAGCCAATCGGGCTGGGGTCGACAGGCGGCGTCAGCAGCAAAGCCTCTTTTTAAATTGACTAATTATATTTACGTAATTGTGCAGCAACTTCTATTACCCCGCTGCTTGTATACGTACATAAAACAGGACTTTAAAAGAAAACATCTTCTTCTTCAGGTGCCTCTTCTCAGAGGAGGTAGGTGACGTTCTCACTGAATCTCTACGTCAATTCATGGTTTTCTAAGAGATAATAGTGTAGTCCTCGAGTCCTTCTACACCGCAGTTTTATATTCAAAGCCTGCCCGATAGTATTATTATACAATCCTTTTCTTACAACTGGCATATAGATCAGATATTTCTCCTGCAGTAGGCTGCAGAAACAATAGCTATGGGGAAAATAGTGTAGTGGGTTCTTCTAAAAAAAAAAAAGTCTGCGTATTGTTGCTGCCTAATAGCATTATTACATAATCGTTTCCTTACAAAGTTCTGGCGTTTAAATATGATACTCCTTCTGCAGCAAACTACAGAAACAATACCACCTTCACAAGGTACTTCCAGGGCACATCCCTTCATAGTCATTTCAAGTCCACTGCTCCATTACCGATTTACATACGAGCAGGGTCCAGAATAACAGCTTTAGACAGGTAACAGAATGGCGAGAGCGGGGAAATAATCATAATTGACTTTGATTTATTTTTTACGATTGTGGATGCCCGTAATTCAACATTCCATACATTGCATTATGTATTGGTTGTTAAAAATAAATGTGGTTTATATAATTTAATAACACAGATTTTTTATAATTTTACGGTAGAAATGTTTAACAAAAGTATATAAAACTGACTTATTTATTTTTTTTATTATTAGACGTTTTTTTTGTAACGTTTTTTTTGCTGGTCCAGTGTTGGATTGTTTTCATTATTTTGATTTTGCGTCCTCATTGGTCTATTTCTTATTATTTTGGTTTGGAAACCGTCCACTCAAGTGCGTGATTATTCTTCGATGGGTTAAATTCAGTCAAGTTGGGGACTCACCGGGAACGCAAGGGTGGTTCCTCAGGAAGTTGGCGCGGGCGCGGCGCAGGTCGGCCACCATCTGGGCCTCCTGGGGACCCTCGATGGCCGAGAACACGGCGGCCCCCATGATGAGGTACCCCACGAAGCACCCCATCAGCATCACCACGCGCAGCCCCGGCCGGTTCATCCTAACAAACGGACCGAACATCTGCAAAGAAACCAAAAAAAACAGCACTTTAGATGAAATTCAAATGAAATATTTCACGACATGAAAAAATAATAATTAACTAACTTTATTTTATTAATGGAACTGGTATTTATTTTGTAGTACTCCATTTTATCATAATAAAATAAAACCAAATGGTTTTGGAGACTACGTTAATTTCACTATTAGCGAGAGCTCTTTCGCCGAACACGGCATCTTCAAGACTTGAAGATGCCGTGTTCTACCGAAGAAAACCATTTTTTGCATTAGTTGATGAATAAGTTAAATCAATAACTAAAGACTAGATATCGGTCAGTTATTGTTAGTACAGTGCATTGCAAACACCTCATAGGCAATAGAATAGCTTAATGAGGCTACACACGCAGCAACACAACCTGCAAACATTGTAAAAGGGGACGCTTTTAGCCAATTGAAAATCGGTGTCGGGAGTGTGTAGAGGGCTTTACTAAAAATGCTTAAACTGATTTTCTTAATTACTCAAGAATCTGAATCATTCATAAAGACTGTTCTGCTACACAACAGCATCCTATTTTGCATTATTCACATAGGCTAAACCATAAAATAACACTGAAAACAAAGAAACACAATTGGCTAAATGTCAATTCGTTGCAAGTTAGAAAAAATTAGACTAATTCCCAGATTAATCGTATTCTGTTATTTTGAACTGGTTAAATCAAAAGGTAAAATTATTTTTTAAATTTTTTTAAATATTTCTATGTTTGGCAAAGTGTACGAAACCGTATTTTTTTATAAACAACCAGGTCACTCTAGGATATAGCCGATAATTACCTGTCACGTACAAAAACAGTTTAAAATAAAGCTACCCAAAAAATCCTTAAGCTCTGTTATTGGCAGGTGAAGCTTTTATGCAGAGCGATGATGCATGCCTGGCAATATTGATTCTGTCGTGTTATATTTTAACTCATCAGTATCAGAATACACCCTAACCTAGTGGTCCCTAACCCTATGCCCGCGGGCACCATAGCGCCCACCGGGAGTTTTACGTGTGCCCGCCGCTATGCGATCACGATAAAAAATTATTTAAGTTTACAATAAAATGTTATGAAAAAAAATATTTTTAGTAATTAAACAGAGAAATATAAGCGAAAATATTAGAGCGTTATTATTTTTAAAATAATAATTATTTCCAGAATTTGTCTCTGTAATAACGCCCTCTAGTAATGTGTTCACGATATTGTTAAGATACTTGATGGAAAAGTTGATAAATAAATATAAATCTGATGTTTTTGCGATAGTAATGAGGTGAAAGCTATATGAAAGTTTGTCTGATATTTTTGCGGTAGAACAAGTGAGGTGAAAGCTATGTGAAAGTGTCTATGATATTTTTGCGTTGATAAAAGTGAGGTGAAAACTATGTGAAAGTGTCTATGATATTTTTGCGATGGTGAAAGTGAGGTGAAAACAATGTGAAAGAGTCTCTGATATTTTTGCGTTGGTAAAAGTGAGGTGAAAGCTGTGTGAAAATCTATCTGATATTTTTTCGATTGAACTGGTGAAGTGAAATCTATGTGAAAGTCTACTCGATATTTTAACGATAGGACAAAAAATTAACCATCGAAATATAAGCGAAAATAATTATATCGTTATAATTTATAAAATAATCATTCTTTCAACATGTTTATAATAAATAAAACATAAACGATTGAGCAAAACATTTTATATAGACTATGAAGATGTTTTTTAACAAATCCGTTTAAAATCGATGATATAAAACATGACGCAAAATAATATAAAAAAATATTATTTGTGCCAGTTTATTACTATTTTTTTTAGATAATCGATACGCTATAAAAACGTTTGGGTTTTTATAGCGTAAAACAAAAAACAACACAAAAAAATTATACGGAATATAATTACGTTATGAGTTTAGGAAAAGGGATCACGGTGGTCGAAAGAATTTCAGCACAAGGCTAGGTGTGAAAAAAATTTCGTTGTTTCGTATGCGAGTCGATAGCTGAACGATATATTGTAAAACAGTTTATTGTTCTAGGTCTTAGATTTTGATGTCAGAGTTCACATATATATCTGTTGCTTTGAGGTACCATCGTACTGAGTGTCTAGCGCTCATTGAACTAAAAAACTGATAGTTCTCTTGCAAAGTTCAGTTTTCGATTAAGCAATTACTAATAGATACGATATCTATGTTTCTCGAGTAATTTATGGGACCATTTATCTCCTGTAGAGTTTGCTCGGTGTATACCAGATACAGATGTTTCTTTAGGGAATGTCCCTCATTTCCGCAGAGCTCTCTCGCTATGCTACCAGTACTATCGTATAGTGTTGGGCACAATCGGATACGTATCTTCTTATTCTAATGCCTCTCCTCATAGGAGGTTGGTGATAATTCATGACCTGGGACTTCCGGCTTAGATCCACTGGAATAAATTCCGAATTCACGTATGTTCTTCCTTCCAACGCCCCTTATTCCTTAGACAATTAGCTGCAGGATATCATCGAGTAGGTCAAAATGAATCGGCTGTCTGATTATTTAAAACTCTCGATTTCAAAAATAATATATCATTTTACAGAGAATTAAAATTATTTTTAATAAATAATAGGCTTATATTTGCACATTTAATCTAAAAACGTATTGTATTCACAATTAACCTGTATGGACTAAAGTCGCAGATTTATTGAATATTTAGTGGATAAATCGTTTTTGATAATCATTTTTGAGTTTCAATTTTCGATTTCGGGAAAATTAAAACTGAAAAAGAGTTGAGAAAATTAGATTGTCCAAATGATTCGGTTTTACTCATCACTACAATTGTATGCTTTAGACATACCGCCAGATATCTCTTAAACAAAACAAACCCACATTATCACATTTTATCTACATTGGTCAATAGAGTAGTATTTTATATTTGATCAGTGATTGCATTTTGAGCATGCATTGTGTATTTTTTAAAATTCCGCTTAAACCGTTTGATTAAACAATGCACTGGAAATTTCATTGAAAACCGTGTACTATTTCATTTATTAAGTCCGCTAATTTTGTAAAGACAAAAGTTAACTGAAATTAACTGAAAGCAGACGGAGCCTAACTTTCGAGCTACCTAGACAAATCGCTTTGTTCCGCTGTCCAAACTTATTTAATTTCAGCGTTTGTATAATATGCAGTATAGCAAATTTTTATTCATAACTTTCAGATGTCCTATTTCTTTTCTAATTAAATAATTATTTAAATCTATATTACATCGGGAAAATATTTCGAAATTCTTGATACTTCTAAACTGACACAGCAAAGGCGATTGGTTATTCTAATATTATCGGATTTCATTTTTGTTCCCACGCGTGACAAACTGCTATGCAGTGCACAGAATAAATATTAAAAATCACTCATAATATGTCTAGCATGTTATATTCTTTGTGAAAAGCACGCGATATACAAGCGTACGATGAACCATGTTAAAAGATGATTTAACTAACAAAAATTCCTTAGATTAAATATATAAAAACTACTTTTACTAGTTACGTATATTTTTATTAATATAAAACCGCTAAACATTAATATGGAAACAATTTTTATTTTTTAAACATAAAAATATAGCAAGTCGTATAAATCACAATGTAAGCAAAATATACACTGTGTGAACTGAAAATTAATACATTTTATAGTCATACTTACGTTAAAAGATTGGTCTTTAATTTTTTGGTTTAAATTTTGGTTAAACCCCATTAATACTTGTTAAACATATTTTTGAAGTAAAGTATACTTTGGGGTGGCATAATTGAATTGGTTTTCTTCTTTATGTAGGTTATTTCTTTACCGCTGCTTACAATAGAAGTATTTCCACGGGTATTGTTAATATTTATACAGGTTTAACTGCCATTGTAATGCAAATACTTAAACTAGTTTATAAATTGAAATCCAAATGGCTAAAGCCTTTTCGTCTGAAATTCAATTTCAATACTCCGGCAAACGATATTTTTAACACAGTGATATTTTTATAAGATATATGAGGTTTGTTCCTACACAATATAAATAAACTAAATTATAAAAATAATATTCATAAATACTTTTTTAAGAGCTTGGTATTTGTGTATGAATTAGATGTAAAAAAAAAATATTTAAACAAATTAAATGAATCGTACAATATCGTAAAGTACATTTGCGCTTTTAGTATAGATATTTGGTTAGATTTTTATTATTGTTATTCCACAGTAGAGCTTAAAAGCTCTTAATGGCTCACGTATCTATTTACCATCATTAACATCGCAAATACCATTTATAGTCTATCACAAGTTCTAAAGAAGTAAGATGATATGTTTACGAAATAACGATAGCAAAATCTATCAAAATTGAACGCGAAGGCAAATACTTCAAATCAGCTGTAGCATATATTGAAAGTGTTGACTTTGAATGGAATTAAATGTATAAAATTAAAATTAAATTTATGACCCTTCTATTTACAACCTTCTAAACGCCTTCTTACACCGAGTCTACGCCATTCTGCGCTGGCATAAAAAAATACCTTCAAAGCCACTGTAAAAAATATAAAATGGAGTAATCAGCTATAAAAAATAATTAATTCATATAAATTTAAAATCGTACGCCTCGCATATTCATTCGCCTTAAAAAAAAATATTTTGCTGTCAATAAATGTTTTAGTTTTTCCAAATTCCAAAAACTAATCTGTCATTCAGTTTTGCGTGTAATGGAGGCGTCGATGTTCATTAATTCGCGATGGAAACTGTGCCGAAGAAAAGTATTTTGATTAATAGCAGTTTTATTTATCACGTTAAGAATGGAGAAATCATTCTCGCCTGGTTCACCACCCGAGCGATATTCAGATTCTTTCAAATGGTTCGTAAAATTGCCTTAAACTAATAACGTTAGTGAAATGCTGTTATAAATTAATTAATAGAATTTTAGTACTGGATAATTTATTATTTTTGTTCATAAAATTATTTCACATGATTATAAGCACTTGTGTCTCGTTCTAAGATAATTATAAGTTGTATTCTATGTTGATTATAACGAAATGATAGTAATAATTCTTAAGAAGTAACTAAGAGCTTTTGACGGTTAAATTTCCTCAAATGTACTAATCTAGTTTATAATTAAAATGTAAATAACAAAATTGCTTATGTACCATAGAGTTGTTCAAGAGAAAAGAAAACCTTTCTGATTTTCGTGATTTTACTATTAATAACAATATAAATACCGGAGACGTGACATGTCAGATTCAACCGCAATTACATAGTATTTTTCTTTGGGAAATATGCTCACACTGCGTCTAGTATTTTTCCCATCGATTCTCTGGATCTGCCAATACAGAGAAGCTGTGTGACGATGAAGGGTTTTGAGGATGATTTACAACATGGGAGTTTGTAAATCATCGTTACAGTTTAATGCCTTATTTCACAGATATCTGGACTAGTGCTTTTGTTCTATATATACAAAAGCAAAAGATGTAACCGTCGTTCTCAGAATATTCTGCTTTGGTCATCCGCCTTCGGCCACTGCATCATGAGCATCATCCTCTATGGCGGACACCTCACGGAAACCAACCTCAACGATTGCCTGGAGGTGCTATTTAATTTGACGGTGATAGCCGCCATGGTCTCTTCAGCAGCAACCATAGCGCTCTCCGACAAGGAGGATAAGGCCGTCAACCTGGCTCTGCTGATCTTTGTAGTCCTTCTGAACATCCTCGAGCTGGTCGTCCTTTGGAACGTGGGAAACGTCGGGAACTTCCTATACAGGTTTCATACGTTTATCCCGATACAATTTAATTAATCAGGTTTTTTCTCATTTTAAACAATTTATGTAAAATATTTTTTATCGGGATATTAACACAAACAGAACACTGACATTATATGTCTTTTAATGTAACAAAATTAACTTTGATTATTAAATGTTAAATTGAGTTAGTTTCTTGAAGCGAATATATCGCAATATCCGAACATGCCTAACATTAACTTTTGGCTACCGGTTTGATACTGTATCAAGGACTAAGTTTTCAAACTTGATAAAACTTTATTAAAACACAAAAGTCTAAGCTGCCTACATACGCTTCACACCCAAAACAGGAGGATAAAATTGCTTAAAGGTTGTCGATTGTGTTACAACCTGTGTAGGTAGCTCTACTTTACAAACTTACAACCATTCTGTACGTAGAGGCGACACTAAAAGCAAGGAGTTGTTAAAACACGTTTAAGGTCCCTTAGAGCCTAAAGCCTTAAATTACTGCAATTTAAACTAATAATCGTTTCACGGTTGAGTCTGAAATGAGTTAACTCGATTGTTAATAATTTTGTTAATTTTATATTCTTGACGCCACCAGTAATAGCATTAAAAATGAATTGAAGAAACGTGTTCATATTAATAATAAGGACATATACCAGCATGTTTTCATTAGATATATTGTTGTATATAAAGGTCAGTTAAAATACAAAAAAAAAAAACACGCGATGTGCAAAAATATTAATTCCATCACAAAAATATTTTGAGAAAAAAACGTTTTTCTTCACAGATACATAAGGGAGAAAAAACGCCAGAATAAAAGCAAACTTATCAAAAGTAACAAAAAAAAGACGGTGAAATTTTCAGTGGATAACATAGTGTTCACCCCTCGGGACTCCATCAGCGAGACGTCCCTTAACTCCGAGCTGGACAATGACGATGGAGGCGTCGCCAAGGGCAGCAAATCGAACGAAAAGTGAGGCAAAGAACGGACCGATTGTATGTACTGCGTGGTTACTATGCAAAAGTACAACTTTTGAGCGATCCCACGTAGTTAGTGTTTATTTATTGTATACACGCATTTGTTTGTAAAAAATATGTACAGAATAAAGTGTTGCGTAAACGTTCTTTTTTTTTTTTTTTTCGTATCCGTCTTTCATTTTAACAATATTGAAGCGGATTTTTTATTAATAAAGAATACTTTTTTTTTGGTGTCTGTGATGCCTTGTTTTTAGCAAATGATCATTGAAGTTACTGGTCCAAAAAAAAATTTATTTATATTTATTTTAATTATTTTTTCATCAACTAGATCAAAAGCTTTGGATGTGATTTAGTTATATGAGAAATTTTCTTAAATTCTGAAAATGGCCTTATTTTCCCCTTTTATCATTTTGGCATTTATTATTTCAACCCTCTGTAGTCTGAAAGCAAACTCGGCTTAATCTCTTCCATTTAAACTGTTGCCGAACAACCCGCTGCATGCGATCGCGTTAATATTGTCAGCCATTTGCGAAACGGCAGCGTAAAATATTGGACGGCAACTAAAATGTCGTTAATCATTCCGCAACGATAAAACTGCGAAGAATCCGCACTGGGGCGAGGGGCAGTGTTGCCAGCTCACAGGAACGGTTTTCACAGAAGTTTTTTTTATTTGCATAGGGGTGGAGAATGAAACAACCCCACGCAATGAGAGGCTTTTGTAAAGGAATCGAATGTTTGTATGAATCGTGTATTTAGTACAGTATTCAACCTATTTATTTTATTATAAATACCATTTCGTATTCAACAGCGCAATTCTATGAATAAAATTCAACACGTTTTAAGTACAGATTATTGTAAGCCGTCTTTTATACTTGTAAATACATAGAGCTGTATTTTTCTTAGTAATTTTATATATATATATATATATATATATATATTAGGGTGTCCCTTATATGACCAAAAAAATTTTTTTTTCAAATTTCGAAATGCATACCCTCTACTTTTTTTACTAATGCTATAAGATACTTAAATATAAAATTTCATCTCTCTAGCATAATTGCAACTAGTGCCGACCGAGCTTCAAAGTTTAGTAAAAAACGTGTTTTGTCTTGATATTTCGGTCTGGTATAAAATCATTATAAATGCAATAAATTAAGTGAATAAAAGTAAAAATTCAATAAGATGAACATTAATTTTTAATCAAAAACATAAAGTAATAACAATCAGTCAGGGTAACTTTTTTTAAGAGTTGTTTTTTTACAGTCCGGATACAATTTTCTATGTTCCTGGACACAGCGCAGCAAGAACTGTTTTTGTTCTTCTTCAGCCGTGATAAGTCCGTTAAAATCTTTCATCATTTTAACAGCCCTTTCAGCAGTATCATTCACAACTCTTAAATAATTAATTTTTCATTTAGCTTCCAGAAAAGCAGCATTATTATTCCAAGAAGATACATCTTCCTTTAGAAAACTGTCGTCGATCTGCAGTCGTGATAAAAATTGTTTGCTCTTTTCCGATACGAAATCATGCAGTGTTTTGTCTGGAAAAAAAAGAAAAATTAGACAAATAACAAAAAAAGTCTACAACAATTTAAATATATTTAAATAAAATATACTAATAGTCAATTGAACTTACCAAACAACCTTTGAGGAAGTTCTTCCTTTGACGGGTCATCGCGTTTGCTAAAATCTGAGGTTTTGTCCCGGTTGAAGTTGGCAATCATTTTCTTCTTAGTTTGGTTATCAACTTCATCATCAAACAGTGATAGAATAACTGTCTCTTCACATAAATACCACAAGTGATGGCTAAACTTGCTTATAGAAGTATTAGAAATTGTTGCGTCAACTTTTTCGTACACTTTTAACATCTTCAAGAAGCGCAAATCTTGGTTAGGTGCTTTGATCGCCACTGTACATTCGAGCCAAGGTTTAACATACAATATCACGACAAATAAGAAACCATCTTGTAGAGCCTTTTTGTCCTTCGCAGTTATTCTGCATTGTGACTGAAGTAAACAAATTTTTTTAAAGAATAGATCGTTCTCGCCATCTAGCGTGCCTGATGCATGGCTCCGGGGGGGCTTAGTTTTAATTTTTCCTCTGTGTCTCCTCCCAAAATTATTACGCACAGTTCGACCAATTTGTGGTAGTCATCTCTTACATAACCTTTGTCTTATTCTGCCTTATAAAATATTAACAAAGCTTGAATGTCTGTCTCGGCAACACGTTGTTTTACGAAATGAAGAGATGGTTCAATGTTACTAGCGTCGATGTTTTTCCAATTTTCTCTGAACTTTTTAAGCATTGGAATATCTGGGCTACTAGTAATTTGCTTAATTTTGCTTTCAAAGACAGTTTTTAGGACCAATTCATAAACATGATGACGACAGGTGAAAAGCAGAATTCTCTTCCTAAAGTTTGCTCTAAAATAGCACAAGCTCCATTAAAATGGCCTGTTTTGGAAGCTGTTGTGTCGCAGCACATTATTTGTACTTTATCGTGAAGGTTCCTGTCAAAAAGAGTTGTTGAGACAGCCTTACCTTGATGTTTTCCAGAAGAATGTTCTAGTTTCGGCACTGCAAGAAGCTGTTCCTTATCGTCAAACGAAGCAATAACTGGCAAGCGTTCTTCTTTAGAACTTCGTACATCCAACCTGGGTAATAGTTTTCCATCCCAATGGACTGTGACTACGTCGGGTACATTGTTTTGGAAGTCAGATTTTAATGCTTCTGCCCTTGATTTTCTAGTTTCAGCAGCTAGTGATTCTCTTTGTCTTACAACCCTTTCCTCTTCTTCCATTCGTCGTTGTTTAGATCTATCTTCTTTTTCCGCCAATTTTTTATCAACACCACCCAAGCATCCCGGTCGACCTGGCTCTCTCTGTTTCATTAAAAATAATTTATCTTCCTCTATTTTCATTCTCACAAAAGCATCAGCATGTGCAATATCAAACAAATTATCAAGATCAATTTTGAAATTGTTCTCACGGCTCTTGAACGTAACCTGAGTTTTCTTACAATTTTTTTGCAACTCTCTCCAAACATGATATAAATCAACAATTTTCTTCACGCAGTTAGGAAATGCCCCTGTTGGAATTCTTGCTTTTTCCCAATATATGATGCACTCCCTAATCACAAGATTTGCACTTTCACTAACAGTCAGTTTAACCTCAAGAATATTGTAAAATAGGACCGAGAGAAATTGTCGATTAGATGGTAATTTGCACCATTTATTTGATATCTAGGCAAACCGATAAGGAAATTATTTTGTTTATCACTCCGTAATTCCACCGACATGTCAACGCACTAAACAATGAAGCACTACTAATCTTAAAAATCACGTATGAAATGACAAATAAAACATGTAGGTAACTACATGTTTTATTTGTAAAAGTCACAGCGCAGTACTTACGCAACTTGTATGGACAAGTTAAAATCGCAAGTCGGCACGGGTTATCGTTTATAAATCGAACTAATATTTTTTTTCTAGACAATATAGGGTTATTACTAAACTTTTAAGAAGGTATGCGTAAAAAAATATCGAACTTGAAATTTAAGGGACACCCTAATATATATACATTCTGAAAATGCGTAATCTTTAAGATCGTTGAAAAAACCGAGAAGTTTATAGCGTGCAGTATATTATTTAAATTATAGTTTAGTTAATTTTGGGCTAACTTTATAACATCGTCTGATGGTGGTTAATTTATAACACTCTTCAGTAGAGGAGCAACAAAAAAACAATAGACAGAATTTTAATTAAAATTATGATATTTGGTATCAAGGAACGTGTAAATTACTTGTGGTCAAATACAAAATAAATAATTGATAGCCAAACATCATAAAATCCCATACAAACAAGTATTATTGAATTTAAACCATACTAAGAAAAAAGAGAAAAAAAGAAAAAATGTTACGTATTTAAATAAATACTATTTTCTCATGGCTTCTGCTAGTTTCTTTGTGATTTCGTTTATTTTCTATATAAACCAAAAATATATAACATATACATGTTGCCTGCATGCGGTGTTTGCAGCGCATGCCTGGCAAGATGATTCATGGCCTACATGATATATCAATTAGTGTTACCTGTCGAATCGCGCCTGAAAAAGCCCAAGCATGATGTATCGGAAATATAACGTATAAATAACCATACAATACCAATCTCTTGAGTGGATTGCTATTGAAAATAATAAAAAGCTTTACTAGCTTCTTTTTAAATTAATTTTTTTATTTAACACGGTCTTATTATTTATAAAATAGTTAATTCCCTAGAGACGATTGAAACTGTCTATAAAAATACATTTATTCTTATTAGGCGGAATTTTATAGCAGTAACATGACTGCTATTAAATTGGAAAATATGAAACATTCACATAATATATTGTTTTATAAAAACTAAAGTACAACCAAATAATCTATTTTATTCAGTATATGTGTACTTTATCATATTATACATGAGATAAACCATGTGCTGCCATGGACTGGCTTTTCCATGTGTGGTATAATACATATTAAATAAACGCTAAAAGCTCACTCATGTAGCAAAAGTACTAAGCTCGCCTTCCCATGGGAGGCATCTTTTTAATGCTTGTATTAAAATGGATCGCTCAGCTGTTTAATTAACACCATAGTTTTCTCACCTGAAACATGTTTATACTTTCTCGCTGATGTAATGTAATGATCATTCTCTACTAACAAATACATCACCCATGGTGCCTGACTACACCTCGTTAAGGAAAAACTTCGAAATGCTCTCCAGCCTTTGGGGGATATTGACTACCTCCAAGAATTTTTATTTCTGATTCACGTCTTCGCTTATTCCATCAGTCCATTACATCTTCGACATCTCGACACTTTGCATTTGCTGGTAGTATAAAAGCGTCGAATCAACGAGCTACAAGGTTCAAAGTGTTTGTTGATTGCTGAAGGGGTCTACGTAATTTTGATCTGATTCTAATTTAGATCCAAGATGTTCTCAATATTGCTCACAAAAAATTAAAAATATGTTTAACTCTCAAAACAATTCATTGTATATGCCAGTGCAGAGTTGAGAGTGGAGATATAAATCATGTCACATATTCTTTACAAATCGCTTACTTTCAGCAAGTCTAATAAAATAATGTATAAAATAATATATATATATTTAAAAAAATAAAGTTCTGTTAACTCACACTCTTGCTGAAAAACTAATAAAGTTTTCCACCCCGATGCATCACTCGTGTCATCGATATATGTAATTTTAGCTTCATCCAGAAAATATCAGAAAACTAAAATAACAAACTTTTGAGCTACACTCAGTCGATATTACTCGTAGAAGTGAAACATTTTAAATGAAAGTAATGATTAATGTATATTTTATTTGATTACAGATTCAATCTCTCAGGTAATTTATCAAAGCCAAGCTTTACACAATAGTAGAAAGTCACTGCAAAAGGACGCACATTCATTAAGGGCACGAGAAAATAATGGCACAGCCTAATGATGGGAATTTCATCAGTCGTTATTTTGCAATTGTATATCTTAATATATTTTTATATTAAACATGCACATATATATATTTTAAGTACTGTAATACTATATTTCTCTAAACGCATAAATGTCAACAGATAGCTTAACCTGTCACACGGTTAGAATAGATGAATCTTGTTCTTGCGTAAAAAATTGACAAAATCGTTTGAAAATTTTAATTTTAGTAGCTTCTCAAGAAGGATATAATCTGCTGCACTCTAAAGCATCTTGATACATAGCAACACGACAAAAACTTTATATGTATATCCGAGGTTATAGACATCTTGTACTTTAGGCGATCTCAAGAAATCGCCGTCTTTGTGTAAGTCCGAATTGCTCTCATAGGGATAAATAAATCACGAACTAATTGCCTCTTCCATCACAAGGATGGCAGCAAATTTCTCGCTTAAGAATACATTAAACATTAAAGAAAAAAATTGAGTACGAGTTTATTAACAAATAGTGTAACTATTGTAGGGGCTATAAATAATGAGTACCGAATTTGAATGGTTCATACAAAATAAGTAGGTTGGGGTTGATTTAGCGGGGGTGCCCGTCGCTAGGATTGACTTGCAATCAGTCAATAGCGTCCTACTTTGCGTTGCTCAATTAAGCAAAACCATTTAAAAAAAAAACCACTTAAAATAAAGGCTGATTGGCAAGTCGTGTCGCCGCGTGTGTAGGCTGCTGTGAGACAGGAGGTGGGAGATAGCAGATGGCGGCTGCTGCGAGGGTCGGGAGAGAAATGAATAACGGGCGAGCATGGCGGCGGCCTTGAAAAGTAACGGACAAAATACGAAAACAATGGCCGCCCCGCCGCTCTTTTGTTTCCAATCCGCGTATTCTGAGATTGCCGAAATAATTGCGGCAACTCAAGCCGAGCGCCTGTAGAATGCTTTTGATAATATTTCGTTTTCTATGTTTTTGTCGTTGTGAATTTCTGAGGTAAAATATTCGTTATTAAATATTTATCTTTTTAATGCTTTCCTTTGTGATGGCAGAAGGCTTCCTGGGCTGCGTTTTAGATGCCGGTTTATGTTTTAATTAAGATCTGGCCTGCCCGAGGCGATGAGAATTGAACGACTTTCGTAAAAGAACGTTTACTAGACCACATATTAACTCACTTTAGGGTGAAATTTAAACTCTTAGCTTTTATTTTTTTTTTTTTATTCAACGTTGAAAATTTTAGGTGGACGATGCGACATTTAAAATCTCAATTAAATTTGTTAGTATCCAGTATTTTGATATCAAAGCGTTGTATATTAAGAAAATAAACATTTTAATCACTAAACAAAAAAAACAAACATTTAATGAATAAATATTTAATTTCGTCCCAAAGTATGATAAACAATTTGAGTCTAATCTTTATTTGTTTTTAAGTAGAGAATTTTAACATCGTTGAAAAGAAAAAAATATTAAACGAAGTACATTTATACCTCATTTATACTTAATTTTTTTAATCCCGCAAGATTAAACAATTACTTATGCTATTTTAAAGCATCAAATATCATTTTACATAATTTACTGTGAAAATCTATATTTTGCTGAGTGGGTCGAGAAGGTCGTGGACTCGAGTCAGTCTGGTTGGACTCCAGATCACAAATTATGCAACGGAAGTGGCGAGGGGCTCTCAGGGCGGCCGGAAATTCATAGCAGTGCGATAAATTCAAAACGACATCAAATATTTGTGCACGCCGCTGGAGCTCGCGGTTGCCAAATGTGGCCACCACTGCCTTTTTAAAAAATACATTTAAAAAAACTACGGCATCCGCGACATTTTTAATTTTTTTACTAACTCCGATCTCCAGCCACTGGCGCAAATTCCGCATCCACACGAACTTCCTTCTTCCTTCGATTTTCCCTTTGACAATCAGCTGGAGGATGCCATACTTGTTGTTACGAAAAATGCGGCCAAAATAGAAGACCTTTCGCTTCTTTACCAACGCCAAGAGTTTATTTTCTTTGCGTATTCAGTGCAAGACTATTTCATTTGTGACGCCGTCAACCCATGGCATCTTAAGGATTCTCCTATACAGCCTTAATTCTTCGCATAGTGGCTGTCATGAGTGTCCAAGCTTCGACTCCATAAAGGAGAACTGAGACGACATAACATTTGGTAAATATTCATCGAGATTTCAGGGTTATATCTCTGGAGCATTGTACTTTCCTTATATAGTTAGTATAAATTTTGAACATTAATGTTAAAACATAAAACCTTCTAGATACACTGCTAAAAGCATTCTCTTTTGCGTTATTTACCTAAGCTAAACCTTTTTAAAAAATTAATAAAAGGTTAATTTGTCGCTGTATGAGTAGCCGGCCTAAATGGGTCAAAACTAACCGATAGCGGGTGACTCATAAAGGGGTGGCAATGAAATATTCAAGTCAATTTTCATCATGTGTTTCCCAAAATATCCGGACCATTAATACCTAGATGTGTCATAAATCCATGAGCGGGGGTTGATATGCCACTGCATACCTTAAACTGGAGATAACTTCTCAGAAGTTTCTGAACCAGCTGGTGTCACTTACACCACCTTGCTAAAGGACTGGTGCTGAAGCTAGTGGGGCGGAAAGTATAACCAATGTATCATCTGGCGGATATAACGTAGTCTGATAGAATATATGATTTCCGTTTGAGCTAATAGAATTTATGGAAATAAATATATTAACTGTGTTTTTAAACGAGATTCAATGGTGTAGGATACCTTGTTGTAAATGAATTTACCGTGAATTCTTAATATGGTTTGTCGATCACAACTGCATAGTGCATACACAATTGTCTTCCGCGTCCGGCTTCAATTTTGTACAATATAAGGTGGCATCGGCGCAGTCATTTGAAATTGAAACACTGCTTTAGAAAAACGTTATAATTAATTCTAGGATCAGTCCAGCGGCCATTTTATTTAATCGCCTAGGCCCAAAAGTTCAAGTCGCCGTTCGGTTTGTTCCACGTGGCAGGGGCTTCACCCATGTCAGTTATTTCTGGACAGACAGAAACAATCCGTTGGAGCAAATATGGCTTAATACTCCCCCACCGAGCTGTCCGGGCCAGGCGCTCTTGTTGCCCGTCACGGAGAGTATTTCATTGAAGTGATCTAACTCGATCAATAAACATAGAGTGCAGTAATCATATAAAACTTTAATTAAAGCCCCATAAAAGACCTTAAAATGTTTTGAGCATCGAAAAACCTGGCCTAGCCAAAATTCAACGTAAAATAATGTGTCTCTTCGTGAGTGCGGTTTATGAATTTTAGTAGTCAAATTAACAACTCAGTGCTTTTGCCAGTCTGATTTTGATAACAAAAATTTACCATAATAAAGACATCTTTTTTGTGTATATTTACATATTTACAAGCGCTTGACTCTATTTCGTGAAAACTGAAAAAATACGAGCTAAAAATTGCAATTCCAAAATTTAAATATTCTATGTGCTTTGAAACAATAAAAATATATCTTCAGTAACAAAACATAAATTACGAATTTAAAGTATTAACGTACAAGACTTTTTTTTTAAACTTACATACTGTTAAAAATGATCAGATTCCCAAATGCATATAATTATTCACTTTAATATCTTAATAAAGATACCTTCATACAAAAATATATATTGAAATATGTATATACTCGTGTTGCCATGCAGAAATTTGCAGGGTATTTTGTCCTCGAGAAAAATAATGCAGACTGTGCGGCTCGCCGTGACAATCGTTGAGCAAACGACAGGCGCCGAGTCTAGACTGATTTAATCTATTTATCTAGATTATAATTCTTCAGTGTAAATATGTATTTGGATTGCGATTTTATGACTGTCAGCATAATCAAAGGTTTGTGCACTCGTAATCAATTCTTATTTCATCGTACTAGTTATAATCAGATTTTGTTTGGCTTTATATTATTTCAACTGTCATAAATAAGTGTGATTATTATATATATAGCATCGCTGTTTCAAAAATATAAATATTTGAAAATTAATAATACTTATTATAACAAAGAATCAGGACACTTTTGATACTATTATACTGGTACTATTTGTAAATGCAGTATGAGGTAAATAATGATATCTTAACTAATTATATAAATATGTACGATGAAAAACATTTTATAAAAGAATTTACATTTTTTTATTGAAACATATTTTTTGAAATATTGAATAGTTTTTCAGTTACGGTCCAAAGTGCGATATTTTAAAATTATTAAAATATTCACCCTAGCAAAGCCCCCGAGGTGCGTGATTGTTCCAAATTAAGCCGAACCGAATTTCGGGCAAAACAAACAATACGAAAACCCACTGAAACACCGTCGGGAACTCGCGCCTGTAATGCGAAGCACTCGAGAAAGTGCGAATATTGTACAACCCCTCGCCAAACTAACCCCATCCGCGTTACAACCCCCTTCAACCCCTCTCGGACATCTGCGCCACCCTACTGAAATTGAAAAGTATTTTTGAAAGTACACTTGGATCGGCAACGGGACCTGCTCCAGTAGTATTGATTGATGGTACCCATGTGCAGTACAGGGTGTTTCCAAACTTGTTGCATAGTATATATATACTATTTAACAAGCTGTTGAATAGTAATTCAACAGCTTAAAGGTCTGCAACAAGTTTGGAAACACCCTGTACTGCACATGAGTACCATCAATCAATACTACTGGAGCAGGTCCCGTTGCCGATCCATGTGTTGACATGAAAAAATATAAAAATAATTTTAATCAACATTACTTTTATTCTAGTAAAATAAACGTGGCATTTATACTTCGTGCTGTTGCTCTCCGATATGTCAACATCATGACGTCACAATCTTTATCATATAACATAGATGATTTGAGATCGATGTTACAAGTCAAAACTGAACATTCTTATTTTAGACATCCCTTATAAATATATTTTTAAATTCTCGACCGCTGAATAAGATATACTATTTAATTTTAAAAAAGACAATAAATAAGTACGGTCATATATATATTTAAAAAATAATGAAAATTTATCGTTTTTGATCGTAATATACATATACTTTATTCGCTTATAAATGGCATAAATTACAATGATAAACAGTGGTGTAAAAAATTGTAAAAAAATATATAATACGCATAGAAACTTTCTGGGGCTGAAATAAGAACCTTGTAAATTTTCAGAATGTCCGAATTTCAGCACAATAAATATTTTTTCATGCCGTACAAAAACATCCTTGAGGTTTATGACTTCCATGTAGGCTTTTGTTTTGGACTTTTCGAGCATAAATAAATAATGCTTCCATTTTGGAGAAAAATGCCTTCAAGAAATGGTTCAATATATTTTTTTTATAAAATGTATGGAGCTTAAGATTTTATTTTGCACATACGTAAAATTTTAATTTAGGCATTTTTTTACGAGGGAGATCTAACAGAAGTGTGTTCGAAGATGTCGTATTTTTTTATTTTACTTTATGATTTCACCGCTTTTATGCCTTAAGAGATGAAAAACCATAAAAGGCAGGATATGCCAAGACAATGACGTCAATATACCAAACTTTACTTTGGTAAACGACTCTGAATAAGTCGATCAATGTCGGGGAACGCCTCTAGATTTATGACTTCAGGATTGGTGAAGATGAAAATACAAACAGCTCTATAATTTCATGCAATATATAATATTTTTTTCTTAGTACAGATTTGACTATCTTTTTTTTAATTTTGAAAAACACGTAGGTAGATTTGTAAAAAATAAATATAAATTTTTATAAAATATTAATTGGTTCGACATGATCTTGAGATTTGATTTTCAATGGCTTTATTTTTTTCAAACATTCACTTATTTATCACTAAATTATTTATCACTTTCGCTTAATATCGAGTTAAATAAAATAATACGTAATAAAATATATATAAATAGATTTTAATAAGAGCTTCTGGTTGTAAATAATATGAAATATTCAGTATTTTAGACTTCCAGCTATATAAAAGACGAGAGCAGTATTAAGAGCTCTTCTAAGAATCTGCGGTATTTTTAGAGCGGCTCGTCTTCTGGTATAATTTAACTTATATAAATATAAAAATCGTTTCAATATTTATGTTTGCTTCGGTTTTTGTTTAAATTTAATTTGTAATAAATACGAGAGACGCTTACGTCTGTTCCTGAAGTTTTTGTTTCCCAACTTATTTATAACCTATTTGTCTTGAAGCAAAAATTGTCATTACTGATGTTTGTGTTGAATTCAAGCCACGCAAAAATTTTGAAACCACTGTCGATATTGTTATATAAAAAACTTAGTACTAAACGTGTGTAAGTGTAGAATTTGAAAGCATTACGCTTTTTCATGGAGTTATATGGAGGCCCTTCCAGTCTGTAGTTTCTTTCATCCCTTACTATCTCGTCTGGCTTCCCCTCCCACGCCAACCCCCTCGGCAACTTCAATATTTATTGGGTAAGTTTTCTCTGTGAATTAACCACACAGTCTCCAGTGACTCCGCCGAGCGAGCACTTAAACGATTGGCTCTTTCAGAATCGAGTACGATAGTTGCTCCACAACCCCTTTGGTTCATTGTTAGTTAGAAACTCTATTTAAACTATTGTCATACTTGAAAATTAATATTCTTGAAGAGATAAACCGCATTACGATGTACAAAGACCCAAATTTAATTCAATTATATATTTTTATTATTTTGCCTTGGGAGATATTTGTACTTTATAAAACATACTTCAACTATAATGCTATGACTACAAAAAACGTTGTTGGTGATCAGTTTTATAGTGACAATTATTACTAACCAATACAAAGTTTAATGTATGTCTATTTTTGTACGTCAATCAGATGCGTATTTATTACCCATTACGTTACGTAAATATTGGTTGGCCTGGGCACATTGGTTCATATGTAAAGTATGTTTGTTGAAATTCTCGTATAACGGAAGTGATTCGTTAGTACAAGGGTAAGTACACCGGCCATGTAAGTTGGCACCGGCCATGGGTTCAAATCCCACACAAATCACGATGATATTTTTCTGAGAGTTTCTTTAATCATCTTCTATGTATGAACTAATGTGCCTGATCATATTAGTAATAACAGAGTCTAATATCAAAATATTTTCCGTCTTTTTATATGTGCAACATAATCCAATATGATTCTTAAATGCGTTTACTGTGAAAAAAATCATTTAAGTCATGTATTACGCCTTACAACACTTATCAAAACATATCAGGTAAAATCGTTTGCAAGAAAATCGGAATCACCCTGTATACGTACAAACATTCACGATCGTGTCTCGTACAAGTGCACTCATTAATTTTGCTGCAGGAGTTAGATATATCTAGAAAAACAACTCAAAATAACATCATAAACGTTTTTATTTGTATTATATATGTTGCAAGTTTTATTGTTGCAATATTTATGTAGAACGGCGGGCATCACAAACAAACCGTATTCCAGTGTTGTCAGTTTATTGGACACTTCTGCAATATTAAGCGTTAGAAAATTGTAACTGGATAATTTTATTTACAATTAAGGTTTGTCGAAATGTAGGTTATTTTGAATCTATAATATTTTTACCGGTTTAGACAATATATCAGGAACAAACTATAATATCTATTGATACAATAAAGATAGTCCCAGTGTCTTTTGAAATTGTGCATATTAAGGAATCCCCTAAATACATCATGCAAATATTATTTGATGAGGTCCTTATATTAAGAAAATAACGCTTTATTTACAAATGTGAATTACTTCATTACTCTTATGTGAATCGATAAAAAAAACTATGTTTCTCAGTAAAATCTATTAAAAACTGATAAACCATTTTTTTTTACAATACGCGTGACGTACTTGAAAATTTGCCATCGTTTTCGTTTTTTCGGTTTTTTAACATCCGAGTGTTTTTATTATTAAACCTGACTTTAATGTTTATAAACGCGCTGTCGATAAAGTGAATTTTAAAGATTTATTTTATGAAACATGGCAAACTTTTTTCTCTGTCTATATTTTTGGCGATTTGAGGAGTCCTACGTTTGCAATACTTCAAATAACCGTAAAACACCGTTCATGACGTTTTGATCGTTTCGCGATAGCTCCCGTATATTTTGAGTGTTCGCAAGGAAGATGTCGCCCAAAAGGAGAAAAGGCATTTCAAGATTTCCAATAGTAAGTAAAACTGCCATCGTTATTGGGATTTACTTATATTTTATGTGCAACCTTTAAAACTTTTAGGTTAACTTGTATAACGGGCGGTAAATAATGTATTTGCATATTTTGTCCTCGCCTCGTGAAATATCTACAGTGATATGACTTTCGTGTTTAAGTTTGAGTATACATCAAGTATGTTTCTAAATGCATGATTGCCTTTATCAAAACTTGAATACATTATGAGAAGAATAATATTAATTCACTAAATAATATTTGTGCCGTTAACGGATGTTTCGTGATTGAGTAATTTTAAAGTTTTTACATTTGACATTACCAATCTAAGTTTTTACATTTTTTTAATTTATTGCATCGGGATATATAACCATTATTTTACTGGACGAAAGAAATCTCACAAATACAATTGATTGTATAAAGTGTAAGTTTCTGAAAAGTTGATAAACGGTAACATCAATTTGTTTATTGTTGGTAGCCTTTCAGATTTTGAAAAAAACTACAGCACAAAATCTAGCAATTTATATATTACACTTAATAGGAGATAGTTGATCATCAGCAAAACAGTGCCATTATCAACTTGTAAAGTATTTCAGGCATTAATTATATTTTCAGGGAAGAATAAAGAAAATTATGCAGTGCGACGAAGAAGTGGGCAAGATTTCCACTGCAGTTCCAGTCATCATTTATATCCTTTGAAAACAATTGTATTAAAAACAAAGCCTTTATCTATCTTGACCCTATGTTCTATTTATCTATTATATTATATTTCTATGTATCTGAAAGCTCTAAAATATTTTACGAATCACAACTCAAACGCACACTTGCCACTTCAGTACAGATCACCGAACCTGAACACTCGACATCTCTATTCTATCGCACTAGGGAGTTTCCGAATAAGTTCGAATCGCGTCCATTACTCAATATTTCCATACAAAAAGGTTGGGGACCCCTGTCCTAGATGATTTGGTTTCTCAGACTTCAGCTCAACACCCAAAAAAAAACAAATCATATAAAAACAACGGCTGCCTAAACCTACCACGAACAAACATATTTACATGTACTGTCGATCGCCACATTGTGTATTCAACTTCTTGTCAAATGAGATTTAAATACTCTTTGTTAATATTTATATATGTAAATTGTTCCTAACAAAATATGATTTATGTTCAGATAAAATAATTTTCACATCCAAACACGCAAGAAATATTAATTCCTGAAAATAGGACGTAACTTTTAAATATTATACTTAAATCAACATAAAAGATTCAGTGCCCCGTGAAAGTTTTATTCCTGTACGAGATAGAACGATAATTTTTTATTGTTATTTTTTTTCTTTAAGATCTTAAGTAGTGCAGTTGAAATTATATTTCAGTCGACTATCATTAATTTTTCAGTAAATGCCACGTAAAATGTTCACGTTTGATGTTCCTCTTTCATGGGTGTTGTGCTGCGATGTGATTCGAGTCTCCCGACGTTTCGGTCTCATCGTTAGGGGTTTTTATTCGAAATTGCTGAAGATGATCCTTTTCCTTGACTGCAACTCACCACGCTCCCTGGAGCTGTTCCTGGAGTCGCTGATCCGCAAGACGGCTGCTGTGGCGGACCAGAGGAACTCTCGGCTCATCTCCACGGCGCATCTCAAGCACTGCATCATGACCGAGCCTCGTTTCGACTTTCTTCGTGATTTAGTAATTATCAAAACAAATAATTTCTCACTAATCACCTTTTTCAAAACAGTATTAAAATATTCGTTTTTTTTTTTTTTTAATTTTTAGTGATTTTCCACATTTTTATTCACTACCTAGATCCAAAGAGAAGACAATATAAAAAAAAACACTCATGGTATTTCACAGTGTACATTCTCTCAAAAATTATTTATTTATATTCTTATGTCGTAATCAGAAATAAATTCATTAAATTTTTACAACTCTTGCGGAAGAGGAATTGTTTGGAAATTTGGCCTTTTAAATTTTTATATTATTACCTGTCTTTTGAAGACATTTCCACTTTCAAATAAGAGTTTTGCCCAACAAATAAGATCACAACAATGTCGAGCGTGACTTTTCAACGGGATCTGGAATTCTGAAATTAGAGATCGTGCGAATTTCATAAATCTTGAAGCAATCGCATAAAAAGCAGAATTCCATCAAAACTCCTGACGAAACGAAAGGAATGACCTTTAGAAGGACGAAACTTTAATATCTCAGGTTTTCTAAAATTATTGAATAAATAGAAAAAGTACATGTTTATCTTAAGCTTTTTACATGAAGCTTTATTTTTGTGATAATACTCAATCAGACAGTCAAACGTAGTAACTCATTATTACCAATTTATAATTATTTCATAATCTAAGATGCCATAAGTTTTTTTCACATAAATGATTAAGCTAGAATACATACGGCAATTTTATAAATATTTATATGTTTTAATTAATTACGTTTAGGTGGAGAACATTCCCGATATAATTCAGAAGAATGACCTGGAGGCCAAGGAAAACACAATCGACCAATAGTGTCTTTGTACAACTCGATGGATCAAATAAATATTTCAATGGTTGAATTTTATTGATATTTATTTGATTTTGAAACGTTATACTTTTCGCTGTGTATTTTCCTTTTTTATTATATTATTTGAAAATCAACGATTTTTATTTGTGAACCTTATTTACCCTAATTCGAGTGTGATGTCTGTATGACAGCAGGCCAGACTAATTATGACTAATATATTAGCAGTAATAATTAAAAAGGTACTTATATTGTAATTCTTCACTTTATAAATATAGATATACCTAATTTTTTTACAAGATCACTGCTATTTTTTCTGCGACACCGAAAGCTTTTATTATTTATAGAGTTATCATCAAACGCACGAAATATTTATATATGTATAAATATTAAACAGCTTTACGTCTATCTATTTTCAATTATTAAAAAAAAAACACTCTTTGATTTCATATATATACTTTAATTAAAATTGAAAGCACTTGCAAATAAAAATATCCGTTATCTCTTATTATTTGAATAAGTTTATTTTTACTTGCTGTACATATATATTTTAAAGCACTACTACATTACCAAGTTAAAAATAGTTCTCAGGCAGTGGTGAAAATTATCACAAAGCTCTGTTTTGCGTTTATAAATAGCACAAAAGCTCTGTTGGAGTGCCGGTGCATGGAAAGCTTACAGCTAAAAGCTGTCGGGGAAATTTCTCCCAACTGTCGTTAATGTAGCTCACAATTAACACACGCTTCGGTCGGCGAGCAGCAGAGTGACTTGACAGCATGAGTGCTCTCATATGATTGATTGTTTGTATATCTATAAATAAACCCAATAGCACTGCTAATATATTTATAAAAACTCAAATAATTAAATGCCAACTCACAGACTTGGCATATTCTTCAAATCAATGGTTACTATCGAACATTTATAGTAAATCCGTATTTTTTTGTTGTTGTTGTGATTTGCCGCTTTTTTAGTCTGATTAGCTTCATTAACCTTTATTGTAGGTAGTTTTAAACGGAGATGTTGGAAATGCCAACATACAAGTTGGTAAAACTAGTTGCACAAAAAAAGTAGGAAAATCACAAATAATCAAAAATTTTCATCGATTATGCAGGCAGTATTTTAATTCACAAATTTTTCATGGACTCTTTTCGTTTTTATACAAATCGCTTATCTAAATATTATGTATTTTTCAAATGCATTTTTATTTTGATTGTATAAATAAGAGAGATTCAAACTTTAATTATCTGATCGGAAAATAAAACAAACACTCTCTTCTGCTAGATTTACTGTGTTATGTAGAAAGATAATAATTTGAAACCTGTGAGGTTTTTTATCTGTATTAATTGATAATGTTAAATAAATAAATAACCACTTCAATAACCCATTAATCAGGCGTGACTAAAACAACTACAAAAATTTATTCGTTTCATATACACCTTAGTCCGTATCTAACCTATAAAGCAGTAATCCGATGATATCAAGTTTTTTATTGGTCTTTCTTATTATATTTTAATACACAATAGTCTCGGTATAGGCTAGGGGTAAGATTTCTGAAATTCTTATAAAAAATGCTAGACAGTACACAAAACCGTAAACAACGTATTTCCAATATCCTGTCTCCAATCACGTGAGGTGAACGACGTGTCGCCTGGTAGTATTGAAATTCCGGGTCTCTTTTATCGTCTTTATCATGGTTTCCGTTCTGAAGAGCTTTTATCTCTTATTTTATCCCCTACCAGTAACCATGGAGACACTCCACGCCCCAATAAATATACATTATCAATGTACCATATTGCTACTTAAATATATTCTTGTAGGTTTTATTATATAATGGAAATAATTATTTCACATAAATTTGCTTTAACTACTATTTAAATTATTTTACCTAATATACTCATATTGTTTTCCATTTAGTACATTATTTTGGATAAAATAAACAGACTACTCGTTTCAGAGCACTGGTACCTGAACCTAGCGATGGAAATTTCTTTTATTTCTTACTATGATGTTTATTTTTAAAACCTCCAAATATTGCCAATACTTTAAAAATGAAAAAAAATAACCGAATTCAAACTTCATTTATTATGGACATAAAGTTGTTTCTCACCTTTCTGCCGTCGATATATTAGCTTTTTTTCTATAAAATAAAACATTGTTTTTCACGAAGGTGGCTCGGGTTGGATTCGGAGCGATATCATGTTACTTCACCTTTATTTTCCGTTGAAAATTATTGTTACCGAAATAGCGTGACCGACATTGCTGATTGTATTACTGTTTGGTATACAATCTATCTACTGAGAACAAAGCCTTGTTCTGACTGTCTACTGGTAATTTTAATTAAAACTAATATGAATTAGAGAGTCCGACTAGCAGAGCTGCCTTCGCGTGTGAGGCGTCTGTAAAACTAAACTCACCACCGTGTCAGTATTGTCTTTCATTTGTATTCATGTTTGCTTACTAATAAATGTATAATTGAAGGTCAGGTGTAAAGATCCAAATTACATATAGCTCAAGATTTTTAACAACATTAATAGTTTTTCTTCTAATTTAAAAAAAAAACACGTAATTAATTATACCTTCAAAATCTACAGTTATCAATTCTGAAGATTTCATGAAAATCCTGAAGGACCTCTTAATAAATGCAATTGTATACGTGTAATATAATATATCTTATCAAATCTTTCTGCTTGTATGTTTGAGATATTCTTCCACTCATTTATTTGTATATTTATTTCATGATAATCCGCTTATATGCTCCATCGAGTATAGTAATTATTATTTACGAGTTTGGTAGATTTTCCTCTTCGGTTTATGATCGTCATTAAATTTATCACGGATCACGAACATTAATGTATTATCAAAAAAACATAATAAATAGTATGAAAAGCAAATGTTGATATTACACGTAATAATTGAATGTTCATGACAAAGCAACATTTTGTATACACAATTGTAAAAACATTTTTCATATTTGATCTGAAAATATGCAACTAATAAAAATTAAAATCCAAAGAATATTTCAAATGGTTATTTTACATATTTGGTTAACAATATATTAAAGAAAATAATCATTATAAAAATATTTTCTCTTTTCATAAAGTGGATAAAATAAAAGCTATAAAGGACTGTCAAAAAATCCGGTTTGTAAAAAATTGTTTTTTGCTCCATAAAAACATAAAAAAGCCACAACAATATATCAACTTTGCAAATATTTCAATTTCTTCTTTGCTGTCTTTAAAATGGGTGATTTTCAGAAAAAAAATAACTTAAGGGTAATTATTTATATTTCCGCTTGTATTTATCTTTATTACACTTATTAAATATTTCTAAAAATAATGTAAATTTACACAGAATTTTATTTTTCATTTTGAATGAAATACTTTCAGGACGAACTTAAATTAAATACGAATTTTCACAATCCTTCAGGAACCATAACGGCCGGTCGGCGCATATTCGTTTGTGAATTTTCCGACAGTATTTTCCTCCCGAACAAATACTGTTACTACCCCCGTCCAGTTTTCCGACCACATCCGCCACTAAGTTCCCGTCAGGACACACAGCCTCGCAGGAACCTTCGCGAAGGGACTCTAACATTGAAAATTTAATTCCGAGATATTTTATGTCGGGACGGTCGAGCCCCGAAGCGATTTCCATATAAAAAATCTCTTAAATTATTCAGGCTATATCAAACCTTTGTCACTTTTATTAGAGATCACAGTTATTTTATAAGGAATTCATTTTATATATATATTAAAAAAATTATAAGTCGATCGTGATCTATGATTTTACATCACTTAAGTAGTTTTCGTATAGTAATAAACATTAAATTTTATTTTTATAGTATCTTTCCTAAAATAACATATGTTTTAAATAAATTATGTTTATCGTTTGTATTGTGCGTTTATTGAATTGTTCCTAAAATAATTTATTTTTCTCAAGCAGATCAGTCGGGAAGCCTGTCGGGCTGTCTATTGGAAATTGTGAAAGTTGAGGGCAATTTTCGAAATTCAATAAAGCTTTCGGAGAGCGACGGAAGGCGTTTGGCTTACATTATATATATTCCTTGTCAATAAACCTTCCAGTGAGGCTTTGCTTCGCCTGCGACAAGTGAGTTATTCGTCGCTGACTGCAAGGGCTGCTTTTCAAAAATAAAATTTGACAATAAAAAAACATGGGAAAGCTCAACTTAAATATTACTTTCCTGTAGCATTTCTCTTGTAAACCACAAACGAAGCTTTTTTTACCTGTTCACTTTACACAATTTTTAGTTCAAAATTATGTATTTTTAAGAATATTTTTTTACTGTCTGTTTTACTGTCACGTGTATCATTATTTAAGTTTCAGCGATAATATTTTTAAAGTACAATCATTAAAGCGTTGTATAGATAACCGTGATCGCTATCACGAGGAGCGTACTCTTACCTCGGCACTCTGCTTCTACGGGAGGCGCTTTAGGTAGATTTATGGAAATATATACGACGTTTACGATAATGGCGGGCGTAAAATATGAAAAAGCATGGGACACGAGAATGGCGTGGCTGTATACAATTGATCCAGGCTGTGGGGAATTTTTTCAATCATTCGCGAGCCCCGGTCGCACAATGGCCGGTCTAAATTATTTTTGATGTCATGACGACGTACTTAGAATGGACGCGATGGCGGCAGCCATATTTAGTTAATTAAACTCAATTTATATATATTTGTGTGTGCTTAGCATGGAGGCATACAATGCACCAAAATCTGTATATTTATGTAGTTTAATTTTTATATAAGAGCCTAAGACGTTGTGCTGTTTATAGCATAGCATGCCCGTCACTGATTTTTTCGATTTAATAATATTATAAGAGAGAAATCATCTCCATTGTGAACGTTTGTCATCAATATAAAAATGTGAAAGAGCTTACAACCCTCGAGGCGTGTTCGTAGGTCACTTTGTGGACATGATGAAAAATCTGTGATCGCTGACGTAAACTGCTTTGTATACAAAGTATTTTTTTACTAAATTTTTGAATAATCATCTATCATGCATCTATTTATTATGAATTCAATCTAGAGACAACACAATTATCAGATCTGATTGAGCATTCTCGGCCAGACGGCTGCAGGTCATCGTCCCGGTTATAAAAATCGAAATTAGTTTTAATGGGCCGCTGGAGCCGGAGCGAGAACAAAGCAGCGAGACCCGCCGCCATCTTGGTTCGCATTTCAGTTTTTTCGTCTCCTCTTTTTGTGATATTGAGGGGCGCTCAGGGATCGTGACAAATGCCCCGCACGCGCCATTACGCCTGAACTTGAAATCCCGAGGTCGGCCTGAGCAAGGATCATAATATAATAAATAATAAAAAGGGCTTGCGAGGCCACACACGTCGCGGCACTTGACTTGTCGACTTGCAGCTTGCCAATAGCATCCTTTGCGTTGCAAAACCATAAAAAATAACAAAAGTGAAGAGATTGCAAATTGGTCGCAAGTTGTGACGTTGCAGGTGTTTTTTTCATGATTGAGTAAGTTCAGTTTAGGGCCTTGTCCGCATAATCGAGTTTTTTTTATCATTTTCTAGTCCGTTTTGCGAAAAATCCACTGCACCAATCAAAAAATTTAAATGCAAAAAGTTTGATATATCCCTTCTTCCGAATAAAATATATTTTTATTTCTTATAAATTTACTATTAATATGATAAATATGTGTTTTTCCGATTGAAGTGTAGGAATTTGGAGATTCATCTGGTCCATTTTACAAGAGTCCTAAACATTTAAATGTTTTTTTTCAATTGAAATTAAATGATTAAATATAAACCATGTGCGCCTTATTATTTTAAAAATTAAAAAAAAAAAAACTTTAACAAACTTTAGTTTTGAAAAGTCGTCATTTTATCCAATTTTTCAACATTTTCAAGATTTTATTTTACCCTTAAAATAGACGTTAATTAAATAATAAAAAATAGGTAAATATAATTTATAGTTTTTTCAATACTCTGTAAAAAAAATCAACTTTCGATATAGCAAAATAAAGTGATAATTAAATTATTTTAAGGCCCATAAGGGTCAGTACACCTGCCAAGTAATCTTGGAGATGTAGGTTCAAATCCTACACAAGTCACGATGATATTTTGATAGAGTGATATGATGATAGAGTTTCTTTGAATCATTTTCAATATGTAAAAAAATATGCCTAATCATATTAGTGAGTAAGTTCAAGTAATTTTGATTGTCTTTCAAGCATCGAATATATTTTTTTATCTGATATTTTCACGCGTGAACAATACAAAACCGGTCTAAAATAGTCTAATTAAATTTTGTTTTGTATATCTATTGAATGTATATATTCAAATACCCGATAATGTAATTTATAATATTGAAAACATCGAAAATGCCAAAGGTATTTTTATAACAGCTTATGAGAAATAATTGAATTAATGACGACACTCGATATAGCTTTCAAACAAATTGAAACGTACCGATATTCGTGGAATTGCGAAAAGCGCTTTAAATGGTTTAAAATTCAAAGCTTTATATTACTTTATTTTGATGTATAAAGAGAACTTTCATGGGTTTAAAATACTCTGTAATTTTATGAATTTTAAATTTGTTTTGTAAAAATATATATATATATATATTCGTGTCAGTGTCTTTAATCTCTTTTTTGTCGATTTTTATTCATTCCTCACATCTTTTCTGTGAGTGGATAATTTCTATATGAATAATATAATCAGGAGCAACTCTCTACGAGATCTTATGGTCTTACTTTTTCGGTTTTAATAATTATTAAAAATGGTATTGAAAACTGTCGTTTCTTTCCATACAGAAAGGAGGGTATCAGTATTATGTAGTAATTTCATTATACTAAATTTTTTCACCGTCAGTTTTTTCATGAATGCTTAGATTTTATAAAATAAAAAATAGCCGATCACTTAAGCATAGTATAAGTTTAACTTTCCTTTTCTTTTTGCAGATATACCAATCCTGCCACACTATGACAAACGAATTGTGGAAATTTGTGCCAAAGTAATCCATCTGAATGTCGTATTCCAGTCTATCAAGTACGTTATATTTTATTTTTATTTTATGATACTAAAGCTTCTACGACTAAACTCTTTTAAAAACATAAAATATACCGTTGTGACACAACTTTGGCGTTAATTAACCATCTTCATATTATTCTGTCTTGAAGTAATCTCATCATATAAAGCCGATGAACAGACCTTCAGGACGTGCCACATAAACAGGGAGAAATATTGAATGTCAATACAATCCATGTTATATTAATTGAAACAGGCGACGCTATTTTATCACAATTCGTTAATCCATACGACGATTTGATTATCTCTAACCGTAATATAAATATTGACTGTCTCCGCAATAAACTGGCTGAAATATTATCAAGAGAATATAATATCTCCAATATGCCATGAACAGTTGCTGTTATTTTTATTAACCAGGTATTATTAGTATTTATCATACTTATAATTGCAATCCAGGATATTATTCTTTTATTTCATCATTATTCTCTATTGGATAAGGGTTTTACGTTTGCATCATTCTTTAAGCAACATTATAGGTACTAGTTTATATATCATTTACCCAGGTATATATGTCTCCCGTCTATGATTTATGATCCTTTAAAAAAATAACTACTTCATATTTTGGACCTTCCCCCTTTTATTCTTATTGCGTTATTTTTTTTCATAAAACATAATTTATGTGTGCAGAATGTTTTATGTACATTTGTTTTAAGGTATGATAAATATGATTAGCATAAAGCCACAAATGAATAAAATCAATCAATTAAAAAGTGTCAACGGGATCTAGAAATATTATTCTAAGATATCACTATTGTTTTCACACACTTAAAGCTTTTTTTAATATAATAAATACAAAACAATGTCACTTTATTTTTCTATATTGAAAGTTATTTTTTTTAAAGTAATTTTTAAAAAATATATATATACTATATTTATCTATTTTTTATTATTTAATTACCGTTCTTTTTCAAGGTCGAATAATGTCTTGATGATGTTGAAAATTTAGAATTTTTTTTTATTGTTAAACTAATCTATTTTTAAAGGTAATTTTAATCTGTAATCTTTTAATTCCAACTAAAAAAAGGATTCTTAGGGTTCTAGATACATCGGTGCTAATTGCAAAGTGCCTAAACTTCATTTGGAAAAACACATATTTATCATATTAAAAGTAAATTTATAAGAAATAAAAAAAAATATCTGTAAAGGAGGAATGTATCTAACTTTTGGCTATTAAATTTTTTTTATTGGTGCAGTAAATTTTTCGAAAAATATTTTCTAAAATTATCAAAAAACTCGAAACTGGACCGATCAAAGGTTTCAACCCCTGTAACAAATATTTAAATATTATAGACACTTGATATGTAAATAAATATTCGTTTTATCTCAAGCAGAATACATTGTTGCGGCATTTCCCAGGCTTTGCGGAATCATTTCCCCGACAAGTCTTACCTAGACAGGCTCTAGTCGTGTCGGCTTACTTACCTTTAACTGTACTTTTTTTAAGGTTTTTAACGCTGGCAAGCCGAACCTTTTTATGTACATCATTAATTTACTTTTTTTAACAAAAGTATATTTTTCAACAAAAGCGTAACAGCTATGAACGTAAATGTAAATGTAAATTTTGATCTATGTACATGTCATGGTAGAAAGCTTATATTTTCTAAACTAAAAAGTATGATTTATTTCACTCTAACTTAAAATGTGTAATTAAACAACGACCTTAAAATTTTTGGGCATAAATTTTGAATTTCGTTAACTGCGCATCAGATTAAAAAAGATCGTTTTGAAGATATTTAGAGAGAGAATTAATCTGCTAAATTATATACTAAAAGTATATAATTTTTTGAAACGAATTATTTGATGGCAATATTGACAATAATCCGTTTAAAACTTTTGAAACTTTAATCTGACAAGCAGAGCTCTGGCGTCAAAGTTTCTTTTTATAACAATTATCAGATCAAAGTTTTCTAGTTAGATATAGCACAATGCATTTGAAATTTATGAAAAAATAATTTTTAGTTTTTCATAAATTCGTTACTCGAGGGATAAAAATTTATTTTATAAAGTGTATAAAATTTGCATTCTAGTTAGTATAAAATTGCATATACTTTATAAAATATACCCGTATACAAAGTTTTCAAACCAAACTCGATTAAATATTTTTAACCTTGAATTTTTATTTTTAAAAATTACTGAAATAAATGTCAATTTATTTTTGACGAAAATAAATCACAAAAAGATGATGAAAATCTGTCTCAAATAATTGTAACAATATTTCTATAAATATCCATTTTTAATTTGAATTATTTGAGGTTTATTTATAAACACAAAATGAAGGAAGTATTTCGAGCAAATTTGATATCACGGAGTTTTCAATAAATGATGAAAATAACAATAAATCGTCAGATCTTTTCAATCAACGTAATCTATTTCAATTTATACGTGGTTCTTTTGAAATAATAAATTTAAAATAACTTGTTTTAAATGTTAAAATTACTTTCTTTATAAATTGTTATTATAAAGCTCTGTCGTTATTTTTTCTTAATATAACATTTAAATATTTATAATATATTTTAAATATTAACAAATCAATATTAATTATTAGTTAGGATACGTTATACATAATAAATATTTCATTTTCGTATACGTACACGTTTATCCATAACGTATATTCAATTTACATCAATAAACACGTATACATATAATAAATTTAAATTACAATATGTTTAAAGCGGACAATGATATTAAACAAATTTTAAATTAAAAAAGACGATGTATATTTTTAACTGTTAACATTTATAACATTCTCGCACTAATTACAACTCAAATATTATTATAAAATATTTCCACTTTTTTATATTGCAGGTGTTTTCTGACAAACCCAAAAGCTCGTATAAATTAAAAAAATACATATTCAGAAAATAATTCCGAGCATATTTATTTTACAAAGTAGAGGTGACATTTATAAAAGAGTAAAAAAACATAATAATTATGACCTGAGTTTCAATATTTTATTTATAACACGTGAAAAATTGCTACCAACATTTGAAATTAATCTTAGTTTCGTGGGATAAAATTGACGCCCACCACGTAAATGCTCAAACTCACGGTACAGTAAAGCTTTCACTTAACCATATTCACCCTGTATAATGTGCGTAGGAATTTGAATTAACATATGAAGCTCCGGGTATTTCAGAATTTCTAAAATTAGCATCATGATTGTCTCAAGCATGTAATTTAAACAAATCACGAATATTTTTCTACATATCTATCGTATAATGTAAAAAAATTCCACTTAGTACATGTATGAAGAAAATATTGTTTCTTTGTTATGATTGGGTTATTATTAGAGTGAATACACATATTCGAAACAAATAAAAGTATTTCGGAGTAAATAAAAATTAATTTGGAGGCTATTTGGAGGGTATAAATAAAATATTGTATATTTCATGTTGTGATTGTTGTTTGTTGAAAAAAAAAAAACGGAACATATCAAATATAACAACATATAAAACACTTGTAACACTTTTATTATTTATTTAGGATATTAATATATTGGTTTTTTTTAGTCTCTAGATCAGAGGTCCCCAACCTTTTTGCACCCAAGAGCACATTCTAGGATGCCGGTCGGGCGGCGGGCACCATTAACTTTCTTAATAGAAATATTATTTTGAAAATTATGACAATATAATTGTTTTTGCTTATATTTCTGTTTAATTACTAAATATATTTTTTTTTTCGTGACATTTTATTGTAAACTTAGATATCTTTTTATCGGGGTCGCACAGCGGCGGGCACACGTAAAACGGTCGGCGGGCGCCATGGTGCCCGCGGGCATAGGGTTGGGAACCACTGCTCTAGATAATATGAAGCTACTCTTCGGGCCGGTAAGCGCACACCTTTTCCCTTATTAGGCAGTGGATCGAATCCCAACAGAGTTGCGTCCAAACCTGCAATTTCCGCTAAACATTACCTACTGGGGGTGCGTGCCCACCCTTGCCCACCCACCCTTGTCCACCCCCTCTCATCCCCCCCAGACTTTGACGTCACGCAGGACCCAAGATGGCGGCGGCTTTTGTTTTATTTCGATGAGGATCTTCATCCCCGTCCAACGCGATCACATTTTTCACCAGCGTAATGTGAAATGATCCCCCGACACGATAGCATTCTCATAGCGTAAAGAGTCCTCTTAATAATAAATTTAGCGGCAAATAATGATCGTTAATATTCAAACTACATTTTAAAGGTTTTTAATTAAACTGAAGAGATTTGCTATTATTTATATTAAATTTATGATCTCACCTGATCGTGAGTTGGGGTTGAATAAAAATCAGCGATTGAGCGATTATATTACCAACGCACGTCATCACAAAGCAAATGCCTTTAGCTTTAGGGTGTATTTTAAATAATATAATATTTTAAATTCAATTCTGGATTATTTTATCAAAAATATTTTTCTGTATACGCTTTCTGTGCACTTGAAATGTTGAGAAAAATTCCTTTTAGTTTTTACATTTTAGTTTCTCGCTATTGAGGTCCGGTGACTTGGCTTTTTCTTTTGCTACAGCCTTGTTACTAGGCAAAAATATTTTGAAGGCTTTTCGCCGACATTTATTTTTTATGTGAAGAAAGTAAATGAGCAAGAGGCGAATAATCTGAACAAAGAATTTACGGCTTCGTTACTATGTAAATAGGAAACAACAAAAAATGCATGTGAGCAAGAAATCAGAAACAATTTCTACTGGACAGTCACTGCCAAAAAAAATGAAATATGTAAAACAATAAAACGCATTTAAAGCTGTGTTACAGCTGAGCATATCCGTTAAAAATATTCAATGTACTTGGACTATGTTTCTTTGTCAGCTCAGCTCATCACCGTTATCAAAGTCTTAAAAAAACAAAAAAATTCAAAACTCTATCAAAGTTTCTTTAGGCTCTTGTAAATTCAGGCATTTCTCGTTGCTGAAAGCGTGGAGATCACCGAAGTGAAGGGTGCTAGCTTTGGGGGTGAACCACCCCCCGCTTTTCTGCCGGCCACCAGGCCTGCCTGTTGACTTGCTGCGAAGTTCTGTTTGCCAACAAAATGTCCCCGAAGCTGCTCTCTAAGCTTAATTAGCTTTAAAAACAGAAATTAAGTAGCCGAGAGTTTTATATCAACTTAAGACAATCGCATCTTCTGAAATTGGACTTTAATGCCTCGTATTCATCATTGTCAAATAAAGCCATTACAAGAATAAAAATCTTCTTATCACTGCTATCATTTTTTTTCTTTTTATAATTATACAAATACGACGTATTTTAAAAATCTATTTAAGTAATCGTCGATTTAGTAATAATAACACATTTTTGTACTTTATCAATAGTCTTCTTATTCTGATGCCTCTCTTCGTAGGAGGCTGGTGACCATTTCATCGAACATATCCCTATCCTGGGCCAGCCTGATCTCCAGCCACTGGCGCAAATTCTGCATCCACGTCAACTTCACTCTTCCAATGCTTTTTCGATTTTTCCGTGGACCATCAGCTGGAGGATGCGTTATTTATTGTTACGAAAATGCGGCCAAAATAGGAGACTTTACCAACGTCAAGAGTTCCCTTTTTTTGCGCATTCTGTGCGAGACTCTTTCATTTGTGACGTGGTCAACCCATGGCCTCCTATACAGCCACATTTCTGCCACCTCAATTCTTCGCATAGTTGATAAAGTAGAACTGAGACGACATAACATTTGGAGAATCTTCAGCGATATTCATGGTTATATCTCTTGAGCATAGTACTTTCCTCATATTATTAAATGTACTGCGTGCTGTTTCAATCATCACTTTAATTTCCTGGTCAGGATCCCAGTTCCCATTCAACCTGCTACCCAAATACATAAATCTTTAAACTCTCTCCACTACTAATAATACTATCAAGTGAACCTATATACCTTATAACAATCAGCTCACTTTAACAGGTGTCTTCCTTCAGAGAAGGTTGTAGACCATCTCATAAAAAATTTATCTATCTCTCGACTTTCAGCCATTGTCGCAAGCTCTGCATCCGTGTTAGTTTTCTTAATGTTTGTTATAAATTCTAACAAGATGTAAAATGATAGGTTTATCGGGGAATTTCTTCGCACGAAAAAATAACCACGAGTATTACAATTCTCGGCAAAAAATAAATCAATCTTAATATTCAGAATGTCTAAAATTAAATCTTCGTGTTTAGGCAAGCTTAAAAATGACAGATGCGTGTACAAAGAAACTTGAGAGCTTTATTTGAAAGAAAAATGTTTGTATTAGATTTTCAGAATATTTTCCAAGCTTGTAAAGTTGGAAAGGAAGGCATCCTTGAATAAACTATTCGCTGAAAAATAATCCCCCAGGGCAAATCAGTTTTTTTTATAATTAATGCTCTTGTAACTAGTTTCATTAACAACGCTAATGAGAATTCTGCTGTTCCTTGAACATGTTGATTGCCTTCATTATTTTGAATATAGGTTTTTATGTTTTTGAAATAATAAAAAGGTTAAAATTTATTAAACACTTATAGCTCGATATATAGATAAACCAATTTAAAATATGATTAGGAACAATTTCAATTATTTCTCAAACAACCCATGAATTACTTGTTATAATTTATGTCGATTTCAATTAACAAAGTGCGCTTTCTTAAATTATACAAGAAATCATCTCTCTTGAAAAAATGAATTTAAATAGATATCAAGAAAACCTTTTTTAATAATAAAATTTGACGCTTTAAGATAATTTAAAGTGAATTACAAATAATAAAAATTATTCGGCAAAATCATGATAAAAATTTATTTAAAAGAACCCGAAAACTTCGGGGAACCTTATATGGTGATAAGAACATTTCCGTTTTCCTTTTATACGTTTCCGGTGTTTTAGATTGGAATCTGTTGGCGGTTCCGCTTTCAATTTTCACTTCCGTCCAGGGGGCATTCTGGATATTCAACTCGGAAACCGCAACGCCATGTGGAATCGGGAGCATCCCTTCAGCCCCACCCTCCACACAGGGGTGCTCGCCTGAGGCAACATGGACATTATCAAAACCCAAAAATGTCAAACCAAATCTAAATCATCAATATAACGTAACATTTCAATTAAAATTCATTTATCGACAGTTGATATTTTAAATAAAATACTTTTTGAGACTTTTCCACGTGTTTAATATTATTGGTGACCAGTATATTTAAAATATTCATAATTGTGATTTTGTTTGCTTATTTTGATTTTTGTAACAGGTTAAGCTTTTGCAATTAAAGATGATCTCTATAATATATAAATAAAATTTCTTATAGATATATTAGGAGTCAGAGTTTTTTTAATAATAATAAAACGTAAATGTTTTCGATGGTGTTGGCAGTTGGTTGTTATTAAATGGATTTTCTTCATCCAAACGTCTTCAGGGATTTCGTCTTCAGTCCCTCGAACCACTGCCCAATTCCGCATCCACGTTAGTTTCTTCCTTCGATTTTTCCTTGAATAATTAGTTGTAGTAGGCTTTATTTCTTATTATATATGCATTTGTGCTTTCCCGCTCTCCCCATCCTATTCCTTGTGCATAGCTGCCATTCCGTACCCTGAGCGTGTGTAAAGAACCGATAATGGAGTAGTGGGCTTGGAATAATTCTGGAGAGATGTGCTCTTGCTGGCTGCAGAAGGAGTATCAGATCTAAATACCGGAGCTTTGTAAGGAAAGGATTACATAGTAATGCTATTGGTCAGCACCAATACGCAGACTTTTCCTTTTAATATAAAACTACGGTGTAAAAGGACCCGGGGGCCCGCTACACTATTTTTCCCATAAAAAAAACCATGAATTTATGCTCAGTGAGATGGACACCAACCTCTTCTGAAGAGAGGGATTCGTAAAAATCTAATTGTAACTTTGATCAGTAACGATATCCGAATGCCCCACTGTGCACCCTCCACCCTCCACCCACTACCCTCCACCCACTACCCTCCACCCTCGCCGCCCCTAGCGTGCCACCCGTCCATAATGCAGCATGAACTGGCTGCGGCGTGACATGATTATTATTGCTAGATATTGTGGCAGAAATTATTAATGGAAATGAACTGAAGTTTCATGGGAGTACATCACATTTCCACGGAAATATCTATTCGAATTGCGATCAACACTCATGGCTTTAGGGTTTTTTTATTCTAGATCCGTGGTGTGCTGTGACCTCAGAAGCAGAGCAAGATTTTTTGTATTCACTATACGGGAATTATTCGAATTTAGTGATAGTCTTTGCTCATTACCTGGTTCATAAAAGAATGACAGGTAAATTTTTCAAGTACATAATTTATTTAATAACAATAATCTAATAATTCGTAAATCGATACCCCGATAAAAAATCAAACTGAGCCCTGAATATGATTGATTATTTTTATTTTGGGTATAATTATTATTTTATATGTTTTAAGTTTAAGCTCAGTTTACTGAATGCTATTTCATTAAATTGTATGTATTGGGGTGTAAATATCTTATTACCTGCAAATTGAGGATCTATTAATAATAATGTTTAAATTGGTATTTTCTGCATCCAAATAGACTGCAGTTAATTTTATTAACACCCGATATAGAATTTATTTTTGCTCGCTTGGTATAAAACTGAATTTAGCGCTTGACAAAAGCTCACAGATCACTGACAAAATCGAATTTAAAATAAACACTGACGACAGACCGAATATAAAAATAAAACAGTATTACGTGCAACAAATTATCTCCCGTAAACTGGATGGTATAATATGTTTTTATATTTCAACTTATGAGTTGATGTTTGAGAATTGCCTGTTTGTATAAAAATACAGGTACAATGTTGACTTTATTTTTTCGCATTGTTCTTAAAATTATTTATATTTCATTATTATATTATTTATATTATATCTATTTATATTGTCAGGTGTTTATATAAAATGGTTTTGTCGCCACGTGTACAAGCCTCGGTAGCGCAGTAGGCAGCGCGTAAGTCTCATAATCTTAAGGTCGTGAGTTCGATCCTCACCCGGGGCATCCCTTTTTTTATTGATAAAACAGCAATTAAATATGAATTTGCGTGGTGTTTTATTTAATTTCCACATTTTCATAGCTTTCTTTTCAAATATAAATTTTCCCAAGTCATTAATTAATCTGTTAAGTTAATTATTTCACTTAATGAATTCGTTTATTTTATTGGACATTAACGGTTGTTTTATTGCCATTGTTAAAATTTAAGTGAGTGGAATATTTAATCACTTTCCGTTTGATGAATGAAGCTGAAAAATGATTTTTCTTCAAAACTGTTTATCCATGAAATCACTGCCATCTTTTGTCCTTATTAAGCCTTTTTCCTCACAATTTATTTTCAGCTTATTTGAAAAATTATTAAAATGTTGTTTTTCTATTTTGTATTTTTTGTAGAGACACATAACTCTTATCAAAGTAATTGAAAATCGATCTTCACGTGAAACGACGAGGAAAATTCTCAAAATGCTTTTCTGAGAGTTTCCTACAATTAAGTATTATTTTTATTTTACAATACTAAACTCTTGTTTAATTAAAATAAAAGAAAATAAAAATAGAAGCAGGGTTCAGGAAGTTTCTTGACTCCCCTGTGGTGATCCCCGGGGGAGCAGGGTAATGGCTTAACTCGAAGGCTTTGTTTTTTAAGTTATTCCTCAGACTCGAGACATAAATCTTTTTTAATTGTTTCCAGACAGCAAGTTATTTGCTTCCGTTTAAGACTGGCTTTTCCGAGTTTTCTTCCTGTGAATAATATTATTTTAAACTCTCGTTATTATAATAAGTAGAAACATCAATTGCAAACATTTATCTTGGATCGAAGTTGTAGATAAGCTGTACTTAAAGCTTTTTAAAATAATTTGAAATGTATATAATTACCTTATAGATTAAAATTGATCCAAAAAATAGTGCCTTCACTATAAAAATATTATATCGACATCATACTAAATAAAATTTAAACTGTGTATGAAATATTGAAATGAACTATTACCCTTTAACAAAGCTTTTTTTTTTACTTGTAACGTTTTTTTAATTTGTTTTGTTATAGACAAGAAAATCTATACTAGAAAGGGTTTTCACTGCAATGTTTTCTTTCTCTTTGTACTTATAGGTAAAAATTTCAGCAAACTTCAGCATGAAACTATAATAGAAAAAAACTGCTATTAATTAGAAATTTGTCTCTGCACTGAAGGATTGTTCAATTCAAGATTACTTCTTAAAATAATTCAAGCATTTAAATTATTACAATATTTAAAATATAATACATTGGTATGTTTTTATTTTCTGCCTATTCGTGTATAAGATACAATGTTATTTATATAATCTCTACGTCGTCTAAGCTGCTCTGCAAGATGACAGAGACAGGTCATGGAATCCTTTTCTTCGTGTCTAGAATCCTAAACGTTACAAGAAAGCCTTGTGGCTCTCCCGGGAGAGGTTTCGTAGGATCCCATTTCATGACTACCCCACTAGTCACAACTCATAAGGGTGCAATCTGGTTACCTTCACCGCCGACTGCGATACTGAGCACTTTATTAAACTGTACATATTTATAATCACGTGAAAATATATTGTAAACACAATTAACACTTAAGGCAGTAATATTATTAAAAAAAATTAAACAACTGTCCATATTTTTTAAAAAATATTTTTGGTTTTAAAAATCGGTTGCAAATGTGATGACAATTTATTCTTGCGCTTGGGTATTCATATTTAATACTTTATTTTATTATGTGAATGCAACCTGTGGATTGTGTTGGCCACTCGGTTATTGACATTTAATTTATTTTGAAGATTTTATAAAGCAATAACGATGAGTAATTTTTAGATCTCAAGTTAAAAAAGTGTAATCGAAATATTTTTTATACGCAATAAAAAAAAAAACAGCAATCAAATATCCTCGTATTTTGCAAAGAAAAATTTGATACAATGATAAATTAGTTTTATCGTCAGATATGTTTTCCGAGTATTTTCAGGTTTTTTAAATGTCCTTGGGAATGATTAATGTTTCTAGATTGTTGAGGCGAGTCGATTTGACTAGTGTTTTTGGCGTTTAGATTCGACTTCTTGAAACAACATCAAAGAAGGCTGCATCAAATATCAGATGATTTTACAATAAGCAAAAAAAAATAGCATTCAGCTAATAATCAATTATTTTTTTTTTTATATATCAAAATTTTTGATAAAAATGTTATCGATAAAATACGTTTATAAATAGATAATTGCATATAAAACTAATGATCCTTAAAATTTTAAACGCTTAATTTTAAAAAATGTTAACGGATAACATAAAAATTATAACAAAACATGAAGATTAAAATTAAGAGACGTATAAGTATCGATCCGTTTGCTTACCTTTTTTTTTCTTAATAATTTAATAAATTCGCATTTTTCCCCATGCAAGTGTATTGGCTTCTTGTTGTAGAGCAATTTTTCTAATCTTTATCAATAAGGCGTTGGTATAAAAATAATTTGCACATTTGATTGCGGGTCTATTATTATGAGATTTTACGCCGAAGAAATGATAATTATAAATAAATTATATAAATTAGTTCTCAGCCCACTAACAGTTTGGAAGTTGAGTTGAGGATTGGAACCGCTTACTGCCATCGCGTATTATCCCGGTCCCAAGTTGGTATCAGCCCCTGTGTTAACCACCGAAAAGTTTATTTCCCGGCTTGTATACTATAAGTATTGTGTGGGAGATTCAACATATTCTCATGGCGACTTTAAAGCGAAGTTTTCTTGCGTGTGATAAACAAATAGTTCGTGCCGCCTCCCGGCCACAATAACTCGCAATACAATATTCATATTTTGCGCAGTACTTACTCTGTAGAAAACACTGCGGGAAATTAAAGCTAGTAAAAGACGTTATGAGCTTGAAACGCACCGCAAATTAAAATACACTTTGGACAAGTTATAAAATAGCAAACTTAAGTTTAGCAGTGCATGGAGTGCAGCCAACACGTCTACTGAAGCACACTGCCTATGTATTAATTGCTTAGTGCATACTGAAAGAGGGTGCAATGTTGTTTTGGTTCATTTTTTTACTCGCTTTTAATGGTTTTATAAATAAATGATATTGATTAGAAAGACTCGGGACCCATAACACTATTTTCCTCTTAGAAAACCATGAACACTGGCTCAGCGTGAGTATGTGCTCAGTGAAGTAATCGCCGACCTCCTCTGAGAAAAGGCGCTTGAAAAAACGTGTATAGCGTTTTCAACACGAAGTTTTCATTTAAAATTTGTTTGTTGAAAAAGACTTTACATTTTCCACCCTAGAAACATCAGAGCATACACGTCAAAATTCTAATAGCCAATCGCGAGTGTCATTCGATTTCAAAATCAATCGGGCTCGCCCGAAGCCCTCGCGTTTATTGCAAAGCATCCCCACACTCGTGCGGCCCGACCGACGAGCGTGATGAGACGACAGTTTACTGCTATTGCTGTGTCAATTCGACGCCGGAAACTGTGACGTCAGACGTCATGGCAGACCTGACCAAATGGACGCAGAGCCTGGATACTATTTCAACCCCGATGCGACGAGTCAAGGGGGGAAAATCCATACCACTAATAATGCAAATTAGTTGCTTGTTGTTGTATAACCAATAAATACAGTCACCGGCTTCAAAAATACAGTGCATTGACGCCAATTCACTGAACAAATGTTTGAATACGTTACGCGAGCTTCACAGAGTGTTATTTCGCTAACACAGTATAAAATATATGGATTCATATTTATTCAAACAATGATAAATAATATAATAAGTGTTTGCGATATTGAAGGGCTTCATCAAAGGAGCAAACTCCTCAAATATCAAAATATTTCATTACGAGTTTCATAATACTCCTCAATAAATAAACGAACAAACATGAATAGCTCTTTAATAGTGAACGCTTTCGCGGCTTCTTACAATAATTACTTAAATAAGAAATGTTTAAACATATGATACGTTTTTAATATTATAATAATTTCAATTACTTATAATGTAAATGAAATCGATCATAATTTATAGTACATGCTACAATTATATTATTATCGACTCTATTGCGTTACCAATAAGCATTAATTTCGGGTATGAATTGCGTGTTTTTTATCTATAAATATGCAATATATTATTTAATATAATTCACCATCGTCAAAGAAGAAAAATAGTTAACGACAAAGCAAATTATTTTAAATATATATAACATAAACAATTGTATAGGTAAGTAATGGGTTTTGAACTATGAAAAATTACGTATGTAAGGCAAAAGCTTTTGGACAATAGCTCCTACTTTTTTTTTAAAGGTATTGGGGTCAAAAGTTTGACCCCAATACCTTTAATTTATCTCTAAGCGGGAAGCACCAGGTAATTATAAATCCTAAAATTAATATGTTTGTAATTTCCTATGATGTCGTTGCGTAATGAAGACAAGTTAGAATTCAAATTAACCCAGAAAAGCAATATTCCGGTCTGCAGACTTTCCCGCAAGTGCGTACAATTCACAACGAGATTATTTTTATTTTATTTATGCCTTACGCTTGATATTCAAATTCGGGTTTATCTTATTTTCAGGGCGGGGGTAGGTAATTGTGTATGTGGCTCCAGGGAACGCATCCTGATTCAACTTTATGTGGAAACTTACCCTGCGCATGATCCGAAACACAATGCCAACCCCCGGCGATTAAAAGTTGATTTATGCCGAGCCTCGCGGGGCGGCATTGATTGGCTGAACCTGCTCACGTTAAAATGGCGTTTTTTTGCATCAACGTTATTTAATTATACTTAAAACGATCGTTGGATTTTTTTGGGTGTTTGGACGCCTCCACTACGCGGCATAACACCCAAGAAGTCCCAAAACCATTTTATAACAACGACTGCCAAAACCTATCAAGGCATTAAATTATGCATAGTACTGAGTGTATTTTTACGAAAATCTACGTAAAAAATATATAGTTGATAAATAATGCAATTCCACACCACTCGTATTAATAATATCGCATGACGTTGTTATTATTATTATTTTTGATTTTTATATTATTTTAAAAATAATATCGACAGCAACAAGTCATTTTTAATATTCTGCGCTTTTTTTATTTTTAGTTGTGTTGATATATTTATAAATTTTCTTAGCGTTAACGTAAATAGCGATAAATCAAATTACGTAACATTTTTTACAATGTTGTATGAAATTTTCATAGTTACTCTCTCCCGCTGGCAAACATGGCGGTTTAACTTTATTAATTTTGATAGTTAAAATAACCTTTTCTTTATAGGATAAGTTTAATATGTAGGTAAATATAAAGTGTATTTTATAAAGGGGTTTAAAATTATTGATGTAATTATAAAAACAATTTTCTTTTTAATTAACTTTCATTATTTACAGCATAACGCTATTTCACATATAAATTTTTAAAGTAAATATCAATTATATCATATTATTGATATTTATTCAATCAGTCAATACAGTTAATTACTGTTTCGCTTCTGTGACTGCTCCAATATTGATTCTAATGCAGCCCTTTGAGGCAGACGACGGTCCTTTATAGTGAATAATTGTACTCGGAGTCCGGGGAGGCTTTCAGTGGAAATCACAGCCTCTGTGGGGATGAACGGCCACGAAGTTTATCATTATTCTGCCTGCGTTCTCCGGCAATCACTGGAGCTCTTAATGAACGAGTTGAAGAGAAAAATAAATACAATATCGATGCTAACGATAAAGTATCCCCTTTGAGACTTTAATTACATTTCTAGTACTGATTTTTATTTAGCATGAGTATATTATAATTTTACTGTCGTGCATGAAAACGAATTGAATAAAAATGATGTTGGTAGGTTTTTATAATTTGAAAAATCTTGAACGTTTCGACAAGGTCTGCCAGAATCGTCTTCGTGAACTGAAGATCCCCGCGAATGAAAGCAAACCACTTTTATCGAACTCAGAAATTGAAATTAAAATTCATTAATCATATAATACTAATTAAGTCATAAAACTGAGTTTTATATATACATGATATGTGAACCCTTTCGTAACCACTGTAAATCGGATGTAGGTCGAAACAGCTTGGCGCAGGTCATGCCACTCGCCGGCCTCTCGGAACCCATTTTCCCATCGACTCAACAACATATTATATATTCAATACCTCCTTATATAATGATAATTCTTATTTTTAGATACTTGCAATAATATTTATCTTTTAGATTTGAACCCCATGATAAAATTCTATACTTACACTATTTTTTCTTACCAACAAAGCTTCGTCATGTACAGTGAAAACATTAAAAAAATTGCCTTTTCATAGTAGTTTCTTCGTCTCGAGACAATTAAGGTGGTTGGAGGACTCTATATAATATTTGCATTTTGTATTGTGTACGTGTATATATGTTCTTTCATATTAAATAATATTATTTTAAAATTATAGAAATATTGTCTCTAAGTGTATTCAACGAAATACAGTGACATATTTGAACATCGTCAAAAACTATACATAAGTTTCATTAAGAAGTTCATATAAAATAATTATTTTCCACCATCGTGAATTGAGCTTTAATGAAACAACCCTATAGACATATTTATAAATAACTTAGCGCTAGGTTTACCCAACATCCAAGAGCATTAACATTATTCTGAAGAGGTACACTCCGAAGTAAGTGAAATAAATAAATATTCAACACAGGTACCGCTCCAAAATACTAGGCCGTTCGTTCATAACCATTCATAATTTATTCAAATAATAAATATCACAATCTCGCAAACATAATTCAACTTTTATAGCTTTAAAATTAGGCAGAGCAATTAATAAACTTACCTTGCTTGCTGGCGAACTTTTCTTCGCAACTTTCACTGAGCACTCAAACTTGACGTGAACCGCGGGTCGTGCAGTCGGCGGCGGTGAAACAAAGTTGAAGAGGGGGCTGTCAGCCGGCGGGGGTGCGTGAGGCTGTGCTCGGTGTGAACATTAATAAACAAGGGCTGCTGATGCCTCACGGAGCGGGTGGACTCGCGCCTGGTCGCGGGGGATGTGGCGAGCATCAATGAACGCCGAGTCGCCCGACTCCCCGCGACCAGGCGTGCGCAGAACCTTAATACTTCATCCCCACACCGAGTAGAGCTCCAGCCACGGGCGATGCTCGTTTCGGAGTATTCATCTTCATCAAGTGCCTCTCCTCAGAGGAGGTTGGCGAACGTTTCACTGAGCATATACTTGTTATGTGTCGGGGAAGTAAGAAGAGCGGTTGGTTACTGGTTAAGACATTTTTATTGTTCACTTCGTATATTGTAATAATTTCAGTGTTAGGTTATTTATTCAAGACTGGGGAGACTACATCTCCGTTCGTGGTCCGAAGAGATCTGGCGCTAAGCGAGTAATCTCGGAGCTCTACAATACTCAGGTAGAAGACTTCCAGCGTCGGGTCTTTTACAATAACATATAAACATTGGGCGGACAGAGTCATAAACAAATGGCATGGTTTACTTAAATAATAAAAGTATCGCACAGGATACGAGAACAATGGCGGCTGTCCTTTGTGCTGTAATCTTTAGGTTGGAAGTCCGTGGCATCACATCTGTGGCTACCTTCTCACGCGACTTCTACTGTTAGGTTATTAAATGTGTCCGGGCCATAACATACTCATGCTGAACCAGTATCTACTATAATAATAGCCATTGTGAATGTGTGTGTGTGTATGTTTCATTATTGGGTTCTCTATAGAATATCTTAAAAGATGCAACGCTGATTTTTTGCGCGCAAGTTCAGTGAAATTTTCCGCAGTTATGTGTCGAATTTCAAGACGATAGGATAATATTTTCATTCATAAACTAATTGAATAATACTATCAAATATGCTTTATGTACGAATTATATGATTCTGTTGTTCACAGCGAGAATTTCAAATTTAGAATTTTTACAAAAAAACAAAATATGATGCTTCTAAGAAATTTCCAGTTTATGTCAGCTTGACACAAGTACCAATTTTATTTTTTAGTTGCGTTAGAAATTATTAATCACATCATTAATAACTTAAAATGCCTCCTTAAAAAATAACACCGTCTAAGCACAGCAAACGTAATTAAAAAAGAATAGCACAATTGAACGTGATAAAGACTGCATCTAATAAAGAACTGTGCAGTGAAAGTGATTTGATGTTTGTGACACGAAATAGAATGGCTTTGCTTTCAAAATTAATATCCGGTTATTAAAAAAATATGTGTACAAAATATTCATCTGATTGTCAGTCAAACATATGTTCAAACACTATTGCATCGTTCATCGAATACGTCATTTTATGACGGGCTACATTTCTAGTTTTCAAATAATAGTGTAGTGCAGGGGTCCCCAACATTTTTGCACCCAAGAGCACATTCTAGAATGCCGGTCGGGCGGCGGGCACCATTTATTTTTTCAAGGTATATTTATAATTGGACATAGTCAATAATACATATAATGCACAAAAAATATTTAATTACAAGTATATAGTTATTATAGATATAAAAATATAATTATAACGATATAATTTGTTCGCTTTTTTTATTTCTCTGTTTAATTACTAAATATTATTTTTTTTCGAAAAAAATGAGAAAATGATGAAAATGAATTAAAAAGACGAGAAAATGATCAAAAAAACGAGAAAAACATTTTTTTTTTACCTGGGCAGCAATAAATAATGTACAAAAAAAAATTATAAGTGTTATTTTGCGCAAAGGGGGGCGTTAGAATTTTTTTTTTCTTGTCAAGGGGGGCGTTGGAATTTTTTTTTCTTGTCAAGGGGGCGTTGGTCAATAAAAGGTTGGGAGCCTATGTTCTAGATGCATCGGAAGCCATTTTGAATTGGATTGGATATATTGTGGATATAAATACTCTCTACGTAGATTAATTAATATAACTTGTGTTGATATAAATACGCGTTTTAATTGTGGACCCGATATGTTACAATATAATCATCTCCTTACAAAGTCGGCGTTTAGATCTGATACTCCTTCTGCAGCAAGCTACAGAAACAATAGCAGGAGTCCCCCCACCTCGGCAAGGTACATCCCTCCACAATCATTCCAAGTCCACTACTCCATTACCGATCCTTTACACACGCTCAGGGTACAGAACGGCAGTTATGCACAAGCAACAGAATAGGGAGAGCGGGGAGGTTTCAGAGTAACAACAATGAATTACCTACAAAATCATAATGCCAAATTTAAAAAAATCAACCACGAGATATTTTTTAAATTTATTTATTAAAAACATATTTTATGAAAATTGATAGTTTTTAAAATATTATTTTAAAAAAACAGCCAAACCAAATACAAAACGTATATAAACAAAATAAGCCTTGTTTTTACTATCGCTGAAAGTTAGCTAATTAATGATACAATCTCTACAGTTCAATCAAAATAATATCAATTGTGATTCATGATTAATTTAATAAAATTTGTTCCGCTACATTGAAATACCTCAAGTAATCACGATTTATTATCCTTTTGAAACTTAGGTAAAACTTAAATAAACATAGTGCTGTTATATATTTTTTGAATAATATTAAAAACACCTAGCAGTTACAAAACAAACTTTCATTTTAAGCATTCTTCTAAAAATAATGATTTCGTTATTTGGACGTGATACCTGACCTCCCTTTTTCAGATAACCATACAACTTTTGCTTACATTCATAAAGGCTTGCTCTGTTATTAAATTTATAAAATGAAGCCGTAAATTTTTTTATTGTATAGGCACAAAACATATTTTTTAAATATACATGCTATCACACACAGTCATACATCGTTCACGTTATATGTTGCAGACTCTACCACACCCACGTAGATACATAAATACAGCTCCCTCCACCGAAGCTTGTATAAGTGTATTGAGCTCGCGCACACAGCCTCCGCTCCAGGCTGGAGGACTATGAATGAAAGCCTTTGTTGATAATATTCCGGTCAGCTCTCCTGCACTCGAGGATCGAATCCTTTGTGCTGGAACAGGCATCATTAAAAATATACGACATATGGAAATTTGCCTCACATTGTCGTATTAGTCTCATCTGTGTTAGCAAATTACTCTATAACGAATAATAACTTATTTCTTAAAATTTCATGAAAATATTACTTAAACATTTTTCAAAGAAACACAAACGTCAACATTCATTTTTAGAGTAATATAATATATACTTATATATTGTATTCTTGGATTAGAGCTTGCAATACAAGAGATGCATAAGGAACCTCGAATACATATTTTGCTATTTTTTGTTTATATATTTTTAAGAGTGCAATAAAACTCAGGGGGTCTTTTAATGGATTAAAAAGATTTTAAAGCATTTTTTATAAGGTCAGCAGTAAAACTTTTGTTAAAACTGAAAAATATCGAGCAGTGTTATATTATAAAATATATATGAATAATTTCACAAAGTGAATTTTAAAATTATATTTTATAAGATACTCGTACTTTTTTTAGTGTTTATTTAGTTTATAGTACATTTTCTGATCCTTCAGTTAAATACCCATTGTTAAAAAATGTTTCAATTTTAATGAGAAGCAATACATCAAAATAATACTTTAAGTAATGAAAACTTAAAATACCTTGTTTTTCATATTTTTCATTATTAATATTAAAAATATATTATGAAATGTTTTTGACACAACACCGTTTATACACCTTAATCCACTTTCACCTAAAGGTTACATTTTTTATATAAAATAAACTTATAGAATTTTTAAACTCTATTTTTAGCTTCGCTGCGTGAAAATGAATTATTCATCATGTCACTGTGAAATAAAATGGAAAATAATTCCCTTATATAAGAAATACACCCCGCGGTTAAAAGGGTATTTTATAAAGCGCTAAATGGCAACGTTTTTAGGGTATTTTTAAATAAATTCAAATACACTTTGTTTTAAAGATTATTGTATTACACTGTTTATATATTTTATAGATCAGTTAACTTATAACAATTTCATAAATAGATATCCAATAAAAACAAAAATGAGGATGAATCCTTATTCAATAGAGCGTCAAAGGATCCTTTTCATTCTCATTGTCAAAACAATAAACGAGATTTAAATACAAACATTTTCATCAGTTTAGGCATTGAAAAATAAATTTCGTTCGGAAACATTATATTAATAAAAATACAAAGCATGAAATATCGTCACGACATCTTTGAGAATAGCAATTATAATATATTGCAGCTACAATATTTAAAAAATCGATTAGATAGAGTGGATGTGTGGGTTCGAATCCCACCAGTATCACAAAAAAATTAAAGATTATCCCCGTCGTTTCATGTGTGAATCAACTACTTAAATATCATATGCGCAATAAACCTGTAAGGGGAAAAAATACAGATTCACCAAAAATATTAAATAAAAATTACTACAGCATGCTACTTGAAAATTTATGACATAACATATTTGAACTAACAGACGAGAATGGACCAACCCCCTGCCTGCCCGCCTGAAAAACGCCTTTCCACCCCCCACAACCCTCATATTAATAACTTTTATACCATGAAATACATGAATACAAATGCAAAAAACCCGAGAGTCTACCTGAAATCTCACGGCGGGAATTCCCGGTACAGAAAAACAGATTTAACTATGAAAAAATATATTTCTTTGCTCGAAAAATATTTGAGAGACATTATGTCAACATGAAGAAAGCACTTGTTAAGCATTTCCCAAGTTTAAATAAGCACAGGTAAACACCATCAAGCAGGTAATCACAGGTTCCATTAACTCTGCCGATGTCTTCGTTTTTATTCTTCCCGCGGTGCTTTCGCTTAATTTTTTCGTAAAGTAAGTTCCAGATTAAAATACTTTTCAATTTTGAATCGCGTCTTGGCCTGAAAAAAAATGCAAATTTTATTCAGGATTTTAAATTTTATGCTGTGAAATTGAGTTTAGTTTTTTTGGGTCTAAATTGGTGGCGACGGCTGCGCTGCACGCCTCGCTATGCCAGCTCGCTTGGAAAACAAATAATAATAGAAAATATCGAATTAAATAAACAAATATTAAACAGACTTCAACTTTGAGTAATTATAAATAATACCTAAGAATTAAAATTATTAGGCATATGTTAATACAAGGTTAGGCAGGGAGGTACGGTTGATTTGAAATAACAGTTACACACTCATTTTTCAATTTTACTTAAATTTTATTTTTTCGATGTATAACTTGGGTGTTGCCATTACAAACATAAAAATAAATTAAAAACATTGCTTACGTACGAAAAATTACATCTGTAGTACAAATGGCGTCTGTGTTTGTCCGTACACTCATGTAGACGTTGTGACAAGTTGTCCATACTCTTCCGAAGCATTTCACGTGGAACCGCTCGGATTTCTTGTCACTCAGGGCTTCAAGTGTACGTGGTTTTTTTTATGTAAACTCTTCTTTTGATGTAGCCCCATAAAAAGTAGTCACAAGGTCCAGGGAAGACGTCCAGGGAAGGTTGGCCTTAGAAATTCCATAGCTGCTCTCAATGTATGGCACACAACGCCCCGTTTCAATAAAGGTGTTGTACAAGAACACACGATGCTCTATCGACCATGTCCAAGTGGTAGCTCCTGAAAAGCAGATACCCTTATTTTTTATTTACCAAAGTTATCTTCGCCTTGCGTGGGACTCCGTTCAAATCATACATACCTTCTTGCTTGTATTTATAAAATTTCTGTGAATCGAAAATTATTTTCTTCTTTAAAACGTTTTCAACAACCTAACTACTAAAATGATTAAATAGAAAACATAACTAAGCTGTGTTTGGGTTTTATGATTGTACGTCTCTGCACTCTGTTGCAAGCCTCAATAGTGAAAATATTTTAAGTGGTCTAAAAGTCACTCCTAGTCTCCTCTTTTTGTATAGTACTGCGGCTTCAGGCCTCGTGTGCACGGCCATGAAATTCAATTAGAACAGTAACTCCGCCGGGCTAACTCCTCGACACCTGGCGGCGTCAGGTAGCTCCGTTCAATCATGGATGGTTATGTTCCAGGAGGTCATGTTTCCTCCCACGCCGCTGCATTATTAACCGCCAGAGAGGAAACTATCGCGAGGAGTGTCTCCGGCACTGGAATATTCATTTAACGTGGCGAATTAAAATTTTAATCAAAATGCAACACATGCAACTCAAGATAAACATCGTTGCTTGCAAATATTAATTATAATTCTCACTACGATTTCAAGAGACTATTTATCAAAGACTACTTAAAACAATGATTCCCAAAACTTACAAAAACACTTATGATACTATGTACGTATCTTTTTATTCAGATGCTTCTCCTTGAACATATATTTATCCTGAGCCAGTATACCAGAATTTCAGCCAATATATATATATTTTTTAATATGCACGTATTATTAAACATTGTTTCTTTTTCAAGCAGTAATATAGCGCAGAGAACATTATTATCCCTCGTGTATATAAATATCGTACAATATACGATGGCAGATGCAACACTCGTGCAGTTTATTTTTAGAAAGCTCGGTTGATTTTCCTCTCGTCAGTAATGCCCGGGGAGCAAAATGAAAACCGAGGCGAAACTACCCTCGGCGGGGGCTGCTTCTCCCTTATTGCAGCTGCTGGACCGGAAATAGAACGAGAGCGTGTGATTTCATCTGTTTACGGCTCGCGTTGCAAGTAAAGAGTTCACTCTGTACTTGCTGATTTAGAAAAACAAAGTATGAGCGCTCGTTTAGGAAAATGTTGTTTTAAAATACTTACTATTTATAATTCAAGCTTGGCTTGCACAGCAGGTTTTTTTATAAACACAAATAAACGTTATCATTATTTAACATCCACTAACTCAGTTTGTAAATATCGAAAGGCAAAGGAGATGAATGCTTAGAGAAAAAAAATCAAGATTAACTTTTATTATTACAGTATTGTTTAAGACATTTAATTAACGGTCTGGGAATACAAAACGTTAAGCTTATAAATACAATTATTTATAGACGTTATACTGTAATAATATTTCATCATTCGTCTGTTTACAATATAACAGCCAATCAACAATAAATTCATCGAGAACCCACAACCTTAAAGGTTGAATGAATATTGACAAAATCATATAATAAGGGCTAGGCGTATTTTTAGAATTGCCTAAACAAACAAACAATATGGTTATGCTCCAGATGCAAAATATGTACATTTATTGCTACAGTTAAGAGACCTTTAGTTCCTAAAAAATATACTTTCCATAAAAAAAATACGTAATCTATTTACATATGAAACGACAATAAATTCGTTAAAAAACGCTTTATTTTTGCGACACCGGTTGGATTTGAACCCACAGGTGTCGCGACTCTAAAACCGAGATTTTTCTCGCCTTTTAATGTTTGAATGTATTGCCTAAATTGTGTATACACAATACACTTAAAAATTGTAAGTAAAAGATGCGCATTTAATATAAATATTTGTACATATTAACAAACTATTGACTGAAAGTGTAACGAAGGACTACTGTGCTTTGAACTAGATAAGCTGAAAGACGGCTGCGTTAAATAGTTGCCATGGAGGCTAAGACCAACCACGATTTGCAGTGCCTAAACCATAAACCCTCCCCTTATTAACCTGCACCCTGATAGCTTCCCTTATTCAAAATTATTGAAGTGAATTAATAGAACTTATTACGTCCTCGTGTTTAAGGATACCAACACTGTGTCCTGAGTTCCCCTCGGCGTAATCATTCCGAGAAAAACCGATCCCGGAAAAGCCCCCTTAAAGGAAGTGGCAATCTGTGTAATTTTATTAGGCCGATTGTCGTAAGTCTTCGAAATTATTTCATCGCTAATATAGCTCCGATCCCCTGAAATTTCGATATCAATAAACGTAAATTTGTACTGTGACTCCACCTCGGCGAGGCTCTGCCATTGTGCGCTGCGCCGACAGCAGTTTCTGGTTCCTGCTAATTGAAAGCTTTTGCCGTCAAAAACTTTCACAGAGACAAAGCTGCCCCTTGAAAGCATTCTAGTTACCCTAACTATTCTAATTGATTTAATAATACCTACAGTACAGCGACAACTTTGTAAATAAAGGAAAGTACAATTCATTCGCGAAGCCTTTTGGGTATTATTAATTTGAAAATACATAACAGCCTCTTGATTAATACGAGCGATTCAAATTTTGCACGTAGTTTATGTAATTAAATTTATACGTTTTTACTTGGACTTCTGCAAAATTTGTCGAAATAAATTTGACCTTTACGTGTTTGTGAATCTAAATGGACATTTATGGCTTCTTCCCGGACTACTATCGTTCATGAAAAGCTTTTGTATACATGCCTTCTTTTATTGTCGTGAGTATTTGAGAGTATAAAAAAATATCGCTATTCACTAAAGACATCTATTATTCGTGTTGGAATATAAGAAATACGTATGCGTTCGATTTTCATAAGTGTTTTTTTTTTGCTATACCTTTAAGCAAAATAAATTTGTGACTTTTTATTTATTAAAATACCCGAATGCCTCCAAAGTAGTGAGCTTTCATAGAGCGATCTGTGGTCCATAGCGCTAGTGTATGGTCCATAATCGATGGTGAAGATCTTTAAATTTTAGTAGTCGTTAAGTTTTTGGGTTTATTATAAAAAAAACCTTATTTTTTCCAGACAATAACGACTTCGTCATCCACTCAACCGAGGGGAGATCAATCGGTCCGACATTACTCTTTGCTCCGTAAAATCCAAATTTATTATTATAACTTCAATCATTCAGGCCGTTTCAGTCAATCAGCTCGGCTTCTGCTTTATTAAGCTGCACCATTTATTTTACACAATCAATTCCAGTCCGATAGCGAAGTAGTCAGAGATATTCATAAAAAAAATATCATTTTCCAACCTCAGATGACTATTACCCTTTACACTATAAAGCATACTTTATTATTTATTTTCTAGAACAATGTAAAAAAAATATTTTCTTTGATATTTGAATGAATTTCTCTCGTGGATGTGATGAAGTAAATTGATGTTCTATTTAATTTTATTCAACAAGTCTTTTGTATCGCAGATTCACGTATTACCGCTAGTGACGTCACAGCGAAATATTTGAGTTTTTTGACGAATAGTCGCACATTTCGACTCGCTCTTCACCCTCTCATCTTGCACACCTTAAAGTGTGATCTAACCAGAAGCACCACTTGTATGAATGACTGTCATCCCATCCTCAAGGGTCGGCACCCTTGAGCACGTTACCCACTGCTGGCTGTAACTTTCACATATTACGTATGTGAACATACCCTCTTGCAAATTACGTAACTTACGTATATGATAAAAAAAACTCCTGGTTTATCTCAAATATTCAAAAGGTTATACAAGATACTGTTGCTATGCCAGACTTTGACTTTCACTTGTAAATATTATAACATATTTTCATTCAATTTCACATCAGTAAGATAGTGTGTAAGCGGAAGAGTGTACATCCTGAAAAAAAAATTGCAAACGTTAGACTCGGCGTATCTTGTAATATATCTTGTGAGTGCCTGGCTTAATTAACCGATTGCGTGATATTTACTCATTACACGGTGTACTTTATTCATGTGAATAACATATATGGGCAGTGGAAGTACTTTCGTCACGTAAATACCCGATGTGCCCCCGCCGTGCGAAAAAAACAAGACAATGCCTCTCGCTATTTGTGTGTATCGCTAGTCTGACGTCTGTCGGAGCATCCGAGAGAAAACTTGGGAGCTAGAGATGGGAACAATCGGGAATCGATCAAATCGAGTACTCGAATTCGCTATCGAATTTTCTGACAATATTCTTTGATTATTTAAAAGCCTTGAGTCACTAATAGATTTTTTAAAGCCGATCACACATTTTTTTAGATATATACGCATTTTACGTAATGACTCTGTATGCCTTCGCAGATCACTCCCCGCTCTCCCAGTTCTGTTGCTTGTGTAAGCGTGTGTAAAGGATCGGTAATGGAGTAGTGGACTTGAAATGGTTGTGGAGAAGGCGTATCAGATCTAAACGCCAGAGCTTTTTAAGAAAAGGTTTATATTATAATGCTGTTGGGCAGCAGCAATACGCAGACTGCGGTTTAAAAGGACCCGAGGACTCACTACACGATTATTTATTTCCCTTAGAAAACTATGAATACTAGCTCACCATGAGTATATGCTCAGTGAAACGGTCGCCAACCTCCTCTGAGGAGAGGCACTTGATGAAGAAGAGGTCACGAGACTGAGCTGTTCGTTTGTTCACATCGAAACTCCGATCTTGTTTTCAGAGAATACACTTACAACACTCTAGAAAGACAAAGAAAGCAAAACAAATATCAGTGGCGTACATATCATATATACATCAAATTCTTTTTAAAAAAAGTAGAAATGTTTTATTCGATATTATGACTAAAAAGCAATGGTAAATCTTATTAGTCAATGAAGCGTGCAGTTTATACTTTACATACTAAAAATTATTTTTGAGTTTATATCAAGCTAAAAATATTTTATATTTAAAAAAAAAATTCTTAGAAATGTATATATATATATATATATATTTATTGTTAGCTCACATGAGCTTTTATTGTATAATAATTTAGTATATTTACAATAATTCTTAGAACTATTTTGACTGATCCTGGGCGCAGGCTATGGGGCTTACAATAAGTGGCATAGGTGGTAGCGTAAATGAAATTATCCTTTGCGTTATGGAATTCGTTCAGTTACAAAACTTTTATTTTTATAATAATGTTTTCATAAAATTATAAGTCTTTATTTTCTTTTTGATCATTTACAAAAGTTGGTAGTGTTATGCTTGCAATACGGTGTGTGGCTCTCCAGGCTGTGGCTTACGAGGTGTGGCTCGGGTGGGCTTATTGAGTTTGTGTAGGGGAAAATATGTGTAAAAAACCTTTTTAAAATAATAAAAAAATGTATGCATTCATGTCTGCATTGCTCGTGCTTGCTGCGCGCCGCTGGCAAGTATTATTGTTCCAATGCTGCATCGGTTCATAGCCGTTGAATCGGAAAATTCGCAAGTTGGTTACGTGGAAGAGTTCAGCGAAATATTGTTATGTGGCTCGAGCGAAGGAAATTCCCTGCAAACAGAGTGTGATCCGATTTGTAAAGACAACATCGAAAGGTTGTGTGCAAATGTATTATTGTATAGCATAACAAATATTTGGAATATACGCAAAAAACCTCCCGTGCTCTATCAAATAAAAAATCTGATATTTTTGGTCTCGGAAAATACATACATTGGCTGAAATAAGATTATATATTACTTAGGATAAACCAGTACAATATATATATATACGTATATGTCTGCTTAATTACAACCCTTGGGCTTCGAAGTTTGTCTGTTTTATTTATTTATTCAGATTTAAAATATAATTTTGTTTGCGGCGTCGAATTAAAAAAAACTCGTAGACTTCTTGTGGAGGTAAATAATCTCCATCGAAAATTAGTATGAATCATTAAAAAATTCTGGGAATACCCGAGTAAATTTATTTATTCGGCGCGTTGATCTGAAAGTGTTAATTTTAAACATAAAAAAAAACACATCCAATATAACCAGCGTTTTTTAACTTGCAAGTGTACTCTAAATAATTATTTTCAAATACGATGCAATAAACAATCCAATTTTGCTGCACCCGATTCTCTCATACGCCAAATTAATATTTTTTTTATTAGCAAAAACTTTGCATTTTTAATTTAATCGGATCAATAGGAAGTCTTTGATGTAAAAAATTTTTTTTTTAGTATTTATTTTATTTTGTATTGAAGTCTATATTGAGCAATATTTTGGTTCTGTATGAATAGATTTCGGTAGTGGAGGTTCTCAGTGGCAAGCCTCAAGGGTTAAATATGGTCGTTGCGCTTTTCACCCAGTTGCAGCGGAGGGTGGGTTGACTACCCCCTCCTGGTGCGCACCCCTGGCTGGTGTGCGTCAGGTGGCCGCGAGGGGTGGCGCAAGGGGGGTGCGCGTGCGCTGTGTTGAAATCGATAATCCGCGCAGGCGCGTTGCCTGCAGGGGTGGCCAACGAGCGAAGGGGATGAGAATTTTTTTTTTATTTTCTTTCCATGCTTAAACATTAAAAAAAAAAATTTAAATTAAATAACATTGAGTATTTACATTTGAATATCTACGGTAAAAAAAGTCATACGTGCTTAAACATTGTAAAAATATAATTTTAAATTAAATAACATTGAGTATTTACATTTGAATATCTACGGTAAAAAAGTCATCCATCCTTGAACATTGTAAAAATATAATTTTAAATTAAATAACATTGAGTATTTACATTTGAATATCTACGGTAAAAAAAGTCATACGTGCTTAAACATTGTAAAAATATAATTTTAAATTAAATAACATTGAGTATTTACATTTGAATATCTACGGTAAAAAAAGTCATCCGTGCTTAAACATTGTAAAAATATAATTTTAAATTAATAACATTGAATATTTACATTTGAATAAGAACCTTAATTTTTTTACTAAAACTAGCGTGCTTGAACATTTTGTAGTTTAAGGTGGTTTTTTAAAAAAAATCTTGTTTCATATTATTCGTATATCATATAAGAAATTTTCCATGGGATCCGATTTGCGATTGATGTACTTAAAATTGTTTTAAAAATAAACGGTTTTATTATTATTCAATACAAAATCAGCCTTCACATGATTAAATATTTTTTTTAATATATATATTAGTTTGTGATATTCTCGGTAAAAGGCTCGCCACCCCTGTCCCTCGAGCAGCAGCCCCGCCGCCAGCAAGTGTCAGCCAAGTATTTTCACATCCATTTTTGTTTTGCGGATAATCTATTTACAAAACAAGGTAGGAATCAAAATATTAACAACAATTTACTCATTCTACCCTATCACACATGATACTTATTCGTTTAAGTTCGTATTATTGCAAATTTCAGTACATTGATCGTAATGCCCCGTGCTCCCTGTGCATTTTTTTCTGTTGATGGTGTTATTGCCTACACTTTATAGTGGTGCATTTGTACGCGTACATAATAAATGCAATTTACTGTTTGTATTTAACAAGACACGCGACATACCGTATCTGTTTTATGCTTTACGAAAAATTAACGGTTAAAAATAAATTTAACCAAAATATGAGTTCAATGAATCTTAAAATCGATAAACTTGTATGTTTACAGGAAGGTGAGGTTTTCCCTGTTGATCAAATAATTCAACTGTGTATGCAAATTGGATTAGTTTTTTTTGTTGTATTAAATGTATGCGTTAACTATTATTTGTCCTGATACATAAACAATTGTTTTATACAGTGCAACAATTTTTCTAATGTGGGTACGACTACAGCAATAATTGTTTTTTTTGCGAGGTAAATTTTTTTTACACTCAAAGGTGTCCGCTTCCTCCCTGTTTCTATAAAAAATATAAAGTTTTTAAAACGTTTACGGATTTGTTTATACATGAACATCTTATTTAATCGCACATGACAGCCGTGCGTTTATAAATATTTATATTGAAGTCTCAGTTAAAAAAATGTATAAACAGCAGTACAGTCTACTGTTTGTAGATTATACCTTGACTTTTATTTGTATTACATTTTATTTATTTCATACTTTAAAATTAAAACCTTGCCTCGTTAATTTGCAGTCTTTATTCACTTCATTATCTTTCAGCTTATTTCTGCGTAAATGATTATTATTTTCATCGCCTCCGCTTTCGTCTTTTATTATTCACCGAAAGGTTTCTTAAAAATTAAATTATCATTTTTAACATGCCTTTAACCTTTTCCTTTAATTAATGGGCAAGAATTTGCCCTCGCATAGAGCGAGGTATATTTTCAAGCTACGTCCTAAGTAAAGCTTACAGGACGTCTTAAGTATAATTAATAATTATATTTAATTAAAAATTTGTATATTACTAATAAATTAATTATTCCTTTTTTATTTATACCGTGTACAGAAGGAGTGCTGTTTTTTTTATTATATGAATGATGATATTATCCGAAACGGGAAAACTGGAATTATTTTTGAACCGCGATGGGGTGGAAAATTAAATATCATTTGAAATAAAAATAAACTGAAAACATTGTATAGTTTTTTAACAAAGTTTTCATGTTTATTTTTATTTTAAGCGAGTGTGTATTTTGCGGCTCGGGAGTGATAGCCAGTTTCCCCTTTTCGGACGCTGAAGCGATACTCGCCGTCGTGCAGATGGGCTGTGCCGGAGAATGCTGGGAGCCGCCGCCGGACAGCATCCTGCGCATCCCGCCGCCGCCGCTGCCCAGCTTCCTGCAGCTGGCCCTGCAGCCGCCCAACCTCACGGGCCCCTGCCGCCCCGCCGGCCTGTGCGAGCCGCCCCGGGGAGCTCCCCACGGGGCCCCCGACAAGCTCTTCCCCGGCGTGGAGTACGTGGAGCTGCCCCACCACGGTCAGTCCCGCTGCCTCAGAATGCATACTTCACCTTCATCGTTTATGCACAAGGTAGTGTAGCAGCAGTGCAAACACACCGCTACATTATTTGTCTTGTCGAGCTCCGCCCCTACCGCAGGTAGAGACTTTCTAATTTTACAACAACCCTACAACCCGAAGCGATAACGCAACCCCATACAGAGAGACGCAAACACTCGACCAGTAACCACGTAATATTCTGTTTGTCCATCATCTTAATAAACGAATACGCAAACATTTCGCCAGCCTTTTGATCTACATCCATCAACGGCGAAAGTATATCGGTTGCAGGATTATTAACGGTTGAAAATCAGTAGACTGGCGTAATATTTGCGCATTCGTAATATATTTAATATACACGAGATGGAAATATACGTGATTATCGTTTCGATACCGCGAGGTCTCTCTGGCGAGAGGCGCGGGGAGGCTGTTTATAAACCATCATGTCTTATGACAGGAAGAATTCACACGAATTGTTATCGCGGCGTCGCTGACACATTCCAATGGAGACTCCTACAGTAGAGTGGAGATACAATAGGATGGACGCTTCTAACTAGGATGAGTTTAATCCAACAGGAGTTGGCGAGATGTTCGGCTGTGCCCTGATTGGAGGGAACCATGGAAACCTTGTCGGAGGAGTCGGACCTCCCCCTTGTCGATCTCGTTATTCGAGGTTCCTGGATGAGGGCCTTCCTATATGCTCATCTTCATTTGGCATTTCTAATTTTATCTTGTCATACTTGCCATTCACACTCCCTGATTGGTCGTTCAACGGTTTCATCTGTTACCTTTATCGTTCACAATTACACTGTTTGAGACACGTGCAACAGTAATGACAGAATATAGCATGCTTTTGTATTAACCTTGTTCTTGGTTGTCGGGGCTGGTGTTTGATTGAAAAATTCCAAAGTTTCGGCCTCGGTCACAAATAACACACTAAGTAAAAAAAAAACTACAGCCAAAACCTACAAACACATTTAACATGCTTTCGGTATTTTTCTATCATAAAACGTTGATTCATTGACAAGTCTACAAAATATTTCAACGATGTCAATGAATTTATCGGTGAAATAATTATCCTTTCAGATACTGATCCAGAATACATGTGCAAATAAAATTATAGAATGTTTGTGTTAAGAGTATAGAAATTGATAATGGCATAGTGTTAGAATTATGATGTATGCAATTGCAGACCCCACATCAGCCGACGACACGTGGTTCCTGGTGCTGATCACTTCCTGCGTGGCCGTGCTGTTCCTGGGCGCCATGCTGGCGCTGTTCCTTATCAAATGTCGAGAGTACGTCTGTTCTCTCCCTCTGTATGTTTCTGTTTCACTTTTATTTGAGCTAGATTTTGATCTGATTTCAGTAGGCAAAAAATACTATATTTAAAGCATTTCAATTTATCGACACCTCCAGCGTACTCATAATAAATGATATCTTTAAGTATGATAATTTGTAAAGAGTATTTATAAAAAAAATATTTCATGAAAATAATTTGATATACTGGAGCTATTGAAATATATATCGAGTTATTTTCATTGAATAAAAATCTTTGAAATACTCAAATATCAAAAATTTATTTATAATATGAAAAATCTCTGTTTAAGCGTCTTTCATGTCAAATTAAAAAAATAACAGATAATATAACTCGATTACAACATATCCTTACTTTGATGTAATGACTTAGTTAGTTTAAATACTTACATAAAGCGGATATGTATCGTTTGTTAATTATTCAAGGGCCATTATAACGATGTTTAGGATATCCATATTACATTGTGGCCTCTGCAAAATATTATACCCGTTAAAATTTTATCTCAAATGGAGCATCTTGTATTCAAAAATAATATATCAATAAAAAAATTATCAGATCTTAAACTAGTGTTAACGAGTGCACCATTATTTAATAGAGCATGATAATTTTCATTTTGTTTATTGTCTAATAGAATATTTCTAGAAATTCAGAATATGATGAATATTTATGATATTTAATTATTAATAGTACTTTGTGCATGACTAAATGTTGACTGCGCGCGTGTCTCTGACAGCACGTACTTCCATTGCAGCGAGAGCGGTGGCACCAAACAAGGCCCTCTTGGAGCAGACCTGGGACCCCCTCTTCCTGGCAAACGCCCTGCTCCTGTGGCGGGGGCTCTCTATGTACCCGGACCTGCGCCTCCAGATAACAGGTAATGCGTATACTTAGATTTACCTACGTTAAAATTGTCTTCAGTTTTTATAAAGTGGGTGTGGTCTATAATCAAATAAAATATCAATAAAGTATAGAAGGTTTAAAAATCTGTGTTTAATTTGTTGCTGATTTAATTTAATTTACAATTTCAGCATTACTAACACCAATAGTGATTGTTTATTATTTAAAGATAATCAATTTCAATCATTATAATTATAATACTTCATAATTCATTTTACTTACATGGCAAAATTATAAACACTATGATTATTGTTGTAGGGCTCTATGGGCGGCTCTCACCCCTCGAGGCACTCAACACTTTATAGCAGATAGCTATCCTCAAGACTGCGTTACTTCCGATATGTATCCTGAAGATAACCACTATGAAACAGTGGAAGCCATGAACTATAAAGCTGCCATGCATGAGAAGTTCCCTTACCCCATGCAAATCGGACACTTTGAAAAGAAAATCCCAGACAAGTCGAGTTTTGACAATTCCGGATTTGTCGACTACGACTACGAAGACCCAGCACCCTTAATAGAGAGTTATCAGATGGATGACATGGAGACCTGCTACCAAGAACCCGATGTCAATCCCTACTGCATCGTAAACCAATTGCAGCATGAACCCATCGGTACCATGAAGAGAGGTATCTCGAGACCTATGGTATCTTCCCCTACTCGTATTGAACACCCCAATCTTCCTCCTCTCAACCTATATCCTCACAGGGGTGGAGGCACTTTGAGGAAACCCTCTCACTCCAGGAGGGTGAGCGACAGCAATAGTTACAATGGGAATATCAACATTTGAATCAATTCAACCTTTTAGTACTGTAGATGAGGCAGGGTAGTGTAACGCCGATGACTTCTGTGTTGTGTATCCATTGATGTCTAAAGTATCACGAAAGTATTATATGTCGTCGCAGTGCACAAGCAATGGGAATTTGTGACGGGTAATTGATTCCATTTGAAAGCGTCTTTTTAATCTGCTTGCATTCAATTATCAGTATTTTATATCAAATTCTTAACCCGACATAAAAAGTATATTGGTTCTAATAAAAGAATAAAAAAAACTGTGTTTTCCCCGTAAAATTAATGTGCAATAATTTATTTTATATTTTGTTCTATGTATATTGCAAACACGTATTTGCTCTCTTTATCGATTATTATTAAAATATAACAAATATGATTAGATTACACATTGTTTGTATGTTTTTGAATAATAACAATAAATAAATGTTTAAAATAATAAATACTATTTTTATCGTGAGTATTAAGACAAATATTGATAATAACACACTGTAAAGCTATTGCTGTAATTCCACAATAACAAGAGAATATCTCTTTGAAACTCACCCTTGTCTTAATCTAATAAATTTTATGTATAAATAAAAAATATTACTTCTGTGTAATTATTTAGATATACAAAAAACAACAACTGCTAACATTTTAAATAATTTTTAAAGATATTTGCAACCATTTTTACTAGCAGATATCCAAAGGAGAAATAAAAATATATTAACAGTCACTAAAATAATTACACAATAAAAAAATGTTCTACTTTGAATTATGGGTACTTGTCTTTTATCCGACCACCAAAAAACATTGTCCTATTATTTTGCTTTTTTTTATTGGCAACAGTGTCTATTTTTTGCTTCTTTTGTTGGCAACAGCGAGTCTCGTCATAGAAATGTAAGTTTTTTTTCAATTTTGTATCATATATTTTACAAACAATGAAAAAACGGTTATCTTTGACGGTTAGGTTAGGTTAGGTTAGGTTAATACTTTAAATTAAATAAATAAACAATACGTGTTTTCTCGCCAATAGACACTGTTGCCAACAAAAGAAGCAAAAAATAGACACTGTTGCCAACAAAAAAACCAAAACAATAGGACAATGTTTTTTGGTGGTCGGATAAAAGACAAGTACCGAATTATGGGCTTATTTTAGATCTGAAATAAATTTATGCATTTCATTATATATTTTTGGATAGTGGTAGCTAATTACATAGAAATTCCTGTCATCAATCATCACTCACATATTTTTTTTTATTATTCAGAATATTTTGAAATCAACTCTAGGCTTTATACTATCTTACAAAAAAAAAGAACATTTAAAACACACTAATAAAATTTTGCCTCGAATTATGTATAAAATCCTGATTTCAGATTGGTCATAATTTTCCATGTAATAAATTTGGCCTAAAATATTATTAAAAATGTCAATGCAGATTGTCATTTTCTTTTTATTTTATTAACAGTTAAATCGTTGTCTGGTAGATCAGATAAAAATATAAATATCTTGCGATAATATCTGACTTGTCAGATCACGCAGATTGACTACGTCAAAAAATTATACCTATCTATTCTATCTCATCAAAAAAATGGTAGTGATGCATTGTCTATGGTAGTAGCTCTAAATTGCTGTAATCTGATTTGTCAATACTTTTTTCCCCGCATAGATCTGACCTTGATTTTTGAACATTTAAACGCCGTTAAACCAAAGAGTAATTGTACTCGACAGCCTACTGCGTTTTTGTTATTTACGGTGTGGGGGTACCATTATATATTTAATATTTGTGTCTATGACTATGTTCCCCTGTTTATGGTCAGTTCTCAAAGTTGACGTCCGCCGACGCCGCATATTACGGATTAAATATAATAAGTTTTAAAGATGACTGATGATGTCCAACGACATTCAGTCCACACTCTTGTGTTCAGATCTCTTAAAAGATCCCATGACATGTTCCTCTCGAACCAGAGTATGCTGGCTCCAATTGACGAAAAAGCGTAAGTTAACCTCGCAAAAATATTATGTTATGGTTTTCAGTTTATTATATTTATTACAATGCTGATTTAATATGTTCTTCCTACAGGGAAAAGATGAAAAAGTCTATTAAAGCACGAGATTCTTTTTCTTTAGTTTTTGATAGAGTAAAGAAAGCTCAAGCACTAAGAGAACGAGAAACTCTTGATGCTCTCAACAATCCCCCTCCACCGGGTACAAGTATAGGTAAGAAAACCTTGTTTTTGTTATCATTAATCAATTTGTTGAAAATATCTGTATTTCTGATTAAACAGGTATTAAATAATTTTGAAATATAATACCAATCTAATGCATTATAACATTATTTTGTGTCTCCCCAACTATGGTAGAAAATACAAACTTAATATATATTTCAGAGATCGGTGATGCAGCAGCCTTAGGTTCAGAGGGTGCAGTGGTACCATACTCTCCTGGCATGCTAACGGCGACTGCCCCGTCTGGAGGACAGTCTTCTGCAGGCCTCGTTCCCCGCCGCGCTACACCTATGCCCCGGCCCAAGTGGCACCCGCCCTGGAAACTCTTCCGCGTCATCTCTGGGCATCTGGGTTGGGTGAGGTGCGTCACCGTGGAACCTGGCAATCAGTGGTTTGCAACGGGTATGAAATATTCTTAATATTTCTTTATGAAAACCGTGCCTATATATATTAATTGATACATATGGTTTACTGATTCGAATTAATATGTGATGCAAATGTTTTTATACTAGAATCAAGCAGTTGTAACAACACAGAATGGATTCAAAATTTTTATGCATACATAGCCTTTTTTTTTCACTTACAAAAAAGGAAAATGTAAAAAAAAACCTGATTGAGTTGATAAAATAAATGCTACTGCAGTTAATTGATTTTTTTTTTTTTTTTTAATTTCAATTTTTCACATTCTCCAATCAATTTCATTAATCTCTCATCTGTGCAGATTAATTTACCAGCATTATTTATTATATTGCAGGTGCTGCTGACCGTGTGATTAAAATTTGGGACCTGGCGAGTGGAAAATTGAAAGTCTCTCTTACTGGACACGTCAGCACTGTCAGAGGTAAATATCTGAAATACAGCCCTAATTTCTTTCATTATATTTCATGACTTATTTGATACTTTGATTTGTACCATAATGAGATATTATTCTTACCTTAAAAATACACATATTAAAATTATGATTTAGGGTTTTAAGATATTAATAATTTTCAATAATAGAGAATGTTGCTTTATAAAGGCACTCTCTTCAATTGATGATGTCGGTAATAAATCTGAATAAAAAATATGCCTTGAACAATTCACCTTCTGATTTATTACATTCCCATGTTTTGCAGGCTTAGAAGTTTCGACTCGTCACCCATACCTATTCAGCTGCGGTGAGGACAGACAAGTTAAGTGCTGGGACTTGGAGTACAACAAAGTCATCCGTCACTACCATGGCCATCTATCAGCCGTGTATGCTTTAGCACTGCACCCCAGCATCGACGTACTGCTCACAGCCGGCCGCGACTCCACTGCCCGCGTGTGGGACATGCGCACCAAGGCCAATGTACACACTCTTACTGGACACACCAACACCATTGCCAGTGTTGTCTGTCAAGCTGCTGATCCACAGGTATTATATTTATTCAATTCCTTTTAACAATAATCAATTGTGAAGCAATGTTCATTTTGTACAGACTTATCATTATATCAAAATTAGCGCGAAGAAATTATCAGATCAGTTTATTTTGTCACATGATGAGAATCACTTGCGAATAATTATCCGAAAGAGAGACTACAGACATTGTCATTTTTAATAGTATAAAAACTTTTTATGTTATATTTTATCTGTTCCAATCAAAACTTTTTTTGTTTTAGATTATCACTGGATCACACGATTCCACAATTAGACTTTGGGACCTCGCAGCAGGGAAGTCAGTGTGCACGCTCACCAATCACAAGAAGTCTGTCCGCTCGCTGGTGGTTCATCCCACTCTCTACACCTTTGCCTCTGCTTCCCCTGACAACATCAAGCAGTGGAAGTGTCCCGAGGGCCGCTTCATACAAAACCTGTCGGGACACAATGCCATCGTCAACTGCCTGGCTGTGAACTCTGACGGAGTTCTAGTAAGCGGAGGAGATAATGGGACTCTATTCTTGTGGGATTGGAGAACCGGATACAATTTCCAAAGAATGCAGGTTCGTAGTACATTGGGAGTTTAGATTTTTCAATTGAATTCAGGCCCATCATGAACATTGTGAACTTGTAACCCCCCCAGGGCGTGTTTAAAAACTTTTTTTACATAATTGCAATGCTCATCATCAAAATAATACTGGGTTCTACCAATATGACTCAAACACTAACACTTTTTCTGTTGGTGTACTTTATCTTAATTGTGTTTCAGGCTGCCGTACAACCTGGCTCTATGGATTCCGAGGCTGGCATTTTCGCCATGACATACGATCATTCAGGAACTCGGCTTATCACCACTGAAGCCGATAAGACAATAAAAATATACAAAGAAGATGACACGGCTTCAGAAGAGAGCCACCCCATCAACTGGAAACCAGATATACTCAAGAGAAGAAAATTTTAAGATTAATGACATTTCATTTTACAATAAGTCATTCACGTTTAATAAATTTGAATACAACCACCATTCTGAGTGTTTTAAGCCACTCAACTTTTCATTTACACATGCTCCATATCAGCTTGTTGCTGCAGCTGCATGCCTACCGGGCATTCAAATGGAAAGTGCTTTCTGAATGCTCGTCACTTATACTTACCGCAGAAAGGTTGAGAGTACAAACTTTCACAATTCTCCCTTTTAATAAAACATAATAAATGAGAAATAAAACACTTAAATTGTGATAAAGATTTCTTAATATATTTTTTTTACAAGATAAACATAAAATCAGTAGACACGGAATGTGCAAGATTAGGAGAAAATAATATTAATGTATGTTTTAACATATTTCTTTGATTTTAGTGCTACAAAGAAAATTAAAAATAATATATAATGCCTTCTAACAAAGACAGTTATTAGTACAATGCAAGGTTAGAAGTCGTATATTAATTTTGGTTCTTCGTTAGTTCAAAATACTGTCTCGTAAGTCAGACTAAATCGTTGGCTAGTTTAAAAAACATTCATTATGCCCGGACGGATGCCTACATGCATTTTTAAATTTTGTCATGTAATGCTCTTTGTAACTCTTCAATTGTATCTCAAAGCGACGAGATTTGTAAACTGAGTCAGGAAATTCAGAATCAAAATTAATAAAATGCAAAAACTCACTTGACGAAACACTAAAAATTACATCACAATTGTGAAAAATTTAACATAAGTAAAATTAATAGCCTAAATATTTTTTCCCTACAAAGCAACCACCATACTTTATAAAAACAATTTCACAGTGATATGTAATTTTGCCAGATTCATAAAGATAAATAATATGGGAATTAATTTAAATAAATTATTTAATAGTTACGTAAGACATTAAAATAAGTAAAAACAGCTTATCTATTAAACAAAGACCCTTCGCATATAGCTGAACGCACTTTTGAATATGATGCAAACTTACTTGGAATAAGACCTAGTGAAAGATTTGGAAGCCGCGACCGCACGGGTGTTGATTATTAGTCAGTACACATACACATCATATAGATTTGTGCCCTTAAAAACATTCACAAAAATTAATCTCTACAGCAAACCCCAATATATGCTGAATAGTAAGTTGGTGTAATAAATAGATTAATGAAACATAAAAATTGAATATCCAACGAGATGTTCATCTTCAGGGTACTGAAATACATTACAAAGCTTTGTGTAAGCATTGCTCACTATTATAAAAATAATATCAAACATTTGTTAAAATTTTGAGTTTCAATCATTTGATGAACATATCACTTGGTTGTTTGAACCATAATAAAATCAGTCTAATCCCCAACACTAGTCAGGTGGCAGGTGCCTTTAAACAGGATCCTATGACTTACAAAAGGCATAATTACCTACAAGTAACCTTTGAACAATCATTGATCCTTTTATGAGATATTATACAACAATTAAAGGAGAAGGGATGAAGGCGTAGTAATGAAAGGAGTTACTGAACGACAAGCGATGGCGCACTGGGACGTCGGAATCAAATCTCATCTTCCGAATCAATTGTCTCTTCTGGGAAATCTCCCACCGTGATGTACATCGGCCTCACGAAGCCTCCATACTTGGGGAGGCATGTGAAATATCTCTTTCCATCGATTCTGCAAACAAAACATGTTTCCCATTATAATCTTATATAATAACAATGTGTACAAAATACACTGAATTGTATAAAATTAAAATCATACTAACGATCCATCATTCTTTCCTCTCGGTTCATCGTACTTTACACCAATCCAGGTTCCAGGTCGATTGTTCCCTTCCAGGGGACCGTTATACATTACTGTTGCACGGCGACACGGCTGCTGAGGTACACGAACCTCACATCTAGAGTCAACCAAGATCAGGGCAGCTCGTCTACAAATAAAAAACTTTGTTTATCTGGATTGATTTATGATATTGCATTATGAGTGCAGATTAATACTGATTTATAATACCATACAACATGTACACAAGCTAATTTTACAGTTTTACTCATTTTAAAAAACAGGACACCACGCATAAAAATAACAATGTGAATTTAAATAAATTTAACACCTTATAAAACATTAGAAACCACCATTAAGTTTTATTACATTTGACATGTTTGTAGGTTTTGCCTTTGACCGTTATCAGAAATACTACATTCTTAGATATATTATACTGCATTTTTTTTAACATCTCGGTCCCGGTACCGGGGCCATCTTTAAGGATCAATCTGTAAAGATGGTCCTAATACTGGGAACAAAACATCCGAAATCTATTAAAAAAAATGCAACATCAAAGAATGAAGTATTTCAAACATCACATTGTCACTACACAAATCAATGCAAACAGTCCATCTACAATAGAAAGTGCAGGTCATTGCTCACAGTACAGGAAAATTCAAAGTATATCCTCCAGGATCCAAGAAACAAACAATTCTGTCAATTATGGCCTGCAAATACATGTGTTTTATTGGTGAGGTTACCTCCGATCTTCTTTTGCGTCTGCCTCTTGTTGCTCTCTTAGTTGTTTCATTTCTTCTTCATTATATTTTCCCATCTTATTTCTTTGCAAGTAAGCTTTAACAGTATCAGTTTTCTTATTGTATTCTTCTTCAGACATTGTGTACTTTTCAGTATTAGAAGTATCAGTGAACTCATATAGCATGAGAAACTTGTCTATGACGTGAACCCTCATGCCATCATTAATTGGATAGGATCCCAAAAGAGCATCATTGTCTTGAAGTTCACAGACAAGTTCATTCCTACAATCGTACAACTCCAATCTCATTGTTGACGACGAACCGCCCGTCACCAGCTCAAGTTTCATCTGAAAATTTGACGTAAATATATCTTTAAAACTTCGATTAAACAATAATTAATCTCACCCAAAGTAGTTGGTGTGCCGCAGAGCACATGATTCTTATAATTACTATATAAGATATAAAAACTTCTGCAACTACTTAAATTATATTGAAATCGATCGGATGTCCAAAAAATTGCACAAATTATAAGGAATCATCATCGTGTAGACGTTTTATCGAGTAATTTTATTGTCTAACCTTAAAATCCAAAATTGTGAGATTCTTCGGGAACCTTTTCTCCGAGCATATCGCATCTGGTTTGCTTGAATTGGAAATGTGAACGTTGATAAAATCGGATGTTTTTACTGCAAAATCGGTCATTTTGGAAAAATCGAAGTATCTGCACCGGGAGAGTAGCACGCCAAACGATACGCAATAAAAACAACCGTGAAAATGTGGTCCTCCGTAAGACGTACGGAAACCAGTGCTGCCAGCACAAACCTTCAAAAACAACAAAATTAATCTAAAAACACCCATAGCGACCTGTTAAATTATTATAAGATATGTATTCTGTTTCATATAATAACATTTAAATAAACTCATAGTTAAACAAAATAATTATATATATTGGAAAAACAAGCAAAATTTATATTGTATCGTTCATTTAACCAAATTTTAATTAAATTGGGATTAGTTGTAAATTTCACGTATTTTTTTAAAAAATATCTACATTTATAAATACTTGATTGTGGGCAACTATTGTTTATTAATAGGCAATCAAAATAAAAAAAATCCACGGGACCCCAAAATATACCAAAGTTAGTAAAATAAAAACAATTAGACTGGTAACATTGACGGAAATGTCAAATTAAATGCTACCAGTTAACAAACTAGAAAACCAAAACCATCAAATAACAATGAAAATTATGAATTTACTATTTTCCCTTAATTTTTTTACCGTAGATCGATATGAATCATATGGCTTTCAATATAATTTTTTTGCATAAATCATACAAGAGTATAACATTTTTAAAATAATATAATATCATACATACCTACTACCCACAAAAATAGTTTACAATAACAATGTACTATTTCAGATTTTTTTATAAAAATTAAAAGAAAATGTAAACATTTCTTTAAAATAACACAAACTGTCTAATGTAAAACATATAATCTTCCATGTAAACTTTTTAGAAGTTACTTATTCAATGTATGTGTAGAGCAGTTTTAATTTGATATTGTTTATACTTATTTATAATTTCACTATATTATCACGTTTCCTTGAATAATTCAAAGAATATTTTTTACACATAAATCATTAAAGAAATTATAAGATAGTGGTAAGGTTTAAATCTATTTCTTTGTGTATCGTGGGAATGGTTGCTCTGCTGGTGAATATATCCCTATAAAATACTCTGTAACGCCATGTTTGATACTGTTACAACGCTATAAAAAAGTCCCAATTCCTTAGCTAAGAGCCCCGAACAGTATGAAGATAGGGAAAAGGCTGATAGCGAGCCTCAGTTATCTATAAACATAAACAAACCTGCTAAAAAGAAAATCTTTGTTCGGCAAGGTTTGCCTTGGTGCTAATAACTCAACCTTAGACCACCAAGAACATAAGCTGGAAAAATATTCCCACCTCGGTCAATCTAGGTAACGACCCATAAAACTCCGACTTGAAACATGAACGTCATATTTTATTTCCCAGAAGTGTTAAAAAATATTAACATAATTTCATTTTAACTGGTTAAACTGATGACATTGACATTTTTGCGATATCAAAAAGTTACTAGGAGAAGCTATCTTTCATACATCAACAACAAAAATGGAGCCAAAAATAAACAATGACAATATGTATATATGGAAGAGGACAATATATAATAATATGGAGGAGAGTTAACCTTTGCTTAAAAGTGAGCTCTGTGATTTTACCAGAATGTTAGCATAGTAAAGTTGCTGAAAAATTGACAGAATGTGCTGACTGGGTCATCCACACTGTATGGATGACCAAAATCTAGCAAAAAAAAATGATGTGCGGTGTCTTTTTTAACAATCCTGAGGGGCATCAGAGTGTGGGCAGACCAAGGATGCGAATGCTAAGTGATGTAAGGACTGGAAGATAGCAGCATCTAGTTGGGATCGCTGATGCATTTTCTTAAAGGAGGCTAGAGCCCACTTAAGGTTGTAGCACCAAGAACAGTGATAACTTTATGTGCATGTCAGCCGATATACTCTCGGTAGTTGATTATTTGATGACTTGAATATATTCTTAACTTTTTTGTGTGTGAAATGTAAATTCTTTTCATTATTTTAATATAAATTCATCTCATTAGACATTTTACTCCATTTTAGTGTGTAAAATGTCTGTGTGTGCATATATATATTTCGATGTTTACTGAATCATGACTATCAGCTCAATCCTCAACAAATTTCTGAGTGAATCTCAAAACTGATTTAAATGGACTCACCTGTTTCAGATCCAACTAAAAGCATTTTTACAAGAAATAAGACAAGACACAAAAATCACTGCTCTTTGAATCGGACGTTGGTAAAATTTAGTATTAATGGGAGGAACATAAATAGAATAAATCATAAATTATTAATTTTCAGTACAAAATGGAAAAACATTTATATATATATATATATATAAATACATATAAATATATATAAATACATATAAATATATATAAATAAATTTAAAAATATATATATATATAGACTGATTCTGCTTGGCTCCCCTGTAAATATTTAATATTGTAATCATTTTATGTTTTCAATTTAGAGGGTCAATAAGAAATAAATATACTGAAATCGTTAAAATTTGGGGATGATTTCTTAACCTGTAAAGTAGCACAGAAGATGTACATTTCATAAAAAAAAATATAAGCAATGGGAAAATGTACAAATTTGAAGTGCAGATGTCCCCGGAAAGACGGAGGCCAGTTGCCCGTTCTTCATGATGAAGATCTCTAGAGAAATAAAAGAATACACTTATATTTCACATTTTTTTATTTAATGCAATCTACTATTTAAGACAAGACCTGAAAATTCCTAATTAAATCAATTGATTTTTATATAAAATAACTATTCATTAAGATTCATAAAAATGACACTTTGTTAAGTGAAAAAAAAAGTTTAGTTAAGTCAAACAATATTAAACTATAATAATAATTATCATTTCCTAATAGGCTGAAGCAAATAAGAGACAACCAGAAGTGTGCAAACTTCAACTGGAATTTACCTAAGTAAAAAATTAGGATATGTTCATAATACTTTGAACAAGTTGCAATAATTACAAATTTTAACAATAGATACATCATGTAAATATAATTCAACATGAAGACTTCATTAAGAAAAAAGTGATTGCTCTAAGTTCTTTCTATCATTAGGCTACTGTTGTCAAATATGCATAAAATATAACCCATGTAGAATATATAAAATCTATTTTATACATAAATTGTGATAATCTTCAACAGAGGGATTTATAGTCCTTAAAAATATAATCTAGACATAGTCCCTTATTTAAACTATTGGTGTTCGATGCAAATGGATACACTTAACACAAAATCATCTAGTCTATTTAGACACTCGTCGACTCCGCCGCTTCAGGAGACACAAACGTGGGTGAGAAACTTAACATGATTTTTTAATCATTGAAATAATATCCATTATGAAAATATACAAGGACTAGCAAGAATTCACTTAATAACTTTTAAATGGTATTTTCTTCGTGACGGTTTTTATTCCAAATAAAAATAATAAAGGATTGCTTGACAAAACCATTTAGTATCAATTCACTCGAGTTCCATAAATACATACATTTAAAAATAAGATGAAATAATGATAGTAAAAAAATTATTTGCTCTTAGACATGAATACCTTTAAAAATTAATCTCAGGAAATTGAACATGAAAGGCTTTACAGCAAAATTGATAAATACGATGTCTATAGCATGATACAACAGGTTCAAAAATATCTAAAACATAATGGAAGGTTATGAAAGTGCAAAATAAAAAATATTCGCTTGCGTATAGAGCAACAATCAAATACAGTAAACAATGTACCTTTATAAAAATATTTGTTTCCGTTAATCTTACTTTCAATACATGATTTTTAAAATATTTAAAAAAAAGAAAACTTTAAAGATATATCGAGGGATGTAGACTCAACTGGTGCAATTCTGAGGCTCTCACTTTAACGGTACACGCACAGTCGTGTCACAATGCTAGAGGGAAGTATCCGCAGTTGATGAGGCTCCGACACTGATTTTACAGTAAACACACCACCGATCAACACGAGTTTCACACCGGACATCAGTCCGATCGCGTCATTTTCATGGATTCTGATACGCATTAGACGGCCTCTTCCACGGGTCCAGGTTAAAGTTTGCACACATCTGAATAAAACAGAATGAATAAAGAGCGGACATATGCAAAAATGGAACAGTACCTTGCACGAGTCGCTCCACTTGAGCGCTCGGGCGGGATCCTCTGTGAGCCGGCGGTGGCGCTCGGCGGAGAACACAGGACGCGAGCACCTACCTTGCCACCTTAGGCAGACTCAATCTGAGCGGACGAGCGAGTAAATGAAAAACCTACGTTTCATCTGTTGCGTATAATAAAATAAACAACAAGGCACTGATTTTATTGAATAAAAATATAAAATTCATTTAAAAATTCAACAATTATCTTTGGTATGTCTACGATGTCGGTCTCGACTCAATCATATATTACACGGGTGGGTCGAACAGATTTGCAATCGCTATTTACATATAGTCCAATATCGTCCTCGTCCGAGTCATCCTGTGTTCACCGCTATCATTGCCGCGGCACCCCCATTCGGGAAGAGAGCTCGCAGCCCGAGTTTCACTCCGGAGTGCAAAGTCAGAAATAAATAGTACTATTTACAAGTCGGGAGACTCATTTATTCATTCGTTTCGTTCAGGGCTAGCGGGACCTTATCCCTGCCTCCAGGCTCCCGATGGGCCATGTAGTACAGGAGCAGCGTCACGCCTCGCCAGGCTTATATCTCCGTGGAAGCCGTCACCCCACAGTCCAGCAAGCCATAAAAGGCTGGCGGGAGTAACGTAACGCCTTGTCAGGCCTCTGTTTCTGTGGGCACTGCTGCACCGGCTTCTGGCACGGCTGCCTCGTCCCTGCAGGGAGTACTCCGGCCTTCACTTTCCATTGCCAATGCAGCCTTGGGTAAAGGAGACCGACATTGTTCGGATAGTGGAGACCGTTGTTTCACAGGTGATGAAGGCTGATGTTGTACTGGTGAGAAAGATCGGCGCTGCACAGGCGACGGGGACCTGCGCTGTGTGGGCGTCGGACACTGATGCTGCACTGGCGACAGAGACCGGTGCACTAACGACGGAGACAATTGCTTCAATTCAATTGACGGAATCGTTTCAGGATCACGGGTCACCGCCATATCAGGTAATGATACTGGTACATTGATTTTTATAGGTATATCTCCATTTGCAACTGTATCTGCAGTGCTGATATTCTCAAACATATCAATTGATTGTGAAGAGCTCGGTGCTATGGTTATATTTAGATTGTTTCCTGCATTGGATATATTAATGACATTAGCTGTGTCTATCTCCATAGCTACCGTGTCTCCTGTTTTTATAGGTTTTGCACTATCAATGGATTCAGGTTCATTTTGTTTATGCTCAGAGACAAATCCCGCAAGGGTCGTTCCTTCAGGAACTGTTTCTGTTTTGCTTTGAATAACTTCAAGACGCTCTGCAGCCTCATCTTGAGCATCACTACCAGCCCAGCGAGATGTTCGTGGTGGACGATCTCCACGACCTTCTCGTCCCTCGCGACCCTCTCGACTACCATGACCATCACGGCTTTCACGCCCCTCGCGGCCCTCACGACTACCTCCATCCCTGTCTCTTGGTCTCTTTCCGTCCGTTCTGGAACCCCGTAGACCCCTAGAGCTACCTCTGTCAAAGAAAGCATCAGAAGATCCATCAAAACGAGGACCATCAAATCCAGGTTCATTAAAGGATGGACCATCAAATGAAGGGCCGTCAAATCCAGCTCTATCAAACTGGGAACCATCAAAAGGAGGTCTGTTGGGCCCGTCAAAGTGAGGCCGGTCAAAGGGTCTATCGAAAGAAGGTCCATCGAATGATCGATCATATTGAGGCCCATCAAAGGGAGGTCCATCAAATTGAGGACGATCAAATTGAGGACCATCAAACTGAGGTACATCAAAAGGAGGACCATCGAATGAAGGTCTGTTGAAGGGAGGTTCGCCATTAAAGCGCGGACCAAAGGGTGCAGGGCCATCCATCCACATACCTAGAATAAACACAATCTTCTTCTTTAAATCCACCTCACAGGTAACTATTTAGTTTATGGAAATTACCAATAAAAATATTACATTCATCAAACAGAATTCAGATTAAAAACATCATTTTCCAGTTTTAGTTTAGTGAATTGAATTTTGAGTATTAGAACGCATGAAAACTTCTCAAGCTAATAATATACTAAATTATAGCTTGTGAAATAAACGACATACTCATAAATTGATTGAAAAGTAGATTACAATTTTAACAAGCTTTATAATTAAAATAATAAAAAAATACACCAAGTAATCACTAGACTTGAATATTATGTCTATGTTTACTGACCTGGCCTCATGGGTCCACCCGGACCGCGAGGACCAACGCCTCTCATTCTCATGTCTGGAAAAGGAAACATAAGACTGTAGACACTCTACTTAGACTTATTCAGACATATCAGAAAAGGGACTGGACTTACCGTCTCTTCCAATCCTGAAAGGTGCCACAGGCGGTAGAGTTGATCGACCCATGAGAGGTCCAGGCGGCCCTGGAGGTCCCACGGGTCCCATGAGCCCGGCCATGGGCATCGGCCCCACAGGAGGCCCTAGGAGACCCTGACCGGGGGACTGGGGTCGAAATCCTTTTCTTCGATCCGCATCAGGCCCGTCTCCTAGCAGCCCATCTGGATCTAAATTAATGTCACAATGTCAACTTCAACATAAGCATACTTTTTTTAGATATGATCGGGAATCTGTAGTGATCATACGAGAGCGCAAGCTAAGATCTGAATATTATGTGATTGACTTGTTTCAGAATTAGAATGAATTCAGATGAATTGAAGAAATGTCCACTATTCGATGCGAACAATTTTGTTAAAAGATTTAGACGGACTAATAAATTAAATCGTCATTAGAAACCAAAAAGTCCATTTTAGGTCTTATCAAACGATTTCTTAATTTAACAAGCCACTGCTTAATGGTATTGTTTATATTGCTGTGACAGTGATGATATAAAGGATGCACTCACGGTCTTTGTTGCGGTTTCGGTTGGTGCGAGGAGGACTATCTCGGTGTGGACGAGCACCAGGTCCATTGGCCATCTCCCACAAGCGGTCCTGCAGCGTGCGCTCAGCTACACTTGGAGAACTGCCTCTGCAAAATACCACTCCCGTTAACTAAAATCCTTGAACTATGATTCAATACAAAATTGGCTTCATATAAATCAAAATGCTGTTTTATTACAGATTCTTTACTTAAGGTCCTAATTGGGATAATGTTATATAGGTATGTTCATAGGTTTTAGCAGCCGTTGTTTTGATTTTGTTACTTGGGTGTTGAGCTACTTGAAATTGTAGGACCGACTTCAAACAGCTCAACACCCAAGAAACCAAATCATCTAATATGTAATATATTGTATTAGAGATCAAAGAATCACAACCCGCCACAAGGTTGAGAATAAGTTTGAAAGAATTGCAGGTTGATCGTGTCGGAGGCCATGCAAAGCATTTTCTGAAACAGGAGTTTAAAAACTCAAACCTACAATGTCACCTCAAATGCAGATCACAGCTCGTAGCTCACAAAAAAATTGATAAAGTTTAAAGCAAACATTTTATATTTGACTTTACTTGACTGATACAGCCAATAGATTAAAGAATAACACCAACTGTTAACTTTAACAACATGGATGGATTGGAGGGCTAGCTGCATGATGAAAAATAAAAGAATTGACTTACCGATTGTCCCCCCTTGCACCCCATCTGTTGTTACGACCGTTCCTATCTCGATCCCTGTCCCGATCCTTGTCTCCTCTCTCTCTGTCCTTGTCTCCCCTGTCCCGATCTCCTCTGTCTCGCTCCTTGTCCTTCTCATTGGCCCCTCGTTCACGATCCTTGTCTCTATCCGCCCTGTCGGGGCGATCTCCTCTTTCTCGATCTCTCTCGCGATCGCGGTCACGATCTCTATCTCTATCGTGCCTAAAATCACAGTCATCAAAATAAGCAAACTAGATTTGCATTTCATTACATATACTAAATAAACAATCTGAAATCGATGATAACAAGAAATTGTCAACATTAAACCGATTACTTTATAAATACCTGTCTCTGGTGCGGTCACCGCGGTCGTTGCGGTCCCGACGCTCACGATCACGACGAACCTCACGATCGCGCTTGTCAACAGGCGGATCTCCTAACAGTGACGGGGGTGGCTGCGACAGCAGAGGCGGAGGGGGACCAAGCAAACCGGGACCCAACAATCCAGGAGCACTCACAGCTGGCGGGGGGATGTTAAATGAAGGCGGGGGATTAGCCACAAGGGCCTTGAACTGCTGTGAGAGCTGCATATCAGATTTGTGAACTTTGGGTTCTTCATCAGCTTCTTCTGCCGTGTCCAGGTCCATATCGTCCTGACGAGACTCAGTGGATGATAATAATGGCTAAAAACAAATTAAGGTTAAATTAAATTAAAGCATCCATGTTGTGATAAAATTACATGAACAGACATAATTAAAACTTAATCTTAGTTATTCTAAGAAAAAACCAGTCATTTACAAAAAACAATAGTGCGTCTTACAGGCATGGTGTTGTTCATAGGCAGCTGGTGGGGATGCGGAGGAACACGCGGCGGTGGAGCCAAAAGAAGTTGAGCAGCGAGCTGTTGTTGCTGATGCTGCTGCTGATGATGCGCCAGCACAGCTTGCAAATGAAGTGCCTGCTGTAGCCCTGCCGCTGTAAAGCAAGCAAGTTTCCATGAGTTCTGAGCTCCCTCAATAGATCGACGACACAAACATGCGAGGTTCACATCTACTCTGGGTTATATCTCATGTATTTCATGACCGCTCATATAACTCGATAACTAGACAATCAATAGCAGGTAATGAACTGGCACAGAAAATAATAAAGATAGGCAATTGAAATAAAACTGCACATTTATGGTTGAATAGAATGCATTGGAGGTTAGAATAATTCGGCTGCAAAATAAACTGTCAAAGCAAACGGGATAAATAAAACGGGTACAGCGGAACATTCTTACGTGTGCATTTATAAATTAGGGCACACCTTCAATGGAACTTTCTGGACTGACCGCTTTTCAAAATAAAAACACATCATTATTAGACAGTTAAATATGCATCTGGTAATCACAAGAATGATATCAAAGAGTGTAAGGTGATAACTCACCGGGTTGGGCGGTAGGCTTGAATCCCAAGAGCGGCAGGGGTAGAGGAAGGGCAGGGTGTGCTGCGAAGCTCAACGGGGGCAGCGGAGCCATAGGGGCCATGGGAGGTAAGCAACTCGTGTCCACTCCGAGGCTGGAATTTAAATCCATGTTCATTTAAAATAACAAAATCTATAAATAAAATTGGAATGTTCTCAGTCTTCAGAGCAGATTGCTATTTTATGTCACTATTAACCACAATGAAAGCATCAATGTTGTACTTTTCCCAATGGACTTACTTCTGGGCCGTGGTCAAGGGCGATATGACCATCATGCTCGGGTTGCTGGCAGCGGCCAATAGCCCAGGAGGAAGACCTGATAGTTCATGAGCCTTGGTCTTGTTAACGTCTACTGCAGCAGTCTGTAAACATTAACAAACTATTCAACAGACTAGAAATATTTGAAATATACAATGGTTAAGCATAGAAATGTGAAAATTCTGTACTCTATAATGATGAATAACTTATTTAATATGTATGGAATAATCAGAAGAAAACATGATCTTCTCAATGCAAATGGTTGATGAATAATAAGTTTATTGACTATGCAGAAGACAGACATTGCGCTGTAGCCAGGGAGGCAGGGTGTCCTCATCCAACATTCCCCCTTCTTCCAGTAAATCCAAGACGCTCTGCGCTTCAGAAGGGGTGGCTGGCAGACGCTCCCACGGCACATAGCACGCTCCCGCCTCCACCTCCCAGTAATCTTTCCACTCACGCCCCTTCACGCCTTTGCCGGGTGCCCACGCCACCTGAAATTAAATGCAGTCCAGGTATTATTTCCATTTTATAAAAAAAAAAAAAACATATGCGAAGAATAATACTACATGTAATGAATTACAAGGAAAAACTTCATTTAAAGATTAAATTATCAACAGGTAACAATTATCACCTAACTAACATTAACGTTTAATTCTATATTTACATCAGAGTAATTACCGTAATAGCCTTCCCATGCATCTTGTGTTTGTTGAGCTTAGTAAAAGCGCGAGCAGCGTCACGACGGCGGTTCATGACAATGAAGGCACAGCCACGCGGCGGCACGAGATCGATGCTAATGACATCGCCGATGGCCCCGAAGGCATCTGACAGCTCCTCAGCTTGCACCAACTTGGACAAGTGACCCACCCATAAGGTTGTGCTGCATACTGGAACCAATAAACCCAATATTAACAAATAGATCTATTTAATGGCTCTTTTGCAATAAAAGTAAGATAATATTATTAAATGTGAACCTAACTGGGATTTCAATTGTGGTTCTTTTCACTGTGATAATAATTTTATACAAACCTGTAAGATTTTCTTTCCTAATGGGTGGCAGTCCCTTTTTCCGCCTTTCTCGGTCCCTCTCTTTGTCTTTTTCACGCTCCTTTTCTTTCTCTTTGTCTTTCTCTCTATCACGGGCGGTTTTGCTAGAGCGATCCCTGCTGGCACGGTCTCGAGAACGGCGCCGCCTGTCCCGTGAGCGGGACCTAGACCCGCGCCGTGACCGCGAACGACTTCGGCGAGAACGCTCACGTGAGCGACTGCGACGGCGACGAGAGCTTTTCGGGGAAGGACTCCTAGTAAGGTTAAGATTGATTAATAAAAATAGACAAACAATCAAAATTGAAAAATAATCTGTTAAAATGAAATTCCTAGGTACCTTGAATCATTCCCGTCAATTTCTATGACTTGGGGTCCTGCGTCATCGACAAATTCAATATCAGATTCATTATTGACTTCATCCATCAGCGGGCTGGTTCCCCCTGCATTTTCCTCCTACAAATTCATGCATAGATCATCATACATAATAAATATGCTTCATTCAGATATCAACCCCATCTAAAGCGTTTGCAATTATTGTCTAGTACCTTTGTGTGGATCATCGGAGGTGGCTGTGAAGTATCCACATATCCAACATTATTATCTTGCTGCATATTCATGTTGACACCCTAAAAATATTTCAATATGAATAGATCTACAGATAATTAAATTTTTATATATTTTTCTAATCAATTAAAATTATTCATTAAGCTGACCTGCATTGGAAAATTGGCCACCATCATTTGAGCCTGTATGCTCTGAAGTTGTCTGAGAATTTCTGGATTGGTCAATATACTGAAATAAAATGAAAAACACTTAATAAAATTAAATTAAAAAATACAATATATTTAGACAAAAATACGAAACTGCAGATACAAAGGCATATTTCTTATCTGCAGTGAAATGTCAAATAATCAATGCAACAACAAAAAATCGCATCTAAGCACAAAATTTAGTTTCATAATCGATATTCTGAACCATTGACAGACATTTTATACAGACAATATATTCTATATAAGCCAATGAAGTTTCTTTAATACATAAATTTAAAAATGCAAATAAGACCAAAAAAAAGGGTCAAACCTAATCAGTTTCGTTCTGTTTTAAAATATAGACATAATTCATACTTCAAAGTATTAATACTTCAAATGAAATTAATAAAATATTGTTAAATAAATTTTTATTTAAAACCTATACTATTAAGATCATTACGGTAACGGAAATCTATAAAATATATGCTGGTATTTAAAATGCAGGTGCATTTAATTAAGAATTATTTACATTTGAAACTAAATCAATTTAAACTTTATGAAGACAGTATGCAGTTATACCTGCCGAGTGTGTCCTGAGGGTGCAGAGCTTGCAACGTGGAAAGGGGATTGAGGAGGTAGTTATGAGGGGCATGGGTGGGGTGAGCTGCATGAGGCGGGTGTGAAGGAAGAGCAGAATCAGGCCCGGGGGGACTAGAGTCGGCTGCAGCGATACCATCATCCTCGCTCTCATACTCAAAGTCTACATTTAGGAGCCGCCGGTTAAAGGTTGATTGGTTATTAGAATCGTGCCGCTGCTGCCGAGACTGAAAACCAAACAATTATGCATGAATTTTTTTTTTTATGAAAACAAAGTTGAAATGACTTGTGAAAAATTGTATTCTTAAACTTTTTTGGTAACTTCTAAATTGAAAAAACCTCTTGAAATGATTGTTGTATATTTAAAGAACTAGATAAAGATCTCAAGACAAGAAAACAATTTTCTAAAAGTCTATCTATATATAATCAACAAAATTAAAACTTTTTTGGTATATAGTAATTACCGGACTACAATAGCAATATTTGGTGCTAGCATACCTGGTCTGCGGAGGTTACAGGTGCATGAGACGGAAGGGCTGGAGAATTTTTCTCATCTGCATTTCCTGAAACCATGGAATCTGGAAGTGTACAGTTATCACAAATAACTTCAACTAATATTTCAAGGTTCATGAATTTAAAATAAGAGTTGTGCTTATTCAAATACCATTATTGTATACAACAGATCAGAGTACATAATACTTAAAAATTGTAATTAGTTTAGTGTAAATATTATTACAAAAAATATAGTTTTATAGTAAAACTAAAAATAACAATTTGAAAACAACGAAAAAAGAAACTGGGCCTTTGCAGAGTAAACTAGAATAATAATGATTCAGTAGCCCTACTTAGTTGAGGTGTACACTTAAGATCAAGCTGATTTTCTTACCATTGTGAGACACTTGCTGCGCCAAGAGCTCCTGATGAATAGGGTGATTGGGATCAACCATGTCAAATAACGGTTGGATAACTTCTGGTGTGAAGACATTATTCTTTTGCCATAAATTTAATACTCTGATAATATTTCTCTGAAAAAATTCAAACATTAATATATGAATTATACAAAACTCAAAGTATTTTTAGAGACAACTATTAAATTACTGTTAAAGTTTAATTTTTTAAATGATACTGTCATACTATGAAATGTTATAAAGTGTAAGGGTTTTCGAAAATAGTGATAAAATTGGATTTTAAACGTTATAAGAGTATTACAATATAAGTGACAATCACAGAAAAAAAAACTATTACATCGTCTATCATACTTCACAAACAAAACCACATATCACATCTGAATACTGCTCACAGCAAATAAAATATTAAAAAATATCTTTATCAACTCGCTTATATTATTTGAGCGTTGCACAATGAATATCATATAGTAATCAGTTCCAAGGTATATTGAATAAATCAAGACTGTGATGAATTTCGACTTTATAAATTAATCATAAATGACAATTGTGCTACAAAACTATCACGCAGTTAACGTGTCTAGAAAAATTATGATAATTTACTGAAATATAAGAACTAAATGTTAATATATTTTTTGGAGGTTAAAATTTACCTTGTCTTCAGGAGGGCATCTCAATAGATTTATGAATGTTTGCTGCATGTTTTTCGCAAACCTTGGGGCGAACACATCTTTTTCGGATCCAAATTGATGCCTAGATTGACGTACTATCGAATCAATCACGTAAAGACCAGGAATTTTGTATTCAGGTTTACATTTAAGTATGAATTTTTCGACACTGTGTACGGCATGTTTGTAAAACTTAATAGCTTTTATTGCACCTCTTGTGATAGCATTCATTTTTGCTTTCGAAATAGGTGGCTTATTGTCATACAACGCAGAAAGCTGAGGAATAAAAATCATTTTGATTATAAACAGTCAAATAGATCGGCAAAATGTATCGATATTTGAGAGGTCGATGCAAGGTCTTACCTCTGCGTTGAAAGCTTTGACTTCCGTCATATCCATTTTAAGATGCTTAGAAAATACTTAAAAAATAAATGAGATATCAGTTTTCTTCCCTACATAACGGTTTATTGCATTTATATAGCCAAACTTCTATTTCGTATACAAAAATCTCTACATGCTGCGATTGCAAATGGCGTACGAGCAATAGACAAAAAATTCCTTGTGAATTAATGTATTTAATCCACAAACAATATGATATAATAAATATGAATTTTATTGCAAATGATGAAAACAAAATATTTTGACTGGAAACGCAGAAGCTAAATTATTTTCTAACACTTATTTCTTTATATGGTTAGTATTCATTTTGTTTTACAACAAATCATTTATTGTGTTTTGAATTCAAAATTCTTAACAATTTGCTTTTTTACAACAGCATAAAATAAACTCTGAAAGATTTACTGAACAAAAAAACACAAACAAAACGGCTTTGTATTTGATGTGAATTCAATATATTTTTAATTTTCTGATTAATGATTTTCAGTTCAATAAAATGAAAACATTTTCAATTTCACGTTTGATTACTGCAAAAATCATTTTTCACCGTTCGATATTTCAAAACATCTCACTAAAAATATTGTTTGAATGTTTTTTTTCCATGCTGGCATTTCTAAAATTATTTATTTTATATGTTATGCATAAATAATCTGAAAAATGAAATTAACTTGACACCTTTTTATTATTGAAGCGTTTTATTAACAATTTATGTTTCGCAGTAGTTAATCGTGCTAGTTTTATTTTGAAACGAATATTTAAATTAAAATTTTATATGGCAGTATCAGCTGATATATTGGTAATTGTGACAGTCTGCAAGTAAATATTAAGGAAGATGTAGGCAATTGGAGTCAGTAGCCAATGGAAGTCACCCCAGAAACCAAACGAGAAATGGCGATGTTTTTGAACCTAGTCGTTACTTGTGCACAGGTAGCGAATCCTGATGACGACTCACTCAGTTCGCGCCAAGCGTTAATGAGTTATAGAAGTAAAATAATCTTGCGCTTTTCTGATCTAATTTTTCGAGTGGACAAATTCGAAAGTAAGGCTCACTTTCAAAACAATAGCACATTTTTGACAATATTTTAAGTATAATCAGTGATTTTTCCACATGTTAATTTTTATTAGTGACCGGTTTCATCAACCTTTCGCGTTGGCATTATCAAACTCAGTTTGATAATACCAACGTGAAAGGTCGGCGAAGCTGGTCACTAATAAAAATTTACATGTCGAAAAATTACTCAAGTATTTTATTATATTTATGGAATTCCACCTAGTATTCTCTGTCAAAAATATTGGTAACTACATTTTAGTCCAGGGGTCAGCAACCTTTTTAATCAACGGGCCAATTAAAATTTTAATTATTTTTGGCGGGCCGCACATAAAGTAACACTTATTTACAAAACTTTATTTATAATAAACATTAAAATAAAAATATATAAAATTAAAAAAAAATTATATACGAATTTTAATGCAAAATAAAAACAAACAAGAAAAGAACAGAAAAAAGAATTTACTTGAAATTTTTAATGAGAAATTTGCCACTGTTTTTTCGATACAAGCTGATCAATATTAACCGGAATTTATGAGGTAGCTACACGTACGCAGCTTTCTAGTCTTGCATCACTCAGTCTTGATCGGTGGTCATTTTCGATTAATTTCATGGTTGAAAACAATTGTTTGCAAACATACGTACTTCCGAACAGAGACATCATTTGCTTTGCGTTTTTCGTCAAAAGCGGAAATTTCTCAGGGCTCACATAAAATTTATAAAATTTTTCGATGTTTACTGAAAAAAAAAAAAATTAAATCAGTATTATTCTGCATGTCAATCACATCCATTTGAAAGTCTTCGGGAACTGTATTCACATCTATATTAATTGGCGAGGAAAACATTTTCATGGAAACCGCTGTCTTTTCAGCTTTGAACATTTGGAATCGTAATTTAATGTCTATATGTTGTGCGTATTTTTGAGAAGTAGTAACGTTTTCTTTTTCTTAATGGGGAAAGTGAGACACATTATTCTGCAAAAGTTGCTGTTTCCACAATTTTAATTTGCGCTCAAAGCCCTGAATTTTGTCATACGAATTGTGAATAAACTGTCCTTTGCCTTGAAGTTCCACATTAAGATCGCTGAGAAGCTGAATCATGTCGATAAGAAACCCAATATCGCACATCCATTCTTTATTAGCAAAATGAGGAAAGGCATATCCCTTCATATCCAAGAACAATTGTATTTCGCTTTTTAAGTTGTATACTCATTTTAGCATTGCACCTCTACTAAGCCAACGTACTTCGGTATTAAAAACCACGTCGCCATATTCAGTTTCTAAATCTTTCAAGAATTCTTTAAATTCACAATAATTGAACGCGCGCGACTTTATAAAATTGATTAATTTAATTATTGATATTGTGACATTTGGTAAGCTCAATCTTTTCGCACACAAATTTTCCTGGTGAATTATGCAGTTAACGAATATTTACCTTCCTGTGACCTTAATGTCTTGAAATAGCCTTCCCGATACTCCTACCTCCATGCTTGACATTGCTCGTTTTTGTTTAATTTTAGTCAAAACTGCTTCGGTTTAGTATGTACTACCGTTTTATTATAATTAATTTTATAACAATATATTGACGGGAGAAAGTCGATAAAATAAATTCAATTTTAAAATTGCTTGGTGGGCCGCATAAACATATTTAATGGGCCGCAAGCGGCCCGCGGGCCGCGTGTTGCTCATCCTAGTTTTAGACAATTAATTATGTCTATGGTTTTATCTGCGGGTAGTACCAGCGACAATGTATAACAAATGAATAATAATATCTATGTCGCTACCGGTTGTCGTTATTTTGTTGGTTATAAAAAATACAGACTTAAAAGGAAGTAAAATATTTTCATTTGCAGAATAGCATCTAGCTACTTCTGTAGAATGGAGTTCAACAAGTATATTCACAATTCGCAGTTTGAAAAAAATAGTGGAATGTCATCCCATTCTGTCCTTAACCAAAGTCGGGATCTGGATTTATCTCTCACTATGGCTACGCATGAAATATCTTCGTTGAGCCACTTCAAAAGTTTTAATGATACTTCTCTGCGCAACGCTTTAAATGAGACTAGCATCCTTGGTGATACCAAGGTTTTCAAAGGAAGTGAAGAACTCACCGAAGTTTTCCATGAAATTATGCAAACATCAAATACATCTGATGTGTTAGATACGATAGGCAGATTTATTCAAGCCTGCTGCGATTCTCTGGAAAAAATTAAAGCATGGGAGCGTTTTTCAACAAAAAATGTTTGGTTAGCTGAGGAAGCTAACACATGGCGATTACTCTACTGCTTACATTTGGAAAGCGTTCAAGAAAAAGTTACTCCTGTACTTCTTAACGAATTTGATGCTCTATCTCAAAAGAAAGTTGTAAGCTCTTTATTTCAGTCTGACACAGATCTGCGGCTAATGCAGCTTATTGTTGACTGGTTAGAAAACTGTGCTTCATATCAAGACAGTGCCATTCCACCTGCTAACAGTGCTGGTAGTACTTTACATTGGGAAAACACCTTACACCATCTTGAGAATGGAATGAGCTTATTCAACTCGGACGGGAGCTCAACATTTGTGACAGAACTGGATCCTGATGCTCCGAGAAGGCAAAAGAAAGCTTTGCATACATTAGACCAGCAAGATGATAGTAATCTTTGTCGGCGATTATTCAAAGAGATCAGATGTGGAAGACTTGAAGAAGCCGTCTCTCTCTGTGTTAGCGCTGGTCAAATGTGGAGGGGAATCATTCTTCAAGGCCAGCGTCTTCTGAATTATCCAGAGTTACCATCCAATGATTCGATATTTCCCCTAGAAGGTAATCCTTCTAGAGACTTATGGAAATGGTGCTGTCTGCGACTACTCACTGATACAGATGAAAATTCTCACTTTAAAGCATCCCTGGGTGTCCTGTGTGGGCATCTCCCTTCAGTACTCCCCCAGTGCGGTGACACCTGGGAAGACCTTCTTTGGGCATACCTGCGAGTGCAAATTGAAATGCGAGTTGATCAACACTTACGAGAACATCACTCGACAGCTTTGGCTAATAATTCAGATGACTATGTGCAAGAGTTGCTTGGCCAATTTGAACAGACTTCTGAACAATCATTGAATCAAATTTTCGGTTGCATCAATGCTCTTTGCAAGGATAAATTTGAGACGTACTATCAAGAAACACAGCGTAGTCTTATCTTGGATCAAATAGATTCAATGCTTCTACAAGCCTCATCCTGGATTTGTGAAGCAGATTACAACCTTGTAAGATTCTTGGCACATCTTGTTCTTATTCTTCGGCAAGTGGGAAAAGATCCCGCCCGTGATATTGGCGATAATATTTTAAAAGTTTATGTTGAGAAACTCATAGAGCGTATAGATGGGTCCTCAGTATCACCTGAATTGATCGCTCATTATACTTCTACACTTCCAGTTAATTACCAAATTGAAAAATATTCAGAACTTATGTGGCGAGTTGAAGCTAAAGAAGACAGGCAGAGGGTAATGGAAGCAGGGTTGCAAGCTGGTTTAGATGTAGAAGCAGCCGCTATAGAAACCCTTCATCATGCCATCAAAGCACTTCGCGAACAGAAGCCTCTATCTGCTAACCAAAATATTACAGTACTAAGTGATATTAATGACCAAAGTCAGAAACTTATACAGCAGGTGACGAGTTGTTTGGAATGGTTTTCATTTTATCCGACTCAAATTATAGAGGCAGTTCAAATGAGTAATTCTATAATAAGAAACCTAGTCTTCAAAGGCGATATTGACTCGGCTACTGGAGTTTTGAGTCGTTTGACTCAGTTTTGTCCATCTGGCTTGATCACACAAAAATTACAAGTCACTTCTAATTCTTTACGGGAGCATTTGTGCCTTAAAGCTTATCTAGAAGCCATCAACGGATATGCTACTTGGTACAGGCAACATGTGGGAGGAAGACCTAGAAGTCCAGAACCATTGCTCCCTAACTGCTCTTTTACAGATAAAGTACATTATGAACAACTCAAAACTCAAGTTACTCTTCAGCAAGAACGGTGGACAGCGGCAGGTGTTCACCAAGCTCGACACACCAAACAGCTATTGTACAACGTATTACTTTTTCCCCGAGGATGGTTGGTTGATGATATTGTTTCAGAAGAAGAGCAAAAAGTTGGCGATGCAGAAGAAATACTAGAGAGAGATCGCCAATTACTTTCATTAAGAAAATTATGTATTCCTGAAATTGTGTTGTTACTACTTAAAGTTTTACAAAGTGGTGATATTGAAACACAAACTGAGGGCATACGTCTTGCAGAAGTCTTAGCATCAGAAAGACACCAACTTTACAAGTTATTTTCTAAACAAAAGCTTCGTGAGGTTTTACACAAAATTGGTGATTCTTCACTGGCAGTATTAGAAAATAATCGGGATCCTTGGGGCTTTGAAGCTTCCAATGAATAAACAAAAACTTTTGTATCTTTAAATATTTTGAATTAATAAATATCAAACTAAAACATAATATTTTGTTGAAATTGAATTCTGTAATTTTTTAATACTGAATAAATGACTCCTATGGAGAATACTTTTCCAATAAATGTTTTATTTTTCCGGTGTAAATAAATATTCATGGATCCGCAGCAAATAATTAGACTCCAACTAAATTATTATATTATTGATTTAGTGAAGAGGAAATGCAGTCAATGGGTTACATTTATAGCAATGTAAGTAATAAAGTAAATTATAATCGTAGGAATATTTATTTTGTAATTATCAATTCTATAAATTAATCAAATTATTTATGAGACTTGACGTTAATTACTGGAACAATTAGAGCTCTTTCACCCTTTAGAAAAATTGTCAAAAGCGTAATGATACTTTCTCGATGATAATTGTCAGTTGTATAATAAACCATTTGGATAATTTATATTTATTATCATTAATAGTCACGCTGAGGATCGTTCTCAAAGGTACTCAAATACTGTTTGGTTTATGATATTACTCTTCACCTGAAGAACTATAAAGTAAAAACTAAAACAACACATTGATTACGATTAGTCAACCTGGTCCCTATTGTCCATTGATGGGCGATTATGGTGCGTGTTAAAGATTTGGTCTGATACTGAAACTACTTAACTTTATTGTATCGTAATATCAAATTCTTCTACCAGTCCCCGTGTTAGATAGTCCTCCATATGTGAACAAATTGTATTCTTAATAAGCAGCTTCTACGCTAATAGGTAATGCATCATTGGATTACAGAAATGCAGCATTAAATCTTTTTTTCTGTGTATTATAAACACATGAAAAGTATAAATAAAACAATTAATCTAAATTTCCTCTTTGCCTTTGTTAAAAAATTATGAGTAGGTGCGCTAAATTAAGTCTTTTGTGAAACCGATGGGCAGCAATAAAATTTTACAACCAACAGATACAAAAAAGGGTGGTAAGTATAAAACGAATTGACTACCCCTGGATTACGTGAAATACTTTAAATAAAATTTTGAATGTGTGTATATTTGTATTTTGTAAACTTATTCCTTCATTTTTTTTTATAATTTATAGTTGTTTGGTTCGATTACAGTAATAAATAATAATCATTTTAATTCTGCATTATATCAGTTCAATGGTAGACTGTTTTTAATTATTAATAAATAAATTTAGTAAAATTACTGCATTTAATACTATTGTAATAGTCTCACCAATTGTGTAAATAAAAATAAAGAGGTATATATTTTTGTTTGTAACTTAATATATGAGACAAAATACTACATTAAAATGAAATAAATATGCTGTGTTGATTTATCTTTTATTTATTTTGTATTACAAGTATAAAAATGTGTATAATGGTAAAAACAACAGTAAGCATTCGATACATTTACCTGGATGAGTCTAAGTTAATTTATTATGTGTTATTAGGGATAATAATATAATTTACGTAAGAATTTCAGTATTATTCAATTTTAAAATAAAAAAACTTTGTTTTTTTATTATTTGGTGAGTAATTAGGCACGATTAGAAATTAAAAATATAGATTATAGTAGATTCATCTTTAGGTACCTCGGGCCGCACTGACGTTGGGACTTTCGTCGGTGCGTCTGTGCTCGCGGTATTACTTGTTTCCTATTGTTTTATTAATTAAATTTACATTTTATTTCACCAGAGCTGATGAGTTTAATTTCGCTTTTTCAACTTGACGATTTGAAAGATTATCGACGTTTATTTACCTAGTATGTACGTGCCAAAATGAAACTTTAAAAATTTCACAAAATCATGTCATTATAGTATTGCAAATTGTCAAGACATAAATATCTTTCGTGGGAGGTTATTTCATATTTATTTTGAATACACATTTAACGTGTTGTGTATCACAACGTGGATTTCTGCCCTGCTGTTGTCAGATTATTGTATTGAAAATAACTTCAGAAGAGTTGGTGCAGTCGGGGACAGGCGAGAAGAGACGGCGATGATCAGGTCGAAAGAAAAATTCACACATACAGGTAAAGCAAACCTAAATCATTTTTTGTTTGTTACATATATTTGTGTTAATATTATAAATTAATTCAAGATATAAATATTTGATTTTGAGGTACAATAATATTATGTTACTCGCACTGGGCATTGAAGGTTCGTATGTACATCATTCATTCTCGGCACAAGCACGATCGCGTACGGTTTGTTACTTCTTACTTTTATCCCGTGTTGTTGAATAATTTAACAAGATATTAAGAGAAATCTTTCACTTCAAGTATATATGTGATAATTAAAATTCAATACCAACAAATCGATTGAAAATAATGTGGTATTAATCAACACTATCTTTGCTAAAATTATTACTTGTGTAAGTTATACATTTTCTTGTTGCCAATTTCAACTGACAGTAAAGAAATATAAGTAAATGATTTTATATATTATTAATATGCAAATATCTTAAATATTTTCGTAAATTTATAATCATGTTAAAAGTTGTTTTGCTTATTTGTTAGGTATTATTCAAAATTTAATAAATGGTTACTTATAAAAACTTGTATTAAATCATGTCTTTTGAGGTTACCAATATTTATATAAAACATTTTTATAATGTGGTTTGATTGTATGATTTTCTCTGATTTTTCCAGAAATGACGATTACTCAAGAATTACGAAGTTTTCCAGGATCTAGCTGTGGGAGTATGGTTTTTAAAATGTCAAAGAAAAAATATTCACCAGACTCAGGTATCCATCCTATCTCTCATATATTGCCTAGTTTAGATCTTTTTTTATAATAATTTTATTATTATTGGATAGGTTTTTTTTTTTTTTAAATATTGTTTGTGACTGATGATCTTCTATGAGCTTAGTTATAATTATTGAAAATGATCACCTTGAAGATTTAATAATCCTATATATCTATTCTTTTCTCATATTAGCATTCACGAGTCACTAGGAAATTCACATGTGTATATTTTTATAATATAAATTGTTTGTATTGATTACATTAGGTAATATCATTATTGATTTATTATATATAAACAAATAGGCATTTGAGACATTATATTATTACAGTTTAGAAGGTAATTGAGCTAAACAATTTATATTCATTCAAAGAAACCGTGTAAGCGATGAAAGGGGACTATTTTTCTTAACATTTAAATGTTACTAACGGGGCAGTAAATAATAATCCATAAGATTACTGATGCAAGGAAAGTTTTAATTAACTTTTTGTATGAAATTATTATATCCACTATTCACACAATTCCTCATCTAAGTAAATGCCTGCAACTGGGCAAGATTTTTTATTTGTTGTGGCATGTCATTAATTCAATTTAAGACAATATCAACTTTTTTTTATTTTCTGTAATATTATATTCTAGTCTAATTATATGCCTCCACATAATCTAGTTTGTTATTACAGTTGCTTACAGACAGTGCGGTTCAGAAATTTAGAAAAATTTTCAACAGCCTTAAGAGAAAGCTTAGGAGAAACCTCCGATGCAGGTTTTTTTTGCTTTTTTGCTGTTAAATGCTGAAGATGTAACAAAACAGACACAGATGACTGAACTTAAATGTTTTCAAGCTACTTGCTTATTATTATATCTTCAATTTTCAGCTTTTATACTTTACTTTAGTTAATAGACTTGATAGATTATATGAGTTCCGATGTATCTGGTTAAAATAAGTAGAATATTTATAAAAGAAATTGGACAAATCATAATTTTTTTTAGGCTTTCTTGGATGCTTCAATTTGATAATAGAAACAAAAACATTAAAAATATTTTTAAACATAGAAAATAGTGGAATTGATAGTTTTATATGACCAATAGTGTTTTTTAGCGTCTTTTACTAAAGAGTGTCCACTTGTGATTCTAAGCGATTATCAAGTTCAATTGATAATCATTACATTCAAAATGGCTCCGTATATCTAATCTATCTCTCGTACCTGTTATAATTGATCCCTGAAATCTCCAATGATGTTTCACGCCGGAGTAAAATCTAAATAAATGACGTGTTACATTATTTAAAACTAGCATGTGATTAGTTTTCATACACTAATAAAAATAATAACAAAAGACAGTTTGCAGTCACTGCTAAGTAAAACTAATATTGATTTGATTTCATACGCCGACAGTTATCGGATGAATTTTGTTCTGTATGGTGGATGCATCTTGATAATGATGCCGTTATGTTTTCATGAAGTCTAACGGCAATTTCATTATTTAGAACTGCCTTTATTTTATACCAGAATATATACATTCCACTTTTTACTGCCTCATGCTTTTTATAGTACTAATGTTTTAACTAAAAAAATAAAATAAATAAAAAATACTTTACCATTATTTTCATATCTCGGACAAAAGATATCATTATTTCGATGATTTTTAGCGCTCTAGTTATTCAATTGTATTGCCTTATTTATTCATAGCATTGCAATATTTTAATTTCTACCATTTAAACTACTTCAATTTTTTTTTTTCAACAATCAGTTATCAGTGTTTTGTATTTCGCGGCATTTATGCCACCAATCCGCGTGCGTTTCTGTTGGTATGTGTGACGTAAGCGTCCATATTGAATTTTTGGTGGTTTTGCCGAACACACGCCCTGATTTTAGGATTTGTTTTCCGCTTTTTTCAAATTAAACGTTTGCTGCAGTAGTTGAAAATTGAATATTTAAAATAAATATAATATCATTTGTCGAATCGAAATACGGATTATTAATTTTGAAGGTTTCGTAAGGCCGTTCCATCAAGTAGTAGTGAATACGGCGGGGTGTGGTTATGCAGCGGTGACCGTTGCCAGGGTTTGCGTACCTACGCAGACGGCGTTGCTTTGCGTCAAGTGAGATACTATTTGAAATATGTAAGCGCCAAATAATTAATTGAGATTTATGCAAAGGGTGTTTTATTAAAAATATCGTTTTATATTTTGAAGGTTCCCTGAATGTTAGGTTTTCTTAAAATCAATATAAAAATGAGTCGTTCCTGTTATTCCATTTTACAGCGGAAAGGAAACCGACCATCGTATGAACTTTTATCGAAAATTAATTTTGAACAGTACTTATTTAAATCTTACTTATGCTATGAACTATTTTTATAAAACGGGAGTTAATTTTTGGGAATCTACTTTAATCGTGTGCAATTTATTTCGAGCACAACGGTTTTTAAGTATTCGCTTTGATCTCGCCGAGATACGTGTGGCGATATATCACTGTCTCATTTCCTCAGTTGTTCGCCGAGACCGGTCGAGAGAGGGTTTTTGCGTCCCGTCGCGCTGAGGTATTCGTTACTTTAGTATCGGTGTGTTTAACTTACGTCTCTTCCGCCATTGCTTGCGGTCATTTTGTCAATTTTTAACGCAGTCGGACGGACTATGGTGCTCGATTGCAATTTGATGTCGGGCTTTTTTGACTCGTTTTCGGCTAGATAAGGTCGGAGGATCGTTTCTCAACGCTTCCATCTGCGAAACATTCGCTTCCGACGGGTGAGATTCCGTCTACAACCATCACGTGGGTTAATATTGCAAGTCTATGTTTTCGTATCGGGCGTCATTTCTGACCGACGCTCCGAAATGAAACGACCGCTTCTCTCGGGACCGATCGCGGTGCGAGTCTCGCGTTGTCAAACCGAGGTCCGCTAAATATTGACTGGTGTATATCCGATTTACAGTGTCGGGACAATGGAACGAGTCGAGGGCGCGCGACCGCGGCGCTAACGCCATGGAACCCGCGGGCGACTGAGAGTGCTCCGATTCGCTAACCAAAGTTTCAGTTCTCGGTGAAAATTGATACAAGTGCAGTGGGTCCGTAGTTTTCCGCATCGTGACGTAATATATGCGTTTCGGCGGCGTTTCGCGCGGCAAAGTCGCCGGGCCCGCGGGACCGGGAGCTCCCGGCGACGCTCGGCGCCCCGTCTCCACGGGAGCCGGCGGGAGCGAGTGCGTCGACGCGGGCTCTTCTCGATCGGGTCATGGCACCGGCTCTCTCGGAGCCTGATCGCAAACCCGCTTACGCGACCGATCGCCGCTTCCCGGCGAAATCCGAAGACAAGAAGAGGCGGGCCGGTCCCGAGGTCCGCGGGAGGGCCGAGGACGGCGCTCCCCCCATGGAGGACCACGCCATGGGCCTCCAGAACGCCGAGAACTTTCTGAAGGAGTCGCAGGAGGTGGACCAGATCCTCGGGGCGCTGGACGCGGGCGGCGAGGTGGACATCATGCAGGTGATCAAGACCATGGAAGGCGCGGCGGGCGGCCTCGCCATGGACGGCTCGCTGCTGCCGTCGGGCGACTCGGGAGGCGAAACTGACGCCATCTTCCCTCTGGCCACCTTCGAGCGGGACTTCCTCGCGGACGTGGACATGATGAACATGTGCGAGGAGGGCCCCTCGCGGGAGACGCTGGCTCGGGACCGCGTGGCCGACATGCAGAGCCGCCTGGAGCGGCGCTGCGCTTTCCTGCGGCGACGGCTGCGCATCCAGCAGGCCCGCGGCATGGGCAAGCACATCAGCGAGGAGGCGGCCGCCCTGTACGACCACTCGCACCGCGCCGGGGCGCCCGACAGTCGCGGCCTGACCCGCGGCTCCGTCAAGACGCTCGTGCGGCGCCTGGAGACCGAGAGGGTCCCGCTGAGGGCCCCGCCTGGCCTCGCGGCCGCGGCCTCGGCCCTGCGCACGCAGCTGGCCCAGGTGGAGCGCCAGCTGGACTCCGACGCCACCGCTTCTTCCTCCGGGGCCGAGAGTGCTGACGAGATCGTCCCCTACAATAACCAGTTCCAGCAGAATATGCCCATGTGAGTGCTCTCGTTGATAGTTCTTCTGCTCGCTGTTGATCTACTCCGACTTTAACTTCCGCGTGTCATCGATGTTCAGTAGTGGTCACGGTAGTCTGTTTTGTGTCACTAAACCCAAAATTTACACTAACATTTCATAATTTGCTACAAATACTAACAAATATTGCGTAAAAAATTACAATAGCACACGAGTAGTGGGACGATTAAATTTATCTTAAATTTTATTCGTTACCAATTGTAACTGATAGTAGTTTTATAATTAGGAGATTGTGTATTTCATTAAATTTTAAATATTAATTGTTGACGTAGTCAATGGTACTTTGACGATTTAGTGAAATTTCATCAATAATAATACATCAGTGATGCGTGTATTTGTAAACGTGTCGGTTTCATTATCCTAAACTATGCTTGTTCATGTTTACGCAATGTTTTTGTATCCATAGCTTCCCATATATATTTAGTTTAATATTCCACCCTGATAAAACGCGAATCTAGCAAATTTAGAACGATAATGTCAGTTTCATGTGCTGGAAATTTAAAAGAATTATTTATTCGCGTAAACATATCCTATTTGAGATAATTTAGTCAAAGTTATATTATTCTAACCGAGCTGCATACTCTGTGGTAGGTGGAAGTTATCGATTTTGTAAGCTATACGAAATTCAGTTAAAATTTTTGAAATAGTAAGGTTTCGAAAGAGTCTAACTATATTTTAGTCAAAGCCTCATCATTTTAGAAATTAAACTTTTGTTTGAGTAAACCAATTTCTATAATTTTCCCTTTATTAAAAATACTAACAGATGCCGATAGTACAATCTTTTGTTTTTTATGGTTCTATTCTTTTATTTGTTTCGAAACACTCGGGATGTCCAGAGAGAAACGTGTGCCTTTTTATTATTGAGATACATCTCAATATAATTATTATTTGTAACTAAGAAAAAACACATCAAAAGGGAGTTTCCTCGTGCTTGCCACAAATTACTTTTTGTAAATCCAATTTTGAAGGTTTTGTTACCGGATGAATTAAATACGGCAACAGCTGGTCAAGGACACAGGAAGATAAAACGAAATACAATTCCCTGCATGCGTTTGCCCAGCAATACCGACTGCATACTTTTATTTTTAATATTTTGATTACGTTTATGTTTTTTCTACAGAGATAATTCGACATCGTCATAATATGATGTAACGTATTCTCCACCATGAAATGTTTGCTATCGTGGTGCAATTCTCTGCGAGGGAGACCGTCTACTGCCGCACGTTTTTCTATTTGTTCACTTTCGTCATTCTCTTTTTTTTCTTTTTTTTTTTTCTTGGTTATTATCGTTATTTTGTAATTTATTTTACGCCGGATGCAAAATATGTGTTGATGGAAAATACTTTTTCCCCTCATAAAATATAATTTTAACTGTACTCGCATAATGTACTACTATCGCAACAGCACGAAAGTTTGTTTTAAAATTGATCGTTTTAAAAATGTTTAAATGAAGTATCGGAATAAACGACAACACATAATTAGGAAACTAGTGTTCATAAAAATACACACAAAGGTCAGTCTTATCACAATCTATCGCCAGGGAAAATAAATAGTTATCTCAGTAAGAATGCGATGACACGAATTGAAATTAGGCCAGCGGATCTCCACGAGCCCCGCGAGGCTAATCAGAGCTGCACTCCTGGACGGGTCTCATCGATTTACTCGTGTCCTTGAGGAGGTTTTTTTTTTTACTTTTCGGTCTGGTGTATAATTTCTATGGCCGGCAAACGAAAGGAAAAGCCACTGCCAGTGTTCTATTTATTTTCATTTTTTGGATTAACAGTTGGCAACGCAGTTCGTCATCAAATAATAAAATGAAGGAATATGTGAATCTTATGCGTGTGGAATAAAACGGCGGATCAAAACCGTTTGTATCTTTAAAGGGTTGTATTTTAATATCAGGGATGGATACTTTTTAAAACCGCATCATATATTGATATGACGAAAGTCGAATATTCAATAGATGTACAATCGATCGATTGTTAGCGACGAGAATATTTTTTCGCTTTTTTAAAGTTTTGTCTCCGAGGATTTTTTTTGACATTTCGTATGCGCAGTAAACTCGTCCGCGTGAAAAATGTGGATTGATTGAAAACATAATAAAAATCATTGCACATTTTTTATTTAAATTTAAGGTTTACAAAAAGTAGTTTCAACAACACTCGCAGACCGGCGCTCTGCCTGGAGATAATTTGTTTTTCACTATAAAATATAGGATTTTATTTTGCATGTAAGTTTTGTAATGATTATAGTAGTTTGACGCTTAGCGGGAAACGCGGCCGGTATAATTTTATTTCACAGATGCGCCTACCGATGTGCCACCGATGATTACTATTAAATATTTTTCATAAATCCACATTTTTTACTTTCACAGGTTTATCGCAAATACAATATTTAGGTAATCGGTAACCGATCGGGACGGGGACGGAGAAGGTGCGAAGGGACAGGTCCCCCGAGAGGATTTTTCTCGACGCTTCGAGTGTGAATCGATAATCTAAATATTGTAACAACTGAGGAGTGCCGGCGCCGGGACGAAGCATCGCCGGCACTCCCGAGGTCGAGTAGTTTCAGGACCGATGAGAGTACTTTTGGATACTGTTTCATCGACGAATCGATATTTATGTACCGCTTCGGCGTTAAAAATTAAGATTTTCAAATTCACTAGAGTAGCGAACTCGCGGAGCAGCCCTATTTTTAGTCCATATACTTCAGTTTGATCGATCTTTTAGTCGATATTTTCGACTCTATCGTTCCAAATTCCACGTTCCAAATCTTTCGAATCCTTTAAAAAAATATTTACAGAAACGATTCGAACCGCGGTCCTCGGCCTTTCGACCGATTCTTGTCGCTCGGCAGCGGGGCGACAGTTAGTCAAATATGGCTATATATTTTGAGCTGCAATGAAATGACCGTGCTATCTTCACGGGACTTGATTTTGTGGGTTTCCTTGACATGACTCTCAGTAGATATATCATCCCCCATATGCTTTCTTTGAAATAATTTCCAACTAGGCCGCGCCCCGCGCCCGCCGCCAGGGCCGTCTAGCAATTAAAATTTTCCCGAGTGCATTGCACGATTCAAAAAATAATATCTCGGGAAAGCACAAGTAAACTGACAGCTTTCAACTTGACGACTGTACTAATTTTTCAGGGGTCATTTCCTCGCCCACCGTGGCCCTGCTGATCGAATCGAATTTTTTGGAGATTCAATTATTTGGCTAGCATTATAAAGGATTTTTTTTTACAATTAGTAGTGCTAGTATCGGCTTTTTCGATTGATTATTGTACACGATAAATTAATTTAAAAAAAAATGATAAGTCACTTTTTTACTAGAATTTAAACAATTCTAGTAAAAAAGTGACTTTTCGTTGGTTTATAAATTGCGTTCTTGTAAAGTATCGATTGTCCCCGAGTGGGATGAGACAATGTGACGCAACTGACACACCCCGGGTGGCGATGGCGAAGTGCGTCGTCGCCCGCACGAGCCGCTCCGCATCCGACTTCCTCCGCACAGAGTAGTTCCGCTCCGAAACAAAGAGATCGCCCGCGGAACTACTGCGCGCCGGGCTCCTCGGCGGGCACTCGGCTTGCCGGGCCGCGGAGGTGCGGCACGCCACGCCACTCCACTCCACTCCACTCCACTCCACTCCACTCCACTCCACTCCACGCGACGCCGTTATTCTATCGTTTTATTTATTTATTTTTTTTTTAAAGTGAACGTTGTTCGGTCACCACCGATGTAATGTATAACTGGCTTTGCAGTCGCATCGCGCCTATCGAGCGAACTTCTTTTGATGACGCATTCGGATATGCGTACATATCTAATCGTTTGTTAATGCAAAAAAGGCATAAATAAACATTTTGCGCAGATTTTCTCAGTAACGCTCACACCTGTTCCACAATTCATCAATTAATATACACACACACACACATATATATATATATATATATATATATATATATACATATATATAAATAAATAAATATATATATATATATATATACATATATATAAATAAATAAATATATATATATATATAAATAAATAAATATATATATATATATAAATAAATAAATATATATATATATATTTAAAAAAAATATATATTTAAAAAATATATATATATAAATATATATATAAATATATATATATATATATATATATATATATATATAAATATATATATATATATATAAATATATATATATATATATATATAATATATATATATATATATATATATATATATATATATATATATATATATATATATATATATATATATATATAAATATATAAATATATATATATTTAAGATCAGCTTACATCCAGTGTATTATTTTTGTGATTAAATTTAAACTATATTTATAATTAGCTCTGTATGCCAGGTATTTAAAATGAATTTCTCAATTTTTTTTTGTGTTATGATTTCTTAAATTGACCAGTGCGCATATTTAAATGGTGTAAATAAAAAAATAACCCAGTTGTAGTAGTTAGAACAAGTCCTAAAGTTGAATTTATTGGAACACATAAATTACAAGAGAAGAGATTAACTTAGATGTGCTTTTGATTTGACTATCCTAATAAAGTAGAATTCCTTTTCATTCCAAATATATTATTGTTGCTTATCTTCACTGTTATCATAATTTTATCTAATTTTACTACTTTCCAAAATCTCGCAGCCTGATTTTTGATTACAGATCAGAGAAAAGATCTTTGATTACATTTTGAAGTCTTTAAAATATTCATACTAGCAAATAATCAAAACAAAACACCCAAAACACTATCCTGTAAAATAACTTTACAAAATCAGCAATATGAACAATCTTCTTTTGAATCATCTTTGATATTATAGTGTTCCCACACCAAGTTAAAAGAAATTTTGCCAGTAGTTTTAATGATGTTGTCCGAAGGTCAAATAAATGGTCAGTAACAGATTAAAGTATGTTGCTTATTGTCTAGACTAGGAGTCTGCTAACTGGCCTGCCTTTTTTTTTATAAATTTTTGAACAAAGAAAAAAAACATGATTCATTTCAAAAGAATATTTTTTTCATAAATAATTATTAAATTTAATCAAAATCCAACAGCAGATAATAATACTTTGTAATTTTCTATTTTCAGGACGAAGAGAGCTCTGTGGAAATACACGCAGGAGCGGGCATCCATTGCATCTCGATGGACATGGCTGCAAGCACAGATACAAGAGTTAGAGTATCGCATTCGCCAGCATGCTGAGCTACAGCGTCAGGTGCGTGCCGCCAAGGGAAGCGCTACGCTCGTCCCGACACCTGCGGCCTCTCCTGCACTTTCGCCCGTGCCTTCTCCCGTGCCTCCCAGTGGCTATTCAGAAGCGCTGCCAGGGCAGGAGTGTGCCCGCGTACGCCCTCTGTGTCGCACTTCTTTCAAGAAGCGCAAGCTGCTTCAGATGCACAACTTACACACTGCTGCCGAGAAAGCCGCTCGCCCATCAAATATCAGGTCACTAGCTTCGTAAAGTCTGTATACTGATATTAAAATCTTTATTTGTTAAGCATGTGGCACACCAAGCTCTAGTTATAGCTCTGAATGCAGGCTGACATAAGTTTTTTTAAAATTTAAAACGTTATCCCAACATAATGTAATTAATATGGTAAATATTGTCTTGTGGAGCCATACGTTATGTCTCCATCATATACACTCCCAAATAAAAAAAACTTCTGACATACAATCTGGCAATGTAATAATTCTGTATTTGAGAAATTTATTGAAATATCCCTACAATCAAATTCTACTTAAACGTTCTTCAGCACAATCATTTGAACCTGAGTAATCTTATTTGCTTTAACAAGTAAATTGTCTTTATTAAAAGTTTTACACATTCAGGAAGCCGATTAACCTTTCAATAATGAGAATCTTGAAAAGGCAAAGATCTCCTGTAACATCTACTATATTTTAAAGTCCTATATTCCTGGTTTGACATAAATCAAAAAGCCCCATTTAATATTATTTAACGTACTTATTATGCCAATATTTAATAGGCTTAATAAGTACGTTGTTTCATTTATAGGATATGTTTGTAAAAATTCTTGCTTAGTACTAGTGATTCGTTGGTATAATTGGTAATGCACTGGCCATGTAAGCTTAGGGATGTGGGTTCAAATCCCACACAAATCACAATTATATTTTTCTAAGAGTTTCTTTAATCAATTTCCAATATTTGAAAAAATGTACTTAATCATGTTCAGCCCCATTTAAGCCTAATTTGTTACATAATTTGTACATTATATATAATAGTGTTGTTTTGACGCAGATGCATCTGCCAGTGGCCACTAGGGGGCTGTGCGGTTTGCACGGGGCGCGCCATGCCCGCCCATCCGCTGCCCGCCTCCTGCACCCTGTCGGCACGTGAGCGTCTGGCCCTTGTGGACCCTGCATTTCATCCTGTACTTTCTTCCATCAAGGGTATCTATTCAACATCTTATCTAACACTTGAACTCATCAGTATTTATTTTGGATTGTATGTAACATATTAAGAACATTACAATTAATTAATAAGAATACAATTATCCTGTAAAAATTAACAACTATTATTGCTATGTAATTGAATATTATTGTTTAGTAATAATACATATTTGAAATGATACTATTTAATAAATAAAGTTTTCAAGTACACTTACACTCCAAATGCACTTTAAGAATGATATAAATTTATAAAATTTTAGTTTTATCTTAATGTTTCCGTAGTATCAATTGTCAAAAAAAATAGAAAACATTATCTTTAGTGTAATTCTCATGTGCATAACATTCTTTCAGACGTATCTGCGAGCATCCACTACTGCGGCATGATGAAGGACCCACAGTGGCAACACAAAAGCTCTCGCGGCGCACTCAAATCCCTCAAGGTCATCTCCTGCAAGCCCCACACCACTCAGCTCGCTGCCCTGCCTATCAAACCCCTACACCCTAAGAAGAGAAAGTATAACCGTTAGTATTAGAAGTATACCAGATATTTGTGTTTTTTTAAATTTTATGTTTTCGGTATGTTTACAACCTTAAGAAAAGTCTTCTAGAGAAAGATTCTTAGCTTAACTTGCCTACTAATTAATTTACAGGGCTGAAGCGTGGGCGGCCATCGCTGGTGTCCATGGAGCTGGCGCAGGCACGACGCCGTGCCTCATTAGCAGAGGCACGTGAAGCCTCTCCTGGACCCGGACCCAGCGGTGGCAGCAGTCCTGTGCCCTCACCCTCTGATCACCACAGGTGAGACTTACAACCATTATCAAACAGTTGAGTGATTAATCACTAAGAAAAGCTTTTATTTTAAATTAATCAATTAAATAATTATTTATAAAAAATCAAGGGTATTAAATCTGACAAATGGGGTCTGTACACTCTGCCACCGGCTGGCTGCTACTTTTTATAGAATTTGAAAAACATGCCTGAAAGTTCTTCAAAACCTCTGTCAAACTCGGACTTTTCATTTCCCAGTTATTTTATCAAGAACTATTTTTTCTTTTAGTAAATTTACAATAGTCCTTAGGGCTAAGCTTATAATACGGTATTTGGCTATCCCCTGATTCTGCTCGCAGGTTGTAGGGCTTTCAAGGTGTGGCTTAGGTTGTAGTGTACGTGGATTTCTCTATTTTCTTTATTGAGTTCATGTAGGGAAAAATATGTGTATAAAAACTCTTTTATTTTGTTGTTGCATGAGTTGGCTTTTAAACCAATTCTTTAAGTGTATTTATAGTACGAGTAGATACTTATATTGCAAATTAATTATTTCTATTTATCCAAAAACTATGTTCTTTTTGTCATGTTTCATATTCCATGACATTTTATGATTAGCGAGTAGGAGTGGTTGACAAATGCCTTTAGTTTGCTATGGCAAAATCACAAAAGTTTTTTTATTTGCGAGTTTTACTCTGCAGAACTTATCTAGAGTATAAGCCCACACATATTGTTTCCATAACTTACCCAGTATAGCTTACATTTTTTAGAGATTATTTTTGTTGAATTTGATATTATACCATGTAGCACATAATACTGGTCAGGCACAAATTTGCCTTTAAATAGTTATGTCTATTTTTTGGATTGAACGTCAATCAGATGTGTATTTATTACCTATTACGGGTTTATTATATTGTATTAATATTGATATTTTTGAATAAAATACTTGAGTGATTTTCCACATTTTCGTTTCATTGGTTGGCCTGGGCACATTGGTTCATATGTAGAGTATGATTGTTAAAAATTCTTGATTAATGGATGTGATTCGTTAGTACAAGGGTCAGTACACCGGACATGTAAGCCAGGGGATGTGGGTTCAAATCCCACACAAATCATGATGATATTTTTCTGAGTTTCTTTAATCATCTTCTATGTGTGAACTAATGTGCCTAATCATATTAGTAATAATTTTAATAGTTAGTCATCTAAAGCAATGAATGTTTGTTTTCAGATTTCGAGCTCGAGAGAGGGATAGAATAAGACTCAACTCGTCCTATGATATTGATAACATAGTGATCCCCCACAGCATCGCTGCCAACACCAAATTAGAAATATTACAGTACAAAGAAATACTAACACCAAAGTAAGCATTCCTCAATTTTTTTACACACATAATTTATGTTGGTAACTGGGTTCTAATTTACTCACATTTTGTGCTAAATGAGATTCAGTTGGGCTTTATTTCTCGTTGGGCGATAGTTCTCAATTATAAAATTTTCCCTGCTGCAGTAATCAAATGCAAGTTTGAGTTAATAAGTAATCCACATTGAAATTTTTTTTACCAAGATTTTATTGTATGGAGAGTGTATAATTTTTTTTGTAATATACTATAGCACAAAATAAATATGGAACATCTGGCTTGAATCATCTGTTTTTCTAAAATAAATAATTAGTTTACGTGCAATTATGTAATCGACCTAGTGGGGATTTGTATGATTTATTTTTAGATGTTCTGCCCACGAGTACTGTAGAAGGTTAGTGAAATGATTATGGCAAGGCATAAAATGAATATCATTTAACTATTTTAGGTGGAGAAGTATAGAGTCTGATGAGCGACCCCCATCTCCAAACAATGGCTTGCTCCGGAAAAGTTCTTTCCCACTGTTAGAAGAAAAAGAAAGTGATGTGAGTACTTTTGTAATGGTTATTTTATTTAGCAAATTTGCATCACATATGTGTTTACTAATATTGTGACTTTACAACAGAATGAAGACGTGTCTGACCTGAGTGTGCTGGTGAGACATGAGCGTTGTGAGGCGCTGGAGAGGGGCAAGTACCTCAAGAAAAGAAAGAACTCCCGGCGACAAAACTCACGAAGCTCCATTGCCACCCCACTTACTCCCTCCGAGACGCCGCCTCACACACCTGCTGCCATGGTGAAAATTTTACCTTCTTTTAGTCTTGTTAAATGCTTTAGCTGCGTACAATGAATTTTTTGAGTGTTAATATACTATTGTTATTTAATGAAATAGTTGAATTGTGTATTTATAAATTAATATTTTTTGAGTAAAATACTTGAGTGATTTTCCACATGTTCGTTTTTATTTGTGACCGGTTTTGCCAACCTTTCACGTTGGCATTATCAAACCACTCTGTTTGATAATGCCAACGTGAAAGGTTGGCGAAACCGGTCACAAATAAAAACGAACATGTGGAAAATCACTCAAGTATTTTACTCAAAAATATTAAAATGGAATTCCACTAAGTACTCTGTCAAAAATATTGAATTTCTATTTATAAATTACGAAATACAATGACGCTTTTAAATTACAATAAATATTATTATTAAGGTTGAAGTTTGAATATTACTGTCATTCATATAACTATTTGCAAAATCAACTTAATATCAAAATCACAAGTAACATTAAATTTTAGAATACCTACAGTATTTAATTTAATAGTATTTAATTATTAATTAGTGTTTAATTATTTTTAAAGATTATAATTATTTTCTGCTTCTTAATGTAGTGATGGCATTGTGTATTAATGAAATGATTATATTTGTAATCGTTTCATTGAAATAGAAACCTTTTCTTTAGAGAATCATGTAAACTTCATTGACTGCATTATCGTAAGTGTGACCTGAAGTCCCATATGTGCCAAAAATATGTGTAAAATTTGGGAATAATTTAATTAAGTATGCATATAAAGTAGATTTTCTATACTTTATATATAAAGTATAAAAAAACTGTTATTGTCAATTGATTCATCAGTCTTTGCTGCGTAATACACTCATTGATGATGAGTTCTGTCATTTCAATATTTCATTATCGTAAAATCCTTTTGTATTTTTAATTAAAACAAGATATCTTCTAACAGTTGTCCGATCTCTCCAGATAGTCGACGAAACATCCATGAACAGTGAGAGCGGCACCCCCAGTGCGCCGACCACTCCTCCTGGTGTGTCCTCACTGCTTGAGACCCTGACTCCCTGCACCGTGGCCTTGGCTCCTCTGGCTCTGGAAAATGAGCCCCTCGTCACATCCATGGCTATTCTCGCAACTACTACAGCTATACCGCCCAACCCTGCTAACTTCACAGCTAAAAGGAGAGCGACTGAAGATACCATCGAGGTCAGTATCTTATTCATTGGGCTCATGTCTCTGAAATATACTTCAAAATAAGTTTGTAACTCTGATTTGTATGTTTCTCAATGTAATGTTTGTAAAAAACATCATAAATTATTAAGGAACTATCTTTTGTAAATATTATACTTTCACAAACTCATCTAATTGTTACATAAATTATTGAACATTTATAATGTATTGACTATTTTTATAACTACCAATTATTGTACGAAGACTTTTTATCAGCAGGTGCACTGAATATAAATAAATTCAAAAGTCTTCTGACATCTAATTCTGTAAAGAATCATTTTGCTTTAATTTTGATAAATAAACAACAAGTAAGCATTAACTATTCTTGAATAAGAATTAAGTCAACATTGTTGAAATATTTTTTTTCATTACTTTCACCAATGATTTACTCAATGAGTGTAACTAATTTGAGTTTTTCTCTTTCTAGATGATTCCTCCATATTCTCCTAGACAGTTTCCTCTTCTTGAAGAAATCTATTGTAAGATGCTGAAGGTCATGCCGGACAACCACCCACTCTCTCTAGAGGACACGGCAGCACGGCGCCATCCCTCGCCGCCTCGCCTTCAATCGGGTGATAGTGATAGCAACAGTGAAGCTGTACGGTCTCCGGGGGTAGTGCCCGGGCCTCTCACAGCCAGTGAGTCTGAAGACTCCTGTTCTGTGGCCCCAGAAGAGGATCCCAACGACCCTGAGTGGAACGCGGCCGTTACCTCTGATAAGCATCACCACAGATAATCATTTCACTGCCGTGTTCTATTATAAATGAACCGCTATTTGGCTTTCCAACTGGTCAATGGACCTGAATTGTGTTAGTATGCTTGTTTATACTCAGTGTTGCGTTTCATGTTTTGCGCGATACTGCAGTTTACATGACGAGTACCTAGATTACTATTTGAGTGGTGTCTAGTGTGTTGAATGTCATCTTTGATACCCCATATGACTTGTCAAGAGTTACATAGAAGGTTGAATGTCTGATGATTAAAACTTTCCCCTCGGTTTTACACTATATTACACTATAAGCGAGTACTGCATTGTGATATGATGAATGAAAAAATTACAATTCCCGGCTTTATTTTTTTAATATGAGTTGTTAAATGCATTAGATTTTATAATTGAATATTGGTAAAAATAACATGCGTTTTCCCATGAATTATATTTTTGAATATTGATTTTCCCAAAACCAAGATGTGAAAATATAACATCTATTATTAATGGGGGGAAGTTATAAATTTGGTTTGAAGGGAAGTAAGATATTAATTTCATAATAAAGTCGGTTTTAATTATTGATTGCATTGCCGTACTTAGTTATAAAGTAGTAAATTATGCATTTATTGAACACCAATAACAAGAGTTTATCAATGAAACATAATGAACCTGATTTTTTAAAATCATTTCATTGAGATTTTAAAGTTTGGTAAATATGTTGAACTTAACTTGAGTAATTCTGCGAGTTACCACTTTGTAGCCATAGTGCAGCGGCGATCTTCTCTCGGGTGTTAGAGAGTTGCATAGAGATAGAAGACGTGGTGTTCTGGAGCCACAATTGATAGCACAGAAAACAACTCTTTGTTAATTTAAACAAACGATGGGTATTGCTTTAAGAGTCACCCTTCTAATAGAGGTACAGAAGTACCTGTGAATTATTTCCAGAAATAAGTGGCTTATTAATGTTGTATTGTATATATTGTACCGGGTCTAAATCTTAAAACATTTGAGTGGACAGAATACGTAACTGCCATGGGATGATATATTTTTATAGGCACCAAAAATAACATATTTTACTGCAAAAATTTTCGTTTTATATAAATATATAATTTGGTTAACTCCAGTTTTTGACAATGGCGAGGACTAAACATATTAATATGACGGAACCTTATGAACTTCTGGATTTATCCATTTTCACAATGAATTACATATTTTATTTATTAGAACTGAAATGTCTTATCTGTTGAAAATATTACAATCACGAAAAATGTATTCATAGAGCTGGGTATGCATTATCCAAATGCTATATTTTTTAAATGATTTTTCTTACTGATCTGCAAAGTTTAACAATTCGATCACATAGGAAACTCATAGATTTTACCTTAAACTGTTGAGCTATTTGCTATGTTGACTTATTTTTACTGAAATGTCCTTTGGTGTATGTTCGACAATTAACACTTATTGATTTGGATCCTAGAATTTTCAACTTGAAAGTATTGTTGTTCAATTACAGTACTTAAGAAAACATCTTCTAAATTGTAATTTTATAGAGCAGACCGATAAAGTTAAAATGTTTTTAGTGATGCATCTGATTGTGTTATTGTCACATTTAGCAAACTATGTTCAAATCCAAATATATTTGAGATATTTAACACTTGACAAATCCTAAAAATTTCAAAAAGCCACTTCATAACATAAAAATACTTTTTTCAGTTAATGTTTCTGGGATGCAAGTCTAGCTAATTAGGGCAGTGTTGTTATTAGCTGTTTCTTAACACGATATGAGACGTAAAACATAATATATGTATTCGTTACCATTTGTAAATGACTAGCCTTTATTTTATTCATATTAATGATGCATGTATATAAAATATCTACATGATTCTTGTAAGCATTGTGGACCCATTTTCCAGCTCTTTCAATTGCAACAAGATACAATTATATATGCTATAAAGTTAATTGGATGATTATAATGTTTCTGTTTACAAGAAATCAGGCATTACTCGGGATCCTCCTGTATCTGCAGGAATGTTGCATCTTCTGAATTATTGAGTTCTGCCGGCATCAGGGAAGTGGTCAGCTATTAGGGTTTTTGTTGTTCAGTATTGTTGTAAATCCGGTGGTGACTTCATACTATCATTTTTTTATCTTCATATTTAGTATTCACTTGTAAATATTTTGTTACATATACTTTAGTCAATATTTAATTTTAAGTATATTATAATATGAATAATATTAATTTTTGAAGAAATTGAAGAATAAAAACGGCTGGGTTGGACCCTAAGATGCCAAAGTTTAATTTCAATGTTAATTAACTCTCCTTTGATATTGTACATACAATGTTGTATTATCTCTTTTAGATATTGTAAAACACGACAGATTCATCCAAAACACATTTTTTAATACATACCACATTGTAATTTCACAAAAAAAGTAATTTATGTTTATTTATTACAAACGGGAGCAAGTGTCCTTTTATTTTGGTTGTTAATTTATATATTATAACATTATTACGTATGTACTTGATTTCAAAATTTCAGCTTTTTTATTACTGAAGATAAACAAAGAATTTTTCATTTTTTTTATTTTATATGACTGCATGTTTTAAGATGTTGACGATCTTCTAGAGCAGTCCTATCATGTCAAATTGAGTCATGTTTATTGGAAACATTAAAACGAATGATATGCGATTAGGTCTTTTATTTTCATTTCGTCTGTTACTCACACTCTTTACTTTGTCTCAGTGAATGCTAAGGAAATCTAACGTAAGAAAGGCTGGCTAATAATATGGTTTGCCTTTACTAATAATACAGGGCACTGCTGTAAAACGCACAATAGCAAACGGAAGCCATATTATTAGCTAGATCGATGCAAATGTCCTAGTGCAGCAACCCCTCGCCAGCTACGGTATTTATAATTGAATATTGCTGAATAAAACATTAAAACGGAGAGGTGCAGCTGAAGAGTTAAATGTCTTCAGTTAATATATGTAAGAAAAGTTGTGAACAATGTTTCAATTGTTCCTGATGAGGCATTCACCGGTCCCAAGAGTGTCCACTGATATTGGAGCAGGTATTGTTTTAAAGTGAATCGTCCAATGATGAAGACACCAAGAAAACAATGGTCTTAATAACGATAACTCAATTGGGGACAAAAATGATTTTGTAATTTACAAGCGAGATAAATTTACAATGGACAGAAATGGTATAAGCTTTACAATTAATAAGTGAATAATATTTGTTATAAATTATATAATACCAAGTCGTTATACATATAAGTACAAAAATATACCGAGCAACTAAAAACATTGGTTCTTGTTGATTTATGGCAGTAATTTTGAAAGTTATCTAATAGCTCAGATATTTTACCTTGAAAACATCCATCCTATTAAGTGACATATTTTAACTGTTATTTCATTGTAGTAAAGGATTCATGTAGTAACACTTATGAATATCAAAGTATTTTAAGCCCATACGGGGATTGACAAATGTATGAAAACTACACCAAATATTTCATAGAATAAAATTATGAATTAAAATAGTTGTTTTTCTGATAAAAAATCATTGAGTCAATGATTCAAACTAATTCGGAATGGATTGTGGTGCATCTTTTCAATTACAAAGACAAAGCCATGACAACAAATAATAAATAACAATAGTCTAAAACAGTAGACATGTACGATTTTAGAAATAACAAAATGAAGTTTTTTAAGTTATAGCAAGACTTGAGTTGAAAATACCGACTTGAGTTGAAATATCCGTTAATATTTTTCGAGGTAAGAGTATCAAGATCAATATTTTGTTTTTAAATAAAGAGATAATTAGTCCTTTTCATTATGGTTTTAATTTTCTCATTTATATATTGGCGGTACTGAACTGAAACGCGATGTTTTCCCACAATGTGTTCAGGGCAGGGAAAAGCGTGAGGGGGGTCGAATCTTCAGTGTAGAGAATATGGCTCTCAACCTTTTCGTACGAGTGATCCTTAATAATATTTTTTATCGACTTTCCAATGAGTGTGGCGAAATATATCTGCCAACAACATATAAAAATACATACTTTTAACATACACAAAAAAATCAAATATTCTAAAAGTTTTTAAGGTTATGTTTGCAATATTGTAAACAATTGCACTTTTGTAACGATTATAGATTTTCTTTTTTAGCTTGATGTAGCCATAGTAGTAGGCAGGCAAGATTATTCCACGAATGTTTTGTTGTATGATTGAGGGTAATATACAAAATTAACAACAATAGTAAGATAAAATTGTTTTTTTACATACTTTTCCCTATACAAACTTAATAATGAAAAAAAAGAAATCCATGTATGCTACCACTTAGGCCACATCTTGTAAACTCTAAAACCTGATTTTCTGATGCTTATCCACATAGGAGATTGGTGACCATTTCCTCGAACATATCTCTATCCTGGGGTAGTCTTACCAATTCGGCTGCACTTCCGATCTCCAGCCGCTGGCGCAAATTTCGCATCCACGTAAACTTCTTTCTTCCAATGCCCCTTTTCAACCCCGAGGGTGCTTTTTTATTGTTACGAAAAATGTTTCTAAAATAAGAGACCTTTTGGTTTTTTACCAACGTCAAGATTTCCTATATTTGCGCATTCTGTGCAAGACTATTTCATTTGTAACGCGGTCAACCCATGATATCTTAAGGATTCTCCTATAGAGCCTCAACTTTTCGCTTAGTAGCTGTCTTGAGGATCCAAGCTTTGACTCCCTAAACAAGAATTGAGACGGCATAAGATTTGGTGAATCTCCAGCGAGATTTTAGGGTTACACCTCTTGAGCACCGTACTTTCCTCAAATTATTAAACGTGCTGCGTGCTATATCAATCCTCACTTTAATTTCCTGGTCAGGATCTCAGTTCTCATTCAACCAGCTGCCCAAATACCTAAATACATGAAGTATATTGCAAGCAGAAAGATGAGCACTCCTGTCGCTGTTGTTTACTTTCGCTGTTCGTTGTATATGTACATCAGGTACCAGTGTTTGCAAACATTATTTGCTTGCAGCCTATCGTTATTTTGTGGACCAAAAAACGTATTGATTTGTATCCGCGAAACGCAGGTTTGGAGCCGCCGCGGCTCGGCAGTGACGTCATGTCCAGCTCGACAGGAGCGCCTCTCGCGGCGTGCCAATGGACTAAAATTTGAATGAACGATTATCAGATTTCGACAAATGAATGCATCACTTTATTAAACTTTCAGGTGTGTGCGGCTCCGACGCCTCGCTATATAAATATTATTGATAAAAGTGGAATTTTCAAAGCCCGCTGCAACACTGCGAAGGTTATAAAAGATAATTTTGATTTAGTATTTTCCTTCAGTTGACAGTCCTCGCCTCGGCCGTCTGTGTCCGTCTGTGTCTATTGTGGTATGTCAGATAATGTTTTTATGTTTGTCACTGCTTTGCGAATCGAAATAATTAGTATTGTATAATCGGTTGCTTGTTGAAAAAGTGAAAGAAAACTGCAAAAAAATACCGGCCAAATTGTAAAAACGCTAAATGTGTGATTAAATCTCGCCTGGGTGTGGATTGAAAATTTTCTCAATTGCGTGATATATCTCGAAATACAGCGATAAAATATTTTTGATTTTAACGGATATGCCGATTATTTTCGTTCAGTAAAACGCAGAGTTTAAAAGGGCGTACTTGTAAATTATTGTTTTTTTTATGAAAATCAAAATATTGCGAAAAATGAGATAATTTTGATGATCTATACCCACTAAAAATAAATTGTGCTTCCTATTAAAATGAATATACGAAAAACGTTCCTGGGATTATTCAATTATAACTATACATGTTTGTCTTGATTTTTGTCAATTATGTAATGAGCATTTAGCAGTAGAATTCATCACCAACTTATTGCAGACTAACAACTAAATATAGCCTAAGATATGATAGTATATCTTCATGTGTAGAATAGTTAATTCTTAAATTCTAGATGTAAATAAATGCTTAATACTAGAAGTGAATGTATTGTAGATTACTAACACACTGTTAATGCTTATTATGTGCCTTTAGGAAAATTGTAAAAAACCAGTAAGCAATTATTCATTTTCTATAATTGGAAATCTCTGTTGCTTTAAAAAATACCAAGTAATAAAATATACTGTTTAATGTTCTTATCTGTCGGTGCGAGTGGATGACATTGACGGTCTGAAGTACTGTCATGCGCGGAGGTGAGCCTGTGTGACTCACTAGGCTCTAGGTTCTTGTTAAGTTCAGTGATAACATTATATTATCAATGGTGTTTACAAGGCGACTGCTGCTGCACCAGACATATCAGTACATCAGTGCCGCATCATTTTGCAGTATAACCAAGCGCTTCCGCCTTAAGATGGTGGACTCGGGGTACATGCGGGACTTCATGCGAGCTCCCTCTGTCACCGATGCTGACGGGGAGCTCTCCAGCGTCGGCAGGAAGTGGTACCGCAAGGCTGCACACAGGTAGGACTGCTGCATACTCCACTTTTGCATCCAAACATGGGTTGCAATATTATTTTACTAAACCTCACCTGGTTTACCAACATCATATATAACTTGAATTTTTCTCTAAATTGTACAATTTAGAGAAAAACATTGATAACCTTTGTTTTTATGCAATAGTGATATTTATTAATTTATTTGAAATCTTTTAATTTGTGATTTTATGGACCATTTTTGTAATAGTAATGGAGTACGCATTATATGTAGATATGTTAAAAACTATATTTAGTTAAATCAGGTCAGAGTATTATTTTTGAGACCTATAATTTGTTTTGGAGAATGCTCATAAGTTTCCATGTACCATATATTACAGACCGTCTCCCCACTCACCGGTGAGCGGTGAGGTCCTATTTATATCCGCAGTTGTTTTGGATTTGGCCTCATAAGAATTTGACTGTAAACATGAAATTTATTCTGAAAAAGAATGATCAATTATAGAAACTTACAGATAACGATTATCAATATTTCTTGGTGTTATCAGACTATTTAAACGTTTTCATTAATTTTGATATTTCCTATCTACCTCTACCAATGTTAATTTTTATCTTACTGAAATGAAATATTTTTAATAGTTTAAGAAAGCATTTTAGAACATTTGATTCTAATTCTTATGCACTCGTGTACGTTTCATCATTCATAATCATTTGCAGCAAGTTAGACATATCTCTTTTTAAATAAATGGATGTTAATAAACCAATTCTTACAATTGATCGTGTTTGTCTATTATCCCAAATAATATTAAGATATTAATTAAAAAGGATTATACAAATCAATTGAATTATTTACTGCGTTTAACCAAAACAGAACCTTGCGAATAATGAAATTTATAAGCACTGTGTTTTGAGCTGTCCATTGTAACTAAAAAGTTTACCTCTATTATAGCTTGTATGATATCAGATCATAAGTGAACAAAGAGTATTTGAGTAATTAATATTTTTTTTACAGGTTGTCATAATATCCTGCGTCTTGTATTGATTTTCAAAAGACAACTTATGTCTGGTTTAAGGAGATTTTAATATATCTTAACTGTATAGACCTTTTAGATTTTACGATATCTTTTAAAATAGTGACTGAATTAGCAATTTTGTTATTTCTGCGTTAAAACAAAGCATCTATCAACGGTTAGATAAGCTTTATCAACATTCTTAGGGGGAAGGTCAAGCTATAAATAGTTTATCTTTCATGTTGCAGAGATTTTCTCGGTTGATTTTATTTTTTTGCTCACATATTTTAATATTTAACTTTCTGCTTTGTATGAGTGATACGGAAGCACGAATGATAAGTGCTAACCACACGTTTGTTTTGTTTGTTGAAAGTATTCTTTTGTTATTTTTCACATTGTGCATTTACTAGGACAGCTGAGTTGACGGTCAACTAAATCTAATGAGAAAATTTGTTTGATTTTTTTAATAGATGAATTGGCTTTTTGTTATAATTTTAATTAACTCTTACTTTCATTGGGAGCTTAGTTATCATGGAAATTTTTGACCAAGTGAGGCTCATCGTCAGATTCAGTGTTTTGAGATGAATAGAGTCCAAGAGCTTGCAATCTTGTCTCTGTGGAGTATCCAGTTGAAAACACTTTATTCATAAATACATTCCTAATTTAATTAATTCGTAAAACAGCATGTTACACCTTTATGATGTGGTTGGCTATATATTACTTAAATTAATTTAAATTCAATAAAAAAATTATATTATTAACATCTAGCATCATTTCCATGTTATCTACTGCATTTTTGCAGATATTAAAAATTAGAACAATGTAGATAGTCACTTATGAACATTGGAAGTAAAACTTTGAGTTAAGAAGAAAAATAAATTACAGTATTAAGTACATTAGATTTATGCCAAACAAAAAACACATTTTTGTTCTAAAGTGTGTATTTCGTCATTTTATTTATTTCAAAATATTTTTCTATATATATCTCAATGATTTGACAATTATTTAATGAAGAACATAAAATAATGTTCATTGCATGCAAATAGTAATTATTTGTATCTAGTTGATAAAATTCGAGAATGGCAAAAGGCTTTCAGGAAGAATTTTTTTTTACTGTATGATGAGTGTTTTAGGGTGACGGGAGAGATTATTTTCAATGAATGTTTTTTTCTTTTCTCAAATTGTGTTTTTTTAAAGTTAAGATTATTCATTAAAATGTTTTATTTGGCAGCCTTTAATAAAAAATAATACTAATTACGCTCCATAGACTACTTACATTGTCTACAGTCGAGAAGTCGCTCCCATATTTTTAGAATTCAAGCAAATTTTCATAAGCAAGCCTCTGATTTTCATAAGCACACCTGACTTTGTCTAGTTTAGGATTGACATCTTGCCGTCTTATTCATAATAGAGAGCATTATATAACTTAATGACGTCATATATAGCTTTTTACTTTTGTGATTTACAGCTTTGATGACTGTTCTTTCAATGCTATTTGTTTGAATAAGCAAAATAATTGTTCATTAAAAAAATATATAACTCTGATTGCTGACTTTTCCATCCGTTACATTTCTCGAATTCTTTCAGTCTATGATCTCAACAACCTGCGTGCTCTCGATTTGGAAAATTATTTAAAGAAATCGCTAATATGGATACGCTAATATATGGATAATTAAAAAATAAAGTATTTTGGTCGAAGACGATATGTATCGACATGTATAAGTACAAATTGTTTTATTTAAAAAAAAGTTTAAAACGCGGTGTCCAAAAATATGCATGGTTACATTACATGTATTTTTTAAATGATTGTTGACTCTCTATAGATATACAAAACATGTACAGGGGTTACCATGTCAGTGAAAAAAGTTTCCATGTGCAATTAATAGTTCGTTTACCCGTTGAAAAATCGCAACACTGCATATACGGAGGCAGTTCTGTTTAATCAGCCTTTTAAATGCTGATGACTAAAAATAGCGCAGAGCTATCGGAGGTTAGGTTTAATTGGGTTGCTTGTGATAATTATCAGCTGGGGGCATTGCAGTGCTGCGGCCGCGGGGGGCGGGGGCAAAGGCGGCACGGGCCGGCTCAGGGGCGGCGCAGGGCCGGCTCAGGGGCGGCGCAGGGGCGGCGCAGGGCTGGCTCAGGGGCGGCGCAGGGCCGGCGCAGGGGCCGCCCTCGCGTGTGACTTATCTCCATTCGATGTGCCCTTTCGGCTTATGAAATCTAAAAATAAATTGCATTTTTCAATTTTTTACATATTGAGTAATTTTTAAAGTGGATTATTATTTATACACATATATTCGTTACTTCTGAAGCGTTTAAACCAATTTTCACATGTAGCTTTCGATGGTGCATGTTCGCCGGTGGCCTCCTCAAGCAAACAACGTGCTTCGGCTGCAATTTTTTTCAAGTTAAAGCAGAAAAGCAAAGCATCCCGCAAATGCTGTTTTCATGGCAATACTCGACATCTTCATTGTTAAATAAAATATTATTGCGTTGCGATATGTGTTGGTATTATGACTGCTTATTGTTGACAGATGTTTAATCTATAAAAAAAACAAGTTTAGACATGTATGTCGACTACATGTGTCGTTAGCGCCATCTATGCGTGAAACCTAAAAACTTAGTTGCGAACCTAGTAAGTTCTATTGATACCCGATTGATTCTGCTCTATCAAAGTATAATATTATATGAACGAGCGTTAGTATAGTATAAGAATTTGTGTTCTTTGTTATTGTAAATTGACGATGTCTCTTTCGTCTCTATTTTGATAAATATAATTTGATCAATTTAGATTATATTGAATACCTTTTTTTGAATTTGCAACGACTGCTATAACTTTGTTTTGATATTAAAACATAGATTTATTTAGTAATTATTTTCTTCGTTGGAAAGTTGTGCAATTCACAATTATTTTGCTCAATCGGCTAGCGATTATATAAGAGGATTAAAATTAATTCGATCAATGTTTGTTTGTAGGGGCACAACTGCTTGTAATTAAACAAAGTTTGTTCTATAATCGATACGCAATGCTAATCGATGAAAGAATGCATATTGTTACGATTAAGTTCACACGCTGATACATATAGCTGATTAAACTTATCTCGGATTACACGTCTGATGTTGAGTATTTTTTATGACACATTGTTAAGTCGTCGCATAATCCTTGCGTTGCTACTTAAGGATGTAGAGAATAACTTTCCTCTCGTTTTTCGTTCTCTTGCTCCTCGGAAAGTCTTTCGGGATAAACCTTGGCGTTTGCTCATCTCAAGCTCGCGTGTTGTACTGCGGTTCTACATTAAAATTCCGTAAAATTACATTTGCTCTGTGATAAAAGCTTTGTAAAACTATTTGCTTAATAAATGATATAAACCAGAATCCATTATCATTTTTGAGTAAGAATACCCCGGAGGTGAATTTTTATATATTTTTTAAATGTAAAGCGTAACCTCAGTTATACTCTCTAGAATAATTCGGTGCAATCTGATTGAAAATATATTAAACACAGATTCTTTACTATACTGCATTAATATATATTTTCCAATAATACATGAAAAATTTCGCTTCGTCTATTATTTTTTTATACAATATTACAAACCACTAATATAATCTTACTTTTAATACTGCATATGACTTGTTTCTCAGTTATTTTTAAATATTCGTATTTTTATGACGTATTGATATAACTTTGATTTGAATTATCTACATGCAAATCAAACCTACTGACAGCATAAACTGATACAATTTAATGAATAAAACAAATATGCAAGTGCATTCACTTTAAGGTCTTATATATTATCTATTTGCGATACAGTAAAAAAATTATTGACAATTGTGTATAAATGATGTTGCTAATAATGCAAGTGTTGTATTTTCCAAAAGTCAAATTATGGTAACCCTAGTGCAAGCAGAGAAGCGCACAACTTAAAAACGTGATGTAATATAATTAAATAATTTTATTCAAATTATCATCAGATGCAGGGTTCATAATATTATTATATTAGTTGATAATGATAACAGACTCTTACGTACGCTCTAATTTCTTTGTAATTTGGGTCAGAAAATATCAACAAATAGCGATATTATGTATCTTATGTTGGTGGAGATAAAACAAACAAAGTTTGTGTAATTTCACTATGTCGATTAGAAAATTAAATATTGACTATAGTAATGATCTAGTGATAATTTATTATTATTATATTTAGCTGAGTTGTGGTATAAATACACGAATGATGCTAAATATTATAATAAAAATTTATTACTGCTGTTATATTGTTAGCGTTTTCTAGTATCTTTATTGTTCTTATATATACACGATTTAATTGCTACTCATAATAATTCTCTTAAGTTTATAATAAATTATTTCTTTCATTTTTGATGTTTCTAAACATTACTTAAATTTTAGGGTATCAATAGTAGCAAAGTGTTTTAAAGAACAACTATATAATATTATATAAATAATATATATATATATATATATATATAAACACATATACAATTATGTATGTTTTTCTATAAATACATAATATTGTTTCAATTTATTACGTCAAATATATAGAAATATATATTTTTCTCATACAAATCATCTGATCCTTATCTCGATACTAATAATAATACGTTGAGCTCTGAAACAAAATGTTTTACCTATATTTACGGCACAAACAAAAACAATATCAACTTTATATAATTATTATTTATAAATAATATAATCTTTACACGCAATGGAAAATTACACTTTAAAGCTACAGTTTCCTCAGCGGCAGTTTATCCATTATTTTAAATAAAAGTTTCAGCGCATAGCAGCAAAAAAGGTTGCCGTAACGACGGCCGCAGTGCAATCGGCGACTTTTTGTTTACGCAGGGACGTCACTCGTCGTTGCGTTTCTCGTCCTCTGACCGAGGAATTGAGAAAATCGCATGACAGATGTTCTCGAGAATGTGATAAAATTTATGCGGGGTGCAGTTAGTTTTAAAGCTTACAAAAAAAAAACATATTTAATTTCATCATCCGGACCAGGGGGGCACATGAGTCTGCATTGCGGTTGTTTGTCTGTTGTATTGTATATTGCTCTCTTCGGATATCGATCGACGGTATATAATTACTCTGGAGCGTCTTTACCATATTTTGAAAATTTCCGCAATAAAAACAGGGCCGATGTTCCCACATCTACATTGACGGTATGCAAATTGCTTTAGCACATCTGAAATTACTTTCCAGCGTCATGTTTTACCCGCGGATTTTTGTAGTGAGCGACTACTATAAGACGTGCCTCCGAGTGCAGTGGCGGGGCGGGCGGGGCCCGGGGAGTGTAGCGCAGGCCGGGGCGGGGGCCCGGGGAGTGTGGCGCAGGCTGGCGCGGCCCGCCGCCTCGCGCCGTGCACTCTCGCCGTCGCTCCCGAGGCGGCCGGTCGTCCGCTATCCGCCCCGAGACGTCGATAAACCCCTCGACAACAATCGCTCAAATTTTTATTCCACGATATAAAGCCGGGTTTTGTTTTTCTGTGTAAGATTTTGCGTAAATCGCCCGTCGAGCGTTTTCTCGTGCGGAAACTGTCGGGAGGAATTAGCGGCCCCGTCGCCATGCCGGAGACGTCCCCCGTGTCGACGTTCGTGGGGCTGTACCCCCTCACGCCGCCCGTCACTGCCGGGGAGCTGCGGGCTCGGGCCAACTCTTCCGGGAAGGAGCGCCCGCCCTTCTCCTTCGTCCTGGGCGGGGACTCCCCGTCCGCCCTGTCGGGTCGCCGCCGCCGCCTCTCCTCGGGCGGGAACAGGTTCACCAGGAACGACCGCAGCGAGAACGAGCTGGACGGCTTCGCCGAGGCCGTCAGGGCCGACGATCACGCGTGGGCTGACTCCAGAGACATCGGCCACAGGTAGGGACGACCGCATCTCATCTCTCTCCGAATTACGGTTCCGATCGTCCCGTCTCCCTTTCTATTTTTGCATCCAAACTTGAAGAGGTATAAAATAATAAAGCGGGTGACAATAACACGACGCCTTTGACGGTTCGTATTCCAGGAAGAACTGACGACATAGGTACCTGGAGGTCAGCTGAGGTTAGGTTAGGTAATATAATATATTACTCTCCGTTTTGCGTAATATATCCTATTCGTGTAATGATAACTTTTTATCTCCGGTTGCATGCCCGCTTCCGGCCTCGGGGTGTATCGTTGACATTTATTCATATTGTCATACACTCTAAAACAAAATTTATGAACTGAAATAACAGTTTTTGAAACTATTTTTGTTATTGTACCGTACAACCGGGTGAAAATAATATATATTATAAATATGAAAACAATCGATATACTCATTTGATGCATTAGATGACATGACAACGTTTAAAAAATATCTAAACACCGGTTGAATAAAATGGTAACAATATTTACGATTGTTGCAAACGAAAAACTACAACTGTTTTTATTGAAGCAATAAGAATATGTTCTATGAATGGTATTTTTTATTTAAATAAATTAAATATTTTCAGTGATTTTCCCACATTTGTATTTTTGTTTTTCAAACAGAATTTGTTTGAAAATGATATAGAAAATTGGCAACTAGTCCCAAAAAAATATTGAAAATAAGTAAAACATTATGATGAAATTTCACCAAGCAGATTCTGTCAAAAATATTGAATATACTATGTACAACATTTGATATAATACAACCTGTATTCTTTGAATCTACAGGTGCACGAAACTAACACGCGCATTATCACGCACATAGGCGTCGCATCATTTCTTAGATTTTAATAGCTCCTCAGGCAGGTTGTTTTTTTTCCCACAGAGAACATGTGTGCGTAATTGAGTGCCCGCCGTAAAGTGACAGTCTTGTGTGTCGGCAGCGGCAACCCGACCCGCCAGCGTCGTAACCATGGCGATTTGATGATATAAATGATTCGGCTATCGGGCCGTAAGAATGGCGGCTCCCGAGAAGCAAGGAATAATTATTTCCTCATTTACGACGTGCGAAAACTCGCGTACTTATTTATACCATTCTCGGATCTGCGGCGCCAATCAAATATTCACGATTCAGGTAAGACTGAGAAAATCAATCTGACAATCCGTGCCCGGGATCAATCGACGGTCGGCGCGGGGACAGCTGATGATGCTTAATGATGGGCACGATTGAATAATCGATTATTTTAAATCATCGGTTCACTCGAAGAATTAATTCATTTATGATAAATTAATCGATTGTGGAATGCTTGAACAATCGAAAAATTATAATTTGATACGAATATTCGGATGTTTTTTTTTATATTCACATTAGTTTGGATGTTAATACAATCGGTGTGTAAAATAATCGAATTGTCGATTTGTTTAATTATTTTCTTGAAAAATACGAATTTGGTCGATTGTGACCATCACTGATGATAATTCGGGCACGCGCAAGATAAATGTTTACGCGCAACGGGTTTCACTCATCCAAATGTTTTCTGAATATGTAATAACGTTTTCTGCTTCTAATATACGAATATCAACGTAAGTTTCCCGACTGGTTCGTTCATATCAATCAACTCGCATGTCGTTTGCGAGAAGAGGACGTAAACCGTGCCCGTGGATTCTGAGATACCAGTTTGTATAGGAAAATGGCAGACTTGTTACTTAGACAGCAAATATAATGATGTTTTTGATATTAATACAATGTAATTATGTGGAAAAGACAAAGGCTTTTGTTTTTTAGAACATACCATTGATTGTGTATTTTTGTATGTGCAAAGTACTGTAATTGATATTGTATATATTTTGAGTGATTCGCTAGATTCTTTGGCATTTCATTGTATTTTGTTATATATCATATCATAACGATATGTCGTATATGTGCAAAATATTAACATCACCATTACTGACTGACTCTATTTTTACAATATTCAACGTATGTTTTATGTATGGTGCAAATTTGGCAGATGATAATATTTTTATTTAATTTATACTGACATTTACAATGTCAGTATAAATCTCTCTGATTAAATCGAACAGGCGTAAGGCCAGTTGCATTATTTTTGGATTCACTTGGCAGAGCTGGGTGTATACTTTTGCTAGGTAAATCCCCCCATACGTCGCATATTCCCTGGAGTTGAGTCATCTCACGCTATTCACAAGTGTTTTAATCAATCATTTATAAGGTATATTTGTGTTTCAATTTTTTTTTATCTTGAACTCGTGGTAACACTATTTGTATTGTCCAATGTTGTATGAACAATAAACTGTCTTCGATCTAGTCGTTCGATAAACCAGTGTTAAGTAAATCGTTGTGTGTTGACGTCACAGCCTTGTCATGTCTCGCTGTTTATTTTATGGTTCAACTGAAAAGAAAGCACAGCCTTAAAATAAAGAAACGTGTGTTCCGGCCCCTGGTGTTATTAAATCATAGTTTGCGAAAACCTGGCTTAGCAGATGCCTGCACTTGACACGGCAAGTCATAAAGCCTACCGAGCGGTTAGGTACCTGGGAATATTCACATTTCGTTTTTTTTACATGCGAAGATTTATTGAAAAGAGAGAAGTCCCCTTGACGTGTTATTCATATATTGTATTTTGCAGTATGTATGTAAATTCGTATCAATTTTCCTCGCGCTCGCTCGCAACTCCGGGACAAAGATCCCGATCGATCGTACATGTTGAGAACACACGCCGCAGCTGTTTGTGAGCATATTCAATTATTTTTTTCCACACTTACGTTTTCTATTATACGCATTCGATCGACATTTTTGCGCAAGACAATTAAATATTTATATGTACGGTGTAAATTTGTAACTAAATTGCACATGCTTGTATATCTGCTACGAATGAAAACAAATCAACATTGCTTTGTTATCGTGTCATTGCTGTATTGTATTGCAATCGTCGCCATGTTGATGAGGCACTATTCTGTTGATGACCAGGTTTCTCCGATACCCGCAATCCTGTGCCGCCTTGTACTGCGAGAATCGATAGTATCGTTAGATTTCCTATTAAGTTTACCCACTGGAAATTCTCTTGTCTCGCGTCTTTAGCTAGAAAATTTCCAGAACCGGTAGCTTCTTCAGATCAAATAATATGTACGTACTTGTATTTAAAAAAAATAAACATTTTAAGCGGAAATTCAGCATTGTGTTAATTATAAATACAATTTTTTTTTTATTACATTGAACGCCTTTGTTTTGAATTTCAGTTTTATTAACACGAATACAATGTTACTGAAATGTGGGCAGATACTCGTGCGCTACATAGTTGGCGTATAGAATTTCTGATATCGGAATGTTCGATGAGGTGTGCGCATAAGGTCGTATTCTTTTGATTTCCTTTCTTTATTGCGAGCCGGCGACAGTGTCATCACAAAGTGCATTCTTCAGTATTCATATTTAGTGAGCGGTTGCGGACGTGCCCGCGGGCCCTGCGGCATGTTCGCCAAAGTGAAAAGTGCCGATTGTGCCGTTGAGCTCGTCCGGTTTACGATTTCGCTCTAATTTCACTCACTTGTGCGCAAGCAAGACCCCATCTGGTTAATAGAGGATTTTTTGATATGCGGTTCAATGTTTTTTAACAAAAAAACTTCTCTACACCCGCTAAAGCAAGAGTGTGAGTATGATGAAAAAACAAAGTTGATTGATTATTTATATCTTGGTGAAATAATTTAAATTATTACTTTTCATTTTTCATTGCTGAAGTTGTTTTCAATTGCACAGTAAAAAATTATAGATTGATCAGCTGAGGTCATTACTTACACACAAGGCAGTTCAATTTAGCAAAACAAGTAATAAATCAATTTTCAAATTAAGTTGTATATAAACTAACGTTGTTTAAAACCCTAAAATTAAATTTAATATAAATTCATACCAGTAGACCAGGCACTGGACACGCTAAGTACTTCCGATCTCTGATAACAAACTTTTAATGATTTTATTTTATACTTGAAAAAATTTCATTAAAAAACACTATTCCATAGAGAGAGAAGAAATATTGTTGCTGGAAATAAATATTTTTATATTATTTTGTTCAAAAAGAAAATTACGACCAATAAAGAATCCATGGTCAGGTCTCTTTACAACTATACTCGTATTTAACTGTTATTGATATTTATTATTCTAGAATTTTAAATTAATTTATTTGAATTGTTGTTGTGCGCGCTTGTGCAAGAAGTGGTATCAATATTATTCCTTGGTTTTTTTGCATGTATTCATATTAAAAATGTGATTTGGATTGGTAGTCTCGTTCTCCCCCGGTGTAACGGTTCGACTCCCAGTCGCACGCATTGGCCCAACAGAGACGTGCTCGTCCGTGGCTCGCTGCATAACCCGTTCCCGGACTTGTTTGCAAACTATGAACGTGTCCGCACGTGCGACATGCACAATGGCCGGAGGAATGCGGGGAAGGTAAAAATATCGCAGCTTACTCCAGATTCCCCCCTGGGCTCGTATGTGCGCATCTAAACGAAAACGCGTAATGTACTGCAAAGCGACTTGTTATGAATCGTGTGATATCTCCTTTGTCTTTCTATTTTTAGTTTGAGGGTTCTATTCAAAGATTAAGCATACGTGTCGGTACTCCCAAAGAAATAATTATGTATATATATTAGGGTGTCCCTTAAATTTCAAGTTCGATATTTTTTTACGCATAGCTTCTTAAAAGTTTAGTAATAACCCTATATTGTCTAGAAAAAAAATATTAGTTCGATTTATAAACGATAACCCGTGCCGACTTGCGATTTTAACTTGTCCATACAAGTTGCGTAAGTACTGCGCTGTGACTTTTACAAATAAAACATGTAGTTACCTACATGTTTTATTTGTCATTTCATACGTGATTTTTGAGATTAGTAGTGCTTCATTGTTTAGTGCGTTGACATGTCGTTGGAATTACGGAGTGTTAAACAAAATAATTTCCTTATCGGTTTGCCTAGATATCAAATAAATGGTGCAAAATTACCATCTAATCGACAATTTCTCTCGGTCCTATTTTACAATATTCTTGAGGTTAAACTGACTGTTAGTGAAAGTGCAAATCTTGTGATTAGGGAGTGCATCATATATTGGGAAAAAGCAAGAATTCCAACAGGGGCATTTCCTAACTGCGTGAAGAAAATTGTTGATTTATATCATGTTTGGAGAGAGATGCAAAAAAATTGTAAGAAAACTCAAGTTACTTTCAAGAGCCGTGAGAACATTTTCAAAATTGATCTTGATAATTTGTTTGATATTGCACATGCTGATGCTTTTGAGAGAATGAAAATAGAGGAAGATAAATTATTTTTAATGAAACAGAGAGAGCCAGGTCGACCGGGATGCTTAGGTGGTGTTGATAAAAAATTGGCGGAAAAAGAAGATAGATCTAAACAACGACGAATGGAAGAAGAGGAAAGGGTTGTAAGACAAAGAGAATCACTAGCTGCTGAAACTAGAAAATCAAGGGCAGAAGCATTAAAATCTGACTTCCAAAACAATGTACCCGACGTAGTCACAGTCCATTGGGATGGAAAACTATTACCCAGGTTGGATGTACGAAGTTCTAAAGAAGAACGCTTGCCAGTTATTGCTTCGTTTGACGATAAGGAACAGCTTCTTGCAGTGCCGAAACTAGAACATTCTTCTGGAAAACATCAAGGTAAGGCTGTCTCAACAGCTCTTTTTGACTGGAACCTTCACGATAAAGTACAAATAATGTGCTGCGACACAACAGCTTCCAATACTGGCCATATTAATGGAGCTTGTGCTATTTTGGAGCAAACTTTAGGAAGAGAATTTCTGCTTTTCACCTGTCGTCATCATGTTTATGAATTGGTCCTAAAAGCTGTCTTTGAAAGCAAAATTAAGCAAATTACTAGTAGCCCAGATATTCCAATGCTTAAAAAGTTCAGAGAAAATTGGAAAAACATCGACGCTAACGACTAGTAACATTGAACCATCTCTTAATTTCGTAAAACAACGTGTTGCCGAGACAGACATTCAAGCTTTGTTAATATTTTATAAGGCAGAATTAGACAAAGGTTATGTAAGAGATGACTACCACAAATTGGTCGAACTGTGCGTAATAATTTTGGGAGGAGACACAGAGGAAAAATTAAAACTAAGCCCCCCCGGAGCCATGCATCAGGCACGCTGGATGGCGAGAACGATCTATTCTTTAAAAAAATTTGTTTACTTCAGTCACAATGCAGAATAACTGCGAAGGACAAAAAGGCTCTACAAGATGGTTTCTTATTTGTCGTGATATTGTATGTTAAACCTTGGCTCGAATGTACAGTGGCGATCAAAGCACCTAACCAAGATTTGCGCTTCTTGAAGATGTTAAAAGAGTACGAATAAGTTGACGCAACAATTTCTAATGCTTCTATAAGCAAGTTTAGCCATCACTTGTGGTATTTATGTGAAGAGACAGTTATTCTATCACTGTTTGATGATGAAGTTGATAACCAAACTAAGAAGAAAATGATTGCCAACTTCAACCGGGACAAAACCTCAGATTTTAGCAAACGTGATGACCCGTCAAAGGAAGAACTTCCTCAAAGGTTGTTTGGTAAGTTAAATTGACTTTTTGTATATTTTATTTAAATATATTTAAATTGTTGTAGATTTTTTTTGTTATTTGTCTTATTTTTCTTTTTTTTCCAGACAAAACACTGCATGATTTCGTATCGGAAAAGAGCAAACAATTTTTATCACGACTGCAGATCGACGACAGTTTTCTAAAGGAAGATGTATCTTCTTGAAAAATTAATTATTTGAGAGTTGTGAATAATACTGCTGAAAGGGCTGTTAAAATGATGCAAGATTTTAACGGACTTATCACGGCTGAAGAAGAACAAAAACAGTTCTTGCTGCGCTGTGTCCAGGAACATAGAAAATTGTATCCGGACTGTAAAAAAACAACTCTAAAAAAAAGTTACCCTGACTGATTGTTATTAATTTATGTTTTTGATTAAAAATTAATGTTCATCTAATTGAATTTTTACTTTTATTCACTTAATTTATTGCATTTATAATGATTTTATACCAGACCGAAATATCAAGACAAAACACGTTTTTTACTAAACTTTGAAGCTCGGTCGGCACTGGTTGCAATTATGCTAGAAAGATGAAATTTTATATTTAAGTATCTTATAGCATTAGTAAAAAAAGTAGAGGGTATGCATTTCGATATTTGAAAAAAAATTCTTTTTGGTCATATAAGGGACACCCTATATATATATATATATATATATGCATAAGCATATGTAGATGTAGAGATACCTTTAGTTATTACTGTATTTATAATTATCAGAAATCTAACGAATCTGAATTTGATTACCACTATGGTAATGTTTTTATTGGACGATCTCCAAATAATAATGTGTTTTAAATATCAAACTAAGTGAATTATAAGTTTGTCCCACATAATCTTGGCTTGCGTTTTTTCCGTTCCATGATGATTTATTGTATTTTTTTTTAAGATAACGATAAACCCACTGGGTTTAAGATGATACATTTGAAACTAATTGGTGGAAATGAATATTTTACACGTAAATATAGTAACCTAGTTTATTGGTTTTCATTTTAATCGTTTCTTCGTCAGGGTCTTGATGCGACTCTTCGTGAGCCTTTATCCTTTTTTGTTACTAGGTCGATCGTTGTTAGCTGCGGGCATTCTCTCGCATCAAGTACGCCACTGTCTGCAAGGCAAATTGATCGAATTGCATTTCTTGATTTTTTTTCTTCGTGTGTTTCTCCTCAGAGATGGTTGGTGACCATCTCACTGAACATATGTTTGTCTTGAGCCAATCGGCTGTACTCTCGACTTCCAGCCACTAAGTAAGCTCCGCATCCTCGTTAGTTTTCTCCTTTCAATTCACAGGACAATTTCACAGGACAATAAGCTCCAGTAGGCTATATCTTATAGTTCTTGTTTATTTGATAGTAAATTTTCCCCGGCCATTTTAATCGATAAACAGATGTCTATATAATAAACTGAACGCAACTGTCTTTAACTGGCTATGAAGCCTGCAACAGAACTAGGCCACAGAACTAGGCACCCATGCACGCGCACATTCAGTCTTTAGCATTCATTCTTTCCTTTATATAATTTGTGAAATAAATAGCGCCGGAATTACCCAATAATTATGTTAAATACCCAATAATTACCTAATAATTTGTTTTTCATTAATTATAATAAATTCATATTTAAAACTTGAGTAGTCAGAAATCAGTATCCAAACAAATATAAAACGACTACGGCACTATTGACTGACTACTTCTCAGTTTGATTAATTCTCACCTCTCGGGGGATACACACTCACCTCTACTAATCACGCTTACTCAATACTTGTAATTTGAGTCGGTATCATTAGTAACCGAAGCCGGCCCTGTCTGCACCTTTATACGTATTAAAATATATTAGGTTTCCTTATTAATTAGCATATCGTAGTAATATTGTAATAAATTCCTATAATGTAAATTGATAAGAAAATAATTTGAAAATTATAAATTTGCTTTAAATTAATCAACAAATAAAAAAAGTTAACGTTAATATTATTAAGGGGGCCCAAGGAGTGTTAGAAGTGCGACGGTCTCATTTACTCAGTCGTGATTTTTTTTAATTTCCCACTGTTTAATATGCATGGAGATTTCCATACATATTTCAATGCTATCTTAGGGTAGAGTGTATATTTAAACGGCCTTGCTCTGTTGCTGAAGTCACGTCACGCCGCCTTCTATGGTTTACGTATCGTTGAGACGACAAATAATTGACACCATGATTAGTGCGTGGCGACCGGGGCCATATTGCTTTGCAGAATATTTATGAGCGAGGCTAATCCAGCAGGCGCTTGTCCGAGCAGGTGACCGCCAATATTAACGCGTGGGGCGAGCCCCCGGACGGGGGGGGTCCAGGGCTCGGCAGGAAAACGGTTTTCTGGGGCCCCACGTTCTCATCGCCGCGAGAAGCGACGAGGAACTCTAAAATGTCATTAATCCATTTTATAATATTTTCATATTTAGAATTTCTGTTTCTCTACAAAAAAAAATTGATTGCATTGACTCTACGACACTCTTATCTGAATGCGATTACTATGAAAATAATTTAAGATCTCAAAAACGCTTTTTTTTTTTAACGGAAACGATTGTAGTCTTAACCTTAATTTTGATCGCGGGGTCCCGCGCCCCGGGCCTGCGGGGCCTGCTGGGCCTCCAGGGGCAGCCCTGGCGAGGGGCGCGGGGCGCGGGGCTGGCTGGCGAGGCGCCAGGAGTCGCTGGCAGGCGGCGGGGATCCATACCGGCGGCGGCCTTGGGGACTGCCGGCGTCCTTGGGACCTTCCACACTCCCGCTGTTGCCCAAATTACTATCTAAGGAGACACATACTCCAGCGTAACCGTTGCTAGAGTACAATTTGTCATTATATTATTTTACGCTTTCGACCGTTTTTAAATATAACTTTATTATTTTATCACTAAAAATTAGTGAACGGTATATTTATAATATTGCTTATCGCTAAATAATGATACAAATATTTAGTCTCTAGAATCCGCCTTTTTATACTTCTAATTGATAAATACAGTATAGCACAATTTATAAACTTTACACTTTGTATTTACCCTTTTTATACTCACACACGAGAATTGATACACATTTTTGAGTAATCGAAAGAATGGAGCGAGTAGCATGAAACAATGGGAAAATTCTAGAAAATGTGTTTCGCGATACAGGTGTGATGTATGAACCGATTACCATAAAACATATTGTCTATGAAATAATCCTGAAAAATGATTAAATATGTAATAATAATTCTCGTTAAATATCAATAATCAATCTTTATAAAAATTAAATATTAATCAATCTTTTTCCTATCACATATTGAGAGTTTTTTAAAATTCTACAGAAATATAACTATCTTATGATTAAAACGATAATCCTTTGTTTATTCACATGTACCATAAATTTCGTTTAATATGATGATTGATTCGTGAGAAACAAGAGTTTTTAGAGATTACTTTTGATAATGATCATAATGATGAGCAATTATTAAATGTACTATTTTGCGTCAATTTAATGTCATTTTTTTTAAATACCTCATTAAAAATATTTATTTATCAAAACTAAACGTATTTGAGCGTAAAGTTGGATAAAGAATAAAAGTTTTTTTTCCTTTAAAAACTCACTGATATTTTTGAAAGCAGACATTTGCTCATTGATTTTTTCATTAATGAATACATAAGGGTATTGTTTTGATTAAACATATTGTGTATTATTGTGTTCTTGAAAAACTATGTAAGCAATTATAAACGTCACTCCTATATCCATTATAATACTTTTAGGTCACAGAGTCCCATGCGAGTAATTGTTTTAGTCTTTGTTTGTACTCTGAGGTTTTCCTTCCTGTTCAATGGACATTTCGCGGTGGAATTTTCAAGAAACGATTTGCCTGATTTTTTGTACAAAAGCAGACGTCGTTTTCCCTGTCTGCTTTTGACACTTCATTCGGCGGCTTAAAAACCGCAGTACGGAAAATGCCGGCGAATCAGCTGTGATGAATATCACGGACGTTACGCGTAAGCCAACAGCTGACCTGCTGGCGCGTGTCGTCATTATCCCCGTCACGACCCATCCACGTGAATAATGCAATGTCTATTCATATCTACTTCTATTATTTTAATTGACTCGCTTGGTCTTCAAATTTTCTTAGAATCATTATGCAGCAATCTACAATCAATTTCAACTTGAGGCAATGACCCTTGCCGTGATAAGCTGTCCTATTATAATTATTTATATATCTTAATCTTCTTAGTATGTTAATTTGATTTATAATCAGATGTTGCTCATTCGCAGCGAGTATTTTCATATTTGAATGTGAAAAGTCAAAAAGATTTTGGTGCAGAGCGAATCCAGCATTTATCGCCTGCTGAAAGTTTCGGCTTTATAAATAGGGCGGTAAATTTATTCACCGTGTTTACGTGTGCTCCGAAAACAGCTGATGCATGCCGCCGCGCCCGGCCTCGCGTGCAGGCGGCTTATCGCCGAATCTACGAGCAACAGAATAACGATGCATGAGATGTGACACTTGGGTAGAGTGTCTTCTGACCTTTAGCTACAGTCTTTAGCCAGGCGTCTCCATTATGCGTGTAAAGGCCCTGTATACTCACGGCAATCACACGCCTGGTAAAAACATTCGTGTCGCTGTAGGAATGTATAAATTAGGAATTATTTTTTATTATTTCATCCACGATTATAAAGGTGATAAAAAGCGTATTGTTTTGATATCGAAATATTGGAAAAAAAAATCTTCATGAACTGCATAGATTCACATCATTACGCTGTTATTTTTTTGTCTGATTTGTGAATAAGGGCTACTAAATCGTATACAATCGTTTGTATTTATTGTTGTTACTTGAGAGAGAGTGTATGCTGGTTTTTAATTATTTTGTTATTAAAAATTAAAAGCTTTTAGTGAAGACCATCGCGGAAGTACTAGCGTGGTGGAGGGGGGAGGGGGATTCGCTGTTATTCACCCGGAAAACATATTTGTTTACGTCCTTGGGGTAAATTATTTTACAAAGATCGGAAAATTGTAAATGCTTTTCAATTAAATGAGGGTGTCGGTTTTTAATTCCTAGTAAACATAAAAATAATTATTCTGAATGTTTTGACGACACGAATTGGTTTGGAAGATTAATTTTTAAGAACATGAGAGATTTATAAAATATTTTAGTAATCAATTCACACACGAAGGATCTTCAAGAGTAAGATTTTTCTCTTGATATCGATTGCCTAAAAAAACTACACAGTAAACCTATATGGATTTTTTTCCAATATGCAAAATTGACGCCAAAGCATGACGACAAAGGATCTCACTTGTAGCATGAACTGATATGGTGGTATGGTATGCTTCCGTTTAAAGATCGGTTTGAGGCAATAAATTACAGTATGTATATAAATCCACACATTTCAATTAATCTATTTATATTTTCTCTCTTTTTAGCTAAATTATATTTGTAATGAAGTATTCAGAGAGAATATAAAATAAGTGTTTCTTAATCATGCCTCAATTGTTTAGTTGTATTATTTAGTTTATTCGCATAATAACCACATTCTACAAGGAAGCGTTTTTAATTGTGGTTATCAAAAGCGTAATTTTTTTTTAACATTAATTTAAAGTCTTTTTTTCGCCATGCCCGAGACAAGCGAATCCAACGTCAAACGAATTTTCTAAAATGATTACGAGCCGCTCGAGGCTGCGGAGGGTATTTTCAGCCAGCAAGTCTGCGAGATTACGTAATATTTAGGATAGGCTGTTATGGATTTTCTGATTTTACACTCGCACAAATACATTCATTAGTTTAGGAATATATATGTTACATTAAAGTTTTGCACGGTAAAAATAAGTTTAGATCACACTTAAATTTCATCTTGACATTTGATAAATTATGACGAAATAACGACACGGGTAGACTGCCGCTAAAGCGACAACGCCGAGGCGCGTGTCTTGCAGATTGAACGCTCTAGTATAGATACTAGAAAGGCGTCACGTAAGTACGCGTGTCTAGAGTGGTTCGCTCGATTTATCGAGCGATAATTTAATTACTGGTCTTTTTATACCGTGTAATTGTAACGTTGATCCAATTCCCCAGATCTACAGGTAGATCTTTTATATCAAATAACTATATGTATATACACATATATTTGCAACAATATGTGATGTAAAATTAGTAGTGTACTGTGAAACCGGCGGCACGCAAGTTAGATAGACAAAATGCGCAGTTGTATCACAGTTGCATTGTGATACATTCGTACCCAAGTTGGTCTATTAATAAATTGTTGCATGGAAAATATTTTTTAAGTGTTTATTTGCAAGCTGCTTTCTAAATAAAAATCGCAAAGAGCACCGATGAAAATTTATTATTTACGTCATATAAATGTGACCTTTTCGTATTCAAACACTTTTGAATCGTTCACCTTTTAGATATTTCAGCAGTCGCAGCGTTTTGTGTATATTCAATACGACGCCTGCAAAGATAATCGTGATGAGTATTTATATCAACACTGGTCAGAGATGCACACATCTTGCAGTTCGCCGACCCACGTCCGTGTGTAAGCACCTTTGTACACGGCGAGGTGCGCTCTTGGACCGCCGCCAGACTCTGGACCGCTGCGACACCGAGCTCCCTGTGTTTAGATAGGAGCTGATCAATAACACGGGGAACGCAATGTATACGCCAATTTATTATTTATTTTACAACTTATATTCCCGCGAGGTGCTGGGTCTTACTGGCCTCAATTCTGAGTGACACGGGTCCCTCAATGAATTGACCCATTACATACATATATTTATGTGTAAAATTAAAAAGTTGAATAATTTTATATTTTTACGAGTTGAGACTTGCGGCATCTTTGTAAAACTGTTATTGGAGTTTTATTTTTATACATATATAAAGTTTATTGCAACTCAAATATTGGACCACTTAGCAAATTTCAATTTTTGAAAAGTTAGCTTATTGGCTCGGTAGTAAAAATGGTTGTTTTTCTTGTTGGGCTTGCGGTTCGGTCTGTAAAATAAGCCCAAGCGAGCTTATGTGATTTAATAATTAAAAACGTGATTTGTACAAGGAAACGAAAATAGAAATTGACTTGTGTTGTGACGTGAAGTCGTAACAAAATTATTTTATCTTCTTTGTTAATATAAAGTTTCTTGAGACGGTATCAATAAATAACGTTTTATGGTTATTTTTTATTTATTAAAATATAATTGATTTTTGGTTTGAATTTAAATATATCCACTATAAAACTCATACCATTTCTATCCTTATTAGTTATAAAAAAAAGAATTTTATTATTCAGTCGGTGTTATTACATAGCTTTCAATGCTTTAAAACAAGTTAACCAAATGTATTTTAAAAAAAAAATTCGTCTTGCGCAAAAGTACGTTTAATTATAATAAATGTACAAATATTGATAAAAAATGTCGGTTCGATCGAATCTGTATCAGAGAATCGACCCTGTATGTAAATATAACTGGAATATTTGCTTTGAAACAATTCTATTTACCATATTATGGTACACTTTTAAAAAAGAAAATCAACAGCCCAGTAGAACATGACCAAGCTTTAATATTTATTTTGAGCAGCTGTCCTAAAATTAAATTAACAAATTGACAGATTTTTTGTATGGGTTTATATTAATGACCGATATGTGCTACACGTTTGAGTGAAGTTTATTTTATTTTTAGGTAAGGATTCAAATAGTTTTGTTTGCCTATTGCTTCTTTATGACTCACGTAAATAATAATCTTACACGATTTGTGACTTGAGAGTCACGGCCGATGTCGATATTTCGTGTTTGTTACAGTCACATTTCATAAATAACACAATCCGTTTTTATATTTATTTTTTTTACTTATTTTAATTTATTTTTACTTTCGAATACCCCATGCGTAAATCAAATTTTGTCAATCATTTCACATGATTGTAAAATATTGCAACAATCATCAAAAAAGATTGTAGTAATCAATCAACATTAACAATATTATCAAAATGTATATCACCGATAGAAATCGATTTATGAATTTAGGTGGGTCTTTAATTTTTTTTTAATTCAAAAGTTTTGATTTTTACCTTTAAACCATTATCTAGACTTATTAACAAACAAAGAATAAATAAATAAAAAATTATAATCTTTAATAAATTTAATAGATTTTTATGAAAATCTGAATAACAGAATAACAATGAAAATTTAAAAAATATAAATATTTATAAAGCTACAGACCAAACAAATACTTGGCACAGGTTTGTTACATGGTCTTTTTGTATTTTATCACATAAACTTTATATATTCATGTATGACTTATTGTCTTTAACTCTTTGTGTTACTAAAGTTAAATGATTATAAATGGTTTATATCTATGTTATGGATTAGTCAGATCAGATGCGTATTTATTACCCATTACGGGCTTATTATATTTACTAATATGATTAGGCACACTAGTTCATATATAGAAGATGATTTAAAGAAACTCTCATGATATTTTTCTGAGAGTTTCTTTAAATCATCTTCTATATATGAACTAGTGTGCCTAATCATATTAGTGATTATAAATGGCTATCAAAATAGTTTCTACCTGGCGTATTCAGCGTAGAAGTTTTCAATCGATCACAGAACAAAAGTGTTTCAGCACTTGCTAAGTTTGCCCGCCCCAACCCTTGCAGCCGCCGGCCGCCCCCTGCCCGCCCCCCCCGGCACCGCCGGTGGTACCCCATCCGGCGGAAGTTCAAGGCCTCGCGCCTCTCCGGCGCGCATGCGTCCCCTGGAGCCTTTATCATTCATGCCCGACGCCGGTTCAGGCCGACTGCACCTCCGCAGTGCTCGACCGCGCGCCTCCCGGGCCGGACCTGTCGCGCTGCCGTGCGACCACGTCGATGAACAAAGAACGAAAAAAATATTCAACCATAACTATCTATAAACAAAGCTTTTATAATTTTATATTTTGAGTGTTGTTTAGAGCACCAGTGAATGTTGAGGTTTGTTGACATACTTTTGGTAGCTTTTTTTAAAAAAAAAAAAAATTTTCGTTCTATTTTGAGTTTTCCTCGGAAGAGCTTTGGGTCCTTTGTGATGTTTGGTTCTGTGTTCTTTCTGGCACGTTTTTTTGACAACTGTAGAACGTTTAGTCGTGCGTGTTTTTGTTTGTTTTTTTATTTTTTTTATTATTAAATTTATTATTCCCTGACGTTGTTTTGAATTCATCGGAGCATATCGGTAAAAAAATAATTCACGGAAAACTTTGTCAGTAGTAATACTAATAATAATATATATAATGTTCGGATGCGCAAAATTAGTATTCCACATCATACTTGGACTTACGACGTTTTAATAGAATTAATTAAATTTTAGGTTGTGGGAAATATACGCGATTGAAATGTCGGGGATTTTTTAAGGGTTGTAATTTTATTTTAATTAAACATATAATATTTGGTCCAATGCTTTTATTAAACGGAAAAAAAATGTTATATATGTTAGACAGTTATATAAGTTCTATATTTAATTTTACTTTGCTGTTTGACTGCATAGGCGATGCGAATAAATAATTTATTAGTGTAACCAACATGTCAGACGTAAACGGAAAACATAGGGAAACATAAATTAAACCAAAACGGAGGCGGGCTTATCCAACGAAGTCACAATAATCATGAACTAGATTGACTTAACGGCGACTGCTGCTTTCACTGCTTGTATACAAATTATCAATTACTTTTTAAAACAATAGTTATTATTTTAACATGTTATGAGACAAAATGTGTAGATATTAAACTAAACATTTAAATATTATGTCAGTACATTTTTATTTATTTACTAACAGTGTTTTCAATTCATTTATATCCCAAGCTTTTCACCAGTAATATTTATTTGGTTAAAGTTGTAGGCCACAAAATTAAAAAAATTTAAGGAATATTCAATTTTTTTTTATAGAAATACTTAGAAATAATTGATCAATAACAATTATTCTTCCGAGGCATGCTTTCATCAAATTTATTTTTAAAGGTATTTAAATAACACGATGATTGATTTACATTTATCACGGACACAATCGACCTAATTTGTGTTTTACCTAAAATTAATAGATTAGTAATCAATCATTCGAATATACTTTTTTTTGCGAAAAATATGGAATCATCTGGACTTTGGTTATGGGTCCGTAGTATTGGAAGTGTTTAAATATATATTTTATTTATATTTAAATCATATAACTGATTTCTGCCAAGTTATTTGCGCACATCAACGTTGATTACACGCGGGAATATATATTTGCATAGACGATTTCGCTCGGTATGGAAATCGTTTCATTATCAAGACAAATACGATGTCCGCTCGGTTTACCTTTACACACCTGGTGAACAATAGATTCGTTATTCGTGGGGAAGGTGCGATGGTAACTTATGTTTTGTATTGTAAGTAATCAACTCGGTCTCGTGCTCGCATTTCTCGTATTCGTCTTGGCTCGCACGGCCGACGACCCATTCGCTGTAAATAATGAATGCTTAAACGTGAAATATTGCTTTTGTACTTTCGCTAAACAGCACTTTTCAATGTGCTCGGTTGATGCATATTTAACAACACTTCTTTCGCTGTTCTTCTCCGTATTCTAAGAAAAAAATATCACCCTGTACAATTATTCTGTGAAATGTTATAGTGAATATTACAAAACTTTTTTAGAGACCTTCAGAGACTTCAAACTTGATTTTACTTACTTGAGATGTGACTCTAAACATTTTTTCTAAACAGAAGTTTTGATTATTATTAAAATTTCGGATAAAACACGATTTGTGTATGGTTACCAGTTTAATATATTATTGTACTTTTGTATACTTTTGTTATACTTAATAAAACTAAATTGTCTTTTTTTTATTAGGATGAAAGCAACTGAATCCGATACTTAGAGTATAAAGTTTTTTTTCAATTCTTAATAAAACGATGAGTATAAAAAGTAAGTACAAATTTTTTATGTATAAATTTCTATACATAAATTAATTTTACAAAAAAGTATTTATTCGGTTATGTTTATAAATACCACCTATTTTAAAGCACGTGTATAAATACCTTTTGCATAAAAGAAATAAGTGATCGATTCTTTTACTAGCTAATATGATGTCGTTAAAATGGGATGTTTAATGTTTTTTTAGTAACTCTTAACAAATTGCTGTATTGATTTATCTTTATAAGTTTTCGATGAGTAATTAGTTGTATACGAAATGGAAAATTAAACAATACACAATATGACCGAAACACTAGACAGCCGGTGAAAATTGAAAAGTTTTCGTTGCAAAATAATTATGTAAAGTAATACTGAATTTGCTGGTTTGGCGAATAGTGTAATGGCACGGCTTATTATGAAGGGTGTGTTGACTCTTATTATTTAGGGTATCTATAGTAATATTATAAATAGCAATTGATAAATTGAAGTATTGATTTATATTTTGTTTAGTAATCAATTGCCTACAGTTTTATATTAAAATTAACTGATTAACTGACTATGAATAGGCGCAATGTATTAATTTCTAATTAAACAAAAAAGAAATAGGCTTCATTCTACTAATATAATATTACATATTATTAAACAAAAGATTAAGAGTACCATCGGACCGTAGTTTAGGGCATGTAGAGCTTGTTAATTAAGTATTTTCATTCTATACATTTCATTTTGTCTTGAATATCTGATTGCTTACCTGTGGGCAGGTGCCCGAAAATTCTTACTGAAGATGCTGGACAGTATCCAAAGACGCGTAATTAGTTTGATGATCAACACCGACCTCACATTCAGCCTTCTGTAACAGAGAACAGGTGATGCACCGAAATTCCAAGGTTATTAAAAAATAATTGTGTTTTTTAAAATAGATTTCAGGATCTAAATCCAACCCTTTCCGCTTACCAAAGAGATCGCTACCTACACTTCAGATCTTTCAGTTTTAATTAATTGATAAGTATATGTTTATTCAAGGGTTTTTTCTTTAGTCTATTCACTAATCACCGGTTTTTCTGTTTTGCCATGTCGTTCTAGTGGAGTTATATGTCTGTACGTATAATCATAGACGATTTAGCGTACGCAGGATTACTTAGTGCGCCAGTCAGTAGGTGCCGGTAATACGTGTGGAGGGTCCCCCCGGCTGACTGGGTCCCCGATCAGACAGAACACGTGTCTCCATTGATTTGTTAAGTTGATTGAAACGTCCTAACAAGAGGACGAGGGGGATAAGTGTCCAATGAGCAGCACCGGAACGGGTTGCATCCGCACATTGTTAAAAACATATCTCATATATATTTATTTAAAAATAAATATTTTTTGTGATTTTTTTACATTTTTATTCTGTTTTACGCAACTTGTTATGCCAACATCCAATGTTGCCATTTTCAAGCAGAGTAAGCATAATAAATTTTTTGCAAAACTATTTAAAAAAAAAAATTCGTAAAGGAGTTCCATCTAGTCTTTTCCCTTAAAAATATTGATATATTTTAATGTATATTGTGAATAAATAATTTTAAATGAATTTTATATTAAATCTTGTAGCAAAGTTTTAAAGTTTCCCATTGTATTGATTAATTTTATGCGCTTTATTGATAAAACTGAACTTTAATTAATTATTTTATATTATTATGAAATACAAGCGAGAATAAACATTTTATTTAGTTACTGCAACAAATGCTATTTTTTAGTGGAGATCTTAAATATTTTCTTAGACTTTCTTAATGTAATCGTCAGTAATATTATGGTTTTAAACATAATTTATACTATTTCCCGATTTGTATCTATTTATATTTTATATGTACACATGCATCTGTTGCACATTTGTGTTATTTTTAGCGTAGTTAATTTTTTTCAAATGTTGTAAATATCAGTTTAAACCATTTCTTGAAAAATAATCATTTTCACACAAATATTGTTTTAATACGTATACATTTTATATTCCATTTCCGTGTTAAAGCGCAGGTTATTTTTACGCATAAAAAAAAAATTTCCCGTCAGATCTCCAGAGTAGCGTTTATTATTCTGGAAACTTCTCGCCGGCTAATACACGAAATAAGCTTTTCGAAATTTCTCCATGATTTTTTCGCCAAGTCTTCCCCGAAGACCCCCGCCCGCCCCCGGCCCGGCCGGGTGGGTAAATCTTGCGCAGGCACGCGGGCCGGAAGTGGCGACCACTTCAGCCGCGGCTCGGGCGGACACACCCGGCAGAGATGCCAATCGATCGCTCGCCGAGCCTCGGCGTTTCTTATGAAAAATCACTAATTTACATCGCGAACTAACCTCGCGCCGCCGTGTGAATTTTGTGGACAAATCATACCGATATCTGTAGGAATAAGTATATTCGAAAATATATATAGATATACATGTGGGAAACACTGCGGAAGCAATCTCGGCAAATCAGATCAGACGGCATGAGCTTCTGAAAATAAACATCGCCTCGAATTCTGATCGTGCGGCGCGCAGGGGGCACGACAGGTCTATAATATAATTAAACGGTAAGTTGCCCCAAGGACATAATCGAGTCACGTACTCGCGTCTGCCACCAAACTGGCTTTCGGATCGACTCTCTTCCGATTACTTGTAATTTCGACGGGAGTATTTTTTGACGCGGACGTTAGCGGCCTCACCTTGAATTTTGTGACCTTTTTGAATTGAATTATAATGAATTCTTTGATGTTCGTAATATTTATAATGGTGTTGTAAATAAGGTTTATTGTTTTTAAAGTTTAAATACTAAATTGTGTCTGCTTTAAAATTAAAACACATATATTGACTTTTTGTTCTAGGCAATATTGATTCAAACTGAACAATATTGTTTTTATAGATTATTTTATAAAAATAAATAATTTGCTTATTTAGATACCACAGGAGATTTGAATGTTATATTGATAATTATAAACAACTTCATGCAAGAAATCTTTATTACCCTTAACATTGCTATCTCTCTTTTGTGCATACCTAAATATTTTGAACAATCATTAGAGTTTTCAGTGTACTCTGAGTTTTATTTAAGTCTATTTATGAATTAAGAATATAAATCTTCAAAGAATTAACGTATTCTCTAATCAATACAATAATTTAATATCACAATGGCAATGATTATCAATAACACATGTTAAACCAAGCAGTCTTATAAAAAATAAAGATATTTTATTGGTTTTCGAAAATACTTGCATAAATTTCTCATTATATATATTTTTTTTAGAAGTAAGCCGGTGTATAATTCTTTCGGCCTTGCGCTTTAGTCGGCTATGATGTTAAAAATCGAGATGTTAAATCTTACGCGATGGCGCCTCAATAATTTATTGAAATCAAGTTTTCTATTTGTAATTTGATTCGTAATATTAATGGGTCGTTAAGTGGAGTCCCCTCGACGGTCGGATGTTGCTCGACCGCCCAAAACTGCATTGGATTCAGAAGTTAATTAACTCCCAACCAGTTGATTTGAATATAAAAAGTGGTTTTAATTATTTAAACTGTTGTACCGGATTGTTTAATGGTTTCCGCATACCTGTTGTTTATTGTGCAGATGGAAAACGAAAATTACACAATGCATGTTAATATCATTCAAACCTGCTATATACATAAATCTAAAGTCTTATTATTTTTTTAAAATCTATTTTTTAATATCTTAATAATAAATATTAACTTCCCTACTCTTAAAAAATACTAATAATGTTTTTTAGTAAATTTTACTATTTGGGGTGAAATTTTTTGCGATCAACATAAATTACATCATTATTTTTTCTTGTAAAATTTTTATCTTTTGAATATATTAGATTTTATCAAGTAAATAAATAAATAAACGTAGTTTTACATATATTATATTATAGATCAAAATTTGTGAATGACCTTAGATTTTAATATCGGAAATGTAGTTTCATTTCTTTATTATTCGTTTTATCGTGTCAATGATAAACATACATTTCACTAGTAATGAATTGTAGGGAACGGCTGATCCATCAGGGTTTAACATCCCTTAGTCCGTAACATTGTAGATCTTAAATTCTCGTCATCATTATTAATAGTACCTTCATTTTAGTAGTTTTGCTAGGTGTTATAAATTATGTAAATACCATTTTTAGGATCGATATATATTAAATTATAATTTTAGATGTTATTTTAAAACCATAGAATCACAACATTTTTTTCTTATTACCGCATCGTAAAACGAAGTATTGAAAAAAAAATTCGTAATAATCACTACATTTAAATTTTTCAGTTTGTTATAGTTGAACCGCAGTTACACTACGAAAGTAGTGTTGCGAAATGAGTTTTATTACGTAAATATTTACGATAAGAACATCTATTTTTGCGATGAATATGTTCCTAGTCGCAGTGCATTCAATAAGTCTTTTTTAAAAATGTACAGCAGGTGATTTTATCAGGGCTTTTATATTCTTCGCTGCATTTGTTAGAATCCTTTTCGCCCCAGCTCCTCCATAATCCCAACACCTCGATGGCTCTAACCAGTGCGGTCCAGATCTGCAGATGAACGTTTCTGCTTTAAATTACCACCACGAATGTATGCATTGTCAAACTAAGATGTTCTTCTTCCGTAATGTAACTGATTCCACGTAATGAAAATATTATTGGTGTCTAAAGCAGTTTATTGAAAAGTACCCAAGAGTCGCTTAGCTATTTCATACAAAGTGAGAACACAACGCCACCAAAGTTCTAAAAGTACTCTAAGTGTAAAGTGTACGGTAGAAGTGCTTCGAGATGTTGGTGGAGGAGCAGAGTCACCGGAACCGCTGCTGCTGCAATGGAAGCAGGAGGGAGGCCAAGTCGCAGCACCTGAAGATGCTTTGCTCTGCCCAGATGAGGAACACGGCGCCCAACGAGTGAGTATGGACTCCACCCACGCACGATGCTGCAAACTTGGATCATACTCGTGTCATACTGCGAGTGCTCAAAAATAATTATGACATCAAAAACTACACGCTGAATTTTAGGATTTATAAAGCGTATATTTAAATTGAAACATAATAATAATATAAACATAAAATTAAACTTTAGCGAATGATAGTGGAAAATATTTTGTAGTTAAGTAATATATTCAGTGTTGTTTCGCCAATAAGCTAGGTTCTCTTTTGAATATGCCAACACAGTATTACAACGGGATTCCACAAAGTACATTCTGTCAAAAATATAAAATACGATAATGGAAGAGATAAATATAATTTTGTGTAATCTCTTTTTATTAATGACTTATCATTAGTGCGACCAGCCGCATGGTCGCAGAAGTGTCCCCAGAGTGCAGGGCGCCTTGGGGGTATTCGGCAGACTTTTCCAAAAGCCTAATATATATATATATTTTTACAAATACAGGAACCTAATCAAGGAATTGCTTTGACTCTTGTCTCGGAGATATTATTTTGCGAGCACAGTATGAGGAAGATGACTTGACCGTTTTTACTTTTCACCGTGGGCACGTATGTACGTTTGCTCCGGCGCCGCATTGCTGTAAATTAGAGAAAAAAAACTCTGTTCATTGTGAGGGTGCTAAGCGTGATCGGTGCGGCGTGCTGTTTTCTTCTTTCCCACAGTTCGGTTAACATAAATGATAAGAAAATTACTTACGCCCGAGCTATTATATTTTACCATAATCACAGCAAGTCTTGGTTTTAATGACGTCACTCTGAAAGTAAATATAATGAGTATGAAAATAACTTATTTTGTATATACTTAACCATAATACCTACGTAATTAGATATATGAATTTCAGTCAGCATTTCGACCAAAAATATTAGTTTTAGTTAATCGATAGTTCATAAGAAATTTATAATTTGCCGCATTTGATTTTTTTTTCGTTTAAAGATTCTTGTTATTCAAGGTTGTTGACCATCTCACTGAACATGTGCTTGTGCTGAGCCGGCCTCATTAATTCCATCCATTAGCTTTAGTAGGCCAAATTTATTATTTTGAAAAACATGGCCAAAATTAAGAGTTCTCTTTCTTTGCGCATTTTATGCAAGATTCTCTCACTTGTGACGTCGAACGATTAACTAGAATTCATTGGCTATGAAGCTTTCTAATTAGTCTTATTCGCTACAAAATAACTAAAATTTATACATGGAGGATAAGCCATAGCATAAAAAAGGTGTACTGAAATTAGTATGACATGGAACGTGACGAACACAGCATGACGTCATCACTTTTATGATAAACAGAATCAAAGTGTAGTGAATAATTTATTACGAGTTGGAGTCAATGAAACAATCGGCAGCCTCCTTCCAGTATCACCAGAACCACCTTCTGTGGATTCGAAACATGAAGCTCTATTATCCTATCAAGATTAAGATTCCACCCCTTTCCAACCTTCCAGTTTTATTATAAATTTGGATAGTCAAACGGCTGACTAAGAAATTACGCTCACAAGCCATTTTTATTTTTTTGTTTGTTTGGATATGGGATATTACGAAATAAACCACTTTTTCCTCAAAAGTTTTATTTTATTATACTAAATAGGAACATATTTTATTGGCTTTTTTTCACGTATATATTTATTTATTTTAGATGTTGCTCCTGGTTGTATCCTTCTATATATTCCAGCTTTAGACTTGTCGTTTTTCTTTTAAAACACGCGCTTAATTTCTGGTTGCTTTGATTTTTTGAAAAATATTTTTACTCCAATTTTGAAGGCAATTTTCACTAAATTTTGGCTCAAAGTCCAATTTTCACCTTAAATCCATAGCGAGAATATATACCCCCTTGGTTGCACTGTCTATGACAGCCAGTTTGTTGTTTTATAGGCTGTGGTGACCTATTTAGAAACTGCTGTCCTCATTCGTCCATTCAGCCAATAAATTTGTGTGCGAAATACAATATAAATAAATATCTTCAATATACTCTAAAATTGTGTCTGACCTATGTCAGAGTAGTTCTTCATTTTCATTTACATATCTTCATTTTAAATAAACATAATGCTGATTGGCGGAAATCAATAATATATTTAACTATTTTTCTTAATGTCGTATAAACTCGATTTTTTGTGAAAAAAATATCTGGTAATATATTTTCTGTAATGTGATTAGAATTCACTAAATTATATCGAAGTCTATTCTCGTTAAGATTTGATATACTGCTCAAATGGTGGCTATCAATAATAATAGGATAACTTTGATGATAATAAGTATCCTTAAAGGCTTTGATCGTGATGTGCTCAAAATCTTAAATTGAACAGGCAGGGCCCTCAGGAATCCCTGAGATCAATCACTTAAAGAGCCATCGTGTGAGATATCATACTCGCCCCAACTCGAATAGGAGTATCTCATCAGAGAGGATGACCCCTCGAGCCGCCCCCGGCTCCGGTGCTGGCCCCCTGGCCCCCTGGCCCCCTGGGTTCCTGGGTTCCTGGCCCCCCGGCACCCCGCGCACGTCATCGACCCCGGAGAGGGCCGCCGCGGAGAGCGTTCTTGATTTATGTGCGCCGCCCAGGCCCGCCGGGCCGCGGCAGACGAGGCCACTGGGAAAACGTACCAATTTTTTGACGCAACGAAAGATAATGTAATGTTTTGTATGGTAAACTCTTTAAAGTTGACGTGAAAGAGGTTAATATTTTTTATTTTTCGCAACTAGTTGAGCAAATTTTCCTGGTTGGAATTTTCATGCAAACTGCTAAAGACGCCAACCTATGAAGTTGGCGCAACTAGCTTCTTAGATTACTCAAAATATATTTCTTTTAAATAAAAAATATAATGGAATTACATCAAGAAACTTCTGTCAAAAATATTGAATATATGTAAGAGGTTAATCATTTTTTTTAGTATTGGGAAAAATTGTTGTTAATAATTCATTAATTTGCCGACAAGTTTGTCCTTTTTTGTTAATCTTTTCAGTTTTGATTTAGAGGAAGACAATTTCATATTTTTCAAAGATAAGTGCAGCTTGCCACTGCAGGTATAAAAAAATGAAACTCTTAAAAAATAATGTATATTACAAGTGTTTCGCCTGATGTAACACAAGTTTGGAACTTATCCCATATCCATAAAATATCTTTACGAATGTAAAACATAAGCTCATGTCTAGGCGAGGTGCCAAAACTTGTTCTTTGTATCCCGTACTGGTAGTATCCCTCTACATTTCCTAATACACTCGATAGCTTGATGTAGTTTTATGCTAATTTACATAATACAGTTTGTGTGTTATTCAAGTGTGTTGACTCCAATGCCTGTGTGTGTAATTCAGATCGGCTATGATGATTTACTGGCGGTTTTCATGATTTATTTGTCTGTCATCACTGCATTCTTCATTTAATTTCCACCGGAAATGGACGTCCGCCATTTTATATTCGAATCTTTTGTATGTTTTTGTTTTAAAGGCTGATGGGTATTTTTGGTTGGTTGTGCAAAACAATGGAAAATTATTTTTTAAATATGTTTAAATGCGTGGGAAGTTATATAAAGACCTGGAAAAATTTACGTTAAATAAATTTACATATAAAATTTAATGAACTAAAATATTTTTTTAATGTTTCAAAGAAAGTACTGTAAATAAAAATACTTCTAATATCAGTTTGATCACCAAATGTTGGATGTTTCCATTTTCTATGATACGACCAAAGTTTATATGAATGTAGTCGATTAGAAATGTATTTTTGAAAAAAAGGCATAAAAGATTGTTTTTATTTTATCATAATAATGCAAGCTAACCATTAACATGTGAATATAAAAAGGCACTTTATATTTTGAATAATTCATAGCAGTATACTAAAAATAAGTTTTATATAATAGTTTGCTCTTGTTGGTCAAAATACTAACTTTTTAAATTTGCTTCAAAACAGAGGAATATAATTTTAAAAGATAAAATATGTATTTTTAAATGCTATATTTAATTTTACATTTTTCTTTTGGTGCATCAACACAGGAAAATACGTCTTCATAGAGTATTCTTTTTGTTGAAAATAAAGTTATTTTCCATGCATAATTTTAGAAGCTTCAATATATAATCTGGAATTTACTATGTCGTTAGTAATTTTGTAATATGAATTAAAGTGATCTTATTAATAATTCATAAGAGGTTAGCCTGTCTCGGCCGGTTACTTTCATTCCTTGTTTTGAAACTGAATAAAATCAATAATGTGAAGAAAAAAAAATCACAAAATCATTTTTAATTGTAGTTGACGGCTAATCAAATTCAAAAACTTGCTCGTAAAAATCTAGTTAACCCAAATACATAGTCAATCATTTTGTTTGCAGAAAAAAATAAGAGCTAGTACAGAGATGGAGAGCCACCAACGCGTCACCTGGCTTTCCTTAACGAAACAAAAAAATATTTTAAGTTTAAATTATTTAAGTAATATTTTTAAAAAATCTAGTGGTCAACTCGTTTCAATGTATATCTTGCGATTTACGCAATTTGTAAGTCCCAAGATGTAAGTTCGTTTTTGCTATTTTTTAGCAGGGAAAGACTGGCTCAAGATAGAGATAAGTCAATGAGATGGTCACCAACTTCCTCTGAAGGGTGGCACCTGAATAAGAAGGTGCAATGACATGCCCAGCAACTTAAAGCGTGTTTGTTTTCAGTACTGCCCGGAATATAAAATCGAAATTTAAGAATCCAGCTATCGCCAGGCACGCATCCTGGTAGAACTCTCCTCTTAGGATAAATGTGAGAGAACCACAATATAAATAATGTAGTTTCAATATATAATGTTGTTAAAATTGAAGTATCTAAAATCAACAATTTTTTATATTTAAAATACCTTTTTTCATTATATTTGTTATAAACCGTAGAGGGTCTACGATTATTCTACGACGTAGCTTTTATTTATTGCTATTGAGATAGTCACGGAATGCGAAATGCACATTCCAATGTATACTACGAGCTGAGCATGAAATGTCACGAGAGCCATTTATATCCTCGCCCCCTGCTGCGACTCGATCATGTTTCGTGATATGAAAGATTCATTCACAAGTATTGAGACAAACCCAGTCTCGAGTCTAAGGGTTCATCGGATGTCCAATAATGATAAAGCGCCTTATTTCCACTGATTTATTACACACTCTATAATTTATACTTTGTGAAATGACAGCGTTCTATTCTTGCGTTGATTTACCAGATGCTCAATAAAGATAGGGCCAATTATTTGATCTTTATATTATGTAGATTGTGTTTTCTTCTTTTAAAATGATACGTTACCCCCTTTTGAAATATTTATAAACAGATTATATAGTTGGCTAAATTCTGTCTGTTTAGACCTCTACTTCCATCGGACACACAAGGGAGCTGAATAATAATACCTAGGAACATAGTTTAATTTCGGTATGATTAACAATATGAATGTTTGAATTCAGACTTAAACGAGTAGGAGGCTAAAATTTATCAGGATACATATGCGATTTATTTCACATAAAATGAATATTTCCACGCAGAGCATTTCCTGTGAAATATATCCCAATTTCGTTTATCGAAGTACACATGTGAAATCGATGTTCACGATATTTAAAGTAAATTGGTTGTCAGGATACACATTTCCACGTAAGTGCCACTTCGCAGAATGAATCAAAATAATTGTACGCATCTGCAAGCGTCGTGTATGAGTTTAAGTTTGTACTTGGATTTAAGGCTCAACCAAACTAAACCCTGTTTCGATCCAACCCTGTACGTATTGATTTAAGTTTTAGTATTCAGTTTTGAAAATATCTAATACTTCACAGAGATTTTGTTTAATATGATAAATTAATATTTGCTCGACAATTGTCAATATCTCTAATTAAAAATAAATCAACAGTATAATTAAGTCCCTGCACTGAATTTTAACAACATCGAAGTTTTTGGAGAGAATTCTTGTTTATTATAAATTTACGTAGAAATATTTTTTTGTGTATTCTCTGTTTTAATGAAATGTATTATGTTTGGCTGAACTAGTCATTTTTTTTATCAAACCAAAATGTAAAGTCACTTGTTATAAAGTTTTCAGTTGTTATAAATAAAAAGATTAAATAAATCAGGGGTGGACTAAACTTAAATCACGACCCCCGCCGTGTCCTCTTCCTGTGAGAAAGGAGTGAATACGACTGATAATGGTTCAGTGAACCGATTCCTGAACCCGTGAGTGCGGGTCTCGTTCCGGTTTGAGTTTAATATAAGTCAAAGATTTAATGGACCCATAAAATAGTAAGACCACGCTCGATTTCTATCCCAAAAAAACTCTTTATAAATTTGTCGTATTATAAAAGTATCTTATTCGAATCCTTGTTTCTATCTCACCTATTCTCACTTTCTTTTTTGTTTGGTTTGATAACATTTTCTTTTTGTTATTTGATGTTTTGTATGAGTTTGAGTGTCTATATATTCACGTTACGTACTTAGAAACATCAAATTATAAAATAAAATACATTTCTATCTACACATATTACTCTTAAAATGTATGTTTCACTGTCATCATATTGTTTAATAGACTTTTAACATATAATATATAGTTTTCAGATATCTGACAATATAACTAATTTTAAACTACTAAACTAATTAACTTACAATCTTTCCTCTCGATCCCTTGTGCATAAACTTCCATCGATAGTTTTCATTATTTTTTTATTCGGACATGTTAATTTTTTTAATTGATTATTATTTCTCAACCGGTCCTATTTCGTGACAGTAATTATTTTTATTAGTAATTGGAATTTCGGAAAGGTATTGCAAGTGCTGTGGGTGATGTCAGTTTTCAAGGCAATATTCGTTATACTCACGTGAGCATAGAGCGCAATATACAGTTTTGTTCATATTATTCGATCGCAGATAAGAGCTGTGAATTAAAAAAACATTTCGTGAAATATATCGGCGTGGACTATTCTTATTGAGAGTATAAAGGTCCGACGATGGTGATGAAATTGACACCCATACGCTACTTTTGATTCTATAGTATTAACAAGTTATTTATAACCAGTTTTATTTTTCGTATAAAAAAGGATGCTAATAAAACGCCTCAAAGATAATATTTTATTTTTGAAAGTCGTATGTAGAAAAAAATTATGCTTTGGGTTATTTAATAAAATATTAAGGTTATATATATATATATCCGTTTCCGTATACTGACTTTTTTTATTCAAACATAGAAAATAGAAGCCTAAGTAAAATTGTATGTATTTTTAAGAATTTTAATATTTATATTTTTCTGTTTTGGTAAAAAAATGAGATGGTTTGAACATCTTAGAGACTCATATTCAACCTTATTTCGAGAAAAGTATTTGAACAATGCTGTAATTCATTTTTATTATAAAAGATCATGCTTTGTTAAAAATTGAAATAACCAAGTCAAATTTTTTTTATTTTAATTTCAACTCCAATTATTTTATATTTCAATTCCATGTTTTAAACAGACAAATTATGTTACAAGAATTTTTATGTTTTGTGTTTGTGGGTTTTATAAATAAAAATAATATTTTATTTATATTTTTAGCAGAATATTATACCATTATACACATTGTCGGAGAGGCCTCATGGCATCTTGGTTGTGTAATTTCCAGCCTCGGAAATTGGACCGCCCGCTCCCTCGCGCCTGCTGGTCGTGGTCGCATATTCACATTCTCCCAGCAACTATTTTTTTCACTATTACCTGGAAATGGAACCTGATTTTTGCCACACCGTTGAATCCAATAACCACCCTGATATTTTTTCGTAAATTTGAAATTGCCTGCCTCGGAGAGTAATATTTGACAATAAGAAACGGTAGCGTGCGTCGCGCACGTACCGCGGCCAGCTGCTGATCCTGCCGCGGCTATGAGCGAGGGGCCTGGGGGAAATTAAGAAGAAAGGGCTGTTGTTTCAGATTATCTTTGTTTCGTGATAACTCAAGCGGTCATTAAAGGAATCCATTGTTGGATGTCTGGAATCTCGTGTACAGCAAAACTGTCAGGCGGTCGTGCCCACGCACTGAACTATTTTCTTTATGGAGTGTGTTAAATATTCAAAAGAAAAGGGACCGACCTGAAGCGGCGCCGGCGTGTGGGTCGATCAATTTCTTATACCCACCGAGAACACTATTAGTGATCTTTGGCATTTCAAATACCATATAGTTCAGTGGGCAAACGACCGATTTAACATTGAACTAAAACACATAGTTTAATTTAATATTTGTACCTAAACGTCACACTTGAGAGAATTCATTATTTGGCTGCTACTCATTATTTGAAGATGCAAAATATTTCTATATTATTTTATAATATTGCGCATCTGCCGTTTGCAATTGCGTCGCAGTGTCTGTTTGCAGGTGGTCGCGCTTCTCTGTGTTCGTTTATTTTATAATGTTGAAAGATATCACTTCAGAACAACACTGATGACGTGGTGCGCTGTGAGTGCGTTCAGCCCACATGTATTTGATTCAGAACATAGGTTCCCAAAGTGGTCAATACTATAAAAGCCTCAGGGGATCGATTTCGACCTGGAGGGGTCCACGTCAGCGTAAAAAAATTGGAGGTACATGAATTGTAAACGGGTCCACGAAAATGGATCCCGGATCATCACCAAAATTTTGGTCCTAGGTATTACTAAATATCACAACGTTCCTAACACATATTGCACCTATGTACTCAAATGATACTTTCTTATAATAGGTAAATAAATTACGAAATTATTAAAAAAATTATTATATTTCATAAAATAAATATGTACCTATCTGCTTTGTGATCGCATTGAAAAAAAGACAGGGACAAAAAAGTCTGGGGAACTCTGATTTAGAGCAATTCGTTCGTAAAGTCCCTGTCAATCTGTAATTGTGTTTTTGTGAGATATGTTTGAATCAGGCGTGGTTTATAGCAAATGACGCTGCCACAGTGTTGCTGCATGGAAACGAAAATGCTTTTACATTAAATATATATCTTAAAATCATAAGATAAACTGCAAATATAATGAAACATCCGCAAAAGTTTTTTTTTCTCGGATGTTATAAAGTAAGTTGCTAAATATCGTTATTTTAATAAACGTATAGTGTTAAAAAAAAAAAACGCCTCCACGTCTTTCACGGTATAGTGAGTCAAAAGTTAGATTTTTACTAGAGTACTACACTGAAACGAAACAATGCGTTCACGCTTAATAATCTGCGATGTTTAAAAATTTAAAAAATAATGTATTCAATTATAAACAAGTAAGTATTTACGTAATTATTATTTTGGCTATTTTTCTTTGTTTCACATTGCAGTGTTTGCAATGTTTCATGCATAATCGATCGGTAAACAGTGAAGGCAATCAACGTATGTAGAATTGAGTTTACGTAAACTCACTTCGCCCATAAAAACTCCACGTCAATAATAGCACAGCGTGTAATCAAACGGATTAATTATGTTCGTGATTGATGATCCTTTTTATTGACTTTATTAGTACTGTGTGAAGTTTCATCACATTCAGTGGAAGGCGAATTTCGGTGAATCAATTATAGATAGCTCGGCTGAACAATGATATCTCGTGTCGCACAAATGATAATACTGACATCAAATTTCATTTAACATCGTCTAACATAACAATGAGCATAAAAAATGCACTCCATCCATGTGCTACACTCTTAATTAATTTTACTTAATACGTGTACACACATTTTATTTATTTATTGTTTCTAGAAGGGGAAGACGTTAGATTTTTTCTGACTTAGCTTTGTTTTGACGAAGCCACAAGTTGCTTTTTTACTGTAGGATTTTAGCTTAGAACCTAAAAACCGTAATGCTTTGATTCGCTTTGTAAAAGACTTTGATTAAGCTACTTACAAATATCATCCTTAAATAGATAAATGATTTAGAAATTGATAAAACAATTGACTGACAGGTTTAATAGTGATACCATTATGTTAATCAATATCAATGAATGATATCTCTAATCCCATGTTCGCAGTTGTGAAACATATCAGCTCAACAGCTAAGTGTAATTTACTGAATTAATTCAGAATTGATATTTGGCGATTTGCATATATTTTATTAATGACAGCTATAATTTAATGTTATGCATAGTAATAGATCATTTTGATAGTGCCAACGATCAGCTAATTGGACGGGTGTCACCCTAGATAGCCCGATCTACATTCCGTGCGATCGATCCACTTGCCAGGGGCATTCTACTTGCGTCACACTCGAAAAAAACACTTGCGTTATTTCTTATGGTAACTTACGTATTAATTATGCGCTGAAAAGATTAACACTTCATGTGAATTTTGGTAACTTTTTAGTGTCTACAGTACTTGCCAAATTCTTTTTTTTTTGTATGACGGTCATCACTGGTTTCATTTTTGTAGCCAATATTTGATCTAAAAGATAAATCTGAGCTGTTTACAACTGTCTCTTGAAATCTAATATTAAATGTTAAAAGGTGAGAAAATTGCTACGTTTTTTTCTAATAATATTATTTTCGCAAGTCTGATTTTCTTGCTACATTTAATAAAAATATATTTGGGTCTGAAAATAAACATCAAATGATTAATCTGATAAACTTTAATGCTTCATTTAATCCAAGCGTTCTTTGAAGTCTTTCAATTACTTTATATATTTCAGATTTTGATCTTAAACTAACAAATACTAACATCTAGGAATAGATAAATGTGTTTTTTTCAAACCGTGTTTTCATGCTAAAAACCTAGAAATATTTGTACTGATCTGCGAGCTTTTCATTTAATAACTTTTCAGAATATGCATTTATTATAAATTTTCATATGTGGATAATACACATTATTTGACTGGTAAGTTTTAATTTTTCATTATTAAGACTGCGATGTATTAAAAAAAAAAAAAAAAAAGCGTCAGTAGCACTTGACGATTTTGATGTAATGTCTTTATTTAAAAAAAGTAATTAAATGGTGTATTACACATTTTGAGAGAAAATATTGATTCATTTTGATAAATATTACTTTGTCAAAATTATGATTTAGTAAATTATTATAAATAATTTTTTTTTCATAGCAAATCTATTTTTTTTTGTCTTCCGTCTCAATCATTGATTTATAGTCTTATTCTGAACAATGCAAACCTATCAAGTTACGGCAGACATATACGTTTGGCTACGAAGTGTAGATCTTGGCTTGGGATTGTATTCTTATTGTTCATCAGTATTTTATTGATTTTTCGCGTGTAGTCTTGTATCTATAAATATTGTAACGAAATTTGCGATGTCACTCCACTCGGTGGGTAGTCGAAACAAAAATACAAAACAGCGAAATGATTTGGAAGGTTTGATCCCTCGGGAATGATATATTCTTGATGGCATTTGAGTGCACCGGGAAAGTCAATAGTGACACCTGACATTTAAAATTTATCGCAAAGTGTAGTTGAAAACAGTTTAGTATTATATGTAACCCTATTTGACTATTTTTTAACGTGAACTATTGAGTAATGAGTATCGGATCGAGTAACCGGGTCACGATACCTGAGGGTTCGGGTTCGACTGTAACCTGTTGAAAATATTGTGCAACATTGAAAACATTACATTACCTCCGGAACTCTAGTCATAATTAAAAAATTACAAAAACACGCCATGTTTGCGTTCCGCGAGTACAAACACACTCCTAGGGCTTAATTAAAGAAGTATTGATAGTGTAACACGTAGGCAGCACGAAAATAGCACAACGCCAATCAATAAATCTGAGAACGTTACGATTTGCCAAAAAACACAAACTGTTGATAGAACCCACGACTTTCTATCGCCCGGCTGGAATGGAATGGCCGGAGCTATTTCTGTGAGAAATAACATTACCGAGTTTGGGAATCGAATCTAGGCTCGAGCCATGCGGGCGATCGATTGCTGTGCCACGAGAAACTCAGGTGGAGTCTGACCTACTCGCTGTCCGTATAAACAATGCAAGCCTTCCCCGTCGCTTGCAGGGCTGTCCACCAAAGCCCAGAGCAGACCGACGCAAGGCTCCACGACGTCGCAGCCCGAGTTTTGCTTTTCAGGACTATCGGGTCAGTCAAAACTTATTTTGTCTCATCGGCCCCTACACGTTACATTGCCTTTACAGACTGGGCAAATCCTCTCCTCCGTATGCAGAGTCGCCTACTAAAGCAGATCTAATATATATATAGTCCAATCGGTCGTTAAATTAATTCACTCGAAGTCAGACGCTACACGTTACGTTGTTCAAACAAAATATGCAAGCATTTTATAATGTACTGTAAATTATATACACTGTTAATGTACATAATTTACAATAGTGGCGTCGGTCCGTGCAAGCATGAATCATTTCTTATCGCTTTTCAACGAAATTACGAATCAACGGGCTGTAATATTTCTAAGAATATTAGAAACAAAGAAAGGAGAATGTTGTGTCGTCGGAAATGTAAAGTTTGGTGATAAGTATGTGAACGTAATGATATTTAATTGTGCATAAATATTTACAAAAAAATTGGTTTATAACGCCACGACCGCAAAGCGTTGAATAACTCCATTAACCTCATCTGATTCATGTATTAATAAATGGTAATTTGCATTTAACCGCCTCGTGGTGTAGTGGTTACCGAGCTTACCGACCACCTAGTCAAATTCGGGTGGAGCAGTAACTGTATGCAATAAATATTTATTAAAAAATAAATGTTTAGTGGGTCACATACGCTGGGAGTTCTCAGGGGGGATTTCCCGGCTCCTCGGCGGGCCAGCCCGGGCCTGGCCGTCAGTCGACAGTGGAGGAAAGTTGGCTGGAAACCAACATCCGTCAGCGCGCCCGTGTTAGCCTATTCACTTTCAGCGGTTCATTCAGTGGACAATGCATCGCGTGGGCCTCCCGCACAGACAATGGAGGCGCGCTGGCCGCCATCTTGCGCATCTATTCCTGGTGGATTCCGCTGGCAGCGGTGGTGCTCACCTGTCTCCCGAGTGATATCCGCCTGCCGATGATGCCCACCTGGGCCTCCGCGATCGGCCGCGAGTTGCCCTCCAATACGGTGCTGTCTCAAGACTGACACGTTTGTAATTGAGATATAGCTTCTGATGTATTGTAAATTGGCCAAAGCCACGGACGACGATGTATTGTTGCATACAAAATGCAAGTCTTATTATTCAGAACTAATCAAATATGATTTGATGACGTCACGTCTCACATTTCGTTAAATGTTGTTACTTGTGACATTGTAACAGACGTCAATACTCCACTGCTTTCGGTGACATTGGACGATTTGAGAGAAAATAATATTATATCGTATTGAAATAGCAAATTTTCTTCAGTGTTGTTAGTAAATTATTGATTGTATTTAACCCCGATATCAAGTTTACTGTATGCGATGCACTGGGATATTGATATCATTCATGTATTTTATTGCCTCACCATCTGTAAGCTATTTTGATATTTAATGTGATCGTGAATAAACATGGAAACCGCAATACAATACCTTAACCCGACATGACGAAATTTTCGTTAAATATAAAAAGTTATTTTGATACGAATATAAATCTTTTTTTTTTTTTTGAAGGTGCGTGGATTAAAGTGATAATTAAATTGTGGCTTAATATAACTAAATACATATTTATCAACAAACAAAAAATATACGACTGTCAATAATATTAAAGTTGTCGATTTATTTTGTGTATTCTATAATAGGTTTATAGCAACACCTCGTATCGAATTGCTTGCTGTTAATCAAAGCAGGGCTGCTGAATATACTTAAACTTGTATTTTTGGTGAAATAAATATAAATCTATTAAGTTATGGAAGTTCTTACAGCAAAGTTATGATTTAATAGATAAGGGTTGACTAATAGATCAGCTAATCATTTTTTGGTAGTAATATATATATTTTTTAATAAAGTTCTGATTTACTTACGCCAAACCTCGCCTTTTTCATTAAGCGGTTGTGCAATCCTTCAACCGCAAATGCCTTTAAATCACAAAATTAAAAGCTATATTTTATGTGATCAAGTTTTTAGGCCAACTTTAACTAATTATATCATATCACAGATAGTCAAAAGCTCGCTCTGAGCAGAAAAGTTGATTTTGCAAAAAAATGTCAAAGTACAACAAATGGGTTAAAAATATTATTAATATATGAAATATAGACGTAAAATTGCTTGCGTCTCTTAAAGGTTTAACCTCCACAGTCGTAAGATATTATATTTTATAATGGTCACAATACATTCTTCTGACTCGAATTCTTCGCTGATACCTGCGCGCTTCCACGTCATACATTTTTCCTCGGACACGATCATTTTGTATTTTCACCGAAAATCTTCTTGCAGATTTATCCCGAATGGAAAAAGTCTTTCCAATGATTTGTCAAAACTTTGTGATATTAATGTCTAGGAATTGAATGGCGTCTGAGAATAGAAGGCGAGCCTCAGCACCTGCGGGGGCCGTGGGACCCGCTTATCTCTCTGTAAATAGATCGTTGCATTGGAACCTCACGCCATTATTAATAGACGTGTGAATGGCTGCACGCTTGGAACGAGCATGAGCTATTATAAGAAAAGTACTTGGTACTATCAAATAATATATGGCACTCGTAGAATCAAACCCCGACAACCTTATTTTTAAAATAAAATTTGCTATCGAGTTTTGCATGTAATTATATATTTTTTTGAAGACAATATGAGTCAAAAATTTGCTACGAGTATATAGCTGGAAAAAGCCGATATGTCGTGTCCAACACTATTGCAAGCCCGAGGTCCGTGTAGGGCCGCCCAACGAATTACGAACACTCGACATCCAGACAATGAATTAATTTTTTAAACGCAATTGACATGTCGGCGATTTACCAATTGACAAATGGCCACGTCCTTTCAGGATGTCAGGGAGCGACCGGAAACTCGACTGCAGCGCGACAGCCAACTCCAACGAACCGCTCCTCATCTCGGGAGGAATCTCACGCTAAGAGATAAAAAATAAGAATTCGAATTGATCCATCCGCGATATTCTTATAAAGACGTTATTCAATTTCCATTAAACCCAAGTTACAAAGTATTATAGATGGAAATATTGTTTGTACACAGTTCATTAATTGCATTGCCTGGCAGCTTAAAAACAATTAAGTTAAAACAGCAGCAAAGCTCTTAATAAAATAATTTAAAAAAATATGTTTTAAATACACAATAGCCAATTTTTATGTGCCAATTACACGAATGACTTAAAGGACCCGTACAGTGACTATCGGCAGGCGCTTTGCGGTGCCCCCTTTCTGTATAGCTGTACCTTTTAAATAAGATTAATTGTTTGACCCTTTTTTGGGTTAATTGCTGTAATATTACTTACACACAGCATGCAAAAATAACATATCTACTAAAATGTCAAGATACGATTTTATGTTTGCCTAATAAAAAAAGGTACTAATCTTTCGTATTTCAAACACTAAAATAAAAACTTGTCGGCTTTACTGAAAAATATTTTTTTTTTTTTAAATTCCCGAAAAATCTGTATAAAATTCCCTTGTTAGGTTTTAAATACGTAACTTTTCAATTAATTTTCTAATTATGTTATAATTACATTTTTCTATTAAAAATAAAAATTACAATTTGGACGTATTTGATTGACATCAATCTGAATGAGCTTATCTGTAGGATTTAAAAGAAATTTAAATGTTATCATTATCTTCTAGAATTTAATATTATCTTCTAGAATATCTTTAAAATATTTGTATCGTAAATAACAATTAGAGCTGAATGTTACTAAGCATTAATGAATTCTGATATTTAGATATTGTTTTATGGCCCTAGAATTTTTCTAATAAACCAAATTCTAATTTAAATTATTTTTGTTAATATTGGTTTTCTTTTCATTTCAGAATATTTGTGAACCGCTCGCTGCATCTGGAGAACATCAAATTCTATGGATTCGACATGGACTATACGCTGGCTGGTAAATAAATATCTACTTTATTCTACATTTTCCTATCATTGAGGTATCCACAAGAAGAGCCACTCCATATGAGTCAATTAGCTTATGTACTATTTCCTATCTCCTTAGCTCCTACAAGTTTTTGCATGTGAGTGAGTAAATAAGACACAAAAGCATATTATATATACACGTTTCTTAAAGGGTTCATATATATTTGCTGTAATAAGTATTTTTCTTTTTATTTTAATTTATCTCAAAAGCAATTTACATTCCGTACAATTTAAACATCATTTAGAAATGATGTTTATTGAAGATATCTTTTTCCAAGATTTTGTTAAGGATGATTCAGATTTTTATATAAACATTTATTAAAAAAAATCAGTAGACAGCTGGCGGCCCGTTATCACTTTTTTTTATAAACAACTCTGTTTTGCTTTTACTTTGCATATCTGCAAATAATGTTTATCAAATGAACTTTATGTTATCTTGTAATTATGGGATGTGTCTCATTGAATTTAATTATTTGCTTGTGTAAGTTATAACAGTTTCTTATTATTCATAAGATAGTATTTATGCTATGCATTTAAGTATTTTTATACCTCTGATTAGCTACTAAATAGTAAAGGATTAGATCTCGCTTGTAGTCCATATTATTTTCGACAATCCAAATTATCGTTAATAGTGTTGTTGCCTGTGAACATATCACTTAGTGAATGTTTAGATTTAAAGCCTTTTATTATGAATATTTATTGTGAATATTTTACTTGTATTAAAAATTAACGCATTTCGAACCAAATTTATTATCTGTTATTATAAAATATTTAAAGGTGCAATCTTGTCGTTTATTTTTTTAAAACAACACAAATATTAGTATTTATTTCATTATGCCCCATTTGTGTCTTATTCCTCAAGGAATCACTTCTTCATTTTGAGACAAGTAAATATATAGGCTGCATTAAAAAATGGTTTATAATAGATTTGTGCAAGAGCGTTATAGGCGTCCGTTATATAAGTTTTACAATAAATCTGAAAAAATGTAATGGCTGTTCTATCCTCAAAGGGAATAAAGTAAGTTTTGTGGATAATTTTTACATATGTGGATAGTTTGACACAAATTGTAGTTTACTCATGAAAAATAAATATTGATTTATAAAAGAATTTAATCATTAATTACACATGTACAATAAAGTCATAAATTCCAATTTTTTTTAAATGAGTAATATGATATAGTGAATAATTTGAATTATTTTCAGAGTACAAGTCGCCTCAATACGAAACTTTGGGATTCAACCTGATAAAGGAACATCTAGTCAACCTCGGCTATCCGGAACAGATATTAGAGTTTGAGTATGACCCATCGTTTCCCATAAGGTTTGTAAAAATATATATTTTTATTAACTTTTCGTACACTTGGCAAAGTCAGACAAAACTGATGAAACCGGGCTCAGCCTGTTTCAGGAGGTTAACTGAAACAGGCTGAGGCCGGTTTCATCAGTTTTATCTGATAATAAAAGATATAGCTGTCATCGCATGGGTTGGTACAAATTATTTTTCAAAAAATTTATCAATAATACATATTATGTGTTAATAATGTTAATTTTATATTTCAGAGGTCTTTGGTTTGATACACTGTATGGAAATTTACTGAAAGTGGATGCGTATGGAAACATTCTTGTCTGCGTTCACGGATTTGAATTTTTAAAGCAGTAAGTATAACCTATTAACTTTATTTTTAAAAATTATACTCATAATTTAAAATAACAATTGTCATGTACCAGTTATGATTTAACCGTTTCAATAAAGTGCAAGATTGAAATTGAACGATGTATTAACTCGAGTTCGATTAAAGTTGAATTTGTTTTCAGTTCGCAGGTTTATGAGCTGTACCCGAACAAGTTTCTCCAGCTAGATGAGAGCCGAGTGTTTGTACTTAATACACTATTCAACCTGCCCGAGACTTACCTCCTTGCCTGTCTTATAGATTACTTTACAAATTTACCACATTATACCAGGTAAGCTGATCTGCTTTGGCTCCACCGTTACTGCCTCTCTTGCCATCTTTATTTATCTAACCAATTTTTATTTATTTAATTTAAATAAAAGAAACATAAGTGTATGGGGCGGCGAGCCACTACTTCCATATTACTTTTTTCATTTGTAACCATTTTCACAGAGAAAAAACAGGAGTTAGAGGTGGGGATCTTGCTATGTCATTTAAATCAATATTCCAAGATGTAAGGAATGCAGTAGACTACGTTCACATCCATGGGGATCTGAAATCAAAGACTGTAGAGAACCTGGAAGAGTATGTGAAGAAGGATGAGAGGCTGCCCATGTTCCTCACTAGGATCCGAGAGAGCGGAGCCAAAGTCTTCCTTCTCACCAATAGCGGCTACACCTTCACCAACAAGATAATGACTTATCTGTTTGACTTCCCGCATGGTGCAAGGGTAAGAATAACTTTTAAACTAATATTATTATAAATTTGATATATTCAAGATTTTTGATTGAAAGTACCGGGTGAATATCATTAAAATCTCTGCGAGCTATAAGCTGTTTCTAATTCTTTTTGACATATATATCACATTTAGTGACTTTATTATTTATTAATTTTATTCAAAAGCTAATATTGATTGAGATCAAATAAGTTATAAATTGAACTGATTCTAGCCTGAAGACCCGCATCGTGATTGGAAAACATATTTCGATATTATTGTGGTGGATTCACGTAAACCACTGTTCTTTGGTGAGGGTACCATTCTGCGTCAGGTGGACACTCGAACTGGGGCGTTGCGTATCGGCACTCACATGGGACCATTGCAGAAAGAACAAGTCTACTCTGGAGGTAAGGAAATCAGCGATTGATACCAAATATGGGGTTGCTCTGCCGACTTAAATTTTTATTCTGACAAGTTAGATTTGAATTGTAGGATTTGCATTAATATCATATATCAGTAGAAAATAATTCTTTAAAAATAACGACCTACATTCAAGTCACTTTATAGTCATAATAAAAATAACACTTCATTGATGAGACTGGTTGATAATTTTTGGATAACCTCCTGGTGAATTGGGCTATATTCAAAGGTAATGAGATGAATCAATAAATTAATTCAGTTTTTTTTTTACATTTTATATTAATAACAATGTATTATTATCATTATAATTTGTTAGAGTCAGAAGCCTCGATGACCTTTTCTTAGATTGTTTGACATATTTGACAAATAAAATTAAGTTATATAAAGTTAAATAAAGATCAGTTAAGTTGATCAAGATTTGATAAGTGTTCTTTAATTTCGACTCCAGTACTGAAAAAATGTTTATAGTATATTTTGATTCCTTGCAGGTTCATGTGATGTCTTCACAGAGCTCATCGGAGCCAAAGGAAAGGATGTGTTGTATATCGGAGATCACATTTTTGGAGATATTCTGAAATCAAAGAAGATTCGCGGGTGGAGAACCTTCCTCATAGTTCCAGAGTTGGTGCAAGAGCTGCACGTGTGGACAGACAAATGCCAACTGTTTGCTGAACTTCAGAGTCTGGATATCAAACTTGGGGAAAAGTACAAGTGAGTATAATCTCCTTATTATGAAAATAAAAATAAACGACTTAAAAAATATAATATATATGTATCCAAGTTTTCTAAAGTGTAAATAAGAACTCAAAGACATGAAGACACACCCTTAGAGAGTAGTGTGGTTTATACACTCCTTGTTTAGATTATGTGGTCACATAAGACATTTAGAATATTGTTATGAAAATATTGCGGAGTTTCATTACCAGTTTTGTGTTTGTTTTTCAGAAATTTGGATTCTAGCACAAATGAGAAGCCAGACATATCAAAATTACGCGCTTCCATTAGAGATGTGACACATAAAATGGATCTTTCTTACGGCATGATGGGCTCCCTCTTCAGATCTGGCTCTAGGCAAACTTTCTTCTCTTCTCAGGTAATACTATTACTTCCACTGGTTAATGAAGTTAATAAAATTACATGTATTATATATTAATTTAGATTAATGTCAATCAGAATGCGTTTTTATTTACCCATGCAGGTATTAGTATGTTTATGTGATTAAGCACATTTTTTCATACATTGAAAACAATTAAAGAAAACTCTCAGAAAATATCATCGTGACTTGTGAGGGATTCGAACCCACATCCCCAAGCTTTCATGGCCGGTGCATTTATCCAACTATGCTAACGAGCCACTGCAATTTAGTGAGAATTTTTAATAATCATATTCTACATATGAACTAATATGGATAAATGCACCGGCCATGAAAGCTTGGGGATGTGGGTTCGAATCCCTCACAAGTCACGATGATATTTTCTGAGAGTTTTCTTTAATTGTTTTCAATGTATGAAAAAATGTGCTTAATCACATAAACATGTATTATACACATCCTTATTTAAAACTTAATTATTTGACATCAATTTTTATTTTGAATTTGTATGGCAGGTGGTCCGCTATGCTGACTTGTACGCGGCCTCATTCCTGAACCTCATGTACTACCCTTTCTGCTACATGTTCCGGGCACCCGCCATGCTGCTCCCTCACGAATCCACCGTCGCTCATGAGCAGAGCTTCCAAATGGATGCGCCGTCAATTGACAGGTTTATATTAACCCTTTGCGCTCGAGACCGTTTCCGCGCGGACTAATCAGCAACTCGAAGCGTTTCGTATCACTTTCGGTGAATTTTTTACCTCTAACTTAAAATGTTCACACACACAAATTGACACATAATTTTTTTAATTTTAATAATTAATGTATATTTACATCTTTACGAAGATAGGTTCGTAAACATAAGTCTTTGTAATTTTGCTTTGTATGATATTTCATGTAACAATTGCCGAGATGCATGCCCGGCTTTTCGGGACAAGTATCACAAAAGTATGTCGTTTGATGTCTTTTGCCGGGTTTATTTTTTTGAGAACAGACTTTGTAATCCTTCCTAACTCCTGTTAGAATGTTATGCAGCCTTCCACTTAGGCGGATTTTCGGAATCGCAGGTTGAAGTGAAGCTCTAGCACGTGTCTGACGAAAATCTCCAGTCAATTGCCGAACTAAGGTTTTCATATACCGCATGTGATTAAGCGGCTGTTCTCCTCTCAGCTGTTTAGTGAGATACACATTATCATAATATTATTATATATTATAAAGCAAACAAAGTAATGGTACGATAAGTGAATGGAAAGGTTATTGATATTGTGAGGGAGAAAAAAGTCTATTCTTCAGTGCAATATAAGTTTAAGCAAATAAGGACCCTCAAATGAATGATTACGATAAGAAGTACAAGCAAAAAATATATGGGTTGATTAGGTACACATCTAGTCATTTTTCCATGGCTGTCAAGGTCGAACTGAGACCAAAAATGCAGTTCGCTTTATGGTGCCGCACTAATCTTGGATAAGAAATTCTAGCGTAGTTTGAAAGGGGGATAACATGATCTTTGTAAAATTATATGGGCAGTGCTTAGTAACGAACTTTAAAGAACAAGATCACATAAACATAAAGAAGAAATCACCAGAAAAAAAACCATAAATAGTTATCACCGCACATCGAATTTCCGCACCAAGCAAATTGGTGCGGAATCCGCACCTCTCGAGTTGCGGCATTACATCGTGTGGTGCGGAATCCGCACCTCTCGAGTGCAAAGGGTTAAACCATTTTTCATAATTTATTTATACACTACACTATTTCCCCTTAGAAAACCATGGACACTAGCTCAGCATGTGTGTATGCTCAGTGAAATAGTCGCCAACCTCCTCTGAAGAGAGGCACTTGATGAAGAAGATTTATAATAAATTTTAAGCTAGTATTTTTCCTCTTTGGTAATTGAAAAACTTGTAAATTAAATGTAGTAATTTATTTTTTTAAATATATATTTGGTAAGGACTTTTTACTTTAACAATACCTTTGTTTTCTTGTGACATATATAGGTCAGTGGGATTCTTACCAGACTGTTGCTACCTATAAAGCAAGGCTAGAATAGTATAAAATAAATTACTTCCCAGGTAGCCCCAATCTTGGGAGAGAATTATTACTTTTATTTTAAAAAAACTTACTAAAACATATAAAGATCACTGTTTAATTGTTTTAAAACTTGACCAGGAACAATATAAAGTAATATTACAACTCGTATATCAACTCTTGTAGATTAACATAAATGTATTGTTGTAATATGAGTTTATAATTTTTGCTGTATATTCCAGGTCTAGGCAAGCAAGCAAACCATGCATACTACCCATGTCTCCATCATCGGATACTGCGGATGTTCCATCTTTCCTTTCTGATGAGGTAATTTAATTTTTTTCATTTTCATATTCATTGTTAATTTTTATTTTCACGTGTATTGTCAATATCCACACTTGGCAATAATAAGTTAGATACTTATTGCTGTAGATACTGAGAATTGGGGATAATGAAAGAAATGTCATTATTTTATATTGCCTTGAAGATATATAGCTTTAAACATGCAAGAAATATTGATAGTATTGTTAATTTTAAATCTATAATACTAATTCATCGGCTGTAATTCATTATGCTGTATGTTATGTTAAATTGCTTAATTTGACGCAGAGTCCTCAAACTCCCAGCCAAGTTAACCCGACCAGTATACCTCACGTGCGGCCGGAGACTCCAAGGACTCTCACACACACCCACGATGATGACTGTTCGGAGGACAGTTCCGAGGATGCCACCAGCGAGGATAAGGCCAAGATGTAAGAACCAGCAGTAGGGGAGGCTGGGCCGCCTAGTCTTAGCACTTAATGAGTATCTTCTTCCAAACTAGAGCTTGAACGGCAAGTCTGCATAGAGTTAGTGTGTTACTCTCGAAAATTGAACAAATTTCTTCTTAGAAATCTGACTGGTACTGAAAATTAAGTCAGAGTCGACAACATCGAATTGCAATACTTTTAAATGACAACGGGTCCGTGGAAATTATTTTAATAGCAATACTTTAGGTTTTGCATTTGTCTAACATTAATAATTAATAGACCTATTTAGTTTAATTCAGATATCTTGAATCTTGCCTGATGGAGTTAGTTTTTTTAACTTGTTCATTATTTAATTGCCTAAGAATGAAAGTGCACTATTTGACAATGGCATCGATGATCAAATACGGAGAGGAGAACAAAGTTTTAGTGCAACACATCACTTTTACTTTTTTCAATAGTTATTGTAAATTACATAAAAGCTGACGTTATTGTGCTGCTAAAAGCAACACCAACTTAACATTACTCGGAATGATATTTTGCACCATCAATTAGAGGCGGCTGTTTATTATTTGAAAAAAAAATATTTTTACCATAGACTTGGTTGTAACAATTACCATAATACACTTATATTTATTTAATATTGTAATGATATTTGAAAAGTACAAGTTGCACAATGTATTTTACACTTCTCTTAAGTAGGCATATATTTTTTTTATATAAATATCTTCTATTTTAAGACCTATGTATTTAACTTCAAATATTATTGTGAATATTTTAATTTCATTTTCGTTATATAAGTACAAGTATTTTAAAATGTAAAATATACATTAGTAAAGTAAATATCCAAAATGGAGGGCTCAATTAACAACAACAGAATTACATTTGCAAGACAAAAGTTTTGTCTGCACATTACTATGAGGCATAGTCATAGGTTTTGTATATTTCTACAAGAATAATAATAATTATTGTTGTTGCAAGGAAACTTAATATGCGGTTAGTTCTCCACCACATTGTAGACTTATGTTGGTGCGTAATATATTCTAGTTGTTATTCATGAAAACAATTGAATATTAAAATTACATTTGCATTGCACGTTTTAAAGTCCCTCTAATGCAGATAATTAATGTCCATGTGGACAAATTAATACAACGAGTTCAGATTGGTCCGACTAATTGAAAATTTTGGATGTCCTCCATTTCTTGATGAGATTAAGCAATTTCAATTCAACATTATAAAATAAACTAATGAAGTAAGTATTACTTTGCTCAAAACATAGTGCGAAAACAAAATTTAATAAGAATCTATTTATGCTATTGCACGTGTCAACAGAATGCACATTTGTATCAATTATCTTATATCTTCCGTCTTTTTCCAAATCATTTAGTCTTAAAGAATCCATAGCCATAATCTTCATTATGCGTAGGATTATATCAGTTGATAAAAAATCTCATTATTTTAATTCAATCCTTGTACATTTTTTGAATCTAATAAAAGTAAATTAATAACATTTGAATATTTCCAAACGTCTATTTTCATATTTCTATCTAATTTCTACATTTCGTTATTGAATGATATAGTCTATTTATACCAACTTTATAACGCATAAGGTTTGAATCAATCATCTGTACTAATATAATTTTTAAGGAAAATTGGTGCAAAATGATGTGAGTTGTTTTTTTTTCAGATACAATGTTTTATATGAATGAATTGTAAATAAAATGAGTCACCATATTTATGTACTTAGTATATAAATAGTGCATACAGAGAATTGCTATTCTATTACATCATAGTTTACTTTTACAAAATGAGTTTATTTATTTTTTATCAAATTATTTATATTATGTAATTTGTAATTATAGTGATTTTTATATCCAATTACGTTTTAAATAATGCTACCAAAAATATATGAATTACAATGAAATTAACGACAGTGAATTTTTATTTATTAAACAATAAAAAATTATAATCAACCATCAAGTGCCTACAAACATATGTTAGCAAAATTGGAAGCTACTATCGTCACATTAACTACAGCCAGGCTTTCCATAAACGCCAGAAAACCTGTCTCATCTTACTCTAATTTTATTTGTCAAGTACAATTAATTACAGTGTCAACTAATAATTGTGATAAAAGGTGAATAATGATAAATTTGTGGTAAATGCAAGGTTTGTCTTGCTGTCAAGTTTTTGTTTTCCCTTTAGGAAAGTAACAAGCAAAGACTCCACTAATCTTGAAAGTATAGCCCTATTACTAAATAATATAAAAATAAAAAAACTTTTTGCAAAGGGAATGTTTTCTTCTGTACTGTCTATTTTTAAAGCAGCAAATCTTCGAGGTACTCTTCAAACTCTTCATCTCTAGACTTTTCCTCCGGTGCGTTCACTAAAACAAAAAATAAATTAAAATGAAGTATGATTTTCTCACGTGATTTTTAGAGTCAGATCATGAATAAAATTGTACTTATAGAAATATAATCTCTTAGATTACAATACTTGATGATTCAGCGCTTACCTTTCCTCCACGGTTCATCATCTGGATTATTTTTATCCCCAGCAGAAGTAGACGGAGCGCTTTCTTCTAAATCTGCTGCTGTTTGTTCTGGTGTGCTACTTTTCTCATCCTTATCAGGTTTGTGTTTTTTGCCGGTAGATTTTCTTTTTTTGCTTTTCTTCAGTCTCTTCACTTCTCTTTTTTTGGTGTGGTAATTCAGTTTACTCGAGCAGGGGTCACAAAGTCCTATGAGATTAGTAATTCAAGTAATTAATAAATACTTGATGAACGAATTAATAAATGAATTAATTAAAAGTACTTACTTAGTTTGACAAGGGCGTTCTTTTTCTCTCCACCTTCTGCATATGCAAAATTGACTTCCCATGATCGCAGTGTCTCTTTTTCCAGGCATTTTTTGTTGCCACATTCAAACTGACCTTTTCCTACAACAACTTCCTTTTCAACTCGCCACCTGAGTGCGATCTTGAAATGGAGTTAAGTATGTGATTAAGAATGATTGCACAACTAAACTATAATAGATATAGGACTGAGTACATAATTATTGATGTAAATATATTTTTACTTGCATGAACTGTGAGCTTGTAAGGTCAGCATTTAATTATAGCTCACAGTAAACATTATGCATAATAAGTATAAGTAGGAGTATAGTTAAAAGGCAAAACATTTACATTAGATTGCCAGTAGAGAAAAAGATCAATACTAAAATCTAAACAATGCATTTTTGGCACGAAGCTTGTTCCTTGAGATGAACTGAATTGCATAATCAGTTTGATTTGATATTCATAATATCGTTTTATATGATTTCAGTAAATTTTTTAAATATTAGATTATTATTTATACACACCTTATTTTCAGAGTATCTGCTCAAATCGCATATACAGTACTCTTTGAATAGTTTATCGTAGTATTTCTTGGCTAGTTGCTTCTCCCAGGAGTCTACAGGGTGGTCGTCCCAGAGGAATTGATGGTGCTCCTTTATAACATCGAAGTCTCTCTTGTCCTTAGAAGTATCCCTAGTTAAGATTTTTGTAGATCCTGGGTTTATCAGCATGTACTCATTGACCAGGTGTTTATGGAGCTCGTAAGCGGTGAGGTTTTTAAATCGAGACATGTTGTTCCTGTACAAATAGAGCATTTGATATTGTAATATTTATGAATAAAAATATCACATCACAAAATACTTAGATTCTTCTAAATATTTATTTAAGAAGCAACTGGTTTCACCATCAGACTTTACAAAGACGATACGGATCAAACTAGTCGCTTCATAAGTACGTAGAAATATTGATTAATGTCTTTTATTTTTAAATTTATAATAGCAGAAGATAAAGTTGCCCTAATAATGATTTTAAGTATTGGCTGCATAATTTTTTTAAATTAAAATTTTTAAAAAAAAATTCACAAAATTTGAGGTTTATTGCGTTGAAGCTCAAAAAGACTAAAAAGAAACCACCAAAGGTAACAAAATCACCATAAAAATAGCTTGGAAATAAGTAGGTAGTGTGATATTAAAGAGAATATAAATATAAATATGATAGATAATTATGAATTCAGAAAAAAATGATGTCCATTGCGTAAACCAATGTAGGGTACTACAATGCAGGATATCACAGTGGCAGAAATAAAACAGGATGTCAACAAACAATTCTTTAATAAGAGAAAATAAATTACAAATGATCTTCGCATTATATATTACAAAAAAGTAATCCATGGAAATCTCTCTTATTCTAATTGTCATGATTTGTAACAAGGTGCACTCTCCACATACACAAACAATGACTCCCTCCAGACTTATATTGCTTTTGTGCATATAATATCTATTTCAGTTATTAATTTTCATTTTTTCAGTCTTGTAAATTTCTTTATATTGTGTTGATTGACATTTCTATTCCTCTATCATCTAAAATTAACTTAAAAACTGAGTCATGCATGCATTTGTAAAATTCTATACATACGAAATAAATATGTTTATAATTAAACTAGCCTATGATAACTAGAAGTGATAAATCTTAGGTATTGTCGCTTGCGGCTCCGCGCACGGAACCTCGGCCTTCCTTAAAGCTAATAAGGCTTCGGTACATTATTGGCGGTGAACACCGGAGGTAGGACACCCTCACTCTTCAAGTACAGCTACAAAAGGCAACTTTGGATTTTAGACATTATTTCTAAATAATTGTAAATATAAATATCGTAGCACCCGCTTTCACAAAATATAGACAGGCGTCTCCGTAACTAGATACGTATTTATCAAGTATTTGTACAAACATTGGCACTTTTGGACAAAATATCAATTGAATATGGTAAACTATGTATACAAACATTAAATTTTTGGTAGTGTAAATTTTATAAAAAGTGCTCACATTATAATATAATAACTAGAATTCCAAAAATAGTATAATTTGGCATGGCATGGGCGCAACGAGTCAACCGTGCGTCTTTTCGTGTTTCTTCATATTGTCAGAGCGCGTGAAGGCCTTGTCACACACGCCGCAGTAGTACGATTTCTGCTTTGTGTGCACAGTCATGTGGCGCGACAGCTCGCTCTTGGTAACAAACTTTTTCTCACACACAGAGCATGCGTGCTTTCGTACATTCAAATGAAACTTCATGTGGATGGACAGGCTACTGGACTGCGAGAAGGCTTTTTGGCACAGCTCGCAGACAAAGGGCCGCTCACCTGTGTGTTTGCGTAGGTGATTCATGAATCCTGTTTTGGTGTAGTCCTTCTGACATAAGTGGCAATAGCTAGACTTGCCCGAGTCCAGCATTCCTGGGAAGTGTGTGTTGATGTGCTTGCGCAGTTCCCAGTAACTGCTGAACTTCTCTACGCAAACATGGCAACCGTGCTTCTTGTCCTCCATGACCTTGGGAGCGCATGTGTGTGCGGACAGTTCTAGTTCCGTGGAAAAGGTAGCATCACATTGCCCACACGAATGGCCGTTCTCTGAGTCTGTGGACAAGGTCACCTCGAGGTAATCGTCTATGGAGAGGCTGTTATCCACGGAGTTATCATTGTCGTCACCTCGTTCGTCTTCAACGTTCTTTGGGAAATCTTCTTTGGATACTAACTTTAAATCACATTTAGACCAGCCGTTCTCGATGTCCTTCTCCTTCATATCGACGTCGGCGCCGCTGTCGGAACACTTTTCGTTATCTTCCGGACCGGAGTCGGGAGCGTCCAGGGCGGCGCTGCCCTCGGAGGTACGACTGCGCGCGTTGCCGTTGATGTCGGAGAAGGGCTCGCCATCACTGTCGTCCTCGACGATCTCGATGTCTGAGTCGAGGTCGATTACACTGGGCTCGACGCGTTTGATGAGGTGCAGGCCGATGTCGTCGAATCGAAGAACGTCCACGGAGAGCTTGACCCCCACGATAGCCTGGATCGCCTGCCATGAAAGCTCCTGGGGGTTGCTCTGCATGCTTAGTCGGCCCTATTTTATCTCACTAGCCTAACCTACAAATGTACCCAACATCAGTTTACGCTCAGGATTAATAATAAAAACGTATCATCCAAATAAATATAACAATGTTACCTTAATATTAGTATATTTCGGAAGCTTTTTATCAAAAATAAATAGATGACATCTATTTTCTAATCTAAAAATATTACATGTGTTGCCATAAGAAAAAACGCCCTTATTTTTATTGCGAACCTTCTGAAGCCTCGAAGAAAAAAGATGAGTCATGAAATGAAAATAATCTTCACATTTGTCGAATATGTCTTGGAATGAGAAATCAGTGGTAATAGTTTTAACAAAACAAAAGTTAAATGTTTACTCACTATCTAATCAAATTACTTATAATTAAAATAAAAAAGGTTTTTTTTCTACCTACTTTTACGAGAATAATAAATTAAAGAGTTCGCAAATGTCTAGTAATAATTTTCAAATCTATTTTTTGAATAAAGATATGTGACTAAATTCTAAAAGACTTTATTAAACTGATTGGTGATTATTTAACATGAAATAATTATATGTCATGCGGGTGTATTTATGCATTATCCCCTTAAACATTTTTAAAAAAACATAATGTCAATTTGATAACATTTACATTTTGTAAATTATAAATGTGTATTATGAAAAAGGTTTTTTTAAAAATATTATTAATCAAATCGTTTATTTCATGTAAAAAAGGGCACTTTTACTTTGATTTGGTTGGTCAGATTTTTGATCAATTTAAGCAATACAACGTTTCATTTATGGTTAATTGAGTGAATGCATCGTAAAACACTTTTAAAACATGTTTTTTAAACATTTTTGAAAAAAAAAACTGTTACATTTAAAATTTCATAATAATGCTTTGTTTGTTGAAGTATGCCGCAAAATATCTGATCGATGTGATTCACAGAAATTTATACTTTCTCTTCATCGTCTCAGCGTTATTTTAATAATGTGATAAGTAAATTCAAAAATATATTATTTTTTGATAAGATATATTTATGCACAATAAAAAAAAAAATTAAAGAGCAGCAATTTGATGTGGTTGCGCTATCCCTTGTTTATTATTATGCTGTCAAGTTGTCTCTTGTCGATTGTCGTTATACCAATATGCCGACTGATACCAACATCAAGTAAATAAAATTACAAGAAACTTTGCTTCACGATGTCTGACGTTCAAAATGTTGATAATAATCCTTCAAAAGTCGATTCATTGGATTCCCTCGGTCCGTTTATTTCAAGCACTGATAATTCCGAAAAGCTGACTTATTTTAGTAGTATCCCTGAATCCTGCAAAGAAGAGCCTTGCGTCCTCGGCGTGGACGAGGCTGGCCGAGGTCCCGTGTTGGGTTAGTATTTTTTGGCGGGTTTATTTCTGAATTATAACGCAAAATATCTCATTTACTGAGATTCCAAGAATCATAATTACAAACATTATTTTTTGTACACGGTTATGTTGTATTATCAATCTGTGTTGGTAAAAAAAAATTATTGCCAATAAAACAATATTTTCGACCATCCATGGAAAAAAAATCTGGTGTATTTTTGAGCAAATTTAGAGTTTCAAGTGCATAAGAAAAGTTATTATCAATTTTGGTTATTTTTCCACAAAAAAGGATAATGATATGACGTTTGTTCTGTTGTGAATTAAGCGGAAAACTAAGGGTGTATAAAATGCGTGTTAAGAAGAAAAATCCTATTAGGAAAGAGTAAGTATATTATAATTAAGTAATAATATGTATAACGATAGTACTCTGCGCTTTGGAAATTTTCAAACCGTGTTTATTTTCTGATACTAAGTATTTTAATTTAGTAAAATATTTACCATGGAACAAAAGTTAGCATTGTTAATTAAAATTAAGTTCACTCTTGCCCAAGAGTTCAACATTATTATTTCTAATCTGACAAGTTTACAATTCTGATACACCCATACCTCGCTTTACGGCCTAGATACGTTCCACGAAACTTGGCCGCAAAACGAAAAGCCGTATAAGGAATCAATTATTCTAATACAAATTCAAACAAATTCAATGGGATCGGCTCCAAATTTCTTGAATATGTAACACTTTTTACACATTCCGGCCATATTTTTTTCCAAACATGGTTCATTGTTGTTAATTTTAATTCCTTCCATGATTCAATGATGCTGTCAACAGCATCCTTGATGTAAAAGTTTTTCCAAAATGTTTTAATTGAAGCTTTACCACCGGTTTCCCTTATAAGTTGTCGGAAAGTTCGGTGTAGGTAATATGCCTTAAAAGTGGCTATTGCACCCTGATCCATTGGTTGGATCAGAGCTGTTGTATTTTTCGGAAGGTACTCAATCATGACATCTTCAGATAGCTCGGATAAATTAGTAGGATGCCCTGGTGCATTATCCAAAATTAGCAAAGTTTTGTTGGTTATTGTCTCGCAAATATTTTTTCACTTCTGTACAAAAGTGATTTTTGAACCAATCCTCAAAAGTAGCTTTAGTCATCCAAGCTTTCTTGTTGGATTTCCATATGACGGGTAATTGATTTTTATTTAGTCCTTTAAGAGGCCTTGGATTTTCGGACAAATATATTAAAAGTGGTTTTAGCTTAAAATCACCTGCGGCATTTGCACCAAGTAGCAAAGTTAATCGTTCTTTAGACACCTTATAACCAGGCACAGATTTTTCGGTTTTTGAAATGTACATGCGATCAGGCATTTGCTTTTTGCAAAGAAGAGCCTTGCGTCCTCGGCGTGGACGAGGCTGGCCGAGGTCCCGTGTTGGGTTAGTATTTTTTTTTCTTTCAATAATTCCCTTTAAAATTTTGGGATATTCCTTAGATGCGGCCTCATCGGTGCTAGCTGCTTCACCTTTCATTTTAAAATTATGCAAATTTAATCTATTTTTAAATTTTTCAAACCATCCTCGGCTAGCTTGGAATGTGACATCTTCAGCAGATTCATCGGTATCTCCATTCTTCAAATTTTCGAAAATACTTAAAGCTTTTTCCTGGATAGTCATTTGACTCATTGGCATTCTCCGTTTGTTATTGTCCTCAATCCTTATAATCAATAGTTAACATAAGTTTAATAAAAAAATAGACATTAAAATTTTTTAATTTGTACATACATACATATGTACTTACGTACCAAATATGTCCCTAATTATTTCCAATTTTTTCAGTTAATGTGTAACAATCAGTAATAAATATGTACATAAAACACTCACAGACAAGTCTAAACCAGCCGCTCTATGAGCACACACTGAATAACGCTCGTAAATAAAATAACATCGAAAAAAAGTTTTTTTGTCTGTTATAGTGAAACATTTTAGGATGTATATCGAAAACGTGCCTTAATTGAAAAGGGCCGTTATAGTGAAAGGCCGTATAAAGAGCGGCCGTATAGCGAGGTATGGGTGTACTTTCATTAAAAGCAATTTAGCAGTTTAAAAAATAGTATAAAGTCGAGCTGTAGATCTTGGCAATTGGGTTTGTGTGTGTTGATATTACAGACATACCAAATTCACAAGATCCACAACAATAATTCATCAACTAATGTAATAAATAAATCAAACTGAACATTTACCTGTCCCTTTAGCTCAGAAAAAAGTATGTGCATACCTAGAAACACCATTTATAATAAGTTTGAAAATGCCACAACATACTTTTTGCATAAACGTGGTTGCTGGTTCTGGCATTTAATATTAATTATTAGTGATTTTTGGGCTCTAAACTACATCATTTTCTCCTTTTGTTTTTTCATTTAGTAACGGAGTCATCAGAATAAGATGAATTTAACTAGCTGTAATGGTTGCTTAGAGAAGTGCATTTGCTAACTGTTACCTTGAAAACTGCATCTCTGAGTCGTGTGCTGACTCATGAGTCAAAGTTTGCCTTCATATTTTATTCCCTAATATGCTGACTCCGGTCAAAATGTTGGAAACAAGAGGAATCAAGGATGGGGTTTTACTCACAGGAATCAGTTTTTGGTACATTTTAAATCACTGAAAAAAATAAAATTCATTTTACATGTTTCACTGACGATACATTCGGGAAGGATAAGTTCAAAGTATATCAACATATTTATACCTTGAAAATAAATGAATTTCAATACTTAAGATATTTTTATCTTTATTCACAGAGTCGACGACTGAAAAAAAAGACTGCATAGCGCATACTTCTAATTCTAAACATTCTCATTCTAAAAGGGGAGTCGTGAAGCGCAAGCGACGGTATCCTCGAAACATGAGCTCCGCCCAGTTCAAGGAGTGGGTGGCTTCCAAACTCCAACTCCTGGAGACACAGAACTACTTGGTGGACTCTCGGGGGCAGTTGGAACTCGATTACCTACGACTTAGGAATGAACTTCTTTCAATGAAGGTGTTTTTAATACGAAACGAATTAAAAGAAAAAAACATACCTTTCCCTACACAGTTGTAGGAGGCTGATATTTTTTATGTATCTTTTGAGAGAGTGAATTTGGTTTGTTTGGCCATACATGCTCACCGATGGGTTATTTTTCAAGCTACTCGTAGGAAAAAAACATCCAAGTCAAACTATATGAGATTTTATTGTAGGTATTCAGTTGAACAAACTTTTTAAAAATTTCTGCAGGTGTATTTTTTATAAGCATTGATGCTCTAATTTGGCAAAACATTTTAACACAATTAGAAAGAAAGTATTTTCAGCAGACTGTAAAATTCTCATCATTTTAAACATATTTCAGGATATTACACTTTAATATAAGTGTTGTAGTTTTTTAAAATTTATAAAAGTTAAATATTACTAATAATACCTTTCCAATTTTATAAATATGTAGTTGTACACTGTTGAGCCCCTGGATGAAAGCCTTCCACTTTCATCACACTGATCGATCTTGTATTGTTTTTAAATTCTCATGTACTCTATGCCCTTATGAGAATTGTCATGGACATAGCATTTGATGACTCCAGATTATGGTCATCCTCATCAAATGCTTCGTCCATTTCTATTTGAAGTCCTATTCTGAGATTGCATTTCAATCCTGAGTTTGCGATCTCGCTCATCTGCATAGAAGTTATATTGCAGATTCGCATTTATAAAATTATGAAAGCACAATGGAAGTTTACTAAATCTTGCCAATCAATATAGGGAAGTTATACATGTTTTAAAACTATTGTCACAGAGATCATTCACAATTCACTGAGTACGTATGTTATATCAGACACTAGATCATTGTTTAATTTTTATTAGGTTCGTTCGTCCGTCAGACAGCTTTTGGAGAAAATATCCAAACCAAGAATATACATACAGATTAATCACTTTTTCAGGCATAAATGTTGTTTTTTTGGACCCCTTTCGAATTTAATTTGTAACCCGAAAGTGTTAGTTTGAAAAACATTGTAGAAGGTGCTTTTCTTATGATTGTCGTTTCGAAATCCAGATGACAAATGGTAAAAGACACTGGGAATTACACTTATTGTCAATAATGTGCTTTAATATATAAAAGCATCACCTGTAATAATGCAAAACGATACATATTAGACCCACGAGTCACGTTCATTAGAACCCAAGAAAAGTTTATGAACAGATATTAACTATTGTAAATTGTGAGCTTATTCTTTTCCGGTTATGGCTGTCTAATTAAAAATGTCTAGGTGTAATGTTTTTGTGAGTGCCCAAATGGCTTAATAGAATGTGACAATTGACACTGTAGAGAAATTTTTGGCTTGGAATATGACGAGTAGAAGAATTCTGTCTAGTCAAAATGGTACTAAAGTGCCATTTTCATGAAGCTATTTTAATTGTCTGTCATGTGCTCACGAGTAAATTAAAAAATATTTTTAATTTAAGAGCATATGTCAATGTGACTAAAATATCTTCAGCATTGGTTGAACAGGAAATTGACTCATTCAACTTTTTATCGCTTGATTTGAAACGTTTGTGAGCAGATGGGTTGATTTGTGTGTTCATTACTTTGTACACTTAATACAAGGCCCAATCATAATAATGTCTTGATTATTTATAGTAATTTTGGGGAAACCCAAAATAATACAAGAAAATTCAGAGCAGTGATTGTCTTGTATGTTAACCATTAACTCAATGCATATTTTTGACATAATAAGCCTGAATGGGTAAAATATGTAGATCTATCAAATATTTAATAATTATCTTCATGTTGTTTATTTATTGCCAAAAAAGTCATTATCTTGTAAATACATTTTCAATTCATTTGTATGTATTCTTTCTCAAGGTTTTGTAATTTTTTTGTTATGTATAACTTTGAGAAATACTAGTGTCAAATGTAATTTTAGCTTTTTGGTAATCAAACATGTTTTAATAAATTTTATAAAGATGTTTCAAATGTTCCTATCTACAATTTATAGATGATTTTTATTTTTCTATATCTTCTGATATTTAACTCATCGTATACATGTAGAGTTGAAAACAGTTACCGACGGAGTAGAAACGTTAAAATAAAAACAGTCTGTAAGGTTTTTGAGATATTATGCTGCATTATTTTTGTTATAATACTTCAACGTTTCGATTCTGTTTGCAGAATTATTTTCGGAGTATTTTCAACAGAAATACTTCCAAAAAACAACTGCCGCAGAAGAACTCAAACTTAGGAAGGTGTGAATATGAAAACTATGCTGCATAAGATATTTAAAACCATCATGCCTACAGACAGGCGAGTGATCCTTCACTAATAAAAAACTATAGTAATTGAACAGTTTGATAAATTTTAAAGATTTAATTTCTAACTTGTGTTTTTTAAATTTATAATTTCTTCTTATTCTAAACAAATTATTTTAAGTTCTCCATATTGAAAATAAAATATGATCCCACAATAATTTTAATGAGTCAATTGAGATTGCTTCATGAAAATGTGGCTTAAGAAAGTGAGAATGAGGTTAGGTGGTCTGCACGCAGTCCTAAGTAGCTGCCGATATATAGTCAGCATAGTGATGCTCAACATCCAATAGAATAGGAGCAAGAATAGGGGAAAAAAGATCTGCATTGAATTAAATATTGAAGATGAAAAATACTACTAAATCACTTTGAATACATACTCGGCCTTGTCACCGTTGATGGTTTTAAAATTAATGCACTTTTTTAAAAAGATGATCTTTATGAATTATTTATTAAAAAAATGTATTCTGCCATGCTATATTATTCTAGTCATTTTTTTACTAAATTGAAAATGTCTCTTTCTTGCATACAATTACATTTTTGAAAAGTCTTCATTTTATAGACTTGTTATTTGTAGCTGTTTTTATGATAGCAATTTAAATTCCATTGTATCCGTTTTGATTATTACACTCTGAATTGTTATTCAAAGTGTATTTTTATTCAATATGTATTATGTGAACTAAATATATTTAATACTTATGTAATAATGTTGTACTATTTTATATATGATAATAGAGAAAAATATATAAAACAATTTGTTTTTTTATTTCATCATTGACAATCAATATAAATTAATTTGGTACATCTAAATATTAGACGTTAGAGTTAATGTTTGATTAACTGATTCAAATTTTCCAAACCAATTAGAAATTTTATTCAATTACACTCTTCCTAAAGTAGAAGCCACTATTTACATAAAAGTATATCAAATACATTTTGTGTTTGGTAAATGCTATGCATATTCCACATTCTGAACATATTACGAGTGCATATATTATTGGTAACTCGGATTAACAAAGCTCAATTTTCTGAGGATCTAAATTTATTGTGGAGGCCTCATTACTTGAGAGAGTATCAAAGGCCCCACTTACGGCCTCTTATTAAATCTGATTATGTAGAGCAGATAAGTAGAAATAGTAAGAGGATTGCCAGCTCGTGGACTTCCCTCATCTCGAGGCACCAGTTTCAGAATCTAGAGATTTTCATGGCAGCTAAGCTCTTATACTTTCTCTAATTTTACACATTATAAAACTCGATTGGTTTGGTTATTAATGATGCAATATGCAATTCTTGCTAACTAAAAGTTTCAATATATGTTGAACTTAATGTCTCGATTCAGTTTGCTCACGCAATAAAATAATTTGAAAACGGGAAACATTTATGTTGCAGGTCCGATGGTTTATGGCATAGCATTTTGTCCGATATCGAAAACAGACATTTTGAAAGACCTTGGATGTGCAGATTCTAAAGTGTTAACCGAAGAAAAAAGAGAAGCCATCTTAAAGAAGATGATTGAAGATGAGACATGCTTGGCCACAGTAGGCTGGGCAATAGATATCATCTCCCCGAATGTAATTTGCAATAGCATGTTTCGCCGCTCAAAATGTTCTCTCAATGAAGTAGGTATCCTATTGTATTGCGTGATTTGATTGTGTGAAAAATACTGGGAATGAAAGGAGTGTGCATTATTATAACAGTGTCGTAATATGGCTTAGTCTTAATTGGCAACATCCAGGCTGGTCAACGCTGCAAGTATCTTATCCTGTGAACGTCAATATTCTTCTCATTGATTTAGTAGATATTTGACTTATCTTAATCATCTTACCTACACAAATAACTCCTACGATACGACAGTTTAATGGTTTGAGATTTCTCAAGAAAAATGGAAATCACATGAAAAAATGCTGCATAACACTCAAGAACTCAGCATTTCTATTAACAACGCTCGCCAAATCATACAAAATCATTTAACACCATAAAGTTATTAGATGTGTGCATTATTTTAGTTTTAATACAGTAAAATAAAACTTTAAAATCCGGCTAAACACTAATATTCATGACTGTCGATCTGAACTCGGAAGGATCCCCGATAATCTCATGTCTTTTACACTATATTGTTTAGGTTAGATTAGGTTATAATAATTCTTACCTTCTGTGGAATAGACCCTGTTAAGACTCCCCACTTTTTAAAATTGATTTGTAGGTTTCAATGAATTCAGCCATTGATCTCATCAAGCAAGCTGCGGAAGCTGGAGTTAATATTGCAGAAGTTTATGTCGATACTGTTGGACCTCCTGAGAAGTACCAGGCAAAATTATCTTTGATTTTCCCTGATTATAAAATTACGGTATTTTATTCTACATTTTTTTTTATTATATAATATAATTTTATGTACTCCATTAGTTATTTATCTTAATTGTTATAACTTCTGAAATTCAGGTTGCAAAGAAAGCTGATTCTACATATCCAATAGTGTCTGCCGCTAGTATTGCAGCTAAAGTCTCCAGAGATCACTCCCTTAAAGTGTGGAAGTTTCAAGAAGGATTGGACATAAAACCAGAATCTTTCGGAAGTGGATACCCTGGAGGTAACTATTTTTTTTAGTTTTATATAGTTTATAGTTATAGTTTATAGTTTCTTTGTTAAAATTATCTAGGGTGTTTCGATACGAGAGTTACAGAAAATATATGGCCTGGCTCAATGATCATCATCAAAGACATCCCCGAGTTTAAAAAGAATTTAAAATGTCATTTTTCAATGTTGATGTTGATAGAGCCGTATTAAATTGCGATGATTTTTCAGATCCTGTCACAAAAAAGTTTATAAGGGATCAAATCGATGAAGTCTTCGGCTATCCTCAATTGGTCAGATTCAGTTGGTCCACGGCTGACAATGCCTTAGAGAAAGTAGCCTATACCTGCACTTGGGACGACGATGATGAAGAAGTGGAGAAGAAGAAGAAGCACTCGGCAGTTGGCATGAAGAGAATCAGCTCATTTTTCGGGTCTAATTCTGACTCAGCTGAAAATGGAAAGAAAAAGAAAGTTCAGCATCATTTTTTTACTGAAAGGCATCTTAGTATTACTGAGAGTTTTTAATAATCGATGTATCATCTGATAGTATAAATAAATATTTTTGTAATAAATGTGTTATATTCAATAATTTTAATACACATAAATTTGAAATTAAACACTTTGTAACCATTTTTATATTTCGTTTTTGTTATTGACGTACGACTGATATCAGATGTGAACTCTCATCCTCAAATATAAAGTTACAAAAATAATCAATAATGTATATATAAATAATCAATATTTTTGACAGAGAGTATTCGGTGAAATTCCATTTTAAAAAAAAATACTTGACTGATTTTTCTACATGTCGATTTTTATTGGTGATCGGTTTCGCCAACCTTTCACATTGGAATTATCAAACTGGGTGAGAATTTATATAATAATAAGCAATTAAGTAAACAATTGTTAAAGGGAGAGGTTGATAGAAAAAGAGGTCAGGGGGTAAGGGTAATTTATGAGTAATCTACCTGACAACTGTAGGACTCTATATAATTGCTAGTATATATATATATATTATTATCAGGTCAATTATAATTATTATTTTATGATCTATTATGATAGTTAAAATTGTAATTAATTTAAATGAAACCTGAGTCAGGTACTCGGAACCGTGTCAGTAGGCTTCGACCTTTGATGGCTCTGCATTTAGTAGGGAAGGTTCCGTATCCACCTCACGAAATCCAGCGCGGGACCCAATTGTTGGAAAAAAATCTTGGCCAGGACGAATTAGTATTCTCGGCGTATAATGCACGCGCCTCACGCTCCTTTCTTGCAGGTATGCGGATTCGTTGGCGAGGTTTCTCGTTTCTGTTCACATGTGCGATTAATTGCCTGGAGACCAGCGTCAGTTTCGGTCAGCAGCCATCCCCGCGAGGACGCCGCCGCGGCGAGGCTTCACAGCAAAGTGAACTGTGGCTCTGCTATTGTTGTGCTCCGAGACGAACTTGTGGTATGTTAGAAATATCGAAGGCGTTGAGTGATAAATCACTGTGGTTTGGTTTTTCCTTTAATTGAAATTAATTATCTATGTAATGATTGTATTCTCACATGCGCGCCTGTGGTCGAGTTGTTATTGTCACAAGAGCAAGATTGTTCACGCTTGGAAAGTTTAAATGTATAAATGCATCACAGGAAACATTGCAATCGCCGAGATAACAAGTTTATTCGTGAAAATATTTTTTTTTGATTATATATTCACCACAAAGATGTCACTTGCGATTTACAAAATTGTTAAGTGCATTTTTAATAATCATGTGTTTTTTTGTAGGTTAAGACAAATCAATATGGAGACTTTGAGTGTGTATAAATATTTTCTAATTTCAATAATTTCCATAATTGCTATAAACGCAACGGAAGAAGTGACAAATAGTACAACATCGGTAGAATCCCCGAGACAGGCCAAGGACTCCTACATAGAAGCCCTGACCAGATTTAGGAAGGGCGCAGGAAATATAGATAAGCGGGTCGTTTACGTCACAGCATTGAACCAAGAATTTAAACCTACGCCGGCCGCGCCTCTTCCTACGAAGCCTCCAACCCCCGTTAGGAGGGAAGATTCCGATGTGGGACCGAACGCCGAGCCCTACAATTACAACGCCTTTACTTCGAGTGGAAATTCAGGACAATACAGTGGATACTCAACGGGATATGATAACGCATACACTGACAGCTACCTTCCACAAAATGATAAATATGGTCCGCCTAAAAAGTACGGAGCTCCTGTCTATAAGCCCAAGTATAACTACGGGCCCCCGGAGCAGAGCTATGGGCCCCCCTCTCAGTCCTACGGCCCCCCGGCGCCAGTGTATGGTCCCCCGGCCAAGCCTTCCTATGGGGTGCCTTATGGAGCCCCTTCATTCTTCGACAAGTTCTCCCTCAAGCTAGATCTGCTGACGCTGGCTAAGATCTTCTTGAAACTGATTATATTCAAGAAAATCGTGAAGTTTATTGCTGTCGTCTGCCTTTTGATGTTCATCCCGAAGTTGATTCACATTAAGAAAAATAAAGACGAAGAGGACGAGGATGAGGAAAGAAAATTGATGAACATTAACGCCGAAGGTAACCATGAACTACAAGCAAAATTTCCGTCACGATTTTCTTACATACAAAAAATTGATCGCTATTAAACAGATGATTATTTTATATGTACTAGATAACTTTTTTTATGTAATATATATATATATATATATATTATAGTAATGAAAAAATTGCAGTTTCTGCTAGGCAAGTTTGGTAAATTATTAAAAGTGCTATTGCAGCCGATCACATATGAAACAAACCCATCATATTATCCTTACAATATTCTGTGTCTAAGAATGTGATAATATTTTATTGACGCTATTGTTAAATAAAATTTTTTTTTTTTTAATGCAAATCGATCTTAGGAATTACTTCTGTGAATGGTGATAATTTTCTTAAATAACTCTTCAACTCTTTGTTAATTCCACCCGTACATAATAATTGTTTTGCATATAAAACATAGCAATGAATTCTTTTAGCAAAGTAATTTTTTTCTTCATGACTTGATCATAAGCTTTGAAGAAGTGTAAATGTAATCGGCTTAATAATTTCACCTTTGCAGATGAACCTAAGTTTCAAGATCTACAATATTGTCACACTGTAAAAATACTCATGCATAATTATATTATATTCCAGGACATAGCAATGAAAGCTTAAACACGTTGACTGCATTCGTGCAACACGCGGTGGATACGTATTCTCTACAGCAAAAAGGATGTGAAAATGTTGGCTGCCGAATGAAAAGAGTCGTAGAAAAAGTAGATGAAGAATACACCCTATCCAGGTACTCATAATATGAAGTAAAAATATCACATCTACCCCCCTTTGTAATATTTTGCATCTGCGACATGCGCGCAAAATCAGCTTATTCTAAAATAAACTAACAAAGAGCACGGATACATAAGCATCTGAAAATACAACAAAATAAACGTAGTATTGTATGAAATAAAAAAAAATATACACAATGGTTATTTGTATTGTTTTTCAGTATATCGGAAATGTTTGACAGTATCAGCATATGAAGACTTGCCAATGGAAAATAAAGGAAAGAGAAGACAATTGCTAGGCGAAGAAATATTTATTAATTAATATTTCACTTCTTAAATATGTAAATAATACCTTTGTTAATTGAATAACTTTTAATGAAATAAAAAAAAAATTATTATATGTTATAATTATCAAAAATGATCATGCTAGTTTTGATTCCACATCTCACATATTCTAAGCATCAAAAGTCTCTAAACCCAGCTTGCAACATACGAACTTTTCAAGCTACTTATTATAAAAACTTGGTATTTAACTAATAAAATATTTTTAAGCTTTCTGAAAGTTAACATGTCACAAGTGATTGATAATTTTTTTTGAATAAAATTTTGAAATAAACTTTAAATATTTAGGGAAAAATATTTAAATTGAAAATATAAATAATCGGCAAGTAAGGGCTTGACATCGAAATTCACCAAATGTGATGTCGTTTTAGTTCTTCTTTATGGAGTTGAGGCCTGAGCACTTGAGACAGCTACAATGCAAAAAATCTTGGTGGCTTGATTTATAGGAGAATCCTTAAAACACCATGGGATGTCCGCGTCACAAATGAGAGAGTCTTGTATATAATGCGCAAAGAAAAAGAGCTGACGATGGTGAAAAAGCGTATGGCATTCTTCCTCTTCATAAAGTGCCTCTCCTCAGAAGAGACTGGCGACCATCTCACTAAGCTTATATTAAAAGTCTGCGTATTGCTGCTGCCCAATAGAAGAAGGAAGAAACTAACGTGGATGCGGAATTTACGCCAGTGACTGGAAGTCGGGAGTACAGCCGAATCAGTGAGATAGTCAGCAATCTCCTCTGAGGAGAGGCACTCGAAGAAGAAAAAATATATATAATAGATGAAAATACTCGGTGAATTGGAATAAACCTCAAATGAGGCACGAGCGCGTCATTGTGTATTCCGCGCCGCCCGTGACATGTGACGAGTCACGCGTCGTCCATTGTTTCATTAATAATTTGGTTTAAAATTCTATTCGCGTTTACTTTCTCATTCTACAGGGGCAGAGGTCAATAGGGTGCAAATCTGAATTACAATTGCAAAGGTGTTTATCATAACAGACCGGTTTCAAATATTAATACGAAATTATATAAAAATGCACAGTGGCGAGGTTTCTCTTTGGAATTGAGAATTCCGAGCACATCTGATATCTGCTGATACAACCCTGGTTTATAGACACCATGGGTCGGTATTTAATTTATGAGTTTAATTTTACTATGAATCATGGTTTTACGTTTAGACCATGTTTGAAAAGTGACTGCGTAACACGGAAGCTTTGTCTTTTTTATTTTCACTGATAAGATCGAGTACTACGTATAAAAGAGGTATGACAGATTCGAATCATACTGTGGCGTGCCACAGCTCTGGGGCAGATCAAGCTCGCTTCGCAAAACAGTATATTATTTTTTTACCCTGAACTTGAATGTACTTTCGAAATTAAAATAATATTCATATACTTGTATGCCATCTGGTAGGATTTTTTTTGTTGTACCTGTGGGATGTAAATTCTATTAAGGTATCTATGCTGCGACATGCGTGGAAGAATTTATAGTCTTGGATATAATCTGATTCCTGATTCTTGTCAGGTATTTAGTTTACCTGTCACATAGCAAGTACTTTGTTAAAAAATAATGCTTTATAAATTGATCAAATAAGATTTTCTTTTTATAGCGTGATATCACAAAAAATTGCTATTATTTTTTCATCGTAATTTCCATTAACACCTTGTTTGATCAACGCGGGATAAAATACATTTTATCACAAACTGCTCAAGAGATTTATAATCTGTGGATAAAATGCGCTTTTGATTAAAGGAAAAACCTCATGAAACTAGCCTAAGTATATTGTAAATAAACACAAGTTTACCTTTGCTCAATAAAGCGCTATCGGGCCCCAATGGCGTCAGTGTAATTATTCGTTCCGAAAACAGTCTGAAGCTGAATTAATTATCCTCGAATTGGACTTAATTTAAGTCTTCAAAGAAATTCGTCTGAGCGCCGAGCGACGAAGTCACTTTCTGTGGGAGGATCTGATGGTCTCTCGCGGGTCAAAAACATTTCTTATCTCTACCACAAAATAATCGCTGTAAATACCACGATTGCTATTATGGAGCTATAAGCAGAAATTTTTTTTGAGATCTTTATTGGTTTTGGTGCAAGAAAAAAATTTTCTTTGACACAAGGCCTTATCTGTATTTTTTAGAAAAGTGCAAAGAGAGAACATCCCCAGTAATTAATGGTATTTAGGTCAATGAGATCCTGTTATCAATATTTTGTAAGCAGCGATAAGAGTTACGTTTCATAGGGTAATTGGATCACATCTGTCTTGATGACAATATGACATATAATTATGACAAACTGTACATTAAAGTCAGATCATATGACAGAAAATGCAGTATCTCGTTGACATTGAGGTGATTTAAATACTAAACCCTTTACACGCCCCCGGCATAAAGTATTACTTAATAAGGAATAAGAACTATTCGTTATAATGTATTAGGGGAGCAAAATATTTTTTAAAATACTAACATTTTGTTAAACTATTTAAAGTCAGATAACGATGGTTTAATGTATTTTGCCTTATATTTTTTGCACACGTATAAGCAAAAATTTAAATTGGATAATATTTTATTTATAAAACCTGTTCATACTTTATATTAAAATATATATTAAAGTAAAAATAATTATTTTATATTAGATAGGAGGTATACACTAATTATTATATATAAATTTTTAAAATTTGTTTAAATATTAAATTGTTAATATTTGAATATTTTAACAGAGCGTATCTTTAAAAAAAATAATTCTTCAAATATTTTAGGGTATCGTACATAATTTAACAAGTAGGTAAAATGAATTGATTTCGATTCTTGGTGTTGAGGTGTTTCGGTCCCCGTATCGGGACCACCTTTTATTATATATATTTTCAAAATTTAGTACCGAAAACTTGAAGCAGCTCAACACCCAAGAATCCAAATCATCCCATAACAACGGCTGCCAAAACCAACAAATATACCTTGATAAGATAAGTTGCCCTCTATAAAATTGATGACAGTCAATCTGTACACTTTTTATCGATTTAAACATAATATTAACTAATCATACACTTATGAAATGTAAACCTAGACTCATGATACATGATAAATCGATAGCGGATTACAAATTCATATTGTTGAACACCGGAGCATCTGCCTAATGAAGGCCACCCATTGTCGATGAAGACACAAAGTCAATTAACCTCATGATTATCTGAAACAGTATAACACTTTTTTATTCAAATTATATTTCCAAATAAATCCTTCAAATTCATAAAAATAAAATAATCTGTCCGACATAAGTTTATTGTGACTTTTTGTAAAAGGCTAACCCAAGCGATATTACAAATTGGACACAGTCGCAAACGAATTTTCTTATCCAACCTTTTTATTTTTAGACTAAGTTTTATGTTTCAATATTATAAATTGCTTTCAGATTAAATTTGGTTAGAAAGGCAGATAACAACATGGACATGGGCACAATTGGTTTTTCGCTTGCTATTTTCAGCTTGACTCTCAGGGCAATATCGGATGTATTCCAGTCGTGGGGCAAACATGAAAAAAAGCAATACAATAACCTGCCTATTTAAAAATCATTATACTTTTTTTTTAAAAGCCTTCCTGGTAGCACTACGAATTCAGGCACACATAGACACAGCTGGAAATGGAGTTAAATTAGAATGGTGTGATTCATGATCGCTTCTATCAAATATGCGGCGGCTACTTCCAGGAATCGCTCGTTAAATTATTTTTTTGTTTTTGCTGGCATTACTTCATGGAAATCTTTGTACCGCATAATTACAGAGCGTTACCAAACCAGGGGATTGCAATTTTTATATTCTGAATAATCTAACAAATTTTATAAACCTTAGATGTATCCTACTCGTGTGTTTTACACAAAAAAAGAGCAATAAGATTTCTCATCATATATCCGATATATTTGGTGATATTCGTAAACCACAATACACACGGAGTAGTGTTATTGAATCGATTCGAACCAGGTTAGGTAAGGTGAGCTTCAATGGAGGTATGGCCTTTTATTTACATTTTGTATGGCTAATTCTCTGAGGTAATTGCATTGACCGCCAATAATGGCCAACAATCGACTTACTGAATGTACCTATTGGATCCAGCTCGGTCTGTGCATTTGATTTACAAATTACAGGTAAATTGTATCAGCAAAGGTTGTCCGTCTCCACGGTGCAACGAAATAGCAGGACACAACTGCAGTAAATATGATAGTGATATGCAATATCATATAGGCATATGATAAAACGTAGTAGCGTCGGTTATTTTTGGTGTTGTTTAGTTACAGATAGAGGTCAAAAATAAAAGGCTGTCAACGCAAAATCAAATCGATTTGAATTTCATCAAACTAGATTCATTTTGGGCAGTGACTCAGGTCAGCTTGTAGCTGGGAAAAATCATTAAAAAAAATATTAGCTAGTTATTCTTCTATTCAGTATAGGTTTGTTTTTGGAGCTGGTATATTAACTCTGGCCTCGTGCTTGGGCTCTGGCAGCAGTCCAAAAAGTAACAAAAGTGACAACAAATACGAAGACCCAAATGGCTAAGAGCTAAAGATCGATTTGGCAAGTGAACGCTTTCACCTTGCAAGGTCTTTCTTAGACTGTCTGGTCTGGAGAAGCCCTTGAAGTGCTCACAAACAAAAATAATCTTAACCTCCTTGTGATTTCAAAATGGAGAGTTACACATAAAAATAGTTAATAATTAATAAGACTAGCCTAGGATAGAGATACGTTCAATGAGATGATCACCGACCACCTATGAGGAGAGGCACTTGAAGGTTTGTAGTACATCATCGTTGACTGATAAAAGTAATAATATCCAAGCATTGCCATGATATATTTAAATTTATGATTTATATATGATTCTATGAACTAAACATTGACTAGAAAATAAAATTGTTATTTTAAATAATAATATCGTTGGAAGAAAACTGCTGAAAATGGGATAATGCATTTTTGCGAGTGAAGAACGCTTTAGTATTAGCAAAGTTTGTAGCAGAATCGTGACGGTCTTATTTCACTCAAGAGTGTATTTTAATTGGTCTTGACTAAAAAAACATGTTAATTAGCAATTCATTTAAGGAAGATACAAGCGTTTGAGTAAATTTTTCGCAACGTGCAAGTAATTTTCATTTTCTGGTAAACGCACGTACCGTGAAGTTCTACAGGATGATTCAGACGAATCGCGTAACAGGTTCTTGCAAGTTGGAATTTTTACCACACAAGCCTCGTGATTTGTAGTAATTTGTTTATATTTATAAATAACAAAAAAAAAATTGGTAACGGAGAAAGTAACCAAAAGTTGCTTTTAGAAAAAAGTATTTTTAAATGATACTTTATTTGTATTGATTTCAAATAGTCGAAAAAAATTTAAAATTAGTCATACGTTGTTTTGGACATATTTTTCGAAATAATAAAAAAAAGCTATTATAGCTGATTCCTCCCCGCTCTCCTCATTCTGTTGCTTGTGCATGGCTGCCATTATGTACCATGAGCGTGTGTAAAGGATCGGTAATGTAGTAGTGGACTTGGAATGATTGTGGAGGGATGTGCTCTAGACGTATCTTGTTGAAGTGGTACTGCAGAAGGAGTTTTAGATCTAAACGCCAGAGCTTTTTAAGGAAACGATTTTATAATAATGTTATTGGGCAGCAGCAATACGCAGACTTTTCCTTCTAGCATCCGGGGACCCGATACACTATTTTCCCCTTAGAAAACCATGAACACTGGCTCAGCATGAGTATATGCCAACGACTGAAAGTCGGGAGTGCAACCGAATTACTAAGAATATTTATTCAATGAAATGGTCACCGGCCTCCTCTGAGGAGAGGCACTCGAAGAAGACGATACGATATTTTATTATATTTTTAGTATGAGTTTTGATAAAAAAAAAACGTAGTCCGTTATGAATACACGGTAACCCAGTGCGGTCGCGGTGTGAACAAAACATATTGGTAAAAATTTAATGAGCCTTCACAAGTTAAGGCGACTAGCCGCCCGCTTGGCATAAAGCGAGGTTCCGAAAATACTTTGCAAAATGTTTCCTCTCAAAATAGCGCAGACTTTGCGATCACCCGCTGGAGACTGCTGCGAGGAGCGGCGCTCTCGCCCCGTGGCGCCAATATCGACCTGCGCCTCCCGCGGGACGCCCGCTCCGTGGCGTGACGGCGCGTGACGCCACGTGACGGCAGTGCCGGCGACGTGACGGAGGGACAGTGTGCCGGTGGATCCCGGCCAAGTCGGGTCAATAGACTGCCGTGTTATTATCGTGGTTGCGTACTTCGGCGCAAGATCTAATCGTGTTCTTTGTGGAGGTTTGTGTTTCTTTTGTGTTTTGGTACCGTTCTTGTGAGCCCCTGAAAACTGTACAGTGCTGAGTGAAAATTTAAATTGTGTTTTTTTTTAATTTTGAGTTGTTCAGTGGTGAGTTTATTTACATGTCAAAACTGTCACGTAATCGTGAAAACTGATTCGTAATATTCTAGTGAGCAATTTTTTTTTTATAGAATAGTGGAATCGTGCTGTTAAACTACAAATTGCCTCTTTTAATTAATAAAAAAAAAATCCATCTGTTATTTTAGGTAAATTGTTAATAACAATGAAACGTGTTCACATCGTAAACGGAATATTCAATATCCAACAGTAAATCTCAAATGATTTACAGTATCAAATGTTTTTTTTTTGTGACTAGAGATCTATTTTTAATATTGGACGTATAGTTGATTTATTTAAAAACCAGCACAATATATTGTCCAACGTTACAATAAAGATTGATTAAATTTTCATTGCTTTATAATAAAAAAACATTGAATTGTCAAAATAGTAAACACAATACCAAAATATAATGTCTCAAACGAAGCAAAAAACGTCAAGCTCAATAAACAGTAATAGAGATGATGATAAATTAAGTAAACATTTGTCAGAATGATGACACGATAAGAACACGCCGCTAGTCATGCAACATTTTTTATAATTTCCAATAAAATGATTTAACGTGTTTACACGATCATATGATTGCGTGTTAACAAGTTGTGGGTTACCATAGGCACGGAAAACATTACTAACCCACAGACAGGGATACTGGAAAATCAATAAGCAGTCCCGTGAGCGAAACATCGATGCAATATAACACTTGCCCGTACATCTGATATTGTAATGCTCAATCACCTTTATTAAACCAAGTAAAAATACGGTTTTTTCCATATATTTTTCACTACCTAAACTCAATAACGATAATAGAGAAATCTATGTACGATAAAGCCTAAGCCACATGTTGTAAGCCACACAACTTGCGTCAGGATCAGGAGATAGCCACATACCGTATTGTTAGATAATCCTTACATCTATTGTAAATTAACATAAAAAAAAATAGTCTTGAATTTTTTTGCTGTTGTATTATACTTAAAAATATTTTGAAATACACCAGCGATTGTAACATTTTTATAAAATCAAAATTTTGTAAAAAAATATCGTATATTTAATTTTATATTATATGAAATTTAATCTCGAATCTTAGTAAATATATTTAGCTACAATTTATGTTCAAAATGCATTGATCAGCGAATGTCAACTCAATAAGTTATGGTTTTTTGCAATATTTATTTTTGCATTATTCTCTTAGTAACTCAACATTAATTGTACTTTTAAAACATTGATATATAATACGTTTTTAATTTTTAACGATAATTTGAATCGTTATATGCAAGTGTGGATCCGATGTGCCTAGTTTGTAATTCGCAAGGAATTTTGACATTATTAAAGTATGAGAGCTGTTCTAAGTGTACTTAGGATGTTTTAATATTTTTTATTTTTATCTTTATGAGAATATGGATTTATGGAATATCTAATAATCGTAGGTTAATTATACTTATTGGAGCTTCATATGCATCATGCCGGACAGGCAGGATATTTAGTAACAATTGAAAGTTAATTACCTTCAAATAATGCCGTAAACATTGTTGTGATTTACTCATTGGAACTACTTGTAGGTTATTCCATCCGCTTGTAGGCACATGGGGAACGCATTTTGTGTGTGCATGTGAAGATCCTCCGTGTGTTTATAAATTATTCGTGTTATGTTTTGTATGGAACAGTTGAAATCGAATATAATCAGAATAGAAAACTATATATAATCATTACAACTGTTTTATAATATAAAAATTAAACGACTTTACAAAACATGTAAATTTCGTCTAGCCAGACTAACGTTGGAAATCTGAAGGACTGGCCAAGATTCCAAAGAAAACAAAAAAAAAATGATTATATATTTTCCAAACATGTTTATTTTGTATATGGATAAATACAAAGCTGTATTGTAAAAAAATTTTTTTTCAGTTGTAATCGTGTGATGGAGAGCAAGCATTAAAATCATCTGAAAATGCAAGAAAACGAAAAATTGCAATCTTCCAACCCAGAGATAACAAATACACGAGGCGGAGCTTCTCTGAAACGTCGATAATATTATAAAATAATGTTGATTTAGTTCAACCGACGCTATTGGTTATCAGGCCGCACTCGCGAGTCAATAAAAATGCAGGACCTATCGGCAGTGATGAGGTCCCTGGAGATATATAGAATCTCGGCAGAAGCCAAGCTGAGAAGATCTCTCAAAAGAGATCCGCCATCGCGCGAGAGAAGAAGGCGAAGTCTCTCCCCGGACATGTCCAACCAAAGATCATTCGCTGAAAAGTGTGGCTTCAGGAGGAATTTTCAAAAGCGCCGCAAGAGCGACGAGATCGAAAGGATTCTCGCGAAATATTCCAGTTTGAAAAAGGGAAACCAGGGAAGCCACTCGAGCAACGAAAATTTCACCCTGAAGAAGAGGACTCTACATCCAGTAAAAGAAGAGCCACCAGGATCGCCTCAACCGGAAAATGCAAACCTGACAGATAGTGATAAAATCGTTCTCAACAAATCTGTTGATAATAAAAGTGGCGATGGTTTATGGGATGTTGAATATTGTAATACATTTGAAAAGTGTGCCAAGCAGAATAGTGTGATAAATGACACCGAAAGGGACAATAGTGATTCAAGTGGCTTCAGCAAGGTGCTTAATATTAAAACCAAATTCGCTAACAGGTTTTCTTTCGCAAGTAAAGAATCTTTAAACGAATTTTGTCCAAGCAAAATAGCAAGTACAAATTTTCAAGAAGAAAGCATCCTCACGCGACCCTTGCCCGGCGAGCACTACAGGACGGAGAGTGTAAACAGAGAGAGCAAACGGTTTAGTATTCTCGGAAGAGATGAAATATTTTACAAAAAAGATCCCGATGCTCTCGATAATACTAGTATATCTTCATCTGTGAAATGGTGGAGACAAAACTTTAGGCCGAAGAAAGGGATGTTCGACTGCTGGATCCGGTGGAGAAGACGAAGAGTCGGGAGCACGGGAGAGGGGTGAGTTTCATATCTTAACATAATAATACGACTCTAGAGATTTGTGGAAAAATAAGGGTTGGATACAAATAAAATGCCTTAAAAAATTATTTTAATTAAAAAAATATTAATTATCATATGGTCACCGTAAAAGTATGTCAACACAATGCGAACGTTTTTTTAAAAATATTTTTGTCATGTGAGAGATTCAGTTTGAGAATGCTGAAAGGCGAAAACGTTTACAAGTGAAAATTAAAATAAAATACGTAGTAATAACCTTTGTTGATTTAATTATCGAAATCATAAATAACAATTTTATTTTAAAGTATATTTAGCATGCTGTTCAAAGAAATGTTTAGTTGAGGTTTCAAGGCCCAAATAATAAGGGTAAAAATATATTTTTCACAAAATATCATGGCATAAACGTTTTCAGTTCTAAAGTCAGTCACCCTAAAGAGTTTAAGTGGTTGTGACCTTATGATTATTGCTAAGGTATCGAAAACTTAACGAAGGCATGATATGTTCGACATCTGATAGACAGGTAAATCATAAAGACAGGTGTTTAAATGCAATGAGCATCAGATCATTACTGTTTGTTGTAAACAGGTATATGTTGTTTAATTGATGTAATGATCAAAGAAACGCTTTAAATTTTTTACAATGAAGACTAAAGAAGTATAAGCTAGTTTTAAAAATATAATTTGCTTTATTTGGTTTACGATTAGGGATATGTTGATTTTGTTCCGATATAAATTCTTTAAAATTAATTGATTTGAACAATATAATAGCTGCACATAATTGATATCTAGAAACTGCATTAAAAGCCAATGTAAATATGTTTATGGCTTGAATTATAACGAATGTTAAAGATTAGTTAACCTTTGTTATCTAAGTATAAACGTAAAACATTTACTGTATCTCAAAGTCTTAAGAGAGATATTTGCATGCTGTTATTATAATAAACATTCCCAGACTTGTCTTGATGCTCGAATAATGTCACGACACTTCGAAATTCTATAGACAGACTAAATTTCATAAGTTTTGGAAAATATGGAACAAAAAAAATAGATTACATTCAATATAAATGTTTTTTTTTGTGTTATAGATAATAATTCTTAATTATATGTTAAAATAATAGCTTCTGATAATTAATACAAAAAATATTGGAAATGTCAGGAGCCATTTAAAAATAAATGACTTAATAATTACAGTTTTATATTCGGTAAAATTAATTGAGCAAAATAGGTCAATGTGGTCAAATTCATTGTAGCTGGAGTTGTCTCATTGAGGAGTAAATTTTATATTTTTTGTTGATATAAGACACCATGATGTCTTATGTGTCTTAAAATTAATTTTACTTGAAACCAACCAATACAGAAAAAAAATCATGAATCCTCATAATAGTTTAAAATCATAAAAAAATAATTATAATAAACAAAATACGTAGCAAAAGTTGCAGGTGACTTTTATCAAGTATTTTTACAAACTGTAAAGAAATATATATCTATCGTATTAATGTAAATTTTATTATTTTTGCGATAAGTAGTTGTGGATTGAATCAAACTCCATTGTTTTTTATACCTTCCTTGAATAAATGTAAATCACTCGAATATATCAGCAATCATTATGAAATTATACAGGCATTAATTTTCTTGGTATATTTAATGTAATATTCAAGGTAAAATTGATAATTTTGAATATTGCTTTATTACAGTAGATTTTCCGCGCTTCCTCCTAGGAAGGATAAAGATAAACTGTTTTTTTTTCGCCTACCCTCATGATCAAACCACCATCACTTAACAATAAAAAAATAATTAAGCGAAAGGTTAAGTTCGTAAATTAATTCGTCAAAAAATACAAGTCACAGTTACGATGATCAAAAAGCCTTAGGTCATCTATTTTGGATTTTTTTTAGAAATAATAAATAAAGCACTCATACACATACAGTTGATTGTCCCAGGAAAAAGAGGCACTGGAAGGAAAAGACTAATGTGGATGCGGAATTCACGTAAGTCGGGAGTAAAGCCGAATTAGTAAGACTGGTCCAGGATAACTATGATACGTGTTCAGTGAGATGCTCTCCAACCTCCTCTGAGGAGAGGAAGGAGAATGATTTTTCGCTTCGAGGAGAGCTATCTCTGGAAATGCGATGGTCATGATTGCCCCTAGCCATAGAGGTGAAGGGCCGCGAGTGAGTGACTCATGGCGGTTGAGCATGAGTGCCTTTCCCGTCATTTGAGCGCAGCTCTTGCTTCTAGTAACGCCGCGGTGTTCACTAGGACGTCATATCCGTTTGCCGATTATTTAAAGGTATTTTAAATAGCAGTTTGCGTGTGCACGCAGTTTTGATGTGAAAATATAGACGGTGGTTTTCGCCACAAAATGAAACAAAGACAAACGCCGAAATTATAAAAAAACAATATATTTTGATATATGTCTCCGGCACATACTTTTCTCAAGTTGTTGATGTTATGTATAATGGTTCTTTTTATGGAGTCGAGATCTGGACACCTGAGACAATTCTAGTGCATATAATCGAGTCGGCAGAAATGTGGCTTTATAGGAATACCATGGGTTGACCGCGTCACAAATGAGATGTGCAAATCAAGGGAACTCCTGACGATGGTATTAAAGCGTAAAGTCTCCTTTTTTGGTCATATTCTTAGAAACAATCCTACTACTGATTACGCGAGGAAAAGCGTTATTTATTGCATTATAATAATAACGTGCTTTCTGTAAAAGTAATAATACACTAAATGCTCTAAATATACGATATTTATATCAAAAGGCAGTTTTTATATAATTACATACATTTTATTTTACAATCATCAAATTGTACTGTATGTTTTGATTAAAAATCTATACAATTTACTCAGCTAGAGTCCTCCATATACTTCATTCTTATAAAAAAAAGCTTTATCAAAGGACATAATTGGTACAATTTTCACCACAAAATGAAACAAAGACAAGGGGATATTAGTGAAAAATGTAGACCTTTCCGTAGAGATGTATATGTTGTGGATACGATGGAGGATGACTTTCGGAGATCATCCCCAGCAAGTACGAAGAAATTTCATAATTTTAACGAATAATTTGTAAAAATGATATTAACAAAAACGAGTAAAAAAACATCTTAGAAATAAATAATCTAGAGGTGGTTGCAAGTTTCCCATTGTTATTGATACCACGAACATAGAAATAGCAGTACAGGTAAGTACACCTGCCCAGACTATTCTGTTTTTTCGTGCATATGGAAACAATGTAATGCGCCTGCTGGATAATGGATATTGATTGTGTCACTCTAGAAACAAGTGCACGACCGGAAGTCCGGAGCTTCACGCTCCGTGACGGAGGAACGGGGAGCCCCCACCTCCCCCACCTCCCCCACCTCCCCCCGCCCGAGCCTCGATGCCAACCCCATGATTATTTTAAAAAGCTTTTGTCTGTAAATGTGCATCGCAATAATACTGATGAAAAGCTTTTCCGTGCAAATTATAAAATAGCTTCAATTTTGACAAAGAAAGCCTTTGTGATTTGGGAAACAAAACAAACATGACTGATTTCTTGCGTTCTTCGACTCTAACGGAGTGCTTTAAATAGTCTTCATTTTATAATATATATATTTCTCGGTGCGTTGTTTAAAGATGTGTAATAACTTTTAAAAATAAAAGCTTATGATTCTTGCATATCCAGTGAAGTTTCGTTGATATCAGAAAATTTGTGATACTCCCATGACTTTGAGGAGAGCCGAGATCGAAGGAATGGGGAGAATTATGAAAGACAACGACGATTCGTTGTGAAAAAATATACGTGTAAACCAGGGGTGGCAAACCATTAGACTACATGATACATATAGCATTAATTTGTAGGGTCTCAAAGGGCAGAAGTGGAGACGTTTTGTTTACACCGCACTTGCTATGGTGCAATTAGAAAATTGGCATTGAAGATACTTACTCCAACTTGGAATGTATCTGAGCCATTGTTAATAACAACAAGATATAAAGTAGTTCTATGTACACAAAAGTTGGCCACTTATGGTACAAACCAAGAATAGGTACTGATGTTGAAAGAAGAGATTTTCAAAATATAACAGTAGCTCAAGGAGGTTTTAATGCTAAATGAACACAGCGTTGTTTTCAGAGGATTAAAGGGGAAAAAATACATATAATTATTTTCGTATTCATCCATTCATCGTCGCGGGAGTATTTTGCTTCTGTCGGTCTTTCGTCCTTTTTTGTCTGGATGAACATTCCGCATGATATGTGAACCCAGCACCAGCGTCCCAATATTAGATGGCATTCAGCACACAAGGGGAAAATCACACCAACATGTGCGCTATTCACAATAAACATCTATAAATGATTTAGGAACAATAGGAGTAAAACGTAGAATATTTTTGATGAACGTTTTCATTACTAACTTTTGTTACATTATTTTAAATTTTATATTTGTGATATTAAAATATAAAATACAATTTTCAAATATTTATTTTTTTGTATTTTAAAACCATTTTTAAATTACAAAAATGTGCAATTTTAATTGAAATGCCATCTAGGGAAATTTTGATCAACTACTCAGTAATTGTAAAACAAAAACAATATAAAAAGTAAATTATATGATCTTAGAGGAAAATATTAATATTTTATAATAACTATAATATTAAGAATGATTGTTTTTTTTTATAATTTATAAAACAGGGTATTTTTTGATTATATTAACAATAAAAAAATATTTTAGTTATAATTTTTGTTAACAGATGACGTTGATTGTAAGTGTCCGCAGATCATTGATTTATGATACAAAACCTATTGATTCATAAAATAGTTTATATAGTAGCCAAACATCAACAAGTAATAAATTAAAAATTTGGATTAATTTGATAATTATAGTGATTTTGATCTCTTATACCAACCGAACTATAACCGGTCGACGAATTAGTCGATACCTTTATGGTAGATGTAGAATATTCCGGTTTGGCTACTATGGTTTATTATTTTTTTTTAGTTAAATATGGTATACTTATTTCTATCTTGACAATTTTGTTACATATATTAAAGCTCAAACGAAAATAACACAAATAAATAAACAAAAACCCTTGCATTCATCCATATTATAAACGCAATAAATCTTTATGTATGTTTTATTGGATTCTATGAGATCAGATGTTATGTGTGATTGAATATATTTTACAAAATGTGGAAAATCACTAAAATAACTTTGGTTTTTATTGAAAACATCAAAAAAAATTTAACCAAATACTTTCTGTCTAAAATATTGACTACATTTTAAAGTTTTAACAGGCTTAGTGAAACATTTTGAAGGTTTTATTTATTATCATCTTTAAAACGTTACTAAAATATATTTTTAATCTAAAATGTTTATTAATTATATTTTTATGTGCGACATAGCCTTTCGTCTTTTCGGTATCGACATGAAACAAAAAAAAAATAAACCACATGCATGATTTTAAACCCAGGATGATTTTATAAACGCATTGCGTAATTATAATTTCTTTCAACACAGTTTTATTTTTTATGGGAAAATATGATTCATTATTACTTATCAAATATTGTGTGCTATCTTAAACGTGCAATAAAATATTATTTATAAAAATACATATCAGAAGTTTGCTCTAAATCAATTTTTAATAAAATAAATGTTTGGTGTTCTTGTTATTTACTTAAAACTGTTTATACATTACTTTCTTTGTACCGATCTCACTTGAAATATATAACACCTTTGATTCATATCATGCTTTAACCTCCTTTTGATATTGATATAGCAAGAGTTCAATAAAATATTATTTGAACGATAAATTTACCGACTACTCACCCTAAGTAAATTCTAAATAAAATAATCTCTCATGTATAACAATATCATGTTTTATTTATAATACTGGGAAATTTATTTTTAAAATTAACTTTTTATCATAAAAATCAATACAGTTTAATTTTTTTTCCCACGTTAACATTTTTATTAAATTATGTCTGTTATTTAAAAATCTTGTCAATACATAAGTGTGAACATTTTAATAAGGACGAGCTGTGAATATAAATAACATAATGACAATGGCTGCTCGTTTGTTTGTGTATGCTAATTAATTGTTATTATATTGATAGTATTAATTTTTTTTGTTCTACGGGTTGTCAGGGACTCTTGAGTTGACCATATTAAAATAAACAATAGTATGGATTAAAGATTTCTGTTCTCGAGCCATGTTAAGTAGTGAAAAGAAACATAGCCACAATGAATAAAATACATGGAATCATCCACAAGTTGGAAGAAACCACAATATGATTGAAAATTATGCAATTTTTATCAATAATAAAAAAATAACAATGCTTGATAACATTTATATGATTAACAACTATTCCTGAATATCAAATTTAAAGCCTAAATTTGCAATCCAATCAAAGAAAAAAAAAAAACAACATACTGTTATAGAAGTGACCATAATTTACTCATTCAGTTACCCAGTAACTTTTTTTTTAATCGTTTTGTAAAAACATAAAACATACTGCTGTACTTGGAACGATAAAATAATAAATTTTATTTTTTTATATAACAGCTGATTTAAAATCTATGTTTCCATTAGAAATATATTTTTATTTTTTATGTATTTACTATAAATTTTGAATAAAGTTTTCCATCGGACTGTCTTCAGCAAAGCTTAGATTACAAAGATGCATTGAAACCAGTTTGGTAAACTCTGAAACTTCTAAAAACCGGTTTGACTGATCTTATAAAAATTGCTTGAATATCTTCACCGGATGAAGGTATTAGTTTAGGAATAAAATTAAGAAAAACAAGCTTTGTGAATTCCGATATATTTCAATTTTAAAGTGAGACAGTTCATCGGTACGTTGAAGCAGATTTAACTCTCAAAAAAACTAACAAAACCGTTGACAAGTGAAAAATATGTGTCGTTTATTGTGTCGAGTTTAGTGTTATAGGAAGCTTGTTATAAGATTTGTACGAGATAATATCCATTGCTAAAACTCATTCATTTTTAAGAAGGCTTGAAAGCAGGTAGGCATTGTTTTCAATGTCTGTATTTGACTTACAATTAATAAATTAAATTATTTGTATTCAATAAAAAGCAACGAGGAAATTTTTAAGAGACGCAGCCGTTACAGAAAAACGCACTTATAAATATTTATTAAGATTTATAACCATCCCTTATTTGGTCTTCGTCCCTGTGTAGATTTTTTCTAGCTGCGTAAGGATGGGATCTGCTAAAACGCTGAAAAAAACACAAACTGTTTTTGCTGTTTCAAATCGAAAACCATTTTAGCGATAGCACTACATACAGCCTCAAATCTATTTATTTATTAATAAAACGTACATTCCTTTACTTTGGCGTGAAAAGATTTGAGTATCTGTAAATCAGTCGCGTGTGATATTTAATTATACATGATCTGTGGGATTATGTTTGTGAAAGCGGGTCAGAAAAGGCTTTGATTTTAGCCATATTGAAGCTTAATTGTACATACATGGAATGGTCAGATACACATTTAGTTGTCTGTAGTCCATAGTGGCCTGCTGGACAGAGACAGCGATCGGTGTTTCCCTTCACTCGCTTTGAATTATTGAACATTGCATAAGGTCTTTGCATAACAAAATACTCGTTTGCTGTTGTTTTTTTTTCGTTTCATGTTCTTCCATTGACCTTGGGCTTGAGGCTGAACTGGGAATAGTTTTTGTCGGTCTGCCATGAGATGTAATCACGCTTGTGATCTCCAGTCATAGTCAGTGCGTTTGAATTGAATTTCGGCGCAAATATATGTACTTTTATAGCATCTATAAATATATACTTTTTACAGAAGTGACAGACATTTTTTATTTAATACTAACAAAGCCTGCGTTTATCATTAACTGTATGGCTTACCATCAATATTCTAGCCATTGAGCTATTCATATGTGATGTTAAAAAACTGAATAACACTTTAATACGAGTTCGAGTCGGAGACATCACAGTTGGCAAGTAAGCGTGCTAACTACCACAGCATGAGGGTGTGAAGAAATCTACTCTCAAAGCAATTATATAGTCAAAACAGCTGAAATATACAAAATAACCATCCGGCGATATAATCTCCTCGAGGCCATACTTCCAGGTAGAAGCTTGATAGTCTTGAATTGATTCTGTGCGCCGTGCAGGTAACAATGAATCAAAAGTCGCAGAGTTCCGACACACCTTGAGAGTTATTGAATGGAAAAATAATAAAACCTTCCCAAGGTATCAATGAACAATATGCTTGGCGAGTTGATTTGGATTTTGGAGTGCCGAAAAATATAAGCAGCTCAACAACGACTGCAGAAGAGAATACCAATTTGGTTAGTTTTATATTTTCTACATTAAATATACAATAAAGAAAAAAATCGGAGGAGCTCATTTTCATGTGTGAGATTACCTAAAATGCAGTAAACATAGTCGTATCACTTTCGTTTATAAGATTTATATAGAGTATTTGACTTCTATAGTAAAACTAATGATTAATTGATTTTGTTGAATATTCATCCATTGGTTTAAAATACTATTAAGTTACGTTTGATTGTTGAAGTGATTTTTGGACAAGAAACTAAGTAAAGTGATGAATGAGATATCGATTTTTAATGTGCGTTTTTAATGTTAATTAAGAGTTTTTATTGCAGGGTTTTCATTCTCCTTGAACTTGGAGGCTATTCATAATTAAAAAAACCTTACTTCAAACCTTTAAAATAAATCAAACACTACTTCTATATTCCATCAAAATCCAATGTCAGTAAGAATGCGTGTAAACCAATACACTCCAGCCGGTTTTCAGCATAAGTTGACGTGGCAGGTTGTGTTGGACAGGTATTACAAATGAATGAATACTTCATCCCACGAATTTTTATGGTTTGAGTAAGGTCAACGGACGTCTTTGGTTAATAACCACGTGTTATTATATAATATTCGGAAACGGAGTAAACCACAATATTATAAGCATTAGCCGCTTATCTCATGTTAGACCGTCAAATTCTTGACCCTCGAACACAGGAAGTTGGCAATCATGTTGTAATTGGCCAGACAGCTAAGAAAAAATATATATATTATGTGTATATACGCCTTTCTCTCTTAATAAGATTAAGAAATAGAAACAATTATTTTTTTAATCATAGGTACGTTTACAGGGTTTATATTATTCCTACGTTTCAGAACCGTCTTCATGGATTTCTCGTTTTCGATTTTTCATTTTTAGCGATATAGACGAAGATGGTTCTAACACAGGATTGAAATGTCGGAGTAGCAGATACCCCATGCAGCACAACACCTTAGATAAAGATTAAAAAAATATATTTTAACTATATATTTTAGACCTCACATATGCAAATAACTGTTATATAGTTAACAGCAGTCTAAGGCTACTTTCACTGAAGTCTTCAACGAAGGTTTAAATATTTCGTTTAAACAACTTCTCAAAATGAGACCAGACATTTTGATTTGTTAAAATTTTATATATTTATTATTTATTTTATACCATTGAATAAATAGCACCAGCAAAACAATTCGAAAAGTTACATAAGCGTATGCAATTTGGGTCAAATGCATGTTTATGTCCAAGTTAATCTAATATTGTTTTTAAGGGATTATTTATCCTAATCTCAAATTAACACGATTTATTTACTAGAAGTATTTAAATGAGCGTAAAGTGAAAACATTATGTGAAGTTGTTTAACTACATTTTAAAATGACCTTATAAATTGCATAAAGTACCGAGAACCTGTCATGCTTAGTACTTGACTTACCAATATCGTTTGCGGAAATCTACTGGTAATTAAAGGAGCAATTACGTAATTGAGAAGACGACTTGCTCAAGCAAATTGAAGAACGTTGCAAGATGCAGTTAATCATGAGCATATGCAGATGAGATCACTGTTATGTTTACGGAGAATAAATTTAGCAAATAATATCTGATAAGACTGCCATATAAAGCCTTGGTTTAGTATGTATATTGAATATATAAACTAAATTTCTTTAGTCTAAAATAGTACGCTAGACTTATAAGGTTCTGTATCTTTTCACGAAACTATATATTTTTAATATTTTTAAACATGATGCAAATTTTTATTACTTTCGTTTTTTTCTAAAAGCATACCTATCAATAAATTAAAACATATGTTTATTAGAATTCCCAGGAACTATGATTTATTTCCTATTTTAATTCATGATGCTGGAAAGATTGTCATGGCAATTATGAATGATTCATGTTGTCCAGGAATTTCCTCGAGAACCGAGATACTGCGTGGTCAGTTTAATCAAAACTTACATAATGTTCCAGATAAATCTGCTTGTAATTGCTAAAACATTAACAAAATAATTAAAAATATATATGACTCGCTCAAATGTCGCGTGTTTGCAAATAGAGGAAGAAACAAACAATAGCGTGAATTAGTTTAACATGTCTGTGAATCATTTGAGGGTTGTACTAAAAATATAACAAGTAAAAATATTTTTTCTATTTAATGTTATTGAACGAATCAAATTTTTTATATAATACCAATATAATGATAATTTAAACGACTGTACACACGTGCATCCGATTTAATGTATAAATAGTAAATTTTATACATTATCAAGACATATTTCATGATCAAGATGCATAGTCTACTTCAAGGATTAAAAAAATAGATTTCAAGTTAATATAATATTAAGTTTTCTTGTACAACTATGGGATCTACAAGTCATGGTCTTTTGATTTTTCCTGCTCCTCAATAAACCCGTTCTGTTCGAGGCAGGTCCACTTGGTAAATTTTGACTATACATGCATTAAAAATAAAATAGCAAATGGCAAAATTAGTAAACAAAAAAAATGACTTAAATTGTTCTGTTATAGCATTAATGACTGGCGATAAGATTATAAAGAATTATTATAATAATATTGATTTCATAACATTTGGCCTGCAAGCCTTTCGTTCGGCTTACGTAACGTATTTTGTTTCTGATAATGAAATGTGTTTGCATCAGCTGCTATGTATATTTGCCATACTTTCACAGCTTCATGAGTGAGTTTTTATTTTTATTTTAAAGGCGCATACACGTGACACAGTTTTATAAAAGTTGAGGCCGTAGACTACAAAGATTATTGAATTAATAAAATGCCTCGAATGAAAGAGAAGTGGATGATTCAGGCATCACTTGTGTGTGCTCATGTATTTACCCACTCCAACTCACCAACCCATACTCCGGCAAACTGAGTTTGTCTGTCTGACACGAATTAGCAGATAACTGTTCATCTCCGGTTTCTTTGCAACTTTAAAACGCAAACGCAAGTCACACGCTGCAGGACGTTTCAATTTATAAGTGTACCCAAAAAAATATATAAATATTAAAATTTTAGTTCAGTTATGTCTATTTGGTCTATTTCGACTGTTTGATGATTTGCTTCTCATTCTCGTCAAAATATTATACAATGAGAATGTTAACCACAGAATTACTGTGGACTAGATATGACGTGGCAGTAAATACTAGTCATGTATTGTATGCACGGCAGATTACATCACCAAAGAAAATAGAAATGTCAAATTTCAATAAAGCATTATCTGTCGACTCTGACTCGTGACTTCTTCCACACATACGTAAAGAAAAAAAATACAATATCATATAGATGAGCTGATTCCAAGGTTAGAACGAATTCAGCTCGCAAAGAAAATTAGGGCCAGGCTTAAAAATAAATAACTTTGAGCCAACATTAATTGATAAAAATGTGTTTATAAGTACATGTGAATAAATGAGAAATACCAATAAGTAGGTATTTCATGGAATTTCTGTGAAAAATCGTGGGGTAATTTCAGGAGTGGTCACACCAGTAACGTCATCTCTGCACTGCGGCGGATTGTCTCAGCCACTGGGTACTTGCGAATATATTGGCACAGTTTTTCTTATGAATTAGCACTCAGTAATGTCAACAGTTCGGCTTACTCAGACTTTGCAACTAAATGGCTGGGAAGGAGCGGTGACGTGGAGCTACAGCTGTTATTACATTTGTGATTGTGCATAGAAATCAAATCAGACTATCCCGGATGAAGTATTTCCAGTCATTACAATTATAAACTGCCCCAGGTTCAAAGAAGGAAAACTCCCTATCAGACGCAGTTTTTCTGTAAGTTTCACGCAAACAGCAAGTAATTGGAGATAATTTTATCTATGTAAAATATCCTGCCCTCGAGTAGTAGAGTTGTCACATCAGAAGTGAATTAGCATTGAGTGATTCACTAATATAAAGAACGTCCTTGGCGGAAGTCCCGTCGCTTGTGTATCTGCGATGTGTATAGGCTTACGTGTGTCGAATTACTAGGTACTCGTTTTGTACTGTTCAATTTAATTTGAAAATAATATTTAAATGACTACCACCGTAAGATAGAGCCCCTATACTTTTATATACTCGCTTGTGTAATGCTTGCTATTTGTGTTTATTAAATAATATTATCTGTCAATGTGCTCTCAGTAAGTACTTATCTACTTCAAAGATTTAGTAATACAAGCACTATGTAGTGAGAGAGCATGCGTTCTGATTTAAACCCAAAGTGCTCGCACGAGAAAACGAAAATACATTCATATAACCAGACAAGGAATAGGTTTATAAACTCCCTTATTCAACATCGGTAGAGGAGTTCATAGAATCCTAGTAATCTGTGCACTAATATACGTATAAGTCGATTTTTATGTACCTATTACATATGTTTCTTTTGGTTTGATAGCTAGTTATTATTCATTTAAAATAAGTTTTATTTTCGAAACATACATACATCATAGTTGGGTATTATTTAAATATAAAAACCAGATTCGTTAAAATGATAAAAAAAGTATATAGCCGCTTCTTCATGTCTGGAAAATTTCAAACCGGATTTTTTTGCTTATAAACTTTGTTGCTGCAAATAATTGAAATATATTTTATTTAAACAAGAAAATAAACCTATTAAGCATAATTTGTTTTAAAGGACTTATGATGCTTATTATTTAATAAAAAATCAAGGCGCCATTGCAAATTTGATAATACATAAAATTTTATAAATTAAATAAAAGTATGTGATTCAATTTTCTTCACATACAATGATTCTTGAAAATTATCGCTGGCAAAAATAGGCTTATTTAGAAACCTAAAAGCAATTGAATTTACATTACATTTCATATTCATCTCAAGAGCATGAAAATTTATTTTTATTTTCGTCTCTTGAAATTATTTACAATGTTGCGCATGTTGTTGTGTAAAAATATTCATCGTTGGCGTGTATTTTCAAACGATTTTGGTAATCGACGTAAATTAAATAATCAAGTAAAACATTTAATGATGAACTATTTTTGTTGATCTGACTGAAAATATAATTTTTTTTTTTTTAATAATTCATTTATATATTTGGATAACGAATATGTTAAAAATGTGGCAAGTTATAAAACTTGCAGCATTATACTATTACAGTAGATTATTTCAAGCTCTACAGGTGCTATTGTCAGTTTCCTTTTAAAGTATTGCTCGATAGTTTAGAAATCTATTGAAAAAAATACGTGGGGACGATTGCGAAAACAATCAATTTGTACTGTCTTAAATGCATAAAGTGCTTATAAAAAAAATGTTTTGGCGCCCAGCAAACACCGACCGTGTGGTTAATTATTTTAGGAAACTTTCTATCACGTTGTGAAAATTGAATTACACGGAAACTGACTGAAACTCAAGCACTCCGCAAATACAAATCCGATAAAAAGTTACACTCATATCAAAAATCAAATTTAAAAAATAACACCCAAAGCGCACAACAGAAAAAAATGTTTTTTTGACCCCGGAGTATATTTTTTTACTGTGCGATTAAACGAAATTATCATGGCATAAAAATAAATATTTTTTTGCCATGATTAAATAATGAAATCAATATAGCTATATCTACTTTGCATTGATGAAAGCAGCAAAAAAATTTTTTTTTTTCAAAGTATAGCAGTTTGAAATCTTATAGGTGCTGGTACGAGTACTCGTGCTGCAAGTCAAAAGTGTTACAAATAATGCACTCGGAATTCAGAATGACAGGCTCATTGATTATGACACGCTTTGAGGTCATACGCACGCGGACGCGTTGCTCTTTGGTTTTATTGTGAGTTTGCAGTGCAACAAGGAAGCAATGCCCTCCCACTCCCGGTAAACACAGCCCAGTGACATTGAATATTTCCAGACAAACTCTAAACGCGAGCAAGCAGAATAACACGATCGATTCCATCGCTCAGTCGCAAGCCTGAGGTCGCTGGGAGCGCACAGTCGGCGCGAGTTCAGCGGAATAACAATAATAATAATAATAACAGTCTGCGTCTCTGAAGTCTCATCCGCCTCCGCGCCAGGTGGTTTTTTATTTCGAGTCAGTCAGAGTCGCGGCTAAAAAAATATCCCGAATCACTCTAGCGAGGACGCTCGCCACGTCCGGTTCAGTTCTGAAAATTGAGCGTCCGAAGTGTAGTGCCTGAAAAAAAAAACCACTGTGCGTGTGAAGGTACAAATTGCAGTCGGGTAAATTTAGATCTTCCGAGTGTGTCTGTGGCGCGTTTATCTCGGTGCAAATAGCGCGGTGTTTGCTTTTCGTGAGTGAGTATTTAAGGTTTACTTCGCCGAGGTGTCTCCGCTCGTGCTTCTTCATCACTGGAGGAGGAGGTCCGCAGTTTTGTTGTGACAGACGTGGCGCCTGCGCAAGCCGGCAAAGATGGACGAGGAGCTCATGTGGAAAGGCTTCTACGACAAACTGCAGAAGCAAAAGTCAGAAGAACAAGAAGATCACGAAGCCAAGTTTGTATTTTTATTAAAGAAATATCTTCTCCGGACTTAGCGCCTTCGTGTATCGTGTTATAAGCTTTTTCCGGTGAATGGCTTTTGTGCTATTCCATCACGCCCACAAATAGAATTTGCAGCGTACATTTTGTTGCTGTGTTTAAAAGTACGGTCTCACAATATAAACGAATTGAATAGACGAAATCATTACGAATTTGTTACATAATACCTCAAATTAAAACGTGTACCGACGCACATGAACATGCAACAAAAGTAAATAAAACATACCGGCGAGTTACAGACTCGACATTTTTTTAATAATATGCTTATTATATTGAAAACAACGCAATAATGATGATTTAATATATATGTGATATCTCCGCCCGATGTTTAAATATTTTCAATTAAACTCTGATATTACTTATTTATATTTTAACGATTTGTTTTTTATGAATTTATTGAGTAACCGGCGATGAACAATTTGACACCCAATCAAAGTAATTAAATAAAACATATTAACTATTCAATTAAAAAATATTTATTTTCTATATTTATAATAAGTCTCAAAATATTGCGTATTTAAATCTACTAAATGTTTATGAACGGTTGCGATTGGAAATAAAAAGTAATAATAACAAGATGGAGTACTTAAATAGTAAATGATTCAATCAAATGTTTATTTTAATAGAAACTACTGTAATGTATTTAGCCTTAAATTAGTACTTTGATTATTTTATTTACGTAATTATAGCTAAGTGGATAAAATCATGCGATTACTTCCACTGCAATATATATTTTATTTCACGGCTACAAACATGTGATATTATTAAACAAAAACATGTAAACGAGAATCCGCCATTCTCTTCTGAATACAAGGAGGCCAACTTGAGAGTGTTTGAGTCTTCAGATATAATTGGGTCAGTGCATTTAATGTATTGATAACTTATTGCTTCTAATATATTCATAAAAGAAATCAGTTGCATGTGCAGTGAAATTGTTGTAACAGAAATATATATACCAATATATATATATATATATATAAATTTAATGAACTAAGCCTATGTTTTTGCACATATCCTATTTTTGTTAAACTAATATAAAAAAGCGACATTTGTCGTGATGTGTATTTATATAAAAAAATTAAATTTGATTTTAATTTATGTTTAAACATCCATACTCGTTATACAAAACACAATCATTTTTTTTTAAATAAGTCATTACTATAATTGATAACTCATAGACTTATATTATGACATTTTATAAAATACTTATTGAGTAAAATGAATTGTGCGCCGATGTATGCACTCTGCTATCTTTACACAATAAATACTGAGAAAACATATTATAATGTTTATTTATATATCATTGAAAATTTTTAAACTGAGGTGAAACGTATTTACTTTCTTAGATTTATACATGTATAACCCTTTGACTGCTAAGCAACGATATATCGTTGTTTGTAAAACGTCCAAAGACTGCGACAACGATCGTCAAGACATCAGTGATAGAAAAGAAAAATAGGCATGAATTTGTGTTTAGGTAAATTTATAAATTCAAATAGTGTATTTCATAAAAAAGATTAGTTTTTTTTTATTTTAGCACCGTCAAAAGCGATATCTGGTTTGCCGTGTGCATGCATCAGCAATGTTACACAAAGGTTGCACACTGGTTTAACGGGGAATCGGGGAAATCCCCGGAAATTCCCGGGAACCCAAGAATATTTATAATAAAAAAAAAACACTGACTTATAAATTGTGCAGTTATGGGGTGATTGTAAAATATTGTGATTATGATTTATGATCTTTGAAAATATAGGATTTTTTTATTTTCCAAATTTTATTTTTAAGGGGAACTTGTTTCAAGTATTTTTACCATTAGTATTCATAAACAGAGCTTCTCAATGCCAACGGTAAAGTTTGGTGAAACTAGCCGCACTAAAATATAAAAAGGGGAAAATCACAAAATTATATTTTATTTTAAAAATTTTCGTTAAGTTCTTTTTTGCACTTATGTCTTGCAATTACGATTTTTAGTTTGTAGTCTTTTTGATTGAATGACTTTCCATGCGATACTGATCTTGTTTTTATAAGAAGAAAAGGTTTCATAATTAATTTATCGATTTTTTAAATGTTTTCACAACTTTTTAAATGAATTTTTATTAGCGTATTGTTCTGTCAGAGATTATTTAAGTTTCTTCTGCTTATTCATGTTTTTTTTTTTAATCATCCACGCAATTGTTGAGAATGGTGTCTCGAATACAATAATATGATTTTTCTAGTATTTTTGCTAAGCCTGGGTTATTATTTTCATTGTCTTTTAAATATTTTCAACCTGAATATCTCACCCCAAGTTTTGTATTGTTCACGTCGTTTAAGACACATCACGAGGAGAGGTCAATAAATGAATGAAGGGGGCAGAATTAAGTGTATCGATGTACTAAGATAGCCAATTATAAAAAAAAACACCAGTGTGGTGAGGTTCAAGTTCATTAGTGTCTATAAAAACAGCCTAACCTAACCTAATACTAGTAATATTATTTAAAAAAAATACTTTTCCGTGTATAGATCGATGCATTTTTTTCATATTTTGGCGCCGTAAGACTGATGATTTCATCTTTACAACATTTCCAAATAATATTTATAGGTTGAAGCTAATCGATTATTCGTTAGAGATTTACTAAGATTATATATTTATTAATATGCAAAAAGTTGCAACAGTTAAAACATACAAAGCTATACAATAAAATTATAATGGTCAAATGCAGAAAATTCGCAGATCTGTTATATTAGGCTACAAGCTTTTTTCAAGCTTCTTGTATATGTAATCTGGCTTGGCCTGGCGGTGAAGTCACGGCTCGCCACTGATGCTAACACAGATGCTTTTATTTATTGGTTTCGGGATAAATGAAATTGGTACAAACAAAACTTTCTTGGGTTTTTAGTGCGCTGGCGAAAAATAATCACTGTGTGGGTGTTAAAACCAAACAACTTTCTCTTCAATTTCTTGATAATTTCTTGGTAGAAATAAGCCTATGAATTACATAAAACTATGTTTATATTAACGATAAAAATAAGCTGTGGAATTGCTGGTACAATATCTGAGTGACATTAGCTATTTGTTCATGTACAGCCTTGATTTTCAAATTGGTAATAACACGCAATAAAACATATCCATGCATAAAAATACTTATGATGAGAGGAAATCATTGAAGGTACATGTACTATAACAGATAGTAATTATATGAAATTATATGTCCATAATCTACATCATCAATCTAAAGTTTAATATACGAATAAAGCATGTACAAAGATTAGCATTAGATTAGCTTCACAAAATTAAATGTCAATAAATAATTATTGTAAAAGATTAGAATTTTAACAGTTTTTCCGTTATACGCCCTAATTTTTCGCGAATGAGATCAACGGACATTGACGCATTGTTTGCATTATATAAAAATGTTATTTTCATATATAAAAAAAACAAGTAATGTAAGGTGTTAAGTCTACATATATTTTCGTTTAAAAAAATATTGAAAACAAAATTCGTATTGGTAGGAGATGGGTTTTGCAGATCGTTCAAGATGAGATTCGGTCCTTTGTGACTGCTGTTGATTTTCCAGCACTTGTGATCTATATAATGGCCTTAGGACGGTACAATTAATTGCTTCGTTTGATAATAGTTATTTATCCTCATCATCATCATCATCATCTGGGCTTAATATCTGCACCAATGCCATGCGATTGTTGGTGAGACAATTAAGTCTCCCACGCGGAGTCCATTTCAGCCGAAACGGCGTTTGTGCTCCACTCCCCCCAGGCTTGCAGGACATAAATAATTTATTAGCAAATGGATGGAAATAGATCACTGAATATTTTCCATTATCTTTGAAGCTTCTTCAAATTACAGAGAATATAATACAATAATGTTTACAAGGTTTTTAAAGCAAGTTTTATAGATTATCCAATGAATAATATTTCTTTATAAATCAATCTCATTTTCATTGTTTTCTAATATGACGAAGAGACACACCCTATGTCTAGATTATTAACTAGAGTATTAACTACCCCTGTGTCTTATCATTGAAGTCTAGCAAAAAAAAAATATATTTCATATTCATTAACAAAACTTACGCATATCTCAAGCATTGTTGCACGATGGGAGTATTTTAAACGAATAAAAATCAATATGGCTTAGAAGATGATGCGAGCTCGATTCGCTTGTGTAATTCTCGATTGTCACGGCTTATGAACGTCGTAGATTCATGAAATCGTTTTTATGGTAATGGGTTTATTATGAGTTTTAATGGGTTGAGAATATTATATAATATAAAAAAAATGATTACGAATTCAATGATAATTAACAAAAAAAGATTTGCGTTGTACCCGAGTATTAAAAACTACACCATGTCTACTTTGATAATGAGGTTTTAAAGTTTTGTTTGTTGTTGCTTCAAATAAATTCATTTGTGGATTCGATAATAAAAAGAGGTCTGCATAGATCAGAAAAAGATTTGCTAAGATCAGCTTTGGTGAAAGTTTATGCATGAGAGAGTTTAATACTCAGCTTATTCAAAATCAATATGTTAAAAAAATAAGCAGACATGATAAATGCGAATAAATATATATTTTTTTCTTCGTATGTATGAATGTATTCTAAATAATTTTCTAAACACAAGTACCTAACTACATGTTATTTGAGAGAACGGCAATGTTTCTAGATAATGCGGATGTAGGAAACTTTAGTTTATTTCGGTAATCAATCTTAATACCATTACTAATGAATTGAGTCACAATTTATCGGTAATATTGTGATTTTTTTTAATTTCACAGACTAATTGTTATGCGTTGATTGCCTTGAAATGAATTTCACAGTTCTCAAAATCACTTCACTGTTTGTAATGACGAGTGTTTTAAAAAATATCGAGGGTGTAAGTTAATTTTATTTATACCTTGTCGTTTATTAAAGTCATAAGATACAAAATAATAAAATAAATATGTCAAAGGTAAAGGCGGTTGTAATAATATTTAAAAAGTTTATAATTTGTATCTAATAACATTAGAGAGTATTATATAATCACGTGAGTAATAATACTCCTACAGGTACGTCCATTATATTCATTCGAAAATGTCAAGTAATTTTATTCCCACGCCTGTAATTTTTAAGGCTGTGTTGATTGGAGGTTTGATAATTTAATAGCGTCATTGGAATGAGATAGCAGCCTTTGAGTTTGGTCTCCATAGTCCGACTATACTCACCTGATGTAACGCTTCGGTAAGCAAGAGCCGAGGGCCTGGCCTCCGAGGCTTGGGTGAATACGTGCCATGGAGATAATATTGATATTAGAAACAATTCAAATACAATTTTTTTAGAATAAAACAGCTTTAGAAAATTAAATTGATTGATTGATTTAATGCGAGATTAGTTACAATAATAAATTATACAAAAGCTTCTAACTTTAATGATGCAATAGAGTATATAAGAAACCCTAGAATTTGAAGAACGTAAGCACAGTAATCTGCCAAATAAAATAATGCATAAAAATATTTTTTTATAATCAATTTGTGGTATTTTCTGATGAAACAAGTGTGTCGAAAATCACTAAAGCTAACTCAATAAAAAAAATTACGATACCCATTTATTATAAATATGTTTTTCTTCCTTATCAAGTGCCTCGCCTCAGAGGAGGTTGGCGACTATTTCACTGAGAATATACTCATGCTGAACCAGTGTTCATGGTTTTCTAAGAGGGAAATTGTGTAGTTGGTCCCCGGGTCCTTCTAAATCACAATTTTATATTGGAAGGAAAAATCTGCGTATTGCTACTGCCCAATAGCATTATTATACAATTCTTTCCTTACAAAGCTCTAGCGTTTAAATCTGATACTCCTTCTGTAGCAAGTAAGGTAATTATTTTAGAGCACATCCCTCTACAATCATTCCAAGTCCACTACTCCATTACTGATCCTTTATACACGCTCAGGGTACAGAATGGCAGCGTGGAGAGCGTGGAAATATATTTTTGTTAAAACAAATTGGAAATTATTTTGTCACGATCATATTTTGATGAATCCACTGATCATATTGTGCGAATCGATTACTTAAAAAAAATCATCATTGATGATGACTAAAGCTCCAACTGAAACCGAATATATATTTTCAGCATAAGCGAGGTTTCTCCTAATCTTATCTTTCAGTGGTATGGGGGTGTAATTTCTTGATGGCATGGCTTTGGGAAGGCAAGACCACAAAATTAATACTACGCGCGGGTCTGAGACTGCATTTGCGGAAACTCCTACGGTCGCATTGTCCAACATGTCGGCGAACTTCCTTCATGGTTTGGCTGTGACGTCACATCCGTTGAATTAATTTGCTTAGTGAGAATTCGGCATTCCCGTCCTGCAATACTTGGAAATTAAAGCTACTTATAGACGCGATTAAAGTGACTGACAACATTTTATCTTTATAACTGTATACATCATACGCGTGTTTCATTATCTTTTGGAATTTGATAAAATGAGTATCCTGTTGTAAATATTAAATACGAATTTTCGTACTCTCAGGTACAATCGTCTAAGACAACTACATAAGTCAATAAATAATCACACAGCAGATAAAATATAAATACCAAACGAAGGTTTTTTAGTTGGCGAAACCGATACCGTCAAATAAAAACTAGTGGGTATACCAGCACACACTTTTTTTACTAAAATAGTATAATGGAAATTTACAAAGTACTTCATATCTTCTGACACAGTGCGACATAATTGCTATAAAAAAAGTAATTTTAGAAATAAGGGGTGGTTTCAAATAATATAATTTAATGACACATGGTCCTGATTCCAAGTATCTTAGAGGATTTTGTGGGTCCAGACCTATACACCGGCCCAAGTCGAATTTTGACTAGGCAAGATTAAGTTATTTTAACTCTATTATATACCGAAAATTGATTTTTGATTGACAAGAGAAATATTTTTTACTAATGTAGTAAAAATCTTTCGTTACATACTTTTTTAGCTAAATTTTAAACCAGCGATATGAATAATCTTTTAGGTACGCATTAACCCGTATTTGATAAATGAATACAAAAAAAATAATGTTATAACAAGTTTGTTTTGTATAATAAAAATGAACAGAAACATGTGGGCATACTAAAGCCGTGGTTTACACAAGTTATGCGGTTAATAAAAGAAAAACCAACATGAATTTAATTTCCCACGACTATAAACTTGAAGCGATTATCTACAAGAAAACAATAGTCAAACAAGTATTATTATTCAATAACTGGAACACAGAACATGAAATTAATTAACTGAATTGATCGATAAAAAGCAACAAGTGTGATTTCCTAGAATTTACCTAATTGCAGTAAATAAAGCCCAAACAATTAAAAATAGTTATTCTATTTTATTTATATAAACGAATTAAATACGATTTGCGTATACTAACTACAGTTGTCTAGTACTTTTTGAGTTTTAATTAATTGATTTATTTAACGCGGGCAATACAGATAAAATATTTGATTTTATCAGATTCACAGTATTACTTGACTTTTAAAAAAAATAATTTAAAATATGATACAATTGATTTTAACCATGAACTGTATATTTAAAAAAATATTTCAATAAATCAACATTACTATGCAAGAGTACATTAAATAATCAACATCACTGAGTCATAACGTCACACCTCATCAGCCACACATCGTCATATTATTGTTCGTAACTATTTTAGTCTTTCTGAAGAAATCTGACGCCAGAATTATTAAATTCGCACAAACATGAAAGATGTATCTAAAAGTGAATGATTTATAAATTAAAAGATTTTGACTTAACTTTTTCATGCAACTACAATTTTTCGGCTTAAAAAGCACTCAAGAACTATAAAAAAAACAACCATTGAGTTATAAACAACCATTTTTCATGTAGTGCCTATTTCTAATCATGCACTGGGCACGTGGTATTTTTTAAGCCGAGCCCGTAACAAAGCAAATTTATTCATATTTTTCAATAAAGGTATTATTTAATAAATAAAAATTTTGATTTTCACAATACGATAAAATATAATTTAGAGAATTATAAAAATATTATTAGGGAGGAAATCTGTTTTTTTAGTAGTATTGTTGTTCAGGTATTCGGTTTGTTTCTTTGCTATTTGTTGATCATACTTTGCCTATTGAATCACAGATGGCGTTTTCCCTTTCCGTTAAGAAAGTATTAAAAGTACAACGTAGGTAGGCTATAATACATAGCAAAAAATAATCGTACATTTTTAAAATTTATTAATTTTTAGTAACATACAATTTTTCATTTCATTACATTCATAATATACTTATATTTTAAGAAAATAATATGTTTTATATTAAGCAGTCTGTTTAAAAATAGCGCCCGTGATGGTACCGTGCCTTTGAATAATGCACTGTGTCTTGTCAGCTTCGAGGTTGATTACTGGAGGCTTCAGATTAGGATTTAGCTTGCAGCTTTGTTCCGAGATCGCCACAATGATTCCAGCTGAGTCGACGTGCGCCGTGCCTTTGGCAGCTAAACACAATCCTTGGTGATCAGCAAAAAGGCACCCGGTAACACCGGGAGAACTTATAGCTTCTTCCAGTACTTTATCGAGCTCTTTTTCCATTGTTGTTTACTATTTTACTCGGACAACAAAATGTCAAATCACCTAGCTCCTCGAAACGTCAAACTCAACTGACGTGAAGGTAGCTGTGAAATCACTCGTGAAGTACATTTTATACTCTTTCTCGGTCACTCCTATATTAAAAGTGAAACAAATATACTCTCAAATGGCTCTCATTGCTCTACGACTGTCATGTTGTCTCACTCTGTACGATAAAATAAATGTACGTGAAAGAGAAAACCAAAGTTACGTAAGCTTATATTTTGGATCGCATGGCGATAGCGCAGGATTCGCTGCTCACTTCATATTTCGACCTTGCCTGACGTTTATCATTGAAGTTCGAGCGGGAGTATTATAAAATTAAAATTAATTAAAGACAGTGCTTACCAAGAAAGAGACTGTCGTTTCGAGTTCAAGTTTGCCACGATAAGCGTTATCTGTGGTATAAAGGCGCAATAATGTATCTAAATGCTTTTATTTTTCGCTACGTTCCGCGCGTCGTACATTCCACGAGTAGAAACATGCATTTACTAAAGCAGCAAGCTTTCGTTAACGGCGTCTGGGTCGATGCAAAAACCGGAGGAACTTTTGATGTACTTAATCCGGCTGAGAACTCCGTCGTGGCTAAGGTGCCAGACATGGGAGTGGAAGACACCCAAAAGGCGATTGAAGCTGCGGCGGCGGCCTTCAAAACATGGCAAGATGTAACTGCGAAGGAACGGTCTAGTCTTTTGAGGAAGTGGTTTGATCTGCTTGTCAAGAACCAGAGCGAGATCGCTACCATCATGACGGCTGAATCTGGTAAACCACACAAGGAGGCTCTAGGAGAAGTCGGCTATGGAAACTCTTTCATTGAGTGGTATTCTGAGGAAGCTCGCAGAATCAATGGAGAAATTATACCGAGTCCCATTGCGAGTAAACAGATCTTGGTGACACGTCAGCCTATTGGACCTGTCGCTCTGATAACTCCGTGGAATTTTCCTCACGCTATGATTGCCAGAAAGGCAGGAGCTGCTTTAGCTGCTGGATGTACTTGCATTATTAAGCCTGCTGAAGATACACCTCTCACTGCATTAGCCATGGTGCAGTTAGCTGACGAGGCGGGTATTCCCAAAGGCGTCATCAATGTTGTAACAAGTGATAGAAAAAATGCTCCTGCTATTGGAAATCTCTTATGTACGAGTCCATTGATTGCTGGGATATCGTTCACTGGTTCTACAGCAGTTGGAAAGTTGCTTTATGCACAGTGTGCATCTGGAGTCAAGAGAGTGGGACTAGAACTTGGAGGAAATGCTCCTTTCATTGTATTTTCTAGTGCAGATATTCCTAAAGCCATCCAGGGAGCTATGGCATCTAAATTTCGTAATTGTGGACAAACATGCGTTTCTGCCAACAGATTTTTAATTCAAGAAGATGTTTACGATAAGTTTGTTTCTGCCCTGGTTCAAGAGATAGAAAAATCTCTTGTATTAGGTAACGGTAAAGATGACAATGTTAATATTGGCCCTCTAATTAATAACACGCAGATGAAAAATGTTTGTAGCATTGTTGATGATGCAGTATGTAAGGGGGCTAAAGTTGCTACTGGAGGAAAGCCTGTTGTAGAATTGGGTGATAAATTTTACAAACCGACTGTTCTCACAAATATTACAGAAAATATGAATGTTTATAGTCAGGAGATATTCGGGCCCGTGGCCCCTTGTCTGAAATTCAAAGATGAGAAGGAAGCTATTGAGATTGCTAACTGCACCAGCAGCGGGTTGGCTGGATACTTATACAGCAACGATATCGCTCAAGTCTTCAGAGTTGCGAGGAAATTAGAATTTGGAATGATCGGTGCGAATGAGGGGATGATTTCCACCACTGAGGCTCCGTTTGGAGGCGTCAAGGAATCTGGAATTGGGCGTGAAGGAAGTTCTCATGGTATCGATGAATATGTATATATTAAGTATCTGTGCCTGGGTAATATGTAAAACAATACATTTTGTGTATTTCAATGAATTGAATGATGCTTTGTTAAATGATTGTTTGTGTTATATTGTTAAGAAGGTAGTATTTGTAAAAAAATAAAATAGCTTATAAATTGTGATTGCTAACTAACCAAAGATTGATCTGTCTTCCATTTAGAATAAAGCATTCCTTTTATAACATTTGTTGTATATAGGCAGCTGATTAGTGTTAAGGGTTTATAAACTATAGTGTAAAATACATAGAATAATATATTAACGAAGTGATAGATGTCATCTACATAGTCCTGAAAAAATATCTCCCATTTTTCTAATAATATGTAGTCTTGTTATAGACACTCGTTGTGGCTGTTATTAATAGACTGAAACACAATTGATGGAAACTATTTGTGTATCATTCTTTATACAAGATTTTGAATGAATGTTATGGGTGATATGAACATATATATTAAGTTTTCATAATCTTGTTACAGATCTACAATGTTTTGAGATTCAGTCTATGCAAGCATAAAAGCTGTGAATGCCTTATCAATTTTTTTCAAAGTTTAAGATATTTTGGATATGTGAATTTTAGAAATACACACTAAGCGTTGATTTCTATTTTGCGAATTTATTGTTTTTCCCTTTGTATAGACTGCATGTCGCTAATATACATGATGGGGAAGCTACTTGCAATTAATAAGATTCATATTTGTATGGTCACAGTGTTGTTTATGCAATCAGAATCAGATTCACTTTACACGATAACAACTTGTCATTTCTAGTTAGTATAGATAACTTGATCTTCGCGATAATATATTATTTGTGTGTATTTGGTTCAAAGAGCCATATTTTAAGAAATGAAATAATATTAAATATATTGATGGTATAAATGAATATTAGCTGTAATGAATTCAGCGGGCTTCCAAAAAGAAAACATTATCTTGTGTATTCTTTTGATAAACACAATAAAACCTCATTAGAACTGTATTTTTTACAATGTACATAGAGTCCTTACACATTGCCATATTTTTTAATTTTAATTACATATCCAGCTATTTTTTAAAAATAAGATGTATATTGCAAAACTGTGAAATGTTCATATTTATAAATGTAGTTTATAAATGAATGAATAAAAAAAACATATTTTGAAATATGAAATAAAATTTGTTTTAATTGAACCCACAATCTTTTGCATTTCCTGTTTTCATCAGTTTCTGAAACATCCACGAGATTTCCGTTTCCAACATCTGATTTTGGTTAGATTATAGTACAATTTTATAAGATACCGACGGTTGCATTTAGTTATGTAAAGACAGTCCTAGTAGGCATTGAAAAAGTGATTCGCCCAATCGGCACCCTCGACTTAGGGATCCATTTATAAATTTTGTCGTTTCGAATTTTAAAGGAAATAAAATAATTAAATTATTATTTTAACACACAAAAATTAGTAAATTAATTTCCAAGATGGAGAGATCGACGAATGTAAATTTTTGACAAAAGTTAGATCCATTGTGAGATTCACAAATCGGTGTTTTGAGAATGGGGAAATTTGAAAAATTCATTTACCCACCTCATAGCGTGTGAAGACTGGAACAACAGTTATTAATTTTATCAAACTAAATGATTAAACAAACATATTGCTAAAAGCATTATATTTTGTATATTTCATAGATTTTATAAACATAATCAAATGTTCAAAAATGTTGAAATATTTTGATTATCATGTAGCTAATGGTTAGTTGTACTTTTATATGTACTAAATATATTTTAAATTCTTTTATTTTATTTCAGAATTCAAGAAATAGATGATGGCTTCTTTGAAAAATTTGGATCAATTCTTCGCCAGCAATCAGTCAAGGCAGCTATAAAGGAGGGCACGCCGCTCGCTCCACTGTATGATGATATCCCAGCAGAACAGACTATTCCCGAAGAGAGTCCAGATGAAATCAGCAAACAGATCAGTCAAGAAGTATCGGATGGAAATACACAACTGGCTGTAAGATTTGGAGATGACGACAGTGGAAATGAAACCTTATTGGACACCGACTCTGAACCTGAAGATGGAGAGAAGATGGTCTTGTATGAAGAAGCAGTTGGCTGGAATGTAAGTGACTATTTTTGAACTAGTGTCTTTATTTACCCGAGGTTCTAGAGCATTTGACTTTGAGAATCAAGGACTTTCTGTTTGACCTCACTCGGATACTTTCATTATTATGTATTTTTAATCAAAAAAGGTTGTAAAATATGTTGCATATTGTAACGAATTGCGTTAGTTTCACCCAGAAAAAAAAATTTTTTTGTATAGAAAGTATAATACGTAATTATTATTTTGTCGATTTGACCTTGAATTTTGGTTGAAGCGGCCGAGCTGGCCAGAGGTTGCGCGCGCAGATCGAGGCGGGTTCGAGCCGAGGAGACGCGAGCGCCGGTGACGTCGCACGCGCATGCCCCTCGTCCCGCAGTTATCGATTTTTACAAATCAGCAGGACCAGTGACGTCACGCAGAACTCGCGCCTCTCGCTTGGAATTTGCATAGCGACAGTGAGAGTTTTAAGAGATCATTTTTCGAGAGGGCAACATTGTCGCGGAGTAACGGAGATTTCAAAAATTAGAATCGATGACCGGATGTTGGGGTTAAGAAGAAGTAGGCCACGGGGCCACACAGAGGTTTTTTGGGCGTTAAGGAGGAAGGACGGAGGCGGGAGAGAGGGGGGGAACGCGGAAGGATTAGGATGGAGATTATCGATTGCTAGTGTTTTGAGTTGTAAAAATTACTTTTGATTTGAATTTTAACTAAATGGTGGAATCTGTGAGGTGTTGTGCCGAGGAGGACCATTTGGCGTACGAGAATTCGCCGGAGGGATAAAGCTTTGTCATATTTCTTTAATTAAATTACGTTAACGGGATTGATCAGTCCCATCTTCCGGCGGCCATTGGTGTAAATGCATAGCATTTTGCTAAATTAGTATTAATGAGGTTCGGTGTTAATTGTCATGTACTATCGTATTGTATTATCAGAAGGTTCGATCCCTAAATAATGCAGAGATAATTATTCTATTGTTTTAGTGTAACCGCGAGAGTTTTAAAATATATTTAGTAATATTATTAGCGAAGCTAATTAGATTCTGGAATGAATTAATATTTTTCTGTACGTTTGCGTTTCGGTAATTTTAATTCTTGGTTAGACATCGTATATGATATGTCGTGAATTTAGGGAATATTAAAACGGATTAATTTACGGTTTTTATGTAATTAAGACAGAAGTCAGAGGTATTTGTTTGAGATTTATTCGGGTTCGATCCCCGATATTTTTCGGATGAATTGTTTTCCGATTTTGGTTGTTTTAAGGTGGTGTTTGGTACTGTATGGATGTTTTATAGAGCGTTTTCAAATTGTGTTGAGTTAAACGGAATTTAATTGAAATTGGTTAAAATTAATATAATTATTTTATTGTCTTTACGGTGATTCGGAAGGTGGCCATCTTTGAGTCGTAAGCGCGCGCTGTTCGGAAAATTCGGTGTTGCGAGTTAAAAAGAGTAGCATTTGGGGATGGGCTTTACGCCAACGTCAGAGCGCTTAGGTTGCGGGGCGCTGTCAGATATGTCGAGGGACCAGCTGGGAATGTGCGGCCATGTTGGATATTTTATTGTTTATAAACAAATGTCAGAGAGCTGTCAAGTTAGTGAGTACAAATCGATTATCGATTTTGAAATTACGAGTGGTTGTTTTAAAGCGTGAATATTTTGTGTATCATATTCTTCTATAGGACGAAATATATTGACGGACGCGTCGATAAGCGGTATTAATGAAACGGTATATTAGATATTGGCGAGGAGAATATTTGATTGGTTTTACAGGGAATATAAGTTGAACTTATATTATTTATGGTTGGGTTTTAATTATTTAGAACGTGTTTAGAGAGTCATTGGAGATATATTATATATTTTGGTGGATATTTTAAATTCTAGATAGATAAATTATAGGATTTACTTGGTCGAGTGGTGGTATATCCGATAGCTTAAATAAGAGTCATAGTGATTTAGTAGGGAATAGTATCGAGTTGTTTGGACCTTTTATTGCAGAGCCAGCAGTTCCAGCGGGAGTGTATTTAGTAAATAACTTAGTTATAAGGTATTAGAGTGTGTAGCTTGTCCGCCCTCTCGTAGATAGTGTAGTTTAGTACCCGGTATTACTAGGGAGTTTGTATTTGCTCCAAATAAGCCCTGCTTTAGGCTCTCATTGATTTTGCGGCGTACCTGTATTTCCGGAGATCGTGTTATTATCCTATTGGTCAGCAGCGTTTACTATTGAGACAGCGTTTGTTTCATTGGCTTCGACCCTGGTCGGCGGGGTGTGTTTGGCTGATATTCACAAAGGGGATCGTGGCCCATTTGAGGCCAGTGGGATAGGTTTGACAAGAACTCTGTGGGTGCGATAAACTTGACGCTGCTTTAACCCGATTGCGGAAATCTTGAACGTTTCAGTGTCACCATACCAAATTATAGTTACTAACCAGTAGGATTTAGAACCGTAGACATAGAAAACGGAGAGAACTGAAGCGATTCAGAGAATACAGGAAGGGTCTTCGAGCTTTAAACGTAGCGCCAAGACATTAATTTAACGCAAGACAGGAGCTGATTGCAGTAGGGTTAATCCCCTTGTTCCTGTACATTATTAAATTCATCAAAGACCTTTTGGTCCACCGTTCCAGAAAGCGACAACTGCTCTCAAGGCAAGTTCGCTCACCAATCGGGACACTGCTACGCAGGCCGCACCGTTGTTGACGTCTCTTCATAAAATTCAACAGAACGTGAAAGTCGCTAATAACGACTATAAATTCTACACTTACCTGTATTCTATTGAATAGCATTTCAACTCTTCGATCGGATTTGTTTGATTTTATTCAAGATAGTATCCTGCTCGTCTTCAGTTAACTATTTGGACAAAAGGGTTCACCTTTCAGTCGGAGTTTGTACGCGAAAAATAGCTTCCTCGATTTAGTTTGGTGCAGAAGGGATCGCAGGGGCTCTCTTGACAATCCAACCTTAAGTTGTTCTGTTCGGAGAGATTCCCATAGGGGTAGGAGACAGTCAAATCCATTGACCGTCACGGAGGCGATCATCGTAGGTAGGGGAGTGGCGGTCTGTTACCGAACCTTCCCATCTACTTTAACCTCACGGGATTGTAAAATAAATTTCAAAACAAACAAGTCCGAAAAACTAAAATTAAGATTTATATTTTAAGGGTAGTCATAGTAATCGTTAACATTGGGTTAGGTCAGTTTAGACGTGACACCTTCAAGGGAGTCAGTAGTATTATTATTTTACGTTTAGGGGTTTAGTTGTTCAAGTACGTGTGGGTCCGAGTCATCCTTTTAGCTTAACTTAAAGGTTGACAAGGATTCAGTCGGTCCTCTTCCTCTTAGATTTAAGGTCTAAAAGGTCGGGAACGTCACAGGTGGTTGCCGCGACTCAGGAGTATGGAGTTTTGAAAGAAATCTTTATAATTTTATAGAGTTTCACTCCGTAAGAATTAAAGGGTTACCACATTACACAACAAAAAGGGGTCCATTTTAGAGTATGACGAGATAGACGTATTGGCCATAGTAATTTAAGAAACAGAAAAGGGAGTTAAAATAGCTAGACACGACGTTAAAATTATTTAAATTGTAATCGTAAAATAACTGCATCCAGTTGCATTATAATTATAAGGTTTAAAATTGTTAAGTTGTTCTAGTTGTACTGGAAAAATAATTTTAGGGTAAATAAATTGTTGGTTGACACGGAAAGAGACTACTGTCGTCTCAGTAATTAAATGTTATTTATTTAAATTCAGATTTAAATAATGTAAATTATACGTTAAGTACATATAGAATTGCATAATATTGATGGCCGGTTATTTGTAAATTAATATTTAAAAATTTCTCCCAAAGGTCAGATTAAGAGAATAGTACAGCGCATGTCGCTGGTCACTTGTCGGATCGCCGGTGGACGGTTGTCAAGATTTAGGATATTTTTTATACTGGCAACAAAATTGGAACGAGACGCGTGGTTTTAAAAGGAAGTTACAGAAAACAAATAATAGGGTTAAGTTTTACGGCAATGTTGCTGTCGTAAAATAATACGAATATAATTGTTGAGGAGATATCATATTGTTTTGTATTACGGCGAAATTTGTGTGATAATTTCCAGGTTAGAAAGAAATTCGTATACGGATCTTCGCGTAGCGTTACTAGCTTCATGTTTGTTACTAAAATGTCAAAGTGACGGCTCGAACATTCCAAGCTAGGGATGGGAAACGTTTATAGGGATGTGCACGAAAAATGAAGAGAATGGTTGAAGTCGTGTTCGAAATATTCTGCAAAGGCAAATAAATATTTTTTTGAAAGTATGAAATAGTTTAAGATCATTCAGAATTTATTCGATAATTATAGTGTGGGGAAGGTCTCGAGTCTTTAGTGATAAAGCGATCGATTATATTATTAGATATTTTGAAGGAAAAATAGATTATAAGGTATATTCTATTTATAGGATGTTATTTTCAGATATGCGAATATCAAAACTGTTTGACAGTTATTGATAAAAGAAATAAAAGATGGTTAATATATTTTAATTAGGATATTTAAGTTAAAGTTTTCTATGTGATTGGATTTCGTTGGGGATCGATTCCATCGACTTGGTATATTGATATTCTTGGAGATATTAATTGCTAAGGAAGTAATGATACTCTTATAGACAGGGGAAGGTGCGAGATTTAAAACAGAGATAATTATTGAGGCAGTAGCAATACTTTTCCAATCGGGGGAAGGAGGATTTTAAGATAGAAATATTTTTGGTTGGGTTCAATTCCTAACAAAAAACAAATTGGTGTTTCGAGAGTGTAGTAAATTTTAGATTTTATTCGCGTGATATATTATTTTAAGATATGGTAAAGGTGTTGGGAGTTATCAAGTATCGCAGGAATCGAGACCTGGCGTACGAGATAAATGATTGATTGATTGATTTTAGTTGTTAAATAACGAGCTATGGTGTTGGCTCTCGAGAATGTACATGAAACATGTTCACCCCCGACAGCCAATGGGAAGGATTGTAACGAATTGCGTTAGTTTCACCCAGAAAAAAAAATTTTTTTGTATAGAAAGTATAATACGTAATTATTATTTTGTCGATTTGACCTTGAATTTTGGTTGAAGCGGCCGAGCTGGCCAGAGGTTGCGCGCGCAGATCGAGGCGGGTTCGAGCCGAGGAGACGCGAGCGCCGGTGACGTCGCACGCGCATGCCCCTCGTCCCGCAGTTATCGATTTTTACAAATCAGCAGGACCAGTGACGTCACGCAGAACTCGCGCCTCTCGCTTGGAATTTGCATAGCGACAGTGAGAGTTTTAAGAGATCATTTTTCGAGAGGGCAACATTGTCGCGGAGTAACGGAGATTTCAAAAATTAGAATCGATGACCGGATGTTGGGGTTAAGAAGAAGTAGGCCACGGGGCCACACAGAGGTTTTTTGGGCGTTAAGGAGGAAGGACGGAGGCGGGAGAGAGGGGGGGAACGCGGAAGGATTAGGATGGAGATTATCGATTGCTAGTGTTTTGAGTTGTAAAAATTACTTTTGATTTGAATTTTAACTAAATGGTGGAATCTGTGAGGTGTTGTGCCGAGGAGGACCATTTGGCGTACGAGAATTCGCCGGAGGGATAAAGCTTTGTCATATTTCTTTAATTAAATTACGTTAACGGGATTGATCAGTCCCATCTTCCGGCGGCCATTGGTGTAAATGCATAGCATTTTGCTAAATTAGTATTAATGAGGTTCGGTGTTAATTGTCATGTACTATCGTATTGTATTATCAGAAGGTTCGATCCCTAAATAATGCAGAGATAATTATTCTATTGTTTTAGTGTAACCGCGAGAGTTTTAAAATATATTTAGTAATATTATTAGCGAAGCTAATTAGATTCTGGAATGAATTAATATTTTTCTGTACGTTTGCGTTTCGGTAATTTTAATTCTTGGTTAGACATCGTATATGATATGTCGTGAATTTAGGGAATATTAAAACGGATTAATTTACGGTTTTTATGTAATTAAGACAGAAGTCAGAGGTATTTGTTTGAGATTTATTCGGGTTCGATCCCCGATATTTTTCGGATGAATTGTTTTCCGATTTTGGTTGTTTTAAGGTGGTGTTTGGTACTGTATGGATGTTTTATAGAGCGTTTTCAAATTGTGTTGAGTTAAACGGAATTTAATTGAAATTGGTTAAAATTAATATAATTATTTTATTGTCTTTACGGTGATTCGGAAGGTGGCCATCTTTGAGTCGTAAGCGCGCGCTGTTCGGAAAATTCGGTGTTGCGAGTTAAAAAGAGTAGCATTTGGGGATGGGCTTTACGCCAACGTCAGAGCGCTTAGGTTGCGGGGCGCTGTCAGATATGTCGAGGGACCAGCTGGGAATGTGCGGCCATGTTGGATATTTTATTGTTTATAAACAAATGTCAGAGAGCTGTCAAGTTAGTGAGTACAAATCGATTATCGATTTTGAAATTACGAGTGGTTGTTTTAAAGCGTGAATATTTTGTGTATCATATTCTTCTATAGGACGAAATATATTGACGGACGCGTCGATAAGCGGTATTAATGAAACGGTATATTAGATATTGGCGAGGAGAATATTTGATTGGTTTTACAGGGAATATAAGTTGAACTTATATTATTTATGGTTGGGTTTTAATTATTTAGAACGTGTTTAGAGAGTCATTGGAGATATATTATATATTTTGGTGGATATTTTAAATTCTAGATAGATAAATTATAGGATTTACTTGGTCGAGTGGTGGTATATCCGATAGCTTAAATAAGAGTCATAGTGATTTAGTAGGGAATAGTATCGAGTTGTTTGGACCTTTTATTGCAGAGCCAGCAGTTCCAGCGGGAGTGTATTTAGTAAATAACTTAGTTATAAGGTATTAGAGTGTGTAGCTTGTCCGCCCTCTCGTAGATAGTGTAGTTTAGTACCCGGTATTACTAGGGAGTTTGTATTTGCTCCAAATAAGCCCTGCTTTAGGCTCTCATTGATTTTGCGGCGTACCTGTATTTCCGGAGATCGTGTTATTATCCTATTGGTCAGCAGCGTTTACTATTGAGACAGCGTTTGTTTCATTGGCTTCGACCCTGGTCGGCGGGGTGTGTTTGGCTGATATTCACAAAGGGGATCGTGGCCCATTTGAGGCCAGTGGGATAGGTTTGACAAGAACTCTGTGGGTGCGATAAACTTGACGCTGCTTTAACCCGATTGCGGAAATCTTGAACGTTTCAGTGTCACCATACCAAATTATAGTTACTAACCAGTAGGATTTAGAACCGTAGACATAGAAAACGGAGAGAACTGAAGCGATTCAGAGAATACAGGAAGGGTCTTCGAGCTTTAAACGTAGCGCCAAGACATTAATTTAACGCAAGACAGGAGCTGATTGCAGTAGGGTTAATCCCCTTGTTCCTGTACATTATTAAATTCATCAAAGACCTTTTGGTCCACCGTTCCAGAAAGCGACAACTGCTCTCAAGGCAAGTTCGCTCACCAATCGGGACACTGCTACGCAGGCCGCACCGTTGTTGACGTCTCTTCATAAAATTCAACAGAACGTGAAAGTCGCTAATAACGACTATAAATTCTACACTTACCTGTATTCTATTGAATAGCATTTCAACTCTTCGATCGGATTTGTTTGATTTTATTCAAGATAGTATCCTGCTCGTCTTCAGTTAACTATTTGGACAAAAGGGTTCACCTTTCAGTCGGAGTTTGTACGCGAAAAATAGCTTCCTCGATTTAGTTTGGTGCAGAAGGGATCGCAGGGGCTCTCTTGACAATCCAACCTTAAGTTGTTCTGTTCGGAGAGATTCCCATAGGGGTAGGAGACAGTCAAATCCATTGACCGTCACGGAGGCGATCATCGTAGGTAGGGGAGTGGCGGTCTGTTACCGAACCTTCCCATCTACTTTAACCTCACGGGATTGTAAAATAAATTTCAAAACAAACAAGTCCGAAAAACTAAAATTAAGATTTATATTTTAAGGGTAGTCATAGTAATCGTTAACATTGGGTTAGGTCAGTTTAGACGTGACACCTTCAAGGGAGTCAGTAGTATTATTATTTTACGTTTAGGGGTTTAGTTGTTCAAGTACGTGTGGGTCCGAGTCATCCTTTTAGCTTAACTTAAAGGTTGACAAGGATTCAGTCGGTCCTCTTCCTCTTAGATTTAAGGTCTAAAAGGTCGGGAACGTCACAATATGTAATAGTATTGATCTTATATTATTAATATTATTACAAATTTATCACATCAGGGCCAAAATACCAAAGTTGATTACAAAGGATGTTACTATTTAGGCTAGAATTAAAACTAAATTTTCTATTAAATCTTATTCGACTTAGAAAAGAAAAAAACTATTAAGAGTTTTAATTTTATAAAACATCTTTTGCTATTAGGCAGGTTATACCCAGCTTCTCGTTTACTGATTGATGTGGCGTTTTCTCATGGAGATTTCTCCAAGCAATACTAATAGATTTTATTAAATCATGATGCTTCCTGCCGGTGTGCGCTTGGTTTGAATCACTATAAGTGCTGCTCTCGTTAGAAGTGTCAAAGGCAATCTTCATTCATCACCTAATCTCAAGTAAATTGCTGTAACACTACGATTTGTTAGATTACGTTACTCACGCCATTTTTGATTACATAACAATAGAGTTTTTTATATTTATACACAAAGTAGTCGCTACTGCAGAGCTAATCAGTTAAAAATATTTTTAAAAAGTATGATACGAAATGGTGAGACAAGAGTTATTCTTCGACTACACAAATAATGTTTAGTTTAAAGTTTTACCCATAAATAATACAATTAGAAAAATTATGTTTTTATGTGTAATGAGATAAAATTATCCAGTTCGAGCAAAAGTATTTTAAAGTGAATGAAAATTTTATATTTCTTTTATACTTTCCAATGATAGAACTTTACTGACACACACACACAGGGAGATTTAACGCTAAATAATGAAATTACCAGAACACCAAGTCAATCAAATCGTAAACTAAAAGTAACTTTATGATCGGAGAGAACACAAGTATCTGCTATTCACGCAAAGTTCATGCACCTTTATCCATTAGAGTAATAGCATAGTAAATATTTTAATAAGCCAATTCTGAATTATTACGTTGGCACTGGCGTAATTGAACGTAAAAACAACTAAGCAAGGCCAACGCTAGAAAATAATATTAAAAATATTATAATAGAACTGAATTATTGGCATTATGGTTACACTTAAATATCAAACATTAAAATGAGGTATCTGAAAATAAACCTTGAGAGAATATAGTCTTAACAAATGTGTAGGTTAAGGTAGTTTTGGGTAGGTTTTATATATATTAAGTTGGATTAATGTCAATCAGAATACGTTTTTATTTACCCATGCAGGTATTAGTATGTTTATGTGATTAAGCACATTTTTTCACACATTGAAAACGATTAAAGAAAACTCTCAGAAAATATCATCGTGACTTGTGTGGGATTCGAACCCACATCCCCAAGCTTTCATGGCCGGTGCATTTATCCAACTATGCTAACGAGCCACTGCAATTTAGTGAGAATTTTTAATAATCATATTCTACATATGAACCAATATGCCCGGGCTAATTTTATATGTTATATATGTTTTATAGGTTTTATATGTTATAATAAATAAATCGAATTATCTACTATAATAATATGCATTGTGTGTATGTATCTTTTATTTTTTTAATTTTTTGGTTCTCTATAGAATATCTTAAAAAATACAACGCTGATTTTTTGCATGTAAGTTCAGTAAGTTTTTCCGCAGCTATGTGCCGAATTTCAAGAAGATAGGATAATATTTTCATTGATAAACTAATTCAATAAAACTATAAAATATGCTTTAGCGAGTTTCAATATGTACGAATTATAGGATTTTGTTGTTCACCGCGAGAATTTCAAATTTAGAACTTTTACAAAAAAACAAATTTTGATGTTTCTTAGAAATTTTCAGTTTATGTCAGCTTGACACAAGTACCAATTTTATTTTTTCATCAAAATTGCGTTAGAAATTATTAATCACATCATTTTTGACTCAAAATGCCTCCGAAAACATCATTCTGTGACGGGCAACATTTCTAGTATTTATTATAATAGCACATCAGGGTACTGTGTTGCGATGTTTGGAAATTACGCGTACGCGAGACGAAGAGCATCAGAGTCTTCCACACACGTCGCGACACATTTTGCAATTAGCCACAGCCTCCCATTTTGGGTTGTTTAATTAGTTTAGGTACTTAGGCAAAGATTATAATATCCCGATAGTAACCACGAATATATTTGTAACTGCCAAGATACATCTGAGGTGTTAAAACCTCTACGTTTTAAGTTGTGAAATGTTCGGATGTGTGTGCTGACGTCAGGTCGGCATTCTGCTCCATCAGTCTGCCGGAATGTCGAGGGGCCCCTCGGCTGGAACACTGACCCAATATCTCAATGCGCCACTCTCCAGAGGCCATCAGAAGAGATCCTCCCGGGGGCGTCCGTCTTCACCTATAATTGAGTGCCGCCATCCAGGAGCTAATTAACAAGCCAATAGAGATACGGGCGTATTGACTTGCGAGTTATAAATAACCACGATTGTAATGGAGGAGCACTCGTCGTATCATTGCTGCAAACTACGTCTACAAACGATAACTATTTTAGTACAAAATTACTAAGCCGCCTACACACGCTGCAAGACAACCGACTATCCAATAGCGTTATCTTTTGATTGTAGGTTGTAGAAAAATTTCCGCAATTAATTCCGATGTGAAAATAATTTTTAACTTAAATTAGTTACACGGATTTATAAAACTTGCTAACAAAAAATCTCAAAGCAAACATGCGCTCTTTCTACGATTTATTTTATTTTTAATAATATTTTAATATATTGTATAAACAAACTTGTCCTGCCACTGAACTCGCGGCATTCAATCGCAACCCAGAAATAAACATATCGTAAGGAAGGAAATTATTTATAATTATTTTTATTTCCTCAAAATTTCAACATTGGTTGGGTAAAAGAAATCTATTATTAACTAGTCTGAAGAAGCTCCTCGCTATTTGTCTATTCACATTTGTTGTTTGAACGTGGAGTCATACAAATTAAACCAGTCTATCACGGGTGATTAAAAATATATTTAAAAAAAAAATTGACACAGTTAGTGTATAATAATAACGAGGTCTTAGATTCAAATCCGCGTAAGAAAAATTATGAACTGCTTCAGGGTTCAAAGACAAGTTAATATCGTCGAGAAAATACTTTATTTATTCCTGGCGCAGGTTGTGGGGCTTACAACATGTGGCTTAGGTGGTATATTGTTATTGAGTTCGTGTAAGGAAAAACATGCAAAAAAACCTTTTTTTGTTGATGTAACTACAGCAGGTGATTAAGCATTACAATATCAGGTGTATGAGAAATTGTTGCTAGTCGCTTATACGTTTGTGAATTATTGCATCGATATTTGCTGTGCTTATTGATTTTCCAATATCCCTATCTGTTGTGGGTTAGCAGTGGTTTAAATTTACACAATTAATCGCCGAGATCTCTGACCTCGCTCTTCAGGCGTGACTAGTACTCACTTCAGCGGTGATTATTTGGTCGTCGAGTTCATTATTTCAATGCAATGTCACAACGCGAAATAGTTTTTATAATTAGACGTCTGGCGTGGGCGGCAACTGGGAAATGAGATACAACATGATTTTTCTCTTCATTTTTATTAGTACTTTGAAACACTGTGCAGATTCTAAAGTAACTTTGATTTGCTAGCGCAATGGAAACACTGAAACTTCAGTTGTATTTAGATTAGAAGCGTCAAGGTCTGCGCTTCCTGCAATGCTTTTGTGCTGGTTTAATTCGTATTATTAGTAATAGGACGGATGTTGAGTTTTGAAATATCAACAGTGTTGCTTAATTATGCATATGCTAGTAGTTACCATTGTACTATTGTTATCAGATTTGCAAAAAAATGTAGGAGAAAACTTGCATGGATGCGGAATTCACACCAGTAACTGTATTAGTGAGACTGGGCCAGGATAGAAATATATTCGATGAAATAGTCACCAACCTCCTATGTGGAGAGGCACCGGAAGAAGAAGATCAGATATGCAAAAAATAATTATTTTACGTCTAAGAGAATAATTCAAAGATTAAATAATTTCAGATTACCTGTCGATTGATCATCCTAATATTCGTTAAATTAATTAACAATATTAAAATTAATACAATCCTTATATTTGGTTTTATATTGTGGGGGTTCAATTGGCCTAAATTAAAGGCGATTTTTTATATTTAAGTAACAACAATACAACAAAGATTATAGATATAATAATGGATCTTCACCATTGCCTTGTCCCTCAACAAGATTAAAAAGATTATAGAGTTTTGTTTTTTTCAGAATGAATTGTACCCTCGCGGTATAAGAAATAAAAATCGATTTTTATTTATTAAAATTTTGATATGTAATTTTAATGAAACGTTCAATAGAAGAAAATTGTAACATATAACATAAAAATAATAAAACGTCTAGTTTCAAACCTCATATATTTATTATTTCTCATATACTTACAAATCTTCTCATGGCAGACATAGAAGAGATATCTTTTTTCCATGTTAAGATCCCCTTTTAAAGTATTTTCTAGAAACGGTATGGATTAGAAAGACTATTAATAGGAATTATTTCAACAGTAAAATATCTACACGCGTATTTATTTATCTTTGTCCAGGCGTGCGTAATCGAGAATTGACTAAGTTTATATTTAGGATTTCCCGGAGTTAATTACCTATTTTGATATTTTAAACCGAATTCATGGAGCAAGAAGTTAGACTTGGAGGGTGTCATTCGAAGAAAATATTTTTTTACTGGTGAAAACGATAAAAAACAATAAAGATGCCGGAGATGTATCAAGTCGTACACAACTGCTATTGCTTTTACTTGCTTGTTTACTATCTGCCCCTGTCTGCGGATCTATGACTTTACAACCCTGTGTGGTTTTTTAAATAATTGTTAGATTATCTAAACTAAGATATTAAGGATCTGCTGTTAGTCTCTATATTAAAAGATTTTCCTGATGATTAGATTACTGATTGGTTTATTTTATATTTAGACTTGTAGCACCATTCTTAATGAATGCTTGGCAGGGTTTCACAGGAGTTACACCATCAGATATCGTCAACTGCGAAGGTTCATTAAAAAAAATATTTAAATATTAAATACATGAACACGTATTTACAACAGACACCCGCATAATAATTGATTCTTGAAATTCTCTGATATTGTCCAAAAAATGATAAATTTGTGATTTATCGTTTTTCGTAACAACTCATTAAAAATCAATGTTACACAAACACACGCGCACATTTATGTGGAACTAAAATAAATAAAAAATATTTGAGAATTACTAAAATAAAAACACACCCGAATAGATTTCTCAAAGACAATGGCTTCAGTGATGCTTTTCATTTTCGTCTGGTTTTTTTTTCAAAAATAACTCTGCCTACGAGTTTTGCTTTAATCATATAAGTGTTTAGAAATAAAGACAGTGTATTTAGAATACACTTGTGTCATAGTTTTATGACTTATTGCTTTGAATTGAAAATTTACTCAATGTTAAATATTTTGTTACTGATTTATTAGTTATAGGCAGTCTTAACTTTCTATGAATAGTAGCTTAAAGCAGTTGGTTCTTATCTGTCTCTTTTCGGTCGAAGAAACCTCTTAGTCGCTTTCAAGTGCCTTGTCTAATCTCGACAGTGTTTCCTGTGTTCTAGTTATCATTATTTTCAGTTAAGTATATTGGTCTTGAGATATATCAAGAAAGCTTCAAGTGTATAGCATACAACTTTAGTAGAATGATAATATGCTAGCACGCAATGTGGTAGTTTTTTCGATTACTTTTCATGTTATCTAATGAAGATAAATAGTTTTTTCAAGGTAATACAAACGTAAAAAAAAACGAGTTACTAAAGATTATTTTTAACAGTTCGTTCTGAATTTTTACTCGTTGATTCATTATTAAATGGTTTACTAGTTATAATCTTATTGTTTAAAATTTTATTCATTAAAATAAATTTTATATCTGTTAGACAAAATGTTAAGTATAATAAAATAATTTCACTTTTTATTTCCAGCGTCGTCGTCATGAAAAGGAAAGTTTTCACATACAACAATGATCGTAATTTCATAATTATATCCGTTGTTTATGGAGTATTACAAATTTAACCGCGTGTCGATGATTATGTGTTGAGCCTCTCGAAAACATTTAAGTATGGCAGCAATCTATTTACGACGTCTTCAGTAGACTTATTATGACTTTTTAATAGTCTTGTTGCAGTTGGAGTAGAGTCAATAATGGTTTGTTGATAAACGCGGCGCGTGCTAGCAGCCGAAATCCATTCTCACGTTATTCTGGAGTAGATTGAGAAATTGTGTTTCCGGTCGTTTTCAAAGCTTTCTGTTCACGCACGACTTTGCTGGATAACGATCGCGTAGGTTCTAGGTCAAACGTGACAAATCATGTCCACAGTCTCGGTCAATATCTCGGCTATTTATGAATGTAGAGAATTCTCAGAGCTTTTGCCGTTGAGTCAGCGTCAAAATATCAACCAGTTACTCAAAAACGTAACTTAAAATTAAAATTGGTAGATTCGAATAAAACAAGTAAATTTATTAATAGTTGTAAATTTTTTTTATCACATGCACTGGAATTGCTAATAATGTGGCAATTAAAATATTTATCAAAATGATGTGTACACTAATAAGCTTGCGTAATTTTTGAGTGCAATCCGAAGGCTCAGTTTATAATTAGGTGACAGACTTGTCAAGCTATTAAAATATACATTTACAAGAATTTAGAGGTTACAGCGATATTCTAACTCCGCAGCTATTCTACGCCTAACTTCTGACAAGGCTTACAAGTGAATACAAATCGATTGCACAACAACAGAGGCACTAAAGCTCAAACGGTACACTAGTATAGTGCGAGTACAGTCGGCGTTCGTACCCCTCAACAGCGTGCCGTGACGTGATTGCACGTGAACGCATGCGTCGCGAGAAAAACTAGCTTTTCGATTCGTACTCCCCGGCCTGCCGAAATAGAATTTGGCAAAAGCTCTCACCGGCTCGGCTGCTCGTCTCCGGCGGTTATAGTGTTACATCGGCCTGGTAATTGAGCACACTCAGCTCGGAGCTTTGCGCAAACCGGACTTTGCTGAACCGACTCGGCTTTCGTCAGTGCTGAAGCGAAGACTGTTTTCAGTTGTGTCAGAGTGTGAAAAGCTCGGTGCTTTTTTTTTTTTTTTTTTTTTTCACGTGCGATATATTTGTATTGTTATCTAATGTGATTTTAAAAACCTGTGATTGTTGTGACACGTGTTTTTGAGTCTAAGGAAAGCTTTTTTAAATGTGAGAAAAATTTCTTATGTGATGTATTTTGATAATTGTGCGTGCTTAAAATGATTAAAGTTTTTATATTGATTTGAATTGGTTATTTAAGTTCGCGTTTTCTGAAAGTGTCCTGAAAATGAACGGCACACTGAAAAGGAATGCTTTTCGAGGGTTGAAGAAAGATGCCCTCGAGAGGCAGACCAGCCTCATGCTGCAGTACATGACAGTAAGTCCATGTGTTTCACATTATTTAGAATTGGTCAAAATGACTGTCATTAAAATGATTTGATTAATTGAAAAAATAGTAAGCTTTAAATTTATACTTGAAAACACAACTAATCTGTCTCAAAATCGTGATAGTCTTTTGTGAAATGAAATTTCACCACAAAATATACTTTGTATTCAGGCATCACATTTTCGACCTCACTTAAATAATTACTTGTTTTCATCAGTTTGGAATTCGCATGTTAAGACGGGAATCGATTTGATGAACTGTTTATTACGAGTTGACAGTATTATTTACAATGTGTTTTATAATAAAAAATATAACGCCTTTGTCTTGTACACTGTACAATATGCAGTAATCAAGATGGAGAGAACATCCATGTCAAGAATATAAATGTATAACTTTATTATGAAAATAAAAAAGGCCGTGTTTATATGATTTAGTTTCGTATTTATATTAGGTTTAACGATCAGCGAGCAAACGTTTCAAGATATTAAATATTATTATACCCTACATTTGCGTAGGTTTTCATGGCCGTATGTGTTATTGGCGATTTCTGTTATACTGCGTTGTTTTTGACTTCATTTACTTTTCCTGTTATTTTAACCTTAAATAAAATTATAATTGTCATATTTTCTACCCCCAACCCCCGACTCATATCCGTTAAAATTTCATTTAGATAATACTTTAGTTAGTTTGTCTTGTAATGCGCAATGGTTGACGTTAGTTACCTGGTTATTAAATCAATATATTATACATAGATTATTTGCGAGAGTTCCCAACACTAACGGGCTTTCCTAAATACATGATTTGTAAACAGCAACACAATTTACGTTAAGTTTTTTTTCACGTTATAAAAGAATTAAAGAAGGTATTCTTCCATATATTTAGAATATGGCTTATTTGTACTCACGGCTTTTTCATTTTGGTCGAAATTGCAGGTGTCAATAAAATTAGTTAAAAAAAAGTATGAAAAAAGGTAAAAGGATCGACACTCTTAACTTCTATCTTTATATCACAATATGTTTTACGATTGTTTAATTTATTTTAAAATGACGGTGATAACATTTTAATCAAATAAATAACAAACTTTAAAAAATAATGCAGTCTCAGGCGATGTTTGCATTTTTATCTCCAATGCAATGTTTATTTAAAAAAAATTGTTTTTCATATATTTTATTAAGTTTTATAAAATTCTTTTTGTATTGTTTATGTGTATATGCATATACAGTTTAATTACAAAATAAGTTTTTAATTCTGCAAATACGCTATTTAAATGTAAATTCTAGTATAAAAACTCTCAGTCTCGCTTTTAGTGTGAAATAATAAAATAGTGTAATCCAATGTGATAGTCTCTATCAAAAAAATCCAATTTAATGTAATTTTAATTGTGAGTTAACACAGTTTATGATGATTTTTATGGGAACCCATTGAATTATTTTATGCCAATGAATACAACTGAGCCAGAGCACCTACACAGAGCTGTATCACAATGTGACACAACCGCAGGTAAAGAGTTAAATAAACAAGTTGTATTTGGGGGTTTGTAGTAAGTTATAGAGTCATAGTGTGGGGGTTGTATTTAAAAAAATATATTTCCAATTAGCCACCGAGATTGGACACAATTGGATATTTTTATCTGCACAATTCAGCAACCAACAGTTTTCAGGAGATTCGTGACATAGATTCCCAATTATGTGAAAATGTCATCATAAATTTCAGTGTAACTGAAGGTGCCAGGAATTGCAGTGGTCGCTCGGTAAATAATTTTCACACGCCTAGATTTATAGTTAAAGAATATTTATAGTTTAAAGTAAAGAAATATACACTTTTCAACTGAAAAATTATAACAATTTAGATCATAGGTTCCCAAAGCGCGTTGTACCGCCAATTAGTATGCACTGAAGATTTTCAGGGTGCGGTAGCAAGTTAACCTCCTCAGACCCTGTGCACATTGTAATGTACATCAACTTCAGACCTGTTAAAAGACTTATTTCGATTTATTTACATTAGGAACTTTTGTACATCGTTATGCGCATTATATTAATTCGTTTTGTTTCGCAAATGTCTTCATCTATCGAGTAATATTTGTATTATATGTCATTCTTGCAAGATGTCACAGGTCGGGCGCGTTTCAGTATAAATTCGTCACATTTTATTTTCGTTGTTTTGTTATTAAAAAGTCAATTACAATAAATTATCGTTGTATAATATTATAAGAAAGACTGTTTTTGTTGGTTTGAATCAAAATTTCATTGTAAACTGTAGTGTATTATACCATGACTTGACATCGAATTTAAAAAAAAAAAATCCATATAAAAATAAAATATTTTTTGTTATACCTTTTCTATGTTTTAGCAAATAAAAATATAAAAAAAAATTTTCAACCAAAAATAAAAAGTCAGGTCTGAGGAGATTAAGAAGCAATTGGGGATGTTTTTAATTTAATCCAAAAGTGTCGTAGCGTCGTAATAAAATGCTTTATTATTTAATTCTGATTTTCATATATCTCTACATTCTGCCTGCTAAATTGTGCATTACGTTATTCGAGCCTACAATTTATAACCTGTGGTCTGGCCTGGGAGAGGGATGGCTACACTTAAGATGCGGCGCGGGGGTTTCTCATTATTGTGGAGAGGCTCGGCGCAAGTGGACGTAACAACAATGAGCAAGAGACGACAACATAACCTATACACAAGCGTAACGTTTTATCGAAAGCGCTATAGTAACTGTAGTTTTCACGATAAAGCATGTATTGGGTACCTACTACTTTTTTTTCTTTTAAAGTTGTCCTAATTGCAGTAACATAATTGAGATCTTGTTTCAGTAAATCGACAATATTACAATAAAATTCTGCTTATGAATATAACAATTAATCGAACTTAGATACTAAAGAGTTTTGTTATTGGGTATTGTAATGTGGTGTTTAAATTTGAAGAGTCCGTCGTATCGGCGTCGGCCAGTACAAGGACTTCGATGTTTACTCTAGGAGCTTTGTGTCCAGTACCGGGACCGAAACGTCGGAAGCTTCGAATTAAAACCAAGCACAGCACCTGAGAATAATCAAAACGATTACTTAATATTTAGAGGTTAATCAAGAATCTGATTGAGCAGAGTTCTCGGGACCTAGACAGCCTCCATGGGCCAGGAAAAAATGTTTTTCTTTTAGTTAATTCATAATAATTTTTAGGGGTTCGCTTACAATACAGTATGCGGGGCTTACAAGGTGTGGCTTAGGTGGTAGCTTCATCAGCTGACGTGCGAGCTGCACGCAGTCAGTCGGTTTCTATTTCCAAGTCCCCGGCGAGGAGGCATTCGTGAATGAGCGGTCGACGCAGGGTTATCTCATAATAACGCCGTGACGTCTGCGCTGAACTTCTTGGTCAAAGTTTTATTTTTACACCAACAGCTGAAGTTCCACGATGGATCAGAATGTCAAATTGTTTTAGTGCATTTTTCTGAACTAATGGAATTTTTATATGTGGGCTAAAAATAACGCGCATATTAATTTAACTGATGGAAAAAAATTATTCAGAAGTAAATGGGTTATTAGTGCATTTTTGAGTAAATCCGAAAGTTAAGAAATATAATAAAGATAAATAATCAAGCAATAAAGTTCAACTCAAGGTGTTCTGTTTATTATTTTTATTAATATATTTGTTTTTAACTAAGACCTGTCCAGTCTGGAAAATTAAAAAAAGTAAACATAATCTATATATATATATATATATATATATATATATATATATATATATATATATATATATATATATATATATATATATATATATATATATATATATATATACATAAATAATTTTTTCTGTTAAAATATCAATTGGTTATCAATGGTTGATTGTGTGATTAAATTATATTAAATTCATAAATATATTTTGATTTTCAGATTGATGAGCTGTACAAAGAAATCTTATACGAGATCATTAACAATATTGGCAGCGATGGCAGCGTGGAGATCGGGCAGCTGGGACTATTGTCATATGTCCAAGATGCTTTCAAGATGGGCAGCGACCGGCACAAGGAGCTGGCCGCTGAGGCAGAGGCTAAGGAGCCCCCCGAGCTCATGCTGAACGTAGAGGTCATCGAAGCTAAGGACCTGCATCCCAAGGACGCTAATGGAATGAGTGACCCCTTTGTCACCATGTTCCTACTTTCAAACCCTACACAGAGATATAACACCTCCGTCAAGTCTGAGACGCTGAGCCCACTCTGGGAAGAGCATTTTAGTTTGTGAGTATGAACTATTTTTATCGATTTTAAAATTAAATACATCAAGTTTTATAAAAGGGAGATTAAGAGCTAAGTTAGCACAGAAAACTTTTACTAGTCAAATTTATTTTGAGATTTAGATACCATAGCTTGAGTCTAGTGAAGTTCAAGAGCTTGCACCCTCGGGGCATGTCGTATTATGCTATTGTGATGCTCATACTCTGCGCGTAGCTTTTGATACTCACCCAAAGAATAAAGACACCAGTCTCTTCAATTAACTTAACCTAAATCCTAAAAATATTATTTTATACAATCCATATTTTTAATCCGTATTTTGATAAAAAAATAAAGCAGCTTTAAGCTTTTCGTATAAAAATCAATTTAAATACACAGTAAACGATTAATTAAACATCTGACTTCTCCAGAAAAAATCATACATAAATAAAATCATATTTAATGTTGTTTATATTACTAAATCATTTTTTTCTTTTTCAGACCAATAACTAAAAATCCCGGCGATGACAATCTTTGCTTAGAAGTGTGGTAAGTGTGAAATATTATTGAAAAACTTATTTGGTTGTGAGATTTATCTTTGTTTTTATTATTCTTTGGTGTAAAGGTACCAAATCTTTAATTGTATACTATAATTTTCAGGGATTTTGACCCCGCTGAAACTGTCAAAGAGAAAATGTCCAAAATATTTGAAGTCAAGGGTGTCAAGGGATTGAAAAAGTTAATGAAAGAGATAGCAGTCACTGCTTCCACCGGAAAACATGATAATGAACTTATTGGCAGAGCATCTATACCTTTAAAAGTAATTGAAGTTTTATTTTTATGTATTTGTTAGTGTTTGCTGGTAATAACCAGACTGGGTAATGCACAAGCTACTATGCATATCCTCACTGTGTTCTCTACAGTAGGCTTAGCACAAATAGGAGTGGGCAAAGAAGAGTTCAGACTAAGAGCTGTGGAAAGTATATCCAGCAAAGGTTTTAAGCTAAGGTCTACACTGAAAAATATGGTGTTATTAAATAAAATTTGAATAATTATTCATATAAATTTAATGTTATAGACTATACCTACATCTGGAATGACTATGTGGTACAGCCTTGATAAGAAGAATAAACTCAAAAGACAAGGCGTTGTAAAAGTTAGACTATCATTTTCATCGGAAAAGAATTCTCAAGTCGCCACACAGGAACACCGGCATCTGCTGAAAATACTGCTATTACACGAGCTTGAATATTCAAAGGTTTGTTATAGAAATTTAATTGGTTGATTCAGTAAAATCGTTTATGCAAGCCATGTGAAGTATTTGGCTATTAAAACTACTAAAAAAAATATATATTTGAAATATGAAAATATTTTTTTAGGTTGCACCTTACTGGTGGTCGGGAAGTTTCAGTGTCCAGGCTGATGCCATAATTCAACAACATGCAGCCCTAAGTGGTCTCGGACCCAATGAGGTGGCATTGGCCCAATGGTCTGTGTTTTGTGGCGTTCACACAGAGCAACCTCTAAGCTTTGCTCTCTTCCACAATATCCTAACAAAACTAGTCAAGCCTATCCAGGGAAAAATAATATGTGATGATGAAATAAAGCTCTTCTGGGACGGAGCAAGGAAGATGCTACCTTCCTGTTTTAGTGTCATACGAAAGATTAGAAAGAAGACAGCCGGAGACAAAGCTGTCATCAAGATTTTAAGAGATGTTCTAACAGTTCTCTTTACACTCTCAGATTTGGAAGTTCCTAGTGATTTCGACCTTTTCCCTTCAAATGTATACTCGTGGTTGAAGAAGGACGGAGAAACCAGCTGTGATATAAGGCAGGCCTTGAATTTGGCTACGATTCAAGGAGCTGAGGAATGGTTTGATCACATCATTGAAAATAATGAATGCAAGGACAAAAGTGAAGAAGGAAGATTGCAACATCTCATCAGGGTCATTCAACTCATCAGATCGGATCTCCAAAGAGCAGCTGAATACTACGATAAAGTATTTTCAGAGTATGTTCCACTGTAGTTTTCCTAAAAATTTGGTAGATATAATCTTAACTATTCATGTACAAATATACTTATTGATTCTCTGTTTTTCTAGCATAATCAACTTCCCGTACTCAAAGAGTCTCTACATGTTGTATGAAGCAAAGTTGTCAAAACTGGTAGAACCTGAAGCTATTGAAGTTTGCAAGAGTTTGAAGCGTCTTCGGTACAGTGATGATTCGACTCAGCGCCATGTGACCTTGGCAGATGACAGTGGAAATGGAATCAAGCTGGGAGCACCCATGGTCCATGGAGAGCCTCTGGCCATGGGAACAACTTTGTTTGAATTATATTTGGCGCTTCAACGGTTTTTAGCGTAAGTATGATGAAAATACTTCAATTAAAACAACACTGAAATAAAAGATTTCTCTTTGTCAAAGACGTAACTTAAGCAAGCTATATTTTTAAATGATAAAAAAATCACTTAATGAAATGCAGTGCAATCGATATCGATAGATTGAAAATATGATTAAACTGAGAATGTTCAAGAAACATTTTTAATAAGAATGTTTATTTTTATAGCCTTGGAAAAGGACTATGCCCTGTGGACTGGAATGAGCTCTCCATTTCTAAATTCCACAACTGGTTCTTTGGTGGTGTTGCCCAGTGGTTGGATATTGCGGTATTTAAAGCTCTCACTCGAATAGAAAAGGCGGTGGAGCTGGATCAGCTGGTCCCGGTTGATAGCTCGGTGAAGTACAGTAGCTCTGCAGTGGACACTCTGGCCATCTTCTATCAAATCAAAGTTTTCTGGCAGCAATTGGCATGGCCTGATGTGGAGGGATCATACACATTTGTTGCTAAGATAATTGATGTAAGCAGGAAGCCTTTTATTGTTTTGATTATTAGTATGACAAGATGTACAAAAAGCACATTATATATTGGTAAAATTAAAATAATGAAATATTTAGTACTCGAGATAGGCTTCTCCTTAGAACATGCTCATATTCTTAAGTATTTTACTGTTTTAGTATGAAAGATCATCAGTAGTGTATAAAAAATATTTTTACAGGATATCTGTAGGTGTTGCGTCTTTTACGCTGACCACATGTCGGCAAGGGTAGACGGAATGGGAGAGGTAAATACAATTTACGAGAAGAAATTTGTCGTTACAACCGAATGGTGCTTGGCTATAAACAACATTGACTATGTGAGACAGAGTCTCCAGCCATTTGTCACTGAATTAGGAATGGAAGATATCATCAACAGATTGGGAGAACTCAAAAGCCCCATGGAGGCCCAAAGGTAACTAACTAATTGTACAAAGATACATTTGAACTTATTTTTAATATTTGGTATAATTTTATAGTAATATTTGTATGCTTATTTTCAGATGCAAGGAGACACTTGAAAATGTTGTTGAAAATGCAATAGATACTGTTAGAAATAAAATAATAGAATTGCTAGAGAAAGTAGTCAAAAAGGTTAGAGGAAAATATATGTCTTTATAACTAACCTTATTTATATCGTAACAATACCCAGACTTGGCAACGTTGCAAGTTTCTATTTCACTCTATTATCTGTCTAATGTTGTATTGGCATGTCGTGGATAGAATTATTGAATTTTGAACAAATTTACTTGTTTAGACGAGATTGTGACAAAAGAGTTATAAAAGTATTTAACTGGGGTCTCAGATATTTAGGCATTGAAGATATGAATTGGTAATAGAAATATCAAAGATATTTGAAAGATAAAATAATTTCATAAATGTAAAACAGATTTTGATCTTGAAACAATAATTTAACTTTGTAAATATTTTAAAGTTCTAATAAATAATTCTCTAGTTAAAAAAATATTACTCGGGTACAGAAGACGTAACATCAGTTGTAATGGAAATCTTTAACAAATCAAATATGCTTCATTTTTCCAGATGTTGCCATCGATATCCCGATTCCTGGTAGAAGGTGCAGAGCTCTTGCATCAAGATTGCTCCAGCATGGACCGGGTCATGCTATATTTGGAAGACAACCTCAACGTCCTCAACAGTCATCTTAATCAAGACAACTTCACCCGCACACTGGATGTCATGTGGGAGCAACTCAGTGATCTTCTATATAAACTTGTCCAAGCCAACCTTGAGGTAGTAACACACTTAACGACTGGCAGATTAATATTGATCTTCACTTATTTTTCATCAAGTTTAAATTAGTTAGGGAGGCGTGAACATAAAATAATTAATTCTAATTTTTATAACAGAAACGAAGACCGCCTTCATTCTTCTCCAATCTTCACGAGTGTCTTAAGATTATGGTGCAGTCATTCAAGCAAGACAACACGGAATCACAGCACAACGAAACACTCGAAAGGATAGAATATCTGCTGAAGCTTCACGGGTTTGAAACGGCAGACCTGATTCACCAGTATTACGTGGAGAGGTGGATGGACCAGCAGAGCATTCAAGAGACTCCGTTTGGTATTCTGTCAGTGAGAGCATTGTTCACCGACTCTTCACTCAAGATTGAAATACTCAGTGCCCGAAACCTAATGCCTATGGATTCAAACGGTAAGAATCAGAGATGATAATACACATCGTCAGTTTTATTCTCAGTGAATTTTGATTTTATAATAAATATTTCACAAAGTCAATCTGATATTTGATTCTGAGACTTTTAATGTCTTGCAGTGTCTTTTAAACCCCAATGTTGCTTTTGAGTGAAATTTTGAGTCTAATTTACTGGATTATATATTTTTAATGTACAATCTGCATTTTAATAATATGAATGTTAAACAATTAATAGCTAAATGTTTGCTGTAGGTATCAACTAATAATAATTGATTTCTTGCAGGAAGTATCGATTCTTTTGTGAGAATCAATTTATTGCCGGAAAATTTGTTTGCTGGTACAATTCGACCGAAAACACAAACACATAACAAGAATTTATACCCCCTTTATGATGAAACATTTACAATGTATGTAAAAATGTAAAAATTATGATTTGCCCTAAAATATTTTACTTAAATTTATTTTATATTAATATTATTGTCGTTTTTAGAATATTAACTCCAGAACAGCGAAACACTCGAGAGGGTTTGATTGTTTTTAATATGAAAGACAAGGACATGTTTGGAATAACGACCAAGTACGTTGCTGAGGCTTTCCTTCATTTCAAAGAAATACCTGCGACAGCCACTGACCTGAACTCTCTTCCACAAGTCCATTTGAAGTTATCTAGACCAACAAAGCTTGGTGAGTAAATCATCTATACGATTATACTCAACAGTAATTAAAACAAGCAATGCGGCATGTAATACATTAAAGATTAATACATGAACTTTTAATGATTTCACAGATGGTGACGCAATTAAATCTTTAGAGCTGCGACAAGGTGATAAACAAGCGCGAGAATTTTTAAAGAAACAGAAGCAAAAACTTGGAGTACCCCAGTGACTTTCGATAAAAAAATCATTCAATAACATTTTGAAGAAGCCACGATCGAATAGAATATTTTATTATAAAAGGGCTTGACTGAAAGAGCTTAGTACTGCATGCGTTAAGCACAAAATGAAAGAAGACATATTTAAGTATACGGTTGGTGTACTTATATTATTCCTAAATTAACGACAGGCGAAAAAAAATTATTGATGTTTTCGGTGTTAAGTGACCTTTATACATATTCATGGTTTAAAATGAAAAGTGATAAAAGTTAAACTAAAAATTAATACACTGAGACCATTATGCAAGGCTTGTATTTTACCCTTCAGTACTCACGTATAGAATAAATACAACTACTGTGCGTGCTAGTCATAAACAGAAGATTCATATTTTCTCCAGGTTTTTATAAGCAGAATAAACTTTCGGTATTTACACCGGTTTAGCGTTTTATCTCTATAACGTATTATAAAAATAAAATAATTTATCTTTAAAGATAAATTACAATTTTCAAATCATGTTGTACTATATTTTATAGTTGTTCACGTACAAATTGAGGTTGATACTTTCTATAGATCTGGCCATAGGCAAACTCGGTATTGTTTGCTAATGGGTACGGGGATGTTGAAGGGGACAGAATACAATTGATCTGAGCAATATACATATATGCAGGGTTGAATCGAATGTTATTCTAACGTAATTAAGACGTAATAAACTTTTTAATATAACTCCGCATTTTTAGTAGGACTGATACAATAATTGTAAAAGCAATTTTATAATAATTACATAACATTATGTAAAGTTTGACTGCTTATATGAAACGTAAGTGCCTTTTGATTGATGCATATATTAAGAACAAATACTATCGCATCTACTTATTTATTTTCGGATTTTCCTTGAGAAAAGTAATTTATTAATATTTATTTCGATATAATATCCACAAATTTAAGAATAATAATTTTTTACGTATAACTATGCTTGATAACGTTTAATTTTTCTTTCATCCATTTTCTATCAAAACATATATAATAAACGAAACATATTAATTATAGAGTAATAAAATTAGCAATATAATTTTATACGTAGTGCTTTAAAGACTGAAAATGGATTCTTAATTTTTTTAATCAGATATTTTTGTGTTACATGATAGCAGGATCACTTGAGTTTTGAAATTTTGATATTGATATATTAATTCATATAACTTTATTTCAAATGCAAGTACCCCAATTATTCAAAACACTTGCCCAAACAAATCCTGGATACTTTTTACAAACTCAATATTAAATGTAATACAATAAATAATTTAAAAAAATAACAATTGTATGAGATTTCATTGGTTGCTACAAGCTGTCTTTGCATATTTGTCCAAAAAGAGATGGCACCATCGTTTTCTCTTAAATCCTCGTATATCAATCTTTGAGAATACACCGGTCTTATGGTACACCATTAAAGCATTTTTTTTCAGGTCTTCTTACTGGATAATACCTTCTTGGCTTGTTAGTAAAGTCTTCCAATGTAATGTTGGTGCACTGTCTTTATGGATTTAATGTGCTGATTGGCTTTCTAGGAATTTTCTTGATCAAAGTTTATTTTATCGGTTAATGGATATGGCAAAGAAGTCGTAATTTACAAAACTGAAAAAAATATTGCAATACATTTAATATTAAGTCCATTAATATTTTTTTTATTCATATGGATATTGTCGGGTTTCTGCCTTCCAAGTGCATTTAGGAAAAAAATAATGCTTACCTTCTATTGGTATTTACGCTCATTTACATGAAAAAGTTGTTTAGGAACTTGGTCAATATGGATTTATACTATGAAAAAGGTATTTTGTATGAATGTTTAATGTCCGTGGTTAGAGAAGTGATGTTGTGATTTTGATAAACGTGTATATGATATGTTATTGTAATATATACAAATGGAATGTCTTTTTATATGTGAAATATAAATAACTGTAAAAAAAGCTCTCGTTTTATTTTTAACCTATGGATACAAAATTAATACACATCTTTGTACAGGATATTCAAGGATCTGCATTGGGACGAAAATAATAGAAAAGAGGGGTTGTAAATAAATAATGTAATATTTGGTTTGAGTTGTACTTGATACAATTTAAGTACTTGGATAAAACTTTAAAATAAATATTAAATTTGTCTTGATCTATTTTATAGATATTAAAAATTGGGTCAATTTATGAAGACGACGAATTTCTAATGTCAATAATATGGAGTAAATCGGATGTGATACTCAAAAATCACAAATTCCAGCATGACTTTTTGATATTCATATCAGACCAAAGAATTGATCATCCACAGTTCAGTTACAGATTAAATCTTAGGAGCTGTACTACCACAGGTTTGGTACATCCTTCCGGTAATTTCTGAAATAAATAAATCATTTAAATCAAATAAACATAACAAATGTTAAAATAATAGATTGTAAATTATCAAAATATTAAATTTTACAGTTCATATTTTGTACAAATTTACTATGATAATCGATATGCAAACATTCTTATGTTGATATTGTTTAAATGATATTATGAATAAACATTCAAATAGAAAAAAAATTCTCAGGGTAGTGATTTAGAAAGAAGACTTACGTCGTCCGCACGATTGGGCACACCTGAACTTGCCAGGATTGTAATAAGTGACTCCATCACTCCCGCACATGGGATTGTACTCGCTGGTGACACTCAAGTGACAAGTTAGTTGACATTCATTGGGAATTTCAGGTCGCTCATTGAAGACACTCGGTGCAGACGTCGTCGTTTTAAAAGCTGCGTTATTATTCTGATTCTGATTATTCCACCAATCCTGATTGTTTTGAGAAGGATTTTGCCACTGGTTCTGGTTTTGGTTCTGCCAGGGATTGCGTGGTTTCTGGTTTTGCCACGGCCTTTGTTGGTTCTGATTTTGCCATGGGTTTCTTGAGTTTTGATTTTGCCACGATTGGTTATCGTCAACGTACTGACTCGGTCTGAAGCTATCTCCGGTGAATGCAAAATCAGGACTTCCGGAACCGACAAAGTCTGACGGAAGACCTACTCCTCCCCTGAAGACTATACCGTCAGAAGTGTATTCATTGCTGATGGAGTTTGGTGAGAAATCATTCCATCTATCCGGTCTGGTGCCAAATCTATCTAGCTGCCTTCTTTGTCTTATTAGAATATAATTTTCATTTCTAGAAGGCACTCTATATTCTCGTCGGCTTGCGGCTTCAGTTTGAATCGTAACGATAGCGCAAATAACTGAAAAATACATAATTTCATTCATATTATGGATGTATTTGCTTTTAAATTACTTTTTATGGTTGTGAATCACTTTTTATTGAGACCCTGAGACTTGAGAGCGGGTTTTTCCAAACAATCCTAACATTAATAAATATTTATATTTCTCTTCAGTGGTGCACTGTGAATCACATATTACTTGTATGCTAGATTAAAGCAGGTGTATTGAAATTGCGGTTCGTGAGCTTGTTGTTTTTTTAAATTCTGTTAAAAATGTAAATTCTTTGAGATAAAATCTCTCTGATCGAGGACTATTGTGACTTAAGTAATGTCCGATGCCAGGCCCAATATCAAAAGAATCATAGACCGGTGGAGAGAAACGAGTAGAGTCCAATGGCTATCAAATATATGTACGAGTATTTGATTTGAGAAAAAAATATTAATGAATGTATTTAAGTATTTTATAATAATATTTTTGACAAAGAACTAGATGGAATTCGATTAAAATATTTTTATAAAAAAATATACATAATGTGTAAAGGCATGTTGGGGAAACTAGTCGCGTTAATAAATAAAAAGTTAGAACATCATTAAATATTTCTTTTAAATAAAAATTATATATTTCACTAACACCTAATATAAGAATGTTGCTTCTAGAATTGTACAATAAATATATTATTTAATAATTACACCTGCTTTCTACGTCTTTAAAATCTTAACCGGTTAGCAGTTTTAAATAGATAATGTTGCGTATTACACATACAGAGTTTGACCCTTTCGTGTTAGTCATTCAGAGAACGTAGCTATTTTCATTAGACTCTCGGAAAAACCATGGCTGAGGTATCATTTAAATATGCTCATTTACTTTTTTTTACTACGTGCTTAAAATCAGGTGTCGTTTCATTCCTGAGATCTAACTAAGCATAATTAATCACTAATCTAAAGTATTAAAAAGTAATGAGTGCTAAACGATATTGATCATAATCGCCGATTAAATTAAAAAAAAGTGTCACGGAAAGCTAAGTGATTTAATGGCGTTGTTTCATGTTTGATTAACCTAAAGGAAAATATGCCTAGCTAAGTAATTAATGGATTGAAAATTTCAGACGTTTTGTAATATACTCTGTTGTACTGCATTTAACATCTCGACTCAAATTAGTATTTTAATATTTATAGATATATCTATGAGAAATACGACACACCAAAAAATAAAAAAAATCTCAGGTATATCATAAAATACCAGATCAGTCTTTTCTTCAGAGGCTTTTTTCATTAAATTGGTTTACTTGCATTTGAACGCATATTCTGGGCATATGTGGTTTTACCAAAGAAATCATGCCGTGGCGTAACAAACAATTTATTTAGAATGAATTTTGAAGTAGATAACCATTTAAAAGCATGTTTAAAAAAAAAAGGACGATTCGAAGTAATTAAATAATGAGGATGGATGTCTAATGATTGTGCTGTCGGTGCACGTATTCCGAGATTAGCATGTTCCTGCCGCTTTCGCGAGCGAGTCGTGAATTATAGTTTTTAATATAAAAAAAAAACAATTCATTTAAAATTACAAACACCATAAAAAAACAAGTTTTAAACGCCAATACGTGTATCCTAAAAACAAAACTCTAAGTGTTACTTGGATTTTACTGTACTTGTAAATATATATATTTTTTATTCTAAGGTTATTAATTAATAATATCTTAAAATCATAAATATGCAATTCAAATAACAATGATAGTGCTAATGTCGTTTAATTGACTTTGGTCGGCCGACTATTGTTTAATTAAATAAATATTATAAAACCAACCACGCATCAAATTAGTTATATTTTTTAAATACATTTTCGTTGATTTATCGAATCATCAAAAAGTCTTTATATATACTCTTCATAAATCATTTTAAATCATTCATTCACAATAAACCAGCTTCGCTATTTATTGTGCATATAAATATTTATTGCTGACTTTTATCGGTTGAAAAAAATATTTAAAAAGTTGTTTTAATTGCTGTACCGGAGCGAGAACCAATCAGTTAAATGCTTATTTTATAGTTTAACATACTTATACTTAGGAATACAACGGTTAGTATAAAATCATCTTTCACACAATTCCCTAAGCTTTAGATTTTTACTGAACTCAGTAAGGGTGGCAAAATTCAAATTATAAAATGCTGATATTTTGCGCGAACGACTCAGCAATTAACTCTATCTTCTGAACCGTTTGTTAACTGTTGACTAATTAACATCATCAGGCAGGGGAGGCTGTATGCATAACAATCAATATTAATGCTTACCGAGAAGAAGGAGCGAGGGGTGAGGCAACATCGTGAGGGAGCGGAAGCCTTCGTGAACCTGAAACAAAAACAAGAACATTTAATCATTTAGAAGTGTATTTTACGGATTATGCCTATAAATTTCGGACGAGTCCGTTAATCCGCTAAACGATTTGTCAATATTTAGTTTGCCTTATTTTGAAATCATACTTGCTGTTGGTTCAATACATAAAAGGAGATTGTGTTTAACGTTACACGATGTACATTTTTTTGAAAATAATTTTCATAACTGAAGTGGTATAAATATATTTTTAATTACAACATGTACAATGTAATATCTTTAATAATAATGTTTATTCTGAATAGAACGAATATTAGATATGCTAATATCCGGTTATAAGATCTTAGAATATCCTTTTCCTAGTATTTTAGTTAAATGGTTTGAATTAATTATTATTTCTTGTATAAAATTCCGTTATATTTATTGTTAACTAAAGCTCTGATTAGTTTTAAGAAACAAGTAAAGTCTTGGTTCTTTTAAGCCACATTTACAAATAAGGTAACATTTGAAACGTATCTGTTTATATAAAGACTGCTATTAAAATCATTTTTTTCATGTCAATCAATCAATTTGCTCTGATCTCAGTGGTAAAATTTTTTGAAACAAAAAATATGGTGATATAATTTTAGATATACGTTCATAAATATTTGTTGCATTATTTATTATGTTTTAAATATATTTTAGCGAGCCGCCCGTGACAATAAAAATATGACATTATGACCTTGACACAATAAATATATTTTTTACTGTTGAAAATATTTGAATAAATAGGCATTTGACAAAAAATACCATACAGAAAATATCTTTGGAATCTATTATGGATTGAGTGATAAATAAAAATTTGATAAAGGTGACAGTAGTAATTTATAGAGATAAAACGTTTTAATCATTCAAATATGATCACTTCAAACATAAGTTTAATATAGATGCATCGTGTACTATGTATATTTGTAAGGTTGAAGATGTCCCCAGCACCGAGACTGAAACGTTAGAGAAACTTTAAATAATACCGCAGCATTACACCTAAAAAGCCTGCAATTTTAATAACAACGGTTGCCAATACATACGAACATATTTATTAGCACAATTTTGGGACTTTTAGATATTTTATTAAATATTTTTAGATTAGCACGTGTTGCTTATACCTGACGTAAGTGATTGACTTAAAGGTATTGTCTCATTGACACAGCAGGTAATGGACGACTTGCTCAGGTAGACAGGCAAAGAATCGTTGAGAATACTGATTACTTCAATTTTACTTTGGGAACTTGTTTTGGATTTGTTTCTACAAATTTTAGTGTAAAGAAATGGATTGGCTTAAAAAAACCGGACTGGCCATGGAGCAGAAGTGTTTTACTAAAAGAGAGTAACATGTTTGCAGAAGTCTATTTCCGAAGACGTACCTGACATGACAATTTTTAAAAATATATTTATCAGTACGTAAATCTTACGTCACACATTATTCACAAATGAAAATGAATTCTTAATAGTTTTAACATGATACCAAATAAACAAAAGATGACATTTCATCAATTAAATTCTTGTTAAATGTACACAAACCAAAATGCGTGATAACCGATGAAATTAAAAAAAAACAATTATGCGCGTATTCAAGTAGAATTTTTTTAAACCAAATATGGTTAAATAAAAAGTTAAATTGAATTCAACCAGGTTTAATTTCATTATTTGCTTCAGCAATTTTGAAACAAAACTAATCAGAAAAATTGCCAACAGAATTATTTATCCATTGTTTACATTTAGTAACTTTATTGAATAATTATCTTATTTTTGTAACAAACTAACATACTATCTATTTTAGTTCAAGGTTTTATAAATTATACAAATTATACAATTATACTGGCTGTATTTCCATAAAAAAAATGTGACTTATACATGATTTTTTTCAGCTTAATGGGGATATAAACGGACTTGCTTTGCCGTTCATGTCACTGCACGTCATAAATAAATTATTTTTTTAATTTCTTGCTAAATTTTGCATATTTCAGATAAATTATTAATATTATATTGAGTTGCAATGTGTAATATCAGCGATTATATTTATTACTCAAGTATTAATACACAATAAACTTTTAAAAAAAATACTATGACGTGTATTATTAGAGTGAGTATTGTTAATTTATGTATATTGATGTTTTTCTGAAAACATAAATAGTAATAACAATCAATACACCAACACATAGTTTTTAATATATTTTTTTGCGTTTTTCTATAATTCATTATATATTGCCCTTAAGTGAGTCATGTTTGATCACAGGCTTACATTTCTTTGTAAGAATAAAATAAATAATAAACAATAATGCTAATAATATGTTGTTGTTTCTTTACTATTTTGAAATCGTTAAAATTAGCATTAAAAGTAAAAATAATTGATTTTTGAGTACAGGCGCAAAGAAAATTGCTTTAGCTCTATTTTTTAAGTCGTTCATATATTTAAAACAATTTTACATTTTATTAAAATAAATGTTATTCTTCTTCTTATTCGGGTGTTTTTCCTCAGAGGAGGGCGGCGATCATCTCACTGAGCATATATTTATGTTATTTTTACAGTTGTGTAAATTGTGATGAATAAGTAAAACACCTTTTTTTCTATTGTGTACGAAAACACACCAAAGTGGCAAAAATTTCATTATATTTAGCGATTTTTGGCAAGTATAAATGCGTTGTATAACTTGTGATTTGTGAGTGTGTGTGTTATTCCGATGCTTTTATACTTTGAAATGACAAGCCATTTAACAAGTTGAACTTTAACTACAGCGAGCATAAAATATCGTCAGGTGAAGACCCACGCACTTGAACTCTAATCACAAGATGAAAATTTGACACAAAAAATTAAAATTATGCTAATAGAGTGTTTTTTAATGGGTACAGTAATTGACCATCAGTTTTATCGACTATCTGTGGATGGACAGGTATGCAGGAATGCCGGTGTGTCACCGGTGGTGGAGTTGCTAGAGGAGTGAGGAAGGGTAATGGAGTGGCATTGGCGAGGTTCATGAACCGGCAAGAGCTTAATAGCCTCCGCGTTGGATATTTTATTATCCTCTTGTTATTTCCTTTGTTTCCTTGATTTATTGCGCTCGCAGGACACGCACTTCTGCGCTAGAACATTTACGCAAAAAAAATAATAAATAACGTTAATTTATATTCAAAGACAGGACGAATTAAAAATGGTTCATTGCTGTGTTTTTTTTTTTAAAATATTTACAAGCTCAATTATCAAAGATCAATTAATTAGCAAGCAGTTCGAAGCAATTAGAGGCAGTAAAGCCACAATTGTGGCTGTTCTTGAGTGAGTTGATGCGTCTCTGGAATTAGCCTTGTTTTTGAAAAATAAATCGTATTTTAAAGAGTTTTTAAAACAGTTTTCGTATAAATTATAATAAAATAAGTAATCCCGTATTTAAAAATCATTTTCAGCTTTAAATAAAACATAACTTTTATATTCAACATTTAATTGTTTTTGTTCCATGAAATTTAATAAAACAATAGTAAAATCATTTTAATTACTATAAATATTTACTTAACATTGTGTATTTAGGATCAATAAATGATTATTTTTATTATATACAAGTAAGTTTAGGGCTTTGAAAATTATTTTGATATAAAATAAAAAACTTTGATATTTTACGTTTCTCTACATTTACTTCTAGGAATGTAAATCCGTTTTTAGCTTTAAGTAAGATTTAAATTGATTTTTTAAATTAAAACAACGTATATTAAACTACAAATAAGGTGGAAGATAAGATAAAAATATAAATGATGGTCTTTAGATGCTCACGATTTTATTAAAATATTTTTAACATAATTTTCTGTGAATAAATCTTCAAAGTTATGAATTTTATAATCAACCTTTAAAAAGTTGATATTTAGTGATATTATATATTTTAAAAAAAAATTATGACCTATAACAGTTTATATTATCGTTATCATGGGATTATTATAACTACTATTGCCACTACACTCAAGCATAAATTAATAAAGATAAACCTACTTGCACGGAAATTTTTCAGAGCTTTATCCAAATCGTAAACTATTGGATTTTACATTAAAAACTGCCCGTTGTCGAATATGAATTATGATCATCTTGATAAACGATGCTATATTTAAAAAAAAATACGCTAAAATACCGTGTGATAAATAAAATTTAAAAAAAGTTAAATTTATCCCAATATAAGAATAACCTTTCTTTATTACAATAAAACTTTTAGTCTTTAATCTCATAGTAAGCTTATTAAAGTTATATGTAAGTATCTGATTAATGGCTAAGAAATAATTGTCATTTGTAGAATAAACGCTACACATGAAAATTACAAGGACTAATATATATATAATGCAAACACATGAGATATTAGCTTTAGCTATATAAATATTTTCCTCAAGTTCTTCAATGACCTAGACAAATGACGTCCATTGTGTTTTTATAGTATTTTTTATGAGGAAGGCGGCCCATGTATTTATTTACACAATATTCGCAGAACAGGATCGCATTTTTTTATAAAAAGGAGAGAATCTACCGGTACAAGATTCTAAAAATGCAAATTTTTTAATCTTCAATCTAAAATTTAAATCAATATTTTGTGCCAAAATTGACGTAAACATAGGAAATTTTATTTTACATTAAAGTGAAAAAAGTCGTAAGCACTATACTTTATTAGTGGTATTTATAACATTTTATTATAAATAACGAATTTTTAAAAATCTACCACCTTGAGACCATTTTACAACTTCTATCGAAACTACGCACTTGAAAATAAAAAAAAAAAAAATAAATTGTAAAATATTAGTGATTTTAAAATATTTTTTTTTGATATTGTTGATGATTTATGACCAAGGCGTCAAAATTATGTTTCGAGAAAAAACTTGTTTTTAGTAAGATTTATATCAAGTATATACCAGATTTACTTGTAAACATTCTGTTATGAAATTTTAGGGAAAAAAGGCATAACTTGTTTTTAAGGAATGTATATATATATATATATATATATATATATATATATATATATATATATATATAATATTTAAGAGCAAGCAATGCTTGCTAAGACTGTACGCCACCGATGAATACCTGTTGTTTCTAGTATCTATTTCGCAATTCACTTATCGCAGGTAAATTCACTACAGCACTTTAAACTACTCACGGTGAACGAAGATCAGTAAATCAGTGATTATGCTAATTGCCAGTAACTTTCTCACTGGTTGACGGCCGACTGAGGTCTGGCTGGCAGAGCGAAGGAAGCCTCGAAGACACTGACTGCTGAAGGTGAAGGCTTACGGACCCAGGTTTTGTTACCAACAGGTCGGCGTGAGACGGAGCGACGCAGTCATTATACTTTTATTGATGTTGCGCAAAATTTTGATTGGTTGTCGGATTCGTTAAAGGAAATCGTGGTGTTAATATTTGAAGGTTGAATTTATAGAGATAGAAAGCAAAATAATTTATGATATAAATTGTTAAATTAAATATATTAAAAAAAGCTTTAAAAAAAAAAATTAAAATAGTATTAAAATCATATCTTTTTCATCAGTTCTTTACTGAACGTAAAAATTTTTCATCAAATGTTGGACAATTCTTTTCAAAAGAATATACAAATATTGATATGAAGCAAAATATTTGACAATGTAATAGTGATTTTTAATTATCTTTCGTGTATACTTTAAAAAATAAACACTTTTACAAAGACGTTTAAAAGCAATTTATCATGTTTTAAATAATTAAATATTTGATCGAATAGGAGACATTTAAGTCATAATAATCTGTAAATCACTAATTTAAAGTTAGAGAAATTATTATAAACTACAATTGGTGCTTACAAAGTGAAAAAAATCCCTAAGGAGTCTCTAAGTATTCTATAGTATTAACCTAACTATCCTAATGACCAAACTACAGAGTGTTTAAGTAATATTTAATTTATCACCAGTTTAATAAATGTATAACAATTGTCACACTGTGTAACACAGGTTTATAGGTATGAGGATGTAAGGTGGGAAATTATTATGTAATTTTTGAACTTACCTATAAAATGACTAAATTAAAAAATATATGTATCATTATCAATGTATGAAAGATCCTTCCTGTGATAGCGAATGGGTTTTTAAACTCGTAACTTCCGTGCGACACGGGCTATGGTACAAGGAAACAGGAACACTCATCACCTGCTTCCTACACATATTTTACACATTGACGTATTTATTATAACTTATGAAAATAAAATCAAAAATTGACGACCAATATTATTTGTAACGTCTAAGTTGCAAAGATATTTTTGAAAGTACACCAAATAATTATTAAAAGTTATTTATAACAGAAAACAATCAAATCTTGGTAGATCCGTGAGATTTGATATATGAAGTAGTATATTTTTAATATATAATATGAATAATATCATGCATGTAGTGTCATATAAAGGTTATTGCACTTATTTCCTATTATTGATATAATGCTTGCATTACACAAAGCAGTACTTTATAATCAAATAAATGATCTATAATGGTTGTTTTTGAAATGTTTTAATGTTAATTTTATTTGTTGATCATTCGATATGTATTGAGGTTTATAATAAATAGGGTTGTAATATTTCAAAATATTAAAGAGATTTTTAATTTTGAGATTCAGATGTGTGTAATATTTTTACAAAGTAGCATAATATTATTTTATAAATAATTTATAAATAATCTATAAATAACCAAATATCTAGGTTCAATGACTTCAAAATATTTTACGGAAGGCCAACTTGCCAATCTTCAAATTAATGCCTGCAGCTGGAAATACCCTCATCAAGCCTCAACCCTTAAAAATCGCTTTGTGGTCGTCAAAATCAGTCGGTTAAAGATAAATGATTATAATTTTCACATAGTTTTATTTTTTGTACTATTGTTTAATCGTTTAGCTTACGCCACAAAGGCTAACTTAAAGTTGTTAAAGTAAAAAGTGTCTCAAAGCTATACATTTAGAAAACTAAAATTGAAGAGTTAGAAGTTAATTTGTACATTATTACTATTATTATACTCTATAGTTTTTACTACAGTAAAACAGCGCCAGTTAATTTATAAGCAAAATATGTAAATTAGCTTAAAAAGTTTAAAAAAATCTAAAGATCATTTATTGTAGATATTATTTGATAATAATCAAAACCAAAAAAAAGCACGACTACTTTTTACGTTTAATCAAGAAGAACTTACAAACAATTCTCAGTGTGATATTTGTATAAAATAAAATAATAATTGAAAAACATTAGGCCATTATCACGATTTTTGAAAAAGTACGTAAAATAACGGCTGATTAAGAAATATAAAAAAAATTCTAAGCGATTTCGATATTTTCAAATAAAAAAACAAATCTCAACAAGCAAACGTATAAGGTAGAATTTTACAGTTTTTGAATAGTAAATTTGTATGCCGTATAATTTAAACTGTTGATTTCTTTATTATAAATACACTTGTTTGCTGTTAACGTTTCCACTTTTTAATATGCATATTTAATCCAATAAATTTGAAAGACGTTAAATTATAGGTTGAACATTTAGTTAATAAATATACTATTAATTTTTTACGTTACTTAAACCTTTTACGTTATTACACTGTAACACTTATTAATGCTATCAATTATATTTACTTTAAATTATGTTTAACACCTATCTTGCAAATGAAGTCATAGACATTATAAATAAAGACATATTTAACGCTTGTAATAATTAATACCGTAACTATCGTTTCATGAATGCATTTAAATATAAGTCATTTCTGGCTAAAGGTATTAAATTATCTTGAGTTATATTTGAAATATTGACCCTGAGGGAACTGCTTTCACGTTGCTTTCATACAATCTATCAATGAGATTTTGAAAATTCATTGATAGTGTAAATGGGTTTTGAAATCTCATTGATAGTTAGTCTTGTATGCTTGTATGTTATGAGCATAAACCTCAGACATCAAAATAGTCGTCCGTAAACTCATTTATATATTATAAATTTACATTATTTTCTCATATGGTACATTTTTTTGTAGTTTCTTCATCTAAAATAAATAATGCTGTTGTTTCTCACTTTAATCATAAGTAAGGTTTTATAATAATATACAATAATTTATCCAGTATTTTTTTGTAATTATTAAAATATATAGAAGAAAATAGTTTAAATTTTACGCTTCTATATTCTCGTATTGTACTGATGTATCAATTCGTGTTTATTTTCATCATATCTATGACCTCAAGATCAAACTAATATTGCGTTATTATCATTATATACTTCAACATTATAAAATTGGTAGGTCCTAAGTTCTTCCGGGATTGACCTTTAATATACTGAGTGACCCCAAATGTCTTACAGACTTTTTAACATATTAGTCTTATCGCATGAAAGCGGTATATTTAAAAAAATCCGTTTAATTCGTGGACAAAGTGTTGAAATATCGCAGCATGACGGCGCGAAATGTAGATATTTTAGTATATTAATACAAAGAAAAGGATTATATAATAATGCTATTAAGCACCAGCAATATGTAGACTTTTCCTTCGATTATAAAACTGTGATGTAGAAAGACCCAGGGACTACACTATTCTCCCTGAAAAAAACCATGAACACTGGTTCAGCTAAAATATATATTCAGTGAGAAGGTCTCAAACTTCTTCCGAGGAGAGGCACCTGAAGAAAAATATATCTATAGAAATAACAGATTAAAAGAACTGTCGCAATTTTAAACAACTCTGTATATATCAAAAGGTAATTACAAATCTGCTTTATGGTTTACAGTCGTTAGTTTTGCAAAATCATGCAACTGGAGTTTCTTATTATGACGCACGCGTTCTCGAAACACAGGATCCTTATTCCACTGCATACTCATCATAGTTGGCCGCTCTGCGATCATTTTAATAATGACATCCGGCCAAAACAAATTATTATATAGAATAATGACTCGCGATTGACGTTCCTCAATTTGTCTGCCAAATTTCGTGCCCACTCGACACCTGTCAAGACACCACCTGAGATTTTCAATTAAATAGTATTACTGTACATATTCACGTCGAAAGGTATTCGGCTGAGACCAGGTGTGTATATTTATGTTTCATGATAAAATAAAAATGCTACGGTTTTAAGTACATCATTAATAGATTTTCTCGGCATTGAACAAATCTTCGAAATACCGCCCCTTTCGTGAGATAAACATACACCATTAAACATCATTAAAATCATTGAAACATATAGTAAATCTAAGGGGGATTCGTATTTTCCACTCCCCGGGTATGGACTCATATAAATTCATCGGCAGTGACCCTGAGCAATGCTGTCCTGTAAATCATGCAGATATTTATTCTCGTGAAGAGTATGAAGAAAAAAAAAACTCTCTTTTGGTCTGAATATTTAACACAAAACGGAAAAAGGCAGCCAAAGGAATTTCAGAAAGCACTTGCTGGAACAATTCGAGACCCGAGTACTCTGGGAAGTTATAATGGACGTGTAATGGTAAGTTATACACTTAATGTTTGAATCTGTCTGGGGGAGAGCTCGGCCTGAGACTTGCCAAGTAATACCTTAAGGGGATTGATTATGGATTATGCTGAAATGCACATTTTAAGCGAAGACCTCACACTGAAAACGATCTGAACTTTGAGCTTTAGTGTATGATCATTGTTAATTTATATGTTACTTAATAAAATAAACCAGTTTATACGCAAAATGTTTTAAATCATTCTGTGAGAAATTTTTAAAGTATTAAATATTTTTGACTCAAAGTAATTAAATAATTACTATAAAAGTATTTATATATATTTTTTAAATGTCGTGTGTGTTTCTGTGTATACAAAAGCATAAACAAAAGGTTTTAAATCTTAAATAATTTTGTTTTAAAATACTTTGGCAATTCATTTTGTTAATTTCAGTAAAGCTGTTCGTGTAAATACGTTCTCTCGCATAAAATTATGTTTTGCCATGAAGTTTAAACAAGTATTTCCTAATCCATAAAGTCAAGATCTCAGGCCTTAAGCCGAGTGATGGTGGTGAATAAAAAACTCTATAAATTACTCGGTTTGACTACTTTTACTGGAATCTCTCCGACCAATAAATTATAATTAATTCTCAGTGAATAATTAGGCGGTAGAGATAAATACGAAAGTAGAATCATCCACATACTTAATAAAGTGGTCGTTACTTTTTTTCTGATTTCATTTCTTGTTTTTTTTGTATATAATTTAGACAGAATTTATTTTATCGCTTAAAATATCACAATATATTTTTTTGGTGTGATAATTAACATATTATCCCTGGAATTTAAATAAAATATACCCTTTCTGCGTAAGAGAACCGAACTTTAGAAAATTATATTGATCTTTGGATTGTTAGTATCTCTCTATTTTTTCTGGACTTGGAAATCAGGTTATAACATGAATATACTATTTCTGCAAATATTATGGCTGAGTTCAGGTCCCGAGTTTCACAAAACCACCTGACTAAAGAAATGCAATAATACTCTGTTGAAGGAATAATACAGAAACGTGGTCTAAAGAGTCTTTGTACGAGGAGTGGTAGAGACTACAATACAAGTATAAACGTAAAAAGAAAAATAACACGAACTTTTATTCCCCATACATTTTATTCATATCTTTCTCAGAAGCATCCTTTTGAAATTCGCAAATATTTTTTTAACCTTAATATATCTTATCGGTTTGCATGGTTTTTCTCACTACCATTTATATAAATAAACTTTATTATTTTATAATAATAGCAAAAAATATACCTGAAAAATCAAATGAATATAAAACTCTACTTGCAAAAGGACTTTGAATGCTTTTCGAGGGAAGTTTGTCCGCGTCCATGTATAATTGAGCATTATCTAATGCTGATATATTCAAGAATTCACGACAGAAGAGCTGTTAAAGAAAGATTCATACGCGAGGGAATAAAAATAAATTTAAATATACGGGGCGGGAGTCGTTGAGGAATCCGACTAATGCGGGAATATATTTCAATAAGCAGGGTTTTATTGCAATCCATCTATCTACTCGCGACTTCATACCGAGAATGCTAGAGACAGTAAACACTTGTTTAATGTGTATCAAAAAAAAAAAAACGAAAGAAACTATATAAATAATATTTAGAAACTATCTTCACGAGAATTCTGAAACTAAATAAATTTCAGGCAAGATCAGGACGTAATTTTTTTGTTGAGGGTTGTAACCACTGAGCAAGATCTTTAGGTTTATTTTACAATGTCTTGCATTTTTCTGTTTAAACGTTAAACAGTTAAATAAATATGCTTTCTAACAAAATGGATAATTAGTTTTGATAGGCTTTCATTGTTTATATGTGCTACGAAATAAAATTTATGTGCTGAATACAATTTACAGAGAAAAAGTAAAATAACTTCTAGTATATTATTTATTGGACGAAAAAAGTCAAATGTCATAAGGCTTTGTCATTTTCAAAGTTATTCGAGTTTTATTTAGCGTATCAGTATTTAATTGAGAGTAGTAAAAGCGCCCTTTGAAAGAAGATAAATATATTTTTTTGAATTTTCAATGAATTCGTATTTTTAACTACACAGGATTATTCCTGTATGAAACAATCCTGAACTTTTTGTTAACAATACCTGGAGGTATGGGTCAAATTCCATTTGTGTCTCAATATTCTTATACAATATACAAATAATTTGAATATATTGTTAAACTTTTTAACATGATAGACAGATTTATTATTTGTAAGACACGTTTTAGGAAGTACGCGTTTTCTATATCTAAAAATATAGAATATAGCAAAATTGCTTACAAATTGAAAAGCAAGATCAAGCACTGTGTTCCTGGTATAAATTACCTTAATATAATCTAAGAATATAAACAGTATCGAAAGAGATAGAATAAACAAGAGTATAATCTTACTTAATCAATTCCCGGGGTTGATCTGATTTGAAGAAGAGAGGGTATAGAGTTGCGCAAATACAAATCTGTGTGTGGATAATAGAGATCAGTGTTTCCCAAACAGGGGACGTGCAGTCTATGGGGGAGTGCTGGTGCGATCCAGGGGGTAGATGGGTGAGGTCCATGGCTATGAGAGAGTAGTGAAGTTCAACAGAAGAGATATACAGAAGAGACTTATGAGATACGAGCGTTTGCATCTGACCCGTTTTATAACTAAAATCTGCATTGTGATTCTAATAAATAAATAAAAACTTTTGTAGTGTCAATCCCAATAATACGCGAGGGATGAATATTATTATAATATTGATATAATATGGCGATTATCTGTATGAGTTCAGGAATTAGCAGTATGGACTTATTCATTTTTATTTGGTTACATAATGAATGGGCTACAGTGTTTGCATGCAATGCGAAAACCACCCTTAAAAATGCCTCTCGGGTTTGTTTACTATTACTATTGTTTCTGTTATAAACGGGCACACAATATTAAAATTACCGAGTAAAAAAAAAAAAAAAAACAGGCAACAATTTAAAGTATTGAATATAATGCTTCATTTAAAATTATAGTTCTCAGAATATAAATCTACCTTTCTTTCAAAACAGGTTTGCGTTGGCTAGGGGTATTATATTTTTTCAAGCCTTTGAAAATGGAGGTGTTTGTATTTAAATCTTAAAAAAGTTTGTCTGAAATTCAGTAAGCTCTTTACCAAAGCAACATATTTGATACATTACCGCATTATAAGTCAGCATTGTACAATGCAATGAATAAATTCTGGATTAATGTGAATTGTACCCTTTTGATATGTAAATTTAAATAAAAGACTTTTAAAAATGTATGGTGTATAATATTTTTTCCAGCCTATATTTAATTTAAATTGTACGAAACAAAAAAAGAAAATGCGATGTTTTGTTAACTAAGGATTTTTATACGGTCGTAGAATCGACTTATAAAAGCATTTATCAGTGATTCCCGAAGGAGTGTTTTCTAAGTACAAATTGCTATCAACGAAAACTCTCTCGAGTGCCACATAGTTAGCAGCGGCGACGTGAGTGCCGCCTTGAAGAACGGAGTAAGAATCCGTATTTCAACTAAATAGACCACTTAAGCGTCTAAAACTGTTGAACTCTATTATTCAAGAAAATTCTAATAATACAATTAATAACTTTTAAATACAATCTCTTATATTGAATTGCTGCCATATAAAAGTCCATTATTGTTTTTAAGTACAGACAGATTATCGATAAAAATACTTGTCAAATACAGCTCGCAAAAAAACATTAAAAATTAATTTCATCAATATGTTAAAAAATAAACGATATATTTTTAGTATTAAGATTCCATTTATTATTAAGATTCATAATAATTTTTGAGTATTTATATTTAAAACAGTATCTTTGCTTGCCTCCTCGCACGCCACTGATTCCAAGTCCTTCGACGTCCTCGGTCTCTGAGGATACAATTAGGGTTGATAGGGGCGAGGGTTTTGCTGCTTAAAGGTTTTGGTTTTATTGCGCTGTCAGGCCTTACTTCGCTGGTGCGACGCTGACTATTATCTAGTACTCCACAGAGCTGCTGGCCAGGATTTACCAGTTTATTATTTTGCTGATGAGCTCGTAAAAGCAGTGAGTGCTGCGGACAGCAGATAAAAGACTGGCTCGAGATGGAGTAGCAGACCCACAGGATAAAGTCTTAACATAAGATTGTACGTGTATTTTTATTTCACGAATATTACCTTTGAGGGTTGTAATATTTAAATTAACATTAAAAAAAAATATACGCAATGCACTGGAGAGAACAAAAAAAAGAAGTTATATCCAGGGAATACTAACAACGGAAGCTGGTTTACAAGTATAAAAAAAATAATATTTTTTTAGACTCACTATATTTGTAATGCCCATTTTTGAGTAACATTTAAAAAAAAATTAGGGATTATATATATATATATATACAAGGAGATTACGAAACGTTGATCGTGAATCTTAATGGTGAATAGAGAGTGGATTGAATAAATTAAATATTTTGAATAATAAGGGATTATTCAAAGCCAACTCAACACAATCTATAAACCTCAAAATCCATCGAGATACTTCATAATTTTTTTTTACTTTTTTAAAAATGCTATTAGAGCTTATAAAGCTAGAAAGCTTATTGAAAATTAAAGTAAATTTTGTTTAAAATTGTGTTGATTTGACCTGGAACGATCCTCAAAGACAGGTTGTTAGAATGAGTTTATTTATTGTTATAGTAAATAATAAAAAAAGGTCTTTTTGTTTTCATGTAATTTAGTTTTAAATCTTTTTTTGTTGTGTCTTGATTCTTTGTCAAGGAAATAATTAAGTGACAGACAAACGTTGGAAACATCTTATATTAAAAGCGATACGGTTCATTTATCAATAACTTTGTACTGTAGTAGTTATTACGAAAGTCTGGGATTATATTTCTGGTAGATATAACTTTACTTAAGAGCACATTGAAAATTCTCTATAACGATCCATGGGAGGCAAATTTTGAGAAGATAGTTTAAGCTTAAGCAGCACTTATAATGTTATCTGATATTATAACCTCAATCAAGATATTACCTCACTTCATTATAAAAATATGTACAACAAAGCTTTACCATATTAACGATCTTCATTATAATATTAATGTTTAATTATGGTTATAATAACAAGAAATTAATTATTTATTACTGGCTAACTACGTTGTAAGGCTTACGAAGTAAACTAACCTAGTTGGTTTTTATGAGATAGCATTCTACAAACAATTAGTGACTTAAGTAGTTCAAGGGTTTTAATGAATTGTTGACAGTTTTATTTCATGCATTTAAAAAATTAACTTTATGAGTACGGTGATTAATAGTCTTTAAATCAATTAAAATTTCAAATCTTTTTGCCACTATTAGAGGCAATTTAGACAAGAAATTACTAGCGTCTACGTGCTGTTTTTTTATGGTTCCATTGTGAACTGTATGACTTCAGAATCTTCAGCTAGAACCTTCTTCATCACAGGCCGGAGGCAAAATGCACAATCTTGACGCAATTCAAAGATACATATATTTTTGAGATAAATAAATATACTCGTATATATAATTTGTAAGCAACAAACGAGCTTCTTTATTCTTAGCGAAAATCCTGAATGTTTCAAAATTGCTGAAACATAAAAATAGTTTTAGTACTTTATTTATATTATGTTTATTTTGTTAATGTAACAAGACTATGTAAAGAGGTTTTAATAAAAGTATACTGGTTTTAAACAGTAAACACATGTAGCCATACGGTTAAGAGATTTTAGTTTATGAACACCTTTACCTCTTAAGGGCTCATAAGCAAAAATAATTTAAATCTCTTAGATATTTACTACATATTTATATTTGTTTTTTTAAATTTAAATAAAAGTATGCAAAACTTACTTCAATGGACTGCTTAAATAAAATAATCTCAATTTATTTATTATCAAATATATCAATGTTTAAATAACCTCTTTTTAAATATAATTTCGTAGAAATTAGTTTTTGTATCAAAAAACCATTAGGAACGAATTTTATATATTCACTAGGAACAGGTTAAAAGTTGTTTTGCTAATAATCGCATTATATTTGAGTTATATTTAAGTTTTTAAATGATGTGTGTTCATGTGTTTAGGAAATTATGTCGATAGACCGAAGGGAAATTTCACGGTTATCAAGATATTCCGTTTTGTTTTAACCGTCTATATTTTGGACCACTCTGGCCTACTGTCGAGGTGGCCTTGGTACGACTGGAATAACCAGTTTTTGCTATGTGTATAATCGAATTCATTAAAATATGTATATGGCTGTTACACGACCTATAATCAATGTATCGCCATTTACTATGACCGGTCAGGCTTACTGATTAGATCAACATTATATTTGGACGTCCAAAATAACTCAAGAGAGATTCCTATTTGACTTGATATAATGAACACTGTATATTTCTATATACTATATGCGATGTGATTGATTAGTAGATCTCCGTATTAGGAAGTTAAATTAAAAACTATTTATAAAGCGGCTAAACATATTTATATCCACTCCACGAAAAAAGGCACAAATAAATTGAGTAATATAATAATCACGATCTTCAGATCTTCATTTGCTAAAGTTTATAGTTTGAATGATTTAAAATGTAAGTTTGAATATTTTCCAGGGTGAATACTTTAGTTACAGGGTGGGCCAACATTGTCAGGACTGACTGATATTATTTGCAAATGATTTTTATGGTTATACTGTACTGAGTGTAAATGAATATACTTTTTTAATAATCTACAGAAAATAATGCGTTACTTTAAAAAAATTTTGACTTCAAATTTGCTATTTCTGCTGAAATATACTGTTTTTGTTTATTCGCGTAAATCCGTTCCTTTGAAAAGCTCTGCAAAAAAAATCTAGCGTATGGAGAACGGAGAGGCCAAGTGAAATCTGTATTTTTGAAAAAATTACCATTATCATCCTTTTGATTGCATTGGGTATTTTTTATTAAAAAATAACACAAAAATTAAAAATGGTTCATAATCTTTTTTCAGTGTTTATATATATTTAAAAAAAAAAACTGTGGGAGAAGATCATACGTTTTTGGGGGACGTTGTTGAAAAAAAATTTTTTTGGTGCAAATTTTTTTACTATACCAACATTATGAATTCATTTTCAAAGATGTGATAAGTTTATAAAAACCTACTCCGGATGAAATGAAAAAAGTGCCGTTGGTAGATGTCACAATCTCATTCCTTCATAATAATATTACTTCTGGACATATTTCAAAGCTTTTAAGCGTTTCCCACAAAAAATGTGCCAGGAAACCTGTGAGAGTTTGCGGCGCAGAAGTTACCGGCTTTTTGGTGCCTGAAATAATCACAAAGTGCTCGGTAAGCAAAAAGTATTTTGAAAATTATTTTTGTCTACACACAAGAGGGTTGAAATTAATTTCAGTTTATGGAAGCAAACCGTTAAGTCCCCGCCAGCCTTTCCCGCAAGTTCAGGGGTTGACAAGTTGCTGTCTTAAGCACACTCGTCGGTAAATATTAAAAAAATAATGTTTCAACAATAAAACCCGTTGTTTAATTGCAAAAATATACATAATATCCATTAAAATAAACCTAATTTTAAAAAATTAATTATATACCTGATAGATACATCTTATTTCGACAGTAAAAATAATATTCAAAAGCTTCCGGGCCTTAGAAACCATTGAGATATGAGATTATTTCTATAACTTTTAAGGTTTGATCGCTAAAGTGGTTTATGGATATATTAGTAAATTTATTATTAAACTAACTTAAAAAAATATTTATAAACCCAAAAATACAATTAAAGCTATTACCTAAGTCATGTCAAATATAACACGTCCGTAAATCCAGATGTGGGATAAATTTAAAAAAAATTGTTGTTTTTAAAGGCTCGCATTTCCCAATATACTGTTTGTAAATATTTTATTAAAATTTTTTACTCCTCTTAATGGTGTTTCATCCTGGTTGGTTAACCCAGTCTTGGAGAGATATTTTGTGATTTCTGAGCAAGGGTAGGTACACCTACATCAACCCGAAAAAACGTAAATTAAATTTCAAGTTGTTTGCGTAAAAAGCCTTTGAAAATACATTAAAATTTAATTATAACGTTACTGCTAACACGAAAACAATTGAGATTTTTGATTATTTGTAAATTATAAAGTAATCATCACTAATTTTATTTGTGATGATTACTTTATTTGATAATTAAAACAACGATTGTATTACAAGGAAAATACAATAATATTTGTGGGATAACATTATAAACTAAAACGTGTACCGCCATCTATTCATTGCAAATGGTTGTTTGTTATATCTCAGATACAAACCAATATTGATAAATTAAATTTATTTATACATATACCTCAAACCATTTTCATTAAAAAAAAAACGAAATTAAAAGTCTGATTTAATTTTGCAAACACATTTGAAACCAAACTTAGAAAATACAAAATTGTAAAATAATTACGTTGCAAAAAGTGTTTCGAATCAAACAATTAAGTCTTTAGACTAGTCATTAGAATAATCAAAAGTTAAAAAATATACTCTGAAAAATAAAGCTATAATTTTGATATTCGGTAGTGGTAGATAGACCAAACTTATCAGAATTATTACGACACCTTAATTATATAATTTTTAAAAAAGATAATTTCAAAAAATAATTTGTTGCTGATAATGTTTAAATATACTCTTTAAAGACATTAAATTTTATAATTCAAACAAGTAACTTTTTAATAAGATATTTAATTACCGTAATAAGAAATGTTTATTTCTTTAAGGATGCGTATTTAAAATAAAATTTTAAATATTAATTCTATAAACAGCTTTGAATATTTGTTTTTTTAATGAAAAAAATGGTAATGAATTTATAATGAAATGTAATTAAAGTCTAATTACAGGGAACGGTTTCACAAAATTTATCAAAATTGATGTAAACTGAAATATGAAGGATTATTTCAAGTATTTTTGAAGGTTGTAGAAAACAAATTCAGTATGAAAAAAAAACATAGCTCAGTGCTGTTTTGGTTTAAAAAAAACCTATTACGAGGAGATTTTGGTAGAGCTGGAGAAAATTTCTTATTATTCGTTTCAATGCATCAGGAAAAAAATATATCTATTTATTTGGAAGCTGTTGTTATTAGGTGTAAAACAATGCAATTGGTTTAAAAATTTTATCTAAAAATCTATTTTAAATATATGCTGAGTAGAGTGCTCAATAATTTTTTTGTTGATACAATATAAACATAGATAAATAAATAATTATTAAAAGTAGAAAGAAAAGCGCGAATTGCTACATTCATTTAGTTTCATCTCGTTGCCTCTACAAGTTGGTTAGAGAATACAATACTAGCGAAGTTAGTGTCTTATCTTTCGAGGAATGACACACGACTACCGCGAAAGCCTTATAAAGCCGGGGTTTATAACCTATAAAAATATATTTATAATGAAAATGAAAGCCTATCATTTGAAACGAATGTTGTTGAGGGACAAAAAGTAAAATCTGCAACACAAATCATTCAAATTGAAAATACCAACGCTTTGTCGCAATTAACACAAAACTAGCGCAAAATTTAAAAAGCACACGTGAAAATTGAACAACTTCCGCAATACCAAGTACTCTAAACCCAGTAACGAATAACCCATTAATTCATTATCCGTCATTATAGCTCACACATAAAGCGGATCACCGATTAAATCTGGTCATTTGCCTCGCCGCGTCCATTTGTCGGGTTTGTGGAATTACTCTGAGCAGTTATGGCGTTTGTGCGTTTAAACCGTTCAATGGCTAATCTCTAATAAAGGTTATTTGTAAAGGTTTGTGCCAAAACTTCATTGAAAAAATATTAAACACTTTGCTAAATATTTGCCTCATAACACTGGATGCATTGAAAAGGTACTTTTTAAAAATATAATTTAGGAAAAAAATATTTTGTAATGCACTCAATTTACTTGGAAAAACTCTATGCAAAAGACTAGATAAGTAAATACTTTTAATCCATTCGACAAACGTATTTTAATCTAAAAGTGACCAAGAAATGTATTTAAAACATTATATTTTGAAATAGTACCGACTTATGGGTCTGATTTGTTGTATTTCGTCATGTCATATTTTTTTTAGAAAACATATGACATAACGGAATAAGAAATATCGAATAGCAAAAGCGCCGCCACCTTCTAGTCATTGTATATATATATTTTTTACTTCATATATTTGATAAAATAAGTGTAATTCATTACTTTATACTTTCTGTAATACTTGTAAAATTTATATGAATAAATACAATTAAACGTTGAACCCAAATTATTTGCAATATGTATTTTTTATTTATTCTATTCCGTTAACTTTATCATATTTTTCAGCCTGAAAGAGCCGTCAACTTTTTAATATTCAGTTTAATATTTTTTTTTACTATAGTGTTTAAATACATATATGTTTATGTTAGAATAAAATTAACAAGGTGTTAAAATTTGGAGAATGTGCTATCCCAAAATAACTGTTAAACTGATTTGAATTTTAAAACTAATAAAGGTAATGTTGATTTTTTACAATGATATAAGCGTAAAAGCAGAAAGTTGTTGTTATTTTTGATGTGCGGGGGTGAGATATGGATGATGTAAGGGCTGGACATGGGGTGATTTCGGATGAGATATCCAAAACAATAGGACTTTAATTTGTATTCACGGCACGTCAAAAGCAGTTGCCATATTTTATCTTTGATTTACTTGACGTTTAATTTATTTGTTGAAAAATGGCGATGCCTTTTTTGTTCCTGGAAGAGTTAAAATTAAAGTTAAAAAACACTGGTAGTTAAAATAATCCGATTTGAATATTTTTTAAAAATTAAACCTTTTCATTTGTAAGTGGGATTCGTTTTGACTTGTATCATTATAAAAAGTAAAATAAATTAGAGGAAAAATAATCTTACGGAATATTCCTTTTTTATGCATTGTTCTGTATTTTTTATGATGCAGATTTGATAGTTGAAATGGTTAAAATTTAATTAAGATTAAATCATAACAAGTCACATATTATTTATTGAGTATCTGATAATATATTTTAACTTTTTAACATAAAAACCCCAACTTTTATTTTTTAATGATTTTAAGTTAATCGTTTAATATTTCGTATTAAAAAAAAGTTACATTTAATCTAATTTTTTTTTATTATTATTCATTGATATTTAAAATAAAACATTTAAAAATTATTTTATTTCAAAATTTTCTCAATATAATAATTATTTTGTGTATTTTAAAAATGATATAAAGTATTTCTCTTTTTGATATGCCATACTTTTTATTCACAATACGAATTATTGCAAAATGCTGTAAAAATATATTTATGTTTGTCGTTTTGTAAATACACAATGAAAATTTAAGCTGAAATTAACAATTCAGACATATTATATGATCTTAAAATTATTTATTTAGTGGAAAATGCCTCTGAAAGCAAATAAACTTAATTAAATATTTATAAAAGTGTTGACGAGGTATTATGTAGAATTTATATAACTCTTATTAAAAAAATGATTGTTGATTGTGAAGGTATTGTTTGTGACCGGTTCTGCCTATCTTTTACGTTGGGGTCATCAAACGAAATATGTAAGTATAATATATATTTATATAAAAAAACAATAGCGTAAACTACATATTGATTTTTAAGATTAACTCTGGTTATATCATTGTCAAAAGTAACTAGAATATAGAGACGCGTTATTTTACAAATGCGTATAATTATCAAAAAGAAAGTGGCTTCAAAAGTAATATTTAATATAAAGTCTCTTGCTTTGATCAAGAATTCCAGTAATACACATAACGAGTCTTATTTTACCGTTGTAGTATGCCGCGGTCTGGCATTTAAATCCTTTTATCTCTGACGCAATTTTTTTCTCGATGTTTTTTTTTTGTTCGAACCTAAAGAGGTACTGTGAACAAAGCACGCTTGTATGGCCCAAGAATGCGGATCTATATAATATTCAATAATAATGGTCGTGTTGAATATCAAATTACAGTCCGTCCTCCACTGTGCGCCTGGGCGGCCATTCCGCGCTGCAACGAGCCATAAACCCGCCGGAAGTGAGAAGGAAGCCACGAATTAGCTCCGAATAATGGGTATTGTTACGGACTCCACGCCTGGACCCACATGCATAGTGATGGCACGCAAACATCTGAGCAAACCTAGTACAATAAAAAAAACTGAACCGCTCAAATAACGCAAGAAACCCTTTTCCTAATTAGAATATTTTTTTAGTAAGGTTGTTTTTATGTTATCGATTCACAAATGAAACGACGAGAACGTTCTGTAATTTTCTGAGACACAGGTGGGGTCCGATCCGCCAATTTCTCGGCTATCGCAGCCCGGTGCTTGTTGCCAACTCAACTAGTGTGTCATTGTAACTAAGCGATAATTTAAATCGTTACATGCAAGTGTAGAACCGATAATCCTGGTTTTTGCTATACATATAAAATCAGAAAAAGATTTCAGGGTTTTTGTGATCGTTTCATTACCTTAATATATATTGTATTCACAATTAACCTGCATGCGTGAAATATTTCATTATAATTATTAATTTATCTTCTATTATTATATTGTATAAGCTACAAATTATATTTAATTACTGAAATAAATACTATTAATTTTTGTAGGTAATTGCGCTTTGACCCTTCGAGACACGAAATTATAAAAAAAACACACAATGAATAGAAATTAAATTTTCATAAAAAATTATATAGTTAGGTACATTTTGAGATATACCGTGAACGAATAGAAATTTATTATTATTCATCAAATTTTAAATCATTATTTTGGTAGCATTTAATATCAATCACATTAAAAGCACAGTGTATTAATAAAAGTTACAACGTCTACAAAAATCTTACTGTAAAAGTGACGAGGAACATTTGACCCGAAGATCACAATAGGTTTTTTTATTTTGTAGTAGTTTAGAAAAAAAAAATTATTATGATTGCTTGGATCCGAATTCTGGTCCATTGTGCTGGAGGTCTTCCGGCAAGCCTCCCCATTAACGTGAGTTCATCGGAGTTCCCGACAAAGCCTTATCAACGTATAGTTAGGTCGCTTTAAACTCTACTTTATCACTCATGAGATAACACAATGCCTGGAAAATTAATAATATTTATTTAATAAGTTTAGGGCGTTACAGGGATGTAAAAATAATTTACGTCGAGTCATTAAAACCAAACAATACTCGGGCAAAATATTTGTTTAAATATATCTAATAAATAAACGATCAGCATAAGGATAAACCTTCTTGGAAAGGGTGCTATTTTTTGAGTTTCATTTATTCAATATATATTATTTTTTAATGTAAAAGTTGTTAAATTCATATTGCTTTTCGTAGAAATCAGGTACACGTGTGATAACAGAGAATCGACTGTATTTGCATGTGATATGGCGCCAGTACTTATATTAATATTTTTGAATACGAAGTTCTGTAGAAGTAGAGAATAAGTTTACGCAATTCAATGACTCAAATCTCATTCTCTTCACAGTTTCTCTGACTTTATTATTACTAAACACGGATGACGGGAAAATTAAATTTATCAAGGCGAATTCTCTCTGTTCCTATGGCTGAGAGAATCCTGAAGCTTCAAACACGCATGAAGAGAAATAATTTTTATTCATCCAAACGATCATTATTTGTTGAATGAAATAAATGTATTTGAGAAACAATCTTACATAAATAATAAAGCCTATTATTTTATACGAATTGTATTTGTTTTTATTTGATTGAATATTAAATAAGTCTGCATAAAGTATCCGTACAAACATGAAACTAAGATTCTTATACGTTACATTTTTAAAACACACGGAGGTCGTATTCTAAAGCTTTGCGATTATTTTACTTTGTATTTTTGATTAAATTTTTAAAATATTAACGTCAATTTTAAAACACCTTGTGAGATTTGTTTCAATATACTTAGCATATCCACTGAATTCGTTTTATAATACATAAGTAGAGTCTTGGAGTCGGTTACATTTATGATGATGATTAACTTGTTTCGTCGGACGGCGCCCGTTATCTTTGTTTTACAAATCCAAAAAAGAAAATAAAATTTTGGCATAATTATGATCTCATAAAACACAAAGCCATTTTTTAAGGTAAGTAAATAGTCTTTTTGCTTTGATATTGTACGAGAATATTTTCAATTGATAAATTATTAAATAAGGAGATTGTATTCGAATTTAAATGTGACTTCAATTCTTTTGTGGTGTTTGTGAAAAAATGAGATGCCATGGGGAAATATGGTAATTCCGTGTCGCGAGGCAGCGGCATTGCTGTATCACCATATTCAAATCCAGGCTGGAGCTCAACCAGTTCTCGGATTTATGCAGCCCAGCTCCAGCACCAGCCCGCGTGACCCGGGCCTGAATAGTGATGGGCACGAGCGATTGATTTTGTAAATAGACGAAGTTTGTAAAAGTCATAAACACAAATTATTTAATCTGTCTTGGTTAAAAAAAGCTTATACAATAGTTGATTTCGTCACAAATGAGAGTCTTGCACAGAATGCGCAATGGAAAAAAAAACTCTTGACGATGATATAGTAAGGTATCCTATTTTGGTCATATTGCCTACTGCAGCTGAAAAAATCTAAAGAGGAAGAGACGCTAGAAGAAGAAGATCAACGTGGATACGGAATTTACGCCAGTGGCTGGAAGACTGGCCTAGGATAAATATTTGTTCGGTAAGATGGCCACCAACCTCTTCTGAGGAGTAACACTTGAAGAGATGCAGTATTTAGATAATCGATCACAATGATTAAAATGGGATTCAAACCCACACTCCTGAGGCCTGATATTAATCAAATAAATTTATATATCTTAATAAGACAAAAAGCTGCATTTTGTGGTTTAATTTAATAAGAAAAATGCTTGAATGCATTAAATATTTATGTACCAACCTAGGTGTATAAGTTCCGTTCTTGCATATAAAGAGTTAAATTTTTGACCAGTTGCAGTGGTACCGTAGTTCAATTGGCAAAGTGTCGGCCCCCGATTGTTTTGGATGTTTGGGTTCAAACCCAGCCAATGTTCAGATGATGATTTTATGAGCGAACAATAATTTATGTATCTGATTACTTAGCATTAATAATTTAAACAAACAAAGTATTTATAAATATGAAATCTTTGACGACAGATTCATGGAGTAATAGCATATTAAAAAGCGAGAGAAAATTTCTGATAGTACACAAACGGTTTATTTTACATAATAATAAATATGACTTTTAAAAATAAAAACAAAACTGCAATAGCAAATTAATCTACCCTTAGTGCTGGCAATCAATTTGAGTGCAATAGATTAAATATCAAATCTATGATGGACAATAGAGAAGCTTTTGGCATGTGGATAAGCCGCCTATACATGCAGTGACACAATTTGCAATTAGCTAATAGCCAAAGGCATATTATATGAAATTTTAAATAAATATAGTATAGTAGTTCTCTAAAGGCTATTTTTTGGCGTTAAAATACTTTTAAGTTAATATTTATGGCAAATTGTTTTAAGGACCACAGTTTTCTTACGGCTTGAATAGGTGATCTAATTGAGTGATGTCTCGGAGACAAGTAAATAGAATTGTAAATCTTGAACTAGATAAACAAATTATTTTGTATTTGATTCAATTTAATGTTATTCCGTCAGAACAAAGAACCTTTAACATTTGATTGTCATTCGCAATGTGCCAGAGACGTTTATAAGTCTCTATTTCGACTAGGCGTATTTATTCAGAAGCTTATATCATTAATTTATTGATTTGTCAAATAATACTCTATTCAATGTTTTATATTGTCTTTGTGAAATATCAGAGATATAAAAGAACAGTTACAAATTATTTGCTTACTTTTATGATATTTCATATCGTAACCAATAATTGTTACGTAAACTTGTTGCGTGCATAAAAACAAACAAATATTTTTTTATATATGATGATTATGATTATAAATGCAATTAAGTTTTTACTGGTTTAATGTTATTTTTTTTGATCAAATCAAATAAATTAATTTCATATAACCAACTAAATATTACAACAAGGAAATTACATAACATGTTTGCGTAAATAAAAAGTGATAACGTAAGTGTACGGTATAAATTTTTTTATAAAATTATAAGTTTACATTTTGCTAATTGGCCTGTTAATTAGCTACATACTCAAAAGATTTATTATATATTTATAATAAACCTTTACCCCTTACGTTGCTGTAAAGCCTCTTATAACCCACTGTAATGCGATTTTTCTTTGATTTCCTGGATTTAATAATACGAATCATCATCATCTTTGGCGATACGTCCTAGCTTCAATGAATTTGCATCATTGTTTTTCTCAATGCTTCTATTCTTCATTTCATCCACACTAGATCTTACACTATTCAGTTATCTTATCTTTAGTATTCCCACACTTTGACCCCCTTAAGGGTCGATGTACAACCCCCTAGAAGCTCTCGATTGTCCCATGGCAGTCTATTACATATTACGCACATACATACACCCTGGTACATATAACAGAACCCAGAATCGTAGTGTCTACTCCAAATGTCGTCGTATTTTATAGGCCCTTTTATGTGATGAAGGATTTTACGCTCGAAGTTCCTTTAGTCATTTTATAGCAATGTCCACGTTTCAAAGCGTATGTGAGCAATCACTCTTGTACTGTGTGCATTAGACTTGAATAGTCGTACTCAACCAAAATAACACCTGCTAGCTTTTCCTGCTATCTTCTTGCTAGTATTATCTAATAAAAACAAATACTGAAAACGTAAAACACATACAATGGTTTGAAATTGCTTGTTTTAGTTCACTACCACTTAATTAGTTCCAGTTGCTTGATACACATACAATAAGCAATTCAATTTCAAGTTGAGTAAACTTTGCGACTTTCCATGTCACTATCGGCACTATATACAAAAGCATCTCAAATAACGTGGGTTTTATTATTATTTTTTTAATCTTACATTTATGTACAGAGCAGTAAGATATTTATTAGCATTAATTATAATAATGCAAGATTTTCGTTGACATCGGTTACACTTTTCAGAAGTGGTGCTTTCTCTTTTGCTCTCATGAATTATACAAACTTCATACAGCTTCATTTGCATGAAACCCAAATAAAAACAAAGTTTTGGCAGGCGCATTGGTAAATTGAAATCCAAATGATAAATATTTATTGGTGAATATAAATTAGTGAAACAGTAAAAAATCAAATGGTAAAATATTTTTACCTGATGTTATGAGACGTGTCAGAAAATAACAACATAAAGCTTGCTTTACATACTATAATAACATCGGACAGTTCATTTAAATATCTAGTTATAGGACTGATTTTAAATCATACTCAATTTCTGAATGCTTAAATTATAGAGTGATAAAATAGATGATTTAATATTATTGTATTCGCATGCATAGTTATTATTTTATATCTAAACTTTCTCGAAATAAGAATAAATCAGTGAATATATATTTTAGGACGTAACTGTTTTCAGTTGAATTTCGACTATATTTGCTGAAAAAATATGCATATTTGATATTTAACAACGATTTTTTTATATAACTTTTCAGTGTTTTATTCGAACTGAATGTACGATATTTGGAATTTTTATTATAGAAATTATCAGAAAATAGCGTTGAATTGAACTCAAAAACGGTAGAATTCGTGATGAATTTATGTCTCTATTCCACGAGCGGGTAAAACATAAGTTCAAGTAATTTGAGAAGACAGATCCTATGCTATCCTATACTACTCTATTTAAGAAAAAGGCTTATAGGGGTAGGTAAAAAAGAGTAGAGAAGCAGTCAGAGACCATTGCGGTTGTCTGGTTAAATGAATTTCCGTTGAAAACTTAGAAACCACAGAAATAATACACCTTAGAGAGTTATTTACCAAAAAGCTTTTGTTTGTTTCAATTTTGGAGACGTTATATAATTTAACAGGATTGAAAATAAATTTTTGTTTTGCTCGTATTTATGGTTGATAACAATGATTAGATTTCTTGTATTAATTACAAATTCAAAACTTTTATTATATTATAAGTTAATACTATTATTAACGATGCTATACTATAAAGTATACAAGTTCTCGCTAGTGTATTACCCGAAGATATCCGAACGACTTCGGTTGGAAGCGGTCGCGTCTACTCGACTTGACCACGCTATTTTTCTCTTACCTGAAGAACTAATTAAAATTGAATATTGTTATGCTTATTACCTAGTTTATTTAATGGAAAAAGACGGGTTAGGTTGCTATTTTCTGCCTGGATTACGTTGGGAGCCTGTGGTGTGTCTACCTATTCGGAATCGTTTCCCCACATATAAATTCATGCGTTCTCTGATTCTATGTATCACAAAACTTTGCAGTAGACAAAGACTTAACAAAATACAGCTTTTAATATATAAAGGCGTTAAATAAATTTAAAAAAACTGTGAATGAACTATTTTTACACATAAGTAGACCGCGTTACGCTAGTCTAGACATAATTTATTCATGCTTTACATTTTCGTGCGCATTTGCCTATATTTCGATTGTACGAATAAACAATGTGTTTTATTGTAGTTCTTTGTGATTTGGATTCGCCATTTTCTCTGGCATCACGAACCAGTCCAATGAATGATAGACAATGACGGTCGGTACGAACAATGTAACGGTCATAGATAAGGCCTGGGCGAGGAGGTGCGAAGTACAGTTATCAGAACACCTTTGTTCTTAAATTTGGCTGCAGTTGGTGGAGTTGAACGCGAGGGATGCATTAAAAATTCTTCATCTGTGTAGAATATTGCACAAAACATTCATGAAACAAATTATAACTGCAGTATTCAACTTTAACAGAAGGGCTCGAATTATTTCGACAAAGCTTGATTTTTTCTTAACTGGTCTTTTACTAACATTGCCTCATAAATCATATTAAATATTAAAATTAAATAAAGCAATAAACTTTTCCAATGGGAGATTTGTCGATAATGGCGTGTTTATTTTTTATTCGACGAAGAAAAAAATATTACATTGAAAAGCATTTCAAAATGCATTATATTATTCGCTTTAGAATCGCAATGACAATAATCACTCAACAACATATTTTTTACATTAAAAGCTTTTCAATTTCTTGAAAAAAAGACAGAGTATTTTAAAATCTTTTGAGTTAAAATTTGAGAATCACATTAAAAATAAAATTTGATACTTTTAAGCAAGCACTCATTCGTGAATTATTTATTCTCGAAAGACTTTTAAAAACATGAAAAAAGATTAACAGATAGCTATTATAAACTTTACAATTTGAAATCAAATTTGAAAACTTGGATGCACATTTGTAGCTCATTATTTAAAACCAATCAATTAAAAACTAAAACTATAATAAAACAAAAAAAAAACACGGTTTAAATTATTTATATAAATTTATATGAAAGCTGTGGTATTTTGATTACTGTACAAATTGAATGCTCGTTTTCCTTTTGGGTTAATGAAGGATTATTGGTTAAACAAGCACATTTGTTAAATAAACATTTATATAGCATTTCAAGTATAGGAATGTGTTTGCTTGCAATTAAACACACTAACCATTTTCAATTTTCATTTTATCTGTTCATTAAATTGAGAATGGTTTGAATTAGTCAAAAGCAATTATTTCAAAATACAGCTTGTTTCTACTAAGCCGCATAAAATTTAGGCGAAAAAAAAATAAGTGAGTGTTAAATAAATATTAGCGTGACTGTGAAATTCAATTTGGTTTAATTTCTGTACCTAATTAATAAAAGTAACCATTTGCCTGTTCATACAAAAAAGCACAAATAAATTGGAATAAGCATGAAAAAAAAAATCAAATCTAAATGATATTACATTGTATTATATAAAACACACACACGAGTACACCTTGATATTTGTATTCAATCGGAAAAAATATGTAATGCACGTATACATGACAAATATATATTTTAAAATTTTCTCTAAAAGATAAAACGCTTAAAAGCGGATATATATAATCTTTATATATAAATATTTATTTATACAAAAACACACAGTTGATCTTAGCACTTATGATGCGATCCTCTCGCTAAATGAGATGGATGCTGGCCGGAGCTCAGAAGGTATATAAGGGGGTCAGAACTGGTGGTCACTACAGTCAGCTATAGTCGCTGATCGTGCAGTGTCCAGTGACCTTGGAACATTCATCATGAAGGTGATCTTCATCGCCATGGGTGCGTAGCAAGCTAGCAAATACTACTTATACGGTATAGACAACATCTTGGGACACCACAGGTCTATTAGTACATTATATGGCGTGACGTCGTAAATACACGATTATTATTTTTATTCGTAAAATAGCAACATCATGAGATTACTGCATGTAAAATGACTTCACTAACACTAATTACACGATGGATATATACAATACATATAAAAACAATCTTTGTTCAATTAATATTTATGTCAACTTTGGTTGAAAATAGAGTTTGAGATGATCGCTATAATATTAATTTAATTTTGCAGCATTAATAAAAATATTTAATATAAGAATTTGGAGTATAAATAAAGCTTTATTTACAAGAAAACACTAATATGTTTACTTGTAAACTTTTATTTGTACTATATTCTTTATATGGCATCTCGAACTTTAAATTCTATATAAACAACGACCTTATTTTGTGTATCTTTGAAAAAAAACTATAGAAAAGCTATCAATATTATTATTTTTTTTTCTTAATAATGAATGTAATATTAAAACAACATGGGAATTTAATTTTGTTTGTAATTTATACTGATTAATCAATGAAATTTATTTTACGTTTTTTTACAAATAGGTTTTATGCAAAAAAAACCCTTTTTTTTGTTTTAATCTTTTTATGATCATGACATATTTTTATTTTATATTATATTATATTCCTAGCGTGACAATTAATAAATACTAAAAAAATATTTAATCGCTTATATAGTATATTGTCAAGGTTGATAGTAGATTCTGAATAAGAAAAACGACTTTCAAGACTTATTGAAACAAATTCATTAATTATAAAACAGTTAAAATTATTAAACGTAAATTAAATACAATAAATTGTGAAACGCAATATTCGTTATTTGTCTAGACTTAAAACAAAAATTTTCCCATTTCATTAAATAAACAAATTTAAAAATACTCGTTTGCTAAAAAAGTAAATAGTCTGTCGAACAGCATGGATTTGTTCATCAATTCTTTGTAAATAAAACCTGTTTTTAGCTATTTGGTAGGTTATTTAATTTAACTTTATAAATTGAAAAGTATATAACAAAAATAATAGTATTTTTAATGATAAAATTAACTAGATAATATGAAATTCAACATACTGGAAAAAAATGTTGATTTATTAACTATTTATAAAAAGCTAACTAATTTTACTCTGAGAAACAATGCTTTTAAAAATGGCACTGGATAACATTAATAAAATATATTAACTTAAATATAGTTTCCAAATAACGACTAGAGAAAGATAGTTTTGCAAATAATAAATAATTAATTCTCTGAAAAAAAAAATTCAATCTTATGAACATCTAGTTGAAAATACGAAAGAATATTCTTTTACATCAAATGCCTCTTCTCAGAGAAGGTTAGCGATCATTTCACTGAGAATATACTTATGCTGAGCCAGTGTTCATGGGGAATACTAAATATTAAAAATATTGAGGAATATTAAAAGTATTTAAACCGAAGTTATTTTAGTTGTTTTGTTTGATATATTGTTTTTTTTTTAAATTATTTTAATTTAAAATCAAGGCTTCATTATCGTGTGAAGACACGTTTGGCTGTCCTCGTCGGCATGGCTGCAGTCCGAGCTGATCTGATGATTGTTTATTGCGTCGTGGCGATCTCGCCAGGAGCACTGTACTGCTCCTAACTGAGGAAGTCATCACGTACCAACTCTTTTTGTTGACCAATCAAAACCGGAGACCCGGTCCTGTGTTATTATTTAAATTGGTAGGTACGGATTTAACAAGCCGGTTGTTGATTGCGTAACTAACCCGAGCTTAAATATACCGTTTTTTTGGCATAAATATACTGGGAATAAAAATACTTGGGGCGATAAAAACATCTTAAGGTGTTGTTATTTTTTAATGGAGTTTTAAATATTCAAAAAGTGTTGTGAATGATATTTATACATTGTGTTCCCACGAGCGGAAAACAGATAATCCAAATGAGTTCTTTGAGCACTTGCTACATAAAAAAACTGGAAGCTGAAACGACAAAGAAACCTCAATATGTTAATACAGTTTCAAAATAGTATTACTTTATCATACTTGTTTAAAACCACAATTTACGTTCAATAATAGTTTATGGTAGCGTGATATAGTATCAAAAGTGGAAAGTAAAAATTACAAAATTACAAATGCACATCCAAAAATTCACAAATTTCAGATGTGTCATTTATCAATGTGAAAGTTTCAAGCGATTACGCTCATTTAAAATATTTTATTTTAAGTAACTTTTGCAATGGATCAGATCCCAAAACACATTTGTTATCTAAGGTCACTGAATTCTCCCAAAAAAACAAGTATTTTAATATTTCAACTCCTAAGTGATAAAATATTAAAATTTCTCATCCGAATTCAGATATTAAATATAAATTGTGGTGTTTTTTAATGGAATATATTTTGAGCGATGTCGTTTTTGTGAATTTAAAAATTTCACATAAGTAATAAATGTCTTCTATATTATATAAATAAATAAATAAAATAATAAATCGAAAATCATTCAACAAGAGCAAATCCATTTTTTTTTTAACGAATCGTTGATTTGCAAGTATTTTCAATAATATTAATTTAAAATATATTTAAGCAACAGTTATAATAAACTGATGTTTTGATTAAAAGATCATCGCGGTTTAATGGTTTGAACGGTTGTTAATTGTCATGAAATTTCAGGAATAGGCCCGAGAAAAGTGAAGGTTTTTTAATATCATAAAAATAATTTGTAGTAACTATTTACAAATAAAAACAATGTATAACACAAGACGAGTAAGTCGTTTCGAGATCCAGTACTTCAATATTACCCAGTGACCATAAAAGAAAGATCTAGGTTGGAACTCAGTAAAGATGATTTCTATATTTGTTAAAATAGCCTATTTAAAGTAATTATAAACTAAAAAAAAAAAAAAATTAAATGATGATGACAAATAGAATTAAACTCCGCCACATTTCCTACCTGTAGCTTCAAATATCGCTTGCATACTTTTTATTTGCAGAGTGTATTAGCAGTTAATTATATGTTTTGGGTTATGTGTAGTACATGATGTAAATCATTTAAAAAAAGTTAAAATATGTTAAAATAATTACCAAATTTTTCTCACTGAAACTGGCAATCGTTTATAATAAATATTTTTATAAAGTGTTTATTCAATTGAGTAATTAAAATTAATAAATTATTATGACCTCAGTATATTTCAGCTGATTAATTTGATAGGTGTCGTGTGACCTTTGTTCCTAATCGTGGAGACTATCAAGTACCAGGAACTGGTCGTTAAATCTCAACTGTAAACTACGAAACTTGCGAAATTTATTATTAAATGTTACACAGAATGTACAATAACGAGACATTTAATACTCTCCGGGGATTATTGCGAAGGCTTCGCTGGGATTGGTGGCTCGTATCAGTGGGGCCAGACCTCGGGGTCCCTGAAGTGAAGGGCTTTGCATGACAAGTGCTAGTTTTCAGTTCTAAGCTTAGTAAGCATATTGATAATAAAAGTCTCATTGTATTTAAGATATATCATAACAGCTACCAAATAAGGGGGTGATTCTATAAGTATTTATTGAAAACCGAAATGAATTATATCGTTTTTTCAGATTGTTTTAAATAAATTTATATTTGCATAAATATATATACACACGGAATGGTTAATGCACATTCGTCTATAAAATAAATAATAAATCGAATATAAAATTTTAGGGTTATTGATAATAATCTGTACGCAATGAAGAGATAATAATCAATCGATGAATTGAAAGACCCCGAAAGAACATCTTATTCTATTCGTTATAAGACGTTACGCAGAACTTTTAGAGTAGGACTCTTAGCCCCTCTAGTGATCAATTGCAACTAAATATAATTTTAATTCTTAGTAAATAGATTGTAAGTGTTCATATGCCAAAGTAAAATAAAACAAATACCAAATGTGACAAGCCACAAAAGCCTCCTGAGACCTTTGACATATAAATTATAGCTTATGGACTCTTCGTCAATATTTTCTGAGCTTAGTTGTCACCTGCTCACGTGATAAATGTCGAAAAATATCACCTCGAACTGCTTATTTACTTGTTTATATGAAATCTTTGTCCGGGTTGTATTTATTTTCTATTTATGTACACATTAATTTTATTTCCTGAATAAAAACCAAAAAAAATAGATAATTTTGACAATTGTTATACTAGTATAATTTAAGATCAAATAAACTTAAATTACCATTGAATTTTTTTTTTAAACTTACGCTTTGGTTTTAATAAATATTATCCAGCTGTGTTCTAAATGTACTGAAAAAAAGATGAAATGATGATTGTGTAATTAATGTGCAGTTATTCAAACAATGTATTCAGCATAATAAAGTAATCAAAACAAATTGCTGCAGCGAGGACAGCGTAGCGATTGTAATAAACAGTTTTACTGACGTTGTATTGGCTCAAACATGAAAAATACAGAAAAAATATACATACATTCAATATTATTAAAATAAATTATATCGAATTTCAGTATGTGTTGTACAGAAGATGATCAAAATAATAAACACAACTCTTTAAGCTGTATTTTGTATTATATAAACATTAGCACCAAACAAAGAAAATGCTTATTTGAAGTCAATGGATTTCATCCGTAGTTATACTTAATATTCGTGGATATCATTCACAAATGAGTGGTATACTATATAAACCCAGATATTTTATAAATAAGTCCTTCATTTGCTACATATATAAAGGCAATGTATTGTATATTGTTTGTTTCGACTGCAGTTCACGTCCGTGTCTACCCGGCTGGCATGGACAAATTTTTTATTATTTTATAACATGTTAGAAGCCGGTATCGTTGCTTTACTTATTTGAATTTTCATTAAACCTGTTATTTTAACTTGTTGTTGCATATCCACATATAACCGAGAAATATAACAGAAGACTGAAGCTTTGAAGACCGCCGTTAAAAGACTTTGAAATACAATTGTTATTGTTTGAATACATATATAGCATTTGTTTTGAAGTTATTAATAATGTATATCGTGTTATTCGTTTTTATTAAATATTCTTATGTTAAAGTATATTTAAAATTTTAAAAATAATCCAGAAAGGTTTTTAAGTTTTAAATAAAACCATTAACCGGTGAAACTGTCTATTTTTTATCATTTGTCATCGTTTGAATGTATTCGTTATCGCCTAATAATATAATTTTACGAGTGTTTTTTTTCATTTCCTTGGGATATCAAACTGTATGTTTAAAATAGTGGACTTCTTAAAAGTCACTTGCTTTTTTATTTTTCTCTTGAGTTAATTACTTGGAAACGTCTTATGAAGTTCCCCAATATAATATTTATCAACAAAATAAGTGAGATCTGAGAGAAGTGCTTGTGAGGAAAACTTCTTTTTTTTGTTACATGTAAGAAAATCTGTTGATTTTCAAATTCTTCTCCGGTGTTTCAAATCTAATTTACTTCTTGAATATAACCCTATATGAGATAATGGCGACATGTATTTGCCTGATACAATTGTGATTACTCACTTTCGTATTTTTTTTGGTTATAGTTTCTCTGAGCCCAACAAAACAATGTGTTGATTACACTGAAATACACTGAACTTACGTATCGATATATTACAAAAAAAATACTAGGCATTGTTTTGTGACGAGGTTTGGCTCTCGCACAGGCCTTCCTTGTTGCTTTGAAAGAATAGTGACCTTCGACTGAAGGTACTGGCTGTGACCCTTCATGGAAGAAGAAGGTTCTAAAAAGGTTACTCCGCGGTGCCAGAGAGAGCATCTGTCTGAAGAAGTGCAGGTGACAGATGAAAAGAGAATCGACAAGTAATCGTTCCAGCTAGAGCTTTCACATATATAAAACAGCTTTAAACAAAACATGATTACCTTTGTGATTAACATTGATATGAGTTATGTCAAACACAAAGTTTTTGCGGAAAAAATTTGAATTTCAAATTATCAAATGCATACCACTGCAATGTCGCAGGTTTTGTGTCAATAATATTATTCATTGGAAAGAGATTGTCAATTTATATATCAGCCGCGGTTTTCAGTAATGTGATGATTTAAAATATTTTGTTTCAAATATTGAATTGATGCAAACCTTACATAAATTCCAAGTAGCGAAAAATATTGACCCGAGGGAGGTAAAACATGTGCAAGTAATTTTCATTTATTGTTTAAAACGAACCACAAAATTGATATAGCGTCATGTTATAATATAACAACCATTAAGTCTGATAAGTGGTTATAAAGAATACTTTTATAATAAGTAGCTATTACATTATCTACTGGCTCGCAACCTGGATATAGCTTAATTATAGTATATTGCGTAGTACGTAAACCTGTAAAGAGTTGTATTTTTAGTCTTGAATATCTATACGTTATTATAGAAATAAGTCATTTTAATTGAATTAAGGCATAGATATTCAAGGCAAAAAATACAACTCTCTACGCAAGTTTAAGGTATCAGCACGAGGATTTAACCAGATAATTTTTACAATGGAGTAAATTTTTAGTAAGTTAGTCTACCCTCGACATTTTGAATAAATAGTATACTATTTATAGATAGTGTTTTATTTTATGCGCAATAGAGGTGAAGTTTAACACTTTACCATTTACGTGCGCGGGTCTCGGTAAATACAAGTTTGGAAACCTTTCAAAGCATTCGACATAATATTGACATAGCACGACCAGGTAATTTACTTCAATAATCCTGAATGCAAATATTGTGTATAGTTAAAAAGCCAAACACGAGACACCAGTTCTCCTTTGTTAGTTTATGTAACAGCGTGTCACTATTGGAGACTAGAAATCACAAAACTAATAATTAAACCAGTAAAACTGGCACTCGGTGCATTGGTTGATTTCATGAGTATTGCAGTTAAAAAATGCATTTTTAAGGATTAATAATAAAAAAATTGTTTTATGTATGAAAATATTCGATCAAGTACAGACAGTCAACTGTAATAACTAAACTTGGATGCTGCTGACTATAATGAAAATTCAAAACGTTTTCAGCGGTGACAACTTATTTTAATACCAGGCATAAAAACGTCTGAAAAATATTGTATTATATTTTATGTTGTTTCATAATTGTTCACAAAGCGTATTGGTCAATTCCATAATGTCCAAATAAAAAAGTTTTCTACATAGTAAATATAGTTAACTGCAATAAAAAAAACTTAGATGCTAGTAGTTTTAATGGAGATTTAAAACGTTTTCAGCGGTGGCATGTCTCGTGTTGGTGGCAGCGTCCCCGGCCAAGGACCTGAAGGAGATCAAAAAGGAGCAGGCTAAGAAGAAGGCGTGTGCCCAAGCCTGCGAAGAGAAGTATCTGCCACTTTGCGCGGGCAAGCCCGGACAGAAGCCCATCTCCTTCGGAAACGCTTGCGTCCTCAACAACTACAACTGTGAGAAAAACGAAAGTAAGTAAACGATAAAAGCTTCGGCAGTAGTTTGCCTTAGAGGAGAGACCCAATAAAGGCGGCACATGTTTTATTTTGTAATAAAAACATACATTAAATTGATATTGATATCAATAGAATCGTTTGTTAAATTGTTGATTTTGTTAATTGACTTGATTAGGGCGGGAAATTTGGGACCGCTTCAGGTGGCAAAGTCATAAAAATTTTATCACAGAGAGTGTTGGTACTTAACACGCAGGGCGTGTAGGGTAGTAACAGTTTATTCTTCATTCGTATTCGAACCCGGGACCTCATGGCCAAAAATCAAGAATCATTATACCGGGAAGCCTCAAATGAATGGTAAAAAATGCGTAAAATTACTTAATACTGTATCTTCACATAAAACAAATATTTTCTCAAAAACATCTTATAAATCAATTAAAACTCATTTACGCATTGTAAAGATCAAAGTATTAATAAAATACTTATCATCGGTCGATGTTTATTACTTTAGTATATAATTTAAGTATATATTATACAGCTCACTCAATTGCTTAATTTTGTTTCCAGATCTTGCTAAAGTCAGCGATGGCGAGTGCCCCGGAGGCGGCGGAGTGAGACTTTCTTAAAAAATAAATAAATAAAATATTTTTTTATAATAAATACATAATGAAAATGTTTTTTACCATCACTTGCACAACTTCACGTTAGAGATGAAAACTTCACGATTTGAATTTTTTTATACTTTTCTTTTTGTTTAATATATAGATTGTATTTTAAAAAGCGGTTTATAATAAATATTTTTTTCATTTAAGATGTTTTTAATTCTGAGCATATATCGTGTTTCCTTTGTATTTGTATTGATTTAGATGTATTGAATGTACCAAGGCCTATTATTAAAATGTTATATAAATAATGTAGATCACAAAGAGAAGTGATCAATTATATCTATATATTATTAAAAAAAAAAAAACAATTGTAGTTGATAACGTAAAAAAATTGGAATTATTTTGAGTGAATCATTTTAGGACAATAAATATGATCTGTTTATGAGTAAAAAAGATATATAAGGGCAAATGTGTCATACACAGGATATATACAATATACGCAATATTTATATCAAACCATATTTATTTACTACCAAAGAAACGTTATTGATGAAATTTTTATTACTTACATGTTTCAGCTTATAAATTATAAACGATGGCTTGTGTCACATGTATCGATCACAAGTCATTTTATACCACGACGAGTAAACGACAGTTGAACATGTTTTTATTTAATTTTCTTAAAAAATAATTTTGCATTTATTATTTAATAAACAGATATAAAACATTTTTACTTCTCAAATAGAAGAATCAACTAAATTTAATAGTAAAGTAGGTCTTAACATTTTTATAAAAAATATTGCAAAATCTTGTCCACGATTTTCAAACACATAATTTTAAGATTCTTAGCAATAAATACCTTAAATATATTTATAATTTAATTACAAAAATAGCTTAAGTAAGTGACATCTGGAATATGCAGTCCTCTCCGTGCAATGGTCAGCATTCTCCTCGGCCCACTATTGCATATACTGAAAAGATACAAAATAAAATTAATCAAATAATTTATACATTTTAAAACAGCGTATATTTTTAATAATCTCGTGTTAAATTTTCAATATAAGTAAAAGTTAAAAAAAAAGTAAATATTTAAACTTTTAAATTATTTAGAAGTAGATAAGCAAAAAATATTTTATTTCTATATATTAAGCCAATAATATAAAGTACCTCATATACAGATTAATTATAAACGAACTTTTTTCATTTAAAATTATCTTTTTTGCCTAGCGCGATATTAGTCTAGTGAGTTTTTATTTTACTTTTAAAAATACGACAAAAATAAAAACATTTTTTTAATTATCTTATTTAGAAAAGTTAAATTAACTGTTAATTAAGTTTTTGAAATTCATTGCAGTTATATTATAATTAGACGTAAATACTATTAAAATAATAAAAAAAAAAAATTTCTTTGAAATTCAACAACAAATAATTAATTTTTTCAACTGAGAAGTGTTTGTGTGTAAATTATTTTTTTTTTTAAAATTTTTTATAAGTATTGTATATGCCAATGAAGCTTTGTCTGTTTTGAGATGAATTATAAATGAATGTTAATTAAACTTACTAATGCTCTCCCTGCAAGAGGCCAGCTCCAGATGGCACATGCTCTCGAAGGTCCTGGCCTGCCCGGAGGCGTCTATGGCGCAGACCGGGCCCTCCTCGTTCTCGTCACAGGCGATTCCCAAGCAGGCAAAGGCTGGAACTCCGTCCATGGTCGGCACCTGCCCGAGGGGGAGGGCCAGCGCCAGCGAGGCACCTGGAAGCATCCGTACCGACTTCCAGGATCATAGAGCTTCGAGAGCTGAGTTTTAAAGCATTGATATTCTTAGGTTGTAAGATTTTCAGTCGCACTGTCCTTAAAATTACATTTTCACATGCATTTTTACTATGTCTATTTTCAGTATTTTTTATTTGAAAGGTCTTTAGCAGTTTAATCTCCCCGTTCTCTCCATTTTGTTGCTTGTACATGGCTTCCATTCTGTACCCTGAGCGTGTGTAAAGGAAGAAGTGGACTTGGAATTATTGTGGAGGGATGTGCTTTGGAAGTACCCGGCCGAGGGTGGGTGGGCTTTCTGCTATTGTTTCTGTAGCTTGCTGCAGAAGAGTATCAAAGCTTTGTAATGAAAGGCTTTTTCCTTCCAATATAAAACTGCAGTGTAGAAGGACCAGGGGAGTCACTACACTTATTTTTCCCTTAGAAAACCATGAACACTGGCTCAGCATGAGTATATGCTCAGTGAAACAGTCAAGTGAGAGGCACTAGATGAAGAAGATGCAGTTTAAGATTTATCTTCTAATGGCACTTGTATACTTTTTTTAATAAATTTTGTTAGAGCGTGGAGCAAGAGGTATATAATATAAATCCAAATGCCTATAGTTTTGTAACCAAAAAATCCTTTTTTTTGGACCGCGTGACAGTAAAATAAAAATTCTTTGAAAATATTCAAACACAAAAGTATTATAAATTATCACTAAGGGAGGTGATATTTACTTTCTAGAAATTTTGAAGACATATTGTTTAATTCAAATTGAAAAATGCACAATAAATACGGAAAATAATATTTTACAATAAATTTGTATCAATATCAGACTTAGCTTTTATAAGGTAACATTAAACTTTTATTTAAAACGATGATTTAAAGGGCATAATTTTTATATTTTTTTACGGTGCGATTAGTATTTTTTAAAAAGTAAATTCTACTAAAACAGTTGAGATTGCGATTTTTAAAATCTGTATTTAAAATTTGGGAAACCACAGATCAGTACTATAAATAGAACTGTGGTTTTCTACAACGTCCGCCATTTTATAAATAAATGGTGTATTGAGAGCACGCGTGTAATTACATCACGTTTCAGGTTGAAAGTGGTTTTTTGTGAAAAATGAGAAAGGATTTGAAATATCAGTATTCTAAATGGAAAACCACTTCCTTGCTTTCTTTACTGACGGCGTGTAAAAATAAACTTGCAGAAATAAATATTGATACCTTATATTAGAAGTATTTAATTTATTTATCTATTTATTAGTAAATTGTTTTGACTTCATCATTTAAATATAACATAGGTTTCAGATTTCCATTTTTTTTATTTAGACTTTATTGATATGTTTAAACATCGCGTGTTATGATTTAATATGAAAGTTTTAACGAATTAACCTTTGTGGGCTATTTAAAAGTATGTGGAAATAAGTATTTGAAATATGTTGTTCATTTTAAGTGTTTTGATCAATAATATATTAAGTGTTCTGTGCTATGTGTTACTCCTCTATTCCATGTTATCTGAATTAAATATAACAAAAGGTTGCTTTATTATTTATAAATTGAATGAACATTGTGTATAATTACAAATGCTTTAAACAGTATTATCAAATCATTCATGAAACGACGGTCAAAATCCTCGACCTTTTTTTTATCAATAACCAGGTTTGATTAAAACTTCATTCTCAATGGAAATAGTAGCCAAATATTGTATCCAATTCAACTTGTATGGTTTAGAAACTAAGTGAGAGTTTAAATCTATTACAATAAATATAGCCGAAGGTTTGAATCCTCATTGCTTCACTAAATTTTTCTTTTTCCCTCTCAAACCTCTTTTCTATAATAGTTATGAAATTTTATAGTATATAATTACATATTTGCTGATATTATCTGGTTATTTAGTTCAGTAAAAATAAACTACTTAAAGTATTTCATATTACTTTTTATACAAGAAAAATAACAATAAAAAACGAAACAAGAGAGATAGTATTTATAAAATTCTCAATAAAAAATACTACCTTTTAAGGTAATGTAGATATTGCGAAGATTAATGTTTCGTAAAAAAAGTTATCGATAAAGCGGGATGATAAAGGTTTCCGTGAAATGCTTTCAGGAGGAGCTTTTATTGGAAATATTAATGAAAACCAGTCAATTGTTTGGGTTGAACCAAACGCTACCTTTGTGGGATCTCCGAGAAAATTCGCTGAACTTTTTTTTCAGGAATCCCATTGATAATATTTTGTATTTGAAAATATACAAAATAATTCAATTTATTTTGCAACATGGATATATTCTATAGATTTCCAAAAGTTTTTTGTATTCCATTTGTATTCACATACGTTTTTTTAGTTTCAGAATAAAAAAAACCTTTAATTTTTAAAATTAATTAAACCATATTAATATAGTTAAAATAATGCAATTTTTTAGTATTAGGTCTGATTTTAAACCAAACCTAAGAAAAATATTTGTTTTTTTATTTTGTCATAAATTTTTAATTATTGTTGAAATTTTCCGTAAAATAAATGTAACACTCAAATCATTGTGCTTCAAATTTTATGAATTTAAAATTTCTGCTACAAACACAGTAAATAGACAAATCTTCAAATATAACAGTGCGTTTTTGCTACATTAGAAATGAAAATATCTACAGGAGGTGCGGAGTTCTTAGTGCTTTTCAGGTTTGGAGTGTTTTCAGTTTTTCAAACAGGCTGGTGTTTCCAGGAATGGCAGCGGAGGTTTATGGAGAAAATTTCAGTAAAAGCTTATTCTAGTTCTGAAGCGAACAATATTCACGGGGAGGAATTTTATCACTAAAAAAAAAAACACGTTACATAAATCAATTAATGAAACACGTATATTGGATTCGAATCACCGGGAACTTTTTTTTTGTTCTGCGTAACAATGCAATATTTTAGGGGTTTTTTTTTTGTTCGATATTTTTAATTATTGTTCTTTTGGAATTTATTTTAAGAGCATGTTCACAGTTATCTACTTTGAGAGTTAAATGGTTTTTTACGTGTAATAAGAAGTTTTAATGAGTGTAAAAGGTTTTTACGTATTTGATTTCTATATTTATCATCCAGAACTTTAATCAGTTGGATAGTGAAAAACAAAAATATGGGTTGAAAGCTATTTTTGAAGATATTATGTTAAAAATTAATAAGATATAATGACGAACCTACAGCAATTTTTATGCTGGAGTGAAAATAATAATGCCAGCTTAAAACATTAAAATTCTATTAAATTACTGTTATTTGTTATGAATTTTTGTAAAGTTATATAAAATATAATGTGGAGGATGACGACCGGCTGCGTCAGACGTGTTTCTAGAATTTGAAGGACTTCAACAAGCGAGAAACGAGATACTCCAGTTTATATTTAGATGTTGACATGACTAATTAGAATAACAAAGAATATCTCGCAGAACAGACAATCGCAGTGATTATTCGCCAGAAGAGAATTGGTACAAAATACAACTTACCATTTATTTTACGACAAGTCTTAGTTAGGTCGATGTTCATTTTTGTGAGATCAACAAAACAGTATTTAAATAATAATTATTAACATAGCTTATAGATACACAAAAAGCAAAAATGACAGTCAAAACTAACGGCCAAATAATAAACATAAGAAAACTGTCAATTGAAGAAATTTCAAGTAATAACCCCGACCATCCGGACATCCTCAAAGACCTTCAAGTAGTTACAAATGGAGTTTTGTTTTAAAAATAACACCATTTTGTTTTGAAGCGCACCGCTTGAAATTAAATTGAAGACCTATAAATCTTCCTGCGCTTTTGAGATTGAGAGACAAAAATATAAAACGACGAGTATTTGATGCTTATGATTGTGAGGAGAAAATCACACATAGGTAAAATATCCTCAATGGAATTTCAGGTTTTATGTCAAGTGTTATACTTTAATTTTTTTAATGATTTTGTTGCTGTTATCAACGTTGTAAAATCACAGCTAAAACACAGTTTGTCTACCACGAGATTATATATTACGTTTAAAATTATTTACCTTTTTTATTTCCATTTTGAGCTACATAATTAAACATTAAAAGGTTTTTTTCTCTACAAGTATATGTTAAACTATTGTATCATATTTGTAAAGTTTCCCTGAAAGATAGTAATTTCCGATCGGAGAGAAGATGTTTAACCGCTGAAAAATGGCTTCCTGTCCGAGGGCTAAGTTTCGCAATCGATACACAATGCTTCAGGTTTTTTTTACGTGTAGTTAAGGCAGAATAGGTAGAATAGAAAAAAAAGGTAGTAAAAAGAAAAAAAAAAAAAGGTAGACGGGGTAGAAAAAGAGAACAAATCTGGAACGTGAATACTTTCAACGTGGAATGTATGAAATTAATTTTTCTCCATTTTTAAATGTTGTTACTAAAACATTTAGAAAAATTGTTTCTTTATCATAAAGGAGAAAAACCGACGTAACAGTATTCTAGTAAAAAAAAATACTAAGCATTTAATTATTGAAAACTTATTAATAAATTATATTTTTTATTGCACAAAAATGTGATTGTAGCAATGCTAAATAATTGTTGTACTGTGACCCTTTCAGTGACAACAATAATGGTAATTTAATAATAATCTTGTTGTTAGTAAATTATAAAAAAAACACGAGCAGTACAAACAAAAAAAGTTTTTTAACGATTCGTTGAAAATAACTGATTTGTATCTAATGTATAATTTTATATTATTAAAATGGATACATACAATGATATAAAGTTACCAGGTCAATTTAGTTGTAATAAATAAAAAAAAAATTATTAACAATAAACAAGAAAAAATATACCAGGTAAATTCAGAGATACAATAATAAGATTAATTCACATTATTAAAATATTGAAACGTGTTAATATTTATGGGGAAATTGACTGATTAATATTTTACAGCCAAGAAGACATATATATGTATGAATAGTACATTGATTAATTTAAAATGGTTTTTAAAAGTTTCGCGGGTATTTCATCGGTTAACAGTGATTTTTTTATACTTTAAAATTGTGTGGTTCATGATCAGCTTTTTCTTAAAAGAGAGAACAAAGGAAGAGAAAGGTAGCTAAAAGGTTGACTCAAATATTTAAGTTTGTTTAATAAGTGGATACATGTAACAGATGTTTTATGCCTTAAAGAAATCGCATTCAAGTCACATTTTATGACAAGATCACTCAAACAGAACAAACAAGTGTCAAGTTAAATAGTTAAAGTGCGAAACAAAGCGAAAGTTAAATTTAACGGATAGATTAAGCGCTTTGCCGCCGCGGTGATTTTTGACCAAATATAGACCAAGTAGATTCAATTTTATATATATATATATATATATATATATATATATATATAAATAATGTATTTTGTTTAAGTGTTGACTAAACCAACCAAAGGCGGAGTTCGTCTTGAAGTCTTACATACATGCGTGTAGCAATGGAGATGTTAGAAACAGAAGTAACCGACTGAAATGTTGACTGGCAGGCTACTCGGTGCTAAGAGACATTACTAGATACGATGAATAATAAATTGTTAATGTTATTAGGAAATACTCTAAGCTCTAGTGAAATGATACCTATTAAAACTGTCTCATAAACCGAGGATTTGCAAGTTGCGGAAAAATATCTTCGGTTTGAATCCAATAACAATCAAGTGTAAGATGTAAAAATTGCGTAAGATATTTAATATCTGTTTTAACCTACAAAAACGAAATGAATGTAAATACTCGTACAAGTTGTAATTACTTTAATCGAAAATAAAGAAAAAATATACTATACAAAAATGAATGGTTTGAAGTACTAGAAAATTTGTTGAAACATGAAACAATAAGTGTGATAATTTCATGAAATTTTTCTATTTAAAAAAAATCTTTCAATCGATGATGATGATAAATAAAGCATAAGCATCTTTGATGTAAAATTTATGAAGCATTATTTTTGTTTGCCTGTGTGTATACACAGATATAAATATTGTCTTTGTATCACTCAGCAGGTAAAAAAAATATTAAATCAAATAAAAGAAGAATTCAGTTCATTTTTGTTTATCCACCAAAGAAAACCTTTGAATCCGAAAAATATTAAACCAATAAAAAAACCAGCTACTGTTATTTTCCAGTATTATTGTTATTGATGACTTAATCAAATGGTTCTTTGAAAAATTCAGTTATAATATGGAGGTTAATACTTTAAAAGCGAGTTTAGGCAGTTGCCTAACCAAGCCATTGCAAATTTAATATTTTTCGTTTTACCTCATGTATTGTATTAGTAACTTCCTTATTTCTTATTTTGAAGTAAGTTATTGTTAGTGATTTATTATATTATTAGGTTCTAAGTAGTAAGTCTTAGTATAATTTTTGCTCAAATTAACGTAGTCTGAGTATAAGAAAATACCGAATTACCAACGATAATGTAAACAATTGTATGTTCTTTATAATATCATATGCTTTTCTATAATAAAGTTAAATCTTAGTACACAATTCCTCAAATAAACTAATCAGTCTAATAATTAACGATTAATAATACCGTAAGCTTTTTACTGAAGAAATACTGTATCTTGCTATACAAATCCTGAAAATAACCGCAGTCTAATCTCGAGTGAAAGTTTCACGCCTTTTGTGACGAGACAGCTCACCACTCGTGTCTCTGACCTGTCTCCACGCTGAAATATTCAACAAACAAGTCTTGAAGCTTACGTGATAATGAACAAGTTTAAACACGATATCAATTAATTAAATACTAATTGTAAATACTATAAAATAATGATACGATTCGGGCCTGTACATGGTCGGTGTCTGGCACAGAGGAGTACCGTCATCGCTATTAATAAAGTAACGTCTTTACTGATAACTATTCTGTACAACGTCTTCTCTTATTACCTATATGTTACTTGATAAGACCGTGGAAAATTATATACCATTTTAATAATTAATATAAAATATTGGTATTTTATATATATCTGTCTGTGATGAAGACAAATCATAAATAGATACAAAAATATTCGACTGTCTAAATAATATGAGATTTATAATAAATACATACAACTCTCAATAACTTCTGATATATTTTCTTAAAATATTTTTGGGATAAATTCAAGACAGATTTTAAACTCCCGTCGAAAAGCTTAAACATTTGATCTTGTTACATTAAAAGACGTGGGTAAACAGTTTTGATGTCTCAAGATCATTATAAATATTTTAAAAAATGACTGTGACAAAACAGATTTTACATATTAAATGAGTACAAAAATAATAGTATTGTGTCAAGCATCATCTAACTAATGTTAGCATTTAAAAAAAATATTATATCTATATTGTCAAAAGTCGAACATAAAATACAACGGAACTGTTATCATAAATAAATCTTAAAAAAGCAGCAAAAATAAAACTGAAAATCGAGAAAAATCTTAAACGATTGGCATTGATTTTATGTTTTCTATATTATATACGGAGAGTTACAAATTTAAGGTCTTCCAGAATATTTTATTTAAAATCACAAATAATATACGCTCGAACTTGTTACATTGTAAAAAAAGCATAATACTCGTACATATGAATATAAATTTCATGTCGTTTTATGCATAATTATCAAAACATTTGTTATCATTTGGTAAATTTGATGGCGTATTTTGCGAAATCGAGTTATATTTTGATATTCCATTTGGCCAAGAATAGAAATGACTGCTTTATTTCTCAATGTGTTATTGAAAGTGTCATGTAAGTTATTGAAAACATTTACGAACTTTGCACTCAAGAACGTGCTAGAATTTTATAAGTTCGCAGTAGAGTATCCTTCACTCTTGAAGTGGAAACTCTAGGTAAGAGACAATGAGATAAAAGTTATATCGAAACCCAAAATGATTTAACAGCTGAATCCATTTATTTTCAGTAGATATACTCGTAGTTGTTTTCAGCAAAGAAGATAAAAATTCGAATAGGTGAGATGATTTTCAAGATAAAAATATCTCAACTCAACAAAAATGAAGAAATATAATGAATATATAAAAATTTGCTGTACATGCAAGTGAAATATAAAACTATGTGTTTTTAAAGACTTGGCTTGACTTTTTTAAAGAGATGGCTATTTAGTAATTAAAATTATAGTTTGTAAAAAGCATCTGTACTCGACACGATGCTTACAAATGAGTGTGTATGTTTTACATCGATGATGTCAAATTTCAAATGTAATATTTAAGTTTTTGTAACTTACGCGACATGTGGATTATCTTATAATTTTTAATTCACTGTACTAATAAAAGGTTTAAAAATATTCAGTTAAAAAACAAATCATATTTATAGATAGATTGATAAGTTCTGCTGGTGTACATAATTAATGAATTTGTATCATTTCATATGAAGCTTTCAATCATTGAATAAAAATTCTACATTTAATTTATATACTTTAAAAAAATGATTTTTTATTGCACTTATGAGGCTTTATGGACTGGTAATATAATATTTTTGTGCTTATTGTATTTCGCATATTATGTTTTGTTTTTTATATTGGTTCTACAAACTTGTGGTTGTTGTCCGGTTTCTCAATCGTTCTGTTGAATCCACAAAAATGAGCTGCAGTTTATTTTATTTTCAAATTAACCCCGTATAAAAAAAAGCCTTACACACTAGACAAAAGCACGAACAAATTAACTTGTGATTTTTACGAGCTTACAATTTTAATGTATAGATAAATATACCCTATATATATATTTTTTTCTTTCAAGTTCTTTGGAATATGTTTTGCTATTGTAACTTGTATTAACTGGTCGAGATCAACCGGAATTTTCTTAGATAAATTTATCCAAAGAAACAACCGCTCATTAAACAATAATGTTGCAGGCGACACATGAAAGGCCAATTAAAATTTATCGTACATAAAATATTTATGAAAATAATTTTGAACTGAACAGATTTAATGATATTAGTAGATTGCGTATTTCGAGAGTAATTAATGTTTTTATTTAAATGAAATAATTTATTGCTTGAACCGTTGTTATTGTTAATTTAGATATTTTTTATAATTTTTGTTCTGTTGTTTATTATAAATCAGAATTTTACAAAAACAACAAAAAATATAAGTTGACGTCCTGACGTCCGTGCGACAGAGCTGCTTATTTTTTTATTTCAGTCGTTTATAATTATGGTCATTAAAGAAGTGTATGTAAAGTGTTTCTTCGACACTTGCAGCAAATCCATGAAGCCATGGTGACGACCAAACGGTAGTTTTAAAATGGATTTGAATGGGTTTTTGGTTTTTACACCTTTTAATACTTCAAACATACGCTAATAAAGGGGTGGAAAAATCCTTTGGCAGTCGAGCCACGTTTTGCGAGAAAATTGGAAAGCGAGCCACATAAAAAAATACTATTTAAAAGCGATTTATAATTAAGGGGGTTATTTTATAAATTAAAAAATAATATTGTTAAAATCTTAAGGTGTATTTATTTATCATTTGTATTAAAAGTCTAAAATCAGAATTTTTCACTGTACACTGCTTTTATAACAAACAAAAAATTGTAAAGAATACTTTAATTCGAAACAATGTGATATATTTTTTTTTAATGATACTTAAATATATTTTTTTAAAAATAAAAAAATAAGTTTTTTTAAGTAAAGCGCGAGCCGGATACAGAATGGATTTGCTAAGCCTCGTCAATTCAATGAAAAACATAATTTTTTAATGGTTTTGATTGATATTTTTTCTCGGCAAACTTTAGTATAGAATATTCTAAAATAATACAGGTCTTAACTATTAATAATTTTTATTCTTATTATTATTGAAAGGAAATTCACTGAACGTTTGATCTAGATATATAATAAATAACCGATTGAATAATTCAGAAATTATAATATTACAAGTGTAATAAGAAATGTCTCGAACTGTCTGATTGTTTTTCATAGTATAATTTGTATCAACAATTAAACCAGAGCAAACATTTTATGGAAAACAATAAAAGTGATTTTCCTTTGTTTTTTATACCAAAAAGAAAAACATTACAATAAGTAAAAGTTTATGAAGTCAAATTAAGTTCATACACATGTCCAGAGTTGCTCATTTCGAATTCACGTAGCGAAATTGGGTTACATCAATGAATTGACTTTCTTGCTTAATGACGTCACGTAGGGGTAGGTAGTTACAGTTTTTTACGACAAAAAACAACCCTAAAATCAAGTTTCCTAGTGGATCATTAATGAAACCGAATATTTAACCAATTTCTTGGAAAACTAACTATTCCAGGGGCTATTAGAATATACACTCCAGTAAAAGACGACAGTATTAAGAGAAGCTTGTAACAGAAAATATTACTATAGAAAAGACTTAATCTTGCAGGGTAATTTTTTTATGAAAAAAAGTTAGCTGCAAATAGTGCGCTTCATATTAGTATTACTTCCCACAACACAAGCCTTCGTTTCCCATTCAAATGTATATTATATATTCGTATACGTAAAAATTTAATATTATCTTGAGTATTTTTAAAAAAGACTCTTGGATACCTTTTTTAAAATTACAAGTAGCAAAAAAATATTTATTGTTATAAAAAAGGGATATAATGTTTAAAATGGTAGAGAACACGAGTGGTTATATGAGATACTATGCTCATGTAAGCTTTCAGCAGGTGCGCTGAAAGCTTATTATAATTAAGAAAAATAAAATTTGCGTGCAGACTGTAAAATTGTAGAGTGAAGTAGGTAGTTTTTTTTTTTTAAATAAATTGAGAAAAATTTAATAGGATAACAAAAATCATAAATATCCAATTTTATCATAAACAATGAAATTTCATTACTCTCATTTGCCATTAATTTGGTAATAATATAACTATTATCAACAAAAAAATTGTAAAAGCCGACAAAGTATATCAAACACATGTTTTCAGTTTCATATAAATACATCTTTGAAGAATGCTAATAAATTGCATAAAAATTATCCTGGAATCCTTTGTTCGTGCAGATTGTGGCATCCGCAAGAGATGAGATACAAATTGAGGTATTTTTTTAATTATCAAAAAGCATATCAGTATATCAACCGACATTTTTCATTAAAAACCACTTTATATATAGCGCAAATACTATTGAGCAAAAATATTGTATGTAAAATTATAAATTTTTCCTGATGCATTGTAAATTGGTCATAAACAATTTATCACATAAAAGCAGTAAATAATGTTGTGCCATTTAAAATTTATTCATGTCACAAGTCAATTACGGCAATTTTCAGGGGTAGCTTTTATAATGTCATTGGCGTAGAGTCGGGGTAATATATGAACGCGTTCCTAATAAAATTGGCGTTTCTCTCGCGAGATTTGAGTTTGAAAACAATGAAATACACGCCAGTTAACTCGATGTGTTTGTTTTTGCTTCCGTTTCCTCAAAGTTATTGCTGCCGCAACGGGAATACTCGGGCGCTGCTCGTCTCGTGGAAAATTACCAAAAAACGTCACACTCGAGTATCAATGTTAGATACACGGAGTACCGAGCTGTACGGAAACTCAATTAGAGTTCATCAAACAATTCCGTAGAGCTTTGTCGTTGTTTTGGAGCGATAAAAAAACATTTGTAGTATTAAATTTAAAAATATACGCTGAAAAAATATTCATCTTGAAAATTCACGATAAAAGATAATTAAATGATTGTGTCGACTTTTAAATGTTTGTCAGTGACTTTGTACATTTGAATTTCATTTTTAATAATAATATGACTTATTAAAAATAATTGATCTTTAATAAAAGTAAAAATATATTATCTATTTCAAAATACAAATTTATTCATAAGAGATTAATTTAAAAAAATGTTTATTTTCCAAATAAAATGCTGCCAAAAAACTGAAATATAAATAAATAAAGCTCTTATCATAAAACTGATAAGTATTTCCGTTCTAAGAAAAAAAAAATTAATGGTTTTTATAGGCAATATTTTTGTAAGACAATTTATGCGGTATTATAGAGAAACATTAAAATTTTAATATATATTGGCTACTGCTGTATTTCAAATGATTTTTTATTCTTTAAACTGTTAATATGCATTATTTAAAATAAAATATTTATTTGGTGAACTTGTCTGTAAACCGAGAAATTCATGTTACATTGTTGTTTTGAGTACCTAAAATTACTGAAAATAATTCAGTTAAAACTCCATGTACGTAGATTCTCGAATGAACGGCGAGATTCAATTTTTCTACAAATATATATTTATTACAGTTGTTTTACCGACTGTTTATAACATAATAATAAAAAAAAGTAAAATGGTTTTGTCAACATAAAAAGTTTTTCCAGTGATTCAAAAGTTAGGCACCTGTTTTGAAAAAAATTGAACCTTCAATTTTTGAAATCATCTATTTTTTCGGACAGAAAACACTGTCAATAAACACATACTTGAAATTTCACAATACAATAAAGTTTTCATGGAATTGTTTGATATATGTTTGTATTATGTATCTAATAATTAGTTTATTAATAAAGGTCACTATTTGATTTTTTGTAATGTATTTTTACAATACTAAAATTAAGTTAAATACACAGAAATGTACTTACAGATTAATAGTATAAACAGGAGTTTCATCTTGCTCATACTGGCTGTAATACTCTCTAGCGAAATTACTCCAAACTGCTTTTTGATATCCACACTTGAAAATTATCGCTGGATGCTAAATATAACAAACCACAACTGGGGGGGGAAAGACTACTAGCAACGGGAACTAATGCTCGAGTGTAGTTTAAAAATATATCACAGGCGAAAGCGATTCTGCGGGTTTCTGTGAGTGCTCAGAGGTTATGTCTTGGCTGGAGATCCTCGCGTGTATTGCGGCTAGTCAACTGAATGTACGTTGTAGGTATGTGGTGTTCGGTTCCACGGAGTCTGCCGTCGTTTTGAGATAAAAAATGTGATTAAATTCCACCGCGGTTGGAGGAGCGGATACACAGGGTGGCCTCTGGCTGCGGCGATTAATCATTTGGATTTATAATACTGGCTGATGACCCGGCGGAAATTGTCCGCACGCTGTTTACTATTTTGCTAGTTTGGTTCTCATCAATTGTGTTACAGCCGCTGAAGTAAGAAAATAACAGTTTTCCCGAAGTAATAAATTTTCGCTTCTACAAAAACACGCTATAAATCAGCGACGTGGGGTAAAAGAAAATTTGTTGAGCGTACTCCAATTTAATCGCTTTGATAACTCATAGAATATCCTTTTTATTCGGCTTTGATTATAGAAAAAAAACAAGGGTTACTCACAAACTGCATTTGTATTTTTTAAATGTAGAGAAAAAGTAAATATTTTCCAAAAATAAAAAAATTTCCAAAATATTATAAAAAAATTGTAAATTAAGAATACCCAGCGATTTTAGAAAACTTAGATGAAGTTGATACACAAAGATGTATGTCAAAACTAAATTATTACAACAATTTATTCAATTTTAAGGGTTCAAGTAATTAAGAGAGTAATCAAGTAAGATGTACACTGGCATGATTGTTATTCAACAGTGATTGGAGGGCATCCTGTATGAGATTGGAGAGATATTATTTATGGCACGGAATACACAGTGTTCTCAATATGAAGAGCTTGAGACCTCACGGATGCAGAGTGGAGATAATACATTATCAATGACTTATGACTGCACCGAGCCTGTCGGTGCAGTTAGTCTCCTACAAGCGCACCCAGAATCATTTAGATTAAAACGTATATAAACATTACTAGAATAGAACGTATGCTTTATCTAAATTTAAAAAAAAAATGATGACCCTATGAGTACTAGTTTTAAATATGTATTCAATAATTATAACCGAAAGAACTTGGTGATATTTTATTGAATGAATACTAAGTGATGTTTTCAGTTTTTATTGGTAGGATGAAATTTTCGTATCTGCTTGAAGATGAAGAAACTAAATAATTAAATAAAATGTGTTTTAATTATATGCTTTGAAATAAATATTTTGGCAGTCAATATATGTTAATCGATTTAAAATAAAATAATTGATTCTGATCAAGAACATAAATATAATTTTGTTTATGCACATAATTTGTTTTAGTTTCATCATAGAATGAAATAAAATAATTTTAATTCCATTTATAGAAAACTAGTCAAAATATATAATAGTTATTTTTTTTTTTATCAATTTGTATTTATTTGTAATAAAATAACTTTATTTTTCCGTCCATCTTGTTTTTGTTTTTGGCAGGTTTAGTGGTTTTTGTTAAGTTTTTAACATGGAATTTGCGGCTACCAAGCTTAAAGAGTAACTAAGAATAAATTACAGATTAAAACAAAATTATTTAAAAAAAAATTAAAATACCACAACAAAGTGTAAAACTTGTCGAACAATTCACATTGTTATTGGGAGATTGAAAGAAAGTATTTCAGAGTATCTCAAATTTACAAGAAAAAGAGAATTTTATAAAAAACTTATGGAATACAGAGGAAATTAAAGCCTTTTTGCAAATACCTTTTAGTTGAAGCAAAAATAGTTAAGAGTTGTTAGAAAAATATCTTTCAGCGATAATGAGATTAAAAATTAATATTTAAGATTTTTTGTAAAATAAACAAATGAAATAGTCTATTTAAAATGTTTTATAAAAATTATAGAAAAACTAGAGGAAAATAGAAATTTTAATATAACTATAGCTAATGGAAATGTTGAGTGTGTGTGTATATGTGTTATATGGAAAGCAGTGCGTTACAGCTCTTGTAAAATGTAATCAGGAATAAAAGATGATCATGCATACTCTACATCAAAGCAAAACAAAAAAACGATATTTTGTTTAGTAAAGACGCTTTGGCTTTCATTTCTTACGTTTGCCTCTTATTTGGGATGTCTGCTTGTGTCTGTGTCGGGGTTAATAATAAGGGTGTGGGGATCAAATGTCAAACTGTTAAGCAGTATGCGGGACAAAGCGAGTGCCACCCCCGATTATCGAGGGATAGGAAGATACATAAGGCTTTTGGCTTAAGTGTTAATTAATGTCATTAAAAAGTTTGTGAAAGATCTTTAAATGTGGGTGTTAATACGCAACCATATATCACAAAAGCTATTAAAATGAAGTGATAGTACACAAGGAAACACAAACATTTACTTTCTGTTATGAAGCCATCGCGCGGAAGATCTTTCAGCATGAGAATGTGTGTAATCAATTAAATCCACATAATATTATAATCATTTACAATAATAAACTTAAAATCAATAAATTACAACGCTATGTCCTCTTGCTGTTAGAAAACTTGCATATCGTGTGCAAGATCTCGAATGAGACTCTGACTAGAAAATTATATGCAATATATTTTTTAAAAAGTATAAATGTTGTATTTGGGATTATAAAAAACCTTAGAAAATATTTTCATTAAACATATCTTAAGTTTTCATGTAAAAAACAATAAAAATGACGTTGAAGCTATAGACAAAACTATTTTCTCACCTGCCACTTTCACTTGATGGTTATTATTCTTACAAATTATCTGAGTTTGGAAGTCTACCGACTGTACAGTAAATATATAAAATATCAGATTCTTTGCAAATAGATTATATTCATGAAAAAAATATTTGTATTAAACTATATTTATTATACATATTATTTCCTTGTATACTCAACAACAGTTGTGCTAATAAATTTCAAGGAGGTAATTAAATCTCTAACATCTAATAAAATATTTCAAAATAAAAATCTTTTAGTTGGTATGTTGGTATCAATTTAAGTTTATATTATAATTAAAAATGTTCCAAAATACTACTAAATATTTACTCTCTATAAAAAGAAGAACTAAGAGAATAAAGTTAATAAACTATTATTTATAATCAAGTAGTTAGGTTATTATTCAAAATAGATAGTATATAGTTTGTTTACTGTGTACTTTATTATTATTCACGCGTTGGTATTTGTAATAAAAAATTCAATTGAAGTTTATTTATGATCGGAATAATTATATACATAAATTTCTTTCTAATAATTGTGTCATTTAACTCGGTCAATTTATACACGTCTAGCGCAATAATTCATAAGAAAAACAAAGAAAAAAGATAAAATTGGACTGACGATAAAAAAAAAAACATTAAGTGATATTCAAATTTGTACTTTATTTCGTACAACTAAACTAAAGATATTAATATTCATAATAACATTTATTTGAGGAATTAACATTGAACTTTGACTATAATTCAAAGATAAAAATTCTCTTTAGTGTAAAACATTTCGTTAGGAATTTTGAACTAAAAACTACAACTATTAACGTTCAGTATTATATTTGTCAAAGACATTGAAATTAACATTCAACCAAACTCCCCAGAAATAATTATGGATTCATTCAAACGTCGTTTTAAATAAAATATTAACAAAAAAATTTAAGCGTGAGTACAAAAAAACAAACAGCACGCTTACTATTTAAACAAAGCGGATACGATAGTTTTTTTTTTTTAATTTCACCTTGGCCCAGTAATCAACAATTATTTTTCATTATCGGAAATAAGTAACCATTTTCATGACGTAAAATTGCACTTTATTGTTATCCCACTGATTTTTTATGTGAATTGACTTTTGTCGGTTACTCACAACAAGTGAGCAGCCACGATGCGATGGCTAATCTACAATAGCTCTGATTGTTTGATTTCCGGTCGGTTTCTTATCTGTCCCTCTTGTTGGCTTGTGGAATCACACTTCCGGTGCCAAAACCTCTCACGTACTCAGTTCTCATTTTAATTATCACTTGCAAACCTTCATTTATTACTTGAAAGTATACCTAGTTGTCATATCATTTACACATATTATATATATATATATATATATATATATATATATATATCATATTATTTATATCTATATATATATTTAGTATCATATGAGTTAACAAATCGTCACTGCATAACGACATCTGCTGAGTAAATTAAAATTTTCTATTGATGTCGATAAAACAGTTTACATCTAACAGGTATGTTTAGGTTGAATATATAAATATGATTGCTCTTTAACTAAATCAAATATATAGTTTGCCGTTAGAAAATAAATATAATATCAAATGAACGCATACAATGTTTTTTTTAAGGATTTGGTTGTTACTTTTAAAAACTATATGGAGTAATTTTTTTCATTATGTTGAAATAATTATTTTTTCTAAGAATATAAGTATTTTCGACAAAACTGAAACAACCGTGATTTTTATCATAAAACTTCATGAAGATCGATCTGGAAATTTAAAATAGAAAATACAAATCGAAGGTTAAACAAGATCTAACACAAAGCAAATAAAACGAAAACGCACTGACAAAAAAACGCCCTAAACTTGAGTAAATGGTATTTATTATCCTAACAATTGGACATTAATAAAAAAAAGAATAAAACAAAAGATATAGTCCATGTGGGCATATAGAAGCTAACCAGATGAAGAAATCACCTTAATAGAAAAGGGTAGTTCTGACGGATTGAGGCTTTCATTTTGGTATGGATAGATTATTGCATACATGCATTAATGTGAATATAGTTAAAAAGAGTTTCGAAACTGAGAAATTTATTATAATTCTTGTTTATTTGAAAAACGTGAAAAATGTTTGGTATGATAATGAATATTTGGAGAAAAATTTCCATATAAGTCTTTATATAACAAATAATGAATAGAACAAAAAATATCATTTTGGTTAAGAGACTGAGATACTCGTATTTTTATTCTGGTGAATTAAATAAAAAGTACCCTTTGTGTAAAAACAAAACCAATTTGTATAATTAGCGAAAATGAAAAAACTTTTTTTTTAAATTTAGTTTTTCACATAAGGAATATGGAAAATGAAAAAAAGTCCTTTTCGAATTCTATTTAAAAGCTATGATTTTAAAAAAATATAAAACAAAATAATAATTGTGTTGCCAATCAGCTACGAAATATTTGAATATCAATTTCAACTAGTTTTATCTCGTTCCTTTATGATCTTTGTATTTTAATATTATATTATATATATCAAAAGGATTGATTGAATATAATCTGTTTGACAAACAAATAATAAGTACCCATCATTAATAACTATCTAAATTGAAGACTTGTATCTGAAAAGTAAAGAATAAACCATGATGGATGTTTTTATTCACTGTATATTTGATTATGTTTCTTCTTGTAACCCTTTTCATCAAGTCAGTTTGAAAATACACCCTTCACTTAAATCGAAAGATAAGCACAGCATAAAAGAAATTCAACGTAAAGGACTAAAGCATGTTTTTTTTTACTGTTTATAAATTTGCTTCTACGTGATTCTGCATATTTCAGGCCCGAAAAATATATTTTATACATGCAAAACATAGTGTAGATTCTAATATATTATTTATATATGTATAGGAATATTTTTGAATGTACCACATGCTTATTATTACAAGGTCGGTAAACCAAAGAGATAACTTTTGATCTCTGATATTTAGTACATTAATGTAATCTTAGTAATAATTATTGTATTGCTCGTCTATATTGTCCACTTAATACAAATATAACTATTAAAATAAATGTGTATCTCATCTTCGTTGAGAAGATTGAGCTGCGATTTTGATGGACTGCACTATATCAAAATAGACTCTATTTTGTAACCACCTTGAAAAGATCATGATCTCTTGAATTAAAATATCTTGCCAGCAATAAAGCTTCTTTCTATTTACCGATAACTTGTTTTCTAAATGTGATCAATATAGTTTCTTACGTTTATATCGTCAATGTTATTGAATACAGTGTCTACGACATTAGATATCGTTCATTTGATTGTAAAAAGTGCGACCGTTAAAAATACACCAAAATGAATAATGTATTACTTTTTGTTATAAACACCTAAAAATTTTCTTTTCCAAACACTTTCTTTTTCTTATGAAATAGCGTTTTTTTTTCTCGTTTATCTATTTCGTGAATTTGCCAAGTTTTTTTAAGGTCTGAATATATAAAAATATACAAATATCATGAAATGTTATAGATTTGATGAGACCTTGAGTAAGTGTATTAATAATATTAGAGGAAAATATTTTTTTACAATATAACTTATGGAATCCTAATATATTATTATTTGCGCAACATTTAATGTAACCAAAGAGGTTTTTAATGCCATATTACTCTGAAAAAATTACTTGAAAAAATTTATTTGATTTTTCAATATCTGTTCGTACAAAATATCACATCACATATGAACTTATTTGTTATATCTTCACCACAACACAATAAATTTATTGGCTTCTTTATAAAATGGTTTTAAAAATATATTTTTTTTACAATAAATATTCTGATTCTTATACAGTTATTCCGTTTATTAGAACCACAACATTGAACTATGATTGTAAACATAAGTATGTTGAAACCTTTTTATTTGCATACAGCATTATTTTACATGAAATCCTATACAAAACCAATACTCGTGTTAATAGATGACTTTGGAGGATTCGGAGAACTGTACAAACCAGTTAATATAAATAAATATGTATTTATCGTTATGCGAGGATACCCCACATCTATTAAATATTTGATTTATTCACAAAGCTAAGATGTATAAATATGTTTCCTTGGAATAAATTTGTATTATGATTTTCATAAATTATGATTTATTTTTTAAACCTATTAATTGAATAAATAGTTCACTTTTAATTGAAATCGATACAAACGGGAACAGTTAAGTAATTTATTTAATGTATATAAAAATAAAAACGAGTTCTGTGTTTAACTAACGCCTAGTCACCGAAAAATAAACACTTTATTACTAGCAGGTGTTTTACGTGTAATCGCATAAACTAAATTAAAATTTCACGAACACGAGTTTACCTACACGTAAAACATACCTTTTTTAAAATTAAAAGCTTGTAATAGAAAAAAATGAACTTATCTATTATGTAATCTATTGAGTTAAAGTTTGTGATCATCCCTACAGTAACCTTTTGCCGGATGTTGCCGCCCCGCATCCCCTTTGCCTTCGTGACTACGAAGTACAAGCAAAACCGACGGATACAACCCTGTGACCGGCACTAACCAGCAAACCTACACCCACCCCAGCATCCTTAATTGCCTTTAGCAACGTGGTCTTCCTAGTCAGCAAATAATCGTGTCGAATAAATAAAAATACATTTCAGATATAAATTAGCTAAAGGTGTGAATTTAAATGTGCAATTTGAAATTTTGCTCATATAGCAAGGGAATGACTTGTTGATTCTTGAATGACCCTATAAGTAAGTCATGGATAAACCCTCGTCAGACATGACATCCATTAAAAAAATAGCCAATCAATTAGAGCCGTGTTTCCAGTGCGCCGAGGACATTCTCACTTTAATTCTGAATCATAAACACGCTGCGCAAGTGTCCGGTATAGGTGAATTCATTCAACTGTGGCTCTCGATTTTATTACTATAAATTATCAATATTATACTGTTTTGCTTTGTCAGGTTAGTTACACTCAGACTCACACATTTATATTGTGGTATATGTTTATATTTATGGTAGTAAAACAGTTATAAACAACTATCCTATTACCGGTTATAAATAATATTGTATCTGTTCACGCCCTATGAATATATAAAAAAAATACATTTTTAAACAATACAAGGTTGTATCGACACTCAGCTTGTTATTTAAAACCATTTCGAAAAAAAGGATTGAATAATCAAGAAGTCTTTTGTTTCGAGACGGGATCAATTTCTAATGAGATAAGTTTATAAAATATTGTTTTCTTTTCAAAAGCACTCCAGATCATCAGCTAAAAAAAGTTAGGTTGGTTTTAAACAAAGCTTCTAAAAATTAAAAATAAACCACGAAATCATGACTTAAGTAGAATATAATTAATGAATTGATTGAAGAATTTCATAAATTAACAATAAGGTATGCTGGACAGGCGTCCAAAAATACTTTGAAATTTTTATATATCAAATTTTAAAATATATTCGGACGGCTATCCAACACACTTTTTTGTTAATTTATAAAATTATTATTGTACATTATATATGCGCGTGTGTGTGAATATATTCGTTAATACAATTCATTGTAACATTATCCCAAAAGTTTTAGGATTTATTAAGGGAAAGGCATTCTTTGAATTACCAAGAAATCGGTTAAAGCGTTTTTTGATAAATGGTTCTTTAACCCAAAGAATTTATTATCTTTTATAATACACAAAGACACATCTGCAAAGAGATTTCGCCAAAATGATTTTCATCCAGTTAAATGTAATTTATTTACTTCGAGCAAAACTCATTTCGATGTTCGCGTCACAACCAGCGACATTCTCGCGTGAATGTGCCTGTACGATGTCTGGGTATTTCTCGATTTTTGTAATAATAAGAAGTTTACAAACAAACATTTAGCTGGAAATATTGTTGTAAGGCCAACTGGTCGCCAGTCGTCTCCGGTCAGTGCGTCGGAGCGCAATTCGCCAGTATACGTACACCCGTGGCTCGTGACAGGACAGCTCTAACATGGCAAAGCATTTAGTTTTTTTGGCAGTTTGCCGTAAGTTAACCTCTTATAATGTTATTTTAATGTTTGAAAATCCAGCAGAATCTCTTGACATGTGTACATTGAACTCTTTTTGGGAACGTAGTCTGTCTCTGACACGTAGTATATACTTTGTAAATATGTTCGAAGGACACACTCAAAACGCGTATAAAGTAATACTAGATTTTTCTTAGATGTGTTATCATATTTTTTATTATTTTAATACTGCTTTGGTTTGCACGCCTATAATTGTGTAAAAGTATTGAATTAAAGAATTTACTTTTTTGTAGAGTCATAAGAAACTTTCCAGCGTCTAACAATTAATTTTTGCGTGCGTGACGTCGTCAATATTTTTTCTTATGTCTTTTTAAACATTCAAGGTTATCAAAAACAAAAAAAATCATATTATATAATACGTATTGTGTTGAGTTGATTCGGTTTCTCGGGTTTTAGGTTGCTAGAGATTTTCATTCCTCCGACATTTCACAGCTCCCAAGAAACAGCATCAACTCTTTATAAAGGCTGCTTAATTCTAGGGTCATATGTAAAATATAATCAACATATGATAAAAAATTATACGAACTCTCGTGTTCTCATTTGGGTGCCTTAACATTTTTTATATTTCTAAAATAAACCGGTCTTTGAACTAAAATAAAAAAAAAAGAAAGTGAGTGTTTTTTGAACCAATAGAATATAAATTAGCGAGTTTCTTGAAATACAGCCAGATATTGTTATAATTAGAAAAATTAAAAAAAGTCAACGAAATTCAAAAGTATATTATTGATTTCTGTGAAGACCGTCTCACAGGAAGTACGATTTTGACTATGCAGGTTTGATTGATTGATAATAATTAAGTACATTTTTTCAAATATTGAAAAATGATTAAAGAAACTCCTAGAAACATATCATCGTGATATGTGTGGGATTCAAACCCACACCCCCAAGCTTAGGTAGCCGGTGCATTACCAATTTTGCCAACGAATCACTAGTACTAGGCAAGAATTTTTAACAATCATATTCTATAAACAAAACAACGTACTTATTATTCCAAAGTACATTGTTTCATTTATAGGATATGATTGTTAAAAATTCTTGCCTTGAAAAAATGTACTTAATCATTATCGAAATTCAAAAGACTTTTCTTTGGTTTTGGAGATGGAAAACTCCCCTGATATTCTTCTAAGGATATCAAGACATTCCAGTGTCAAAAAACGTCATCATTTTATCAATATTATTGCATATCAAGCCATGACTCATGTATTTGTAATCCAGATATTCAAACGATGATTTACTGTTTAGTTTTTCTGGGGGTGCAATTGACCCTGTCGGCGCCCTCGCCCAAGAGGGTGGCCAGGCAGTCAGACGTGGCCTTCCCTGACGACGAGCAGGGCGGCGAGGTGGCTGGAGAGGGCGAGGGTGGTGCTGATGTGGAGAACCGTTTCAACATCAAGGAATTCTTCGGATTTGGCAACAACAAAAACCAAAACAACAACCAGGGACCAGGAGGCAACAACAACAACAACGGGAGACCCAACCAAGTGTGCGTATTAAATTAAAATAATAGAAGCTTATGAACAAAACATGGCTTCTCTACGAATAAATAATGTGAGATTTTAAATTTTCTCCCCTTAGCTTTAAATATACGTTAAATCAAGATTAGTTGAAAATTGTGGAGAAATTAGATAAACTGTTTATCTAACATTATTACTTTATATCTCAGAAGCTGATATAAATCAGTAGATCAAGTTATGAACCTGAAATAATAAAAATATAAACACAACAATTTTTGGATCGTCTTTTGAAGATACTAAAAATTATAATATTTAACCTCTAAAAAATTACATTGTTATTTTTGACAAAGAAAATATTTTTCTATTTTACGATACAAGAAATTATTGTACAAAAAATTATTTTTATTATATTTAAGACATTTGTTTGAGGCTTTCAAAGTAATGCCTTTAATATTAATATTCGAATTTTTTTATATCGCAATATTTTTTTTCGAAACGATACAACTAAAATAAATTTTATATTTGTCATTTAGAAACAAACATATTTTATATTTTTTACTTACATATAGTTCAAATATTTATGAAATAGGGTTTTTTTTTTGTTTCTATTTTTCCGATTATGCACTTGAAAGCAAGTCAACCACATGAAAGGGATGTGGTGAGCAGATGATGTGGTTTTATTAAACCCTGGTGCTTTCGATAATCTTTTAAAGGCTACCAATAGCGATAATTTTATTCATATCAGCAAAATTTGCATTTATTTGTAATGCATCAATTGTGGTTTTCACATACTAGAAACAATAAAGTGATATTTGATACATGAAATTAAAACAACCCGGTTAAAGTTAACCAAACACCAAACATGAAAATTTTCCATCTCGTTAAAATTTGGTACATTATTTAATTTTCAAACAAAAGCCATGATATTCACAAGTGGATGCGCAAAACACTTCATATGAATAATTCTTATTAAGACCAAGTGTTTTGTTTTTGAAATAACAATAATAATAAGGAATATTGTTAATACTTTACTCCTTAATTTATTTTTATTTAAATGATTATATTGTGTAATTAAATATTTTGGTTTTTTATTTATTTACTTACAAACAGACCCGGACCCAACAACGGAAGACCTAACCAAAACCAACAAGTGTGAGTACTACCAATAAGGTCTAAAATATTATATAAACTAAACACCTTAAATAAAACTAACCCACAGCCTATTTAAACTGTTAATAAATATTAAGTTTCCTTAATGTATTTATATTTGCATTTTTAATAAGTTATAATTTTCTTGGTAAAGTTATTTTCATGCTTTCGGGGAATAACTTATTATAAAATATTATATTTAATTTTTTATTTCTTTTAACAATTTACCTGCAAAAAGAGTCCATGTAAAGAGAAATATTTATTTCTATTCTAAATCATAATTTTTATACCTTTGATCACCTGTTATTTAGACATTGTTACCCTTATTTGACTACGTTGCAGAATTTTTTTAATGGTTAACTACAATATTTAAAATGTTTAGAATTTTTACAAATATTTATATAATGAAAACTTGATGATATACTGATTTGTGATGAGAGTTGAATTTTAAAGCTTACGTGTCTATATGTTTTACAAATCCGATTTAAAACATAAAAAATCATCATAGTTTGTTTTTTTTTATAAACTCATTAATGCGTTTTAATAAAACAAGTAACATTATAAAGACTTATAACTAGACAAAAAAATTCTATTGATGCTTACAAACACAATTGTAAATATTTTTTTACAAATAATTTTTTGTATAATTTCTTTTAAAAATTGAGTAATAGAAAACTGAGAACCAGCTGACAAACAGTAAAGTAATTATTTAAGTATTGTATAGATGTTACAACAATCACTTAATAAATTAATAGTTAGATGTTTGATGTAGCGTTGTAGTAATTCATATATAGTTTTTGATTAATATGCTTTTAACAATGTAGACCTGCCAATAACCAGAACCGCCCAGGTGGAAACGCTAATAATAATGGAAGACCTAACCCACAAGTGTAAGAATACTTTTATTTATTTATAATAACATCAATCATGCTTTTTAAAAAAAAAAATATTGTTACATCAATTTAATGAACCGATTCAAGATCACAATTTATCAATAACAAATAAACTGCTTTTTTCATAATTTAAGTGCTTTTATTATTTGTATTTAATTTATTAATTTCTATCATAGACCTGCTAATAACCAAAACCGTCCTGGTGGCAATAACAACGATAGACCCACGCAGCAACTGTAAGCAATTCTTATGATAATTACATAACTAATCATCAAGTCATATCATCACGCGTCTCCGTGACCTTACTCGGGAAGAGTAGACTTGATATCACTTCTGCGTGAGACAATATGCTTTAGTTACAATTTAATGACAACATCTACTTCCACCGATGATAACATTTTAAATTAAAATAATTTTAGAGTAAAATTGAAAAAAAATGTTTTGAATAAGTTTACGAGTACCTTCAACCGGCTGAGCGAGTATTTGAATCGTATGTAATGCTTATGTACATCAACACTTGCATACAGCGGTTTAATATTTCACTCAGTTGTAGATAACCAGGAGGTGTAGGGTTGTATCTCATGTTTTGAAAAATATATATCAAGGATTTTTCTAATAATTTGACATATTGATCGATTAACATTTATTTATAATTTTTCGCTTTTTGTAGTTAACGTATAAGTTTATCAATAAACAACATTCATAGCATGCATATATTAAAATTGGCCTAACCTCAAAAATTTAATGGATATTTTAAAAATAAATTGTGCTTGCACACCATGGGCAATACTTTTTACTTATTTTATTTTATTATTTTTTTAGAATGAAAATGTATAAAGGTGTATTTTTTTATTTTTTTCTTGTTTAGTATAATTCATTTAAGTTGCTAATCAAATAAATAAATACTCATTTAACTTTCAAGCTATAAAGCCTTTGAATATCTTTTATTATATTATTTTAATTGAAATACGCTATTTATTTAATACTTCATACTATGTAGATGTATTTACTCAAGTAGTAATTTGGCTTTAATAATATAATCAACGTTGAATTATTAATGGTTAAACATTGGTTTTAGGCCTGTATGTGTTAATAAATAATACCTTTGGCCTGTGAAAACTTGAAACCTAAAAAACAACAAAATTGTTATTGAAAAGCAACCGAACTGTTTTGTACTGTTTTTTTTTGTAAATTGCGTATTAAAAGATGATGGCTTTGCATGATATTAAAAACTATACGATTTGATAATAAATTTGTAATGAATTTTAAAGCTGTAATTTTTTTCTAGTATTATTCAAATTTTTAAATTGTTAGTATATTATCGCTATTTAAGACTTTAGCATATTTAAAATTTATGTACTGGGAATCCACGTATATTAAAATAGGTAATATTGTAAACGGATAATTGAAAACTTTTTTAAAAACGAGTACTTTGAGTTTGATATATATAGTTATATGTTTATAAATAATCCACAATGGTATTTTTTATCGAGAGATTTAGTGTTCTTGCGAAGGCAATGACAAATGTAATAAGAAAATAAAATTTAATGTTTCTGTTAACAGTTTGTGAATACTGTACGGTGATATTGTAAAGTGTTTTAAAACATTACGTTCATATCGACCAAATAATATAACAGTTACGAAATGAAATATTTGTAATAACAGATACGCAATCCTACTTTGACCTGAATACAAATAGATACTAAATATCTAAAGAGCAATCAACATCAACAATAATTGATAACTTTTTTCCAAAAAAATATTTATTAATTTCATTATTAATATAATAAACGGCATACGTAAAGTGTAATGATTGCCTTCGCTTTCTTAATATCTCCCTGTGTTTAGTAAGTTATTTCTATACATACCGAAAGTTTTAACATTGTTTCAATTAATTATTGAGGATACTACAATTATTAACTTCCTAAAATTGCCTGTAACTCACGATTGAATAGTTGTGTTTTCTGAGAAATTCATTTAAAATTTTCAGTTCACAGTTCCCTAATCATGCCGCACACACAATATATGTTTCCGTAGCATTATTATTAACAGACTCCAACGTGAAACTTTTATCTAAACGGTTTGGACTTCGCAGAATAATATTACTGAAAATATAGCTGTTATGAGTGGGATTCAAATTTAAAATGATGCGGCAAGTGGGCAACTGTCTGCAGGTAGACTCTCATTTTATAAAGTAGCAATAAAATGTTACCACCGTCTTTGCATCAGATTACAAATGACATTTATTATGCTTATACAGTGTACAGTAAATAAATAGTCATATTCGTTACAGTTTAATGTCTTGCTATCCAAACTAATAATATCTGAAATAAAATGAAGTTTATATGGTAATACACGTCACAGCATGTTCTGAAACCTGCTATTTCCTGCTTTAAAAAAGAAACCTTAAAAATACTTTCGATTTAATACGAGCGACGACACATGCCCTTGTGATGATATTACTCCACAAATAGTGATCCACCTTGTGGGTTCATGCCCCATCTTTGGCCTTCAGACACACCAACTGGAGAGCCAATGCCGACAGGAGGGCCTGTGCCTGGATGACCTGAAGTTAGTGGCGAGACACCCACAGTTGATGAAGTCATTGGATGGCTTCTTGAAGCGTGTCATCGGAACCATAAAGAAGATAAACCAGGGGGTGTAGCTTCAGTCACTCCCATATATAGATCAATTTCGATTGACTAGTTTGGAAAGTTTCCCCAAATGGTGATGACAAACCTTGTACATAACAAGCAAGGTACCAAACCTATTAAAAAAAAAAAACGAGGTTCATGATATTATTTGGTTTAATATTTTTAGATTCTTATCTATTCTATTTTTTACAAAACTTTTTTTTTAAACCCCACTCCAACAAGCAATATGTGCTCGTAAATAATATACGCGTAAAACACAAACAAAATGGTTAAATAAAGACATTTTCAAGGGATGAAATGCGTAACTAAGTCTAAAACATATATTAAACATTGTACTATAAACAGAAACTTAAATTTTTATCTGTAGTTTATATATTATTTTTCCGTGCTCCTATTGATAATGATAACACATGGTTAGATTGAAAAAAAATATAGTGAGAAGAATAGCAAGTTTATGTGTAAAGTTTCGATATTTTTGAATAAATTACTTGAGTGATTTTCAACATGTTCGTTTTTATTTGTGACCGGTTTCGCCAACCTTTCACGTTGGCATTATCAAACAGAGTCAGACAATCAGATGTGGAAAATCACTCAAGTATTATATTCAAAAATATTAAAATGGAATTCCACCAAGTACTCCATGTCAAAAATATTGAATTTCCTATAAAGTTTCGCTTAAATTTTTTATTTAGGGAAAACAACTGCATAATTTGTGGATGTATTGTGAGTGAAGGCTGTTGTCAACCCTTTCAGGCCGACGCAAGCCCCGACGCCCGCCGCCACCACCCCCGCCCCAGCCCCGCGCCCCGACTGCCTGCTGCGCTGTCCCGTGACTCCGGAATACAACCCCGTGTGTGGCTCCAACAGGCAGACCTACACCAACCCCAGCCGCCTCGAGTGCGCCAGGCAGTGCGGCCTCCCCGGTAAGTTCAGATAAATAGTGTAGTGCATAGGTGCCCAACCCATGGCCCGCGGGCCGCATGTGGCCCGCGGGTATTTTTGGCCCGCGGAGCATATGCAAACACTTTTTTTTTATTGTACATAAAACCACCAATATAATATTCCATTGAGCGTAGTTCGTATCATATCATATATATGGAAGTATCTCAGTACATTGATTCAACTATCGTGACAATTTCTTTATTGCCGTGGCAGTCAACGTGTTAAATGAAATTTTGTCGTCCGGCCCAGTAGGCAATCTCATTTCCTTAATTTGGCCCAATAGCTGAAAAAGGTTGGCTACCCATGGTGTAGTGGGTCCCCGGGTCCTTCTACACCACTCTTTGTAGGCACAAGAAGTAATCAAATAAACGAGAATTTAAATATTATATTTAGAAATTTATACGTATAAATAAAAAAAAAAGATATCGGTGACACAGCGCGATAACTAGGATGTGTGAGTTTCAGTTCCACCCGTGTCTCTAAAAAATATATATATGTAAGATTTTTCTCGTGTGAGAATCGCTTACAAAAATGAATATTATAAATGCGGGTATCCTAAGTATTTAATAATACGCATCGGTAGATACTAAACACAGTTTGGGTTTTTGCCATGGTCAAACGTTTTCGGATATTCTGGGTGTTTGCATAATTACACGACTTGGCGAACCAAACTTTGCCTTGCAACATACAACACAAAGAAGATCGGTCCACTTCAAGTGTTTCGCAGCCAAAGTTTGGCATTGCGTTTCATTGTATTCCCCTCTTGAATAGTAAATTGACCCGATGGATGAACCTTTAAAAGTATTTAACCCTAACTTAGACAGCAAACAAGTGTTAATGTATGTATTTTTTGTTCCATAATTTTAATTATAAAGAAACGTATCAACACATGAATAATATAAAAGTAATCAACGGTTTTAATAATGATCGTAGTTAATATTCTGTTTAAAAATGTATGTTGTAAGTGAATATAAATAAAATCACTAATTGATTTTATTTTATTTTATAAATTGTTAAATAAAAAAAATGTAAACAGTAATATTTAGTACGCCTACAATTATATTATAATGGTTTTAGTAATGTATGTAACGACAAGATATAACGATCAATAGCTTTTACTTTGTTCCGGGTGGGATACGAATAAGCCCGTGCCTTGGATAATGCGATTCAGTGGTTTATTTTATTTGTCTACAGCTTAATGCTATTAGCTGTTTTATCCTACATATATCATGGAATACCATATCTAAAGAGTACGGGTGTGACTTGTTGTAAAGAAACAGAGTTGTAAGGAAATAAATATAATTGAGAACGAGGACTCTTAATATTTTAAAAATATAAATCGTAAGATACTCCAAAAAGATGCACAAATGAAAGCAGTAAAAATACAATACTTTCCGATGTTTTTTCAATTTAAAAAGAAAATGAAACATTTGAAATATTACTGAAATAACTATGGTTTTATGGTAAAAATAGTTTATCACCAAAGTGATTGAAAAATTATTTATTATATAAAAATTCATATAAGAAATTTATTTAAATTTATATATATTTGGAATAAAGAAAAATCTTTATCACAAATAATAAAGTAAATACAATTTATTGTTAAAGTTAATCAAGTTTTTATTTTCAGCCGTACAGTTCCTCCGCCTTGGGTCCTGCCCACCTGCCGCAGCCTCCTAAGAAAAAAAAACCCACAGTACCTTTTTACACCGTTTAAGAGATATAGAAAATACAATTATTTGTCAAAGAAATAAAGACTCATTCATTTATGTTTCAAAATACACATCCATTGTTTGATTCCGATAGGGATGTTTCACACAAAGAAAGATTTCACACAAAAAATCTTCAAATTAAAAATGAAACCAGAGATTTCATGAATTGAGATTTACGCTAAAAATATTGTATTGTTGTTTTATATAATATTGAACAGAAGTTATTAGGTATCAAGAAAACATTTAAGGACGCTATTAAGATCTAGAATAAGCTTCCTTTCGTAAACGACTGCTTCCCTGATTTTGCTTATTAGTGCAGAATTTTACCAAGGCAATCAGGGCAAATAGGGTATCTTTTAGGATCATAAAAAAATATTAACATATGATGTAACATTTTCATACAAAAGCTTCTTCAATTTTACTGACGACCTTGTCGAGTGGAGTGCTCTTGACTTCACATTTTGTATATTGAATCAAGACATTATTAAAAAAAAATTGCAATAAAATGAAAAACATTCGCATTCAGCAAAATGATATGTTTGAAAAAAAGATATATTCAGATTTTACGGATTTCCTTAAGATTCCTTTTGACGAATAAATAAATCAAATATTACATTTCCTTTCAAATCTAGATTATTATATTTACAAAAAACCAAATGATTTTTTTTATAAAATGAAACAAAATATTATTTGAGATTATCAAACACAAAATACAGTTAATCAAATGAATCAAATACCTCACTTTATGAACCTAACAAATTGTCATCAAATCATGTATTTTGTTTGTAAGGTCTAAGTGGATGTGTGATATGAATTTTTATTAAAGTTAGAAATTAATTATCAGTAATATGAGTATTAATTTGCCAGTCAATGGAGTGGAGCTATCGTCTTCTTGTGAACACAAATAAAGACATAATGTGGAAATCTGTGCAGGTGTTTCTAACTTCGGCGACAAACAAGCAAAAAAATATTTTCTATTGAACAAGTTATAATTGGAAAACTTTGACAATTTCTATGTTTATGTCATAATAAAATTATCACCGATTTCTATTTCTATTTATGGAGGTAATTTGTTAAACAAAATACGCACAATTTGATTTTACGAGCAATATTTATAATAAATCAATGATAATTTTTCAGATTTCAGATTTTAAAAGTTTAGGTGGTTCAGATTGTATATTTTTAGAATTATTATATATATCAGACTTATAGATAAGGTCATATTTGATTGGATATTAAGAACGTGGGATGTTTATTTTTCCACAAGAAATTTGGTTCATATTATAAACCCGGATAATGCAATATACCGGATCAAGAACTTGTATGGTTATAAATGTAATCATTTAAGTTCTAGCGTAGTATAAAGTGTGTGACGTTGAGGTTGTATAAGTTAGAACATTTAAATACTAGCAGAGTATGAAGTCAGTGAGGCTAGTTATTTTTTTTATGGTTTTTTTTTCAAAAGGCTTTACAAAACTGTAAATCGTTGATCACGGAAAGGCACTTCGACGACAAAAACAGTCTTTCTTCAACCCGGGACGGCGGCCAAGCCTGCCTTTATCCCGAAAATTTATGCCTGAAATCTCAGAAATGTTTTTCCTTCAGGATGAATTTTATCTTCTATCGACGAAAAAAATGTTCCTGAGAGACAGGCTCTGTCTTATGGCCCATTAAATTTTATAAACGCTTAAAATTATTATTTTGTACGTATTTTTTTGCCATTTATTTAATTTGTTAATTACAACTGAATGTTATATAATGTATTGCAGAACCATCGCAATGTTTTTATATAAAACGCTTTAAACGATGCTTTTGCTTATTCACGAGGATGGCAGACAAGCATGTTGACGGAATCGGTAACATCGAATAAAATCAAAGTTGGAATAACATTGAACATCTAAACTAATATATTATAATAGAATTCCACAAATAATTCTCTGTGAAATTATATTAAAATAGAAATGTTTTGTCATGTCAAATGTATTTAAAAAAATAACATTTAAGTTTTCGTATATTGCCTATTATAGAGGGTGTTTATCGAAAAGTTAACACACAAGAAAACAATTCAAATAAACATAGTTATTTTAATGAATACACATAAGAACGGAATATTTTTTCTGGTTAGAATAATATAAAAAGTAAGGTACACTCAATGTTTTTTTCCAAAGAAAGAATATTCTTCATATCCAATTTTCACGGATGGCATCATAAAAGCTATTTTTTCTTATAATTTTCTCTAAATATAATATTTCCAAGATAGCTAATAAAAATAAAAACATAAGCATGTAATAAATATAATAAAACTAATGAGGAGAATGTGCTTATTTTAATATATTTGTTTGATCTTCTAAGAATAAAAATCACAAAAATATCCTTTGTAAACATAACTATAAATTTGATATTTTCTAAAAAAGTTTAAGAGATGTAGCGAATTTTTTTCAGATAATAATGTTATCATATCAAAATATTTTTAATATATTGTAGTTTATAAAATTATCTTCCTCGTCTTGGGTCCCAACATTAATATCTTTAAAAAAAAAATTACGTTTTATTATTTACTCTCTATTATGTATAATCTATGTTATTAATATCTAAAATAATCATTTATTATAAACCTTGTGGCTTCTAATAAGTGAAACTGAGGCAAGCAAAGTACAGACGTCAATCGCGCTATTTATTTTTCCTGCAACTTTGTTACAATAAATAAAAATGCACAATTTCACAGGATAACAAACAGACTGGCTAACAAATAACGCAGTTAAAAAATATATTTTTTTAGCAGTTTGCAAATAACAATATAATGTTGAATACATAAAAATGCTGAAAAATAAAATGGTAAGAATAATATTGACTCACCACTAGCCCCTCGCCGCGATGCACACTTCTTTCTGCTCCGTCGGCACTCAAAACACTTGGCAACAATCACTATCACGTATTGTACAGTTGTCACATTGTAAGTAGTCCCACAAATATAATTCACTTCACAAACTAAACTACGAAAGTAAAACGACTCCAAACGCAATACCGATTCTTATTCAAGACTAAAATTAATTATCGCCGAAGAAACTCCCAAGAGAACCCCAGCTGCGAGCAGAAAATTAATTGTGAAATATTCGCGAATATTCTCGGTCTGTCGCTTGAAAAGATCATCACTTTTAAATTCAATTTAGCGAAGTGGGTCCTAAAAAAATAAATTGAAACAAGGGTTTTTTAATGTAATGCAACGAACAATGCCATGGCAGTGTCCACCTTTTCTACAGACGCAGTTAATTAATTAACTCTTGAGTGATCGCGCTTGCTAAGAGACAACGAATATACAAAAAATATTTACACAGAAAATTTCCAAAAGAAACTCACTGGATGATTTTTTCATAAGATTTATAATGTAACTGAAAAAGGTTTTATTTTAAATTGGGCTCAAATAATTGATAATTCTTACGCCGATAATACATTATTTATACTTTATCATTTTTAAATGAATTGTATGTAACCGTCGCAAAAAGAAAAAAAAAAAAATGAACAAAAGTGATAATGACGAAGAATGCCGATAGCATGATCATAATGGCATAACTATTAGAAGACTAAAAATAAAAAAAAAATAAATAAATGATCTTGAGTTAAATTTAAGCAGTAACATTGAATGTAAAATAAATTGCTTGCATAAAATAAATAATACACACTTTAGCAACGGGGGCCATTGAACACTCTCGAATCACACATATTTCACAACCACAACCGTCGCTCAATCACAACCACTATAGATAGCACTTTGAGTATAACACAAGTGATAGCACTTAAGCAACTTTGAATTAAAAAAAAAATAATAATATATATGCAAATAATAAATAAACTGGGTAGATGTTAGCACTGACGCGATGTGTTCGCGGTTAATATACGCGGAGCACTGCGGGCGGCGCGCCTCGACTTCCGACAGGCGCTGATGAGGCTGTGTAACAATACGCATCGTGGCTTTCAGTTTAAACCAGTTTAGACATGTTTCTGCATTTCTGTACACAAAATAAAGCGTTACACTTTTGATATAAATATTTGAAAATAAATATACATACAACAGACAAAAAGTTTATCTTTATATTCTACTTTATCGCTGGCGTTTATTTCACTGAGCATATACTCATGCTGAATCAGTGTTCATGGTTTTTTAAGGGGAAAATAGTGTAGTGGGTCCCCGGGTCCTTCTACACCGCAGTTTTATATTGGTAGGAAAAGTTTGAGTTTTGGTGCTGCCCAATAGCATTATTACACAATCCTTTTCTTATAAAGCTCTGGCGTTTAGATCTGATACTCCTTCTGCAGCAAGTTACAGAAACAATACTACCACGACAAGGTTCTTCCAGAGCACATCCTTTCACAATAATTCCATTACCGATTCTTTACAGAATGGCAGCCATGCACAAGCAACAGAATGGGGAGAGCAGGGAGGTTCATTATAGTAAATATGAAAAGATTAATTATCGATATTCAAATATAAATATTTTTGAGATTTTTCTACATGTTTATTTTATTGTTGACCGGTTTCTTATTGGACCCAACTTAAGAGAAATACTGCTACATACCAAACTACTTAATATAAATAAAATCATTTGTTTGTAAAGATCGTTCTTAAAAACAGCAATTATTATATATAGAATACCTGATTTGGCAGGTACATAAAACTCACATTACTCATAAGTTTTTCTCTTTTAAATTACCACCTGATAAAAACTACATCTCTCTCTAACAACCGATACCTCTCTCTTCAACAAATTTTCATTTGCAAGTTATTTAAAAATCCTCACAAAGTAAATGCCAAAGCGAAAGGATGACGCACAAAAATATGACATTGTATCAAACAATCCATGAAAATTATTTTGAAGATGTAGTGTTGTGTTAATTATAAAAAAAGTAAATTGACAGAACAGTCTGAATATTTATAACATGGAATCGTAGGAAGTGGAGTACTCGGGCAGGTGTCGGTAAGTTGTCGTATCAGGCTTGGGTAATTTAGAGCTCCTTAAATTAAAGGCATTAATCTTACGAGAGAGCTGCTTAGCTTTTTAAATGACTAGCCGGAAAACTAAAAGACCCGCGCTGGAAACTTCTGGATTAATAACGGTGAAATATTTTTAAATACCAGCGTGTCTTTGGGGATTGAGTTTTAAGTATGATGCCATAATTTAATAACGAAAGATGAAAATGTTCGTTAAATTTTATGTTTCTCAGTTGTATTTACGATCGTGGCAATTAATGTAAACTAATTGAATTTTTTTTTTACATATATATTTTTATTTACATATATAAAGGTTTTGGCCAGTCTTTAAAGGATCAATTTTTATAAAAAAAACTCTTTGTTTGAATACCGATCTTTTTGTAATAATTACATTGAAATATATACATATATGTAAAATTAGGTAGAAAAATAATTTTCAAATCAAACAGGTTGAGTATTATCACTTTGAAATTAATCATTAATATTTCACTTTGTTAAGATGTACTTTAAAGTTTTGTGTTTTTGTATACTTCTAGTAGGTTATTGTTTATAATTGTATTAACAATATAAAAAGTAATGCACATATTAACTGTAAACTAGTTTCTTCCGTTCAACAAAAGAAAATTTGAAATGTTTGTTGAAAGGACATAAACCTTAAAACACAAGACTGGTCGGTTCAAGTCAAACAAAAAAGAGTGCAAATAAGTCTCTACAACTAAAATTTAAAAGAGTCTGTTTTTATTTATAGTAATTTTCATAGCTATATAAAATATTACTATAAAGCTTGAAAACTAGTTATTTACTATATTTATACAAGAAGATGACATTGTTTACGATGTTAAAATTACTTTTGTAAAAAATACAGATCTGTTTACGGATACGAAACACTGCGCTATGTCAAACGAGAATGCGGGTAAATTTTCCTTTGTTTCAGGAATTTTATGGCTCAATTTCAGTTATATATAGTAATATAGTACCCTTGAAAGTATTTGTAGTTTGCACTATGCACTTTATACTTATTTATAAATAACATATGACAATTTGCTTTTATAATATTATTATTTTCATAAATAAATTAGTTTGGTTGTAGTCATATCTTAATTAAAAACCTGATAAAATAACCACATTGTAAATTTGAAATGTCGTTGTTTTAAAGATGACTTTTATATAACTATTTAAAATAATAAACTAATTTATTTATACTTTTCTTTTATTTATTTTTTTATTATTATTTATCATTAAAACATAATAATAAAAAAATAAATAAAAATTCAACGTTATCATCTATTATATGTACAATAAAAACAATATATTTTCAACTTGCTTGCATAATAAATATATTTATCATTAAAACATATATTTATTATGCAAGCAAGTTGAAAATATATTGTTTTTATTATATAATAGATGATAACGTTGAAGTTGTCCTTTTAAATTATTTACAGAATTCAGTATCGCGCTTGTCTAGTAAAATATTTAAGTGATTCCTTCTTGCACAGGTATTAAATGAAATTGCAGATCTTATGAGAAATGACATTAATAAGTAACGTGTAATGAAATATTCTAAATGAGCTTGATTTACTAAATATTTCCGTCGGGGGTAGTTTACAAAGCGGGTGCTAGAGATGAGAATATCTCACCTGCTTATTCACAGCTCACAGGACCAGCGATGAGTAGTTACCTAATGTAAATTTTTTAGAAATTAATTAATTAAAAGATCATTTTTAAAAGATTAAAATGTATAAGAATAAAAAACTAACGTGGATGCGGAATTTACATACTAAATAAAAATTGTAAGACTCATTCTAGGTAAAAGTCGCATAATAGAAATCTGATAATCAATCCACTCTCAGGGTGTGGCTCTTTGAAATTTCTGGCTTATTTTCACAGAATAATAAAAAATAAAGAAGAAAAATGGGACTTCTTATAAAGTTTGAAGAAACTGTAAAGATTAATATTGAAATTCTTAAAAATTAAAATTGAAATGAATGGTTCAATTGATTAATATTTTTAACAGTAAAAAACACAATGTAGAAATAATTAATTTTATGTTAAGTTTTACTGAATTTAAAGCATATATACTTTTTAGGCCAGCTTCATGTTAAAATGAGACATTTGGTATTTATTTGAATAAAAGATTTGCAAGCAATTTCATGCAGCCAATAAATATAATTATAATTAATTATTTTAAAATAACGTTACATCTAAGAGTATTTTTATCTAAATAAATTTATCATTTAAAGGTATTTCGCGGTATTGATTATTTTTTATATTGATTATAGTGTTTTAATATTGATTGTTGACTTAAATATTTTTAGTATAACTGTATTTTGAAACAACTATTTAAAATTCATTTAATACCAAAAAAAATAATTATTAGAATAAAACTTTAAATATACAAGAAACTTGTGTTTCAAATAAAATTTGATTCTACATGTATTTGATGAAATAATTTTAGCATTTTAATCAGTATAAAAAACATGCAAAAAAATCCCTAAGCGATCGTTGATTCTGCAGAGAAATATTCTGAAAGTTCTGATTGAGGTCTTCGCGGGATTTACGACCCCTGCAGACATTTATGATTTATGCTGAACTGGAAAATGATATTCCTTTTGTCCGCTTGGCTCCGGGCCAGGGGGAGTGTAGCACCTCAGGGCGAGGAGTCCCAGCCTCTGGAGTCGAAGCTTTTCCGTTCGTTTGGCACCATTGTTACATGAAGCCTTAATATCGAAATAGGTTTGAGCGATAGTAGGAAAAAATTAAATTGAACTAGTGAGAAAATTAAAAAAAAAAAAATGTTACTTGACACATTGGTTTATTTGTAACTGAACCTAAGACTTGTTCGTAATTATATATATTATATGTATAAATCTTCAAATTGCTTGATAAAAACTAAATAGTTTGGATGTGAATTTTTTTGTTACTTTCTAGGAATTATACAGTCAAATTTATAAAACATGTTTTTTCTAAACATTGATTTTGGTTATTTTAATGGAAGTATCGAAGTACAAAGCACCTATAATAAATACTAATAATTATTTTTGTAATATTGTTACTATTGGTAATATTTGTTTAATAATTTTTGAATATTGTTTCAAAGTAACGTTATTTTTAACTCTACGAAAAGTAGTAGAGTATCAAATAGTAATGATTTCAACTACATTCTACAGTAGCTTTGGATATCGGATCTCGACAAATGGTTTGTTGTCTTTGATACTGCTTCTTTGTATTGAGGAAAGTACACACAAATGGTTGCCAATTTTTATAAAATAAAAATGTAATAAAAAATACCACTTAAATAACTATAAGCAATTAAAATAATACTTCTATTGGAGATATTTTGTAAATTTATAGTAAGTTTTTATAAAAATAAAAGATTGAATTTTTTTGCTATCTGCTGAATTCCAACGATTTGTTTTACTGTTTTAAATATTTACAATTTATTTATTTGCTACCAACATAAACTGATTCACATCGTAAAATAAGTAATAATATTTAGAGAACGTTTGATAATAAAGACAATATAATTTATTTTCTAAATCATTTAAAGCTTACTATGATTTAACTGATATTGAAATTAAACGTATTTGAACCACAATTTTTTTTGACTCTTCATTTGTGACATTTTATAAAGGTTTTTAGTGATATTTTATTCAGAATTTTATGTTTTTATTAGTATTTTGAAGTATTAGTAAATATATTTATTCAATTAAACTTTACTGATGTTTATTTTTAAAAAGATTGCTCTTAGGCTGGTAAAGCTTTAATTACTAAAATAATGGCAAATATTTTAAAATAGCAAATTATTAATGTCCAGATGTCTGCTAGTGTCATTTAATTCATGGAAATTAATTTGTGCGAGTCCTTTTATTCTTGAAGGCTTTTATAATTACGGCTTACTGAAAGTGAAATGTTTTTTCAAGTTGGGGCAACATTAGATCCACTCAGGACGTGGCATTCTCTACATCTGCTGCTTGCATTAAGGGGAAGTACATCACTTAGCCACCTGATATTATGTAGGTACAGCTTAACATGCTTAATGAGTGACCCACCTGGCACATACTCATTATAGCTTAAACAGAAACAATTTTTATTTTGTTAAATTATAATAGGGACATTTTTTACAGGAATACCACCCATGTTTGACATGAATTTTTTTTTTGCGATTTGGTTGAGTTTGAATTAATTGAAACAAAATAAACTGATGGGAGTAAAATTACTATTTTTTAAAACAAAAAGTTTATAAAACACAAACATATTATAAAACCACTGCAATACATTGCTATCGCAAATATTTTGTCATTTGTATATCGTGTTTAAAAATGGGTTTTAATTAACTCAAAGGGTAGTTTATTGTTCCAGTATATTTACGAACAAAATGAACGTCAGTTTATATCAAAATAAATTTCCGCTGTCTTCAGACTCTTAAAAAGCTATAAAATTATTCATTTAACGCAGAGCGGCCTTAAAAGCGCCGTTAAATATCTCCCTTTTTCATTGTCAGTTTTGAGTAAGGTATCTTGTGGTTTCACCAAGAAAAAAAAAACATTAAAGATACCGATCTGCTGCTCTCTAGATACACTCGTGGTTTTCGTATATATACGAGGGTGGTCCGATAAGTACTTAGCCTCACCGCCCGATGGTGCTAGTATCGCAAAAGAGGTTTACTATCGTGTAGTACATTCTCGTAGTCGGCTACTGCCAAAATTTCAGCCGAATCAAATTCGTAGCTTTGTTTTGACCGCGTGTGGAAGTGGACGTGTACGCGTATTTTAGAAAAATGGAAAAAGAGCAGTAACGGTCGGTGATTCGGTTCTTGATTTTGGAAGGGAAATCGCGCAGCGATATCAAAGAGCGCTTGGATGCTGTGTACGGTGACTCTTCTCCTTCGATGGCGACCGTCAAAAATTGGTTTAACGAGTTTCAACGTGGTCGAACGTCGGTTTTTGATGAGCCACGCCCAGGTGACCCGAAAATGGCTACCACGGAGGATAACGTGACAAAAATCCACGATCTCGTATTGGCAGACCGCCGATTGAAGGTGCGCGAGATAGCTGAAACAGTAGACATCTCAAAAGACCGCGTGGGTCATATCCTGCATGAAATTTTGGGCATGAGAAAGCTGTCGGCGCGACGGATGCCGCGTCTGCTCACTCCGGACAACAAGCGCAACCGTGAGACCACTTTGGAGCAGTGTTTGACGCTGTTTTAGCGCAATCTGAAGGAGTTTCTACGTCGTTTTGTGACCGTTGACGAAACATGGATTTACTGGAAGGCAAAGACTGTCTTATCGGCCGGAAAGGTGATGGTCACCGTTTTCTGGGATTCACAAGGTGTGATCTACATTGACTACCTGGAGATGGGCAAAACGGTCACAGGGCTCTACTATGCCGAATTATTGGGCCGATTCGACGCCGAATTGCAGAAAAAACGGCTCCATTTGACGAAGAAAATAGTGCTCTTCCACCGTGACAACGCACCGGCTCACACCTCCGCCTCGCCACGGCCAAATTGCTCGAATTGCACTACGAACTGCTCTCCCATCCACCTTATTCTCCAGATTTGGCCCCTTGCGATTTTTTTTTGTTTCCAAACTTGAAAAAATCACTCGCCGGGCAGAAATTTGTGTCGAATGAGAAGGTCATCGCCGCCACGGAGGCCTACTTTGCAGACCTCGAGAAAACGTATTTTTCAGATGGGTTTAAGAAGTTGGAGCATCGCTGGGTCAAGTGTATCGAGCTAAATGGAGACTATTATGAGAAATAAATCGCCGCTTTTCCAAAATTTTCGTTTTTCTTTTGTAGGCTAAGTACTTACGTATTGAAAAGCGTTTCATTTATTTTTGATCCGTTTTTGTAGAAGTAGGAGTTACGAACAGAAGACTGTTTATCAAAATAATCAAAATCAATCAAATGCCTACTAGAAATGGGAGAAATACAACTATGCACAGTGGTACATCGTTCAGTCTAATTACTTTTCCATCGTATCCACAAACATTTGCGAGACTCATCAGTAATTATACGCCACAAAATATCACCTATCGTTCACGGATGTCACTCGAGAACACGCGGCTAATTAAGATTAATCACTAGATAATGGTAAATAAATTCTAATGTATTTGAAATAACGTTATTAAAAACGGTTTTATAATCAAATTCGAAATAAATAAAAAAAAAGTATTGGGGTGTTTATTTGAAATACAAACATTTTATAAACTATACAGTAGTTTTAATACCGTTGATCTTAAATTTTAAAATAATACTTAAGCAGTAATTGTGTTTGAGTAATGAAAAAAGACATCTCCTGAAAATCGTATAAATAAAATGTCCCTTTGTGGAATGATATTGCTATTCAGAAGTAAACACCTAAACTCGGCACACAGAATACAAATTATGTTTTTCAATTAATTAATATCTTTGAAAATAATAATTAAATTTTAATGAAATCTATCGCTGGACTGCCTCAGTTCTCTTTTTTTTATTTAATGACATTATTCTACAGACCTTTTGATGCTTTTAAAATGGGTTTTCATCCAATAAAATAGCCAAGGGTGATTAAAAATACTGAAGGGTTTATTATTTATTAAATAAAATACACAACGCAATAAAACATGCAATTCTTTTTTAAGCAAGATAATACATCTGACATCTTAAATTATGTACTTTTATTTTCTAAACTAATTTTGTATTTTTAGAAAACATATAGTAAATTGTGGTTTTTCCTTTTTAAAAGCAGCCTTTTCTTTATATATTGATATTTTAGTATAGTAAAATTTGTTGGGAGCCGTAGTGTATTTTTTATCAGTTTCAAGTGAATGAAAAATAAAAGCATATTTGATTATCCTGATTCGAGTATTGTGGTTTTTTATTATTAGCGAGAATTGTAATGTTTATGTTTTTTAATGCTATTGTGGCAATTTTTTTTAAGATTTCAGGAAAAATGTTATTTTTGTATTAAAAGATTTTTCTAAAAACCTGACAAATTTTTTGATAATATACAAAAAGCAGAATGTCCACTAGGCAGTCTTGCAGTTAGCTTTTTCATGGTAAGTCTGACCGCGTGAGTTTAATGTCAAATTACGAAAAGAAAGTTGGACAAAGGTACATTGATTTATTTGGTCTATAAAGATTTCGAAATTGACGTTGATTAAAAAAAAATATGCGAAACCTAAAGGAGAAATCATAAAGGTAAGCACTGAGTCTTTGTTAAATTTGGTAAAGATTTTTTTCTTTTAAAAACGATGATTGTCTTTCTATTCGCCTTCTTTTTGATGCGTAGGGAGTAAGGCTTTATTAATTTAGACGCACATTTTTCATCTCGCTAGCAAAGAGGTTTTAGTAGATTGATTGAATAACATCCCCTTGAAGTCCTTAAAATGTAAAGATTATAATGATTTTTCATTCTATTTGGAAATTAGCAAAATAATATTGTTCTAAATATTTGAAAATTTAGATAATCAAAGAGTTACGAAACGTTTAAAAATTTCAAAAGTTCAGAGTTCGCGTTGTTAACAATAAAGAGCAAAACGAGTTGATTCAAGTGGATTTTCCGTTAAATTTTTATATAAAAATGTCATTTAAAAATGAATAATTTTTTCATTATATATTTTTTATGTAATATATTTTTTTAAATAAAAATAAAATAACAAAAAAATATTTAAACATTACTGTATAATTTTGACTCAACTATATATGTTTTATATTAAAGTTATTTAATAATTTGACAGAATTATATGTTTGGTTTCTGTTCTCTGTTAATTAAAATGCAGGAAATGACTCTTAAACAAGTACTATCCTTATACGTTTTCCAGATGCTTAGTACTCATATAGGATATAATAAATTTAGTTATTTGTATTCAGTGTATTTTGAAATATATCTTACGATATCTCATTAATATCTGTAAAATTGTTTAACAGAAGATCAGCTTTCAGGATAAATGGATGCCAGTTTATTTTACAAGAATATCGAAACTTAACCAGAAGTTTATATTCCTTAAAATTTTCGCCGCCAAAGTTAACGTACTCTTTCTATTCATGTAATACTTATTTTGTGAATTCAATAGCTTCCTTGGAGATGGTTCGGTGGATGATTAAATCGAGTTACGTCGAAATGGTTACATTGTTTACAAATACAATGTGAATTGGCTACAAACAAGGGAAATATGCGTTTATTAGATTGTGCAAACAGGACACAAAGGTTTATTATGATTTTTTTATATAAAAACTAATTAAGTGTCAATCAATCAATCAATGACAAAACTTTTTTAAAATATCAAATAAATCAATTTATAAATTGCCTGCAAATTTTTTAAAACAATTGAGATTAAACTAAAATCAACATATATATTCAAAAACTAATAAATAGGTGGTAAAATTAATTAAAGTTTAGAACAATGATCAAATATTTCTGCAGAGAAGCTAAAGAGACACGCTTGAACTGAAATCAAATTGAATTTTTATCACTTTGACAAGCTTTAAGGCAAAGAGGTGAGTGCTCTTAAAATACGTGTTCAAGTTTTCTGTTTCACACGAGACTCTCAATAAATTTCCCTCGGGTTGTTCGAGCGTTTAAGGGAAGCACAAAAGTTTTTGGAAACAAAGAATAATGATCTGAAACCGTTCAGGCTTGGACGGCAGATGGTTAAATTCTTAAAACCGGCAATTAATCGTAAAGCACCACAACGATCCTGCTACTTATAAGATCTGCTTTCATATCATTCAATCTTTCAGAAATAAATCTCAGAAAACTGGCGTCAAAGCACTTGTCTTTTTTAGATGGATTTTCTCTCCCAGTTTGATCGCAGAAATATATTTTCCAGGAATGGAACTAAAACCTTTTGTTCGCCCATATTTGAGCTGGTACTTATTGTTATGATGGGAGTATGCTAATCAATATACAACAAAACATTATGAGAAAACAAGGTATAAAAAAATAAAATATTTATGAGGGATCACGTCATCAATCATCTGGAAAGATTTGCTTTAGTTTTTGGAGAACCAGTGGAAGAGATTTATTCTTAAATTTTGCATTAAAAGATTAGTCATAGAATTCAAGTTCATAGCCAGTAATACAATATATAAATTGTCAAAATTTTAATTATTTCTTGTAAAACATGAGTTACGAAACACAATGTGGAAAAATGTTTCGTAACAATTCTGAAGATAAATACGAGTACTAAAGATATTGATGGGATTCTCCCGTCGAAAATATTACAACATGTGTAAAAGCTATCCTTAACCATCGGGAGGACGATTAATAATGTTTATCGACCATTAAGGCTTACTTTTATTGAATAAAAAGTAATGTCGGCAAATAATAAATATTTTAGATTAACGCATCAATAGAATATTAACAATTGGTACTATAAATAAAATAAACAATACGAAACGTAGCACAATTACATTTCTCTATTTGCCACATAATATGTGACAAACATTTTTGTGACATAAAATTTTTATATTGTAAACAAAAGCTCAGATATGACAAGGTTAAACATTATATTAATTTAAATTTAAAACAAAGTTTTTAAATGTCACCAAAACTTTTTGAAACGTATTTGATTTTATACGTGAGATACGTTTCACGTTATATTCTATGCTTTTATATTAAAATAGTTCTTTGGGTCGTCAATAGAATAAAGTTTCAAAGCCATTGAAACACTTGGGATAATTAAACATATTATCAATTGCCCTTTAAATTAAAAATGAATCCGAGTTTGAAAATGAGCATTGAATAAAAATTAAAAATTAAATTAAAAATTAAAAATAAAACTGTTAAATTGGTACAAAGCACAAATATTACAAAACATTAATACAAATATTGAGCACTGCACATATTATAATTCTCTTGGGTTTTAATTCAAGAGTTTTTTATCCAACCCAAAGAATTCTCTGTCTATTATCAACACCTTAAAATCAAATCCAAAAAACCTGTAATATAAATTAATTTTTCAGTTGTGAGTGCTTTAATTGAAGTACATACTGTTGAAGAGAATCTGCATTAGACTTCAAGAGTCAAGTAAGTATCAAGAGTTGAAGAGAAGAAACAAGGAAAATGGAGGACAGCTTCCCGATCAATAGAACATCAGGTATGGATTGCATATGCGTGAATTCCCGATTAGTGCCTAACCACAACACATATAACTGAGAAATTCTGAATCCAATATTGAGAGTAGACATATAACAATGATTAATTAACCGTGTCTTCGATCGATTGATTCATCTATTGTCAAACGCAGAATTGTATTAATGATATAATTATGTCATAGTTACCATTCTATATTTGTAACTCGTGCATGGCTGCCATTCTGTACCCAGAGCGTATGTAAAGGATTGGTAATGGAGTAGTGGACATGGAATGACTGTGCTCTGGAAGTACCTTGTCGAGGGGGAGGGTGCTTCTGTTATTGTTTTTGTAGCTTGCTGCAGAATGAGTATCACATCTAAACGCAAGGGCTTTATTTTCAAGACAGGATTATATAATAATGATATTGGATAGTAGCAATACGCAAAACTTTTTCAATATAAAACTGCCGTGTAGAAGGACCCGGGAACCCACTGCACGATTTCCCCCTTAGAAAACCATGAACACTGGGTCAATAAAAGTATATACTCAGTGACATAGTCGCCAACCTTCTCTGAGGAGAGACACCCGATGAAAATAAATTAAATATGCCAGTTAGAAAAAAAATCTTATTTCAAAAAAAAAATCTGCACTTTCCCTTTTTTAAATTAAAACTGAAAATGATCGATGTATTAGTTTATGTGTAAGCCTGAAATTTTAGGGCTATAAGAAAAATGAAAATATGTATATATTTATATTCTTGAATTTAATTAAAATGGTATTAGGTGCGGTGCAAGGGCTGCAGAGCCGCCGAGCCTCAGTCCGCGCCGCTCGCTGCCGGGAACGGACGCGCCTGGGGGTGGTTTTCGATCGGTGGTATTCTCGCGTGAACATCCACAAGTCTGAATAAATCGCAAAGCTCAGTGTGCCAAAAGTAGAACTGTTCGAAGTTCCTTCGGTGAGATGATACGTTTTGGACTTTTGGTGTTTTGCACTTCAGTATATTTTAAAATTATTTTTGAAGGCTTTTCGACAAAAAAAAAAATTGCGTGTGTGATAAAAGTTAGATATTTTTTAACAAAACATAATAATCGAATCCAACAAACATTGTGGTTTAATATTTTTTTAAATAACTTTTCTAAAAATTCATGCGAGCGTTTCAATCAAGCGTTTTTATATAGTGAAATAATTGTTTAAATATATACGGTGTGTGCATTATTTTTTTCGGATTTTCTAAGAGATGACGTTACTAGTATTGAATCACATCTGGCTATACTCTAACATTTCATTGTGAAGTGTCATTATATGTCATATCGCTGAAGTGTATACAATTTTTTTTTTAACTCTCAACATGTCAACTTTTGTACCAACAAAACGCAATTTGCGGGAAGCTTTACTTTTCTGTTTCAATTTTCTGTTTCTGTCTGTTTCAATCGATGCAGAATGCCCTTTCTGGAATACGCTTCACTTCCGAACATGATATCAAAAATTGGCTTGATTCTTTCTTGGCTTCAAAAGACGGAACAGTTCTTTTGGGATGGAATCCATAATTTGCCCGAAAGATGGGAAAAAGCAGTGGCTAGCGATGGACAATACTTTGAATAGAATATATTGTACAAATTTTTTATAATAATGCTCCAATTTCACGAAAAAATCCGAAAAAATTAATGCACACACCGTATACACAAAAAATAAATTTATAATTCGGTACTCGATGAGGCTTAGTTCCAAGTACTTTTTTAGAAGCAGTTTGGGGGTAGGTCTTTGGATATTCTCTTTTAGCCGACCTCAAATTTTGTAAATTGAAATATTTTAATATCGTGCATATTTTAACTGAAAAATATGAAAAAAAAGCTACCCCAAAATGTCACACCGTTTAATCAAAAAATGTTGACACATTGGATCAGCTGTTAAGACAATCAATTTTAAATGAGGTTTGCTAGGATTATCCCTATCACGAAAAATGAACCCCAGAATAATCTCAAAGCTCCTTTATGATTTTGTTTGATGTTTTTTATTAATATTTTTTGTGTTTGATGTTAATTGTTCTCTCCACGTACCAAAAACAAAGAACAAAGAAGTTGTTTTTAAAACTCCAAATTTTAGAAAATGTATTTCCTATTTATTATTTATTAATCATTTGACCGTTTGGTAGTGCAGTGGTTAACTCACTTTCTTGTCATCTGTGAGAATCTGTATTCAAATTTGGGAAGAGTCTAATTAGAAGTTTTCGATTAAGTTATAATTACAATCGTCATTGAATTCATAAGGGGATTTAATTTTGTATAATTAGACACCGGATGGATAGGAAATTGTGAGAAAAAAGATTTTCTAAAGGTTTTTTAACATATCAAGGACTAATGTTATTTAAAAGGTTATAAAATCACAATTCGAAATGAGTAAGTTTTTTTGAAATACATTGGCCTGAAAATTAACTTTAAGATAGTCGAAAACTGAAACACATCTTACTATGATTTCATATCACTGAAATCCATTAGCAGCTATTATAAGAGAGTTATATTTTTAAATCGAAGAATATTTTCAAAGTGATTTACAGCTAAACTTGTTTATAGAACTTTCAAACAGAGTTTTATAAAAATATCTTCAACTATAAATAAAGGATACATCCGCGATCGTTACGTCAATAAGTTAATCAATTTAGATCTAATTGTGTACTGAAACGAAAATATTTAATACGCGGAATTTAAAATATCTTCAAAAGATTTATTTACATAAAATTTATACATTAAGCAAAAAAAAAAATCGTTTAATAATAAGTGAATGTTTTCAAAATATTTTATGGTAGTTATAAAAATCAAACGTTTTCAAATAAATCATTTTATTTTTATTAACATTTTTTTTTGTCCCCACGTTAAAAATTTAATATTTAATAAGATAATAAAGCACCGTTGAAAATTCTATGAAGTAAATTAATATTCAACCAGTTTAATTAGATGAAATAATTTATTCGAAATGCACAAGAGTTTCGAGTTTATTTACGGTTGTTATTTAAATGATAGCTGTAGACAACCTATTTATGCAAAATAACAATTTAAATATACTTGGTACGGTTGAGGGTCGTGACAGCGTTTTTATATATTAAAGGTATATATATATATATATATATATATAAATAAGACATGTTCAAATTAAAAGACTTAGTTTCCATTTCATATATAGCACTATTAATAATATTGATTTTGTTAAATTGGTAAGCAGACAGTTATAGGTTTAAGTAATAAATAAACAAACAGCACGATGATTTACTAACACGAGATTCAATACAAACCTTGAATTGTTTACCTAAGTAAGAAATTTTTTAATATTCTAAAATTTTAAAATGTAAATTTTTGTCAGTCGAATAGAGAATTTTAATTGATTGTATTTTTTTTGGTACAAACCCTTTGTATCAAAAACAAACATCTTTTTATTTGATTCCAAATGTTTGGAGACAGTTAAAATAAAAGTGAAGTTTGGATATCTAAATATTTTACTACAATAAGCTCTAAGAGAAGACTTAACAGCAGTTTTAAATACTTTACTTGAATTATTGCGTTGTATTAAAAAGATTGCTCGAAGATTGATGAATAACGCTGACCTCAGATCAAATCTCTCTTATATTGCAGACTGGGGTCAATCTAATCGTCTATAAAATAGACGCAGCAATTGATAATGGTTTTTGTTTTGAAAAGGTTTCTTTGATGGGTCCATTCTGCCTAAAAATCTTTAAATTTCAGATAATTTCAAGAACGAAAAGATTCAAGCCTGCTCATATTTCTATAAAAGTGTAATCTGTTTGATAATAAAATATATACCTTTAAAACGTAGTAAAATTTATGGTAGAATTATATAGAGAGATTCTTATTGTATTAAGATGTTTTTTTCAAAAAATATATGTAGAGATTGGGCTTAAAGAGAAATAAATATTTTTTGTATTGAATTACTTCCAAATCAAATAATTGGTGGAAACTTGAGAGGCTTCTTAAGACGTATCGAATTTAATTGAAGATCTGATTACTTAATAAATTTAACCACTTTGAGTTAAGGGGCTATGTTAAACAGTATTCATTATAAAACATTATTATTTATTGGTTGTTTGTTATTTTTGATATTTTATTTTAAACTTGTGAGTATCAAAACTGTGTGGAACAATAAAGCATTCAGGTTAGAATTTTGTATGAGTAATATAAGTTCAAATAAAGATTATCCTATTTCCAGGTATGGTTATCTGGATGATACCTCGGATGAGAAGCTGTATTTGTATGAGGTAGGAAAGCTTATTGAGACATATAGCCTCTCGGGAGGGGAAGTAACAACCCCCCGAAGTAAACAGCAATGGCTTCTAGGACGACATGACGCCACAAAGCAGTCAACTAGGCCAACATTATGAATATTAAAATTAAAACTCTTTACGGAATAAGTAAACAGGGTTCAATAAAGTTTATGCAAGTTTCAGCCTGAACACCAGTATATTGTACGGAATTTTTTTTTTTAACTGCATCTAAATCATAAAATATACATAGTACATAATTAACCGGATCAAATAAATAGTATAAAATATTATGAAATAAACTCAAAGCTTTTTGGAAATACACTTTCACCATATTTTCATTGTGTTTAATGATTTTTTTGTCTTAATGCAGAAATAATTATGAAAAAGTAATTAAATATGTCAAAAGATATGACATAAAAATAAAAAAAATTGAAAACAAAGATAAATAAAATAGAAAACAACAAAAACACCATGCTTTAGAGAGTTTTATGTTTTCTCGAGTAAAACATACATCCTACTAAATACATCTTAATTTGTGACTAATTATGATAAAATAATGATTTATCATTATTTATTTAACCGCTAATACAGATTAATTGATTTGTAGAAAGTACGAATTGTTAGATTGGTAAAAATATTATCAATATATAATACATTGAATGATATAAAATTTTTGTAACTCTTAAAATGACTTAAAAATTTAAGAGGAAAATGCTGAAGTATTTTTTTAGTGATATAACAACATCTAAAAAGAATTCTATTATATTCCCAGTCATTGAAGCCTATGGTTTATGGCTCATTCATATTTTTTTATTATCACTGTTTCTTAGAAAAACCATTGAAATCGACGTTTCTACAAAGAAGTGACTTTATGTCCATATAAATATTTTTTGCAAACTCATCATAAGACTGAAAGATCGTTTCATATTTAATGTTGAATTAAAGTTTAAAGGGTACTGACAAAAAAAAGTACGCCATACTAAATATCCTCGACAGATTTGTTTAATTGAACAAATCAACCGCCATGAGATTGCGAACATTTTGTTTGTGAGCACGTTCGTCTTCTAAAGGTTTCCTCAGTTTTAAACTATTTGAAGGCAGAAGTGCTAAAAAACAAAAGTTATCGTAATCTCCTAGCTGTTTGGCTTTTCGAAAATTTATATGAAATAATGATTGCGGGTTTTTGTGGCTGTAGTTTATGGGTTTATTTTCTTGAGTGCTATACCGCGTAGTTATTTAATAATTGATCCGACATTCGAGGTGGTACTCGAACCATTTCCGGGAAGTTTTTTTTTTTTTCTTACTGAAGCCAAAACATTGAATCAATAACATCAGATAAATAGGCCATTTATATAGAAAATTTTATGAGGCTGCGATTATACAATTATTTATTAAGTAAGTTTAATATTTATATGTAACATTAATAAAGAATGTTTATTAATAAAGATTCGACAAAATGAACTTAATTTTGTAGTGAGACTTTAAGGTTTAGTACACATTACAATAGTTATGAGTGATTGACTTACGATTTTAATGTTAATAACTATGCATTTTCTACCTATGCATGTTTATTGTTGATACAGTGTTTAGGTTATATGTTTCTGAGTACCGAGTCTTAACAACTGTGAAGTGTGAGTTGATTCTCAGCACTGTTGAAAAAAAATTGATAGATATTTCCAGAGAAAAGATTATCTAAATAGGTTTATCACTAATCAGTGAATAAATTTTAATAAGAATTCATGTATTCATAACTCAATAAAAGTTTTGTTGATAGGACGTTACAATATGATAGGCCTTCACTAGAACCCGGGTTTATGGAATTTGGGTTCAACTAAGATTAAATTAAACATTTACTTTTTATTTAGGTTTATGTCAGTTTCTTTCAGGGTTCAATATTAAAAAGAATAATTTATTATTTATTGAAAAAAAAATCTTGGATATATAATTGGAAGAATTGGTTTTATATAAGAAGCTCAATTTTATCAAGTTTATTCAACATTTCCAGTCAGAACTGATCACGGATAAATTAAAATGGTTCGGAAAACGTTTTTATGTAACTTAATTATTTTCTAGATGAAGTTTTATTGAATCTACCTGAAATGAGATTAATCTGCCAAGTAATTTTAAAATGATGATAAATGTTGAGGTTTTGCCCAGTGCTGAAAGTATTTTTCCTACGGTATTTTAATCCTATTGAAATTGTTTTTTATCTGATTGACTTTTGATCAGAAGTTTTGAAGCATATAATTTAATTAATTTAAAGCCTTGGATACCTTAAATACTCACTCTACATTGATTAATTTTCTAATATAGAAGCTACATTTAATTAATTGTAACCTCGTAACAACGATAAAAGTTAAAAATATATTAAGAATTTGTTTCATTCTAATATATTTAAAAAAATCAAAACGATTAATTTATTGATAATGATTAAGAACATTTTTTTAAATATTGAAAATTGATTAAAGAAACTCTTAGAAAAATATATCAACGTGATTTGTGCGGGATTCGAACCCACATCCCCTCGCTTACATGGCAGGTGCATTACCAACTATGCTAACCAATCACTAGTACTAGACAAGAATTTTTAATAATCATATCCTATAAATGAAACAATGTTCTTATTATGCCTAATTAAATATTGTGTGACTTGCAATACTAGACTTTTAACACAAGTACTGAGTGAAGCATTTTAAATCCAATCTGGATATTAGTCTATTTAATTATGTCAATACACGTACTTGTTAAATTTAATTATTGGTTTTTGTGAAGACCATCTCACAGGAAGTACGATTTTACCTATACAGGTTTAATTGATTGATAATGATTAAGAACATTTTTTTAAATATTGAAAATTGATTAAAGAAACTCTTAGAAAAATATATCAACGTGATTTGTGCGGGATTCGAACCCACATCCCCTCGCTTACATGGCAGGTGCATTACCAACTATGCTAACCAATCACTAGTACTAGACAAGAATTTTTAATAATCATATCCTATAAATGAAACAATGTTCTTATTATGCCTAATTAAATATTGTGTGACTTGCAATACTAGACTTTTAACACAAGTACTGAGTGAAGCATTTTAAATCCAATCTGGATATTAGTCTATTTAATTATGTCAATACACGTACTTGTTAAATTTAATTATTGGTTTTTGTGAAGACCATCTCACAGGAAGTACGATTTTACCTATACAGGTTTAATTGATTGATAATGATTAAGAACATTTTTTTAAATATTGAAAATTGATTAAAGAAACTCTTAGAAAAATATATCAACGTGATTTGTGCGGGATTCGAACCCACATCCCCTCGCTTACATGGCAGGTGCATTACCAACTATGCTAACCAATCACTAGTACTAGACAAGAATTTTTAATAATCATATCCTATAAATGAAACAATGTTCTTATTATGCCTAATTAAATATTGTGTGACTTGCAATACTAGACTTTTAACACAAGTACTGAGTGAAGCATTTTAAATCCAATCTGGATATTAGTCTATTTAATTATGTCAATACACGTACTTGTTAAATTTAATTATTGGTTTTTGTGAAGACCATCTCACAGGAAGTACGATTTTACCTATACAGGTTTAATTGATTGATAATGATTAAGAACATTTTTTTAAATATTGAAAATTGATTAAAGAAACTCTTAGAAAAATATATCAACGTGATTTGTGCGGGATTCGAACCCACATCCCCTCGCTTACATGGCAGGTGCATTACCAACTATGCTAACCAATCACTAGTACTAGACAAGAATTTTTAATAATCATATCCTATAAATGAAACAATGTTCTTATTATGCCTAATTAAATATTGTGTGACTTGCAATACTAGACTTTTAACACAAGTACTGAGTGAAGCATTTTAAATCCAATCTGGATATTAGTCTATTTAATTATGTCAATACACGTACTTGTTAAATTTAATTATTGGTTTTTGTGAAGACCATCTCACAGGAAGTACGATTTTACCTATACAGGTTTAATTGATTGATAATGATTAAGAACATTTTTTTAAATATTGAAAATTGATTAAAGAAACTCTTAGAAAAATATATCAACGTGATTTGTGCGGGATTCGAACCCACATCCCCTCGCTTACATGGCAGGTGCATTACCAACTATGCTAACCAATCACTAGTACTAGACAAGAATTTTTAATAATCATATCCTATAAATGAAACAATGTTCTTATTATGCCTAATTAAATATTGTGTGACTTGCAATACTAGACTTTTAACACAAGTACTGAGTGAAGCATTTTAAATCCAATCTGGATATTAGTCTATTTAATTATGTCAATACACGTACTTGTTAAATTTAATTATTGGTTTTTGTGAAGACCATCTCACAGGAAGTACGATTTTACCTATACAGGTTTAATTGATTGATAATGATTAAGAACATTTTTTTAAATATTGAAAATTGATTAAAGAAACTCTTAGAAAAATATATCAACGTGATTTGTGCGGGATTCGAACCCACATCCCCTCGCTTACATGGCAGGTGCATTACCAACTATGCTAACCAATCACTAGTACTAGACAAGAATTTTTAATAATCATATCCTATAAATGAAACAATGTTCTTATTATGCCTAATTAAATATTGTGTGACTTGCAATACTAGACTTTTAACACAAGTACTGAGTGAAGCATTTTAAATCCAATCTGGATATTAGTCTATTTAATTATGTCAATACACGTACTTGTTAAATTTAATTATTGGTTTTTGTGAAGACCATCTCACAGGAAGTACGATTTTACCTATACAGGTTTAATTGATTGATAATGATTAAGAACATTTTTTTAAATATTGAAAATTGATTAAAGAAACTCTTAGAAAAATATATCAACGTGATTTGTGCGGGATTCGAACCCACATCCCCTCAACATTGTTTCATTTATAGGATATGATTATTAAAAATTCTTGTCTAGTACTAGTGATTGGTTAGCATAGTTGGTAATGCACCTGCCATGTAAGCGAGGGGATGTGGGTTCGAATCCCGCACAAATCACGTTGATATATTTTTCTAAGAGTTTCTTTAATCAATTTTCAATATTTAAAAAAATGTTCTTAATCATTATCAATCAATTAAACCTGTATAGGTAAAATCGTACTTCCTGTGAGATGGTCTTCACAAAAACCAATAATTAAATTTAACAAGTACGTGTATTGACATAATTAAATAGACTAATATCCAGATTGGATTTAAAATGCTTCACTCAGTACTTGTGTTAAAAGTCTAGTATTGCAAGTCACACAATATTTAATTAGGCATAATAAGAACATTGTTTCATTTATAGGATATGATTATTAAAAATTCTTGTCTAGTACTAGTGATTGGTTAGCATAGTTGGTAATGCACCTGCCATGTAAGCGAGGGGATGTGGGTTCGAATCCCGCACAAATCACGTTGATATATTTTTCTAAGAGTTTCTTTAATCAATTTTCAATATTTAAAAAAATGTTCTTAATCATTATCAATCAATTAAACCTGTATAGGTAAAATCGTACTTCCTGTGAGATGGTCTTCACAAAAACCAATAATTAAATTTAACAAGTACGTGTATTGACATAATTAAATAGACTAATATCCAGATTGGATTTAAAATGCTTCACTCAGTACTTGTGTTAAAAGTCTAGTATTGCAAGTCACACAATATTTAATTAGGCATAATAAGAACATTGTTTCATTTATAGGATATGATTATTAAAAATTCTTGTCTAGTACTAGTGATTGGTTAGCATAGTTGGTAATGCACCTGCCATGTAAGCGAGGGGATGTGGGTTCGAATCCCGCACAAATCACGTTGATATATTTTTCTAAGAGTTTCTTTAATCAATTTTCAATATTTAAAAAAATGTTCTTAATCATTATCAATCAATTAAACCTGTATAGGTAAAATCGTACTTCCTGTGAGATGGTCTTCACAAAAACCAATAATTAAATTTAACAAGTACGTGTATTGACATAATTAAATAGACTAATATCCAGATTGGATTTAAAATGCTTCACTCAGTACTTGTGTTAAAAGTCTAGTATTGCAAGTCACACAATATTTAATTAGGCATAATAAGAACATTGTTTCATTTATAGGATATGATTATTAAAAATTCTTGTCTAGTACTAGTGATTGGTTAGCATAGTTGGTAATGCACCTGCCATGTAAGCGAGGGGATGTGGGTTCGAATCCCGCACAAATCACGTTGATATATTTTTCTAAGAGTTTCTTTAATCAATTTTCAATATTTAAAAAAATGTTCTTAATCATTATCAATCAATTAAACCTGTATAGGTAAAATCGTACTTCCTGTGAGATGGTCTTCACAAAAACCAATAATTAATACGATTAATTTAAACTACAAATTATTTTATCTTACTGAAAAATATGTTGTTAATACAAATAAAATGATAGGCATTAAAAAAACATTCTTGCGCTAATTTTCCTCATAATTTCAGTCATCCTTCTTAAATAATATAAAAATACTGCAAGATTAAAAACTATGAATTAATACTGAGTGCCTTTTCAGAGTGTTGTAAATAAAATAATTGACAGGTGTTATTAAAAAAAAATACGTTAACAGTCACAAGTGATGCAGTGAGAAGTGAATTGTTAGAAAAAAAAAAGTGAATCTATAAAGTTATTAAAATTCCCAAATTAAAGATTACCCCACTCGAAAATCAAGATGGACAAGTTGCTGATTGTTGTTGTCTTGTCAGGTAATAATTTAATATATATTATATCTATCTACGAGTACCTATAAAATAATAATTAAATAAAATTTTATTTTTAATTTAAGGCTCCTTCTACTTTTTTCATTGTCTTGTAGTTTTCCGCTTTTCTTTTTCATTCGATAATTATTTATATTAGATTTTGATGTACTTTGTCGGTGCGTCATTAAACATTTTCTACAAATCATGATTTATCCGAAACAAGAAGATTTTGGACTGAAATATAAATTTAAATAAAACTTTGAATTCATACACGCATAATTACGACATGAAAAACGACTTATAAGTTCAAAAAAAAACGACTAACAAATATGAAAAGCATAGTGGCTTGAAGGTAATATTCATTTTATTTGCATTGTGGACTCTTTTACCTTCGTCTAAGACTTTTTTCAGGTGCAATGAGGTTGAAATGCTTATATTATATTAATATTTATCTTTTAATTACATGTCAAGACTTTAATAGTTCGCCATAAATAAAGAAACATTTACAAACCGTTATTAAAATAAAGTTTAACAAAGCAAGTGCTTAATTCTTAAGCGAATATTTTTGAATAAAATACTTGAGTGTTTTTCCGCAGAGTTTGATAATGCCAACGTGAAAGGTTGGCGAAACCGGTCACAAATAAAAACGAACATGTGGAAAAACACTCAAGTATTTTATTCAAAAATATTAAAATGGAATTCCGCCCAGTACTCTTTGTCAAAAATATTGAATTTTTTGATTATAAAGCTCTTAAAAATAAAGTCTGAATAGAGAGAGAGAGAGAGAGAGATTAATTGCTTCCTTTGTAAAGATTAGAGTGATGCGACGTGATAATTAAGACACAAAATGTGCTAATCAAAGCAACTATATTACAAGGAGAACAATGTAACCTTTGCTACACAATGTTACTATACACATCATCACATTAAAGATGTCTATTTTGAATCAAAATTTCTGGAAGCTTTATTATTATAATTCTTGTTCTAAAATCATAACAAGTATTTACATTAGTTTACAAATAGTTTTCAGTTTAATATCAATGATATTTATTTAAGCACTCAGACATAACAGAAAAATGTTCAATCGTAATTTTTTAACGTTTCTTAGAATTACTTATTATAATCAATGCAAAATAAACTCAATTTCAATCTTTGATTTGTGTCGTTAATCACGAAATTCTAATTAAAAATCTTACGGTTGCTTCTTATTCAATGCAAAAGGACATGCAACTAATTGATCTGATATTTGCTATAAAAATATTATAATATAATTAAAAAACATTACACTATCAATGCAATTTTTTTCCTTAGTGATTTTTTAATGCTTGTGCTAGTTTAGAGGCGTAAATCTTTTGCGTATTTTTTTTAAGAATTCGTTTTCTTTTTTTCATTACCCCTCCATCAAAAAAGCCTTTATCATCCTCGAATATACAGCAACCTTAATCTTACAAGCACTTCTACCCTTACTCCTATTTTTGGTTACGGTTTTAGACTGATTAGAACATGCTTAAGGGTTTTTTAAAGCTTATTGTTTATATTAAATATTTTAATTTATATTTATAGTATTATTTTTTCTGGTATATATTCATAAATGCTATTCCAATGGATATTCTTAACATAGGACAAAGTTGTACTTATTTTAATCTTCATTTTAACTTAACAATAAGAAGGAGTTGATTATTTAAGTGCAGAGGTCTCGTATAGAGGATATCCTCAAGCGTGTATTTTAATAGATCACAAAAGTTATCGAACCTAACCGACAAAAGAAAACATCACTACGTATTTAAGTTTAAAGTTTGTTTAACAGTGTCATGCCAATCACAAAGAAATGTGTTATTTCCTTGTGTCGTTTAAAAAGTGGAATTATCTGTACAAATTGCACTTTAAAAAATCTGCTTTGTCTAGTTTAAAAAAAAATAATTTAAAAAATTTGCTGTAAATAATTAACGAATATTTTTGGTATAGCGTAAATTTAGAGAATCAAACGAATGAAAAATATTTTTTTTTTAGATAATATCTATGTTTTAAAAGTCAGTCAATTGATGTAATATATTAAACATTGATGATACATTACAAATTGTTGAAAGCGTACGTTTTCGATCACTAAGGTGCATTGTACAGTATGCACCACCCCCAGAGGAAATCGAAGACTCCACAGATCGATTGCTTGTGTGTTTTCAGCGGCGGTCTGCGGGGGGCGGGCTGAAAAGTGCAAAGTCGACCTGAAACTCTGCCTGGAAGGTTTGCCCGCCGACGGGCACAATGGCCTGCCCACAACGCACGCACAGATCAAGCAGCTGTGCGAGTGAGTACCTTCAGTCATTTAAAAAAAAAATGTTACATATTACAGAAATAGAAAAATCAATGAGTGTCAAGCGAACTTTTCAGTGGCTTAGCATTCAAAACAAAAAAAATAATCCAACTAGAATTTTTTACTTATTTGTACATTAAACTAGTTTATTTCAGAGATTAGTAATTATCTCACTGAACATTACAAAAGTACTTCTAAATCTTAATAATTTGCTTGTACTACCGACATGCGCAACTGGCGCAAATTCAATGCATATTTTTGCTCGATAGATTTGCTTGCAAGATATAGCTAATCTATCTTGCAAAGGAATGTTACAGATTTGTATTTTATATTTGTTGAAATAAAATCATATTTTTCAGACAAACCACTTTGTCTCTTATAAGTTCTAGAGCATGGGTGGCCAACCTTTTTCAGCTGCCAGGCCAAATTAAGGAAATGAGATTTCTTACTGGGCTACTTCCATATATATGATATGATACGAACTACGCTCAATGGAATATTCTATTGGTGGTTTTATATACAATAAAAAAAAAAGTTTGCATATGCTCCGCGGGCCAAAAATAAACATGGGTTGGCCACCTATGTTCTAGAGTGAACTATTAAAATTATACACTGACATGTTGTATAAAATTATAAGTATCCTTGCGTGTGGTAGTACTTGAATACAGTTGTAATGAATACTTGTACTGTTTGCAACTTCTATAAATAATATTCTGATCTGATACATTTTGTGATTACGTTGTTTAGACATTCGTTATAAAACAAAATTTTATAACGTAAAAAATACTCATCATTTTTCAATTCAATTAAAATTTTCTTAAGAATTATCAAAATAATGTTTTCTTTCCAGCTATGAGCTTTGTGATCGCAAAATATTTTACGGTTTTACCGAATCTCTAAAAATAGCCCCCTGAACAGTAAACGTGAAATTTAATACATATTTAGCATTCAAATCAAGGCCTTCCTATTACACTTATATGGTTGCTGAGAATATTTATAATAAATTTAAGTTTTAATTAATGTTCTGTATACATTGTTAAATTTACAGCAAAGATAAATTTACTCTAAATTTAATACGTATTCGATAAGAATAAGTACTTAAATATTTAGTATTTATGTTTAACGTACTAAACTTTACTTTAAAACACACTTTGATATTTGACTTACAAAGTAAAAGCTGAGAGATCATAAACTAAGCTGCTAACTAGGGTCAGGCCTAATGTGCGTTTCAGGGACCTGTACATTGCGAGAAGTAGTCCTGAAACTTGCGTCCGAAAAATCATTTCAGAGAACCGTGATGTTTTATCGTAATTTCATCTGGTAGGAAATCGCGAGTACAAATTTGATATTCTCTCAAAGAACGAGACCGCCGAAATCTAGGAACTTGTATTTATATTCGATTAGGGACAAAATATTAAGCAACAAAGCTAATTTTTTCTCTTGCATCTGATGCATAATAAATTTAGATAAAAAATAAGGAAAATCTCGTTATAACCAAAATTCCAGCGAAATCTACTAATATTGAGGTGATGAATAATCAAACTTTGCAGTACGTACAGCAAGGGAATGGAGTGTGTGACAAACTGGACCAAGGAGTGTCTTCAGGAAGAAATGCGCAAGAAGGCAGAGAAGACCATGGCCAACACGCAGCTATTCATGGGGATGCTCTGCTCCAAAGATGGACACTTCCGAAGAGGTAATTGACGATAAACATCTCTAAAATTATTAATACATATATTTTTGTAATCGGCCAAGAAAAAATTGAAAGGTGTAAATTTTCGTGTTTGTGTAAAAATGTATGTAAAATCGAAAAGCATATTTCTTGATATATGATTTTTTTATTATTATAAATATTCATATTTTTCTAAGCCACCCTATCGAAGTTTATCTCAGGTAGTTTAGTGACACCACATATCGATTTTACTTCGATTTGGAAAAGATATCATTTTATGTGGAGAGATATTCCACGTGTTATCACATCGATCTATTTTTATGACAGAGTCTTACGATCGACGTAGGGTCATTTTATAAGAAGAATAAGTGTGCAGTTAAACGTTTTACGAGAGTAACGCTCGCTTTGCTAAATACTCCATTTTTCAAATACACAGACTAAAGTAAATTCAGAATAAAAGAGAGCTTGTTGTATTTAAAGCGTTGATAATAAACCAAAATAAAGAGAAAATATCAATTGTCTAAAAATCAATAAGTAATGTGTATAAAAACGTGATTTGAGTACAAATAAACAAAATATAATGTTTGTCATCGATAATATCAAATAGGCAGCACTGATGCTCGGTATTTGTGTATAGAATGGGAGTGGTTGAAATATATTTTATATTTAAATAAAAATGTAAAGCAATCGTTACAAATAAGTCTCCAAGAACAAAATAAGAGCAATAAACAAGTGTTAATGATAATGTGTACATTATTACTAATATGATTAGGCACATTAATTCATACATAGAAGATGATTAAAGAAAAATACCATCGTGATTTGTGTGGGATTTAAACCCACATCCCCTGGCTTACATGGCCGGTGTACTAACCCTTGTACTAACGAATCACTTCCGTTTATCGAGAATTTTTAACAATCATACTCTACATATGAACCAATGTGCCCAGGCCAACGTGTACATTCTTCAAGATTTAAGAACAATTATATTATTTTTATTAGAATACATGAACCACACGGCCTGCTTCGGGGGGGTCAGCAAGGACTGGGACAGGTGCAACAACAGGTACCGCAACATGGTCATAGACATCAAGAACAAGTATAATACGATCTCCAACTCACAGAAGACCACAGACCTTTGCTGGTGAGTGCTCAAGAAAAGTTTTTTCATTTAAAATATTTACTTTATACAATTCGTAAAAATTAGACCAACTACAACAACGTAATTACATAAAGTATGCAAAACCAGGCCATTCCCTGTATTCTTTGTTTTTGAAAACGGTTTTTGGCTAGTGCGCTCAGTGGTTAGATATTGGACTCATGATTTAGAGATCCCCGGTTCGTTCGCCGCCTTGGTGGGTAAATTGCCAAGTGATGTTGAAAAAATTGAAATAAGATCGTACTCTACAAACTCTATATAATTTAAAAATCTTAAACTCTTTAAATTTTACTGGCAAGATTTCAAGTCTATGGGCGATATTTCAATAATTATAATTAGATTTAAAATAAATATTTGGGTCCGGTAAGCTTTCTAAATTTGACATTGATACTTCTCGAGAATATTTGATTAATTATGAACATGATTTTTAGCATACTCGATAAACAATTCAATTGACTATAGCTATTACGATGCTCAAAATTAAGCAATCGGTATAATTAATATTTTCAAGCAATATTCTATTGTTTTTACAAAAAAAATAAAAATGAAATATGGTTGCGGCAAAAACATTTTTTTTCCTTTAATCTCAATTTTTTAATGATAAAATTTTCCTAAAACCTCGTTGCATAGCGCAAAGATTTTGACAAACTTGAATTTTTGTTGTCATTGTGTTATTTAATTCAAATTAATTATTATTTTAAATATAAATATATTTTTGTTTTGTCCTTATTTTATTTTTTGATGCGAACTTCGCTATCACGCAAGGCGAAGTTAAAATTGAAAAACTCTGATTGAGGATAAATAAATATTATAATTGACTTTTAGCAAGTACTTTCTGTCAAAATTATTTAATAAATAAATTTATGAAAATAACCGACCTTAAAAAAGTTTTATTTAGTTTTTCTGAAGAGATGATGAATGCTGGATATATAGCAAACAGAGGATAGCTGCGAATACCTGTAACAAAGATACAACATTTATTTAATATGGGTTTATTTTCTACCCTTCAACTATGTGATATTTGTTCCTAAATAGAAATATAGTTTCTCTTTTTTTTTTTTAGACTTTCTGAGTTTGAGTGTGTCTTGCTGACCAAGTAAAGACATAAAAGAGAAACTACAGTATTAATATTATTTTAAAATCAAGATTTTTATGTGTCTGATTATCACTTTCATACCCTTTTGATACTAAAGTCGTGCTACGCTACCCTAATATTAAATATAATATAACGATTCTAAGAAAATATTAGATAGGACTGATCATATTATTGAATGGCATTCATCCATATTCTCCATCTAAATTTTTCATGTTAACGAAAGTTTGAAGCATATATTATACTAGCGGATACCCGGCGCGTTCTACTGCGCTAAATAAAGAAATAGAATACTTTTTTTATTTGTTCGAAAAAAAAAAAAAAGGAAATTTTGTTTATTTATTAACTTTTTATCTTAATGCTAGCGGATATATTGAGTTTTTTCGGTAGGTGTGTAAACATAAAGTCTTTTCAGCGTTCCAACTCTAAACGCAACATAACAGGAATTTTGCGAAAAACAGGAATTTTCTATGTTCAAACCAGCAATACTTAGCGATTGGCCATGAGCCTTGTTGATAGTTATTACAACAGCACAATTTAGGTGGATCTAAGTTGCGAATGAGCATCTATGGTGAACCAACTTTTAAAGTTAAGATGTGTGGTGACATTCCAGATGGTTCCAAAGAGTTAAAAAACTCTATTGGATTGTTCATGCAATTTTTCGCAAAATTATTGTGGCTGTGCTGCTCGTTATTCGGCTTTTTTTTCAGTAAAATAAACACGTTGTTCGTTTTCTAAATGAACAGCAAGATGTTGAAAAGTTGGGTATCATTCGTGAATACTGAAACCAGGAATTTCATATTTTTTCAATTTCATTCGTGAATACCAGACCAGGAATCAATGTCAATATCAACGTTTCTTACTTTAATGGTGGTGGTGAATCCTCCATCTTCTGGCTTTCGTCGTCTGTATTTCGGATATCCATCCTCACCAGGAATTGTATCTCCGAATGTTTTCCAAATGCTTGGACAACGCTGTGTTGTCAGAAACGTAGCTTGTAAGCGGTTCTGGCGGGTCAACCAGCGTTGACAACTTGGCTTTTCCGGCTTTTTCAACCGGGTGATTCCTTTTGAAATTTCAGTGCATGGCAGTACAAACAAAGAGAGCTCATCGGCCCAATTACAACATTCGGATGATTACTGTAGTCGCAGTCTTTGTCATAATTGAATGCCACCAAGTGAAAATCGATTCTTTGTATCGATTTAACCGCACGTATCTGATAACCTTTAAGCCTGTTTTCATGTTGTTGAGGAGTTTCAGCAGCTCTTGCTGTGGTAGCTCTGATTCGAACTTGTTCTAGACGTGCTTCATGTTGTTCTGGTGTTTCTACAGCTCTTGACTGCCGCTCTTTCAACCTATTTGACTCTGTACGCACTTTTCATTTTCCGGCAGTTTCGGCTGCTCTTTCGGCTCTTTTTCGTTTCGCATCAGCTGTATTTTTTCCAATTGCAGCTCTTTTCGGTGGCATTTTTTGATATATATATTTTTTTGATAACCAAAAATGATACCCGGCGTGTGCTACTACGCTAAATAAATAAATAAATATTTTTTAATTTTTATCTTAATGCTAGCGGATAAACAATGTATTGAGTTTTTTCGGTAGGTGTGTAAACAAAGATTTTTTCATTAACTACGTGGCGATAGTTTTTTAACAGCAAGTCTTGTTTCGTTGCACAATTTAGGTGGATCTAAGTTGCGAATGAGCATCTATGGTGAACCAACTTTTAAAGTTAAGATGTGTGGTGACATTCCAGATGGTTCCAAAGAGTTAAAAATCTCTATTGGATAGTTGACTCTATTTTGGAACTTCATTATGCAGCAATGTTTTCGCAAAATTATTGTAGATGTGCTCCTCGTTCTTCGACATTTTTTTTCAGTAAAATAAACACGTTGACCGTTTTCTAAATGAACAGCAAGATTGGATTGAACAGTTGGATATCGTTCGTGAATACTGAAACCAAGAATTCGCCAGACAGCTTCATTACTGCGACCCATCTGAAATTGAGTGATTTCATAGTTTCGATTTGAAAGCTCAAACACTGCCATATCACTGCCTTTGTTAACATATTTGCATATGTCCTTGCATATGAATTTCACGGAGTTGCAGTGTTCCACATTGATATATTATTGAAATGTTTTTTACAGTATTGGACTGTATGGAACAATCCATATGTTATCAATGTCAATATCGACGTTTCTTAATTTAATGGTGGTGGTGTATCCTCCATCTTCTGGCTTTCGTAGACCAGTTTGAGTTTCATCGATCAAATCGCGTGGATATCTTTTCGTGCATTTGCCGTCTTTTATGCAAGGCGAATTCATATGCAACACTCCGCATGGGCCGTGATGTTCTTACAAACAACGTCAAAAAGTATCAGATCTTCACGTTGATTCGGGTGTTCAGCAGATATAAGATCGATGTCGATTTGAGTTGGAATAATTTTTTCAATAGACGAAACTTGTAATACGAATATTTTCGTATAATAATTTTTTTCCCATATATAAACAGACAAACTCATTATGATAAAACACGTTGTGAATGACAGATAGTGATTTTGTTTTGAAAGTCCGTACGATCTGTCCGCGCGATCTTCACAATGTTCTTTTTTCAATTTTTTGCGAGGAACGATGTCCACTTTACAGATGTTGAAAATTTTTGTATGGAAAATATCAAAAATCGACCTAATTCTGTTCCGTAAGTTCGGCAGCCTGTAACGGCAAGTTCATTCTAATATTTACAAACATCAATATCAGTATTTCTCGATTGGTAGCCATGCAGGCAGCCAGCTTCAAGGCATTTTCGCGTATATGCAATACGCGAAAATGGCAGTTCCTTTTATGAATTGGAAACTTTTGTATGGGATTTTTCTTAATTGAATAAACCAAATTTGATAATCAATTTTTATAATTTTAGTGGTCTTGATTACTTTCGGTATTTTTGGCTTTCAAATAAACACGGTGTGGGGCTCGTCGGTCGTACGGTTTCAAAGCCTATAGCGGACTAACAAACATTTTTAGTGTTTTATATATATAGATATAAATATATATACAGTATTTTAAAATGATGTATTATAAATAAATAATTTGTATCTATGGAGGTAATGATTTAACTAATCATTTCTAAGAAATAATCGTTTGAAATATATATTTTTAATTAATGTGTTAGACGTTTTGAAAATGCCAGCCATCTGATATATTTTTTTAGGTAAAAAAAACTTTAACGTCTCCGACTGTTTATGTAGAGGAATTATATTTTTAGGAAAAAAATGTTAATATAAATCTTAAAAGATTATTTATGCCATGTTGAAATAGCAAAAACAAACAAATAAATTGGATTACAAAGACGCCGCGTTTTTCTCAACAATAATCTTTTTGTCAATTCAAATTTTAAAATTGTGAAATCCAATAAAAAGTGTCAGCAAAGAATATAAATGGCTCAAGATATTTGTGCTTCAATATTAACAAAAAAAAAAAACTAAAATGAGAATACTTTTTACGTATATTTTTTAAATATTTTATAGTCATAAATTTAATTTAAATTATTGTTGATATTTTTAATAATATTTGACCTTCAAAGATGATGTATAGTATAACATCTTTAGTGACATGGCAACAGCTTTCATCAGACACCTCTACAATTCCAAGCAGAGATCTTGGTCACAAATTTGTGCACAAGGAGTGAAAGGCTGCGTTAACTTGTTTGTGTATCAAATAATGAATTCGTACATACAAAGAGTTTTTCTTTAGAAACATTTGTTTTGACATTGTATGTGTCGATACATGTTTAATTTTTAAAAAATCGGTTTTAAATAAATAACAGATTGCAAATATTACGAAGTTAAAGTATGATATTGAAGGCCAAATATCTTTAGTTTCGTATAACATTAAAAGTTTTTTTATGTAATTGGTAAGCTTTGTATATTGTTAATAAAAACAGTTGGTTTTAATAAAGCTCTGAAAATTAATATTTAAATATACTGTAAGCTCAAATATGTATTTATTAGAGCTTACAATACAAACTTGTATAATAAATCAAATTTGAAGAGGTTCTCTCATCCCTTACGAATTCATTTTATATGACAGAATAAGCGCGTAAGCCTAATAGATCGCGGCAGGCGTAAAACCACCCAACACTTGCCTGAAAAAAAATCAGTCTAGCTAAAGTTAAGTGAAATCGAAAATTGACTCACAAAAAGTATGTTTTAAACTAATTTTATACGCTATTCAAAAAACTAAGACCGCAAAATTACATTTTCAATAGCGAAAACTCCAAGGGTAATAATTTATTGTTGAAATAATGATCTCTAGGAATTTAGTATGTTACATGTATTTTCAATGAAATTGCGTATTTCTTGTAATAAACAGTAAAATGTCAGAATACTTTTTTCCTTATTTTTATGTTTATCTTGGGCTGATAATTGTCTAGTTTAAAAGATGACACATACAATCATAAGAATACGGACAGTATTATAAGTTTGTAAACTTTTTTAATTAAAAAAAAAATAGTAAAGGTTTCAAAATGTGCTTAAAAACATAACGTACCGAAAACATTCCTCAATGTGAGATAAATAATTGAAATTACCCACGAAATCTCAATAAGCTGATCAAATTTTCAACGAAATACTGTATTAAGTGTTTTTTTTTTTTAAATGAATTTATGACGGAAAATTGTACATTACTTGCCATTTAAACGGTCATGACTGATTGTTTCATTTAACATTAAAAAGGTGAATGTATTTTAGATTCTCTCATTTGATAACAGGTTTGACTTAAAGCACATCTCCAATCAATTCATAAAATAATTACAACGAATATGATACCTGACATCAAAGAGTTTGTCAAAAACAAGAGAAGTCAGGTATCTGGATCCTCGAACTCAAAATAATTACCCTCTTATGAAAGATCATATCAAAGTTTCATAACTTTGATATGATTTTTGACAACCGTATATTATAGACTATATAATTAAATAAATAAAATGTTATAATAATTCAGTACATTTTTTTTATTTGAATCTGGCCCGCCTACACATTCTAAATTTAATATATAGCCCTCTGCAAAATTGAGTTTGGCACCTCTGACTTAAAGTATTCTTATGTCTATTTATAGATTGGTCAATCAGATGCGTATTTATTACCCATTACGGGTTTATTATATTATTACTAATATGATTAGGCACATTAGTTCATATATAGAAGATGATTTAAAGAAACTCTCTATAAAAATATCATCGTGATTTGTGTGGGATTTGAACCCACATCTCCTGGCTTACATGACCGGTGTACCAACCCTTGTACTAATCAATCTCTACCAATACCTCTTGTACCAATCCATAAATAGACATACATAGAAAATAAATAAAATCAAAAGATTTTAAAAATAATACCCATATGGGACTAAAATCGCTTCACTTGTTACTTTGTTCAAAAAGTCCAGTGCTTGCAAATCACTAAATATTGATTGGCTTGGGCACATTGGTTCATATGTAGAGTATGATTGTTAAAAATTCTCGATAAATGGGAGTGATTCGCTAGTACAAGGGTTAGTACACCGGCCATATAAGTCAGGGGATGTGGGTTCAAATCCCACACAAATCACGATGATATTTTTATAGAGAGTTTCTTTAAATCATCTTCTATATATGAACTAATGTGCCTAATCATATTAGTAATAATTAAAGTATTCACATAAAACAAAGTATGAGAATTTGAAGCGTCTCTTCAAATTCTCACTAAAGGTTGTTTCGTGTTCAGTGATGGTTTCATTCTGTTGGTGCAGCGCAAGGTTCGGGTTCAACCGCTGCATCGCGCAGGCCTCTCAGGCCAAGTGCGACCTCTCCGGGGCGCTGCTGCTGCGAAGGATCTCGGAGACTCTCTCCAGGGAGCCGCAGTGCGAGACCTTCGACCTGAGGCGCTGCAGCGGCGCCGGCGACCTGCCCAGCAAGCCGCTGGGGCTGCTGCTCCTGGCGTTCCTGCTGCTGTCCATACGCTCCAGCTGGTAAGCAGCATCCGCATCGTGACCCACGAGCGAGCAGAATACTCAACCAGTGAATTCGACAGTCGGGAGGTTTATTTAAATATTTATACATTATTAAAAAAAAAAAAAACATAATAAATGTGCTATTGGTAATTCAACATATTGTTGAAATAAATAAATAGAAATTAAGGGTATTTAATGTTTATATTGTTGCAATGCTCCGTGATTTGAAAGTTTAAATTTTTTAAATTCTTCAGTATGAAGAAAGCTTCATAAATGTTTGTAAAATAAAAGGAAGTTTAATTAAATTTTTTTTTTGAATTTATTTGATATGACATAAATTTTAAAATATGTTATTTTTTAAAATCAATTAAATTGCATCATTCACATTTACATATAACGTTAGGTTCAATAATTATCCCAAAAAAATTATTAATTTTATAGCTAATAATATGGGTAATCGCTTGTAATTTCCCTAGAAACAATATTTTCATCGGATCTAATGTTAGATTATATAATACAATGATTTATTTTTTAGCAAATTTGTATGGATAATTTTATACAAATATTTAATTTGGTATTGTAAGAACATTGTCTTCATAAGTGTTAAATGATAGAGAGTTAGAATATATATATGTATAATTTCATATGAAAGAGATTCTGGTAAACAGTGGTAAACATTTTTGGACATGCCAGTTTATTATAATGAATATAAAATGCCTGAATTAGTGTTAATTATTAATTAATGAAATTAAGTAAAGAGCTAAAACATATTTTACGGGCATTATAATTGCCGTTTTTTTATTGAGACATTTTGATAACTATTTAAGATTAAGAGTCGTGATACAGTGTTTGCAGAAGATCAAATATTTCCTTTTGTATTATTCAATTTAAAAAGTAACAATACATTCAATGTCTGTTTAATCACAGTTCAAGTAAAAATTACAATATTCTCAATATAAATTTGGATTATTTGAAATTATTCAGGTTTTTAAATTTAATGATCTCGATTGTGATCAAGATATATATTTTTTGGATTGTTGTGATAAGCCATTAATACAATGGTTTCACACTTACATATAACGATTCAAATAATCGCACACCACTGAGCCTCGGTTGTCGAATTGAAAAAGCCTCCCGAATACGATAGCCTAGAAATGTGAGTTTGTATCTCTCCTGTATGTAAAAATAAATTGTAGAGGGATTTATTTCGTCGTTTTATGTATGAAACTGTATGCCAATTTATTTTTTTAAATAAAAGGATGTTCAACCATGTAAACGAGACAATGTTCAATTTAAGGATTTTTTTAAAATTTAATTGCCTAACAATAAACTTCCCAATATTTGTTGCATCTTTTGTATTAAAAACATTTATATAATTTTATTCAAAACGCGTGATGTCGATATTTTACAAGATATTAAAAAAATATCAATTATCTATGCTTGTGTGATAACATCAATATAATGTTGCATATCAAAAACGTGGAAATTATTATAAATAACAAATGTTATATTTTAAAATTATAAATTGAAACAAGTTTGACGTAATTTACTTAAATAAAGTAGCGCAAAGATATTGCATTTGAACATCTTGTGTTACAATAAAATAAATAAACTTAACTGTTTTCCATGTTTGTAGTGTAGTTCCAACAAAAGGATCGTTTTGAGTTTTGATAAGTGTAGATTTCTATTAAATGTTAGATGACAGGTGAATGTATCTTAATAATCCAAAAATATATACAATTGTTTCAAAAAGCAGGAGCCGATTTAGATTTTTATTAATGAGTAAACCTTAGAATGACAATACAAGCCAAAAACACGCCGAACCTGAAAAAAAAAAAAACAAGAAAATTCTTATTTTGGGAAATGTCGGAAAAGGTTTCATTCATGTCATTGGTAATGTGTGTAACTTTAATTTTTTTTATAATTAATTTAATCATTGTGATCATGTTTTAACGAACAGACTTTAGTAAATAGCTGAGTTGTTTAAGGAAATATATAATTTGTGACAATAATGCTCAGATATATTGTTCAAACATTTGCCAATTAAACTGTACATATATATCGGAAGCTGTTCGTTTGTAGCAAATATTATTTTATTGTTCATTAAGTTTTGTTTTTTAGGCATTAATTTATTGTTTATAGAAGTTCTTATATTAATAAGTAAAAATGAATAAAAGTAAGTAAATTGGTGTTTATATTATGTAAATGTAAACGTATTAAAGCGTTATAATTTATGAATGTACTTTATTTTTTAATATTTGTTGAACATTAAAAATTATTACAAAATATATTATTCAACAGTTTTCTTCAAATGTTTGAAAATTTAGGGGAAAAATTTAGCAAAACACGTTATATTATTTATAACAAGAACATATTTGTAAAAAAGCGATGTATTTGAATAAATCACACATAAAACAAAAACGTTCGACTTTTATTTTTTTTTACTTTAAAATTAAAATATTCTTATAAAACCGAAATGGATATTTAAATATATTTTATTATTATTTTAACTTAAATTTGAATGAAAAATGATATAACTTTATCTTGGCTAGGTATTACAAGAATCACAGATGGATATTACTTTAATATTTTTTCATTCTAACTTGAACGTGAACATTGTATATACGAGTATTTCTATTTTACACAGGGGAAACAGAGAAATCCAATTATTTTTTTACGCTAGCCTGGCATGTGAAAGTTTCGCATTACTACAAAAAAAATATCTAAAATACAATATAAAAACATATTCAAATAAGCTCGTATGATTTTGAAACTCGCGCTGTGCTTAATTTGATAAACTTGTTTAAAAATATCAAAATAGGATTCCACCAAGTATTTACCGTCAAAAACGTTGAATAAACTTTATCTTATTAAAAATCGTTTTCTGAGGTACATATTTATCATTTTAATAAGTTTTTTTTAAATATAAATTTAAGGAGAAACTTTAAAAACAGTAATCAGTTTGAGTATGATCATAAAATAAGCCTTAATAAATATTAAATTTAAAAATAAACATAATTAAAGAATATGATATATTTTAAAAGCAAAAAATACTAATATTACTTAGATTTTGTAGTAAAATTGTTGAATAAGCAAAAGTACTTAACCATGATAGCAGAAGGTTCAAGTACCAGCAGTTTTACAAAACCCATTAGCTTTAATTATTTTGTATATACAAAAAAATGGCGATTCCTAAAATATTTCATAATAAAACAGGTAAATAATTAACTATAAACATATTTGAATTTCTTTGCAACGTGTTTCTCAGTAATCTATAGTGATTTCATTTCAAAACAATTTGAGGTGAAAAATTCCCCTCGTATTTTGTTTTGTTCAGAATGATCATTATCAGAAATGTATTTGCAATCAAACTAGTGAAATTCTGCGACATGAGAGAAACATTATTTATTTAGGGAACTATATATATTATTGTCATCTATTTTTCTTACCGGGAAAGATACTTACATACCTGTTAATTAAAGTTCGTTCATTTGTCTATGATATTTAACATTTTTCTGGGAATTTCAATATGGTGAATTTTAGTAGATTGCAGCAAATAGAAATACTTATAAATAACAGATAAAAATAAAAGCTGCTTTATGAACTGGTTTGCATATTATTGATCGGTCTATAGTTAAGCAGTAAGTGGGTTTGTGAAAAAATGAATCGAGGATATTTCTCGTCGTTTTATGGGTAAATCAATAACTAAAAATATTGTATAAATTATATAAACCTTTATACACGAAAATACGGATATATTAAAAACATTTTATAATAACCACTCTTGCTTTAAAATACTAAGAATTTATAAAATTATATGAAATGATTTTTACTTCAGGATTAAGATTAATAAACCGCACAAAAAATGTAAGTAGAAGCCTTTTAAAGAGTTATTATTTTTATTTCTTATATGTGTTTTTATCAAGAGGTGCTTTTATATTTCATTATAAGTTTCAGTTTTTCTTTGAGGATAGAACAAAATCCTTGTTTTTTAAAAAGTGAGAGCATTTACTCAAAATACTAAATTGTTTTTACCATATGAATAATGCTTGTATACTATTTAAAGTTATACGAAATACGAAATATATTTTCAGCTTATATACCCGAAGAATGAAATACTGAAAAGGGAATTAAAAATAAAAAAGATTTCAAGGTGCAAATTGCCTTCCTACAAATGCTCCATTTCAGACAGCACACCTCTGTAGTTACACTAATGTTTTTCACAGTAAGAAATACATTAGAGTTACGTTACGTTCTAAAAATACTGTAAAGTAGTTCAGGACGAAAAACAAATTGCAACTACTTTTGTTCGTTTTGTTTCGGGCATAGTGGTGTGTAGATTATTTTTTTTTAAATTGTGCAGTATTTGTTATAGCCTGTTTTTATTTGCACTTAAAAGTGTTGTATACCTTAACCAATTTATTACATAACCCCAATTATATTACCTCTTAAAGCCTATTACTGATTTTCTGCATTATCAAATGGGTATAAAGCTAAATGGCTAAGAGATTAAAAAAAAAAATTTAAGACAGACAGATTTCACAGATAAAATCTATCCTCTAGCTATTTGGCTATTATTCTTGATATTATCAGTAAAATAATTTTCCAAATTTAACTTTTTTGTTTAGCTAAAATAATAAAAAGTGTGAAAGAATGAGAATTCCTATCGAAAAGGCTATTTTAGACATGATACCAAATATAATATCGAATTCAACCGAGAAGGGTTATATTTATTTGCCTAATAAATTCGTAATCACTTCCTTGATGAAAAAGGATTCCTTTATTTGTAAAGGTGCGCGCAGATCCAATATAAAGGCTACTCAAGTACTAGCTCTGAACTCTTTGAACATCACTTTACTTATTTATTAAGACTTACATAGACTGATTATTCTTATACTCTATTATTCCAATAAATATATATTATTTTACTACTACACCAAAATCATTCCGATATTGAATAAAATTAATTTAAAGTTCATTTTACTCAATTCGAAATATTTTTTTACTGTAAATTATAATATTATTTTGCTATTCAATGTATTATAAGACAACATAAAAATAACAAAATAAAAAAAAAATCAAAACGCTTTAGGAAAAAAATCTATAAAAATATATTTTAAATAGATAACATACAATTTGTATGAGAAAATTATCGTCTGTGAAATGTAGTTAAAAGGTTTTTTAAAAATTATATGAAAGCAATGTTTTTTCAGGGGTTACGTTCGTTGTAACTTTTAATGAATAAAAAAAAATCATGGTCTTTCCTGTTTTGTTTCCGTTCCAATTCAATTAGAGGTGACGCAAGGGTTTTGGTTGTAATACAACCTGAACCCCCGCCCGGTGACATTTCCGTTGGTCCTGAACACCAGCACGATAGGTCCCGCTCCCAACTCTAAAAGCAGATAATAGATTTTTTCACCGGTTTTTTTTAATTAAATACAAATGAACACGTATTTCGTTCGACGTACAGCTTCCCAAAAAAGTATTTACATCCTCGATAAATCAACATTTCAAAACATTTAAGCTTGATTCTGAAAAAAAAAGAGCATTGCTCATAAAATGGTGATGCATAATTTGTATACTAAATATCACTCTTTTAAGTTATTCATCACTGTTTATTTTACTTCAGTTTGTGATTCTGCATATATCACACTTCTAGAAGCATTTTATAGTGACTTAGCAAATCAAATTTATTTATTTTATAAAATTGTATAGTTTACTTATAGTCTTTGAAGAAACAATAAAAAAAGCACAAAAATACATGGGGGTGAGTGGTAGTAATCCCAAATAATTGATAAAAATAAAGTAAGCAATTTTGTCCAGAGTAGAGTAGGGTGCTACAATTGCAGCTTCATGTAGACTCATTATCCATACCAGGAGATGTTCTTAAGATATCGGGTGGCTCTACTGGAGCCTCTGAGACGTAAGGCTAAAGAGAGTGTACTAGCGCCACTTTAGCTAAGCTAGCTGTAAAATAAGGACACATTTTCTACCCTAGAAATTTGTTCGATTTTAACACCATTTCACTAACTTTTGCACTGTTTTTTTATAAATTTTTCATTTGTGTTTAAAAAAGTTAATGGTTGTTTTTTAAAACAATTAAATTTAATTTAATTTTCCGTAGATTTATTAATTGATTTTATAAAGGACTGAAACTCATTTCTGAAAGAGGGTATATTTTAATGAGTGAGGTTTATTTCTTTCATTTCTATGGCTTGCTGTTGACGAAGTTACGCTTCGACAAATTCAATGTCCTACAGGTAATGTCATAACCCAAGTTAAGTAATTTTTAAATTAATATAAACATAAGTAGCAGCTGATTGGTAGTATAGTGGGACCACTTCATTCTCCGCCATAGCAGGTTGAATTCCCAACTAATTTTATAAGCTTGGTATTCGCTAATTCAGATGTGCTTGATTTTTACTAATAATGTTTTTGCAATATTTAAATAAGAATATTACACTTCAACGAAAGTGGGGATAAATAATATTTGGTGGTACTTCCAATACTAGTTACCTGTGACAGGTGCATTTTGTGTGAAGTCCTCTATTACACTTGCATCGTTAAGTCTCTCTCCACAGAGGCGGATCCCATTAAACACGATGTAGTCGTCTGGACAGTTAAAAATCTCCGCCCCAGCTTGGCCAGGCGGAAGGAGTGGTACGCCATCTAAAATGCGATATATATGTAAATATTGAGTTACAAACTGAATTAATTCATCTTTTAGACCATATAAGTTTTTTTGGTACTTGTTTTTTATCCGACCACCAAATTTTTTTGATGTATTTGTACTCGCAGAGATAAGAATCTATCATATGACGATGAGTCCCGTTGTGGCGTTTATTTCGTTCATTGCAGATTTCCATGACCGCTCGATTCGTTGGGTTAGGTTAGGTTAGGTTAAAAAAAAAAAGGTTAGGTACAAGTTTTTTGGTGGTCGGATAAAAAACAAGTACCGTTTTTTTAAATATTTAATATAATTAATATTACTTAAGTCTTCGGTGAAAATAGTACCATTCAATCTCTTCTTGCATAGTAAAATAAAATACTTATTGACAAGCTTTACAAAATATGATTATTAACTGCTCATCTAATATATACACAGTAAAAATTATTTAATGTGAAATTATGATCTTAAAAATACTATTAGAAATCAAGTGTAATACTGAGTTACATGAGAATTATAATTTTAATATTTAATAGGAGTTAGGAATTAATATTGCATTATTGCTGTCAGTAAGGAGCATTAAAAATCATACAAAAAAAAAACCTAAGCCGAGTTCTTTTTATTGGTATAATCTAAATTTAGATTTCTTAATTTGATTCCTGTCCAGAACCGAAACGCTTACTTATATTTAGTCAATATTCAACGTCTATTAATTTGGTTTGTTTCTAAGCATGTCGGAGTCACCCTGTATATCAGCCTTATTCATATAAGACAGACACGTATGCGTTTTATACTGGGGTGACGTGATGGCGCTAGCGGCTTCAGTGAAGTCATCCTTTAAGACTCTTTATTGCAACAGTATAACGTGTTGTATATTTATAGATACATATTATTACAAAACTCGGGTATGGCAAGAAATAAGAAATGACGTAGATGAGAAAAATATAAAACTACTACTGATAATAACATGAATATAATAGGCTTAATTTAAAAAAATAATATTAAAAATAATCAACAAGCAATTCAATATATTTATTCCCACCAGTTCCGGATTTGCTTGGTGTAGAAATGTATGATATTTAAATACCCGAGATTAACTGAGATATATATTTAGATTCGCTATTTCTATTATTGGTATTTATGTCATTGAAAATTCCATTAATTAAACAATTAATTATAGTACATATTTGAGGGCAGCATACGCTATGGCAAAGTCCGTATAGGTTAAAAATGTTTTAGAGTACTATATATGATAGTATTTAGGATTTTTATTGAAAGATTCAAATATCGACGTAAGCCGCTATCTATGAACTTGCATTTAAAATAAATTATTTAAATTCTCGTTTAAAAAAGTGCGCATAACGGCAAGATTAACTACAAAAAATAAAAGGGTTTTGTTACGCATCACTTGTTTAAAAAGATTTCAATTTTTATAAAATAATCCAAAACATTTTTTATTTTTGTAAAAACAATTCCAACAAGGTTCTTAATGTAATCTTTATACTCAAAAAAGGTATATATTTCGAAAATGTTTTATTTTTATTTGTTGTGGGAGAAGGTTCAGGGCTGGAGTTATATTTCAAATGTAAATTCGTGATTCACAGAAATCTCCAGATTTTGTTATATTGAGACCACTTTGAACAAGGTTATATGGTTTTCCAGAACATTATTATTTATCGAAATTCTTTAATTTTAATTCTTTCGAAGCTTTCGAGCTTCTGCTCATAAAAGGCAAAATCTCTCGTAAACATTTATTATCAATATCTCCTACACTCGACTATTCATATTATTTTTTTCAATTAGGAGTAATAAAAACTAAGCCGTCCGTCATGGATAAATTTTTGTATTACCTGCATCATAATTAGATATTTGAAATTCAAACTCAGTCCCATCCTCGGCATTGGTGTAGGTAACGCTGCATGACCCAAACACCCTTTCTATACATATGGCGTAATTTAAATTATTCTGAAAGAAAAGTAAAATGTGAGTTTTCTTTAAACATATAAAGATCACACTATTATATCCTACTATTTGCCTTTACAATATAAAAAAATATTGTATGATACTGTTGTAATTTTAATTTCAATTCATCTACGTCTATTTCGAATGCGTCAAGATTTTAAAAAAAAATACTTGTTAGCTTCCTTGACATTTTTATGTTAGAAATAAATAAAATGTCTGAATAATTTATTCGGGTGAAAACAAAGGTGAAAGGTTGTATCTTGCGTGAATAAATGATGGTGGTTGTGAAAACGTACGGTGTATCCGGGGGCCCTGTTCCCCGCGAGGCTGGGAGGCTGCGAGGCGTAGTTGAAGGACTCGAGAGCCCCGCGCGCCCCCGTGTGGTGCTGCAGACAGCCTGCGGGGGCGCCGAGGGTGAGCTGGCACACCCTCACGTGGAAGAGGCGCGGCAAGGCGGTACCGCTCTGCACAGACACGTAGAACGGGCCCGGCACCTGGCCCACTTCCACGTAAACTGTAACAATAAGCTCTTCCATCACTTTGACCATAAAATGTATTTATTTCATAAAGTTGAATGATTGTATAAAACAGCCATGATTTATATTAAAACTTATTATATTTAATACGTTGTTATAAAATGTTAACCTAATTGAACAAATTAAGCATTATATTAATGACGAAAAGTTCTTGGGGATTTCAATTTAATATTTCATTTTTACACAACATTAAAAAAGGTAGTCACTTTAAAAAATATCAAATAAAGCACTCCCATTCTAAGTTCATGTGTGTAAATTATTTAATATGTTTTTATAATGACCCACACTGACTGATAAAATGCTAAATGTATCTTCATTTTTCATCCCCACAGGCTTTCTTAAATAGATTCACTCTAGAAACGGTGAGAAATATCCTCAAAAAGAATTTTGCGAATCACGGATATATACCAAGTAAAAATTATTTACATCTTTGAAATACAATTTTTAGTTTTGTATGTATGTATACCATAAATAAAAAAGTCATTTTTATATAAAATACATTCCGGTCTTCGTTTGATAAAAAATATACAAAATAGATAACAAAAACTGGCGTTCATACAAACAAAAACCATAGGCAAATGTACTAATTGGATTATATATGAGAGTGGCATTAGTACATCAAATCGGGAGGGTTGTTTGAATTACCATGCTGGCCATTGTTATTCCCGCAAAGGATAGGGATGATACTGTTCAGGTTCTGGCCAGTAATGACGAACTGGTCTTCCACGCAAGACCCGTTGGTGGGAGGCTGCAGCTGAACAAAAATATTTAAATTAAATATTTTCAGCATGCATAGGGCTGATTGCAACCTTTTTATAAACACACAAATCTGCTACATATATCTTTATAAGACTTCATATATTTTTTCACTTTCAGTTTTGCCAACATGCTAGGATATAGATAAATATGATTGAAGATGCCATGGCAAAATTAGTTGCATCAAAAAATAAAAGTCACGCTGAAACAGTATTATTTTAAAGCAGCATTATACATATAAAATTGCCATTATGTTTATTCAAAAAGCTTCATATAAATAAAGTAGTTTTTGAATTTCAATTTCAAGTGAGTGAGTCTACCTCCAGCTGAACGAAGTCTAGACGAAGCTGCGTGACGTCATCGCTGGCTTTGGCTACGGTCAGAGTGCAGGCCAGCCTCTCGGAGGAGGGCCTCGGGAAGCCCGGGTTGGTGAAGGAGGAACAGTTGGCGGAGGTCTGGTCTCCGCACGAGTATTGGACTAAAAATAAATTCATTATGCCTGTATTGAAATAACTAGACTGTAAAAGTGATATTGTGTTCTTCTTCAGGTGCATCTCTTCAGAGGAGGTTGGTGACCATTTTACAGAATTTCTATCCTAGGCCTGTTTTATTAGTTTATTTATGTATTTAAATAAAAATGCAATTCGACTTTAAATATTTATGTATATACCTATTGTATCATTAAGAAATATAAAAAAAATATATAAAAAAATGCTTTAAGTGATATTTTCACTTTTGTTTTTTGACACAACGAGTTTCGCCATTTGTACTTTTCCTGTGTGTAAATATTGTTTTTACATAAAAAAGCACACAATTTACGAGACATTATTTAATTTATAGTTTAAAAAATACTATCTAATGTAATGAATTTGTAATATATCAGTGTTTTAGATTTTGAAAATCAAAAAGTTTTATCCTTTTAACTTTTAAGTTAAATAGCTATTGTTTTAATAATTTTATTTAATTAGCGAGTAAATGAACTGAAAGCAATATAATTGAAAACCTTCATGAAAGATGATATATATTATATACACGGTTGCTTTGTATAAAAAAAATATTATTCATCTTGGTTATTTTAATATTTCTTTTGCTTTTATACTAACGCAAATTTTCAATTTTAATGTTTGCAATATTTTCAATTACACTAGTATAAATCTTCTCCGGAATAAAATATTGTATTAATATTAATTTAACAACTGTGTGAATTATCAATAATATAATAAATAACAGAAATATAAACCCTGTTTGGAATAATAGCATGCCTTGATATAAATCAAGTAATTGAAACACATTAAATTTGCTCACACTGTAACATGATTGAGTATTATCTCAGTCTATTAACAAAATTGCGAAAGGTTATATTACATATTAATGTGAATACTGAAAAGACTGGTTTAAGTTATAATACTCAATATTTATACAAAAAAGGTAGGATATTACTATATTTATTATTAAGAAATTCAATATTTTTGACAGAGAGTACTTGGTGGAATTCCATTTTAATATTTTTGAATAAAATACTTGAGTGATTTTCCACATTTTTATTTTTATTAGTGACCGGTTTCGCCAACCTTTTACGTTGGAAATTATCAAACAGGTAATGTGTTTGATAATGCCAACGTGAAAGGTTGGCGAAACCGGTCACTAATAAAAATAAAAATGTGGAAAATCACTCAAGTATTTTATTCAAAAAATATATTTATTATTGTAAGGGTTTTTGGTATTTATTAAAAGCTTCTTTAGCCTTCAGAATCTATAAAAACCCTTATAACGCAAAAGCGCTTGGAAGAATTATTTTCAACTTTTTTGGAATATTAAAATATATATATTCAAAATTAAAAATTACTCACACACACAACACACGCCAAAACCTTCAGCACAAACTCCGAGACTCACGCCCGAGGCGTCCGAGCATTCCATCGGGTGCAAGCATGTCCCCTGGAGACCGCTACTGGACAGGCAGTCCACGTTATTGAAATTCACAACCTCGAATATGGACAGGAAGCGTCCCAAGGAGACGTCGGCTTCAGGGACCACCACCTCCAGCTTGGGCTCCAATCCCTTATTCGACACGAGATCCGCTATCTTTTTCCCAACTCGTAAAACCACAGAATCAATACTCTTCGTTTTACTTGAGTTTGTAACTTTTTGGATGTGCTGGGGGTTTTTTGAAACTTTGGATACTTTTGCATTTTTCACCGTAGGCGTATCAATCAGCGGAACTTCATAAATAAACGATCCTTCTGGGCTCACCCTCCTGCTGTGATCTAGCATGCGAGTCATATCTCCAAAGTTTTCAGACGTTTTTCTAATGTTCTTCTGATGTTTATCTTTTCTATAGAAATGAAGAGCGTTTACCAAAGAGTCAAATGTTTTATTTTCTTTTTCAGTAAATATATTCGCTGTATTCAAAATAACTGCGGACTTTGGCTTCTGTATTTGATGGTTGCTTGATTTTTCTGGTGGAACTTCGACGGAGAACTTCACGCCGCTTATTCTCGACAGTTTATTTCGGATCCCCTGTGATTCACTCCCATATTTTGTCCCCACATTTGTCGCCGTACGAAGCTTGGGCACTAGCGTGAATTGGGATAATACGTCTACCAAGGAGCTGTACCCGTGATTACCCGCCGCGTGCGTGCGATCGATCTCAGCTGAATGGGTGTCACTTAGTTTAAAAGCCAAAAACGCTAGCAATACTATAAATTGGTTCACTGACAACTCGTTAGTCATTATGAGACAGGTTTAAATTGAATTCACCAGAGTTTTATTTATAATAAAATCATATTGACAGATTGAATATTTGAGTAAAAATAATAACAGGTATATGAACCGCCACCAGCAGAACGAATCTGTCAACTGCTGGAGAGACGTGAAGCGATATGGCATGTAAGACTGTCAATATGAAGAGAGATGACATTTAACGCCGATACGCATTGTGGTACAAAGGCATATCCCATAAATGCAGTACTTACCAAGAGTGGGTGTTTGGAAAGATGTTTATAAAGTTTAGATATTTTAAATGTATCATAAAAATGACGTTATTTTCGTTAATAAATGAATACATAAAACACTTGTGAAAACAATGTGTTTTTTTCAAGTCCTGACACATACAATTTTCTCTTCTTCCAAGAAAGTAAACATTGATATATGAGTATAGATTATTTAATTATTGGTTAGCTTCATTTGAGAATACCTACATAACTATTTACTTTAAATGTCTTATTTCTCGTTTCAGGTCTTCGTTATAGGTCTTTATGATATGATTTTCATTGTAGATTTTCTTTTTCAATTTATTTATAAAGGCATCTTTGCAAAAAAATCGTTTGAGAGCAAAACAAATAAACAGACATTTTAATTTTAAATCTCATAGCTGAATAAAGGATATATATATGAGATACATGTTATTTTTTATAAATATACGCGTTTCACATTTTTACAACTAACATAAGTCAGTTGATTGTGTGTTAGATACTTATTTTTTTTTGTTATAACATAGCAATTATTTAATGTTTGAAACAAGAGCCATTAGTGGTGTCTATTCAAAAATGCACCTGAATTATCCTGAAATATCTGCAGTGAATAGAGCCCCGGGGCTGCACATCAGCTCGGCGAGGCTTCAGATTACATACGGCCATGAAGTCTTTCACGGATCCTGGAACTAATACTGATTTGGTTGTTACGTGGGCCGCTCTCGCTTGAGATGGAAAGAGACACGATTTTGCCGATATTCCGTTTCCATTGTCTGCCGTGGTTATTAATCGGATGGATTTGATTTCCGCCAGCCCTTTGTGCAGACGCGATTGAAGTTTATCAGAGTGTTACTCGATTGTTTGATGATTTATATACGTTTATAAACGATTTTAATATTTTATATTAATGTATTTTTTAATCAACAAAATTAATACTTTCGTCTGCACAAAAAATAATAGCTATACCTTAAATATTTCGTTGTAATTTTTAAAAAAATGAGACTATACGCGTTTTGTTTCATTCAATTTTTTCTTCTTAAAGTTTGTCATAACAAAGTACCGATATATCAAGATTTACTAGAAATTACAAAGAAAAGCAATAAATATAATGCCAACGATCGTGACAGATGAATCGTGATGATTTAAAATTTAATATTAAATTCGCAATTAAATGTAAATGTATCAATATATTTAAGGGTAACGCATGAAACATGTGTAAATCAATCAACAAAAATATATTATTAAATGCAATATTCAAATATTATATTTTTTTCCAGTAACCGTGTTTGTTGAAATTAATTATATTTAAGAGCTGCACTTGGTCACACAAGAGAGCACATATCAGTTGGCGTGACTGTATGCACTATTGCCACTACTGTACTACATTTTTAGTCAGAAGAAATAAATTCGATTAATAATATTGTTTCAAAATATTTATTATTGTTATATACATATAGAAAAAAAAAATCCAAGAAAAAGAGGCATCGGAATGAGAAAGCAAACGTCAATGCGGAATCTGCGCCAATGGCTGAAACTAGCCAAGAGTAAATTTTTCATTTACCTCCTTTAAGGAGAAAAAAATTGAATGATAAAAATATATTTATAATGATTGTTTTGTATTTATCTTTACAAGAAATCAGAAGTTCCTGCAGTTTGAAGCCCCTGACGTTCTATTTGATTATTATATCTTCTGAACCACCGGGTAAGACTGATTCCACGATTGACTGATTATTGAGCTCACTGTGCTCTGATGTTTTTGCAGGGAAAATAAATGTCTATTCATTTCTACTACATTGGTGTATATATATATATATGTTATATATAAGCCTGCGGCATAATTGTGTGTCAAATATCCAAAAAACAGATTTTTATTTGTATTAGACAAATTGTAAAAATACTATGATATTTTAATATCTATTCATTAAGAGGAGCTCTTCTTAAAGTTATTAATTTAACTATATTATGAATAAAAAAGAAAATGTGTAATTAGCAGTTTAGCAACAATAACTTAGGACGAAAATCCTCATTTACTTTTCCCGTTTCCGCCGTACCTGCCGCACTTCCGAGAGAAAAGGCTGTTGTGCAACATTTTGCCACTTCCGGTGGATTAGAGAGACGGTATTTGCTACCTAACATCCGGTTGAACATCGCTATGAGGATTATGTAATTGGCGTTAAGGTCTGAAAAGTATTTGTACGTATAATACTTTGATACTTTGATTTTAATAAGAGATGGGTTTAATTAAATCCTTGATTATGCTTAAGGGTTGCAAAGAGTGCATGCAATGATTAAAAATCTATGTTGAAAAAAAGTTTCTTTATGTCTTTTAATAGCAATATTTGGTATTTCACAAAAAAGTCTTAAAATTTTGTTAAATAAATAATAACCACATTTTCGTAATCATCATGTCAATTGAAAGGTGTACTAAATCAAAATGGAATAGTATCTATTAAATAAAATTTAACATTTTTTTACTCCTGCATAGCTTTATAATGGTGAAATAAGATATCGAAGGTATCAAAATAATATCGTCAAAACGGATTTATATATAATGATTAAGTATATTTTTTCAAATATTGAAAAAAAAAATGCTTCACTCAGTACTTTGTGTTAAAAGTCTAGTATTGCAAGTCACACAATATTTAATTGGCATAATAAGTACGTTGTTTCATTTATAGGATATGATTGTTAAAAATTCTTGCCTAGTACTAGTGATTCGTTAGCATAGTTTGATTTGAAAAAATGTACTTAATCATTACCAATCATTAAACCTGTATATGTAAAATCGTACTTCCTGTGAGACGGTCTTCACACAAATCAATAATATACGGATTTATATGGTATATTTGAGTATTAATTAATCAGCACAAATGATGATAAATAATTTATAAAAAAAATAATTGGTAACACTATACAAATATAGTTATAATGAAATGAAACAAATCATTTCAGAAAATAAGATGTGAAGTAGAACAAACAGGAATCTAGAGTTATATCTAGAAAAGCCATATATAAAAATAAAACAAAAGTAAATAGTATTTGTGAATAAAGCCAAAAAGTATTCTTAAGAATAATCAGAAGAAATATATGTTTATTATCCCTGAGTTTGTTGCGAGTCCTACAATCAATGCAATAATATAAAATATAATAAAACAATGAAAGGTTGAACCTACTAGGTCGCATTGAACGGTACGGACTCGGCCAGTAGAGAGTATTTATTTTCAACCCCGGGGGTGAAGGCAATCCCAGGAAGGGGGAGGTTGATGACATTACAGGGAATAAATAAACGAACTGCAAAGCAGCTGACGGAATCTTATTAGAGGTTGTCCGACTCAAATAGGGTTATTTTGTTACTTATATACGCTATATTTCAAAGTAATACTTATTAGTCGAAAAGGAAAGAACAAACGTTTCGTATAAAGTACCACTTTTATCTTGCTAGATTTTAAACCAACCTGTTTAAAATCTAGCAAAGTGTGAAAGCTTCTTTAGAGTATACAATTTAAATAAATCAGTAATTTTTGTTATTTTGTATTACTCTATGTTATATTTAAATGTTTAAAGCAAACATTGCATAAATAAAAGTGAATATATTTTTCTGCATCTACTAAATTAATACTCAGCATTTTTTACATACGTGATATTTTTAAAGGCTGTACTTTTAACAATTAAAAAAGCGTAAATTCTGTTGGTTTTATTTTTTTTACTACTTAGTTAAGTATTTGATATTTTAGTTTAATACACCTCTATTAATAATGGGTTACTATATCATATTTAAATGTTACACTATAAGATGATTTATTAAAACAAATATGGTAGTATATATCATTTCTTATTATACATGTAGCTGTTTCTCTAAGTATTGTTTTCTTTGGTAGATATTTTTTTTTTAATTATAATAATATACACAACTTAGGTGAAGAAAAATTTTGATTTGTTGTTGAAAAAATGTATTTGGGTAGCATTTGATTTTCAGTATCATTACGCGTCTGTGTACATTTCTTCGCCTTATCTTAATCCTTACTCGCAGGATTTTTATGACTATTGGTATGGATATTGTGTAGAAGGAAAAAAAATAAAAAGGGTCTAACATAACCGCAAATCTTAAACGGTACAGCAATCCAATGGAGATCCCCGGCGCTCGCAAAAACGTGAAAATTTACGGAAACAAGAGATTTTCAGGTTACACAATCCGAATCTCTAACCTTGCAAGATTTTTATAACTATTTCTTTCTATATTTGTGTAAGATTAAAGGTAACATGGTGTAATTATTAATTATAATATATAAACTTTCCAGAATCTATTCTGCCACCAATAACGAGTTGTGAGGGCAATCAATGTACGCAAGGGTGGATGATAATATGTTTTATTTCTGATATCGAGAGGCACATACTTCAACATATGAGAGTTTCTGAAAAAATCGCGAACTAGACAGACATATATCAAGACGATTAGTAAATGTGTCTCCATGGCATAACCTCCCCCGTCAGGGGATGTCTGAAAGGTGTAACATAAGATAAGCATTACTTCAACCCTCTTCAATCAAAGAACACCGACCAGGGAGAATCAAGTGATTGAAATAGTTATCGTAATTAACTTGTATGTTATGGGAATATTGTTACGAAGACTCTAAATGTTTTGTACCTATTTTTTATACCCATATTAATATTTCTCTTCAAAACTTATAGATTATACCGAGCATAATACTATATAACGTAGAGGTATAGTGAAATGGGGATTTTAAACTGGATTCCCTGGTACAAATTGCCATCTTGGAGATGCTACATTTTACATAGAATACCTCTGAAAAGTTCCCTAATGCTACCCACAGTAAGAAATACATTAAGGGTAGGTAGCGTGCTAAAAGGCACCGTAAAGCAGTTTAGGACAAACAACATATTGCAAATGGTTTTTGCGAGTTGTGGATTACAGAATAGTTTTAAAATAGAATAAATTATTTTCACAGTGCAGCACTTGGCACGAAGATTCTTTTATATTATAAATATACGATAATCTCGCACTAAGAGTTTTGAGTCTAAAAGGTCTCACCAGAAAGATGCTTTAAAATCTTGTACCATTTCTTATCTACAGGGTGATCATATATGACTAATCGACATGTTTCGAGAAGATTTTGAAAGAAAAATATGATTAAACTTTTGAGTTAAATTTTATTTACTCTTTTGAAAATTACTGCTGCAAACGCTTGTCCATCTGTATTGATTACTACGGATGTTTCTTAAGCAAGTGTGAACTTTCCAGTCCTATAATTTGAAGTTGAACGACGCGTACCTTGCCTTTGATGATTCAGCGCCAATTAGTATAAGGCAGCAAGTACTCAGTCCGCAGCTCTGAACAGACGTTCTCACCGGAAACTGAAAGGCCTGACTGCGTGAATCAATGGATGTTCATAAAGGCTTACACGCCAGACGCACAGTCAATTCAATTAAGCCTATTTATGCAGATTATTTTCAAGTCACAAGTCGCAAATTTGTATTTTCAAAGTTATTGGTAATTTCAAATAGATACTACTAGCACAAATAACATAATTCAACAATAAAAAATAATTTTACATTTTGATCAGCAAACATCAATATTCAAGATAAGTTCTGAATCTTGATTAATACAATCTAGTATAATATTTACTCAAATTTTGCAGTTTGGCACAGTTTAATTTCTATTTATCTTAATATCAAAATCCTTTTCACAAATAAATACCTTTTTAGGTTTATTTACAAACGTTGTATTTGTTATAATAACATCATATTCAATCGCTTAATTCAGATTTGTTATTGTGATATTTTTGTATTAGTTAAGATATTTAATTTCGGTTTTATCCTCAATTTATTTCTAAAATTTTTTTACACGAAAATAATTTCTTAACACAAAATAATTATTACATTTACATTTTCATTAAATTCTATGCAATTTAATTATAAATTTGACATACAACAGTTATAAGAGACTTTTATTGATATTTCGTTTTTGTTTTTTCAGTAAGTAAAACTGTCTTTAATTTATTAAATCAAAAAGTCACAATCATAGATCTAAATATATGAAACGAGCGAGGTAATAAATAAATCAAAGTTTAACTGAAACGATTATATAAATATTTAACTATTACTGAAATTGAACACCTGAATTTCTTTGGGGGAATATGACACTTACCCCCGAGCTATTCATAAACTCAAATTTATCAGGATTTTCGTTCAGTTATTGCAAGCATTTGCGATATTAGTTTCGAAACAAATCAGATATCCTAGTAGAAGGAAGACTTGTTTTGAGATGTGATGTTTCCAAGAATAACCAAGAAAAAATAAATTCCCGACGTGACTCGAGACTTCGAAAATATTCAAAGCCGTCGAGAAATTTTCAACGCATAAAATGTTTTTATTTGGACTAAAAAACACAGAAAAATATACGTGGCGAAAATTTCATTTTCCGGCACTATTGGCATGGCACGTGCATATTGAATGTGAGTTTTTGCAAAAAATTATGCCACATTTATAATCTTACAATAGTCTGATGTTATTTGTAACATTTTATATTCAAATTATAAATATTAACAATCAGTTAATTATGAAATATAAAAAGCTAAATGATAAAGATATAAAGATAATTTATGTTAGTGAGAAAAACGAAATAGCTCGTTTTCATTTTCGATTAGAAATCTGAGAAAACTCGATATAATAACCTTTGGTTAACATTATTGTGTGTTTGATGTCTTATTTAAATTACTTCAAAGTCATACGTTGGTATTTTTAGTTGTAAAATGTATTAAATGTTAAATTGATATGTGCAAAAGGTTATAGTAGCATATATTAAGGTTTGAGAGAATCTATTCAAACATTATATTAATTAAAACCAAATAAAATTTTCGTAATATTTACTACAAATATTTTTTAATTACAATTCATTATATTAGATAAACAAACAGTTTCTAGTATTGTTTTCAATAACATACGACCAAATAGTTGGTTTTAACTTATTACACCTGAACATTTCACTCCTAACCTCTAAATTCCTTATGCACATTGGTTTTTCTTCTTTCAATAGTCCCTTTTCCTTCAATTTTTCCTAGGATAATCAGTTGAAGAAGGGTATATTTACAATTTAGAAAAATGTGATTTTAACCATTGTCCGGAGCTCTCTTTCTTTGCGCATTCTGTAGCTTACACATAAGTTTTTACAAAAAAAATCAACAATATATTATATATATCATACATCTATGTACACTTATATAATAGAATATGACAATTCTAATACGTTATACCATCCATTGCATATAAGCTGTGAAAATGTTGGGCCCCTATTATACCGGATCTCATATATCTGCCACATTTTTACGGTTATCCGTTTGGAAAATTTCATCAGAAAAGGGTTTATATGGCCGTAACGTACTCGGGCTACTCCTGGCATATTGTAGGCAAAACCAATTCAGCCTCCACCGACAACTTGTATTCTGTATTAAATATTAACACGCCAAGCATTTTGTGATTACGAATTCCTTTTAGGTTTGACTTGACAGCCTGTGCACACAGAAAAAGGACTTTACCCTTAATTTATAAAATGACATATCCCGTAAGATGAATTGTGGGTGTAAAGTATTCGCTATGAATACTGTATTGTGTATTTAGATGATGTTACATTCTCTTAAAGCAAATTTATATAATATATAAAATTTGACAAAAAAAGATTTTTGAACAAATATTTTGTTTATAACTATTTGAAATCAAATAATTTTAAAATTAAAAAAAACATGTACCGATCACTTCAGAAGTATTTTCGAGTAAACATTTTATTAGAACATATATATCATATTTATTTTCCTTACCGTAAAAAAATATATAATTCATGAGGCCAAGACTAATGTTTAGAGATGCCAGATAATTCAAACTTATTGACAAAACCTTTTTTCTAACCGTGTTGATAATAATGTATAAAAAAATCTAGCTAAACTTCTATTTTTAGTGATTTTAACGCCTAGCAGTAAAATCTTTTTTTTTTTTTAATTGTAAGAAAAGACGTAGTGCAATACATACTATGTAATCCACTTAAACGTTTTCTTTTTTATTCTGTTACATTATTGTTGCTTGTTCAAATAATTTAGTTAATCTTTCTGCACCCATCCAACCATTTCCCCGTCAACAGAATAAAATGGTTTTGCTTTCATGCGCATATTTTTTTTTGTCTAGGCAAAAAGCTTTGAATATTCTCTACAAATAATTTTTTTTTAAATTTTCTGCGAATATCAATTTAATTTACGCAGTTAATAACCACTTGACCGAAAGGATAACGATGCCAGTCCGCGATATTCAGGTTTGGGATTCAATCCTATTTGTCTAGAAGAAAATCAGCTTTTATCGCTATTACGTTAATATTGTACATATACACAATATATCAGCGCGAGTTTATAAATGCAAATTGAATATAATAATAATCATGTATAAAAGCTAATTTCATTGAAATTTATGAAAAATATTTAGCAACATTTTTGTGAATACTTAACCTTTATCGTTTACGACTTTTCTAGATTATTTCCAAAAATAATTTGGTTTCTTTCAGCAGTAAACAAATAAGAGCAAATAAAAGAGTCGGTCACTCACGTGTCCGGTCAGGTGTATTGTAGAAAAGAAATGTGGTGAGCTTACGAGTTGACAAAATATTTAAAAATAACCTTTTTATGCTTAAGACGAGTTCAATCTCTAACCATAGGGTTGTTTTTATGAATATGTGATCAAACTTTTGATGCTTCATTCTAAGAATATCCAAAAATACTTCTCTAGGTCAAGAGGTGATTTTATACAAAAGTTTTATTTGAACGATGGATGAAAATATTATAAATATACTTGGGTCAAAATTTTGTTATAGACAAGTTATTTTTCACATAAAATTATTTTAATGTATTCGAACAAACATTGAAGGGTTTTTCAAAAATAAATTTATTAAATGTTGATAAAATATTTAGTCGTGCGTTTTTATCAGACATATTAAAAATTTGTTGATAATTTTGATCAATTTACAAAATCACTTTTTCAATAATGTTAAAGATAGAATAAATCAATCAAATACATAATATTTTTATTTACGTCCTTTAATTAAATGCAAAAAATCTCTATTTCATATATTTAATTTTAATAAGAAAGGAACAGTATATTACTTTGGAAAACATATTCAAGTGTTCGGAGATTTTGCTATCTTCAGAAAGCCACTAGAAATATAATTCATATTTTATAATAGACAAACCTCATAAGAGACCAATCTTATTATTCGAAGGTAAAGCTTATAAATAACTATTATTAGACTCCATGTTATGTGATGTCTCAACTTTTTGTAACATTCAAAAAATAAATTATCAAAATATATTACTCCCAGTCCTTTCTGCTAAAACGTGATGTATAATTTTACGCTAGCTAGAGGCTAACATGTAACACAAAATCCCTTTAGGCACTTCTCATCATTGGCTGGACAGAAAACGGGCTTTTCATTATGGTACAGATAAATAAGCACGGCTTTAATAACCGGTTGAATAAGTCCTGTGAATAATGAAACATTAAAAAAAATCTTATATTTGAGGAATTCCATTTGGATATACATATTTATATATTGAAAACTTACACCTCTTAAGCTCCAGAAACAAACACTGCTAGTTTAGGAAAAAAAATATAATACTCGTATATCATAAAAAAGAAACATAAAAATATTAAATGGAGAAGGCTTACGTTCAATTTATCATTTTTCAGGTTTGTGAGTAATGAAGCATAAAATAAATTCAGAATGTTTAAATTAATGATTGGGTTAATTTAAATTCCACTTATATTGAATATAATTGAAGCTTCAATGAAAATCCTCAACTTATTTAAGTAAATAGCATTAAAATAATATAAATTGAATTTAATACTAAATTTATATAAATTAAAAGAGAATGACTCAAATAAAACCACAAGGAATTATTTGCAAAAAAATTGTACCTTTCAAGTTCTATTTTTTACATAATTTAAAAAAATTTATCCCCCACAAAAAAAAAATATTCCCTTTCTTACTTTTCTTTGTTATCTCCGAAAATAAAGGAGTTGGCTGTCAGTTACAGAATCTATCCGCTGTCTTCTTAAGCACAGAGATTATAAATAACAAATATTTTACGTTTATTTAATAAGTTTATATACATAGTATATTGAAAAATTACTCAAGAATGGAAAATATCAAGGAGACGATTTCTCAAATTGTATATATTAAAAACATTGTAAAATGAGTTTTGTACTTTAATATTGAGACAGCATTAAAACTACATATTTAGATGACATATTAACTGAATAAGTTATAAACTGAAGATTTAAATATATTAGGCATATCGAAATTGATTTAAACATAACAATACAAAAAACCAAAATTTAAATATAAAATACAAGTTTGTCTTTGATATTTGACTCGTTTCAAATAATATCGATACTGAGCTGTGTGAGTAAATTGTGAAATACAAGACTTTAAAACAAACAGCGCTTGTATATAATTTAGAAGCTTATTGTCTTTTGATAATCTCTTCCTTGACTGAGAAATTCAATAAATAATAAACAGGCTTACAAAATTGATAAAGCTGTCCAACTGTCAGATTCATCGAGCTTAATATTTAACAAGAAAACATTTAAAAATAAAAATTAACGGTAAAAAAATACATTGACTCCGACTCGGCCATTTCCGGTGCGAAGGCATCTAAAACATTTATTTCTTTCCTTTCACGGCAATTTTCAGCATGTAAAATGTAACGTGAAGAACGCGTGAAATCTACACAGGGCGGGACATAAACCTGAAAGTAATTCTGTATATACGACTGAAAAAAAGAAACGAGCACAAAAATTGTAAGTCAGAACTGCTGGATCTTAAGGGATCAGTGTGTGTGTACGAAAGAGATTATATTAAATGAAAAATCAAATTAGATAAATAAATTAATAATTTTTATTCTTATTCGACATACCCAAATACTTTTAAGATTATTTTGAAGATATTTTTGAAGGATCCCCATAGTTAAGCTGATTTTGTACGTGTGTGGCTTAACAATGGACAGTGCTATTCAGTCTGTGTAATAACTGAAAAGCTTACACAGACTGCTACTCCGTAATAAAAAGTATATTTCGTAAAATACATTGTTCGAAAGAAGATATTAAATCCGTGTGCGGAGTTATGAAAAGGGTGAGGCTGAAGCCATTCAAAAATAATGAAACGTCTTATAGCATCTGGGGAGACCGTCGACTGGGGCCGGAAAAATTAAATTTATACACCCTTAAAAATGTGAACCACAGGGCCCCGGATTCGAGTATGGGAAATACCATAAGTTTTATTTATTTTTTCCTAGACGACAGTGACGCACAGGAGAACAACGAAGAACGCGAAATAACATTCTAGGATATTTTTTAGATACCACTGTGTTATAGTAACATTTTTTCTTTGTGGGTAAACGCTACTTAAGAAAAATCAGAAATTTCAAATAATCGCAACTTTGCATATTAATCATAGTACATAAGGTGTCAAACTCACTATTTATTGATTGACGTGAAGCCCAAACCTCGGGGTTTGGTCAACCCAGAAGGTTTTTGAAAAGCCCAGTTTCGCAAAAACAACAAACCCTACTGGGAAATCAAAAGGAAACAGAAATAATACTGTTATTACTGAAGGTATCAACAAGTATCCTCACGATTTTATTTTTATATGATTGTAATTCTTTGAATACTTGAAATACGAAAACAATTGTATAAATTTTGTTTTTTTCAATATATAATGGATGTTTTTAATGAGATCACATTCATCTTAAAAAAAATTCATTATTTAGAATATGTAAAATAATTTTCTGTGAATGGTTTATTTTCATTCATCCTTTTGATTCAGCGCATGAGTTTAAAAATAATTTGAGCACTTCTTAAAAGATTTCCGTAAAAATAACATTTTTAATAAATGTATTTTCTGTGTTTCTTTACAAACATAATCAGCAATCTCTTACAACGTGGCCAATTTAAACCCGAAACGAGATCTCATTAGTAAAACTAAATGAGATTATATGAGATAAACAAACCTTACGTGATTCTTCCAAATACTTTGATACATCCTCTAAGTATAATTATAAAAAAATAATTCGCTTTTTTATCCAAGGAAGTTTGTATCCTGATGGCTACTATAGCCAGGCACTGAATCAAATGAAACCTCAGTGTATTTGAAGCTCGATAATTTTTTTTGAGTATTTTTTATAAATCAATTTGCCTATAAATTTAATGTATATTCTAACACGATTTAAAGATGATACTTATCATGCTTTTCTCGTATAAAAGACCCCTCTATTTTGATGATTTTTTTCTTCCTTAAATAAATTTTGTATGAAATCTGTCTGATATCTAATGAAACTATTTGGAATTTCATGTAAAAAAATTAGTTTAGAAAAAGTCTTGAAATTTATCTCAAAGAAAAATCTCAGGGATGCTTGAAACTTTTCTAAGAAGTAGTTTTTTATAATATTTCAGAGAGCAACTTGAATTTCAAAAAGCCGAGAGTTGTTCCTGTTTTCAGATAGCTTGGACACAATGCACAGAAAGTGTGAGGAAAATTCAAGATGCTAGAAAACGGAAAGGGTTTTTTGACAAGTATTAATTAGCTTTTGATGGAAGCGTGTCATGAATTTTAACCCATAGCTTGAATAAAAGGCAGAATTTCTAGCAAAACACAAGTTTTGTAACTAACTTAGTTAGACGGTAACAATATTTTCAACTGTGAATCTTAAAAACTCGAAATTCAAAGGAAATATCGTGGTTACAGAACTTGTGCTGGTAACGCACAAGTAAGATTGGCCCGGGATAAATATTAGTTCAGTGATAAGGTCACTAACCTCTCTAAGAAGAAGCACTCAAAGTAGAATAAATTAAATAAACAAATAATTTTTACCATACTGGATATTGTGTCATATAATCATATATTCCAATATAAAACTGAGGTGTAGAAAGACCCGGGGATCCACTATACTATTTTCCCCTTAGAAAACCACGAACACTGGCTTAGCATGAGTATGCTCAGTGAAATGGTCGCTAACCTCCTCAGAAGGAGAGGCACTTGATGAAGAAGAGTAATATAGTATGGCTAGATTTTTCACCTCCTCTTAGAGGCGTGTGGTGTTCTTATTAACTAAGTAAAGGTTATTTGATCTCACAAAATCAATTAAACAAAGTAAAAAATATATATTTTGAATGTTTTTACCCCGACGACTAAATAGTTGTACTAATAACCACATTTTAAAGTTTTTTTTCAATGTTCAATATTTAAATTATTCTGAATTTTAAATGAATAATTTTTGATTGTTGGCTAATCACCAATTAGTTATCTATGCAGCAGCATGTGTAGGCAGCTTAAAGATCGACGTGTGCCCTCAAACAGACATTATCTACTGAACCTGCTGTCATGTAAGGCGCTCTTGAGAATTTGCATCGATCGAACAGCTCATTAATCAGAAGTCATACCAACCTTGTTATCGCTTGTACAAACTTCTAGAATTACAAACTAATTAATTAGATTCAGATCATCTCAGTGAGCACCAAAAAACGAAAAAAAGACCGACCTTAATATTTATATCTAAAATCAAATTGACACATATAAATATATAAATCTATATATATATATATATATATATATGTGAATATTTCCTTCCAGCTAATAATATTATCTAGTTATTGCATGTCTTTGAAGGTTACTTTTTCTCGGAATATCACAGCTTTACGAACTACTTGCAGTCCGTATATAAAATATCTCTTTGCTGATGTAAAATAATATTTTTGAATACTCAATAAATTTTTATTTAAAATAATAGCCATCAATTAAAATATACGTAGAAGCGTTTATAAAGTAATTATTAAAACATATATTTTTGAAAGAACTCATGAAAATATTTAATTTATTAAGCTTACCGTCACATTACACTACGCTTGATGAAAAACACCAATAAAACTGACAGTTCTATTTAATTTAACCAATAATTTAGTCTAGAGCTATATCTTTTTTAAATAATTTATTACCGTCAGCCCCGGACAGCACTGAGGTACTACTTACTAGTTGGTCTTTAATTTTATAAATATATATATATATATATATATATATATATATATATATATATATATATATATATATATATATATATATATATATATATATATTTAAACACACACAATCATTTCGTTCATTTGTGAAGGGAGGTTTCCCAGGGAGCGCATTTTTCGCTATTCACCAGTCTGCCTCCCCTCCCTTCTATTCATCCCTGACATTCGTCCCTATCTATCTTTTAACAAATCGAGATTAAGAATTTTTCAACCTAAAAAGCATGTAGAATAAAAAAAATCTAACTAAAGCATTGTCTATCATTATGAGAAATGATCACATGCCGTGTAGTTTTGCTAATTTCAGATGTCGCATTGCAGAAGATACCCCATAAATCCTGACATTCATGTCATATAAACCTCACGATCTGATGTACGAGCTTGTTCCTCTTGATTAATGTATAACATCGCATGTGTGACTGATGATAAGCAGTGCAATGTTTATGAAATAAATTTTACTCTGACGCCAGCACAAGATAGTGTATATACTTTAAGTAATTGCTCAAAATTGTTTGTGCTAATTGAAACGAATTAATTATATTTTTCACACCTACACAAGTGTGTTTGTATATTTCTTATGAGAACCACTACCTTTAAACCTTGTCAAAACAACTATTTTCAAATTAAATAAAAATAATTATCCAGGGACGGATTTGCTTGTTTTTAGGCCATTTGGGTTATTATGTAAGCATATGTCTATCTTCAAATGATCCTTAAAATACAATATTCAAGAGGCATAAAAAAAAATTCATTCATATTTAACTCCCAAGCCGCAGAATCGATGCCGAATGTTTACTTTGGAAGATTTATCGACTGAAATAAATCTTCCAATCCAAGCATCAATGTGTGTTTCATATCATTAGCAGATTTATTTAAAGTTTGTCTAAAATAAGATTGTAAGATTAAAAGTTTAATTTTTTTTTTTTAAAAAGCAAACCAAAAGAATTTATAAATTTTAAAAGCCCAGAGAAGCGCGTTCTTGTTAATAATAAATATACTTATATAATATAACTACCTTATTATCATACATAATTATAAAATTCCCTGTAATGTTTTTGAATTGATAAGAATAATTTAATTTAAACATTAAGAAGGCGTCTCAAAAAGGTAAATGAAGAGAGTATAAACCTCGGATCTCCACAACTTTGGAACCAATCCTTCACTCAAATCCGTCGAGTACAACTTTATTAATGGTGACTGTAGATAAGCGGGTTTCTGAATGATAAATTATGTATTGTTACTTAAAATTAAAATTCATTAAGCTCTGTTATATATTGTAAGCTTATGAAATAAGCCTTAAAGTCTACAGAGGACAATTTTTTTTCCAAAATATTTAGAGTTTTATTATTATTCTTTTTCTTTTTCGGGTGCCTCTTTTCAGAGATTGGAGGCTACTTCACTGAATATATTCAGTTCGGCTGTACTCCTGTCGCTAAATCAGCATCCATGTTAATTTTATTCTCCCATTGCCTCGTAATGCCTGCCCTAAGCAAAAATAACGAGGAAACAGAAAGTAAATTACTTTTACTATATAGAAACAAATGTAAATATAAATAATCCAATATTATTTTGCCTAAGTTTCTTTTTACCGAGTAAAAAAGTGTTTTTGAAGCACTTGTAAATTAATCATTCTTTGTTAACATTGAGTACAAAATATATTTTTTTCTAATATTATAAAAGTACCAATGAATTTATTGAAAAAAGTTATTTTTTAACGTTTATATTTCCAATAATACAACGAAAATATCGTTCTTTACTAATAAAATAATGGTATCAGAAAAACAAATACATTTTTTTTCTTTGCGTTTAATTTACAATATTTCACCGAGAATCATACTTTGCTTGTACACTGTGTGTTCAATACCAATGTTTTTTTCTTTTCGTTAAGTAAAAACGATTTAGTTTTAATCTCATAAACTCAAGTTTCTTGAAAAGATTTTAATATATAAACCTTTTTTGTTTTGTGTTCTATTACTTTGTATTGTCAGAAAATGCTTCAGAAATAATTAATGACCCGTATATGTAATTTAAGGATTCTGAATAATGTTTATCTGTCAGCAGTTCATATATTTGAAATACAATCGTTAAATTACATAGTATTTTGTTTTACCTGTTTGTGCTTATAAAAAAAGTGGATCAAACTAATTAATAATTCAAAACGAAAAAAATGTAACATTTTTTTAATAAAAACAAACGTACGATAAATAATTGTCAAATATTTGGCTATTGTTAGTTTTTGTTCATTCCAAAGAGTATATTTGCTTTGAATATAAATGCTCAATTTTTTATAATTCTTTTTCGTTTAAATAAATTTTAGTAAAAAATATTATATAGCATAAAAAAGTCTATAAAATGATTTCGATTTTCACTAGTAAGGTAAATAACGCTTTGACTGTTTAATTGGAGTGACATTACATTACAAAGCATACAAATAGCAGTAAAAATGCAGTGCAATATAAAATATAAAATGGAAATCAGGCATAAATCAAATCTGAAATATTATGTCAGTTTGTTTGTCTGCCCTTGATTTTAAACATATTGTTGTTCAAAAACAATAATATTTTACTTGTGCTAGTGTAGCAAAATTGACAGATTTATAGAAGAAAACTTATAGTAAAATTTAATTAATCGTGTTAACATAATTGGTTAAAAGTTTCGTATGAGAACAAAAATCTTAAGTTTTACCTTACAATCCGTAAATTTTATTAAGAGTGTCGTCACATCTTATGTCCGTATTTTTAGAACTATAACTGAGAGAATGTATTGAAAGGAATACCTGAGAAACCTGGTGATGTATTCGTATTACAGTTATTAAATATTCCAGAAGGTTTACTCCTTTTATTCGCTCCGAGAAATTTTGACATTCGCTATGCACACCAGCAGAGCTGGAAAATTGAAAGGGTGAGCGAATTTCCGCCTGACAACCTACAACTTAAGCTCATTAAGTATTTTTCAGTTCTGCATCTCGAAACTATCTAATAAGTAATTCACTTCACATCCTTAAAATTAAATTATTTACAAGGTAACAACTTAACTTTAACTTTATAAGGTAGAAAATAGTAATAGATTTTGATTTATTATTACATTAGGTGTCTTGTAACTAGAGTCATTTAATCAGTATAAAAGTTTAAGCTAATTCATGTTTATAAAACATATTTAAAATTTGCCTTTTAATAGAATTATTGTTTTATAACAGACGCAAAAAATATTCAATATTTCGTTTTAATCAATTTTACTACAATAGTTTGCATAAAAAGAAAGGGTTTTAAATGTAAGATTTTATGTAAAAATAATAGAATACAAGGATTTTGGCTTAAATTTTACAATAACAGCCGGAAATTTTATCCGAAGCGAATTGTAATAAACCGAACAACTTCGGTTATAAATCATTATTCACCTGCGCTGGGAAGGTGTGATAGCAATTTAACCCGTAAGGATCCAATATATCACATCTTCACTAAGTATATTGCAAAACGTTCGGAATGAACACAGCTTCGGGAATACAAATTAGATTTCGGTAGCACATTTTCCATCACACCCCTGAGGTGATACATACACTCACAAGATCCGGAAAACTCACGCAAAGACAAATCACAATAACACAATGATAAAAAATATGAATAGATTAATAGGTAGCAGATTACAACCATTTAAAAAAAAAAAATTGGTTTTCAAAGGTTATGTTAAACCAATCTATGTTTGTCGATAGAAACTAAATAAGTTGTCGTCGTTGTATACATAAATCTTTTACTCAAATATTGCATAAAATTTAATTAATTTTCTTGTAACTGGTACGTTCAAAGATGGTGATTACACCCAAGAAAATTTTAATAGTTCCTTGTGATAATGTATACAGTAATACCCCGCTTTACGCGAGAGATACGTTCCGGAAAAAATCGCGTCAAGTGAAATTCGCGTATATCGGGGTTTATGATTAAACATACGTACCAGTCAAAACTTTATACAAAAAAAGACGAATCATTTGAATCAATCACTTTAATTTTAAAAACACTTTATGCAGTATTACATGTTATTTATACTGAAAAATACATCTATTGTCTTTTGGGTAGCGTTTCTTTGTAAAATACGTTCATAACAATCAACGCTGTTTTTAATTGTTAAGAGAAATCAATGACTTAATTATGTTCATACACATTCTTAAAATAAGAAACTCGCGTAATGCGAGGCATATAACGCGAATTTCAAATTTCGCGTTATAGTGAAACCGCGCATAACGGGGTCGCATAAAGCGGGGTCTTACTGTATTTGATTAACATGAAACTTACCCGTAGCGTAGAATTTATCTTTTACTTAGTGTTTTGTTTCTATAAAGCACTCAGCTTCTCATGTTTTTTTCTTTTCTGTCCTTTTTATTTGCAAAAAATAGCCGTCTTAATAAAAGAAGCGTAATATTTTTAACGACCTTTTAAAATTAGTGTTTTTTTTTTTTTAAATGGTGGCATATATTTATTTGTGTTTAGTTAATACGATGGTTTTAGATTCTGATTGACATTGACAAAATATTGTTTATTTCAAAAATTTATATTTTTGATAAATTATGAAGAAAAAAAAATTCTGGTAGTAGTAGTAGTAAATAAGTATAAATTTATGCAAAGTAATTCTTGTTTAAGGACAATAGAATGCTTTCTTAACTGTAGTAAGAAAAGCAAAGAATGGAATGGGGAGATTTATGATCTAGCCTTTTCTTAGAAAATTGCACAGCGGTGTCTCGCCAGGAAGTTTTCAGTAGACACGTAAGTGTAGACCCAATCCACTGAAATGTTTACTCGTTATTTAATGACCTCTTTAAATAATTAATTCAGGTTATAAAAGACTTATGGACACTCGTTTTGAAAATAAAATGTTCACGTATTTACAAATTTCATTTAAATGAAAATAATAAAAAAACAATCGAAAACATTCAGATTAGTATTGCAATTAAAATAAATACATAAATTCACATTGATATAATGTATAAAAGTTGATAGTTTCTTTAGTAAAAAAAAACTATATTCACACAAAATCAGCGGTTTAAATCTAAATATACTTGCAAATTTAATCAATGCGCTTAGGTGATTTATAATAAATGATAGGATAATTATTGTTTTTTTGAAAATGTAGGCTTCACAAAGCAATTCATCAAACAACTAACTCTAAAAAAGTTGCAAGTAATGAAAAAAACGGGTTAACATCTATTAAGTAATATATAATTATTTCTGTGTGTAATTTTTGGTAAAAAAATTATTATCTAACTTTCTATCAATGTTTTGATAAGTATTATGTTAATTTTATTATTTGTTTTAAATAAGAGATAAAATCAAATAGTTTTTTTCTGATAATCACTACAAGCACTTCTATTCGAATTCTATTCGATGGATTTGGTAAGCATTTTAAAGTTTTATATATGAAAGTATTATCCCTTAGGTAGCACCCTCTGGGCATTAAACTTACTTTTTACTTATAATGCAACCTAAAAAAGAAAAAACCTGTAATGAAATAATGATGTACGTTGTATATTAATAAAAAAAATTCATATCAAAAAGTATACACACACATGGTATACATAAAATAAAAATACAGAAAACCTGTGTAAAAAAATGTTTTATATTTATAAGAATTAATTTATAAAAGAAAATATTTTTCTATTACGTTTGATGTATATTGATTTATAGTTTGCATATTATGTGACATTTGTTTTGGTTGAAAATATTCTTGCATAGTCGTAAATATAAAAGTAAATAAAAACTACATCTAATTAAAAAATATATTATATCATATTTGATGACAATAAATTCAAAGCATATAAATTTTTTATTATTAACTAAAAACCACAAAACAACAGCTTGTTTTTTTTGTCTGTTCTGGATTTGTAGACTGAATCTTTTAAAAAATTTCTAAAGATGTTACATTTGAAGAAAAATTCCAAGTTGTCGCAAAAAATTTCTTACGAAATCATAATTCTTTTTAGGCAGGTTACTCACGTATCTGTTAAAAAAGAAATTAGGGTTGTTTACATTTAACATTTTGGGACTGAAAAAAATACAATGAATTCTTTTTTTGTTCATTTTTGACATTTATGTCATATTTTAATGATGGCGATGCCACAATTGTGGATTCATAGAATTATTTTACTAAATATTTATATAAATCAGATTCTAAAAAAGTAGAATAATCGCATCTGAGCTAAGTTTAGTACGATATTTATTTTAATGTCATATCAAAAAAAAATAGGCATTCGCAATAATAAGATTTAACACGGTAAAGAAAATATTAACAATAGAGACAAGTTTACGAAAAAAGTTTTGTTTCAAGACAACATTACCAAAAAATTCCAAAAATATCTTTTAAATATTGACTAATCTGAGAAGTCGTGATCAACAGCTTAGCTAGATATATAAAAAAATATTTTTTTTTAAAATACGTATAGTTACAAAATTATCTCAATTTCTAATTCCTCCTAACTAGAAAATTAGCAAGGATCATTTTTTAAAACATCTTTAATAATGATTGTATATAGTATACAAATTTATAACACAAAAGATAAATCAATTAATTTAATATTGATAAAACCAATATTGTAAGATATCATCTTTCAGACGTATTGCAGATCGATGTTCTTAAAAAAGTAATCGTTTATAGAATTCGATCAACGAAAGTATAAAGCTTTCCGATATGCTTTATCAAATATTGGATGTGAAACTCTACTATCACTGATTAGATAACAGATTTTCTGGTAACAATATTGTGAACGCCAATTCCAGAGTGGCAGCTCGCAAATTAAATTTCATCACCCTAAATAAAAACGTATTGCATATCACAGTAGCGTTCTTCTTTATTTTACATGACACCTTCAAATTTACTACGCAGTAATTAATATATTTTGAAGATCAACATCATAATAGCTTTCCCTTTAAACTCTAATAATTGATGATACTGTATTATAAGGGCATTATAATTAAATAAGGATCAGTTCAAATATAAGGTAAATACGATTGATTAAATCATCAAGCTTAATTTGAGAACGACGGAATGCCTTGCTTTGAAAACGTATTGCATGTCGGTAATATTTTGTGACCAGCCCTTAGCTCAATATTCCGATAATTTACCCGGAAACCTCTTGCCCCCAAATAGAAGACCCTTCATAACGTATTACTGCAAAAACATCCCCCAGCAAGAGGGACTAAAAGCCACCCCTACTGCAAAATCACCCCCGAGGGTAGTTTCGGTTCGGTTTACTCGGTCTTTGCCGACGTCTTTGGCCAATAACTCCCCAAGATATGAGCAGCTCTGTTGACCGAGTGGCCTTGAAACAGGCGACAGCAAGATTTATATCCTGGAGCGAGAAACGAAAGACAGCCAGGAAAAACCGGACATATTGGAAACTAAAATAAATCCACATGGTAAGCACAATTCAATTATTAGAGCATGCGCCTAATTTAATTTTCCCCCGCGCTTAGCTATATTTATTAGTTTAAATACTTTATCTAATAATTAAGACAAGCAAACTTTAAAAATATTATAATTTGTCATGGCAATTATATTTTATGTATACAACATTAAAAGTTAAATTTTGAAGCATATTGGGACAAGGTAGATGTTAATTTCAAAAAATAAATGGATACACTAAATCAGACGACTTGTACAAATAGTTTTAATAATCCCTGTGCTCAGATGATTACGACTAAGTTGATTAAAAGATGGTCGTGTTATGGTTATGGTTATTCACTTTGAGCTATTATATGAGCTTTAATTCTTGTTTTGAATTTTGATATTAGACCAGGAAAAAGAAATCCCTGAAAATTATTTGATAAAGAAAAATTACGTGTACGAAACATTTATAAAGTTTCACTTATCACATAATTTCCGAGAGCTTTATCATATATTCACCAACCATGTACAACATAAAATATATTTTATAATACAAAGATGAAAAAAAGGTTTGTAGGGAATAATATAATAATAATGAATAAAGTTGAACTCTTCATAACTTTTAGTATATATTTTGATTAACGTTAAGGCGTCTCTGGCCAAGAAAAAACTGAATTTATGCCATGTTTGAAAAGAAGTACCACAGCAAATCATAAATAGTGAAAATTGTTACAAAAATCACTTCATATATAATATAATATATCCCATGCATTTAAGAAAACCGGAGTAATGTCGGACTTTTTTTGTACTTATGACCTAACGGGTTCTTTTGTTGATGGAAAACATTATAAATGAAGTTAATATACTTCATATATAGTCAATTTTTGGGAATTTACTGCAATTAAATGAAAAAGAAAAGACTTTAAAAAATACTGTGGGATATTCATGAAGTCTAAATTAAACAAAATATATAGTAAACAAAACCAGTATACTTTAGAAATCTTTTATATGTAGAGTTAAAATTATCATATTAGTGTAAGATATTTTATGCAATGTGTTTATCTGTATAAACGTTAAATTTTTATTATGTTTTTAATATATCAAAATGTACTCAAAATAAAAAATAACCGGATATGGTAAAAAACGTGATATGTTTCATACTTAATCCATTTTAGCCTAGCACGATCCTGGGATCACAATTTTACGGAGCATGCCTCCAGAGACGAGATATAAGATTTCGATGTGTTTCGTGGAAAATATAAGCTAAGAAAAAAAACTACAGTCTTCCCGCGAAGTTGATTATTATATTGTATATATGCTATTTTATAGCTTTGAATTTCAAATTTATAAAAAGCATTTCAAATGTTTGCTCAGAGAGAATGATTTTTCTGATCTTTCTTTTTATCTTTGTAGTCTTCAACAACAAAAGAAAGGATGCAATAGGAATCATAGTAACTTAAACGATATAAATATAGTTTATATTCTTAAAAAGTTTTTATTACTTGTTGAGCAAGTATAAGACTATGTACTCTGGTCGTCGTTTTAAGGAGTCTTTTGTGCTTTTAAAAGTTAGATTGTAAGTTCAAAAGGTTTTTTTACCGCTGAAAGTGTGTATTTCATCCCGTTACACTTCAAAATTATTGTATAATAAAACAGGATATTGTTTTCCTGAAAGTCGATGATTACAATGCTACGCCTGTTAGAAGTTTAAATGGAGATGTCAGTAATCCTTCACTTGTGATTGAATTTTCCATTTTGACAGTTCGATTTTGAGAAAATATTAATATGTCTGGAAATTGTACAAATTCATCGAAATTCTAAGGAAATTCAGAAAAATAAGGTAGCATCTCATTCACATGGATTTTACTTTTAATTATGTTATAATTACTAATTAATTAAAATAGTGGTTTTCACCACTGTGTAAATAATAAGTTTTTTTTATTAGTAAACATATTTTCTAAGGATTTTGCGTGTTAAAAATAATATTATCGTAATATTATTCAAGCCAGTTCCCTTACGTTATTTACTTTTTATTGTTCTGATAAAAATATTTATTAATTTTTCTATTATAATATCTATTTTTTTAAATCATATGACCGAAGAAGCCTTTTTTAATCAGAGTTGGGTGATTTTTGAAAAAAGTGTTTTATAGGCTTCTGTTATCAGTGTTTGCGCTATAAATAAATTTATGAACATAAAAAGTTCAAAATAATTATGAAGTTTACAAAAGTAAATATAAATACTTACACTGTACCTTACACATCTTGTAGTTAAAAAAATTCTTGAAAATATGATTTACTTCAATAATTTCATAATTATTTTAAACAATATTTGTCTTAATGAATTAGGGGAAAATAAAAATAAATAATTATAGTAAAATTTCTGTTGTCTTATTTGAGAGTGACATTACAAATTTTTCATATATTGAAATAAAATTTATTTTCATTTGTAAAAATAGTTCATCTGACCTAAAATATAAATATTTTTTAGATAGTAAATGAACAACGTAAGTTTTAAATATAAACATTTTCTATATTTTCTAACCGTTTATTTATATGCTTGGTCTGGATATATTTAAATTTAAAAAAAATGTATTCATGTGAAAAAATGTTTTAGAATAATATTTATAAGCGTAGTTTTTTTATCGTATTGATAACATTGAATTTCAATACGAGTATGTTATTTCACATTAGAAGTTTAAATGGGTCGAAAACATGTAAAAATAAACATGCTTGCCTGTTAACATTAACCTTCCATGAGTAATACGACTAGGGTGGGTGTACTTTATTAAAATAACAAGTATCAAAAAAAAAATAATAAACATATTGTGTAATTTTGCATTTTCATCTGTACTGATATTACTCATTAAATAAAATAAAAAAATAAGGAACAGTCAAAGTTGAATCTGTTTGTCACCCTTTTCTGGAAAACTTATACTTTTGAAGAAAACAATTAAAATATTAAAACAATTTGTTTTATCTTCATATTTAAAAAGGTGAAGATACAACGATAAATAAATATTAATAATGGTATAAATAGTTAAACAGAATAGCAAAAACGCACGAGGTTAGATCATAAAAAAATAAGCTTAATCTTGTGGTCAAAATGTGTGGTCAAAACATTTTTGAAAATATTTAATAAATCGAAAAAAAAATGAAACAATGTAGTATGAGTCACTTTTAGGTAAACAACACAAAATTAAAGGCGAAATTGTAAAAACACCGAAAAATTACCATAAACGAACATAGCGTGAATAAATAACAACAAATGTTCACTAAGCCACGAAATGTAAATTTACAAAAGCGAAAATAACTACAGAAAAATAACAAAGCTCCTGTTAATTTCAACAAGAAGGCAAATAAAAACAAAACCATCCAAAATTCTACCAAATAAAAAAAAATACAAAGGCTTTTTCTTGACTTTATTGATTTACACAATATTTTCCCACAAAACCTGACAAAATCACGATTTGATTTTACACAATTTAAGGGTTCGTTATGGTACTTATAATTATTTGACGAACGTATGGTATTAATAGCAAAAATGTTTAAAACATGAAGTTATTTAAGACATGTTGTGAAAATCGGATGCAATACTGCCGGATTGTATTTTTATAAAAACTTCATATAAGATTTTAAATTTTTAATTAGTACTGGTGTGCAGTGTGTTTTGAGATTTAACTTTTTTCCATTTTAATTGTTAAGTGATTTTAAATTAAACTCAACTTTGGATCTATAAACGAATTTATCGCAAAGAAGAGAGATAATTAATTACTATATATTTGTGTGTGAATCACAACGATAGCTGATTTGAGAATAGAAATTCAATAAATAACATTTGAAAATATTTTCTTTATGCAGTTAGTATAAGCAATGACGAATGAAAAACAAATATATTTCATGAATTTATAACACTAATTATCGTGGAATAAAACAGTAAATTACATTTTCCTGATTTTTTTTTAATACAGGTGGTCACCTTAGTTATGGCACCTCTATCAGGAAATTACTTTGCATTTGGGGATTCTCGCCCAGCAAGGGGCAGCAGGGAGCCCAGGGGTGGTAGCCGTTAGGGGTGTAAGGTAGTGCTTTGACTTCACTCGTACACGTATGCTTGGCTGAATAGAGCCTACACGTGTAGAGTCGAGTTCTTGGTACACCTAAGGCTGCGGTATATCCTGGCACATGTTACCCCTGGGACCTCTTCACCGACCCTGTCAGATCAAATGCTTTCTTTGTTAGTTACTTTATTGAAGCCTTTTCGATAAAACAAAATGGCGACCAAGATCAATGGAATGTGCTTCCAATATATATATATATATATATATCTGTTAATCTATTATCTTTTTTAATTTGTTGAACATTTAAATATTTTTATCAAGTCTCGAGTCTTCGTATTTTAGTTTTTACAATTAAAAAAAAATAATAATTCATGGCTGTTTTGATTAACAATAATATTTAAAAACAATTCAATTTACAATCATTGAAAAAAAAACGCTGAATTAACTGACATGAAACTTAAATAAAAATGTTTCTAAACACAAATGGGATTTCACGTATCACAGTTTTAATCAATAATTTGAATCGTTATATGCAAGTATTTAAAGATGTATTCTTTCTCATTGTTTCCTATATAAATCATTGGAAGAATATTTACATATCTAGTTTATTCGAATTCATACAGTTAAAAAAGTAATCAGTGAATTATTAATAAATTCACAGCTGTATTTAATTTATTTAATTTTCAATTAAATGGAGTAGTTTGCAGCTAGATTTTAAAATATAATAAAGCTGATCAATTCAATTATTGAAATAAACTAAAATATTTTTTATTTCATTTTACTTGGTTATATTGATAAAGCTTTTATAAAAAATGCGAAGTTATTATAAATAATAAATACATTTTATTAAACAAAAAAGTATTTTGTTCATTAAATTTTTAATTTTTTTTGCATACTTTAAAATAGTGTTTATATTTTTAAATATCTAGTAAAGCTTAAACGTAGGAAATTATTCAAGTCAGTTTAGAAATCCGCCTCGTAGCTTAGTGGTTAGCCCCATTCTTGGCGATCAGAAGTATTCATTTTTATAGATGCTTAGACGTTTACTTATTATAAAGTATATATAAATCGTTAGGATTCTTAAATACTCATATATAGTATATAAATATATATATGTACAATATCCTATATAGTTTCTGTGGTCTCGCTCTAAATGCAATGAAATGAAATGTTATGAATGTTTTCATACGGCGTTACACCACTCTGCTCTTGTATGGATTCTTAAAGCTAAATTTCAGTTCAATATTCATCAGGTGAAAATTTCTTAAAGGTTTCAGTTATGTACGTCTCAGGTCAATTCAATTAAAAATATTTTTTTAACTATGCGAAAGCTGTGTTATTTACATTAGTTTTTAATTATTTGGACAATTGTTAATGCATGATAAATTAGTAATATTAATTAGTCAAAATAAATAAAAATACCTTTTTTCAATTTGTAGTCTATATTATTAATCAAGCAATGCTTTCGTTTAACCCATTACAGTCTTGTAACTTAATACAGTTAATTAATCGTTATTTAAAAATGGGATACCAATGTTTCTAAGAAGACTGAAAGATCTAAATAATAAAATAACGTGGAAAATTTGGCTTAGAATGTCCCGCATTTTAATATGACTGTTTATTTTCGTCGGTTTATGTATATTTTACGCAAAATATGTAAATTGTTTTAGCGTGAGACGTAATTATATTTTCCCTAAATTTTTATTAAAATGAATTCAAAACATCTCAACAATAAAATGTTTTGAATTCGGGAATAAACCAATTTTTTGAGTACTTGTTTTTTATATAAAAAAAACAATAATATAATTTACAATATACATCACAAAAATTGAATTTACATCATAAAAGTAGTTATTATTTATTTTGAATATAATAAAATTTAAAATACTGTTAATAATTACTTCAGGTACCTTTTACCGGAGCAATGACATTCAATATTTCAGTCAAACCTTTTCAAGGTAATTCAAATACTTGGTCATTAATTAAGATAAGAAAACCACCTGACGTGCACTTAAAAGCAGCGGTGAAAAAATATAAGATCATAAATAAACATAATAGCCTCATATATCATCATTCTAAACATTACAAATGATTTTGGAGTTAATAAGGCAGTACATTTTGGTTTCAAATTAGTTTACATATGTATTCGCCAAAGTAAAACCTCGTAGATAAATCTCTTCACGGTTTGGAAAAATAACTGCTATTGAAAATATGAAATTTAATTTAAAATTTGTGCTTATTTAAACTAAAAAGTATAATAGAAGCTAAATATATATTTTCTATTAAATGTTGACAGCTCATGTCATTTTGAACTTTACATTTAAACAACATACTCGCGAATCGTACTTTAACCTACATTCGTGAATAATAAGAACAGTATAAGGTTTTACTATTTCTCAGAAAAAGCGGAAACAGTGTATAAAAAGCTCAACATAAGGTATATTTTTTCTAGGTGCTGAAAAATAAACGAAGGCATAAAACTAGTGATAAAACGTTTGGTCCGTTGCATATTTAAAACATTGATATATTGAATGCTTTGGAAAAAATAATATTTAGTTTATTTAAGAAGCAATTAATCTTTTCGCTAATATTTTATCAAATAATCACAAGAAGGATACTTACGATAACTGTGTCGTTTATTATGAAAGAATAAACTACAAATACATAAATATGCACTCCGCGAGGTTAATTTTAATTACAATATTTAAATGTTATACTTTTAAAACTTTTTTTCAACTGTGTCAGTTGAAAATACATCTGAGACGTGTCGTCTCAACAATATCGTGAAAAATAATATTTAAGTGATCCTTCAAGTTGTTTCATTTCTAGATGATTACGTAAATATTGTATGACCAGGATTCTGGTTTTTAAGACAAGATGATGAAAGCCTGATATGAAATAATATATTTTTGGGCAGTTGGTGAATGAACTTTGCTATAGGCTGTTGGCGTCAACCCACAATGCGTCGTCGGCAAGCCCGTATTGCGAGAGGTTGTCCCTTATTTCGAGAGTTCGCAGAAAGTGGTGTGAAGCAAAATTCAATCAAAAGCCACCTTTAGCCCAATTAAATGCTAAATTTACTTAAAATAGATCATGGCAACGATCAAGTCAGTATTTCTGCTACTGAATACAGCGCATTCCAGACTACAGCAAACGTAATCGAGTCGTTTGTCATCCACTTATAAATTAAATAATAACACAATCATCTCAAAAAAATTATAGATTAAAAATATATCCCAGGGGATGAATTTGCAGACATATATTTTTAGCTTTTTTAACCTTTGTTATAGTAAATAATTAATTTGATATATTTTTATTTAATAACCTGCGAATTAAGCAATGTATTTAAAAAATAATGCAGGGCTATTTCTTGTTATTAATTAAAAAGGTTTTATTTTTTTAAGTAAATATAAATCAAATACAAAAAGATCAAAAGGCAATTTGTTTTTTTGCCCTTCAGAAGTATTATTTCTGGAGCTATAAGCTCTTCAACCGTATTGGTTTTATTTAAATGTCAATTCTGTTAAATACTCATGTTAGGTGGTTCGTAATGCCATTGATTGTTGCCAAGCCGATTCGATATGAATTCACATTCATTTTGGGCTCATTATTTGGTTTCGTCCATCCAACACGGCGATCTGGTATCTGGTACAACGCCCCGGGACGGTAATAATTTTTGCTTTATCAATCAACCGACGAGTAATGTTTGCATTACACGTGCCGATAAACAATTAATGCAAAGAAATGTGAAGAACGTTGAAATTTATTCCATTGAAATTATTTACAATATGATTTTAAGAAATATCGGCACAGCCTTATGTAAATGATTAATTTACTGCATAATATATTTTATTTAAAGGGGAATAAAAAACGGAGTTGTATTAAGGCTTAATTTTGAAGATATTTTTTTGATTTGATATTTTTATTGATTAATATTTTTTATAATTTTGAAGTTATAAAATTTTATTTTACTGTTTAAATTTGCTTTATTTTAATAAATAAAAAAATAATTTGCGATTTTGCCAAGTGTTTCACAAATGAGATCAAATAACCATTATTTGAATATTCTACCGTAAAACATAGTAAGCGATTGACAAAAGATTTGTTATTTTTATTTTTAATTAACATATAAACATACTTTATAGTGAAATATTAAAATTCAAATAACGCTTGACTTTTAGATATTATACAAACATATTGTGACGTTCCCGACCTTTTAGACCTTAAATCTAAGAGGAAAGGTCCGACTGAATCTTTGTCAACCTTTAAGTTAAGCTAAAAGGATGACTCGGACCCAAACGTACTTGAACAACTAAACCCCTAAACGTAAAATAATAATACTACTGACTCCCTTGAAGGTGTCACGTCTAAACTGACCTAACCCAATGTTAACGATTACTATGACTACCCTAAAAATATAAATCTTAATTTTAAAGTTTTCTCGGACTTGTTTGTTTTGAAGTTTATTTTACAATCCCGTGAGGTTAAAGTAGATGGGAAGGTTCGGTAACAGACCGCCCCCCCCTACCACTACCATTGTCGCCTTACCATGAGATATTAACGGATTTAATATTTCGCCTCCCCTTGACTCCTTTAAACCAGTCCAACTTAAGGTTGAATTGACTCAAAAGAGGCAGCGACCCAATCTCCGCCGAAATAAATCGAAGAAGCTATTTCCGCGTACAAACTCCGACTGAAAGGTGAACCCTTTTGTCCTAATATTTAACTGAAGACGAGCAGGATTTTATCTTGAATAAAAACCAAACAAATCCGATCGAAGAATTAGAAGTGCGATCCGTTGATACGAGAATGTAAAGAATTTTAGTAGCTTTTGACAACTTCCTCTAACCGCCAAACAGGATCCAGTATATTCTCGTTCCGAAGACATTTAGGTTACAGTTGCGGGCTGCTAATGCAGTGTCCCGATTGTTGCCTCGTTCCGAAGAAAATTAGAGTTAAAGATGCGAGCTGCTAATGCAGTGTCCCGATTGTTGCCTCGTTCCGAAGAAATGATGAGCGAATTGCCTTTAAAGCAGTTATCGCTTTCTGGATCCGTTGGACGACCAGAGGTCGTTGATGAAATTATAATAATTGCAGGAACAAGGGGGATTAGCCCTACAGATATATGAAGTATGTCTTGATGCTGCATTTGAATCTTCCAGTATTTAGAATCGCTCTTCAACTCTCCGTTTTCTATTTCTACGGTGTCAATCGCTACGTTTCTAAATCCTACTGTTAGTAAACTATAAATGGGTATGGTGACACAGAAATGTTTGGGATCCCTGCAATAGTATCAAAGCGTTACTTCGACGACACTCACACACACAGAATTCTGTCAAACCTACACCACTCGCTCTGAGGCCGCCCGACCGGCACCGTTCTCCCCTTGACCGGGAGAAGCCTCCTCAATGAAGATCAGAGGAATGGAATAAATCCTGTCTCAAATGCGAGTAAGCTCCAGATAATACCAGAACAGCGACCCAACTCACTCCAAATCGGTTATTCAAATGGGATGGGAATCTTCTCGAGTCATAATACAACTCGCAAATGAATACCAGTCTAAATTACACTATCTACGAGAGGGCGGACAAGCTACACTCTAATACCTTATAACTAAGTTATTTACTAAATACACCCCTGCTGGAACTGCTGGCACTGCAATAAAAGGTCCAAACAACTCGATACTATCTCTTGATAAACCGCTACGAATCATATTTAAACTATCTGATATACCACCACTCGACCAAGTAAACCCTATAATTTATCTATCTAGAATTTAAAATATCCACCAAAATATATAATATATCTCCAATGACTCTCTAAACACGTTCTAAATAATTAAAACCCAACCATAAATAATATAAGTTCGACTTATATTCCCTGTAAAACCAACAAATATTCTCCTCACCCGAATATCCTAATAAACCGTTTCATTAATACCGCTTATCGACGCGTCCGTCAATATATTACGTCCTATAAAAGAATATGATGCACAATATTCACGCTTTAAAACAACCACTCGTAATTTCAAAATCGATAATCGATTTGTACTCACTAACTTGACAGCTCTCTGACATTTGTTTATAAACAATAAAATATCCAACATGGCCGCACATTCCCAGCTGGTCCCTCGCCGTATCTGACAGCTCCCTCGCCGCCTAAGCAAGCTGACGTTGGCGTAAAGCCCATCCCCAAATGCTACTCTTTTTAACTCGCAATACAGAACTTTCCGAACAGCGCGCGCTTACGAACTCAAAAATGGCCACCTTCCGAATCACCGTAAAGACAATAAAATAATTATATTAATTTTAACCAATTTCAATTAAATTCCGTTTAACTCAACACAATTTGAAAACGCTCTATAAAACATCCATACAGTACCAATCACTACCTTAAAACAACTAAAATCGGAAAACAATTCATCCGAAATATATCGGGGATCGAACCCGAATAAATCTCAAACAAATACCTCTGACTTCTGTCTTAATTACATAAAAACCGTAAATTAATCCGTTTTAATATTCCCTAAATTCACGACATATCATATACGATGTCTAACCAAGAATTAAAATTACCGAAACGCAAACGTACAGAAAAATATTAATTCATTCCAGAATCTAATTAGCTTCGCTAATAATATTACTAAATATATTTTAAAACTCTCGCGGTTACAATAAAACAATAGAATAATTATCTCTGCATTATTTAGGGATCGAACCTTTTGATAATACAATATGATAATACATGACAATTTACACCTAACCTCATTAATACTAATCTAGAAAAATGCCATGCATTTAATACAATGGCCGCCAATCCTAACCGACCGACCGACTCCATTTTAATGACGTAAAATAAATAATAATAAGGTTCGACAAATCTGGAAATCCACGGCGATTTTTCTATCCCAGTTTCACGTATTTTCCGCCGACTCTCAGCCTCGGGAATAGCATGCAAAGAACCGCAACCCAGTGATGTACGCCAACACACAGCGACATTTTTGAATCACCAATAGTCTCTTACCTGAAATATTTAAAAGAGAAATTCGATATAGATCACCCATAATCACACAAACTACTAACGAGCTCTATTCCGAGATAAACTCTCCATAATTTAATTTAACATAATACTTTCAATTTTGTCAACTCAAGCGCACCCGGCTTTCGATAATATTTCGAGGTTAACATATTTGCAGATCTGTGTAAATACTAAATATTGACAAATATAATTAAGTAAAAAAGAATCCTTATATCCCTCGGCGTTTGACCTATTAGACTCTATCATTTAGTTTAAAATTCAATCAAAAGTAATTTTTACACTCAAAACACTAGCAATCAAAAATCTCCATCCTGATCCTTCCGCGTCCCCAGCGTCTCTAATCTCGCCGCCCGGCTTGCTCCTCCTTAACGCCCAAAAAAAAAACCTCTGTGTGGCCCCGTGGCCTACTTCCTCTTAACCCCAACATCCGGTCATCGATTCTAATTTTTGAAATCTCCGTTACTCCGCGTCGATGTTGCCATATCACTCGGATCTCCTAAAATTGTCAATCTGTGACGTCAGAAAGAATCGATATCCGCGGGACCGCGCGGGACGCGTGACGTCACCCAGGCTAGGCAACCTGCTGGTTTGTAAAAATCGATATCTGCGGGGATGCGCGGGACGAGGGGCAACGCGTGACGTCACCGACGCTCGCGTCTCTCCGTTCGGACCGCACTCGATCCTACAGAATCCAAGGTCAAATCGACGAAATAATAATTTACGTATTATACTTTCTATACAAAAAAAAATTTTTTTCTGGGTGAAACTAATGCAATTCGTTACAATCCTTCCCATTGGCTGTCGGGGAAGAACATGTTTCATGTACTTTCTCGAGAGCCAACACCATAGCTCGTTATTTAACAACTAAAATCAATCAATCAATTAATCAATCATAGCCAGGTCTCGATTCCTGCGATACTTGACAAATCCCACCACCTTTACCATATCTTAAAATAATATATCGCGCAAATAAATTCTAAATTTTACTACACACTCGAAACACCAATTTGTTATTTGTTAGGAATTGAACCCAAACAAAATATCTCTATCTCAAAATCCTCCTTCCCCAGATTGGAAAAGTATTGCTACTGCCTCATTAATTATCTCTGTTTTAAATCTCGCACCTTCCCCTGTCTATAAGAGTATCATTACTTCCCTAGCAATTAATATCTCCAAGAATATCAATATACCAAGTCGATGGAATCGATCCCCAACGAAATCCAATCCCATAGAAAACTATAACTTAAATATCCTAATTAAAATATATTAAACATCTTTTATTTCTTTAATCAATAACTGTCAAACAGTTTTGATATTCGCATATCTGAAAATAACATCCTATAAATAGAATATACCTTATAATCTATTTTTCCTTCAAAATATCTAATAATATAATCGATCGCTTCATCTCTATAGACTCAAGACCTTCCCCACACTATAATTATCGAATAAATTCTGAATGATCTTAAACTATTTCATACTTTCAAAAAATATTTATTTGCCTTTGCAGAATATTTCGAACACGACTTCAATCACTCTCTTCATTTTCGTGCACATCCCTATAAACGTTTCCCATCCCTAGCTTGGAATGTCCGAGCCGCCACTTTGACATTTTAGTAACAAACATGAACTACTCGAAGATCCATATACGAACTTCTTCCTAACCTTGAAATTATTTCACAAATTTCGCCGTAATATAAATCAATATGATATCTCCTCAACAATTATATTTGCATTATTTTTACGACAGCAACATTGCCGTAGAGATTTAACCTTATTATTTGTTTTATGTAACTTCCTTTTAAAACCACGCGTCTCGTTCCAATTTTGTTGCCAGTATAAAAATATCCTAATGTTTGACAACCGTCAAATCTGAATTTAAATAAATAACATTCAATTACTGAGACGACAATAGTCTCTTTCCGTGTCAACAATTTATTTGACATAACCTTAAAATTATTTTTCCAGTACAACTGGAACAAACTCAATAATTTTAAACCTTATAATTATAATGCACTAATGAAGCAGTTATTTTACGATTACAATTTAAGTAATTTTAACGTCGTGTCTAACTATTTTAACACCCTTTTCTGTTTCTTAAATTACTATGGCCAATACGTCTATCTCGTCATACACTAAAATGGACCCCTTTTTGTTGTGTAATGTGGTAACCCTTTAATTCTTACGGAGTGAAACTCTATAAAATTATAAAGATTTCTTTCAAAAACTCCATACTCCTGAGTCGCGGCAACCACCTGTGACGTTCCCGACCTTTTAGACCTTAAATCTAAGAGGAAAGGTCCGACTGAATCTTTGTCAACCTTTAAGTTAAGCTAAAAGGATGACTCGGACCCAAACGTACTTGAACAACTAAACCCCTAAACGTAAAATAATAATACTACTGACTCCCTTGAAGGTGTCACGTCTAAACTGACCTAACCCAATGTTAACGATTACTATGACTACCCTAAAAATATAAATCTTAATTTTAAAGTTTTCTCGGACTTGTTTGTTTTGAAGTTTATTTTACAATCCCGTGAGGTTAAAGTAGATGGGAAGGTTCGGTAACAGACCGCCCCCCCCTACCACTACCATTGTCGCCTTACCATGAGATATTAACGGATTTAATATTTCGCCTCCCCTTGACTCCTTTAAACCAGTCCAACTTAAGGTTGAATTGACTCAAAAGAGGCAGCGACCCAATCTCCGCCGAAATAAATCGAAGAAGCTATTTCCGCGTACAAACTCCGACTGAAAGGTGAACCCTTTTGTCCTAATATTTAACTGAAGACGAGCAGGATTTTATCTTGAATAAAAACCAAACAAATCCGATCGAAGAATTAGAAGTGCGATCCGTTGATACGAGAATGTAAAGAATTTTAGTAGCTTTTGACAACTTCCTCTAACCGCCAAACAGGATCCAGTATATTCTCGTTCCGAAGACATTTAGGTTACAGTTGCGGGCTGCTAATGCAGTGTCCCGATTGTTGCCTCGTTCCGAAGAAAATTAGAGTTAAAGATGCGAGCTGCTAATGCAGTGTCCCGATTGTTGCCTCGTTCCGAAGAAATGATGAGCGAATTGCCTTTAAAGCAGTTATCGCTTTCTGGATCCGTTGGACGACCAGAGGTCGTTGATGAAATTATAATAATTGCAGGAACAAGGGGGATTAGCCCTACAGATATATGAAGTATGTCTTGATGCTGCATTTGAATCTTCCAGTATTTAGAATCGCTCTTCAACTCTCCGTTTTCTATTTCTACGGTGTCAATCGCTACGTTTCTAAATCCTACTGTTAGTAAACTATAAATGGGTATGGTGACACAGAAATGTTTGGGATCCCTGCAATAGTATCAAAGCGTTACTTCGACGACACTCACACACACAGAATTCTGTCAAACCTACACCACTCGCTCTGAGGCCGCCCGACCGGCACCGTTCTCCCCTTGACCGGGAGAAGCCTCCTCAATGAAGATCAGAGGAATGGAATAAATCCTGTCTCAAATGCGAGTAAGCTCCAGATAATACCAGAACAGCGACCCAACTCACTCCAAATCGGTTATTCAAATGGGATGGGAATCTTCTCGAGTCATAATACAACTCGCAAATGAATACCAGTCTAAATTACACTATCTACGAGAGGGCGGACAAGCTACACTCTAATACCTTATAACTAAGTTATTTACTAAATACACCCCTGCTGGAACTGCTGGCACTGCAATAAAAGGTCCAAACAACTCGATACTATCTCTTGATAAACCGCTACGAATCATATTTAAACTATCTGATATACCACCACTCGACCAAGTAAACCCTATAATTTATCTATCTAGAATTTAAAATATCCACCAAAATATATAATATATCTCCAATGACTCTCTAAACACGTTCTAAATAATTAAAACCCAACCATAAATAATATAAGTTCGACTTATATTCCCTGTAAAACCAACAAATATTCTCCTCACCCGAATATCCTAATAAACCGTTTCATTAATACCGCTTATCGACGCGTCCGTCAATATATTACGTCCTATAAAAGAATATGATGCACAATATTCACGCTTTAAAACAACCACTCGTAATTTCAAAATCGATAATCGATTTGTACTCACTAACTTGACAGCTCTCTGACATTTGTTTATAAACAATAAAATATCCAACATGGCCGCACATTCCCAGCTGGTCCCTCGCCGTATCTGACAGCTCCCTCGCCGCCTAAGCAAGCTGACGTTGGCGTAAAGCCCATCCCCAAATGCTACTCTTTTTAACTCGCAATACAGAACTTTCCGAACAGCGCGCGCTTACGAACTCAAAAATGGCCACCTTCCGAATCACCGTAAAGACAATAAAATAATTATATTAATTTTAACCAATTTCAATTAAATTCCGTTTAACTCAACACAATTTGAAAACGCTCTATAAAACATCCATACAGTACCAATCACTACCTTAAAACAACTAAAATCGGAAAACAATTCATCCGAAATATATCGGGGATCGAACCCGAATAAATCTCAAACAAATACCTCTGACTTCTGTCTTAATTACATAAAAACCGTAAATTAATCCGTTTTAATATTCCCTAAATTCACGACATATCATATACGATGTCTAACCAAGAATTAAAATTACCGAAACGCAAACGTACAGAAAAATATTAATTCATTCCAGAATCTAATTAGCTTCGCTAATAATATTACTAAATATATTTTAAAACTCTCGCGGTTACAATAAAACAATAGAATAATTATCTCTGCATTATTTAGGGATCGAACCTTTTGATAATACAATATGATAATACATGACAATTTACACCTAACCTCATTAATACTAATCTAGAAAAATGCCATGCATTTAATACAATGGCCGCCAATCCTAACCGACCGACCGACTCCATTTTAATGACGTAAAATAAATAATAATAAGGTTCGACAAATCTGGAAATCCACGGCGATTTTTCTATCCCAGTTTCACGTATTTTCCGCCGACTCTCAGCCTCGGGAATAGCATGCAAAGAACCGCAACCCAGTGATGTACGCCAACACACAGCGACATTTTTGAATCACCAATAGTCTCTTACCTGAAATATTTAAAAGAGAAATTCGATATAGATCACCCATAATCACACAAACTACTAACGAGCTCTATTCCGAGATAAACTCTCCATAATTTAATTTAACATAATACTTTCAATTTTGTCAACTCAAGCGCACCCGGCTTTCGATAATATTTCGAGGTTAACATATTTGCAGATCTGTGTAAATACTAAATATTGACAAATATAATTAAGTAAAAAAGAATCCTTATATCCCTCGGCGTTTGACCTATTAGACTCTATCATTTAGTTTAAAATTCAATCAAAAGTAATTTTTACACTCAAAACACTAGCAATCAAAAATCTCCATCCTGATCCTTCCGCGTCCCCAGCGTCTCTAATCTCGCCGCCCGGCTTGCTCCTCCTTAACGCCCAAAAAAAAAACCTCTGTGTGGCCCCGTGGCCTACTTCCTCTTAACCCCAACATCCGGTCATCGATTCTAATTTTTGAAATCTCCGTTACTCCGCGTCGATGTTGCCATATCACTCGGATCTCCTAAAATTGTCAATCTGTGACGTCAGAAAGAATCGATATCCGCGGGACCGCGCGGGACGCGTGACGTCACCCAGGCTAGGCAACCTGCTGGTTTGTAAAAATCGATATCTGCGGGGATGCGCGGGACGAGGGGCAACGCGTGACGTCACCGACGCTCGCGTCTCTCCGTTCGGACCGCACTCGATCCTACAGAATCCAAGGTCAAATCGACGAAATAATAATTTACGTATTATACTTTCTATACAAAAAAAAATTTTTTTCTGGGTGAAACTAATGCAATTCGTTACAATATGTAAAAATAAATAAAAAACATTTATGTTACAAACATGTTAATTATACGTTCAAATTCGTTTTATTATGTGGACATAATCTAGTTTGTTTATTTTGATCATAACTAATTTATATGAGACCTTAATAATCGACAAGCAACTGAGTCACTTACTAGACCACGATGCTGTTTACAAGTAACCGATAGGACGACGTGGTAACATATTGCATACTTATAACAAGATCCATTTTTATTCCACACTAATACTTTTTCATTGTCTAATTTACAAAATCTACAACTCTGCAATTATGTTATTATTCAATAAAAACCAAATTAAATTATCACCAATATAGTGGTATTCTTTGTAAGGCAAGCTTAATAAATGACACGGGTTGTGTTGCTTGATCAATGGCAAGTCTGTGTGCGTTCTTATCTGTACATCTCTTTCTTTCCACTACTCGTTTCTCGCCACTCCGTCTCCATCACTCACTCTACATTATGCACAGAGACATACAACCTCCGTACCTCTACGTGTTTTTTTCCATACTTCTCTCCCATTTGTAAGTAAAATATACACGTACGCCGATATTTATTTCTATTTTGTTCGTCGTACACCGAGAAACTACCTTTTTTTTAGAATGAAATGCATAGAAAAATTTAGAAACTCATTCTGGTAATATCATTATCCTTATTTGACCACACTTGTAAAAAGGTAGTAATTATATTCATCATATTAAAATTGATATATCAAGGTAAATCTTAAGATTTTATTGAAAATGCACACAATATGTTTTGAAATAGGTTTTAATAAAAATATATTTAACGTTAAAGCACATCATGATGTGTTAAAAATTTTAGCAAAAAAAAAAAACATTGGCGAATTAAACTACAACTAGGGAGATTATTGAATTACGATGTAAATACAAACATTAATAATCGTTTTTTTCATGTAATTATAATTATTTTATGACAGGTAGAAACATGGTTAAGCTCACAAATCAAAAACTTGTGCAAGATAATATATATGAAATATAAATAGTGGTAATTAATCTCACTAGCCTAAGTGCCTTTCTTCAAAGGAGGTTGATGACCATCTCACTGAGCATATATGTATCTTGAGCCGTACTAATTAGGCTGAGCTCTCGACTTTCAGCCTCTGTGGGAAATTACCCATCCACGCTAATAAAATGAGTTTAGTTTAACAAAAATTTAAAAAAAATACTTCACAATAAGTCCACATTAATGTAACCAGTTGTGAACCGCTGTACGGTGGTATTGGCACCATGAGAGTACTAGAACAATAATTATGACAACGCACTAAACTAATTCCCGACAATGTCGGCCGCCGTGCCACTCTCCATTGTACGTGAATAATTGTCGAAGAGTTGCAACAGAGGCTTGCCAATCAAACACGACAGGCCCACGTGTGACTCACAATGACTTATCACCAGGGCTTCCAACACCGTCTCTATATGGGATATATTATATATATTTTGATACAAAAAAAATCTTCAAGGATCAACTTCAACATTGTGCTAATTTAAAATGAAATAATTTCTAAACTGCCTTCCAACTTCAATTGCCACCTGTATGATAGCCACTATAAAAATATTCCAAAACGTGTAAGTTTGACTTGCTCGAAATATTTTTTAAGGCAAGCAGCGTTTTTATTTCATCAAAATTGTTTACAATTCTTATTTGATAAATACAATCCCTCATCTGCAATTATTACTTGTGTGGCAGCCCTGGGCACCTGCTTGTGAGCAAATAGAGCCTCCTGGGCACTCAGCAGCTGAGGTGCCAACAGCCCTGTCGGGCTCACACATCACTCAATCTGGCATAGTTCTGATCAACGCGGTGACACGATACAAATCACTGTTAAAATAAACACTTATGTTTTTTTTATTTATTTATGCACGTGTCACTTGCTCATTGTTAAAATTCTTAAAATATAATTTATTTTACATCTGGTGTAAAAGAACAATACGTCAATTTTTTATATAAAGATGTTGGTGCACACGTGTACAAATTTAAGAGGTATCGGGATTGCTACTTGATAAAAACCGATTTTGGCGTTGTCTTGGGAACGACAACGCCAATGTAAGAGGGAGCTTTCATTTTATAATTCATACACGATCAAGATATATATAACACTTTATATTTTTTTAATGCAGAGTGATATATTCTTAATAAAAAAAACGACTGAAAATTCCCTAAATAATTCAATAAGTTTCAAGTCATTTTGCTGGCTATTTTTATTCTATTTATTGATTATTTAATATAGAATAAAAGTTCAGTAAAAGTTTAATTTCATGGCAAAAATTATAATATTATATAAATGTTTTTCTTACTTACTTCAACGTTTAAACTTTTATGTTTTTTTATAATGACCTTTCATATCTAATATTAGTCACAATTCAAAGTTGAATTAATGAAGTTGATCGTTTATTATCGGCAAAAAATCAAATAGAACATGTCGGTCACAATTTCTCACGAGAATGACATATCTTGTGATATCCTTGATGGCAATCAGTGTACAAACCTTGGCTTATGAAAAAACGCCTCGAGATATCTCCGACCTGACCTAGTGGAGAGTTCTGCTGCGATAACGTATGGTTGAACCACAAAAAACATTTATATATTTATATATATATATATATATATATATATATATATATATATATATATATATATATATATATAAATATATTTATATATATAATTATAAGTTGACTCTTAAAACTTCTCTGTTTTAGACATTATCTTATTTTCATGTAAAAAAAACGATCAAAAGCTGAAGACGTATCAAACCGACTACAACCGCAATAGTAATATTTTTTTTTAATTTTGAGTACCTATAAATAAATATAGCGTGATTTAAAATGAAACATCACGTACATCTCTTCAAATAATTAATTTTAATAAATGTTAGTATAATTGGGCTGTGAGTCGTGAGTAGTGTACCTTAATTTATTGATTGATGTGTTTTAGCTCCCATATATAATACAACGTGAAAATAAACATCAATGCTATTTTGTTGAAATGTTTGCTCTTTGAAATAACTTCAATGAATCTCTCCATGTTGGCTCTTGCTTCCCTTGATTACTCATCAAATAATTAAATTAAACGTATGAAAGGATAAAAGCTATACTATTAATATTCAATATTTTAATTTAACTAGACAAATCAACTGAAATCAATATATCAAGGAAAATATTATATTTTATATATTGAAAATAAATAATTTATTCCTCCAGTATATTCTGTTTACGTATATATTCTAATTAGACAGAAATATATGTTTGTGATATGGGAGAACATATATTAAATTACAAACATAATTCGTACATATTTGAGAAGACAAGAAATATTATAATTTAGTAGCATCTTGAATTACAGCCTAATTTTAAGAATAACAAGTAATTATGTTACAAAAAGACTTTACATTGGAGAAAAATATAAATATAAAGCTTTTTTATTTTTAGATCGCATTAAAAGATATTCGCAAATATAGAGTATATTTGTGAGTAAGAACTACTATTTAGAATATTATTTCTCAACACACTCGAAGCTTTAAATAGCATATATATGTGTATATATTTTATTTTAAAAATTTATTATGTAAAAACGACTTATCTTTCAGTAATTATCTTAGAAGTTTATTTGTTACTACACAATTCTATTTCTTTATCCTTGTTGAATTTATTCAACTTCATAAATAAAATGTAATGAAACATTTAACTTTCTTCTTATAGTTTATATTTGGATCCACAAGGCCATAGCGTGATTTCCAGCGGTAATTATGAACAAAATATCTTTATTGTTGGGGCGTGGATGTGCACGCCCATGTAGCCAAATTTCTTAATTTCGTTAAACAATGAGATAAATCTATTCATTCTAATGCGCTACAAGACAAACAATCAGTGGCAGTCTAAAACTAAACAACTCACCGGAGATTGCAGCAATTATTAATAACCGGAGAACAATTCTGATAAAACACTTTCGACTGGTAATTTCTCCCAATACTAAAAAGGCAAAGAAATAGTAGGTGTGAATTTACTTATCTTCTGGTATTGTTTTGAAAACTGTTTTCCTAAAATTTAGTGCTTCTTAAATAACGTTTCGCAGAACCGTTTTCAAAAATCAGTCATAGTATTCAAATGCTAAACTCTCTACACCCAATGCGACACAATAGACAAATGGTGTCTAGTCAGTCTTCTGTGCTATAAAAAACACCAAAGTAAATAAAAACGTTATTGGCTAACATCAAATCGGTTGGGTGTTAAATCACTACGTGTGAATTAATTTAATTTAATTTTGATCGACAGTATATATCTTTCACAGATATCTAAAGAAGTCGATATGAAAATATTTATTTTTTACCTAGCTAAAAGTCAACTTTTAGGAAAGCAGTCATAACGGTCAACAGGCGTAGGATTGAATCCATTATAAAAAATCAAGGACTAGGTTACGATAGGTCGGGTTTTGTCAAGGCTTTTGAGGAGTTTGGTGAAAGGATTATGAAAACAGAGAAGAGGCGGAGAGAGATCGGCAATACATCAGGGCGGAACAGAGATGATATAATTTTGGGGAAAATCCTTCAGGAAAAATAAGGCCTCAGACTCATGACCCTTCCTTACTATGGATTGTTCCTGTTTTTTTTATTTAGCACATTGATATACTTAAAAGAGCCAAGCTACCGAGTCCTGATTGTTATGGAGTCTCGTATCGGAATTTTGATCCCGATTCAAGGGAAGAGAAAAATAAAATATTAATTGCCAAATGGTTAAAACATTACGATTAACTTTTTTGTGCGAGCGTTTCAAGGTACATATTTTCAGACTAATGATCCCTAAAAAAACTAAAAGCGTTTACAAAAAAATGAGAGTATTTTTTTAGCTGTTAATATTTGTTGTTTAAATGTAGAGTATTGGAAATTTTACCGGTTCACTTTGTATGATAAAAAATAATTGATATTAGCCAGTGTTTATTACTAAGTATAATTAATACATCTGCATTTTTCACTCTAATTGTGTACACATATGTCGATTTTTTTATTAAACGTCAATCAGATGCGTATTTATTACCCATTACGGGTTTATTATATTATTACTAATATGATTAGGCACATTAGTTCATATATAGAGTATGATTGTTAAAAATTTCAAATATTGGTTGGCCTGGGCACATTGGTTCATTTGTAGAGTATGATTGTTAAACATTCTCGATAAACGGAAGTGATTCGTTAGTACAAGGGTTAGTACACCGGCCATGTAAGCCAAGGGATGTGGGTTCAAATCCCACACAAATCACGATGATATTTTTCTGAGAGTTTCTTTAAATCATCTTCTATGTATGAACTAATGTGCCTAATCATACTAATTGTGTGCGCTTGATTGCAATATCGATGGAAGAGAAGATTTGAATTTTACCGGCGTTGAAATGATTTCTTTCTACGTTTTACGAGTGAATCGATTACTCAAATATTTTAGAAAATAAGCTACGTTAGGTTAGGTTGTTTCATGTGATCAGCTCTAGTGTTTAATGTCCCGGTAGGATAAAAAAGGCTGTTTCGTGTGGGTGCCTTGCGTCCCGGTCGCAGTGCAAGCGATGAAGGCTTGAGCTTTGAGCTCGCAGCTGGTTTGAAATTCTGCGAGTCTGAGACTCGGTTCGGCAGCTGGTTACCCAACACCAGTCGGTGGAAGAAACGCCTCAAGGACGCGGCTGACCAGAGGTGACGTCGGGGCCCTCGCCCGTATATAAGCCCGCCCGGCCAAGGCAGGGGCACCACTCAGTTTGTGCACCTCGAGCTGCGGTTTCCCTCACAATGGCATTCAAAGTGAGTAGACCACCCGAATGTTCATGTATACATGGAAACATGTAACATGAATCAATCGAAAAGAAATTACATATTACATGCATACACCATTTTTTTATATTTGTAAAATTTGCCTTAAGGCAGTTGCTCCCAGCCTTTTAATTGCCTCTGGTGTCCAACCGGACACCATTCCATTCCATTACCTGGCGAAATCGTGTCATTTAATTAATTTCATTGTCACTTTATTTTTCTATATCGAAAGTTTATTTTTTTTACAGAGTATTGAAAAAAATATAAATTATATTTATCTATTTTTTATTATTTAATTAACGTCCATTTTCAGGGTAAAATAAAATCTTGAAGATTTTGAAAAATTGGATAAAATGACGACATTTCAAAACCAAAGTTTTATAAAGGTTTTTTTTTTTTAATTAACAAGACGCACATGGTTTATATTTAATCTTTTAATTCCAATTGAAAAAAAGACTTTTAAATGTTTAGGATTCTTGGAAAATGTACCGGACGAATCTCCCAATTCCTATACTTTAATCGAAAAAACACATATTTATAGTAAATTTATAAGAAATTAAAATATATTGTGTTCGGAAAAAGGGATGTATCAAACTTTTTGCATTTAAATATTTTTGATTGGTGCAGTCGATTTTTCGCAAAACGGACTCGAAAATGATCAAAAAAACTCGATTATGGGACCTAGATCCTATTGTGATATATTTAAAAAATATTTTCTATTTTATTTTAACTGATTTCGTTTCGTAATATCTAAAATAATATTTAAAGTTATATTTAAAATAAATATACGTAAAATTGCCTTGCCTTAGTATAAAAATTGTAAAAAAAACCGTAAATATGCAGTACAGACAATAAGCTAGTGCAAAAATAAGGAGTACCTCACGTGAGGGGTGATAAAAATATATTTAAAATTTTACTCAAGAGTATCTAAAGATTGTGGTAGTGAGAGACTGCATCATTCACCGATTAAAAATATAAGTGTTTGTTAAGTTTCAAGAAACGTATTTTGTATTCGAATTTTCTTTTAAGTATCTCTCAACGAACTTTTTTAAAATGTATATCTTTCTATTATAGATAAATAAATAATTCATTAATTACACAAATAAAAATTGTAAATACTATTAATATTATACAATTATTACAAGATAAATATTTACATATGTGTATATCAGCTCACACAAAACCAAAAATTAATAATAATCTACATTAAGTACGTATTCGTTATACATCCCTTGCAAATAGAGAGTCGATTCTTTCTGAAAATTTTATATTCAAAACATGTTGAACTCTTTAACCATATAAAAAATTAGCTTTATAAGATATTTCTAATTAACATCTTTTTCATTATTAATACGACACGAAGTTCTAAAAAAAAAAAAGTTTTTTTAAAGCATTGTATTTTTACATTTAATTTTAAAATCTAAGTAACTATTACTTATTTTTCTCCAACCGCATTGTTCAGTGCATGGACATAGGAGTGAAGGGCCAATCATACATACAGTTTATATATCTGCGAATTCTCTCGTTTGTAATGAACGGTGAAACATTTATACAAATAAAGGGTGTAAAATATGATCTGTATTCTGAATTTAATACGAATATATACGTTATTTTTATTATCGAAATAATATAATTTATTTTTTTATTTTAGTACGTCGTTATCTGCTCCCTGTTGGCTGTGGCCAATGCCGGTCTCCTGGCCGCTCCCGCCTATACCACCCAGGACATGAACATCTACCGTTCTCCTGGAAACCTGGCTCAGGTGTCTCACCACTCCAAGACCATCGACACGCCGTTCTCGAGCGTGAGCAAGCACGACGTGCGCGTGAGCAACCCCGGCATCACCACGTACGCGCACGCCCCCGTGGCCTACTCCGCGCCCGCCTACTCCGCGCCCGCCTACCACGCGCCCCTGGCCTACTCCGCGCCCGCCATCGCCAAGGTGGCCTACGCCGCTCCCGTGGCCTACGCCGCCCCTGCCTATGCCCACGCCGCCCCTGCCTACGCTCACGCCGCCCCTGCCTACGCCGCGCCCGCCTACGCCCACGCCGCGCCCGCCTACGCCCACGCCGCGCCCGCCTACGCCCACGCCGCCTACGCTCCCGCCGTAGCCAAGGTCGCCGGCCCCGCCCTGCTGGGAGTGGCCTACTCCGCCGCCCCCGCCGTGTCGCACATGACCTACTCCAACGGAGTGGGCCTCACTTACTCCTGGTGATTCCCCCGCCCGCCAGCCTGACTCCCCGATGCACTCGTGACTCTCCTCTTCCGTTCATCCTGTGTATATTATTTATTTCACTCTCTCTGTTCCTATTTTGATCTATTTATTTCAATAAATTAAGTTCTCGTTAAATCTTACTCCTCTCTTTTATTTCTCACCACTGCGGCTCGAGCGGTGCCACACATCGCATCATTGACAATGCGATACTATTCGTACATATCAAACGTTACAACAACATTTTTTCGAATTATAACAAATACTCGAAGAAAGTCAAAAAACCAAAAAATAAAGTATGTTTTAATATTAAAATCTGCAACTGCGTGTCAGCAAGATTAACAATATTAAAACATGAAAAAAATATTCTAAAATTCCAATACTTCAAAATAATTATGTCTATCTACCAAAAACGTTTAGAATTCGTTATATCTATTATACATGACAACATTCTTGTTAGATCTTACATACTTCATAAATGATTTGTTTTAATTTTATTCTAAACAGTATTTTTATAAATATTTACGATATTATGCGAGTTTGGCAAATTGAATATATTTACATATTTTTTTGGGGTACGTTTGTACCACACATTGTGTTCAATAAATATTTTAAATTTGCGAAACGACATTGATAGTCGTTTCGCATTCCACATATTTGAGAGGTAATATTTACTATCCGGCAAAAGCGCATTACTGCCATATTTAGCAACGTTTTTGAGTTTTTCCTGTAATTTGTTTCATGAATAAATTATACTTAAAATAAACATGACAACGTTCTTAAAATACAAAGCTCAATTTCAATAAAATGAAATGAAATACAAAAACGTGAATATAATATTGTAGAAAATTGTCAATGCTTGTGTGCAGAAATTTTCCATCGAAAAAAACACAATCGTTTTTCCCCTAACAAAATATTCTAAAATGTTCTTCCGGAATAGAGACCTATTTCCTTTACAGGATATGATTTTTTTTATGTAGGAACGCCCTGTGAGGAAAAAAATGCACATAACATAAAATTAACTTCCGGTCGAGCCTCCAAGTAATACTATTTTTTAATACAAAATCACATCTTATATTCTAACCTTATATATATCCCCAACATATATATATATATATATATATATATATATATATATATATATATATATATATATATATATATATATATATATATATATATATATATATATATGTATATAGTATATAGTATATATTTATGTCAAAGGGAAAGTCAAATATAGAAACTTCTAAGCCGTAAGTTGTTTACAATAATCCTCTACCGCAGTAATGGTTACATTGCCAACTCAATGAAACTTACAATCAATGAAAACAACCTTACTAAGAAGGTTATGCATGGTACCTTTAAGATCCTACACGGCTGGAGAAGTGAAATCACATTGCTAGGGTAGACTGCACCCTGGGAACAGCGGCGCAGCTGGCTTACGAGGGGGGTGAGTGAGCTGCAGCACTGAGCAAAGCCTTTTCAATACCTTTGAAGTGATAAACCTCAGTGATACGAAGTGGCGCCCGTACTGATAATTATATTCAATGAAAGCCAATTTTACATTTCGTATTTTGTGAACAGAATAAATTAAAGTGACTCGTTAATTTATCATTAAATCTAAAAAAAATTTTTCATGTTTTAATATTGTTAATCTTGCTGACATGCAGTTGCAGATTTTAATATTAAAACATACTTTATTTTTTGGTTTTTTGACTTTCTTCGAGTAATTGTTATAATTCGAAAAAATGTTGTTGTAACGTTTGATATGTACGAATAGTATCGCATTGTCAATGATGCGATGTGTGGCACCGCTCGAGCCGCAGTGGTGAGAAATAAAAGAGAGGAGTAAGATTTAACGAGAACTTAATTTATTGAAATAAATAGATCAAAATAGGAACAGAGAGAGTGAAATAAATAATATACACAGGATGAACGGAAGAGGAGAGTCACGAGTGCATCGGGGAGTCAGGCTGGCGGGCGGGGGAATCACCAGGAGTAAGTGAGGCCCACTCCGTTGGAGTAGGTCATGTGCGACACGGCGGGGGCGGCGGAGTAGGCCACTCCCAGCAGGGCGGGGCCGGCGACCTTGGCTACGGCGGGAGCGTAGGCGGCGTGGGCGTAGGCGGGCGCGGCGTGGGCGTAGGCGGGCGCGGCGTGGGCGTAGGCGGGCGCGGCGTAGGCAGGGGCGGCGTGAGCGTAGGCAGGGGCGGCGTGGGCATAGGCAGGGGCGGCGTAGGCCACGGGAGCGGCGTAGGCCACCTTGGCGATGGCGGGCGCGGAGTAGGCCAGGGGCGCGTGGTAGGCGGGCGCGGAGTAGGCGGGCGCGGAGTAGGCCACGGGGGCGTGCGCGTACGTGGTGATGCCGGGGTTGCTCACGCGCACGTCGTGCTTGCTCACGCTCGAGAACGGCGTGTCGATGGTCTTGGAGTGGTGAGACACCTGAGCCAGGTTTCCGGGAGAGCGGTAGATGTTTTGCTCTTCGGTGGTGTAAGCGGGAGCGGCCAGGAGACCAGCGTTAGCTACAGCCAGGGCGGCGGCCAGGACGATCAGCTAAAATATTTTTTTTTCAGTTATTACAATGAAGAAAAAAAAGATTTTTTATAGAATGCATTAAAAAAACATTTTTTTTTACGTCATTACATATTCAAATTCATGTTGATTTCAGGAATAATTATGATTAACTGAAATTTAACATACACAAACGCTTTACTGAAAATGTAACTTTTCACACGGTAATCTTTATAAGTCATGGTTCGGTCAAGTTATATAAATATGAGGTTTTCATGTACTAATAAAGTCAAACTTTTCACTTTTTGTCCACGTCGCGGAGAAGACAGTTAATAAATATAAAAAAATATTTTAATTTCAATACATATTTTTATTTTAGGGAGTTAAAACTATATATATATTTTTTGGTTGGTTTAAAACTTATATTCAAAGAATAATTGATCTCATTTGAAGCATTCGAGAGCATGGAGCATTTATGAATATTTACAAAAATATTTTATTTCAAATTTCGCTTGTGGTGTTTTTAAGCTTTTGAAAGCTTATCATTAGCAACATAAGTTCGATAGATTCCAAATAAATTATTTCAACGCATTTGCTCATTATGTTTGTTGTGAATATGAAATATTCGGCAGTCGATAAAAAGTACGATTACTAGGATGTATGACAGTGCCCATGGTACTCACTTTGAATGCCATGGTTGATTGGTTGGTTGCTGTGTCTGCTGTGAGGTCCAGAAAACTTGTGATCCTCCAAGAACGGAGGTTGGCTATTTATACCGTTTGGGTGCAGACTGGCTGCCCGGGGGCACCGAGCCCCACCACGGTGCACCGGGGTTCGAGTGCCACGCTAGCTCAGTTGTAATTTAAAACAAAAGAATATTGGCCATTCATTACACAGCAGTTTTAAATATAAACGTCTCAGCTGAAATGATGACTTAATATCTCGCGCTGCATTCGTTTTTCAGAGCCACGTAGATAAAACTTTGGAGGTGTTTATTATTAATGACGGTAGACATTGCATTTGAAACAAAAACTAAATCGTTTATTTTATGAGTTTGATTATTTATCATATAAGAATCTATAATTATTCTCAAGAATTCGCTGAGATTATCATGGTTTATTTATAATGTATTACAGCTTCTTAGTTCAAGTTGTATTCATATTACGTTTCAGCTGTTACAAACATATCAGAAGCAGCATTGTTTTATAAACTTAATTATTTTATACCTTCATAAAAGTAACTTCTCAAATAAGTTATTTTCTTGGAGTAATTATTAAATGATTTTGTTTTCCTCCGTTGATTATTTTATATATGTTTTGGTTTTAAGCAACATCAATGAATGCTTGTATTTTGCAAAACCTGAATGGTTTTTAATTGGTTACTTTTTTGAGATACCTTGTTTTAGTTTCCAGGTATTTTCGATAACATATTCATACATAATTATAGCTATGACCGATTTTTTTTAATCAAAGATTATTCAAATTTTTAGTAGATACAATATCTGGTTATTTTAAACGTTTGATGATAGAGCCATTTGTAGATGGGAAAACCTCAAAGTTGGACGCGAAGTGCAAATATTACCAAATCCCTAAAAAATATTTTTATAAAAACTTTTTCTTCAAAATATTTTGTGTTGCAAATAAAATCAAAGACATGTATTTAATTTATAGTATAATATACATGTCTTAATGGAGTTTTAAGTTTTCAACCTAGTTTGGACAATGCAATATGAAAGTAAATGTATAATACAAAAAATAATAGCTATTAAACTAAAATTTTGATCAAGAAATGAACGTTTCTGTACATAATGATAATTAAGTTTAATATTTAACATTAAATTAATAATTGGTTTAAATTTAAATTAACAAAGGAAAGTTTAGACTCATATTTACTTTTCATAGCGACCACTAAGCAGTTTTTTTAGAGACATAATAACGATCCCAATTAATTCAATTATTTTATTTCTTACGTTGAAAATCAATGCCGCCTTTTATAAAAAAAATCAAAGAGTAATTTCAAATATATATAACACAGATAAAAGTGAATCTTAAGGTAAATAAAATCATATAAATTTAAAAGAAAACAGATTTCAACATAACTCATCATCATAGGAATATGTTTTGTAACATGCTCTCGAAATGGGTTGCATCCACACGCTACACGGTCCATTTCAAATTACTAATGAAAGTTTGTTGTAAGGTAAAATTAAATATAATTTCAAATTCCGTACACATAAAATGCTAATATCCTCGAGAAATAAATCAATTTAGAAAAGAGAGATAAAAATTTAAATTTACAAAATTAACGCCTAAGTTTGAATTAACTGCTGGGTTTATCACCAATGTTAATCTTATTTATTTTTTATTTTACTTCACCAGTATTCGTTCAAATAAATAACCAGAATTACGCCAGTCATAGATAGAATTATTCAATGTATACAGTTAATCCAAAACGGAAACAAATTATCCTTTTTAAAAGCTTTTAAGCAACCTGAAAGCTAACTACACGATAAATCCAAAAAAATATTTTACATTTAAAATTAGTAGGCTGTAGTTTTTGTATTATTGTGTGTTAGCCACCAAAAAAAATATTTAAATTAGCATTACAAATCAACCTTATTAAATATGAACAATGGTAACGTTCAAAGGCTGACCCACAAATATGTTAGGTGGGTATATAATAAAATATAATACTATAGGTCAATAGAACCAACGCGGCTCGAATGCCTCAAGAGGTGTTCTGAGGTCCGAGGCGGGTGTGGAGGTGAAACTGGAAATTTTGATACTACGTAGAGGTTCAAGTTTTAGCCATTATACTTTGCTAATAAGATCACATGTTATACACAGATACAATCGCATATCCGAACCCGTGCGATGACTAATCGAACAAATTGGTCTGTTGCGTAAATGTATCGTACGTATACCAAACAACTGAACTAGATTAATTGACTACGATAAATTTTCAGCGATATCAATGAAATATTTTGATTTTGTGATTTGTAGGTTTCACCCCTTTCAGAATTATGAAATTCCTGTGAAATAATATTGTTTTACAGGAATTTGAACACATGACTCTGAGGTCCATTTTGTAGGCCACCGGAAGTGAGCGCATTTCTCCGAGAGTGTATAGAGTCGACAACCATGCGGTTTTCAGAATAATATCGTCGTTTCTGCTAGCACAGGACCGCAAGAGAGAGAATGAGCGAATAGTCGGAAATAACGATACCATTTTGATTTGATGTAAACGGTAAAAGTTTTATCAGAAACAATTTTATCTTTAAGAATGTTATATTACTATGAACTAGAAAGAAATTTATAGTTTACGTAGTTTGTTTTATATTATTTGTTATTATGACGAAACGAGTAATTGGTATTACAAATCACATTGAGAATGCGCATTGATAGAAAGTTTTCAGAAATAAAGTTTGCAACTGAACTTATAAAAAATATAAGCTTCATATTATTTCGAACAGATTGAATAAACGAAAGAAAATTATAATAGTTAAATATAAGCCAGGACTATTTATAAACGATTGTAAATACGATGATATACAGTGTTGATAGTGTCTTTACTTGGGTCTTAAACTTTTCACTATAATATTTTTACTAATTTTATAATAATATTAATATGCAACAGAATCTATTCATTTGCTTCTCGTATTGGCTTTGTCAGATAAGAGGGAGTGTATTTTCACATCTGCCAGCCAAGGTGGTCCAAAAAAATAGCAAGTAAAAATAAGTGAGTAATATTACAAATAAATAGAGAAATAATGATAAGGGGCAAGCTGCCATGAAAATCTATGACTGAAGTCAGGTTCATCGTGAGATCTATAGACTGGTGCTTTAAAAAAAAGAGAGTCTAGGGATTTGCAACACTCAAGGCGTGTTTAAAATAATTTGTTATTTATTATTTATTGATTAAACATAAAGCAAATATGAAGTATGTATATACGTCCCTAAGATCATGAATCTACCTTTATACAAAATTGGGTATGATACGCACACACACCATCAAATAATTAAGGACAAAGAAAGCTTTAGAGCAATGAATTGATTATTAATAGAATTATTTCAACGTAATGTACATACTCGTACCTATCCATTGAATGTTTTATTTGTTCAACTTGGCGTTTGATTTATGTTGAAAATTATGTCGATCTTCAGATGCCGATTGTTTTATGATAAACAGCATATATATTTTATATCAAAAGCAATTCTGATTAAATCCACTTATTCAAAATAAATAAGTCAATTTATACGGAAAAGCTTAGTAATTTTGAAGTACCTAAAATGAGCTCATGAGAAAACATACCATTGTGAAAATGATTAGTTTTATTGCTTGGCGATTTAAAATAATAAGCTTGAAGGTAAAAATAATATTCAATAGCTTGCCTGCTTATTTTTATTAAAATATTTTTTTTTATATAACATTCTGAACTGCTTTTGGTAGCATAATAAAAATTATTTGAAATATGAAGCTTGTCAGCAACTTACATCATTTATAATAAAAAATACTATTTAAAAAAATCGGATATAAAATGAATTTCTGTCTTAAATACTATTATTGTATGCAAATTCTGGAGACGTACCAAACCGTGCACATATGCGATTGTCTTTGATCGCTTCTTGCTTCACTGCTTATACTCCGCCTGCGGGTCCTAATTCGTAAGGAGTATAATAGTCTGTACTCAACGTTTAGATTGTATGAATATGGATGTCCCCCACTCGTAGAGTCAACATTCATTACATATACAGGATGAAACACATTAGTCATAAATTTTCATGCGAATACTTAATATTTAAATGTATGAAGTTCAGAATTATCAATGGAACCTATACACGTAAATTTTAAAGAGATGCAATTATTAAATTGAAGTCAAGGACACTACATCTTTTCTTCGCCAAGATCAAAAGTGAGAAGGAGTTTATTCAGAAATTGTTCAAGGTCACTACATTACTGCCCGGACGTCCCCTCAGGCTTTGTACTTGTTACAAAAATATAATTTTATATAAGTGGTCATTTTGCGTAATTGAAAACATTACTGGGAAGTTTTAAATTAATCCATATGTGCCTTTGAAGTATCATTATAATAATGATGGGATATAAATATTAAAAATAGAAAAGTACTCATTGTTGCCATTGTGCTTTATCAGGTAATATAAATGTTATGATCTTTAACATTCCTCTGAGCTACAGCCGATGCTAAGGGCATTGTTACAATAATGAAGGTATTTGTAAAAAAAGGTGTAAAGCTTTCAGATAGATGCGCTCAACTGATGAACTTTTTATTTTTCTTATCTTCGTTGCCTAAAGAATGGCTTGAGGATTGATAGAGGGAAGAAATCAATCATTCAGTATCAGAAAAAGCTCCGTTCGATAGAAGCAGCTTTAAAGATAGATGAAAAAAAATATCGGTCCTATAAACCAATATTCTTTTTCCTGGAAAAAAACACACTTTGACGCATGTCACTTTAAAACCATTTTTAATAAACTTCAAAAACAATAATGTTACATATGTGACAGTGATTATTTGACCCTTAACAGCTTGCATATAACTGATTTGTATGCTATTTAAATTAAGCTTATTAAATTTTTTAGTAAATAGACAAACCTTTTAACAACATCTGGGAATCGGGAACATCGTAGGAATTTTGTAATTTTAAGGTTTTTTTTTTAAATTTTAACCATTATCAAAATAAATCTGTTAAAAAAATATAAAGCGTTTTTTTAACTGCCATAGTAAAAACATCATAAAGCTATTTTTTCCTTAAATTTGATACTTTGTAATGATTTTTTTTTATGTAAGTACCCTATGTTTAAAAGATTACTTTTATTATTTTAAATATAAATACTCTTTGAATTTCATTGATTTATAAAAATAATACCGTTTGGATTGTATATAATTATATAAAACACTACATAAAACCGAGACAATATTTATTCAATCGTATTTGTTTCGTGAATTTATAACATTATAAATAGGAATTTTCGAGAGTTGTCTTTATTAATTCTAATATATTATCAGCTGACAACTCAACAATTTGCTGTGTATCCGACGCGTTTTATGACATGGTAAACTTTACGAGTAAGCCTATTGTATAATTTATGTATTCTATTTATATTACAAAATTATGTCTAACTAAATATTTTGCCTAGAACACTGGGCAAATTTTATATGAAAGTTGGGGTGTTTGCTTTGTAAGCATTTATCCATTACATACATAGAAGATGTATTGAAATAAATGTTGCGTAAATCTGTTAAATTACTATGTTTAATATTCAAAATTATAGTGTCTTATCAGTGAAGTGCGTTATATTTTGATGCAGAGGTAGCTATTTTATGTTATAACATAAAATATGCATCAAATATATATATTTATATAGCAAGAAGTATTTCTAAAATAATTTTAAAATTTAATTAATTTTTAAGTCATTTTTTATAAATGATTTATTATCTTGACACGTGTAAGAATAAAAAATAATCAAATCACAACAAGACAGGGCATTGTTCCCTAAATAAAGCCTATTTTGACTCAATCGATTCCTGACATTGCAAAAATATAAAAATTATTATGCGACGACAGTAATCGGAATCGAAAAGTCCATTAAGGTTCGCCATAATTTTATCACGAATGAAAAAAGCGAATTATGAAATATGTCTTGAAAAAAGCAAGGCAATGAATTAAGACAATTTAAAATATTAAATGCTTTCTCGGTAAAGCAATGCAAGAAATGCTTTCCCTCTGTCCTGCCGGCGCGCCGCTGCTCTGGCACTGGCAAGGCCGCGCGTGGAAAGGGGGGCTGTCGCAATGGCCGCTCTTATTGTTTCACAATTGCATAACTTTCGAATACAAAAACCACACTCGAGGGGCACAGCCCGTGCGATGTGGGGCCACCGAGGCAGCCTGCGCGGGCGTCGGCGCTTCGCAAGACTGTAAACCATTTAAATATTTTAAATAAATTCGCATTTTTCACTCATACAGGCTTTTACGCTAACAAAATTTAGACATGCCAACGAAACGATGAAAAAAAATGCTAGGATTTTTGTACGAAACGTCGGTGAGGCAGCGTTTGTCACTAGCTTCATGTTGATGTATAAAAACCATAGTGATATTTTTGAATCAAATACTTGAGTGATTTTTCACATTTTTGTTTTTATTGGTGACCGGTTTCGCCAACCTTTCACGTTGGCATTATCAAACAGAGCGAGATTTTATATAATAACTAGAAATGTAGCCCGTCATAAAATGACGTATTCAATTAACGATGCAATAGTGTTTGAACATATGTTTGGCTGACAATTAGATGATCATTTTGTACACATATATTTTGAATAATCGGATATTAATTTCGAAAGCAAAGCCATTCTAGGAAATATCACATTTCGTGTCACAAACAACAAATCACTTTCACTGCACTGTTATTTATTAGATGCAGTCTTTATCACGTTCAATTGTGCTATTCTTTTTTAATTACGTTTGCTGTGCTTAGACGGTGTTATTTTTTTAGGAGGCATTTTAAGTTATCAATGATGTGAATAATAATTTCTAACGCAACTAAAAAATAAAATTTGGTATTTGTGTCAAGCTGACATAAAATGGAAATTTCTTAGAAGCATCATATTTTGTTTTTTTGTAAAAAATCTAAATTTGAAATTCTCGCTGTGAACAACAGAATCATATAATTCGTACATAAAGCATATTTGATAGTTTTATTTAATTAGTTTATGAATGAAAATATTATCCTATTGTCTTGAAATTCGGCACATAACTGCGGAAAAGCTTACTGAACTTACGTGCAAAAAATCAGCGTTGTATCTTTTAAGATATTCTATAGAGAAGCAAAAAATTAAACATACACACACACACACAATGGCTATTATTATAGTAGATATTAGGTAAACAATTGTTAGAGGGAAAGAGAGAGAATGATTGTCAGGTGGTAAGGGGTAATGTGATTTTTGGAACAAAAATGTGGAAAATCACTCTAGTATTTTATTCAAAAATATTAAAATGGAATTTCACCAAGTACTCTCTGTCAAAAATATTTAATTTCAAAACCATAGTGTATAATAAAGCCCAATAAACGTCAGAGTTGAGTTGAAAACGTTTTGTTTGAGTGAACACCTTCCGCCCGCTACGTATCTTTTTGACGATAAGCTTAAGAGATACTAAGTACGAATCCCTGAAATCCACAAGCCTAATAAAAACAGTATTTGCCCGAGATAAGTTCCGTACATTTTTTTTACATCAGTGGGATTTGAACCCACTCGTCCACGGCTATCATGACTAATTTTTTCATTTGTGAATCGGAAACTGTTCCCCTAACTTTTATTAATTAATCAATAGATTTACTGTATATAAAACATTTAAATATTTAATCTTGTTGAGATCAAATGCTTAAACAAAACTTAAGCATCTGATGATGACCCGGTGTATCGGGTCGAAACTAGTAATGCAAATAATTTAAATAAACTCAATGTGAAGACATAAATACAAAGTTACTTTTATCATTAAATATTTAGTTTAAATAAACAAGACAATGAAAGTCCTTTTATTATTTTTTAGAATCAAGGAATACATTCGAACATACGCCATCTGATTATTGCAGCCTGGAGTTATAATAGCTTCGACCGTCGTGTCTTTATTACAGAGAATTTGTAGAAATACATACAAGCAGACGTCTCTAGATGCTAGGATGACTCGCAAAACCAAATATTTATCTAGCAACCAGGTACCATCGGATCTGTATTTGCATATAACTATTCAATTTCTCGCTCAGTCACAGAGACGCGGTGGTGTAAAGGATTACAGAACCAGGTCGCAACTGCTAAGAAATATAATGTCTCAACTTTCAGGCTTTGACATCAGTTAATGAATAGCGCATATCTACCACCGGAAGAATAAGTATTATAAAAAATCTACTTTACAAAATTTAGAATTTACTTGACTTAAAAAATAATGCTAATCAAATAATTATTTATATTTTCATTGCTTATACTCCATCATCCACTCTCATCAATCTCTAACAAACTAGTAATGAGGTTGAGCGAGATTTTAAATATTATTCAAGCTAACAATTAAAAAAAATTATGTGATAAAATTAAATTTCAGCTGTTCACTTGAAAGTAATTCTAAAAATGTATGATTTTATACACCATTTTATTTTGTAATATCTACGCTGAAATAGGTGAATGATCTCACAACTACTCCTTTACTTACTATTTACAAGATCATATATTACATTTAAAAAATACTTAGATAGACATGATATACTTTATAATATATTTTTGATACCACCACTAAATTGTTATAATAAATATAGTTACTTAGAAATTTCGATTGAACCATCCAATTTGATTTAGTGCAAAAATCCAAGAATTTTATTGATCTTATTATGATATAAAGTAAATATATACAGTAAAGATTTCTTTCCTTCGGGAGCGGCTGTGGAATACAGCGAATGTTTTAATATCCAAGGATTAAAATTTGCCGGCCCAGATCGATCATCGGCTGTCAATGTTCTCTGACCTTAAACGAAACATAATCCATCAAAACGAAACTCTGTTGAGTCGCACGCCCCGCTGCTTTCTACTAATAATAAGATTGAACCAATTTTTCAACTTTCTTTTATGATTTTCCGGATAAGCCTCCGATAAAATCATCTTAAGTTATTATATAATAATAAAATGATTTACAGCTTAAAATATGTATACGTAAAATTATCATTCATCTGAAGGCTTAAGGCAGTTGCTCCCAGCTTTTTAATTGCCATTGGTGTCCAACCGGACACCACAGTCAGTCAGTGCATTACCTGGCGAAATCGTGTCATTTAATTAATTTAATTGTCACTTTATTTTTCTATATCGAAAGTTTATTTTTTTACAGAGTATTGAAAAAACTATAAATTATATTTATATATTTTTTATTATTTAACTATCGTCCATTTTCAGGGTAAAATAAAATCTTGAAGATGTTGAAAAATTGGATAAAATGACGACTTTTCAAAACCAAAGCTTGTTAAAGATTTTTTTTTTTTAATTTTTAAATTAATAAGACGCACATGGTTTATATTTAACCTTATAATTCCATTTGAAAAAAAGACTTTTAAATGTTTAGGATTCTTGGAAAATGTACCGGACGAATCTCCAAATTCCTACACTTCAATCGGAAGAACACATATTTATCATATTAATAGTAAATTTATAAGAAATTAAAATATATCGTGTTCGGAAAAAGGGATGTATCAAACTTTTTGCATTTAAATATTTTTGATTTGTGCAGTCGATTTTTCGCAAAACGGACTAGAAAATGATCAAAAAAACTCGATTATGGGACCTAGACCCTATTGTGATATATTTAAAAAATATTTTCTATTTTATTTTAACTGATTTCGTTTCGTAATATCTAAAATAATATTTAAAGTTATATACGTAATATTGCCTTGCCTTAGTATAAAAATTGTAAAAAAAAACCGTAAATATGCACTACAGACAATAAGCTATTGCAAAAATAAGGAGTACCACACGTGAGGGGTGATAAAAATATATTTAAAATTTTACTCAAGAGTATCTAAAGATTGTGGTAGTGAGAGACTGCATCATTCACCGATTAGAAAATATAAGTGTTTGTTAAGTTTCAAGAAACGTTTTTGTATTCGAATTTGCTGATTGCAGGCGGATTTAAACACTATATTCAAGTCAAAACATAAACCTTTGTAATATGATTAATTAAATCTTAAATATCTATTATTAATTAACATTACTAATAAATATCTAAAATCAGGGTTGATATAAACAATCCACGTAATCGCATTGGGAATTAGTCAAAGATCTCCCAATGCACTGGTAGATAAGACATTACTCTGCCTTGTGACTGTCAGAATAGAATTCTGCCAATAAATCAGACATCGAGCCCCGAGGGTGGCAGCGGTGACAGCGGAGAAGACATCGAAGGGGAGGTTCTAGTACTGAAAGGGGCCAGGTTCTATTCAACAAATATTTAGCACTTTGCCCCGTGAACGTGATCGAAATGTTATTTTAGGGGGAGAAAGGATTCAAATACCAAGAAAATGTATCTTTGAGAGAATTGTACATATTTTATTGTATACACAGCTTTAAAAAATATTACCAAAAAAATTGAGGAAAATATATTTATAAACGGATCATAAAAAAAAAACAATTGATTTGGTTAAATATTGAATAATTTTTATGTTATATAGTTTTGTTTTTAAATATTTTTTTGTTTGTTTTTAAAATGAAATCTACATATCAATTAACTCTGATCCATAGTATAAAATATGCTTTTGATAATGGTATAATTATTCATTTCTTCTTTTATTTCTTTTAAATTTGACAATATTAACTTGTTTTAATTTTCAACACTTTTATATTCTGCATTCTGGTTATGCGTAGTATAAAATTTGTAGAAAATTAAAAAAAAAAATTATGACATGATTTTTTAAATTGTAGTGTTTTAGTAAAGTTCAATTAAGTAAATAAAATATATGCGAATAAACAGGCTGGTGGTTTGCAAATTGCTTTAATGGATTTAAAGTAACATTACTAATGACTACTTTTAAGTTGACTCTTCAAACAGAATACACCCAAAATCAACAACGCGAAGTCTATTAACTTTCCCACTACTAGAGCCAGGGTTTTGTTAGTAAATTGATTAAATTGGTTGAACCGAGAGATCAAACACCGCCATGACAAGTAAATAAATGTAATTAGTCGCATACCTTTCAGCATTTCACATTTTAGATATTTATATATATATATATATATATATATATTGTAGGTTTTGGCAGGTGTTGTTGTTCTGCATAGTAATTTGTGTCTTCCGTCGTTTCGGTCCCAATACTGAGACTGTTTTCATCATCCATCATTCATCATTCCACCATTCATCACAAAATCACTAAAAATGATCTAGAAACATCGGAAGACACAAACCACTTCGCAGTATAACATCTATGAAATCCCGAGATCATCTGATGTACATACGAGGTCCTACAAATGAAAATGGATTGCCTTGGAAGGGGAGCGGAGAAGTTGTCGCAATTTTTTAATATTTAATAAGCAGGTGGGAAGGCATTTACACAGGTGAGTTTTGTCAGTCATCCAGCTTTGTCTCTACGGTCGCATGACTTTCTCTGCCTTTTCGTACAAAGGCCAGTCGGACCGGCCGCACCGTTGTGAAATAAGGGCAAAGTCATAAAGCGTCTCGTTAAATAACGCATGACTCCATTCCGCGAATATTCCAGCAATTCGCGAATTTAATCGCTGTTGTATTACGCGGCTATTTAATACTATACAAAAAAAAATTACATACAATGTTTCAAAAGACACGGCATGACCCAAAATGGTCGTGTAAATTGTTGAAGAATGAATGTTCTATTCTTTTACATTTCACGTGCTATTTCGGGGCATAAGTGCTAATCGATAAAAATGTTCGTAGTCTCGGATATTAAAATTTGAATTGAATATAATTTTTTATTATTATTAAATTTAATAAAACGGCCACACAAGCAAGTGTGGCGTAAAAATAATTGAATTTTCATGAAACAGATGCGCGAGTTCACAGAGATATAAATTCGTTTCAGGACATAAGTGCCAACACCATGGGCGTCTATAGTATTCAATAACAACATAATCTGCGCCCAAAAACAATAAAGAATACTTTGAATGTGGGTTTATTGCAATGCACAATAATTTAATACAGTATAAAACTAAAAATATAATTCGCTTAGAGGCGGTTACTTGAACAATACTTTTTAAATTCTAAAAGATTTTAAATCTTCACAACTTAAAATATATGTAATTTTGTCCACTCCTTTTTTTATTTTTCCTCGGTTTAAATTTGAATTTGATATAATGGCTCTTAATGGGCTTAACGAGTCATAAATAATATTTAAGGTGCAAGTAAATTGATGGTAATAGTTCTGCTAAAGATCAGCCTGAGGGCGAAGTAGACGCCAGGGTCGAGAATACAGCCCTTAAGGGCGTTTCCATCAGGACCATTCATATAGGAACCGATAACAAGGCAAAAAATAAATCTTTTTCTCTTTTTTGTAATATTTTAATAAACTTCAAATGCATCAATAAGAAATAAATCAAGGTTTGAAAAACTGAGTTAATTTTTTTAAATATTTGCTAATAAACGAATCGTTTTTTTGCATAATAATATCTACCAGGTTTCTATTCAAGTATTTATTTTGATTGAATCAAATGGAGAATCATAGTAGATTTTAAGATAATGTAATGGCTAGTTTTAATTCCAAAATATTAGTTATATGCATTAGTTAGTGCTAAGCAAGTGCGGCTCTTTTAGTCTTTTCTTCCTAAGCCCCATCATGTTATGTTTATCATTGCAATGTCATGACTATAAATATTACTACGAACATGATGTAGGGTGCTCATAAGCAGACGATATGAAGATATTTTTTATATCACTTAGATGCCAGAGATTACAGCAGATGTTAAGAATTCACTTGATATTTTCAAGCGTAGGGTAGTTTGAAAATTTAATATCACGCAAACAACAGTTTCGGCGAATACCAAAAATGGCGCCTCCCTGCATATTATTTTTATCTAAAAAACAATAAAAAAATTGTATAATATGAAACGTGCATATTGTAATAAAGTTCGTTGTTAAATTATATTTCTAAAGCTTAATTTTTAACAAGTATTCTTTTATGGTGAAAATGATATTTTAAGCTCCTTTCAGGTCTTCGCACTCTGGGTAAATGGCCCTTTGGCCCCGCCATATTGCGGCCCTGCTTACTAATGTAAATACTGGTCGGAAGATATCAGTGGCAACGTTGTCATAAAATTCATGAGCTTCGGGTTTCCTTATTTATCTTTTTCCTCGACTGTGTCGCATCGAGATACAGTGGCGCGTAAGCCTCTGCCATTACTCTAACGGTCTAACGGTTCTTCATTTTAAGTGATAAAAAAAACTTTCTGCTCAAATAAGAGTGCCGAAGATTTACAACACGAATAAATCAGCATAAATAATCGCTCGTGATACTAAAAATAAGCCACACAATAATTAATTCGAAAAATAAGTTGATTAAATGAATTACATATGCGAATAAGCCACCATGCATGAATTACATATGCGAATAAGCATATTTGATATGAGAAAAGGTTTTGAAGAGTTACAAATAAAAAATGGTTTAAAGTTTATGTAACTCAGTGTTACAGTTTCCGTTGATTTAACAAGATTTGGATTTGACTTCGATAAGTTTTTGACCTCATCAATTTTGCGTGGATATGGTTTTGGACCCCATCAGGTGATGCATCATTATATTTTAATTGGTACGAATACACGCGCAGTTGCGCTTATAAAGGAAAAATATTTTAGAATAAAATAATTGAATAAAAGGTGAATTTCATAGCAGAAGACACATTTGCAAAATTTGCTTTTTACAATTATGGGCTCAAGGTGTGTCTCCGAAAGAGACCTGTGTTATTATTATTTGCAAGCAGAGACAATTATTGTATGTACACCAGAGGAAAGCGAGCAGCGCTCTCAGGCATGTAATTTTATATTATGGCACCAGGGAACTTCAACCTTTAGCGTTATTCATTTAATTATTTACAATGTGAAAAAATATATTATTTTAAATTATTCTTAAAAATAATGTTATTAGCATTATATAACAGTTCTCTTGTCTCGTAAATTTTTTTTTTATTAAATTTCACTTTTATGGACTTCAGTATACAAAACCAGCTTTCTGAACGAATTTAAAAACTAAAATCGATTTATTTGTAAGCTTTATATTCAGATTTTATATTAATTTATTATAAGTTTCTAACTTTATATCTATTTCTTCAGGTGCCTCTTCTCAATGAAGGTTGGCGACTATTTCACCGAACATATATTTATGCTGAGACAGTGTTCATAGTATTTTCAACTTTATATAAGTATTGTTTATTTTTTAATTGAAAAAAAAGCAATTTTTAACATATAATCAGTGTGAAAATTAAAAATAATTGAATTCTATACAAAACTTTTATCAATAACTAAATTAAATTTAAAATATTAGATATTTCTACTACAAATATATTATAAACAATCGATTTACGCATGAAACGGTGAGAAATACTCTATAAATGACTAAGATTTATAAAATATTTTAACCCAAGTGTAAAATTAATCTATGCCAGATAAAAAAATGTGACTCGCTATCATTTCTGAGTTCTTAAAAGTACCTTAATATTTATAAATTAACAAGGTAAATTATATTTATAAAGCACAGAGACAATAGACTTGAATTGGATATGGCTCCAGGCCTCGATAGACGGATGATGTGGGTTCAAATCCCATCTTTGTTTTAAAAAAAATTGTCTAAATTTCTTCATTTAGTTAAACATGTAAATTAGGTAAGAATATATTTTAAATATGATAAACCTGTATTTGAAGAAATGCGGATCCATTTAATAATTAATTACAATTTTTTTAGTAAATAGATTTGTCTGCGGACCACCGTTTGGAATTATATACCATGCTTGTACGTATATGTGAGCGATTGTTCTCAATATGGGCTGACGATGAAACTGTGGTAATATTCATTCCGACCAGAAAAACAATGTGCAAGGAACTTATGGTTACGTATTACCAATAACTGCATTAGCATCTGATGTAACATATTATTTTTTACTGTACAATAATCATACACAGAATATTACTTTTATCTCATGATGACGCAGAGTCAAAGAATTACCCCTAAATTAAATAAATATTTTTATAACGAATAAAATCGTTTAAATAGTTTTTATACAATAAGGAGTTGCTAATTATTAAATATATAATTTATGAAAAATTATATTTTTGTGTATTTTTAAAACTGAAATAAACTTTTGTTAATTCACATTTAAAATAAACCAAGTATGAATAATTGATTGCAGAATTGTTTTTCAAATAAAACATTATTAAACGAGGTAAAAAATTACCCGAAATAAATAAAATGAAAATTATGAAAAAGTTAAGGGACTTTACGTGTATGAATGTTAAACTACCTCCGTCCGCGCAAGTTTTAACGAGACCACATTTACAAAAGCTGAGGGTTTAAAATACACAGTCATCAAATTTGTTCCAATTCTTTCATCAAAAATTATGAGAATAAAAAAAAGTATTATTAAAAAACCCTGAAAGATCACTAAGATAATTATTTAAATCTAATTTTTTATTTCATATTTCATAAATTCGCATTTTTTACTTCATCAGGTTTTTTGTGTAAAAATTGATTTCTACTTATCAATTCACCTATAAAAAGAAATCTAAAAAATATCCTTTCTTTTCTAGTCGTTTCATATGAGAATACCTTAAAATATACTGAATGTTATTATTCACGATACAGAAATTGACGACTCAACGATAAAATAGATAAACCCCATGTATGAAAGGAATGTTTGCTTGTAGCGGCATTGGCATCTAAGATATTCCCTCCGGCTTCGTGTTATAGAAGGCTCTATTCGTAAATTATTTAATATACTGTTACTCTCCCTAAGTTATGTGTTAAATATTGTATGTCCATAATCTGGAGTAAACACAAATTTGAATAAGCATATATAGATCAAACGCAACACGTAAGACTGAGTATCGTAATACTTTTATAATCTGTATAAACTTCCCACAATGATATGTCAGTGTATCAATAGGTAGAACCTGAATTGTATTTTATTTATTGTGATAGTCAGTAAAGATATACGGCTTATAAAATAAATGTTATATTTACTATATATTCATACAAAATTTTATCATCTCCATTTGTTCAAACTTTTTTTAAGAAGTTATTTCAGAATATTTTAAGTCACAATCGAAGTTGGTTTCAAAGAGAAAAATAATATCTAAAGAATCCTTGGGGAGAAGGGGAGACTTCTGTAGATTACGAAATTATTCAATCTTTATTCAATCACCGTCAAATAATTCTGCTAATTATTAATATACGTTTTAAGGTTAGAGATAATTAAAAAATACGACATGATATTTTTAACAAGCAAATATCTGCCAGTTTGCTATACAGAAGAAAGCTAAATGAAATGGTATCAAAAAAGCCGTAATATATATATACTACTTCTACTTATATTCTGCTATTTATATGGACTCAATACTTGATACCGGTATAATTAACTTGGCTCGAGGGTTACACAACGCAAGTTCGCGTTAGTAATTTGGCCCTCAAACCTGGGGTTGTTTACGTCAGGTAAACAATGCCAGAGTTAAATATTGCATCACACCTGAGACCAGAGCTTGATTTATGTAAACCAAACATTTACACGATTGAATGGAAATCAAATCACCTTTTTATTATTTTTATCCAACATTAAATTATACGGTGCTTACGATTATTTTTGTTTTTAAACATATCTTAAATTGAGTTTGCATTTTCTTTGTTGAAGTTTGGTTAATCATTTGTAACATTTGATTTGCTTTGCAATGTTTTATGTGAGATACTAACTCACATTATAATACAATTTTGAATACTACACAAGCGACGAGTTCATTGAACCCAATGTTTCAGGAATCATTTCTCGAAAACCAGTGCCATTCCCCCCGATCCCGTATATTTTGAGTATATCTTTAGTGAGGTATTTTTGGTTACATTGATTTCTCATAGTAAATTTCTCATGTCAAATTATCCTTCATTCCAGTGTTTCAGTTTGCAAGGTATTTGACATTATTATTTGATGTTGTTATCTGAAGACGAAATATTGGCACAAGAATCCTTTCATGAAATAGTATCTGCGTTACTAAATCAGTTATCAATTTATTTTTATTGAACATCACTTTATTCAAAATCTTTAGAAATTTTCCCTAAAATTAAGATAATTGTATGTATTAAAATCCTATCTGAATTATTTGGTTAATAATTGCCGCATTGTTAAATTTATTGCTTTATGAACGAAAATATCATTATTTTAAAACCTAAATGTTTTCATTGAATATTTACTTGATTATTTTTTTCCATTTTCTATATTTTTTATTTATTTTATGATAATTCTTTCTCTTCATGTTTAAATATTACGTTGGAGTACTTTGAGTATCTTCTTTTATAAGAGACTACACAGCCCTCCTTATTGACTGAAAAAAAAAAATATTATTTTAATTTAAAAAAATTGGGTTTATATTTATTTTTTTACTGTTGATTATCTATTAACATGGCAGCCGCAGGGAATAAAGTATCTTGATAAATTTATCAATTATAGATTATTTTAAGATTAATCGTTTTATAAATATCAATGATCAAATTTGATCGATAGCATAGATCACGTATTTATTATAAAGACTTAAATTATAAAGGCAGTCTTGCTTAACGTCATATTAGGAGTCATGGTGTTCAAGGGGCAGACGGTCCCCGTGGGTGTGGCATTGACTTTATTCGAAGCAATTAGCGATAATACACGCGTAATTTAAAAGTATTTCACTCCCTGCAGGCCTTATGCAACGAATAACAACCGAGAGTCGCTAACCGCGGCCTAACCTCATAAGGCCGTGTCAAGTTGGCACAAAACCTTAAAATAAACGTTGTTTATTTCGTTTTTTTAGGAGTGTGATCCGAGTTCAAATCCGGTTACAATTTGTGGAGCATTTTTTGCTGCGTGTTTAGCTGGAATTATTGGCGATTAACGACTGGGTGGTGGAGCAATGGCGCCATATCTTTTATCTGTCATTTTCTAGGCCCACCTGACAATATCCAGCGCAATGTCTAAGGTGGGGTCAGAATGTTTTAATGAATATTTGAGTGCCTCAAAGAGATTATTTTTTATTAATCAAACTAGCGCGAATATATATTTTTTTTTCAGTTATTGTATAAATTCCATCATTACGAATGTACCTAAAATATGTTTAAATGAATGTGTTAGGTGTGACCGACATATTCAAGTTCAAACTCAAGTACTAGTACTCGAGTACAAGCCAAATGGCAAGGAGAATACGATTTTAATTTAATCTCATAGTTCATTAGAATTTTATACAATAACTAGTTTTTGCGTCTAAAAGAGCACTTTACTTCATATTTATAAATCTAATTTCGACTACTGGACTAGGGACTCAGCTAGGGCGTTAAATTCTGCGCGAGAATTCTGTAGAAGTGTCCATTTGTTCTTATATACCAGACCAGTAAAAAGTGCAACGCAAAATGTTAAATAAAAGCATTTCGTACATAATAAATATCTTTTTTTCAAACTTCGCGATTCTTCAATGGCGTTATCGCTGTGGGAGAATGAAACCTCGTGCTCTCTGAATCCATTTAACCCAAATGCTCTGATTCCGTGATCGAAACGACAAGGAACCTTTACCAACCGAAATAATGAATTTAACCCTGCACTTTGACAATCTACCGCAAAAATATTGGAGCTATCAAAAATATTTATGGTTCACAGCCGTGTCCAGGTTAAAGTGCATTGAATAAAATAATCTTTTCAATGATCAATGAAAACTTCAACGCTTCTTTATAATTTAGGGTGTATAATAATTTATATATATATATATATATTATATAACTACACGTTTAAGGCTTGTAAGATATACAATACATATAAACGTAAATTTCCTCACATCACGTATATTCAAATGATAACTGCAATGCACCCAAAATATTAATATATAATTGCATAAGGAAATACGTGACTTCACAATCCACAGCACTAATTGACATTGGAGCTCTTTGGTCGTTAGAAATAATATTTATCATCCCTTATTTTTGTTCTTCTAATGATGCACTAAAACATATGCCTGGATTTTATAATACTGTGCGTTTAAACAAATATATTCCAATTTTTTTTTAAATTTTAAAATGACAAAAAACAATTCAACAGTAATACTTTTGCAAATATTATAAGTCAAAAAATAGCACTGATTGGTATCAATAATTTTCAGAATTATTAGTAGACTTTGATTTAAAAGAAAAATATGACCATTTACTAAAATTACGAATATCTGTATATGAACATGAAAAATTTAAAAACCCATTCTTACAACATGTATAAACATCAAAAAATATAAATAGACAAATGGCAAGAAGAATACGATTATAATGTAATCTTATAGTACTTTGGCTATTCATATATTTTTTTTAAAAGTAACTAGTTTTTCGCGTCTAAAAGAGCACTTTAGTGCACATTTATAAATTTAATTTCGACTACCGGACTAAGGACTCAGCGAGGGCGTTGAATTCTGCGCGAGAATTCTTTAGAGGTGTCTCTTTGTCTCCAAAATGCAACGCAAATTGTCAAATAAACGAATTTCGTACAAAATAAATATAATTTTTAAAAATAATAACAGTATCACAGTCTTTAAACACCGTGCTCTAAAGGTAAACTCAATGTGCAGCGACCTTCACGTACGCTAATAAGCGTATAAATGCATCTTACTTCTCTTGAAGTCTACACTTAAATCTCGCTCGGACCACATTCACCGGTACCGGCTCACCTATATTAATAATTATATTTCATACACTCGATCACGTTATTTAGTTATTGTTTATTGTATATATATTTTTTGTAAATACCAACTGGTCCACGGATTAATGGACTGCCGACTGCTCCACTAAAAGTTAAACCCGGGGCCTTGGGCGAGTATTCCCTCGACCTTTCTGCGGTAGTAAAGTAGGCACTTTTTACTTACCTTGTTATTTTTTTGGTTACGTGCCCTGGCTTAAGACCGTCGTACTCACATCTTTGGAATGAAAATAATGATTCGAGTAAAAAAAAAAGAAGTAAGATAAATACAATATATACATCTTTGAAGCGTTTATACGAGTATTTTAATTTAATCACTGTTTTGGATATTCCGATAATGGTTTCGATGGTCAACTATTTAGTAATCAAATTAAAATGTGATCTTCATTCTTGGGTGTTGTTCTACGTTATACATTAAATCTTACAACACAAAGGGGATTTTAATCCCCAAAGATGGACCTAGTACCGGGAAGAGTTAATATAACTAATTTTATAAATAAAATATTTTAATTTTTCTATTTGAACAAGATATTATAACTTTTTCATAGATTGTTGATTTTATTATCATATTACAACGGATGTCCCGATCTTATTTTATCCAAAATTAAAATTCAGTGAAAACTGACACCAACCCCCTTAACGAAGGAGTTTGTAGAGGTTTGGGAATTGGATTTCCGAATCGGTCATAAAAAACGAACATGAAACTTAGGTCATATTCACTTCATTGCTGATATTTTTCCAATAGTGTTGGTTCATCAGGAAACCACTAAAGTGTGTTTAAGAGACCGTATTTTTTATACGAATAATGTGAATCACAACATCACAAATAACACTGTGGATTGTAAGAATCATGTCAAGCTATAATGTTTTTACCGTTTTTTAATAGAATAGTTTCAATATATTTACAAATAAATTATTTGAGCTATTTTATTTAATACAAACAATATATGTTAGAAGCATTTTAACGTTTAATAGACTATGATCACAGAAAAGACGTGATCTGTTTTTTCTGATATGATCTGTTGTGCGTTCGAAACCTTTTTCTGAGAAAACACATCATTATTTTTATTAAATAATCTTGAAAAGAAATCATCTTTTGACTGACTGATCACAATAAAAATATTACATATAAAACAACAATTACTTTTATAGATACACGTTTCTGGATTTTTAAAATATTTTTACGCTTCATATTTGGTGAAGCATATTTTTAATCTACAATTCGTCAATGAAAACAGTTTCAAACAGTATTATTTATAGTTAGACTGTCAGAACACTTAAACTAGCAAATCTCACTGTGCCAATAACCCGACAGGTCACGAGTTAAAAACCATGTTCTTGTAATCCAATACTAGTGCTTACTATATAAAAATATATTAAACTAAATTCGTGAATGTCATTGTATCCAATATCAGACAGTTTGACTTCCTTCCGATCCGTATCAATTCTACCCTTGGAACTAAAAACGTCTAATCTGTCATATTGCATTGTTTTTCTTAGTCACAGACCGCACGATCCACATATTATACTATTCTTTACAGTCTATGTAGTAAAGAGGCCAAGAATAACCTGTCATGCGACTTATCAATGTACGCCATTTTAATATCGAAAGTAAAATTAATTCGATCCGAACGAGTCAGCCTTAAACCTCAGGATCCTGTCGATGTTGATTTCCATGCTCACATATCTAATATGCAATCAATCTGCACAAAGGAAGTACAAAAAATGACTCTGTCTTTAACATATGAAAAAAAAAACAATCATATGAATTATTTTTAGACTATTTAAAAATACTTTGCCGTGAGTATTTCATTTATCTATGCTCTGATTTTAATTAATTTTGTTCTAGTTATTTTATATATTTTTAAAAAAATCCTTTGATATTGAAAGAAATAAGAATAAAAAAAGCAATATTTAAATGCAGTGTTAAATTTTTAAACTGTCATCGAAAATAATAGTTTATCTAATATTACATGAATAGTATGCAAGTAAACAAAATTTACTACAAGAACTACGAGTTTTGTCGGTTTCTTTATAAATAATATTACATGTGATAATGTAATCAAATAATCAATTAATCCTTATAGTAATATAAAAAGTTACAGTCAGATATTAATTTGAACGGTCAATGGTTATTGACCGTTAAACTTAATTGAATATTATGAACTGCACGAGGCTCTATTAAAAAGTAATTACGTTTCTGATATCTTATTTAAAATTTAATTAAATTACATTAGCGCTTATACAAAGAAAATATTTAATCTTGCTCAACATATAAAACAAATATTTGTTGATGCTGATTTACACATTAAAGCTTTACATTACATTCAACTTAATGAAAGATTTAGAGCTTAAAACAACAGATTTGTTTTAACCTAAGTCTTATTTTTTTATATTCGATCTAACAAAATTACCTTAATAAAATATTAATGATATACAAAAGTTTTTTTTTTAACATATATAAACTTACAAATTGTTGGAACTCCCAAGAGTAAACATCTCACTTTGTGATGAAAAATGTGACGCTTCAAGTGAACAATAATAAAAAAATGTTTATCATAAAACATAATATTAAAACTATTCTAAAAAGATAAAATTAATTTAACAGAATATATATTTAAATTTTTTTATATATTAAATTTCTTATACTTGAAAACTTTATGTCAAGCGAATTGGATAATATTTTTCGTCGAGGAAAGGTCACCATTTGGCAGTATTTTCATCAAAACTATACAATATTATCTTGTGTATTATTTAACTAAAAAAATAGAAAAAAAAAAAAAAGGCATTTAGTTTCCATTTTTAATTACTATGTATATTAAGCTCCGGATATTTAAAAGACAAACATTTCTACGTAAAACTTATCTACATTGGCGAGAGGTAAACGTGAACCAAATATAAATCAAACATTCAGCCATCACCAGCAAAAGTGAATTAATTCAAAACATAATACAACTACGTGAAATACATTTATTTTAACACAGATATTGGATTGAAAAGAGGTAATCAATTTTAAATTCTGATAATGTCCGTGTAACCTGGTTACGTAAAAGATAACCCAATTATGTACGCAGCCGATATTAACATGTTAAACAATACCTGTATTAGATAACTATTTTATATATTCGGATTTTTATGAGTCACAGTGCTCGAAATTTTATTTGGCCCAGTGATCTCAACTTCGACTGCTAAACTCTGTCACGCCATTGCAAGCAGCTGCTTAATCAGATCTGCTATAAATAACGCTATCATAAAATGGACCGTTAAAATAATCGAAATGCTCGATCCATAAACAAGTTTTATTCAAATTAAAATGGCAACGGCGGTTCGTGCACTGGGCATAAAATTATTTATTATATTTTTTAAATTTTGTTCTGGGTGTTTTTTGCAAAGTAAAATTTTTAACAAAAATTTTGTATAACTTGACTGTGTATACAAAATATGAACAGAAAAATCAGTATTCTTTACGATTGAAGTCATTTATTTACCTGGATCTATAAGAATAATTATTTGATTAACTGTACTTGAAAATAATTTTTTGTAAAATCAGCTTATTTTAGTGTTATCCCTAAAATACTTCTGTTTTAGGTATTTTTAATAAAAATTCTCTACACAATATTTGAAAACTATTTTGAAAAAGATTTACTATTTTGTATATGTATGATTTACATTTTTTTCATAAATAACGTGGGTATGGATAGTTATTGGGGACTTAACTCGAAAAAAATTACATGAATTTAGCTCTACTATATAGTGTATTCATCGAAAGATAATTAATAAAAGGATCTCTGGTTGTAATATCGTGTAGCGTTCATATCGATTCCCACATAGTATACATTACAAATTGAACCATTTCCAATGGCCTACCGCATAACACTGCAATATTAGCTCGAAATATTTATTCGCCATGAAATAGAATGTATATTACTCAATGAGGAAAGGCTTAGCACGAATTATTGAAAACAAACAAAATACAAATTAAAACCAAACAAACCTTAGCAGTGAATATGAATTTAACATCTAAGAAAGCTGTTTTGGTCAGCACATTTAAAACGAGTCTAACAATTTGTACAAATTACTTATGGTGTATAAAATAACTGTACAAAATATCACCATGAGTGTTTAAAGCAGCCTATATTAGCAATATACTATCAAAATTAAATAAAAATATTCACATTTATTAAATACCACGTAGTACTAAAATTTATTACTTTCGAAATTTAGGACACTCGGTGCCAAAAATATTTACTAGTCTTGAGTTATTAATTTTAATTATGTGTAATTTTTGTAAAGCATTACTGTTTATATAACTTTTTGGTATATTTTTTTATGAAAAATTGTATAAAAACATTTAAACGTGTACGTTGGACTTGCTCGAAATACATTTTAGGGCAAGCAGTGTTTTTTTACTTCACCGCAAGCCATTGATACAGGATTTACTAATATCAACAAGAATTATTGCCTATTTCTTTATTAATTTGTCTTACTTACTGCCAGCATAGAAAGTTGGCGAAACTAGTCAAACAAAAAATATTAATTTTCCTTACTTCCAAATATGCTTTGATTAAATAAAATCCCCAAATAATTCTACTCACCTTTCTTCCGATCAGTATAATAAGAGCAGTTATACGAAAATAAAAAAAAATATACAAATAACGTTTTCACCATTAAACACAGCACAAAGAGAATGTCAAAAATGAGAATATTTATGATTTTCTTAATGAAAATTCTGCGAAGAGTGCCGTTTAATTATTCCCTAGAAAAATCTTTCTAAAATGATTGCTTTTAAGTTTTCGGTTAAAAACAAATTTTTAATTTCATAGAAAATGAATCATGGATTTATAATAAGTTAAACTTTAATTGCAGTTGTATACTTTATGTATAGCTTATTCTTGTAATTGTAGATAATATATAATTTTAGAATGGTTCATAAGTAAAACATCATGTTAATCAAATGTCTATTTATATTTTTCAATTACTTTTTGTGGCTCAAACGTAATTTTAATTTCAATTTGGATTCGTTTTTAAAGCGACCAAGAAAAAAAATTAAGTCTCTAATAATTATGATATTAGGAAACAGCATAAATATTATAATTGGCTTGTCGGCTCGGTGATAAGACTTATGACTTTTGATCCAAGATCTTAGGTTTGATCCCTGTGAAGTAAATCCAAAATTGATGAAATTAGTCTCACACTTGTTTGATATTGTTCACACGATAGACATTGCGCGGATCGATAATTTTTTTTTTATAAAAAAAAGTATTTTTTTTCCACGTGCCGCCTTTTGCGCAAAGTCAGTGTGCGCTGGTATTTTCAATAGCATTCTCCGTTTTGCCGAGCTGGCCGCCAGGGATCACTGGACCGACCGCGCAGCAGCTGAACTTGATCCACATTATAAACTCATGCATGCAATAATGCAATGTTTGTCAACCTTTTTGAATACGTGACCCCTTTGTAAGTTTAAAAATTCTGGCGATCCCCTAGGCCTTGGGTCTTAATAAAAGTGTCAGTGATTTTAGTGGAGGCCCTACAAACAATTGTCTTTTTCTTTTAACCGCGACCCCCCGAGTAAGGCAAAGCGTCGCGACCCACAGGTTGAAAGACACTGCAACAATGTATCGAACGCCGCGAACTAGTGATGAATACAATCGATTATATTCAACTAAAATATAACCGACGTGTAATCGATTGATCGAACCCTATTTTATCCCGCCATCTCCAACATCTTGAAACGTTTTTATGTTTAGTTAATTAGTGGATTTTATAAATATATAAACATTTCATCTTTTGCAATGAAAATCGATTTTATAATAAAATAAACCTAGAATCGCTGTCGGGCCATTTGTGTCCCGCCATAGTAGTAGGTAGTTGAGAATTATTCCACGAATGTTGTGTTGTGTTATTATGGATTAAAAAAAAAATTGTACATATTTTTCCCTAACACAACCTCAATAACGAAAACAGTGAAATACATGTACGCTACCACCTAAGCCACACCTTGTAAGATGGGTAAACCACAACCTACACCGGGACAAGGGGACAGCCACACACCGTAGCCCTAACAATTATTGTAAATTAAAAAAAATATAAATAATATATATAAAATCTTGATATTTATTTATTCATTAAATTTTGTACGTTATTTTGATTTTTCTTCAAAATAATTGAGCCATGTTAAATTTGTCCCGGCGGCAGTTTCAAGAGGGTGTCACATTTCAGACATGAAAATACAATACGCGATTATCATTTAAACAATCAATAAATAAAAAATTGTACTTAAAATTATATCCAGATCTGAACAATTATCGGCGGCGTGTTTTATTTTCTTGTTAAAATTATACGTACATCCGATTTTCGGTGGCTTGTATATTATCCGGATCGAGTGATTTCCGACGATTTGTTTGCTAGCGAATATATTATCCAGATCAAGCAACCGACTTTCGTATTATGTTTACAATACCGAGATTTCAATTTCTGCCGTATTATCAGCAGGAAAATTGAAGAGTAAAAGTATTGTTCATGATGTAAAAGGCGTATGTATTAATTGATATCTTATTGTTACTTTTGTAAGCTCTTTATCTTTTCTACGTATATCGTAATATTTAATCCTTGTATAACACCCATTTCGTTTAATAACCTATAAATGTGATAAGAGGAAATACTTGTTTATATTGTCAACATTATGTCTGTTAAATCCAACCCCGAAGTTTTGAGAACAGATTAATAATATTATATATAAAAAAAGTATTGATAAAAATGTAATTTGTGATTTATATTTCATCGTATGAGACAGACGTCACTTTGTAAACAAAGTATAAAATATACTGCGGCCAAATTTCCCGTAGGTAATATTTCAATTATAGTTTGCTTAAAAAACATCTTTAATTTTCTTCGTACGATAAAGTAAAAACAATTGAGACTCACTGGAAAATGGCTGCGGTTCATTTGAGGCACCACTTTGAAAGTAATTTTAACACTTCTTTGATCGATCATTTTGACTCACTAGCACCGACGATAAGAAACACTAACACACATTTATTATTAAAAACTATGATAACAACTTTTTTAACACTGATTATCAAATCAATTTGATATTCTCTTACAATTGCTTGTCAAATACGCAGAAAACATTTATTGTTACTTTTCACTAATTGTTGTTTTCCTGTTGCTATGTTAAAACCATAGAGATTAATAAATATGGGGTATAAGAGATTAATAAAACAAATCATTTTTAAAAAATATATTTGGTGTATGGGTGTGGTAAAAAAAAAATTATATTTGATATTAATTAGTTTGTTTTTTTAATTTACAAGGGAGCCGAATAAAATATTTTATTACAAACAAATATCCAATTATTCGATTTAAAAATTAACCGGATAAAATATTCAACCTTTCAAAATATTTTATTTTCTTACTCGTTGTGAAAAAAATATTATATTCATTCATTAATTGATTATAAATTTCCAATTATGCTTGTCAATAAGAACAATACTTTCAATCTTCAAAAATGGCTATTTAATTAGCAATCATCAAATCTTTTTCAGCATTTGAATTTTCTTACTTTGATTTATTGTTGGGAAATAAAAAAATAATTAAATATTTACTCAAAACCATAAAACCTTAATATCAATTTCCCTTGGCTGCGCGTTTCGTAGATAATAAAAAAATTATAATTACTTTGCTATGGGAGGCAATAAATTCATTTTTAATTTCAATGTTTTAAAGAGCTAAATTTTATTTTCTTCACTTAATCATTTAACATTTGGTATAAAATAAACAACTTAAAATTAACAAAAAATCTAGTTGATGTTTGAATTTAACTTTGTTAAATTGATAATGAATAAATTGTTAAATAGCAATTTATTCATTATCAATAAGATAAATGTGTGTAAACTAAATAAAATTAAAAAAAGCAAGCACAGTGATAATTTTCCACCACTAATGTGGAAAATTAAGAAAACATACAATATTTTGTTGTTGGTGATAGAATTGTTATTTTAAGAATAAACTAGAAAAAATATATGAGTATTTTCATATTTTTAGGATATTCAGTAAAAAAATATAAATTTTAAAAGTGATAAAACATTCATTCTTATTGAATTTTCAATATAAAATTAAAATGAAACGAGGAAAGAAAATAAATTTTGCGAAACTATTCTAATAAATAAAATTCATTAGATGAATAGTTGATGAATTGCATGGCGAAAATTATATTTTACATGAAAAAAAAATTATTAAATAATTTAAAAATATTTTGAATAATGTATATTTTAATTACTAATATGATTAGGCACATTAGTTCACACATAGAAGATGATTTTAAAAAAATCTCAGAAAAATATCATCGTGATTTGTGTGGGATTTGAACCCATTTTTTAATCTATTTATTAAGAGAAATTTTTTTTCTTCCTCTGGCTAAATTAATAGATTTTAAAAAAATAATATCCAGATGGGATTAAAATCGCTTCACTTGTTACTTTGTTTAAAAAGTCCAGTTCTTGCAAATCACTAAATATTGGTTGGCCTGGGCACATTGGTTCATATGTAGAGTGAAATTGTTCAAAATTCTCGATTAATGGATGTGATTCGTTAGTACAAAGGTCAGTACATCGGCCATGTAAACCTGAGGATGTGGGTTCAAATCCCACACAAATCACGATTATATTTTTCTGAGAATTTCTTTAAATCATCTTCTATGTATGAACTAATGTGCCTAATCATACTAATTGTGTACCTTAAGCGCTTGATTGCAATATCGGTGGAAGTGAAGATTCGAATTTTACCGGCGTTGAAATGATTTCTTTCTACGTTTTACGAGTGAATCGATTACTCAAATATTTTAGAAAATAAGCTACGTTAGGTTAGGTTGTTTAATGTGATCAGCTCTAGTGTTTAATGTGTGAACTAATGTGCCTAATCATATTAGTTATAATATAATAAACCCGTAACGGGTAATAAATACGCATCTGATTGATGTTCAATCCAAATAATAGACATTCGTATATTTTAATGTTTTAATATATTTATAATATTGATGAGTATTTTTAGTAGTATGGCATACCCTAAAAATATTTTAATAACATTTAGTTCGTGATAGTGACCGTAAATTGCTGTTGTCAGATTAATTAATTTCACTCGAATAAATCTGACCATTCAAATTCAAGCATGTTGAAAATCGTTTGTGTTTCATTTGTGTATTAGATTTTTTAGCAGCTATAAGTATGGTAACATTAGTATACATCTATTGGTTTAATTTATGTATCAAACATGATAAAAGACCTCGACACAACTTGTAACTAGGCAATAGCGTCCTTTTTTGCGTTGCTTAGTTAGGAAAAACCATAAAAAAACACACACAAAATAAAAGGACTTCATCGGCTGATTGAAAGTTGTGTCGCTGCGTGTGTAGGCGGCTTTATCATAACTTATTCGAAACTGGCAACACTTGAAATGTCAAATTGACGAGTTTGCCTTGATAGATTGTCTGCTCAGTTGGTCCTCTTGCGACACAGTGTATTGTATTTTCATATAAATCTATTTTGGTTTGTGATCCTCAGCTAAAAGGGTGGGTATTTTAAGCATTCAGGATGTCCGACTTGGAAATCAACAACGACGCCAATTGGGTGTTTTATAGAGAACGACCGGACTGGCGTGACATCAAACCGGTGCCTCAAGACGATGGACCTAACCCGGTCGTGGCTATTGCTTATTCGGAAAAATGTATGTTTTCAACGATAATTTGATACTTCACGTATGTGATTCATATGATGTTTAATTGATAAAACTTTTGTTTCCCTCCAGTTACTGATGTCTACGACTATTTTCGAGCATTACTCAAAAACAAGGAGAAGTCCTTGAGAGCCCTAGAGCTTACGAAAGACGCTCTCAATCTGAACCCAGCTAACTATACCGTATGGCAGTACAGGTCACTTAATATTTTAATTATTTATCGTTCATAATACTAATGATTATATATTTTTATTTTTATTTACAATAGTTCCTAGGGCTATGCTTACAATATGGTATGTGGCTATTCCCTTGTCTTGCGTGCAGGTTTTGGGGCTTACAAGTTGTGGCTTAGGTGGTAGCGTGCATGGATTTCTGAGTTTGTGTTAGGAAAAATATGTGTAAAAATCCCTTTATTGCATGAGTTGAAGAAAAAGTTAAGACTAAATAACAATAAGAGATTATACTTGTTAAAGGTTATGTCAGTTGTAATAGGCTCAATCTATGATTAGTTATGTTATTAATGCCACGAAAGTATTTATAATGGCAGCAAACATCACAATATTATATTTTAGGTGTAGCTTATTAAATAATTAGGCGTGGTTCATGGTGCGCAGTTCGTATCCAATGTCAGCCTTAGTACTTCTTGAATGCTTATATTATCTTTTATTTACAGAAGAGAACTCCTTCAAGCTCTCGACGTAGATCTCTTAGAGGAACTCAACTATTTGCTTCAAGTCATAGAGTCTAATTCTAAAAATTATCAGGTAATTCTTTTGTACTTACCATATGATTAATATTAAATATTTTTAATATATTCTCATTTTCACCCATACAATATTTTAGGTAATTAATTCACACAAAACAAGACAAGAAATTGTCATGGATCGTTTCATGTGTGATTCAATTACTTAAAATATTGTATAATTATTAGGTGGATGATAATTTTCTAACTTGAAATTGTAATTTTAAGTATCTTTAATTATTAGTGAATTATATTATCACCAAACTACTGAAATACTAAATTTATAAATACAGCTTTTTCTTAAATTTTCTAAATGTGATTTGCAAAATTTTCTTTTGTCAATATGTTCAATTATCAGCATATAGGCACATTTATGTAATCAGCAGATCACATGCTGTAAAAAATATAACCATTTAACTGAGACTTTTTTCATTTCTCCAGCTGTTCAATGAAACTTTTTTTTAGTATTGTGTATATTGTAATTTGGGAGTGGAGTGTATGTTAGTGATAACCTTCGGGAGGACACACTCAAGTGTAACAGTCTCAAATACAGATACTTAAGATAAGATTCAACTTTATCATTAATATTTACCTATCTTAAATTGCAGGTATGGCACCATCGACGAGTGATAGTAGAATGGATGAAGGATGCATCATTAGAACTTCAGTTAACTGAAAGCATTCTATATGAAGATCCAAAAAACTATCACGCTTGGCAACATAGACAGTGGGTAATGAAAGCATTCGGGTGAGCTCTCTTTTGTGCCGTTGGTTATCGGGGCAACCTTCTTGGAATTTTTCTCTTTCAATAATGTAGAGCAATATTTACATTCCTATGGTTGTTTTAGATTGTTTAACAATGAGTTGGATTTCGTGGAAGGACTCTTGAGCAGCGACGTCAGAAATAACTCAGCCTGGAACCAGCGCTATTTTGTGGTAGCAAATACCTCAGGTTTCCCTGATATTGTAATTCAACGGGAAATAGTTTACACAATAAACAAAATAAAACTTATTAAAAATAATGAAAGTGCCTGGAATTACCTCAGAGGCATCTTGTTCCATGATAAAAGGGGGTTGAGTGGTAACTGTGTTGTCGTATCATTTTGTGAAGACCTTTACAAAACGCCAAATAGATGTCCTTTCCTCATAGCTCTTATTATAGATATTTGCCTCGAAGTCATGACCAAAGGCAGCAATGACTCTACCCATAGTCCAAAGCGAGGTATGGAACTCTGCAAGGCGATGGCGGAGAAATACGACATAGTGAGGGCTCGCTACTGGAATTATATATCCAACAAATTCATTCCACTTTCAGAAAGAACCAAAGACGATAAAACCTTTGATAATATACCTCATCGACCATCTAGAAGTAATTCTAATGATGAAAGAACAGAATAATCTTATCCAATCAAATGTTTTGTATTCTTATCTTTACCGAATACAACAATAATATATATGACTATCTCTATTTATATTTTGATAAATATTAGAGAATTTATTTTCTCTATTTTATTATTGTGTTTGAATGTCCCTTTATAGTATTTTTTACATTTACCCAATCAAATAGAAAGTTCTGTGGACGAATAAAGTCAAGTTTGACGATTTTGGAACTCTCAACCGTAATTATTACACATATAAACTTAAATTCCAAATTAAATGTGTTAAAATATATTGAGTTTTGATTTTGATATTAAAAATATTATGATCTCACTAAAGTTTGTTTTTTATTATTATATCTGTGAATAGATTTAAAATAATTATTAATCATTAAAATTTTAATACATTATACAAATTTCTTAAATACTGTGGTTTTTTTTTCTACCAATTTTGTAAAATAATATTTTCGAAAATGAGACACAAAATCTTTTATATTATGTGTAAAATTAATTCTGCTCTATCACAGCAATAGCAGTACGCGGAATTGACACAATCAACATAAAAATTAAGCCTTTAATCTTACAAAACTGCGATCTTCGTTAATTACTTTACAATATTTAATTTGAAGGTAAACGATTTTTAATGATGAGAACTTATTTATACTTTAAATTATATTGACGATGAATAAAAAATATTTGTTTTTATTGTTGGGTTATTTTTATTTCACATGTTTAAAAAAATCGAGGGTCATCTGTTCAACTTTTCATTCACTGTTTACATTATCATTGCTGCATGTGCAAGGCGGTAAATTCTCCATGATGTCGCTAATTAAAATTTTCAGTCCATCACTAGTTGCCACTGTTAACCCGCTGTGACTTTTAAGACTTAATTTGCTTGTTGACTTGGTCTCGGATCTATTAGATATGTGCGAAATTGAATCTACAGATTGGGCTTGGCGTATGCAACAAGAATTTTCAAAACTCAACTCCTTTACGTTGGTGCTGCTCATGACAATTTTTGGTTTGGAATTAATAAACTTTTTCATACAACAGCTATTACATCTGCATTTTGGGACGTTTGGCTTGATCATATTCTTAAGTTTGGCTTTGATGACGTCAGTTTTGCTCTCTCTGCATATCGTCACTAGGCTGTCACTTTTTTTTGGTTTGTTTTTAGATGGACGCTTAAAATATAAATTTAAACAAGAACAGTATAAGTCTGAAGACTTATCAGTTAAATTTTTCATTTCAGGTATTTTGTTTCCATGGCAACATACGTTGTTGTTCAATATATTTGGTACAATGTCTAATTTTGTATCAGAATTATTACATGCTTGTTCTTCTATTATATTTGGTTTTTTTTCTGATGTGGATGGTTCAAGTCGTGGAGGTTGCAACGCATCCTCCTGACAAGAAATACAGTCGCAGATTACTTTAGTTGATTCCTTTTCCTTAAAGTCTTCCATACAGGCTTTGCAGTCGCAAATTATGGTGGGTTTCGCTGGAGCTTCTGGACTGTCGTCCAATTGCCCTGTTGTATTACACCTGCAGGTATAGTCCATTGGTAACACAATCGGCATCTCTTCTATACTATGTGAATGTTCTTCATTTTCATTAGGATCTTTTTTTATATCTACGCTTACGTTCATAACACACACTGGTTCGAGTTCAGGGCTTACTATGTTACTAGGATTATGATATTTTGCTAGGATATTTTTAATTCGTATTCGAGAGATACTTCTGAATAATTCATTATTTTTTATCATTTTCGGAACCGATATTGGTTTTATTTTCTTATGTAATAACTCCAATTTAATATTTAAAAGGTTCATTATTCTGAAACCTTGCTGGGGTAAGTAGGGCTTGTGATAGGCAGTGTTCCTACATTTCTTGAGACGGTTATCTTGCATGTTTTTCTTTATAGTTTTTGCAAGATTCAAACTGATAAAAGAAGCACAATCATTTTCTTCCTGTATTACTTTTAAGTCGGAAACAAATTTTTTTGCTACATCTGATTTAAATTTTAACTCAGACAATGATTCGTATGAAAATGTTAAAAATTTGAGATTGTGGCAGTCTGTCAAACTTTTGAGACAGTTTATCTTGCATTTGGAAATACTCTCGGAGGAATCAATTTTTAATTGTGGCAGTGGCGTTTCCTTGTTTTGAATTACAAATGTTGCACTGCCTGTATTCTCACTCTTGTCATTACTGGAAGACGGAGAGACCGGGGCCGAGTTTATGTAAGACGAGGAGTATGATGTATCATACAACAAAATATCTTCAGTATTTTCAGTGCTCTATAATATGATAAAATTATTTGAATAGATATTATTAAAAGCAATTTATATCCAAGTACTTTCATCCAAGACATCTCTCAACATTTTAGTTAATACAAATAGAAAATTTTGTACTCCCGGGTGGTGTTTGAATTATGATAACCAAGTTTTTTACGATCGCAAGATCACTCAGGGTGACATAAACTGTTGATTATCATTGAGCAAGAGTATTTTGTATTTCAATACACATTTATGTAGTGAGTAAATTTTATGGTGAATGTATACCAATATACTAACCATAAAATGTTTATAAGAAGATAGTATACAGTCAACTGGTAAAAATGGTTTATAAAATTTATATTGTTATAATGAAGAAAAAGAAATGTCTGGAGAATTCAGAGTAAAAGACCATGTAAATTGAATCAAATTTTGCTTTATACATGCGATGATTACAATTATTTAGCATATTTAAATAAACAAAAACATTTATCAAGCTACATTTGAAATAAATTTATAATACACAAAAATAAGTTGTCATACTTGTTAAGTAAACAAACACTATTTTGAATTAACATACTTCGTAACATTATTGGCACTGGATACTTGAAAGAGACTTATTTTTACAAACATTTACAAATGGTGGGTGACCTGAAGACCGACTCGTGAAGACCTCTATAAGTCGTGATAAATGTAGTAGTTCTTGTGAGGTGCAGTCGACTTGCAGTCGGCTGACATGGAAACCGATCTCCGGAGACCGATCAGCGAGTTGCCAGCGTTGATACTGTTAGTTAACTTTGTAACTCTATCCATAACTAAACCTCCGACTATATTATTTGAACTTTGTGTTTGGTATGGAACATACGATCTTACATCTACGTCTGAACCTTGCGATTCTGTTTTTCTGTTGTTATTGTTAAAGCTAGCGATCAAGTCCTTAGTTGAGGTAGTCATGCTGGCAGTGCATTCAGAAGAACTGATGTTTTGCACTGGTGAGTCGGTGGGCCTCAGCGCTTGGGATGAACTTTGCTTAGGACTATTATTGTACTCTGCTGAATCTCTTCTCGGAGCTGGAATTGGTTGATTTCCGATAACCTGTTTCTTCACAATGTTGTTGCCATTTTTACTTTCCTGCGTTTCACTGCTAACTTTTGAAGAGTCCTAAGTAAATAAATAAAGATATAAGTTAATTGTTCATAGATTTCAGATATTTTCAAATGTAATTAGATATTGGGAAAATAAATTATAATTATATTACTGACTAGGATGGACTTCTGGGAATATTTTCTGTCATAGGAGAGTATGAAGGAAGATGTTTAGTCCAATTAACTAATGCAGTTGGTTCCATAGGTATTGGTTGACTTAATAATGGGTCTTGGACTGTAGGAAGCTAATTTGAAATTTGTTAGTTCATGCGCCATGCAATATTATTTCTCTATAACAAATACTTGAATCTTGTGTTTTTTTTAAAATAAATAATATACTTATTTATGTGTCAGTAGCAACTTATCATAATTAACTAAAAAAAAAACTGGAAAGCTGGTCAAAAACATAGCTGCTTAAATTTTAAGGAATAACGCTTTACCTTAATTTATTTCAGTACTAATTGGCATTTTTGTTTTGCTTTCTATTGACATCTTTTTCATTTTGGCAAGTGTGTCTGCCACTTGTCTCCTCACCACGTTTAGCATTCCAATTGTACGCTTATCTGCTTTCTCTATAGCTGTTTGCACTTCGGTATTGACTTTATACAAAAGTTCACTTAAATTAACAGACGAGTTCATCATTTTGCTTTCTACTGTAGTAAGATCACTGTCAAATTGCTGTACATCTAATGTGAATGTCGAGTTTTGGGAATTTTTATATTCTACTTTCATGGATCTATTCCTCCTCATTATTTTTTTTTTGTTGATCTGACAAAGCGATTGCGAAAATGGAAAAAGTGTATATATGTTATCATGGGGTAACAATTCTTCATCTATATTTATTTTCTTTTCATTTGAACATTTTAGGTTTTCGATAGAAAGCATTTCTAATTTAATTGCCGGTGTGCTCAATATTTTTCGTACAAATGAAATGTTCTTAACATTTATCATCGTGTCTTTGTGGTTTGAAACCAAGTTAAGATTTGACTTAGTTTGCTTATTTTTTCGAATCGATTTAGATGATGAACGTTTCTTGTCATGTAAGGATAACTTACTTTTATTTGTGTGTCTTTCGCTTTGTTTTTCATGCATATTTTCACATGATTTACATTTTCTTTTATCATTCATTGTACACAATTTTTCCAATGTGAGTATTTTAGTGATTTTTTTGTGTCTCATTTCCATCATTGCTACCAAGGAGTCATCGAGCATAGTTGTAGTGACCGAAGATGAATTGCTGTATTCTAAACTATTTGACTCATTGTCGTTAAATGTTTTTGATTTATTACAAGACAACGATATAGTTTCAGCAAAGTGATTTTCAAATACTTTCGATGTAAATGAATCTTTTGCTATGGTATTTACTAAATTTTTTTTTCCCATGCAATCTTTTTGATATTCAGTTATATTTGGATCTATACTGTTGTTTATATTTGATTCAATGTCAACTGATGATTCGTGGACTAATAATGTTAGCCCTGAACTATTACTCATAGATTGGAAATCCGAGGATGATGTAGATTTACTTTCACCCCTGTCTTGAGAAATCGTGTTTATGCTAGGATTTACAGCAGTTTTGTATATTCCTACTGTCCCGTCTTTATAATGATTGCTGGTTTCAACTGCTTGGTTGTCATTCATTTCTAATACAGGTTTGAGAATGTTATTGTTTTCTATATCAGGAATATCTACACTTTCACATAATACTGTTTTCTTAGTTACATATTCAGAATCCGTACTTACAATATGATTGAGGACAATTTTGATATTACGGGGTGGATCCTTGCCTTGCCTGATGGGTATATTACTAAAATTGATATTCGGTACAGTCACACTCACAGGGAGAACATTGATAACTGGCAAATGAAAATTTGTGCATGCTTTTATGCAGTCCTGCGAAGGACAAGGACCACAATATGAACTGACTATGCACCTGCACGGCTGGTTGTTGACCTTTTCTGAGAATACCTGACCTGAGCAAGTCTTTACAGATGATTTTGGTAATTTAGTCATAGCTTTTTGCGCTGGAGTTATTTTATTTTTAGGTTTTACATCTACGTTTTTTGACATCGGCTTTATGTAAGATTTTACTTGAGGCGTTCCCTCTAAACTCACCGCTTTCGGAATACTTCTAATTTTGGAAATAAATTTCTCATTTTTCCTTGAAACTTGTGATCTCTTTGGATCACAACAGCATTTAATCTTTTTGGAATTGAAGTTTTCTCTTTTTTTTGGGGTATTCGAGGGACAAACGCAACCTTTGTGTGACCTCTTTGTTCCACAAAGGCACGAAGAGGTATTTTTAAAAAGTTCGACCTGTTTTGGTGCTAAATTAGGGGTTTTTTCTGAAGTTTTATTTTCAATTTCTACTACTAAGGGGTAGTCATTAGGCTGAGGAGGGAATAAAAAGGATAGTTAGTAAATGTTAGAAAAGATAGTAAGAGGTATTAGTAAAAGAATTTTATTTTCTGTTTTAGACCTAAAATTAATCAAAACGTGATTTTATATAATATTTTAAAACTCCAACAGTTTCAAGTACATTTGGACAAATTTAAGGATTCAAAAAAAAAATTTCCAGATGTGCTATTTTTATGATATTGTAAACAGGTGATTATATACTCACTGTTTTGATGTCCGCATTACTAGTGGGATTCTTTGTCAATTCCTTTACTACAACAGCTTGGACCCCAGTCGCAGCGATATCCTAAAATATTAAAAATTTTATTTTATAAAATAACATAGGCTTGTGTGAGTAACTCGTGACTGGCAAGATATTTCCAGGGACAAAACCTTCTAGAAATTTTTCGTAAGGTAATTACATTTTTAACAAACTAATTTACTACTCTGATGTATAAATTAAAGATTCTATAAGTACCATGTTCTCCCAGCGGGGTTCAATTTTTTCCTGAATTAAGGTATCAATCTCTGTGGATTTGACAACTAAACTAGGAGGTAGCAACGGCAGCAACTCCTGTACATCGCTCATCAGCTGAGAGTTACATTATTATTATTTTTAAATTGTTAATATAGCATGTATAGAAAGAAAATTTTAAAATATTTTATATGGTTATTTCTTCTAGAAATATTTTAAATGGCATTTATAAATCAATTGAAAAAATTATTGAAAAAAATTGTTAAAAAAAATTATTAAATGCGAAACATTCAGTGTTATTGAAAACAACATTGGTGATTTTAAATGAAAAGAATTTTAGTAACATTAAAGATGAATGGATGCTGTGAGTAATAATTATGTATTAGAATCAGTAGAAAGACCTTACCTCCTTACATTCCTGAACAGTAGAGTCGTCGAGGTGATTGTCTAGAGTTTGCTGAATTATTCTACTCAGACTTTTTCCTAATTCGGTGTTGCTTATTGATTGATTCAGACCAATACTATTATCCTTTGATTCCAAATAAGCTATCAAGCCATTGGTAAGTTCTTGGGAGAGTCTCTTCATATTACTTCCCAGCATGGACAATGACTTATTACTCAGAGTCAATTTGTACTCTTGGGATCTAGATTTAAAGCTGGGCCGTGGACTAACTTTAGGTTTGCGTTTGGGGAGAGCAGGTTTTTCTTTCGTTACCAGCGCTATTGGTGGCGTTGAGCTACTCTGCACAACGTCCGAATCGTTTGTTTGTGACTTCCGGCTGATGGGTACATAAGAAGTGCAGGCACTGTGGTTGTCAAGATTTTCATTTTCCTCAGTCAGAACATCATTCTTAGATGTATAATAACATATGGATGTGATGTATGTGTTATCAATATCGCCATTATTCGAAGTAGATAAATCATGAACGGAGGCAGAGGTTTTGCCAGCAGTGATAGTTTCGTTGTATGTAGATGAAGTGCTTTGCTTCTTTTTACTGCAAAAGCATTTCTTAGTATTTACAGTTGGCTTTTCATGACTGGCTGATGAGGTTTTATTTATGGAAACTTTTTTGTTTTCAGATTTGTTTTGGTTACACATGCATTTCTTCTCGTAATTTGTATTTTTGTCGGTTTGATTGCCTTTCCTATCTTTATCTTTGGAATCCTTGTCGTCTGATGAATTCAAACTGATAATATGTTTCAATTCTTCATGAGCAGATGGGAGAGCTTGGTAATCTGTGACGTCTCTCTGCAGTTTTTGTACTTCCTTGGTTTTGTTGTTGAGCTCGTCGAGAAGGGAGATAATTTTATCATCACTCTCTAGCCTTTGTTTGTACAGTTGGTTAGTGAGTTCGGTGACTTGCTTTTCTAGATTATCCACCTGCAGAAGTTTTTGTGACACCAGTGTGATTGAAAGGGTCAATAAAACATGTAGCATCGATATGTACGAGTGTAGAATTTGGAAATAAGTGCGGTTTACATAAAAAGTTTCAAATGTAAACGAAATTTAATGAGAGTACTTTAATTCTCTTAAAAAGGTAAAGAGAATTTTTTGAACAGGTAAATAAAGATTATAATAGCTGAGAGATGTTTTGGAGAGGAGTACGAGAGGTTGGATAGCACATCTTATGTCTAATTTAATACAAATTAATAGTTTTTTCTAATAAATAAAATTAAAATCATCATTTATGAATGAGTAAGTCCTGAATTTTGAGATATATTCAAATTGAGTGTTACTTTTTCATAAATAATGAATAAGCTATTCATAGCTTTTTAGGACCCAAAGCACACACATAAAACCTTTGAACTAAAAAGGCAGAAATAGTTGCTAAATACATGAGAATTCCATTTCCAATACCATGTGGTAGGTAAATTCACTAAATTGTTAACAGTTTTAGTTACAATATGAATGGATAAGTAAAAGAGTAAATAATACAAATATGCTGATTTTGAAGAGTGTAGACCTTCTCTACAACTTTCAGAGTCAATTTAGATCTTTTGTTATTTACTCTACTACTTGTCTTGAATATATAAATAAAAACAAGATTCGATACTTTTAACAGTAGACAATACATACCTCTTCTCTCATTTCATTAATTTTATGTTCTCGAGCCACTAGGTCATCGTGCGATTTCGACAGTTCCCTTTTCATTTGAGATACTTTAGTCGAATGCTTTGTTTCCATGTCCTGTTGAGCGATCTTTTGTTCTTTCAACTCTACTCGAAGCTCTTCCAACAATTTTCTCAGTGTTGAAAGATCACCCTGAAAAATACACATTAAAGTTTTTTTAAAGGTCATTGATAATATGTTTGTATTCTGACTTTCAAAGAAAAAAAGGTTAACCTTCAGGCTAGCCTCTCCGTGCTTCATCTGAAGTTTGGACTGCTGCAACTCAGCTTTGAGGGTCTCTGCCTGACTGCCGTACATTTCCTTTTGATTTCTCAATTCCCGAGATCTTTCTTCAAGTTTTTTTAGTTGAGATTCTAGTTTTATTTCAGTTTCCTCGAGTTCGCGTACCTAGGGTAAAAGTAATTAAATATTTACAAAGCTTTTTTAGGGATATAATCGACATCTGATAGGGGTCCAGTGAATCAATAAATGCTAATAAAAACATAATGTATGTTTTCTGCCATTCTGTTATCATGATATTGTTTCAAAAAGCAGCTATTTTTATGGGTTTCCCCGAGAAGAATACTATTTTATCATAAATTTAAGAGTATAGATATGCTCAGTTGCTATATGTAAGACAGTAGATAAATTAATATTACAAATCATTTTTTTTTTTACATTACCTTTTGTTCTAAAGGCAAAGCAATTCCCTTCCATTTATTTTTCTCGCTTTCATACTTGCTGACTGCTTCCTTGAGATTTGTTTCATTATCCTCATAGTCCTTGATCTTCTGTTTGTAATTGTTTTCCATCTCTGCCCACAGCTCGTCTCCTTGGTTGAGAGTCTCTAGGAATGCAACTTCTCGCTTCTCGAGTTCTACGATCCTTTGCTTTAGTTCTTTTTCACTCGCCATAATTTCTTGGAGCTTAGTTCTGCTGTCATCACACTTCAGACCCTAGAGTAATTCAATATCAATAACTCTTGTTCACAATACAACAAAATTAATGCTAACCTTCAGTTGTGTGTGAGAACTTGTCATGCATTGAAAAAGGCCCATGTCTCGTAAAGAGTTTTTATAATCATTATCAAATGCACATAAAAAAAGTGATAACAGTGATTTTGTGATTTCTTAAGTGTTACGGTGCTTGATGTTTCCTGTTTTGTTTATTTCTAGTATTAAATACTATTAGAGTATCATCATAAATTTATTAAAATTATCCTATATCTATAATATTTCCATATTCTTGATCATAGGTTCCCAACCTTTTATTGACCACCGCTCCCTTGACAAGAAAAAAAAATTGCAACGCCCCCTTTGACATTATAGTTATAATTATACCAATTTTATTTCTGTATATTATTTATTAACAATCATAAATTTAAAATAAGTTTTCTCTCTCTCTCTTTTTTGTAAACAAATGTTTATATTTGTTTATAAAAAACGTATTTTTGTCGAAACATGCTTGATTGCGTAATCATGTCTTTGCTTACCAAATTGCATAGATTTGTTTCCGACAGCCCTAAACCGAATCAATTAGCTTATACTTGTTTATTTGCGGCATCTAAAGCGATATCTGTGCAGGCTTTAATTAAAGCTTATAAATATGATTGAAAATCATTCTAGATTCCTATATTGTTAATTATAAAACTAGCTTGAGATTTTAACAGTTGAAATTTAGGCCATAATAATAAGATAAACACATTTTTGATGGCTAGATTAAATATTTTTTTATAAAAATACCATAGAGGTATTTCATAACGCCCCCCATTTTCCCTTGGACCCGCCACCGCCCCCTTGGAAAGCTCCAGCGCCCACTGAGGGGCGGTACCGCCCCCGTTGGGAACCTATGTTCTAGATAGATATCATGATTTTGGACAAAAGATTTATATATGTGAAATGTTATTGTACAATATAATATAGACTTTGATAAATTTATGTTTCTTATAAGTTTCGATGATTATACTCAGACTTAAGGATAACTATTTCCCAAAAAATGAATGAGTCTTTGAAATCATTTTTGCAAATAAATAATTACTTATAATAGTTGAAAAATAAAAGAATGAGTTTGCTTATTTGCTTATCATAAATTAACTATTATAATAAATCCAAAGTCTGCTGTCTTTTTTGTGTTATGTTAGTACTACTACAAACGAATTACAACCATATTTACCAAAATAAAGTTTTCGTCTATATCATGAGACCCTTCTAAGAATTTTAGCAGATCATTCTCCAGAGCTTTTATTCTTATGTTGGCTTCATCCTCTTGTTTCTTGAACATGGCAGAGTTTTTTTCGATTACCTCTTCCAAATCGGCCATTCTACTCCTCAAAATATTTTCCTGCTCACGGCATTTCTTTTGAATGTCTTCTTTTTCTCCAACCAAACTGATAAAAATAATAATTGTTGACTTATTGAATTGTTGTTAACTTAGTCAAAACATTTTCTTTTGTATATTACTGCACTGACATATCATTGTAGAGTAAATTTGGTTTGGCATACCTTTCTAATTTTTGTTCGATCGCATTGAAGGGGTCTGATTCAGAGATTTGGTGGGTTTTGAGATATTCCGCAACTGCCGAGCAGTTATTATTTTGCGCGTCAGACTTGAGATTTAAGTTTTCATCCGATGGAAATTTTCCAAACGTGGCTTTGTAAGCTGTCTGAAAGTAGAAAAATATATTTAGATAGTAATTCTACACAGCTCATCATCTACAAAAATACTCACAAAACATATATTATTAACGTACTGAATGAATTCTCTTAATCATAAAAATAAAAATTGACAAGAAATGCATTGTATTTATAATTTTTTTTTAAAATATTTTATTAAGTACGCATATTAAGTGTAATTAAGAAACTTACAATTATAATAATGAGCTTAATTAAAGCCCAAGGAATAATCAAATTGGAATACTCAAGAAATACGAAAGCCAGCAAATTAATAAAAAAACTACGCTTTACGACTCTCTAACTATAATACTACTATCTCAGTAGATGAAATATAACCTTAAAATCAATTTCAGGATGCTGGTTAAAAATCTTCCAGATATTCCAAAAAACCAAAACCGGGACTGTCTTCTCCATTACCTGCAACCTCTCTTTAAGATCTTTCTCTTGGACTTGCATATAGGCTGACTTATCCTGATACTCTTGGCATAGTGCTCGGTAGCAGTCAGCCTCGTTTTTCGCGCAGCTTCTCTGTTCATCCATATCTCGCAATTTAGCCGACAATAACTCAAATTCAGCCTCTAGTCTAAAATTATTAAAGTTTCATTAGATACTTAAACAATAAGTGAAATTAAATCAATACTTAAATTATTAGATAATAAATAATTACTCTTGGCAGTGAAGTCTTGTATCGTTCTCTGCTTCCTCAAATTCACACCGTTCTTCTTCTAATAGGACATACTTTTGTTGTAAGTTTTCCAAATCAGTTTGTAAGATCTAAAACAAGGATTCATAATTTTATATGTCAAGCATCATCAATTATGATATACTCACCCTTATTCAAGTAATAAAATTTACTCACCGTTACATAGCTCTCCAAATCTATTTCTTTTTGAAGTCTTTGTGCAAGTTTTTTCTCCCTGATTTCTTCAGAGCTTTCATAAATAGAGATTTTACTCTCTAATGTGGATATACGATTCTCGTAATATTCTAAATGCTTTTTCTCTCTTGATTTTCTTTGCCGTGCGTCAATACTACTAAGTTCGTTGTACTTTTCATGGCTTTTAAGCTTATTCCTGAGATTCCTGTCTCTTATAGCTCCTGACTTCTCTAACTGTTCTCTTATCTGGTTGAGTCTCTGAACTTCAGTGGCTAAATCACTCTCGGGTTCAGTGCAGACGCAGTCACAGAGCTCTGTCTGGGTTTCCTTGCTTTCCCAATCGGAGTCTTCAAATATTCCACTTTCTTGCAGACCAAAAAGCAACTTCTTAGATTCCTCTTTTATAAGATGTTCAACTAATCCTTGGTCTTTATTTGCAGCAGATTTAGTGAAATCAGAGTTTTGAGAATACGGTGATATTGTTGCTATAATCCTACTAGTTTTAGTATGTTCAAAGTCGTTCTTAATATCAGTGTCAAATGTTTTCTTAGGTTTTATCTGAAAATTAATAAAAATAGTTTAAAACTACTAAACACTTTTCTGACAATATAGCAGGGTCATATTAATTGTACACTTACATATTTTATCAAATAACAAAATTAAATAATTATTCCAAATAATAAGGGGTTTATTTAAACTATTTTTGATAAGAAATTCAATAGCTTGCCTATTACAATAAATTTTGACATCAATTCTTGCACTTAGAAATTTTCTTTCTTAATAAAAATAAAAAACAAATGACAAGGCAAATGCATTCTTGTAGGTTTTAAAGTATTTTTAAATACAAAAAAAATATATGCAGTAATAAAAAAATTGTTTATTTTATACAAATTATCAAAACATCCATTCACTGAATTGTAATAGAAAACTTAAATAAAAATAAATATGGTCTTACTGGGTTGCTATCATCATCGGAAAGGGTACTGCTGATCGCCTGCAGATTCCACATAAGTTGCAAAACTTGTTCCAGACAGTTCCTGTCATCTTCTGATTTCGTTTTCAGCAACATCCTTTCCAGCTTGTCCCTGATGTCATCGCTCTGATGACTCCCTTCCAGAGCCTGATCTATGTCCTGAAGATGCAAGTTGTCCAGCAAGTTCAGGCTCTTGTGCCCGTTGACATAAGACAGATGGTCTCCGTCGGAAAGGCTTGTCGTGGGTGTCTTTAATATTCTCTGGCTCTTGAGATTTGGTGAGGATGGACGGTGTGTCGGTGACTTGTAGCCAGAGTCAGATCTGCGAAGTTGCGGCGACACTGAGTTCTTTAATCGGTCTTCTGGGGATGTGCATCCTGAGTCAGAGTCTGTCAACTCTCCTAAAGAGTTTCGCTGCAATGATCGAAATAATAAGTCTAATATCAAAGTATTGATGAAGACAATGTTCTTTTACTCTGGCCAAAATGAATAACTTTATTGTCAATAGAATTCGCCTCACATGAATATTTATTTTTTATTTAAGCATTTTATTTTAATTAATAACATGGTTTTTGGACATGCAAAGACAGGGTGATTTGTTTTTATCTGTTTTACCTACCTTCATCTTTGTAAGAGAATTCAATGACTTCATGCGTGCTTATATTGATAAGTTTACCCAAGACTAATCTAATCATACATCATGCAAAACCATTGATAATATTTCATGCAATACCATTACACTTATCGCAAAGCACAATGCTCAAGGGTGCCAGTATTTCATTCAACCAAAACCTTAATTGTATGGCATCGAGAGAAAACTGTTCATCACAGATCTTGACTGTTTTAAGTGTTTGATTTAGATACAAAAGACAGAAAATAAAAATGACAAGCAAGTGATTAAAAAAGGATTGATATTCAATTATACCATGCAGAGTTCATTGCCGCAAAACGGCTTTTATTAAATAGTTTTACTTGTATTACAATATCACATAAAACCCAAATAAATTTTGTTACTACATTACAAACAAAAATCAAAACACAAAGAGGTGTTAGTTTATCTCACATTAAGTCAATAATTCAATTTGATTTAAAATAACAATTAACTCACTAAAGTTAGTAACAAATATTTATGTTGGAGTTTATTTGAAATTATTAGATATAATATTTCTCTTTTATTGAATAATCATTAAAATGTAATACATCTTAAATATCAAAAAGAGATATATTGTATTTTAATAATTAAAACTGACTATTAAAAAAAAATAACTAAGCAATTTTCTTTAAAATTATTTTTAGCAGCACAGTATTATTAATAATTATAATCTAATAATTAAACTAGTCTGTTTTTAAAGCATATACTGGATGATGAACTTATCTGTCTTGTCTTTATTACAATGTCAACAATAGAACAAACACATGCATCATAAAAAAACACTTTAGAGTTCAGTCACTACGATACGTTTGATTGAAAAGGTTACCTTTTCATTCGTATCTTCAAGCTCAAGGCATCGAAACTCCAGTAAATCTGCGTGCTCTCGTAGGTCCTGAAGCTGTTCTTCCAGTTGTGAGGCCCGCAGTTGGCTGCTTCGTTGATTAGCAGTGGACTTAACAACAAAAGATAATAATGTGAACTACTTGAAATGTTGCATAATCATAAGCGACAAGTATTTATAAATTTTTTAATTAAAAAAATGATAGACACATGCTTTTCAAATGAAAAAAAATATGTCAATTAATTCTTTATATTAATAGTTGAAACAGCGAACACTGAAATTTGTAAAATATAATGTAGCATAATTGATAACGATTGACAATTAAAATGAAAAACTTCATAAGAAAACAGTTAATCACAGTTCTAATTAATATTAATATAATATGCACAGATGATATGATTTTAATACTGACTGTGCTAAGTGCCTTCTCTAATTCCTCGACTTGTCTCTTGGCAGCTTCCAATGCTACTTCCTCCCCATCTTGAGAAGATTCTTGGGGACGAAACTGAAAAGAAAAAGAAAAGCATAAAAATTAAACACCTCATCGTAATAAGTGACAAAATTACAGATTGCAACTTCATTTGTTGATATTTTAAAATATATTTTCACAAAGTCTATAATCTAGACAGTTTTTTTGTTTGAATGATAAATAACAAATTTCAGGAAATCTTGTCATCCATGCTCCCTTGTAATTTGCTTATTTATGTTAAAATGCCAATTAACCACTTTCCTTCAAATTTATCACTAAACCTCAAGCTTAAAATTTAAGAATAATTAGAAAAATAACACTCACTCAGTGAAAGGGAAATGCTATTTGATAATTAACATCTAATGGTTAACAAAAAACAAAACTGCAATTTATCAGATAACATTTAATAAAAAGTTAGTCTTTTGAAACCTGTTATAAAGAATGGCTTCATTATCAGTTGCTGTCCACGAAGTCTATTTTTAAGGAATTGGATTTATTGAGAAGTGGACTTGAGAGAGTATCAAAGGTCGCACATGCAACATTAACCCGAGTAGATTATTGTAAAAGGATTCTTCAAGGACGCCTTGAGAGTTATAAACCCTTGGACTCCTCCCGTCTCGAAGCAAAGGTCTCTAAACTTCCATGGCAGCCACGTTGTTAATATCTCTCTCTCTTTACTTTCTTTATAAATGCGTAAAGAATAAATAAAACAGCTTTTATAAAAAGACATTTTGGATTTATTAGTTTTTTAATTTGAAAGACCCAGTGAAGACCTAAAAGAAGAAAATATTTATTTTGAAGTATCTAAGTTAGAGGAAATATTGTTACTAACCCACAGATCAGGGGAAGGCTGGGGCGAGAGTGAGTTAGGAGCCGAAGAGATGGCCGAATCTACATCAGAAGTCTCCTGAAAAATGTTCAGTATTTGTAGTGACGCTCCTTTTATCAAAACAATTTATATTTGACCAACCAAACCTTTGGTAGGAAATAATAAATATTATATTAACCATTTTTATAGTAATATATACTTGAGTAGGTATCCAAAGAACGGTTTTTACCTTCAAAAAATTTTCTTTACTGAAAGCTCTTTCTCTTTTCACCTGTGAAAAAATTATTTGATTAGAATATAAATATTTAACTTGTATTATCTGATTTGAGTCATTCTGATATATTTTTTAAATTAATAATTTAAGAAAGTGCTTATCTCAAATCACATTGATCTACTCTATGGTCTGCAACAATAAAGGAAATACTTCAATAAAGTCTAGAAGTTCTCAAGAGATGGTTAGCAAAAGGCATTTTAATTCGATCACTAGTATAAATAAAGCTTAAGCATGATTGTAAATTACACAATATGTATTTCAATCCATCTTTTATTAATGGTGTTAGTGTGTTAAAGTGAGTAAAGGTTATTAAAAGTGTTAATAAAAAGATGCTCGGATATAAGTCAACCCTCAACCATTATGTGAGTCACAAATATTTAATACATTTAGATGCATGCATGTTTTCAATAAATGTTTATATTGAATGTTGATATATGTAAAACATTTCAAAAACTAATGTCATCAAATTTTTTTAGTAACACCTGCCATTACAACTTCAAAATTATATAAATAGTGAAAGGGCCTTTAGAGTTTCTCTTATTTTATTATATCTTGTTTTCAAACGTGATAGTCGTGTTTTATTATTTTTCTCATACGAAGTACGTGAATATTCACATAATAGGAAGATGTTGGATATTTCGTTGATACTTCTACACTTTTCTGGTATTTGACATTATTACAACAATTCTCGCGACTTTCGATGGATTTGACGAGCATTTGCATTACGAAACGAGTTGGGCGATGAATTGAGTTTTACATCCGCATAATTGCATTACTTGATTAATTTAACAGTGCAATCTTTTATAAACAAATTTAAAATAATATAATTTTTCTAAATGTTAACATTGAAAATTGTCTAAATTAATTAATGATTACGATTCCAATCACGTGAATCCCTTCAAAGGGTACTTGAGCGGGTTTCCGAGAATTGGCAATCTGTCGGAAGGCATGCATTAGCACTTCTTTGAAGTCTCACTTTGTATGCAGATTTATTTAACGGACGATACATGTTTCAACAGCCTTTTCCTTGTTTTTTATTTATTTAATCTTTCAAACACGTATAAAGCATCCAGCGAAAAGTTATGCTTAAAGCACACGATGACACTAACAAGTCAGTATAAACTGTCTTGTGATGCAGTGGTTAAAATACTGACTTGCTTAGTAACGCAGTATTTTTATTTTATTTAAATAACAATGTAAACTTTAATATATTTAGCCTCGAAGAGAAAAAAAACCTGAGTTGATTTGGTTGCTTGGGTGTTGAGCTGCTTCATATTTTCGGTACTACAAAGTTTTGGTCCATCTTTAGGGTTTGATTTAAAGCACCTCAACCAACTCAACTATTAAAAATTCTCTACTTAATAGTAGTGTAGTTATCTAATATATATATTCTCAGATCATATGATAAAAAAATAATTTTTAAAAAGTTTCCGATTCGGGCCAGGATTGCTACCCAATTCCGATATTTTAACACGTGCAAACAAGCGTATTGTAACTAGGTAGATATTAATATCAGGTCATAAATAAAAACCCAAAACAGGGTCAACGTTTATTCTTATCAACGATTTGAGCATAAACATTCAATCATTGCATAAAAACTCGCATGACTTCTATTATAAAATACGACGTTAGCTAATATTGTTTTGAAATATCTATACAAAATTGAAAGTATGCTTTTGATCTCATGACTTTGGTTCGGCGGTCCCGTGTATGTGTAATAAAAAAATAAACGTATTGTACGTATAGTGTATAGATCGTGTCAATTAATCTTCTTGCATAATATAAAAAAAAGCTTTCGGGGCTTTATTGATTTTTATTGAGAATATTGTCTTATCACGATCGATCGATAAATGCTTGGTATTTTTTCGTACAGAAATCATGGCCACGTTCTTGTGTCTTATTTCTTGCATGCCCTTAAGCTGTTATAAAAATATATTCCGATAGTAATATAATTCTTATCTGAGGGTAAAAATGCAAACACAAATAGCCAATTATGATATTTTGTAATATAATATTTTTTTTTTGGAATATTTAATCATCGACAATTGCCTGTGATTTTTATATTTCAGATTTTGCTTTAATGGTTACACTTGTAGCATTTTTTGTTATGAGTCAAATGACCTCAAATTAAAATGAAGGTATTACGAATATTTGATAGATGAGATGTCAAGTTCGGATAACAATTTCACTAGAATGAAATTGAAATTGCCTTATAAGTGAGAAACATGCACCTGGTGATCTGATATATTGCAATATAGGTGGATATGTAGGTAGGCTGCTCATTCGTTACTTTCACTGCCAAGAACCAAGTTCGTTACCTCTCACTGTCCGTTACAGTTACATAAACATCGATTCAACGTGTAAAGTACATTTCCACTCCAATCTTCCGGTTTTACGATTGGATAAATATGCATTTATCTGGTTTACAAATCATGAGATTGTAGTTTAAGCACCATCGTTTTGAAAAAGCTGCGTATCTGGTCTAACGGGTGTCATGAAACCCATAATTATTTTTTCAATTTCGATATTGAATATGCTCGTTTATGCATTTCATAAGTTAATTTTTTTTTTTGATTTTAAATGAGAGGTCGCATTATTTAAATGTCCGGGATTTTCAACGGCTTTCAAATAAACCTATTACCATTATGACTACAATTTTATTTGTAAAATATTGCTATTATTGCTCGATGCTTTATATTTTTTTACTGACTGTATTTAAGCAGTGTTTATGAGCGTTTTATTGTTTAAAATAATTAGGGCATACATGTATTATTTATATATATACACGCAGTGACCTAACTCGCAACCCATTTGCAATTAGCCAAAGAAAAAAATTAAACTATTTTTCAAGATTATTTTGGCTTAGGAGGTAGCGTACATATATTTCTTCATCGTCCCATAAACTTATATGGTTTTTCCCAAGTAAACAGCGCAAAAGATAACGCTATCGGTTTGTAACCTTTCAGTTGTCAGTTTTAACAGTCAACTCTCAAATAAGAGGATATTTCTTCTTCATCAAGTGCCTCTCCTCAGAGGAGGTTGGCGACCATTTCAGGAGCCCATCCTTTACATACGCTCAGGGTACAGAATGGCAGTCATGCACAAGCAATAGAGGATATTTAAATGCACATAATTCATATGCCATATCTTGTTAGCGCATCGGCGAGTGCAGTGAACGTCTCGGTGGTAATCATTTAATAACATTAGCCGATGATCCTCCTGAAACCTTCCGGGTGTCGCATTACTGGCCATTCATACGGCGGCTAGAATGGACGAGTGATCACACCGGCAGTAATCTTGCAGTATGGCTTCCGTCATTTAACACCACAGACGAGTCCAAGCTCTCCAGATTGCCAGTAATCTGTGCCCCCACAGGCCAACGGCTGACTCTGGAGTGGCGTCAGAATTGTTCAATTGTTCAACATTCGATAGCAATTTTAGATCATGTGACAAGATTGAAGACTACTTCACTGCGCCTACATTACGAGAGACTGATCGAAGTAAGCAATAATCATCAGATTGTCGATTACATCGCATAAATTGCACACAGAACTTTATTGATATTCACTCATTCTATTATGTTTACGATGCCAGAGAACAGAAATAGCGTTTTATTGTTACAACTAGTAGGTATTTTTTAATAATATTTCAGAGACACATCGTTAGAGGCACATATATGAAGTCGTGGTTTTAGGTTGAAGATTTTAGGATAAGTGGATGGGGCAAGAGCTGGTGGCATTGCTTGGTCCCCAGGTGTTGTCACACGATTCTCCCGTTTCGTTTCGAGAGTTAAAATAATAAAATCAAATAAATATCGAGTGCAAGGGGAAGATTGATATCGATTTTAGTTTCACTGACCTTGGAATTCCTAAGAGACTGTATAATGTCGTCTCTCTTCTGCAGCTCAGACTCCAGGCGGGATATGTGGCCCTCCATCACGTGGAGCTGCTCCGCCACCGCCATCTGCAAAAAATAGTAAAAAAAAACCTTTAAAAACAGATCCCATTGAAATAATATTGACTGAAGACAACCTGAGCACTCAAAATCGAAGGCACCACCGATATTTTATTTTATGCTATGAGTATTATAAAAAGAGATCACATTTGCTTTGCACTTACAAGTTTACGTATATAGGCGAGTAAGTAAGACATCAACGTACAAAATATGTCTTCAAAGGTTGAAGGCACACTAAATACTCCGCATTTTGTATTTCTAGAAAGACTTCAACTTCGATCGACGATTTTATATGCTCAAATTATATACCAATAAACCCTGCCTGTATAATAAAAGAAACAACGTAGGGCAGTTACAAAAGTTTGCTCCTATGTTTCATATTGATTTTTCAATTATGTTAATGGCAGTTTTATAATATTTCAGCACGTTTGTAGTTTTTACGAGTTCTAAAGTTTGATACAGCCTAGCGTAAACGAGGAAAGCCTGTTTGCTGCTTTTTTCCGTTTCCATTAATTAACTATGCCAATTTTCGCGGAGTTGATTATATTCAATCGTGTGTATTAGATATAGCTGCAAGTTGATTTCGAATATTATTTTTTGGGCTGCGTCCAGTCTTGTCAGATTGGAGAGGTCGAAATGAAAAATAAAGTTTTATGACTTTGATGGAGTACCACGGGAAGTACGGCTCGCCCCCTTTGTTTCCGCTAGTGCCGCTTGATTGACGTGCGTTGAAAGTTCGGACTTTCTCTCGTCCAGTAACACTCTTGATTACCCTATTCTCTTGGGGTATACAGAATGGAGTATCGCCGGTATTCTATCAATGACAAGCGAGTCCGCCAGTAAAAAATACTGCCAAGAGTGCTGTACCCCTTGGCGTTAGTCACCGACATCCCACAAGGATGTTTATACTAAAAAAAGGTTTTATTAGATTACTAGTCTGGTGCGCTGAAAATAAAATTTGATTGAATTAAAGCTTATTCTTAGATTCATAAAATCTTCAATATATAATATAAAGGTTGTAAAGTATGTATTGTCTGCAGTATATTATATAGTATATTATTTTACGGAGGTCTAAACGCACTCAGCTGCCACACAATACTGAAAGTAAGGCTGTTGCGATTTCAGTACTGTCGAGTAAGTTTATTAAGACAAACGATGTGTGTATAAATTACCTTCCGTTTCCGGTCTTACATGTCTGATGTTTTTTTATTTAATTTAAAACATTTGACGTTGATATAAAATACGTTGAAAATAAAACGTCCTCTAAGCTATACATATATGATAATCAGTCTAATGGTTAGAAGATTTCAAGTATAGTTTGGGTCAAGAGCGCTCTAGCTTTTCAGAGGCTTCTCCAGATTGATTAATTAAAATAAAATAAACATTAAAAATAGTAGGCTTCAGTGGTTAGACCGTGGACTATTGATTGAGAGATCTCCTGTTTGATTTTCATCCTAATAGGGTTACGTCTATTTCAGTTTGCTTCAAGATAATTTGTATGTGTCAACACAAATTGTAAAAAAAAGGAAAATTATATAGTTTATGATAAAAGTTTTGAATTAATTTCAAACATGAATAGTTTATTCACGCCTGCGATTTCTGATTTAATCTAACCATGTTGGCAGCAATGTTGAACAAATCGATTGTATTGTTGGCGCAGTGTAGGCAGCGCTGGACACGCACGCATGCACGTAAGATTCGAGGAAACACCTGCAGTTTCCTGAAAAACGTCCAATCAACGTTAAAATATGCCCGACAAAGCAAACCTCACATTTCACGTCCGAAAGATGACATATTTATAAATTGTTGAGTTGCTCGAGCAACAGCTAAAAGAAAGTAAAATTTCCAGGTTGGATTATCAGTGCATTGCTGCTTACTAATAAAACATAATTAATTGGTTTTTAAATATATTATTTATTTATTGGTAAGGAAGTGTTTCATAAGTTGAAACTGTTCATGACTAAAAGAGTTTATTTTATGTATTTAAAAAAAATTGTTTTTATATATTTTTTTTTCCAAAGTGGAAATGATGTAATAGAAGAAATGAGTGTAGAGGAAAGAACATGTATTATACATCAAAATAGAAAAATAAATATAATAAATAAATGCTAACGAAATTGCGGCATACTAATAAATACTAATAAATCAAGAATAATACATAAAAAGAAACAAAATAAAATACGCAGTAAACGACATACAAAAAGACGTTTTATTGGAGTAAAAATAAGTGAATTTCGTTATTTAAGATAATTTTTTTTGCACATATTACGTTTTCGCACATAATTATGTCTAATTTATTATATTATGAAATACTATCAGTCAATATAAAATAAAAAAGTCTCACTCATCGGGCATTTTCCACAAACAGGAGAACTTTTATCCCAATTTTAAAATTTCACTGTCCATCAATATACTTTTTTATGATATATTTTTTTCTAGATATAATAATTATAAGCCCAGCTATTTTCATTAAAACTAAGATTTTCTACAGCCGAAACTAAGCCATTCAGTTTATTATCACTACTTGCCGCATCAAATTTTATTCCTACGATACCAACACAAACGCCTGTGAAATGAAAGGATACTTTTTCGATAATAATAGCCCAAGGCTTTGAAAAAACGTAATAGTTCGCTTCGCCATTTTAAAACAATTGAGATTGTTTTCAAGATCAATGGCGACGATAAGTATACAGCACTTGTATTATTTAGCATTATTAAGTAGTTTATGAGTCTCGGGCCGTTCAATCCTGAGTTATGGTTTCTAGTTACCACTCAGAGAGGCCGAAGGGTTACATTCGGTGTAAATTGGTCACGTATTCTTCACGGCGCCGGGGAAAGTTGGCAACACTGCATCTGTAGCTCATAATGGCGACATTAAAATTCCAATCTGTTTTGCATTACAAAGAAAGCTTATAACGAACAATCTACGTCTGGAGATCTTGTAAATTGCATACATTAGGCGGAGTATTGTGAAGAATAACAAAATAACTATATTCAATCATGTGGTCTTATAGCTTGCCTTAGAGCTTGTGGGCGTGTACTCGTTTATTCAATAACTATTTTTTTTTTTAGATTTTAAATTAAATATAAACTCAAGCAGATAAGAATATTCACAATAGTACTCACGAAAAAAGCTCATATTGTTTTTTGTTGAAGCGACGTGAAAAACGTGTTTTTTTCAAATTTATTTATTTTAGCCGGTGCATTTTCTTAGTGATAGTGATTTATTTCATTAAATGTAAAAACTACTAATTAATTTAAAAAAAATGCATTGCGTAAAATAATATTTGTATGGATAAGACGTGAAGCTATTTTTATACTAATAAGTTCTAGTTTCAGGAAAACAATTCATTAGTCAACAGTATCACTTTATTTTGATTGTTTATTTTTTATAGTTAGTAAATTACAACACAAAAGAAGACGCTATTGGCTAGTAACAATTAGGTTGTCAGTTGTGTCGCATCTTGTATAGAAGGCTGTATATAATGCTGTATGATTTTTTTCACGTTACTTAATCATATTGCACAATCACAATCTACAAAGTTGTAGCTTTTTGCTGGGCACTCCTTTCAGCCGGAGGTTTTCTTTGTACATAAAATGACTCGTGTAGATAAAAACGCATCGTTAATGCGCCGCCACTGAAAATACTCGCCTGCGTCTTAAAGGCTTTCATTTCGAATGACATTTTTATGCCCACCTGCCTGAAATGGCGGACGAGGAGGCTTTCGAAAGTTTTCGAGGCAGATTCAAAACGAAATGAAAGGTGGAATCATCCACTCACGGTAATATTTCTCGCAAACGCTTAATTTTTTGTACCAATAAATATAAGTTATATTTTAAAAGGTCCCTAGAATTATCTGCAAAATATATAATAAAAATTCCGCCGGTTGAAAAACGAAAGATTTATTAAATATTATATACGCTGGGCCTCAGATTACCTCGTTTTTTTTTTTAAATATTGTATATTTTTTATTCGCTAATTTAAATTTTTGATTCACATATTTCATTATATATAATAGTAATTAGATTTTTATTTAAATAGCGTTTTACGCTGTTAACATTAACAAAATATTTAATTGATACAATTCCAAAACTTAATGTATTTATTAATGTTTACTTCGTGATGTTGCGTTCTAAATAGTATTAAATATAAATTGAAGCCTTGTCCTACAAATTGACGGATTAATTCTGTCTACATTATAATACGTGAAACATAATAGGTTTATTATAAGACTGGGTGATTTTTAGAGATCAGTTTTTTTATGTTAGGTCGTGATTTGGCTTGCTCAAATTGCTCACACGAGAGAGTTTAAAAATTGCATCGCTGAAAGAAATCCATTCGATGTTACATAAAACAAACCGAAAAACCGTGCAGCTCTATTATTTATAATTGAATAATATGCTATTACAGAACATACCACTCTCCAATAAAGCAAAACACTTTAAAGGGGATTGTTTCCGGTGTATACAGAATGAAAAAATTTGCATACATATGTTTAACTTATTAAATTTGTGAACATGTATTTATGATATTATTTTAACAATCTACAGATTTCAGATTTCACACCCGCGTGTGTTTTATTTAGCGATTGTAAAAAATGCACGTAAACGCACTTTCCGAATCCACATGTCGATTTATGCTATTGTTGTTTTTTAATATTCTTCTTTGAGTACCTTTCAGAGGAGTTTAGTGATCATCTTATTGGACATACATATATCCTGAACCAGTCTTTTTAATTTGGCTGAGGTCTTGACTTCCAGCCACTGGCTCAAATATATATAAGTAGTGTCCATTAAGTCAACATTTTTTTATTTTTGTAAAAATACATAAAAGTTAGGAGATAATCTTCTTCATCGGGCGCCTCTCCTTAGAGGAGGTTGCCGACCTTTTCACTAAGCATAAATTTATGCTGAATTAGAGTTCATGGTTTTCTAAGGGGAAAATAGTGCAGTGGGTCCCCGGGTCCTTCGTATGAGATAATATGATATTATTACTAATATGATTAGGCACATTAGTTCATGACCGGTTTACTAACCCTTGTACTAACGAATCACTTCCGTTTATCGAGAATTTTTAACAATCATACTCTACATATGAATCAATGTGCCAAATATGTAGAGTATGATTGTTAAAAATTAGTACAAAGGTTAGTACACCGGTCATGTAAACCAGGGGATGTGAGTTCAAATCCCACACAAATCACGATGATATTTTTCTGATGTGCCTAATCATATTAGTAATAATATAATAAACCCGTAATGGGTAATAAATACGCATCTGATTGACGTTTAATAAAAAAATCGACATAATATGATATTGTTTTAATCAATGATTATAGTAAATATGCGTGTTGTTGAGTTGCTGATTTTGATTGACTTACAAAGAGTGGAAAATTAAGAATCGCTTCAGGCAGTTTAAGATCTAGGTACGCCACTGGCTAGACGGTGCACTGGACGATCGAAGCAAGTAGGTTCATTAATCGTGAGCGGGGAAGTAAGAAGCGCTGGTGTCAATGGACGCGCGCCGCACGACTGCCTGGAAAAGGCTAATTTACTAAATATCCCCACAAAAAAACGTAATACAAAATAATCATCTCACTCGTGAGGTATCGTGAACATCTCAACTGCCCCAAGACCTCGCCAGACCGACCCAGGCAGAGCCATATACAACGTCGGAGCTGATGATGCCCACAACCGATCACGCGTAATCGAAAAATATCTACAAATAAATAAATTGAGCAACGCTTAAACAATCAAACTCTTCATTTAATAACAAAAAATCAAGATTCTTTTTCGCTTTTTGTAATACTACATATTCAAGCAACAAGTATGAATAGCCAAGGTACTAAGATATTACGATTGTGACCGCTTTCGTTTCAAAATCGAAAAAACTACCGTAATCTTCTAGGCATTTGAATATATTTTTTATTTGTTGTTTAAATATGTCGTATTATAAATTAAACTGGTCCGTTGTGGTAAGAGAAGATATTACATGAAATATCAAATGTGGTTTAGTTCTTAAGATAATTAGCTGCACTATTCCGATGTTATTACGTAGATTACAGCTAACGTTAAGAATGCATGTTGTAATGTTCGGTATCAAGTCTACAATCGGAACAAAATAACGATGCTTCTTAGTCTAACTTAGTTCCCATGCATTCAAAACAAAAAGCTGTTAACCAGGTTATTTACGAGCTCCAGATCCGAATAACCTCAAGTCTGGTCAGTAAATAACCATTTTGTAAGAAACTGTTGTTTCCAAAGAACTGCATCGCGACTGCTGTACTCCGTGTGGGATCTATTAAACTTAATATTACAAAAAATACGATAAGACGTTTGTCCGAGATTTATATATAACATGGATTATTTACTTATTATATAATGATTTAATAGCACTATGAATACAACTCCCTTAGTGTTACCTGTGATCTTTAACCTATTATAGAATATGTTAGAAATCCTTGATGTATATCAAATATATAAACGCAACCATCAATATATGTGTTGAGTACTCTTATATATATTATTTATAAAATTGAGATTGACAATTTAAAGTTATTTAAACTCTGAAAACGTCAACCGTTTTCTTACTGATATTTAAAAAAAATGAGTTGTTAAGTTTGATTTTAATAGCTATTGGTGTAGTCATTTCCTCTTACTCATTGATAAACACTGCTTGTAATACACAAAAAAGCAAAACTACTTTATATTATCCCAAACATGGGGAAGGGAATTATGGATGAGTTATGCAATGAAAGCTGTTACTGATAGTTATTACATTTCACATGTAAAGAGTTCGTGGGTTTAACATTCTGAAACTGTGTAAATGATACTGCAGATGAAGCAGATTCATAAATATTTTAATTCACCAACATTATTTTATATAACACATATTTTTTTACAATCCACGAAGTTCTGAAAAACAATATACTGCTTTGAGCAATCAACCAGAAATCTTGCGAAACTCTACTCACGCAATGGACGATGCCATCTTAATAGCCTCTGGACGGCATATTCCCTCATCATGCCTCATTAATAATTCAGCTTGCTCCGAAAACATAACATTATGAGAAGAACTAGGTAGAATTGTTATTCCAAAGATCACGTGGAATAGCTCAGTGGGTACGCTTGCCTGCGGTAACGTAAATTCACTCAATCGAGACCGGTCAAGGCCTTTATCTCCGTAAACAATGTACACCTGAAAAGGACCGCTACGTTTGAGAGATTTCATTGAAATTTCAATTAAACACAATAGTTTTTTTTTTTTTTAATAATTTATGTAATATTGTTTTTTTTTAAATTATACTTATAAATTCATTTACTTAAGAACTAGATGACCTTAAAGTTAAATACTGATTTAAATAATTTTATTCGATATGATGAATTTGCATTTTTTTTACAAAATTGTAAAAAAAATACCTGTCTCTTTAATAAAACACCTGATATAAATGACAGAAATTATAACAATTTTTTGTTTGATAATTTATTGTATCTACTATACGTGAAACATCATTAAGCTTTTTATAAAACGATTTTGATTTTAGTTTCAATTTATTGCAATTTTCTCCTGGGAAAGGTATAAATAACGTTTTGCCATGAAATTCAGAAACGTGATTTACAATTTAACAGCATAACGTTTCACAATATATAACATAAATTTAAATACAATGGTTTTATAACTTTAATAGGTCTCCGTTATCTATCTATACACACAGTTTTACCTGTACGCCCATATAGGTGGTGCTCGGATCTCTTCTCACGGGCAGACAATGTACCTTCGAAATACCCAGACAGTAACGGTTAGTCTAAATTAAGAATAAAGCAGGTAATAATAATAACAGACAAATCAGATAATCTTAAGCTTTATATTTGTGTGATTATATATGAGTTTACTTCTATAAATGCATTAAGATAACTGAAGTAATAACAGGTAGAATACTTTATATCTTTGTTGCTTACAAATGCAACAGGTGGACGTCGGAGATCTGGGATATTATAAGATCAATAATGTAGCGGAAATTTAAATTACACTGTACCCGAGTAATTAAAATAACCGTTAAATTCTCAACAGTACATATAAATATAAAAATCTTTCATGTATTTTAGTTACCTAATACATTAAAGAAAGCTTGAGCAGGTAGACTTTTACCTTATATACCATGCATTTTTATTCATGTACATATATTCAAAACATAACTAAAGATGCTTTCATAAATGATTACGTATTTCTTAATAAATAAATTCCTTGACAGCAAAAAATTGTATAATAAATAAAAAGACACTATCAGAGCTGATTCTCTCGCTGACACGGTTGGGAATAATCAGATATTTATTATTAAATTTAATGATAAAGGCATCCATCTAAGTGGGATTTTTTATTCAATTACAATGTGGGATTCCGGCAGATTAATGATCATTACCGCTGCTAATGGCGGTTAAGCAGCTTGCAGGCGAGCAAAAAATCAGAGGAATTTTTGAAGCTCGCAGCGAGGTGGCTCTCTGAGCTCCATTACATCCTGACCTCCTAACCATCCACTAATGTCATCTCTGTCCAATCAGAGAGCCCAACTAACTGTTCCCCTTGTAGAAGAAGCATTCGTACTGGGACAGGTTGCTTCTTTACGTTCCGTAATACTGTACCTTTTCCTATGGCGTCATCCAAAAATTACCACCATCGTCAATATCATCTTTGATCCAATCGGAAAGCCGCATATATATATATATATACATATTATTTTTTTGTTTATAAAATATTAAAGTAGCACACGTATCATTCCTGGGAAAAATTAATAACTATTTCACAAAACACACAATAGGGTGTTTTACAGTAAAAAAAACGAGTTTGTATGAACGCTTCAGAATTATACTAAAAATAAATTTACACATACAAGAAACGTTAAGGGTCTAGGTCCCATAATCGAGTTTTTTTGATCATTTTCTAGTCCGTTTTGCGAAAAATCGACTGCACCAATCAAAAAAATTTTAATGCAAAAAGTTTGATGCATTCCTTCTTCCGAACAGAATATATTTTTAATTTCTTATAAATTTACTATTAATATGATAAATATGTGTTCTCCGATTGAAGTGTAGGAATTTGGAGATTCGTCATGTCCCTTTTCTAAGAGTCCTAAACATTCATAAGTCTTTTTTTAAATTGGAATTAAAAGATAAAATATATACCCTGTGCGATTTATTATTTTAAAAATTACTTTAAATTAAACAAATTTTGGTTTTGAAAAGTCGTCATTTTATCCAATTTTTCAACATCTTCAAGATTTTATTTTACCCTAAAAATGGACGTTATTTAAGTAATTAAAAATATATTAATATAATTTTTTCAATACTTTGTAAAAAAATCAACTTTCGACATTGAAAAATAAAGTGACAATAAAATTAATTTAATGACACTATTTCGCCAGGTAATGGACTGCCTCTGGTGTCCGGTTGGACATCAGAGGCAATTAAAAGGCTGGAAGCAACTGCCTTAAGTGAAGTATGAAAAAAAGTTATTAATTCATAGTTGAATATAATATTCGAGTTCAGATCAAACAGAACAAAGCATTTTTGATTTGTATTGAAAGCTATTCAATATCAATAAGTGAGGTTTATGTAACGCTTTATCCGCTACAGGATATGCAAATTAGCCACATTGTAAAACCGCAAATACAATTGTGATATTAAGCTGTGCGCAAACTTTCCAATCCTTTGATTTTCTGTCATTGCCTCACTGCCTCCTCTACTTGTCAGTTTTTTTTATTTTTATAATCGAGAGATATCTCATACGTTTTTCAATAAGAAAAAAGAGCTGTGGTGAAGCATTTGGATATCTGTTACTTTATTTGGAAGGTGGCAAGCGTGGAGAGGTCGTCGAACCCGTGAAAGAAACTCCAGTCCATTTTGTTCGCTCAACAGTACAGAGGTACAGAGTAAATCAATTGCTCGATTTGATATCACCTGGCCGCAAGCGCAGGTAGCCTTTATGATCACCGTCTGGTCACATTGCACATTCCAGTACTGTTGGATAATGCGTTGTGCAATAACCTAGGTCGGAAATAATATAAGAATCAAACAGCAAAAATATTAATATAAAAACGTAATTTATATATTTAATGATGTCGAAAATTTTCGATTACCGCAGCAATGTTGTGAACATTTTTGTTGTATTAAAAGTATGGTTCATTTGCTTATTTCTAGGGTTGAAAATTATCCCGTACGAAGGTTTCATGTTAATTTTTTAAATTGAATATTGTAAATACTTCCTTTATCGTGATGCAGTAACCGCTGCATACAGTCAAAGTGAAAAATAAACACCATAGAAAACAAAATTTATGTTGATCAAAATAAATAATGATCATTATACATACGTATTTTTATTCAAAGCTAAAAATATTAATCTGAATATTATTCTACGATCTGTTATATATTTTAATATTGAATATTTTCTTTTGTGCGTTCGTTGAAATTAAAAACAAAAAAATACACTTTCCTTTTATATTTGATTTCAGAAATAATTAATTTTAATTAATTTGTTGGTTAAAAAAAACAATTTCTATTTTTAACGTGAACTCTGTCATTTAAAATATTAAATTAAATATCGTCGCTTCGCAAAATTAAAAAAAATTAATTATTATCAATTAATGAATATAATGTATTGATTATTTATGTTTAATTTTGATATTATTTTTGCTATTTTATCGTATTACAGAATTATAGGTATCATTCAAAAAGCTTTTGAGTATGTAAATGGCGAGATTTAAAAAAAAATAAATTTGTAAATCTCGAACAACCATATGACTTAAAGATCACACAATGAATCAAAATTTTAATTTCTGCTTGCAACCCTTGAATATAATGAAGTAGATTTAGATTTTCATGAAAATAATATTAAACGATTAATTTGAAAATAATAGTAAGGAAAAATGTCTATAAACTTTTCTCAATATTTACTTGTTTGTTCTGATTGTAATATGATTGATTATAAAAAAGTAATTAGTTTTTTTTTAATAAAAAATAAATACTTCTATGCGTGTTCTTATAATCTCGTAGTTATACGGAAAATTTCTAAATCGTAAACTGTAACAATTTTTAATAACTAGATATTCTTACTTTGTCATGTTATTTTTATTGAATTCGTTCCGTTATACATTTTTAATAACACACATTATCAGCTGTGAAAGCTTAATAAATGGCTAAATACCTGTAAACACCCAATTTTTCATTAAAGAAATGACTCCTATACATCATCCACAAGCTCTAATTGCATACAATCAAAATTGGTAGCTTCTTGATCAAATGCGTTTCTCAAACTCCTGTTAGTGGGCGGAGCAAATCTTCCATTGATATGATACTTAGAACTCGATACCTATCTATCAACTGTCAAGCCTAAACCTACATCATTCTTCATAGCTCCGAGAATGCAATTTGTAACAAAATCGAAAGTTCTCTAACCTTAAGCAACTATCAATCTACCCTCCCACTGAAACAACCAGACGTCAAATTATCTGTCGGTGCGCCTTAAGCTGTTACGAAATCGTCATAAAAATAAGGCAAACTTTCCAAGGTAGAACGGGACAAGTGCACTCGCTAAGGCGATGGAGATTGATGACGAGTGACGTGGGATTTGGAGAAAGAATCTCTCTACCTGCTGCATGAGGCACCTTCGCTGTAAACAGCCAACGCCCAGCACCATAAAATAGTCAGTAATTAAAGAACCTTACGATAAAAACGCAGATGGTCGCATCTTTACTACATATGATAATGAGTAGATATTTTTCAATAAAATGTGTAAGCTACCTACACACGCGGCAACGCGACTCAAAGGCGATTTGTAATTATCCAATAGCCTTCTTTGAGTGTTTTTTTTATAGTTTTGTCTGAGTGAGCAAGTAAAACAGGATGCTATTTGCCAGTTACCGTTCGGTTGTCGGTTATGTCGCGAGGTCTGTATACAGCTTATACCTCCTGTAATCACAATTGAAAACTTGAAAACTCTTGACGAGTATTATTTTCAAATAAAAGAAACAATATCAGATTACAGGCGTATTTTTGGGGGATGAAAATGTTTGAGCCCTCATTAGAAAATATTAACCAGCACTATTTTAATATTTTAAAAAAATAGACTGCAACACTCTGGCAAGCTACATCGTCAAACTATTTTTTAATCATTAATATGAGTTTATTAACTCGTTAATCACTGTACAGCAAAATTTTACAAAAATTTAATTAAAATCTCATACCGCAGTATCTCAAGAACTTGCCATTTTACTCATATAAAATATTAAAATCAAATTCACATTCATTTGATACACTTTTACTATATTTTTAATGATAAAGATATATCACAAAACTTGTAAGTCACGTTAATGTGAACAAGGCTTAAAATAATAAAGACTTTGCTATTAATGATTAAACCTTATATAAAAATAACCGTATTTTTTTAATTTAATGCATAAGTTTTTACAATCACCATACTCACAGAATATGTTTTATCACTGTGGATTTGATACAATGTAAATTTTTAATTATTTTATTTAATAATTAGAAGAAAGTAGTTTTCTGAAAAACATTAAAATAACTTAAAAGGCATTAAAACGAGATGAGATACAATTTGTGTTTTTGTATGGGTACAAATAAAACGTATCAAATGTAAGTGGCAAACTTTTTTAACACGTTAGTGAAAACTGATTTTGTTTAATCGAAATTTCCACTCTTCACTCATTTCTCTTGCAAAATAGAAACAATCGTATGCAGCCACGTGGGGTAGAAAATTAACGCAAAAGTGCGTAAACTGATGTTTCCTTTATAATATTTGTCACAAGACCTTTTAAAACTTAAAAGTTTCAACCATATGTACGAATACTCTCTCTTTTCTAAAGAAATCAGTGTATTAAACCAAAAAAACTTTAATTTTGTTTATTCTGATTTCTGGTTCCTAAAATTGTTTTAGTAAAAGCGAATAAAAAGTGATGAGTAATTTGACTCCGAAGTGAATTGCATTCGTTTTTAAATCGTATTTTTTATGGTTTTGTCTCGGATATAAATTAAATTTAAAAAAGAGCTCATACAATGCAAGAAGCTGCTAGCTTAACTCTAATTTGGTTTATAATTTAGTGGCTACTGTGCGCAAGCAATTATTCCTCTTTTGGGTGGCGTTGGATAAAAAACAACCACGTGCATAGTTTGAGTTTGTAAGATAATAGTTAAATTAAATTAATTATCATATCACGAGTGTTCTGGCACAATTCGCTTATAATTTCAAGTAAGCGGTATGTGAAAGTGAATTATAGTTTTTATTTCGTGTTTATTAATTTTAATATACCTGCCAAAAAATCATAGAATTGCTCAGCTACACGATGGCAAAAACGGATTTGTATACGACTCGCATACGTAACTGAGCATTTAAATGTTATTGTTTATAAGTAGCTTATATGCCATCATTCAACTCAAAGTAAAAAAATAAGTTTATTATATGATAGTAGTAATTAGGTGTTATATCTGTTTTAAATGGCTTAAAAGCCTCGCATTATGCAGTGTGAGTGACTGTGGCATTTGCTTGTATAATGAGAATATGTAATTCGGTCTCCTTTGTGCCGAGGCGGTTTTGCAGGTCACGCCCAGTGAAACGAAAGTTCCTTTTGTCTTAATTTTGCAGGTGTGACATCTGAGGATGCTTTTGATTTGCAAAGACGCACTTTCAGTCGTCAGTTGATTAACAAGACCGCGATAGTAAAGTTAGCGAAGCCTGCCAGCGCCTGAAGGCAGTCGTGACTCGACGATGAATATTAAGGGAGTTAAGTATAATGGAGATATTTTTTGTTACTCTTTAAAGGTTAATACTAATAACGTTCTAAGGTGCCAAGTCCGATTATGGTATTGTGAAGTTGTAACGATTCATTTCTCTTTAGGCTTTTTATGTCTATTCGTTTATCTTTTACGAAAGTTAGGTTACATGGTGTTTTCACAGTGTTGCTATAAAATTTAATTGTACACACTGATGTGACGAAAACGTTAAGGTGAAAATTCTTTACGATTGCACTGCAATTTTTAAGATCAGTTAAGAAAAAAATACTTTTATAAATACTCGTCAATAAAAAAAAAAGTTCAAATTGCAGTTTAAGTGATATTGAAAAACTACTTGACATTATTTTATAGATCACAGATTACTCAGATAAATAGACAAAAAAAGTATTAATTAGTAAATCTGTGATCATTATTAACTATACGATTTACAAAAGGTCAACTATTATCTATATAAAGGCTTGAAACGTCTTCCTACTCAAAAATTAAGATTTTTTAACCATTATACTGTTATTTACACTGACAGCCCGAGCTGCTAACATTTCTTTACAAAAACAGGTTTCTTTATTACCTAAAATCTAAAAAAGAAACGTCTTCAACGAGAAAATAGCAAAATTTTTAATTATACGTGTTAAAAAGAAATTTGTGAAAATGTTTTTTGGTTCAGCTCAGAGACAGCAAATTATGGGTTATTACTCTTTGCTTTCGAAGGTAACGCATAAATCTTGATTTGTTTATTGATATACATAATTGTTTATTGACCTTTGGTTGTATCTTAGGCTTTTATTTATGAAGAAGCCTGAAGCAACGTTTGCCTGAATTTAAATACCAATTAGAAAACGAAGTAAAAATTATGCATGCAGATTTATTATCACATTTTCATTATAACTGATTAATGTGTTGTTTTATCGTTTTGTTAAGAAAACTAATTATTATTTTAATGTGAAATATTAGTGATGGTTTGATTGGTTTATTTTATAAATACTTCAGATAGATTTAGAAATAAATCTCTGGAGAATTTTTACTCGATGATAAATTTAAATACAACATGGTTTTTTAGAAATCGATTCATACACAAAACGTACAAAAAATATTTGATTTTCGGCCTGGTGCTCTTGCCAATTTAACTACTATGGCGTTGTAACTGGGCGGCAATCCAAATCTTTAAATGGAAGTTTATACCTATGAGACTATTGTTTATTTTGTGAATCGATTACCTAAAAACATATTGTATACGTATTAAACCTGAACGGGAGGAAAATTTAAACCTGCAGTGATATTTTATTTTTCGTTTTTATTTATCTTTATTTTTAGCTCGGCTATAAATTTTTACAATTAGGTGTGTCAAATGGTGTCAACTGTATAACACAGGCGTGACGAATGGAATCATTACTACGAGTTAAAAAATATAAAGAGAGAAATAAAATTCACTGGCGAGATTTTCTTGGCAAAATTAAATAGCAATTTATATTAAAACTAGCATTTATGCTTGTCAAAATAGACGGGAACAAATAGCTTAACGAGGTAAAAATCTTGTTCTTTAATTTTAATTTTTAATAAAATCTTACTGTATTTTAATGGAAATTTTAATTTAATCTACCGGATAATTGATAACCCACGTCGTAGAAAAGAGTAAAATTATTGTGATGTAGTAAAAATTCCCGTTGTGTTTCTATATAACTAACAATCTTTTACAGCGAAAACGTTACTAACGAACACACAAACTGCATATTATGTAAAGGGTTTTTGGTTTTGGTATTCTAACTTTAATTTTAACTATTTCACTTTTATAATTTTTTAAAATTCAGATATATCATGATATGCCAAATTTCTCATGATATACCAGAATCGCTTGCAATGGAATATTAGTGCTCAAAATTCTGACCAATATGAGCATAGCAAGTCAAGCAGCGTTTTCGCAAAAATTTAACGATTAATAGCACTGAAAATCTATGAGTCAATCATAGGGTGATATCACTCGTGGAAGCCGAATATTTTTGTACAATGTCGGACTATTCGTGCAGCGTCTTGTTGGCTGGAAGTCGTCGCTGACTGCCGCGACGACTTTCTCCGGTCACTGACAGGGACCGGCGAAACCGTGACTTTGACCGCGGCCGCCCCGGGCCACGAGCCAAATTAACCATAAGGCAACATCAAACTCACCATTAATTGATTAACATGTCAACTCATACCAAAAAAAGTTTTTTTACTCATATTTTTCCCAACACAAACTCAAGAGATATCCAAGTACGAAACCACTTAAGCCACACAGCCTGCGCGCATGATCAACAGTCACATACCGTACTGTAAGCATATCCTTATGAACTGTTATAAATTAAATGTAAATTAACTTTTACCGATTAAGTTGTAACACTTATTATTATACTCCATCTTAAGATCAATAGTTCTTATGGCTATTGTTGTAACACGGTGTGTGGCTATCCCCGATCCTGCACGCAGGTTGTGGGGCTTACAATGTGTAGCGTACATGTATTTATTTATTTTCGTTATTAAGTTATGCAGAGAAAAATATGTTAAAAAAACCCTTTTTCTGATGAGTTGATGAATAAATTAAATAAATAACTAAGAACTTGATAATAAAGATAGACATTTAAAACAAAGTATAACAGGCAAAACAAGAAGGTAAACTGAGTGAATTTAGTTAGTCTATTATTATAAAGTAACAGTAGCTATTTAAGTGTATGGAGATCTAGGGATGGAGTACAATAATCAACCCATCATTTGTTTACTGGGGACTTGGCATCATTTCTCGTATCGCATGTATATTAATTTATTAGTTCGTATCGATATTGAGTACTTATTTTTCCATAGACGCGATTCTACCTTATCTCCAATTCAAGACTCTAGTGATTATTATTATACTGAATCCTTAGATCTGCACAATAAGATCAAATAATTAAAAAATTTACTCTGAAGTAGATATTGACATAAATACTATTCATTTGTATCGATATGATGTAAATATTGTTATTAACGTTATTATTCTATTGTTAGACTCATACTCTAGATTCAAGCGAAATTTACTGTACTCTATCGTTATATCTACACAGTAAAACTCAATAATAAAAAATATGCTGTAGAGTTCGTTCATTCGTTTCAATAGTATTTTGTCTTTCTTATAAGAATCTAATTTATTTTTATTTATTTATAAAACACTGTGATTTAATGAAATCACGTTTAAAAACACAATTATATACAGCTGCGTTTTTGAATCTCTGATTAATTGTCAATCTCTCCTGAGGCTTGGTGTGATTGTGAAACGCGCCTTGAAAACTCTCGACTTCTTTGAAAACAAATTAATAACACTTAACTGCGACATTATGGAAAACTTTAAAGACATCCGATTGCTCCGAGAATCTTTCTTTCACTTTTCCCCGTGGGTGGGAGTTGTATTGTCCTATAAACTATTGTGTCATAAATCTGTAATAAAACTCAAAGTGATAGTTCGTAGGGAAAAAGTAAATACATTAAAATTAATGAATGTACATTACTAACTTAGGTTCACGTACTTTTACTTTGCTTCATCAATAAATTTCTTTTAAGGGACCATATTTTTTTTAGAAACTGCTAAGAAATTAAAATTAATTGCCATATTTTTACCGATTCTGCTTGTCCTATTTACATGCAAATGTTGTCAAAGTTTCTGTGATATTCTGAGATCTGGTTTATACTATAATTTACGAAACTGAATATTAACGAGTTGTGTTTTTTCGATAGTGCTCAACTAGTGCATTTATTTTCAGACTGACTCTCGTCATATTCTGGACATTAAACGTAATAAAGATCTAATTTCAGAGTTCACTTCCACTCTAAACAATCTATTTGGACGATCTATCTTCAAGGAGATAGTGACTTAAACGCGATACCTTTAAGACTTATTGCGATCGTGATTGCTCTATTAGAAAGATTGCAAAAAAATGCTAGGCTCTGCAAAAGTAAAATTAGAAACTCCGCAATAAGTTTTTTTTAAAGATATATAATTATCATCAATATTTTTAATTATTTCATTATTTATGCTATACATAAAAATTACTATAAATAAAAGATTACTATAAATCGCAGAAAATTTGGGTTTAATCAAGACAGGTTTTTTTTAAATAATAAAACAAAGTAATCATCAAAATTAATATTGGGGATGTGACGTTTTAAGAGTATGTTTAAAGTACACAATACATGCGTGATACGAAGGGAATATTATTTATATATTTTTAGAAAGACGTAGCTAATGTTTTATGCTATCATCATTCGTACATTAGCCAATTCATAAAACGGGGAACCAAAAAAAATTATTGCCATTCTTATTTCAGATTAAAAGTATACTTCAGTGTTTATTTTCTTGCTGATTTCTATTCTTTGATTCTAGCAAGTGTTATGATAAAAATTGCTTGATACTAAAGACAAGATTATATATATATTTATATTTAAAATCTTAGCAATATAGCTTGGTGTGAATGCGTAAATTACACACAACGAGTTTGATTCATTATTATCTCGCTCTTGGATGTGGTGAATGAACCTGAAAATAAAAAAGAAGAAATCTCTTACGACGTCCACTCATTAACTCACAAAAGGCTGGCCCGGTAATGGCACCAGATCGGGCGGCTCCTTCTCCTTGCTCAATAATGAGCCGAAATGTGATATTTGGTAATGAACTCCGCTGCCTGGCAGGGCTTCTTCACCACAACTTGTTCTTTCGAACAAAACTAATACACAAGGTAATCAATTCACAAATGAAACGATGAGAAAAACAGGCCAGAAGCTCTGGTATGAGCACCGAGCCGCGATAGCCGTGTTGCAGGTAAATATTCAAATATATATTTCGCAGTTCAAGAGACATTTTGGCTAAGTGAGTCTAAGAGCAAGTAGTCGAAAAATGCATTTAGCAACTTGATACGTCTACAGCATTTTCTTAGTGGTCGCCTAACGCGTTGAGCAAAGCTAATTCTAAGGCTATATTGAGCTTGAGGAGGTTCGGTGAGCGGGAAGTGTGTACAAACACTGCGGCGGGCATATGAGAAGGGCCAAACCTGTTGTGGCGCGACGGGCGAGCGTCGAGCCAGTGGCGGAGATTAACGGGCCCTTCGAAAATATTTCGCAAAATTACTGTTTCGAAAGTCCCGTCCGATGTATTCTTACATAATGGTGCATGTAATTTATTCTATAACGTTTTGGATTTATAAAAAAAAATACGTCCAATGGATACTTGATATTCAAAAAAATTAAAGAGATTCACAATATGCAATATAAAATACTAGTGTCAAAATATTCATACCAATTTCGTTAAAATAATATTTAATTCAATTACAAAATATAGCTGGATGGAAATAAAGCGTAAGTGGATTGCGTTTTTTTTTATACTAACTTAGGTTCACGTACTTTTACTTTGCTTCATCAATAAATTTATTTTAAGGGACCGTATTTTTTTAGAAACTGCTAAGAAATTAAAATTAATTGCCATATTTTTACCGATTCTGCTTGTCCTATTTACATGCAAATGTTGTCAAAGTTTCTGTAATATTCTGAGATCTGGTTTATACTATAATTTACGAAACTGAATATTAACGAGTTATGTTTTTTCGATAGTGCTCAACTAATGCATTTATTTTCAGACTGACTCTCGTCATATTCTGGACATTAAACGTAATAAAGATCTAATTTCAGAGTTCACTTCCACTCTAAACAATCTATTTGGACTATCTGTCTTCAAGGAGATAGTGTTATATAGTTAATACTAATTTTTTCCATCACTTACGTCAAGAATTATATACAAAGGCAGTGCTTTGAAATAATCAATACACGTTTCTCTAACATTGAAATAATTAAAAAAAAAAAATTATCAAAACATAAATATAAATTTTAAAAAATCATCATGTATATCACTTTTTAAAAGGACGTAATTTTTTATTATTATTCAGCCGCCACTGGATTGCTGTTCTAGCAAATGGTCTTACACTGCGTAGCGGTACTGGACCTGCAATCATCATCGCTCGTGCAAGGTCCGGACTTCTCCTATCATCACGGTACTATACCATGGTATACCACCACCGAGGCATTCATCAGGGCTACCCCAAATTGCTAGAAACTTCTTTTCATGATAACACCATAATCGAAACGCCGCATAGTCGATTATACAAAAATAAAATTAAACTATCTTTTGAAACTATTTTTGCATTATTCTACGTTTTAGCTTATTGTGCTAATCGATCCATCTGTTTAGCAAAAGAACAATTACTTTCTAAAGCAACGGCTGTCTAATCTTAACTAAGAAGTCAATTCTATGGTGCAGAATAGATTAAAAGAAAAAAGCGTTATTTTCCATGGCACTCTGTCATGGTGCCAGCTCTTCCCAACCCTACCTAATCCGATCTAGTCGACCTCATCCATGAAGTAAAATAAAAAAACAATTCAATGCAACGATCGTCCAATCATATGGGGTTAAATACTTCAATGCAAGCCAATCCTACAGTGCCAAGTACATTCAAGAGGGAAGCAGTGATATAGTCTTGGAGCTAGCTGTTAAGTTTTCACGTGTCTAACCCCTTGAGGTAACAGGCCCGATGTAATGGCGTGTGGTACACAAGCACTCCATTGTCAGGGGCCGCAAGGTGTTGTGTCATTATTGTAGCTGTGCCAATACGCCAATAACTTACGGACAATAAACGAGTGTGAAAGAACCGTTATATTTGTAATGGACTGCCAGACGAACGCACGCGGACGTGGGAAGCAATTTTGACTATATATTCAATAATTTTGACAAAAATAACTTGGTCCATTCTATTGTAATATTAATAATAATAAAAGAATTCCATTTCAACTGGTTTCGCCAATATCCTAGCTTGTCATTTTTAACCAGAGCAAACCTCTGGCTGTTGATTCCAACCTACGATGTTGATATCAACACTCAATATTCACTTTTATTTTTTATTGATTCGGGACATTATATTCAAGAAGACAAACGCGTTTTGCAATATTAAAATAACAGATTAATTAAAATATTGTGATAAATAATATTAAGGGCTTCAAAAATTTAACCAATTTAAATATATCTCATATTTGTGATTTAACGTATGAAACAAATAAAATATTTTTTTGACAAATTAGTTTTACGCTTTTTTACAATGTCACGCGGTGAAAAATATGAAAATGGAAAAATAGCACATTTCACCATAAGAATAGGAATTACCTGAAGTTGACGAATACCGATACAGAAGATGAATTATTTTTAACGGCCACCGTTTAAATTAAGCTCTCGCGTTAAGTCCGAGATGGTTAAAAATATTTTTAACCATCTTGGATAAGTTAGTATTAGTTTTGGGCTTTTTTACAATATCACGCGGTGAAAAATATGAAAATGGAAAAATAGCACATTTCACCATAAGAATAGGAATTACCTGAAGTTGACGAATACCGATACAGAAGATGAATTATTTTTAACGGCCACCGTTTAAATTAAGCTCTCGCGTTAAGTCCGAGATGGTTTAAAATATTTTTGAATATTATAAACCATTTAACCGGGCTCTCCGCCCCGGGGGCGATCCCGCGGCTGTAGGTCAGTATTGTTCCCAGCCAGTGGCGGCTCGCATCTAGAACGTTCCGAGAAGAAGGCCGACACCTGAGCCGCGGGACAGGTGAGCCCCACTCGGATATTTGCGAGACACATTTTTTACAGGTAATTGATCGGTGGGAATTAATCACATGAGTGACGAGCAATGTTGAAATTTGTGTCGCTCAAATTTTTTATCGAACTAACCTTACCTATGAAAATAGTGGCAATATATCTAAACGTCTGTTTGATCAAATATGCATTGTTTTTTGAGAAGAAAGTTCACTTAGCTCTCGATTTACACGGTTTTTAAAATCTCTGTACTCATTTTTAATTCCGTTGGTTTGAAGAGAAGTTTGAACCGATTGCGTCTACAGCAAAGTCATTAATCATTTTTTACAAAATGATCCGAATGCTGAACTAACTCTCCTATTTCAGCGAAAAATTAATATAAGAAGGTCTATAAATATTTGACCAAACACCAAACACAATTGTTAATTACGGATATCAAAACCAAGCTTGTTTCTAATTTATCGAACTTGAATGAAAGTGACATCATACCAGGCAGGAAGAAAATATTAATAGTCTACGAAAGTGATAACAGTTATCAATTTCTTGTTTGTAATTTTATGAATATACCGTTTTTTTAAATTTATTTAAAATATCCTTAATATCAATGATAAAGTGAACTCTGTAATATGTGATTGTAATCACTAAACAGAAAATTATAGCACGTAATGATAAAATCAGTTTTCTTATTAAATGTTTACCTTGTTTAAGCAATATGAAGTTACCAGTAGTAGAAAATAATGATTGACAAGTATTTTTTGATTAGTTTAATCGTCGATCATCCCTCTTTCATGATGCGATATGTACATGAAATAAACCTGTTATCTTGATAGACGTAAGGTTGCTTCTATATTAAACGTTATCAGCATTCCAGATCTGGGTTTAGTATCGTTTCAGATATCAATCAACAGTTAGTGCCACTCGGTTAGTGCTATTTTATACAGCATAAGATGGAGTGTCTTCGCCAGTTTAGAGACTGTTTGCCTACACTCGTAGCGTAAGGGAACAATGTATCGGCGTATTTAACTACGGCCTGTGTATGGTGCGGGGAACTCGGCTTCACCACATGACGTATTGCAGTTAACACTTGAAAGGCCGTATATTTCAATACAAATACTACCACAATAACATCAATATCGCTGAAACCTTCTAGACAAATCATCAGATAAAATTTTGTCATCACTTTTCATTATGCAATAACATAGTTATACTTATATATTCATACAATTACTCTGCAATGGAAATTAACAAACTACACACAATATAAAAACTAAATGATGTGTATGTGACTATTTATTATTTTTATACGAAAAAATAATATATTATATAATTTTGTGTTTTGTTTAGTAAATTCAATATTTTGACAGAGAGTACTTGGTGGAATTCCATTTTAATATTTTTGAGTAAAATACTTGAGTGATTTTCCACATGTTCGTTTTTATTTGTGACCGGTTTCGCCAACCTTTCACGTTGGCATTATCAAACAAAGTGAGATTTTACATAATAATAATCAATTTGGTAAACAATTGTTAGAGGGAGAGGTTGTTGGAAGGAGAGAGAGAGAGTGATTGTCAGGTGGTAAGGGCTAATGTGATTTTAATGTACCTGACAAGTGGAACCGGTCACAAATAAAAACTAACACGTGGAAAATCACTCAAGTATTTAACTCGAAAATATTTTGTTTAATACTGAATAACACAAAAGTGTGGGCCCGTTTGCAGATGGTGGGGAAAAAACATTTAAATGTGGTACCGGGTTGTTAAAGCATACTACACGTGCAGCAACACAGCTGATAATCAGTTTTTAATAAGCACGAATCTTTGTCTTATTTTGGGGGTTTTGAAGCCTTAACGCGGACTTAAGAGGGCTTAAAGTGTTAAGTACTGGTGGTGCCGGTTTGCCGTCCGGGGCCGCTGCTCCGGTTAGGACAATATGGCGACCAGCGCGGACGCCAAACACGGGCTTCCGGCCTCGAGCCTCGGTTTTGTTCACGATGATATAGGTACGTGATAAACCTCCTCTGCCATACTTGGACTTCTAAGGGAACAGAGTTATTAGAGTCCAACATACCTTATGTCTTCCTGTACCTGATTGATTGCCGTCGCGGTGACTACATTCACTGATCACTGATATTTTGTCAATTTTTATGTCTCACTATTGTGATGCAGGTGGGATGATATGTAACTCAATCTTGACAGAAAGCATTTTCTTACCTGGAACAAAAAAAAAATCCATTAATATTTAATAATAATATAAAAAATTTAAATATAACAGCGGAGAGTCCGATAGCAGATTTTATCAGACAGAAAAATAAAAATAGTACGTCAAATGCTTTTACAGAAAATTTCTTCATATTCTTGAAAGCAGGCAACCAATGGTGGTGTTTATTTAATAGGGGTCATTACCATACAAACAATTTAAGAAAATTGCCTAGTCGATACGAAAATAACTTCTATATCCATGGCTGTGTAGTCGTTCTACAATTTATGTACAAGTAGTTTCATGGCTAGGTAATTTCAGGAAACTAAGTATAATTTCTGAATCACCTTGTATGTATTCCATTCTATTTAGACTAACTTTGGTTTAATATTAAATTACTGACGCTTGATTATTAAGTTTTCATAAAACTCTCTTTAAATTCAAAATGTTTCGCGAGGTCCAAATAAATAAATAACAGCACAGCTGAAAATACCTGACTTAAATGATCTATGGTCATTTATTAGAGTTTTTGTATTGTAGCCTTAATACTCATATATAAAGACAGCGGTATGTTAAGATAGTTTAAGGTATCGGAACGGTTCTTGTAATATTATTACCGAAGCTAAGCGATGTTGGGTGCGGTTAGGACTTACACGGAAGAACACTTAGAGCTAATAATCAGTGCCGGACATCGAGGGGCTCTCGGCCCACCTATGGCGTCCACGAGCCGCCACTCACTGCCATCACTCAGAAAAATCACTAATGTGTAGGATAAATCACCAAATTGAGGAACTCTGATAAGACACAACTGACTACTCAGTAGTAACTAGCCAATGCGTCCTCTCTAGCGTTGTTCATTGAAGTTGGTCACACCATAAAAAAATCCCATAATAAATGGACGCTATTGACTAATTGCAAATCGGTTGTAAGTTGTATCGCTGCGTGTGTAACCAGCTTTAAAGCTCCTGGGCATTTTGATGGAAACATTAGAAATTCAATGAATTTCTAAGTCTGGACACAGTACGTATATAAAACAACAGGTTAATAAGACCATGACCGATGACTGTTACAAGGAGTTATTATGTTTTTTAGGCTAGTTAGTACGCTTTTATGTTGAATATACACATATTTTGATATCTTCTAAGAACGTTTCGGTAATATAATTTATTTATCTAGCACTAAAAATAAATGGGCACTAAAAAGCGAATTGTAATGAATACCCAATAACAGAGAAAAACTGGGCGATTTTGATATTTAATTGATGTCTTAAAAACTTGCAGTATTTAAAAAAAAAACACATTATTTTTACAATTTATCATCAGTATATGAAGTCAGGCTAAAAATACCTTTATTTTAAATAATAAATTTAATATCACAAGTTCTCAATGATAAATATAAATCAAATGTTTTAAAATAAATCAACCGTTTACGTATGTGGATATAAATTTCAAAGTGTTTTTACATTTTGCAAACAAAGTTGCTATTTATCCAACGAGTGATGTAAGACACATTGACACTTACAAATGGACTTCAAATAACGGGCACTTAACAAACTCTTTTTCAATATAGCGGTTTATAGAAATTCAACAAAAAATGCGTTGTGCAACGAAAAAAAAAAACCACTTACTACTGGCTGAAGCTGGCATAGCAAATGACACTACGTATAATTAAAATAAATGTTCAATTAGATTTATTTCAAATCGCTTACAGAAAATCAATCAATGTATAAATAAATGTATCAATCAAAAACTGCACTCTCATTCACTGGAACTTGCCAAATGGTTTTAGAAAATGGGTTACAATTTTGCAACCATAAATAATTTTAATAAACCGTAATATTACTTATTGATTACCTAAAGTCAATTTTGTACTGTTGGGTTCATACACAAGTTCAAAGCGTTTTTACTATGGTAACAGTGTTTATGAAAGAAATTCGTTTGATTTATATGATTATTTTATTTCAACACGGTATTTTTTTTAACATTTATTGATATCTGCCCGCAAAAGCGTCTAGTATTACATAGAGAAAATTGAGACATTTTTTTTAGGAAAAAAAACCAACTTGCATATTATTTCCACCGTTGAAAATAAAATGAATATTTCTTATATCGTTGCCAATACACCAACCAATTTTTATGTATTATATAAAAATATGTTTTTGCTTAAATATATACAATTTTATAATAAAAAAATAATGTACAGTTTTTTGCTATTTTTATTTCGCAATAATGTACACATTTTCAGCTCGATTTCCTGTTTAATCAAAATTTCAATTCATTCTAATACACTGCTTTACTATTTAATCAAAAAAGCAACGGTGTATTATATTTTAAAATATATCAATTTTTGTATACAATATAGCATACTCTTTTTTGTGCGTTGTAATTTATACTACTTTATTGTAATATTAAAAAAAACACTGTAATAAAAAATAGTCGCATGTATAGGTCATGTGTCGTTATATAGGCAGTATAATTTAAAACCAAATTAGATAGCCGCGCGAGATTACATCGATTGTTCCCAAAAGACCTTCAGTGTAGGTTTATGTAAAAACGCCATAATCTTCTCAGTATTATTATAAAATAATATCTGCCATTAAGTGCGACCGTTTCCCAGCATGTTAGGGCTTGGCCGAGCATTACATTATGCAAGTCTATTATGAACGTTGTATGTAAATCAGTCCGTGCAATAGCCCTCATTGTAATGGAGGCTTCGACGCCTGGAGGACAGAGAAAAAAAAATTCATATGCGAACTGTTTGGTAATTCTTCGCTGTACCTGCTAGTAAAGGGCACAATCGATTTATTTCGATAATTGTCTTTATTAAGATACCCAAGAAATTAGCTTATAATAATAAAACCCATGTATTACATTGTGCAAGTCCGTTGTTTGTAAATCAGACCGTAATGGAGGCTCCGACGCGTGAAGGACAGAAAAAAATGGATATTAATTTTCTGTACTTGCTAGTGAAGAATGCGATTGATTTATTTCGATAATCTACTTATTCTGATAGTCAAAAAAATAATTAACACTCGATATATTATAATACTGAATACTTCGCTTTTGATTATTTTAAATAAATATACTAATATATTTTTAATTATAAAGTTTACATCAATAAAAATACACGACAGACTGGTTTTATTTATTTAATAAAACAAATATGAATAATAATAGATTACGAACAGTTTTGTTTGTAAGTACATTCATCTTACAAAGGCTTCTTAATAATGTACAGTGATTTCTTGTTAGTGAATATTTGATGTCTAACAGTTTTATGGGTTGTCTTAGTGGCTCTATATTCCAAAATAATCACATGTTAACAGCTCAACAAATAAATGGCATATTTGATTTTAGGACAATCTTCTTTGGTCTTTTTCAATTGGCCACAAATCTTCTGTCGTATTTCCTTTACAAAACTTTTAATTATCTCTTGACACATACACTTAACACAGAGGATATTTTTCTCTGGGTGGATGTAGAACAAAACTTTTTAATTTATACTGAGAAAGTCACTTTTGTGAATAATCAAAGAGACATCATATTATTCTCAGAAAGAAACAATAATAGAACCTATCAAAGAGACATTTTTTACAGGAAGATTTTCTCCGTTGATATTTCTATAGTACTTAATTCCTATAACCTATAATTCTCACGTTTTTCTCGATACTTCACACGGTATCACTAAAACATATCTCCATTGGAAATATTTCCTATGACAGAAACTAAAAGTGACGGTGAGATACAGAATTGAAGGAAATACGACCATTGATATTCAAATGCCAGTTAAAAGATATTAATTCAAATATTTTTTATTATTTTTCCTACATAGTTATTTAGTTGGTAGCGTGGTGTATGATTTAAGGCCAAATTTATGACAACAGTGCCTCGTCTATCATCAACGTTGTTGAGTTCGGTTGTTCTTGCTAAGCGAAAAATTTATTTATAAAATATATTCTGAAGTAATAAATTCGCTTTAGGGACTCGTTTTTTTAAACACAGGTGAGCATAATGATACGGTATTTTCCCATTTAAGCTACTGTGTTACTGTTACTAACAGAGACTTTAAATTGTTAACACTGATTTGTAGTATTCGATGTTTTATCCTCAAAACATTGTCCTTAAAAGTCAACAATTCAAAAGGCACATTGTAATAGAAAATTTATGCGTTCATATTTTTAGGCGGCGGTTAAATGTATAAGTGCACTTATACAAGTCTATTTTTATGGAGGCAAATAAAACCGAAAGTAAACAACTGCCTTTATTACACCAATAATAATTAAATTGGAATAAAGGCAATAAATAATTCCTTCTAAACGTGAGTTATCAGCTTCATACGAAATGAAGGATTTAATCTAGATTTTTGTTACTCATTTGAATAAAAAATATTTTTTTAATTAATATAAATATTAATATAATAATTTACATGTTTTCTATTTTATACTCGCCATTATCGTAAATATATAACATGCGACTTATTAATTTTATCATATCATTAACTAGTAAAAAACGCAATCAAACCTGTCATGTCTCTACTTGTAACGTTGTCATGAGAAAATGTCTTTTAAAATATACGAAAACGTGTCATGAAAAAATGGCGTTTATTCAATATATTATACAGAAATAGCTTTGCGATATTGGATTCTTTTTAAGCTTTCTATTCTGAAGCGAGCTCCTTTTGTCGATACAGTTCCCCAGTTGCCCAGATCGCTGATCCCTTGGCATAGCAACAGCGCTGCTACCGCTAACGATAGCGTGATCCGATAAGTATAGCCTGCTGTAAAATGGAGTTTCGCTTTTCACTGCCAGATGAATCATATGCCTGTTGCCGTAATGGAGCGTGATTAAACGGTTGTCAGACCTGCGTGCGCGCAAGCCGGATGCTGGGCTTGCGTTGTGTTATCCCTTGTCGTGGATGTGTCTGTGCTGATGGCTTAAGTACTTCCTGTGAACGGAGGCTGTATTACTACACCAAACCTTTATCATACCATGCTCTATGTATGCCAGGGAGACGTCTAGAATAATGCATTTTAAAACACTCTACTCTGTTGTGCAGGACTTCAAAACAGAAGATTATTAATACCGATTTATGTAGCATATATGTATATTATACATATTATAATAATAAATAATTTAGTGTTGCCACTAAGAATTCTGATATCAATCACATCTAAACTTTCATATTTTTTACGCGTGAATGCACAATGTATGGGATTTGGAGAGACAAATAATAAGCATGGCGAATCGCGCTGACAAAGAAATTTCTAATTCTATATATTATTCATAATCACAACGTATATTGTAATCGAACCGCCTGCAATCAATTTTATAATTCTCCTTTTGGAATTACGACAGCGTACATCTTGGATAGTCTCAACATTTACGCTGCCTTCCTACATTGTACCTAAGCCTGATTTTCAATCATGCATATTTAAATTCATTAGATTTCTAACTCGCTCTCCAATCATAGCCGATCACCGGCGAGAAAGACACCGGGCCATCTGGCAAGCGAAAAAAAAATGCTTATCCGTTTATAGATAATGCTTAAAAATTCTATCCATTGTAAAAAAACTTCATTATAATTAATAATTTTTTATCGAGATCAAAACAAACATAGCGGATTATTCGTGAAGACATTCGCTTTTTTGGGATTTGACAAACTTGATTGTGCTGTTGAAAATTCTAAATGTTGAAATTTAAACAAGTATCGAAAAGTGTCTCATTTACTGAATATATTAAAAATATTTAAATTAATTATTGACAAAGGCGGTACCGCAGGAAGTCATTTCGTTTGGCCTGGTAACATAATATTTTTGCTCACCATACCAGTTTATGTTTTACTACACACGCAATACAAAATACTTAAAAATTTATGATAACCGGGGTCGGTTAATCGAATCCCATTATAACCATATTCGTATGAACTATGTATTGATTTATATCACTTTATTGTTCAATATCAATGCTCTTTATCAAGGGGTACTTATTAATATTTATGCCAGGAGTGGGTGTCATCCAAAAACCACATTACTTTGTACTAATAGAAGGCTGCAAATATGCGTCTCAGGTATTTACTTTGTTGTATACATGGAATTTACAAAAAAAGGTTTAAAATGGGTTTGTTAATGTTAGTGAGTGCGTGTATATATGTAAGTATATACTTATATTGATAAACGATTAGATTATGACTCTTTCCGCAAAGTTACTTTGATGACAAGTTTTTTTTAATTTTAACGAGTTTGTGCTGTTATATGTGCACTGTGCAGTAGTATGAACTGTCTAAATAAAATAATTTATAATTAGTTCTGCTGAGAATACGTTGAATGACTTAATACCCAAGTAGCGAGTGTAGCTAATATTAACGCTGCCTCCGCATCCGGGGTGAACGCATGCCGGAGTAGCCAACGAGTTTGAGAGTATTTTCAATCTAAAACCAGACATTTCAATGAAGGTTTTTTCACACTCACGAAAAAGTAAATGAATGCGAATTATTTTTAGAAACACTTTTGACTAAATTACGTCAATTTACCATCGCGCATAACAGCATATTTCAGATATTTTGTTCAAAGAGTATTTTCAATAAAAAAAACTTTTCAAACTTGACGTAGATGTTTTTTTATATTCACCGATAAATACTGAATTCAATTTTATTAAAAATAAATATCTATTATTTACATTTAAAATTTTTGTTACGGAAAACTAAACTATGTGCAAGGGTTTTTTTACATAGTCCAATTTATTATTTATTAATAACAAAAAAACTCGTTGGATTTTTTATTATACCCAAAATATAAACAAAAAGTACATTAATTTTTATTTTTCACGCTATGTCGCGTTTGATATATATTACAATATCAAATAATTTTTGTTATAAATATTAAAAACATACATCCAGTAAAAGGATTCAATAATGTAGAAAAAATATTTTAATTATTTATTTTTTACTCAAAACAACGCAAGTAATTTGCATCAATTTAAATATATACTTTGTTAATTTATTTACATACATTTTATCACACAATTAATACGAACCAAGAAAACGCAGATTTCTATCACTGAATAATTATATGCGGTTGAATTACTTTACAACAATACAGCTGACAATGCTTCTGAACCACGTAATACATATCTGACAAGACGTTTGGCAAAAACTAACAAGCAGTTAGTAACAATTATGGAAACACTGCTGAATGTGCTTCTCCAGCAGGAGATACGATCTCCGCTTCATGAGCGCGATCCATCAAGCAGCAGCGGCACCTGGAGCATGGCCATCATCAGACCTGTGGACCTCTCATTCGGTTAATGGAACTTTCCTTGTAATTATGATACATTCACAAGTCACTCCTAAACAGGGAATCGCATATTCTCTAGACAATAGCCGGAACCGACGGACCAATCACTGCACCAAATGAATAAGGTATCCGAGGTTCGCAACGGCTTGGATCTCTGTAGTTCGAAAGTGCCCTAGTAAGGAGAAAGTAGGCTCACCATTCAAAATCTACTGTCATTTATCATTAAATACGCAAGATCTTTTTATTTAAAATTGATTTAAATTTTACAATATTTGGTTGTAATACAAATTTCTTATTCATTTGTATGTGATCAAACCGAATGAATTTCGAAGAATTCGTTTATTGCCGGTTGCTATTCGAGATTAACGCCATTTTATATAATTTTGGAAGCGATTTTAAGTCTGTTTTTAAACTTAAACTCAAGAGTCTAAAATTTCCTTGGATATAAGCATAGCATTATATAATTTTATTTATATGAGTAATTATACTGCAGCACTTCAAATTTCCCTAACGGCATACTTTTTATTATTACTTAACTTACTTATAATGTGTTGTACATATTTTTTATACGGAAGTACTTGAAATTTCATGATATGAGATTATGAGGAAAAGCACACCAGGAATACGAGTTACGCAACGAATATTTTACAGGTAGATAATAGAGAAGCGATGGCGGGCAGAGCAAAAAAAAACGCAGCACCATGGGAGGCGGACGGTCAGAAATTAAGCGTTTCTTGTAGGCCATACAATGTGAACAATCCGTTTTCTAATTGCGAATTTATTACCGTGGCTTATTTAGCGGTCGTGTCCGATAACATTGGTGCAATTCGATTTACGCCTTACTAACCGGGGGCCACTTTCGCCGGTCCGTTTCGGCCGCCCACGGACTTTCACTGGACTGGCTGATTATGCATTCCCCACGTATGGGGAATGACAATCGGAGACCACTCGCTCCGATCAAGATTGAACGCCGAATGAAAACAGACAACAAACCGTTTTTTTAAACAATAAATCATGAATTTTAAATTTGCGACAGTGACTGCTGCTGATTTCTGAATAATCGATCGTCATGGGGTACGAGTTGAAATCGATTGGGCTTATTTTTTACATGTGCGCAAGTAACAGTTTAAACTAAACAGAAGTAGTTCTGTAATTGCTAGAAGAATAAAATATTAAGTAAATAATCGATATGTCTATTTTTTGGATTGAACGTCAATCAGATGCGTATTTATTACTCATTACGGGTTTATTATATTAATTATCATCACTAAATATTGGTTGGCCTGGGCACATTGGTTCATATGTAGAGTATGATTGTTAAAAATTCTCGATTAATGGATGTAAGCCAGGGGATGTGGGTTCAAATCCCACACAAATCACGATGACATTTTTCTGAGAATTTCTTTAATCATCTTTTATGTATGAACTAATGTGCCTAATCATATTAGTAATAAATAATTGATATTATATGATTATTCAACATGTCAGAATGTCATTAAAAGAAATAAAATAATTTGTACTTCTTACTGTTACTATGTAGGTTAAATCACAAATAAATAGATTCTTGTCGCTTTATTCCTATTGTTAAATTCTTGAAACGACACCTCGATTTCCTGAAGCTAATTAGTTTCATGTTATTTGCAGGTACACCTGAACTACAGTGATACAACTACCTGTCGGTGAGTTTAACTGAATTGATCTATTTTTTTTTACATTATTTTTTAATTGTTGTGATTTTTAATGATATTTTACGTTAATTAAATAAAATTAAAAATAATTGGTAACTTAAAAATGCGTTTACGCATTAAGACCATTTAATTAATAATTACTCGGTTTGTTTTGTATACTCGTATCACATTCTTATTTATATGATTCACGTAGTATTTATATCACGTTAATATATAAAATAAAATAAGTTTATATAATAAATATATTTTATTATATAATAAATGCGCCTATAAATATTGTTGTTAGTAAAGTTTTCAACAGTTTTATTTTTACAATAATTATTAAAAAAATAGTTTTTATGAGTAAAGAGCTTATAACGTTTATTTATATTATTAAAATGTAGATTCCTGGTTCTGTACTAGTGATCATTTTATAACAAGTATAAATAGCCAAATGGCTGGAAGATAACGATCAGGGTGTTATTATTTTTATGTTAATTATTCCTAATCTCGTAACTGTCCGAATGAAAACACCCAGATAGATTAATCATTATGTATTTTTTTAGGCATAATGTACAAAAATCATAGTTCATTAAACCACGTTCATCGTGTCCATGTCAAAGTTTACTTTCACACAGTTATAAAAAATTATATCCTACTAAAAACGTTGCTTTTTACTATAATTCGTTAAAGATATCCAAGAACTTACATAAAAATCAGTGAAATACAAGATGAAAGGAACTCCCATTTATGCCGAAGAGATTATTCGTGATAGGTTGCAATTATAAGAAGTTCTAACAGTCAGTGTAATTAATAGTTGCAGAAGATTAGTCTTAAAAAATATTATAAAAAGTGTTTGGCCCAAGATGGATGACCGCCGCCATGACGCATAACCTTTCCAGATAACAATATTTCTGTTTATTCATTATCTTCCTTTCTATTAGCCCCGGGCTGTAATGGCGAATTTGTCTTTGAATTGGATAAAAAAATAATCGGAAATGGACTCTTTACCTTTGGACACGATTATTACCGATTATTAGTAGCTAAATCAATATTATTAATAAAAAAAATGCTAAAGAATAATTCTAATTTGGGCTAAATTTGACTGGAGAGTTTTGTTGATTGTTAAGGTTTTATGTAATAAGTCCACATTATATTTAAGCTCTTATAAAGCTAAAAAAATATTATCTATGATAAGTAGAAATTATTTTTTGTACGTTCTTTTGTATTTTTATTGCAAATATTTTAAATATTTAAAAATATCTAGTAGTTACCTTAAATCGTAGTTATGTATTTTTAAAAATTAACATCATAATAAAATAATTTTATTTATATTTAGCACTTACATATTTGGAGAAAACGTTGCTCTTTTTGAAATACATATATGAAACATCAACAAAAAAAAAACTATTTAATAAATGCTTAAAATATTTTAACACTCAATACCGTTATGTGTTATTATTAGGTAATTAATATTATTTTTAAAAAAGCGATGTTCAGTAATGAATTATTACAAATATAATTTAGTAATATGTATCTTGCAACCTGAGGGGTATTATGCTTGTGAATATCTTTATTAAACATCAATTAGCCATTTGAATATATTGGTCATAAATAAAATTGATTCGAGATACAGTGTTGGATAAATCGATTTAATATTGATATGAATAGAGCTAAGAAATCTAAGAGTCTACGAATGCAACATTCACATATCTTCTCTATGCACCTTCATAAATAACGTTTTCTCTTAGCTAATAGCTCGTTTTGAATTAAATATTAGACATGTTGGACTGCAGAGGGCAACGAACTTTGATATTATTTATGCATATAGATATCAATTATATTTTTTGTAATCCAACAGAACTATTAGTAAATATGAAAGTAGATATTCATTAATCAATAAAATTCTAATAGCGTATAATTAAAATCCTTAACTTCTATAAATAACCTTTATCTTAAACTCTCAGTGTCTAATTTGGTGCACAGAAACAGATATCGTTTATGTATTTTTTTAGAAAGTAGAGATCGAAATCCTTTGCTATACGCAATTGAAAAATTACAATAATTTTTATTGAGCAATTTAAAAAATCCATCAGATATAGATTAGTTTTTAATTCTGACCCAATTCACCAAAAAAGTCGCCCTCGCACTTTACTTGATATCGACTTAGTATTTTTTTTACTTACAACTTTTACTTTTGTCTATTGGGACAGAAACCAGATAACAGGTAATAATAATATCAGTTTGGTAATAGTTAATATTTTTATGTTAAAAATGTGTTGTATAAATGTATAGTGTTTTTTTTTAACACCTCGTTTTTCAGTGGTTAAGACGTTCGCTTGCCAACTATAGGGTCGAATAAGGGTGTAACAGCTTTCAGCTTTGTACAAATATAAAGTGTATCCGGTCTAGATTTTATTTTTGTGACTCACTGTAAGTATCGGGGCGTTGTTTAAAATTTCTCGCATAAATGCAGTAGATCTCTTACCTGCAACAACAATATACATTTATTTAAAAAAAACATCACGCCACTCCAAGTAATTAATTCTCAGCGAATAAAAGTCCACAGTGAAGCGAATTAATGACGGGTTGATTGTAACACTACGTATTGTGCTTCGCGAAGAACAATTTTTTGTTTACGTTTAATTATTTTGATTGCCGGTCACGCCGGGTGATCACACCTACTTAAATCACTGTTATTATGATAAAAATACAGTAAGCCACCACGATAATTAATTAGAACAAAATATTTCATGTAAACGAAAGAAATGGTCAGTCCCTCTGTATAATTACTGTATGTAATATTTTATAAATATGTACACAAGATTATTATATGAATCAAGCGATTAAAAAAAAAAATATATATATATATATATATATATATATATATATATATATATATATATATATATGTGTGTGTGTGTGTGCATTTAATTGTATGCTGTCTAATATTTATATATTGAACGGTACATAATAGTTATTGAAAATAGACGATGCATACTAAAAGCAATATTTTTGTTTTTCCCATTTTTTAACAAAATAATATTATACCATTATGTATTTTGCTTTCACATTACACATGTTTGGATGGAATTTACGATTTAGACAATGCCACATAGAAAAATTCGTATCATCTATAATAAATGATATAAAAGTCTCAACTTAACACGTCTGCTCATAATGATAAGTTTTTGTATTTATTTTATTTTCTCATGTAGACGAAGATTTTCACACATGCACGTTTAATTTACATAGCGTTCTATGTAGGAATCTTAAATTTATTTCCTTAATCGTTGTCACATTATTAAAATTCACCGTTTAAATCACTGTTACGTGTTAAAAGCAATTAGAAAATGGACACGACCGCGGAAGCCGTTTTCAGTTTACTTATTTAATAATAAAACATGCTACATATCTAAGCAGCGGATACTCCAGTTCTATTGTGAAGAATTTGCCTAGTGATTCGTTCATCAGAGCTCAGACCACACGTCATGTCTGAAAGGCACTTATGTAACGAATCTTGAACAATAAATAATTATTCAGAACGTCTTCATTTAAATCTGAACCGTAAGGCAGGATTACGTAAGGCCTCCATTATTAATGCATATTTCACAACTTCACAATATTTTACCATTATTCATTGAACAATGTATCTCTTAATTTATTCTGATTTATGTTTGGACCCAGCAAAGCAAATAAATGTTAGAAAACACCAAACGCGAGTAGCCATCCTTGCCATGACGCAACAATTGGTCGCTTTTGAAGCCGACTCTTAAACAATTCGATAAAGTTTTTTGGTCAACTTTCGAAATTAAAGTATTGTAGGAGTAAAAAAATAGCTAACAATGGACCCTTTGCATTGGAAATTCCATACAAATAAAACATTATGCTTACAATGCTTTCAAAACTGTTAATTCAAACGATTGTTTTTATTCCCAGGTAAAATTTAGGCGGGTCAAAAAATCTTATTATTTTCGGCAGGTGTGTAATTCCAGTGTTCAATGTATTTTGATGAATTACAGAGAGTCGATATTTTATAATAATCGATATAAGGTTAGCTCGGTATTTATTACAATCTAGTTAGTAAAACACTAGCAAGTAGATTATATACAATGTGTCCGTGTTCGTGATACCTAATTTGAATAAAAAACGTTATCACAGTGAGAATATCAGTATGGTACTTGCTGGGTAGTTAGCTAATGCATATTAAAGTGCCCAGTAGTTTAGAGCCACTCTATTTTCACAGCATGCTTTTGATAAATTTGAGAAATTTAAGAGTGACATAACCGCAAATGAAATCTTATTGCGATGTTTTGATTTTGGATAAAAAGAATAGTTACTAAATAGTTTTTACTTAACCACTTGAGAATTGACACGAATGAAAATTTATTTAAAAATACATTATTGTTTAAGATAAAGACGTTTTGGTGTGAACTACGATGATAATAAACATATATAAGAATAACCGGGCCTTTGATTTATTTATACAGTTTATTTTTTAACTCTCCAAAGTAAAATTAACAATGATTTATGTATAAAATGAAAAATTATGTAACTGGTATGGGTATTTTTTTTTACTAACACGATACTAGCTCAAAAGTTACTTGAATATCATAATAGTATGAAATATTTTAACTTATATTTTATTCTCCTCCTTTCTATATGAAGCCAATTCCTGACAAACTAGAAAATAGTTATTGTATTTTTTTATATAAACATTTTGTACTAAAATATGACCCCACTATAAAAATATAAGTTTCTTATCATATATAAAATAAATCGACAAAATGAACTGGAGTTATTTGCGTTTTTATAATCTTCTGATATGATTTCGTACATTTTTTAAGTACATAATAAAACCTGTATAGGCAAAATCGCACTTACTTTGACGGTCTTCACAAAAATCAATATATATATATACATATTTATAATCTTCTGTTTCCGGCATTATTAGAGAGCGCCCATGCAAAGTTGGACCTTAGATGAGTCTGAAATTCCGACTTTGCATGCGACGTTTCGCAGCGGGCTACCGTTGTCCTCTTCAGACCACAAGTGCCATCAGAGCATTCTCCGTTAATCACCATTGTGGACGCCGCACACCGATTCTGATACGGATTCCCACAATGGCCGAGGTTCACATTTAATTCCAAACTGCTCGGTACTTTAAATTATGTAACTGTTCTTGAAAATTCACGGGAATAGCTTGTAATCGAATTATAAATGCAGAAGTACTCATTTGTATTCTTTAATACGTTATACTAGATTGATTACTGCGCGGTATACTCGTATATGACTATCCAGGCAGACTGATTTAATTTGTAATATTTTATAGGTACATCGTTTCCACATGAACGTGACGAGTGAAATTCTCGGCCAGTTTTAGTCGTACAATAGTTCAATTGGTTAGAGTTTATCAACAAATTTTTTCGATGACTAACTAAAATCAACAGTTTTCTTTGCATTGCATAAAAAAATACTTATTTATTATGTAAAAAAAAAATATGAGAAAATATTACGATCATTTTCAATAGTAAAACCTTAAGTCTACATCATGGTCGTGATATCATAGCCATTTGGTTATTCATATTTTTATATTTAAATACGCAGTGTTTCAAATCAAACAAAGCTGCCGTGAATATATGTTTTAATAGTTAATAATTAAATATGCAAAATCTATTTTATCCATCTGACAGGTTAGTTCATATGGTCCATACACAAGCTTTACTATTATCGTAAGCTTTACTATTATCGTAACATTGTAGTATTTTAAATATGCTTCTCATGGCGTAAGAAATATTGCTCTCTGCCAACCCAAAGAAGCTGAAAAGTTTGTTAAATCCTGACTAAATTAGGCTTTTATTACAGTATAACAAATAATGCAACCTACACAATCTGTAACACAGCAAATATCCCAAAGGAAATTAGTCAAGTGTGTCTTCTTATTGTTGATATATTTTTTATAATAATATGTGCTAAAAATAATCCTGGTATCGTTGTTAATTTTTTTAAATACTTGTTACTAAATTATTGACAGTAAAACTATACTTGAAGCACCTAGAAAAATATTGCTCTAAATATTTACAAAATAATTACAGTCAGTAAAGTGTGTTTACAGTTTTTTTACCAGTTGAAATTAAGAAATGTGTAGTCAAATGCAATATTGTATCACTTACACAGTTTTACGACAGAGAATCAACAATAGCGACATTCCACATGTAGATAACAGTAACTTAACAAAATTTGAATATCAAAACATTTATATTCTGTTGTATTGCATTTCAGATTTCCACATTTCAATCAATTACTACTCGTTTGGAGACACTATTATTTTTATTTGTATAACGGCATAGTGTCTAGCACACTCTTTCTGTCCACGTGTTTCCACACAACACTCCCACGCATGCCAGAATTCACACTGAACATTCAAAGCCAGTGCGTGGTTTGAAGAGCGGCGTCGGTGTAACGACAAAGTATCAATTTTCATTGAAGTTGCTCGTACGTAGGTGACATTATTTTCCACGCAGTGAATGGTCAATAAACATGCTAATGGCTGCACGCAAATGTGTTATTAGCGGTGGAGCTTTATCCGCGGTGTCACAATGGAGAATAACGCCAAGGTGAAAACGAAACCGGAGCTTTTAAAAATAAATTATGTTATATTATAAACGCAGCCGCGCGGGCACTCGTGCTGTTGGTCTTCTATTATAAATTACGAAATTTTCTGAATGAATTTGTGTACATCTGCGCATTGACGTGCAGTGGATTCATCGTCTGAACGTGGAGTTATATGTGACAACCCAATAGACAACGATCAAGTCAGTTAAGCCGGCTACACACGCAGCGACACACCTTGCAACCGATTGCAATCAGCAAATAGCTTCCCCTTATTTTGGGTGTTTTTTTATATTTTATAAAATCTAGGAAGCATTAAAGTACTAAAATAAAGGTATGATTTTTTAAAGTGCTCAATTGGTTATTGGGTACTCTGCTGCGCGGTGGTTTTTGACATCCAAAGGTCGGTTTTAAAAATCCCTAAATATGGTGTCAGTAGTGGGACCAAAGCGTCGGAGGACAAAACCCACTATGCGGCATAAAGCCCAAAAAATGCAAGATCATCGAAAGGCAATATCTACCAAGTCATGTATACAGATACTAAGGTTTGAAAATCTTGTAACGCAACACCACGCGTTAATTTAGACATTAAGTCGCCACGAAGGCTGTTCGCGTTCCCCACCTTCAGCCCACTCAGTTGCTGAGCGGATTCTCCAGAGGATGCAAATCACTCTCGGCGCACCGCGAGACAATAACTGGTGCATTAGCATGCACGTATGGCCGCTGGGCAGACCCTTGGAGCCGACTCTAAGGCTGTGTAGGCGAAATATTGAGAAATACTGGCCGGTAAATACAAGCGGTTTGTATGGAAAAATATATCTTATACACAGGAATCATTGAATACTCATATCACTCAGCTTAAATCACTGTATCACTTTTATATACAAGTGTTTTTTTTTTTGTGATGAATATACAAGTGTTATTTTCAAGTGTTTTTTTTGTGATTTTTTTCCATCAGCATAAACATATAGGCTGCTTTGCCGACCCTTGGAGCCGACTCTAAGGGTGTGTAGGCGAAATACTGGCTGGTAAATACAAGCGGTTATTTGTATGGAAAAATATAACTTATACACTAAAATAATTGAATACTCATATCACTCAGATTAAATCACTGAATCATTTTTATATTATATATATTTTAAGTGTTTTTTTGTGATTTTTTTGCATCAGCATAAACATATAGGCTGCTGGGCCGACCCTGGGAGCCGACTCTAAGGCTGTGTAAACAAAAGTGTTGAAAAATATTTTTATGGAAAAACATATCTTATACACTGGAATCATTGTATGACACGTATTGTTTGAATCAGTCAAAACTATTTTGCACTCAACTAAATTTACTAAATTATAACAAGTGTTTTTTGTAATTTATATATTATTTTGCCCTCGGAGTTGATCTTCTAGTTGTTTATTGATTGTGTTTTTTTTGAAAAAGAAAGTTGTGAGCATTACTTTGCCATGGTAATATAAAACTATTTATTTTATTCGTAATTAATTAAATATTTTAATAATAGGTGGATGTTGATAATCAGTTGCATCTGTAACCCTGAAAAATTTTATGATTTCAAAGTATAAAAATAAAATAAAAGTTCATTTTCTAAACAAAGTAAATTGTTGAAGCTTCAGAGAAAGCTGATTTCGTTAAAAAATGGTTATTTATAATATATTTTATTTCTATGATTTACACATTTAAGTGTTGGTTAATAAGTATAAGTATATATAAATTACACTTTAAAACAACCAATATTAATGTGAAATTCACCTACAGACGTATAATTTGAAGCTATAAAATAATTAAAATAATCATCAATTTGATACAACTTGTATGCTAATTCATAATTACTTGTTTGTATGTCATCGCAAATTGAATGATTTATTATTTTGCCTCCTTGTGAGTGAACAGTGGGTGTAGTCACTTTGTACTGAAACACGGGACTCCCATCCTGGTCAATATTTATTATCGTAACCCATTTAAGGTTGTATAGAAATATTACCAAACGTCAAGAATTTAAGATATTGTAGATTAGAATCACGAGTAGGTTTAATACATGCAAATAAATAATACCTGCTCCTTCCTTTAAATCGATCTGCCTAATGCATATTATTCGTTAAGATTCTCCATGTCCTAATACGGCATCTTATGAAATCTAATCAGTATATATTCGGTTTTTTACTGTTACTATGATTAGGTTATTATTGGCAATGATTTGAGCTAATAATATACAATATATCAATATCGTTTAAATAATACAACACCTTTCAGAAATGAAACATTAAGAAATTTTAAGACGAATGTATTATAAACCAAGACGATATCAATATCCATATTTAGACTAATAGACTATACATCAGCTCGTACTAACGAAATTATTGTGTTTGATTTTGCAATTTGAACAAAATGATCTACAATTATATGTTAAGAAACTGTTCGTTCTCTATCTGTAAAAATCCAAGCCAATAATACATATATATTAATATATTTAAGTGTAATAAACCAAAATTGTTGATCTAAGATTAATATTTATTTTTCTACTTCAAATGTAGTCTTTAGTTTATTGATCTTTTCTTAAAATTATTATAAGTGTTATTATATCCGATAAGTCGGATTTTTGGCACAGTGGTTTGCACAATCGATTCAAGTCAGAGTGTAATCTCAAATTGATGCCATTGAGCTCACATGAAGTCAGGTGTGATTAAAACTCATTTTTTATCAAATAATTTCAAAGTAAATATAATAGACATGTACTGAAAAATATTATAATTCACACAAGGATTCTCAAAATGCTTTTCAAAATCTCATTGCAGGTCTCAGGAATTGGGTTTGTTTACTTTTAATTGGTACAGTCTTAATATTTTTCATGAAAATCATCGATTTTATTATATCAAGCATCATAAGAAGTTTTAAAAATGTAAGCGTGATTTCAAGTCAATGAACATATATTTATTATTGGCAGTTGATAATTCTATCAAATAGCTCAATACAAGCCCACGGGTACTGTCGTGACTTATCGGGTTATTATTTAAATGCGTTTTAATATGACATATAAGATGGTTTGGTTAGATAACGCTCGTGGGTGGCACATTACTAATTGGAATCACACATATATCACACACTATCATGTGACAAGTAATATCACGGGACAATCGTGTGTATATTATAACAGTGACGTCATAGTTTGTTACACATATAATAATAATGTACTCACGTACAAACATATATATACTTTATGTTGACATTCAATAAAGCTAACCACTTTTATATAATCTAACCGCAAGTGCAATACAATATCAAAACCTATGTATATTTTAACATCAAATACACCGATTTCTGTTTAAACATAATTTGTTTTTTACGGCCTACACGAATTTGCATGTTTTGAAATTTGTCATTATTTCTGCAATTAATAATAAATATGACTTACCAGACTTAAAAATGTACATTTAATGCAATGTATTTCATCTTATGGTAGTTATATTATAAAAAGAGTCACGTCGTAAAATTTAGAGTGCAACCGACCCAGCGGTTGCCACAGAACTGTCAATATATTTACGGCAACACATTTATAGTTTTATTGTCAACTGCATCCATTAGGTGTGATATTATCAATAGTATAACTCAGTTGAACAGATCCGACGACGACATATTTGGACTCGCAAAACTAAAAATAGGACTACAATGCATTTTGCGATTTCGAGACAATGGACAAATTAAAACTGTGCAATGAACCGAAGAACAAAGGCAGACCTTGCGTTCGGATCATCGGAATCAATTGTATCGAGTCTCAAATATCATTGTCTAGAACTTAATCATATTGTCAATGCTTTATTAAGGCGCACGACACTCATTACTGAAAATCCGATAACATCTCGTGACCTTCGATTATCGTCATTGTAATTGCCTAATTTGTTAAGTCTATCGACCGAAAATAGGCCGTGTCATATTTACGGTCTGCTGAAATTGAATGATGGTTCTGAAAAATTGCTACAGGATATATTTGTTATTCCGAATTGCGAAAGATACGTATACTTTTATACACACTTCTTCTTAATGATTGTTCAGTTCAGATTTTTAAACTAGTATTGAAAAGCGTATCGGTTAAAAAATCATAAAATTAAATGGCGCTGGAAACATCCCTCTTTAGAGAGACTTTCTTAAATAGGTATTTGATGCTTATCTAAGAAGTAATATCCTGAAAAAGAGCAAAGTACCAAGTCACGTGATAATTAATAATAAAAGCTCTTAAATAAATATCCTAGTTTGCTGTTTGCTTGAATTTGCATTTAACTCCTTTTGTGTATGCCTGGGTGTCAAATGTTGAGTACAGGTATTATAATATAACGCAAATTAATCCGTATAAATTGCAACCACAGCTAATTATAATATTTAATTTCATGAATGAAATATTATAGTGCATATTTTTTACACTTCACTGTTATTTCCAGCTCTAATTTTACACCAATAAGACAAATTACCAGCGCGCGATGATAATGTTGGCAGTTTTTATTGCATACCATGTCTCTCGCGTTATTTATTTCGCATATTTTCAACACGCAGAAGTGCTTTAGTTTTAAGCACGCCGGAATCTAAATCCGTCTTAGAAAGTAATAAGAAAATCGTTTGAGCACCTAGATAATTTCATAGATTACCTCAATTTTACATGCCAAAATTATTTTAATAGAGATACGAATAACTAAAGGAGAGCAAACAGAGAAAACGTGCGCAGTTATCCATTTTAGAAATATTCCAAATAGATAAGTTATTTGTGTGCAGAGGTGAAAGTTTTCGATAAACGATTTGGTAATTGGATCAATGGATTTACTGATAAAATTTGCTCGGCTCCAGGCTGTGTCAGTTACTTCTGGTGGAGTTTCGAATGGAAGTTCTTGATTATTTTTTTTCCAATTGGGATACGCAATTTGTAACGATTATTTTTACAGTGATTTGTCCGCATAAAGTTTTCTCATGGGTAATATACATAATATCTTTATAAACCTTTGCATTCAAATGCTTGTCTTCTATACAATAATAACAGACCTACTATCCCACTTATAATCGTCAGTTACTGCAGTTATATCATTTTGTAGTATTTATTAATATTAAATTCACGAAGTATTGGGTTTTTAACACTCTAGTTTCAGATCTTTGAGCATTGGTACTTTTTGTTTAGGTCTCGACTTACAAGTATCATTAATTTAAAATTAACTCATCTTCACTTAATCAATCACCAAAAGAAAACCTATGACAGTGTAAGGACTCAAAGGACTTAAATATATATAGTTTATAGTGTTTTCGCAGGTTTTGGCTAAATAATTTGTTGGTCGTCCATAAACTTGATGATCTTCGTTGATCTTTTGTCGTTTCGGAACACATACTGGAGCTATTTTCGAGGAGAAAAACACGAAATAACCACTTCACTGAATACTAATACTATTTATTAACATGTTTTGAGTATTAATTTAAAAGCTTGTTAATATAAGCATATGTTTTAATATGTAATCACTGAACATTTTTAACATGTTTATTTTCAGTGAGTTTATTTCATAATCAGTGTTCATTGAGAATTGAATTAGGATTATTTCAGTTAAATATATATATTCTTGAAACAAAACAAAAACATTTATCTTATAGTCGAGATTATGAAAGAATTCTGACATCGTTTATACAACTATTTGAGCTGGAATATACGAAAAACATCAATCAAAAAATAATTGTACGGTACATTCAGTTTTGTTTCAGACTGTAACCTATACCTGAACAAAGAGATAATATTATGCAAAACTGCAAATTCACTAAATCAAATATGCCGTTCTTGACCTTATCATTAAGGAAATTAAAAAAATCTTCACGAATTGTGCAAACGCCTGTTAATTTTGAAATTTTATACAAAACTTATACGCACATCGGTTATACATAAAACACCTAAATCTTACTTTAAATTATAATTTTATTAAATATGTTTTTTTGTTAAAATGATAATTGCGTATTCACGAACTATATTTGATTAATTAACGAAGGATTGTGGTCCAAATGATAGAGGCAGTTTTTTTTCTTTTAGAAGAACGACTCCAGTTTTTGAGACACGGTGTATACAGACAAATGCTGAATACAGAAATATGAATTATAAAATAATATTTTAAACTAGTTTGGTACGATTTCAATTACCTATAGTTTAAGATTTATGGCCGATTTAGAGTTGGACTCTCGTTTTAATCCCTTTTTAAGTTTCACCGATTCGCCCTAAGGCACATTGAAAACCCAAAATAAAACCAATGTCGTAATGCGTAGATCCGGAACTGATTAGGCATCGCTTTTGAAATAACAACAACCCAATCAAATCACATTCATTAATATTATAATCTCGGTCTATCGTTTCGTATATTTTAACTGCAGCTCCCGCCTATCCGGACAAACAAACATGTAATTACAACATCCTTGTATGGAAAGTTGTTCTCTGTTTTGGTAGGTCGTTATTCCGTGTCGATTATACGATTACAAAGAGTTTTTTTTTTACAGCGAAACATATTCCGACCATCTTTTAAATGGCTTATCCACAGCCAATAGTCGACGCTACGGAAGTGTAACCTAACAATGTGAAGTCATCAATTGACTTTTTGAGATTTTTTTTTATTATTATATAAATCTTCATTAATCTTCCTACGTAGATTCCGACGAGGAAATGATATTTTGAATTCCGCAATTAAAAAGATGCCGAATTTATATCCGTCTAAAAATATTGGAAATATTATATGTTCACGCAGAAAAAGTACTTTCGGCTAAAATTTGCAAAATTACGAAATAAAGTACGCGCTTCATTGCACTTCTGTATATTTCCTAGGTTCGTCTTAAAATTATAAAAATAATCTTTATTTTTTGCATTTTTTGCGAAGTGTTCTATGATCAGAGTTACCTGCTTATTTTTACATGTTTTTTCGGTTTTATTTTTTCAATTTGATAAAAACTTCTTTTTTTTTTTTTTTTAAAATCGTCGTTTTTTAATCCGATTTCTTGGCGTCATTTATCGATAATGCGTTAGTTAAAAAATATATTTCACCTACGTTTTATTAATTAAGTATTTTTTAGTTATTTTTTTTTTTTAAATAATATATACAGAATAATAATTATATTAAAAATAAAAAAGGCAAGTAATTAGTTTACAATTTGATTATTTTTTTTTTTTGTATGTGACGATGCTGGTATGATCGTGCTAATTTTTTTCATATTAACCCTTTTTGAATTTGATCATAACATACACGTATCTTAAGTTTTTTTTGTTTTAATTCAAAGGTTTTTTTTTTTGTTTTCACTGTGCTTTATTTAATATTTTCTCTTTTCAGTGTGAATACACTTTTTTAGCTTCTAAAATTTATCTCGGCAAAGATGACGGTAAGAGCCAGTGGGCCAGAACCACGTCCCCCCTGCAAGAAAGATATGATTGATGATACCGTTTGAAGGCATTATCTACCTGTAGGAAAACACCTAAACCCGAGAGTCAAACACCTCTATAAATCACTTACACGAGTACCTTCTTCGGGAACTGTGTGCACGATTGTGCAATTAAAAACTGGGCACAATAATCTTACTTTTACCGCGTGATGATCCAGTTTTACTTTGCTGAATGTGCTGTTTGTTTGTGTAGTCAAACAATGGAAACATCCCAATTTACTGAGGTTTTATAATAATAAAAAATTCTCACAACTACCGAATCATAAACGTACGTAATCGGAGCAACGTTATTATGAAAGTGTGCTGCGTACCTTATACTCGACAGCACAATGTAAAAACCAACAAAAGTTTACGTTTTTTAATATATTATTATAATTACTATACCAACTTTTATTCAAACACGTAAGCCATCATTATACAGTTTTTAAATGGCGTTAAAACATACAATTTTTCATGGCTACACCATAAAAGTTCAAGTGCACTTCCTGCTGCCGAGCGCGACAGTCGCATTTTTCTACTCTGTCCGTCGGTTAACAAATTAGTCTTACAGCCAGTGCTTTACAGCCCTTTTCAGGGCTCTAAGTTTGTGAGCAGTAAATCCCTAATCAGTGCTCAAAAATTATTAAACTTGTGATCAGTAATAAAAAATATAAATAATATAATAAAAATAAATCGGTGACTCAGTGTACAGAAAAAAAAATACGCGGAAGTGTTGTGCTGTATCCCGTCCCAACGGGTAACAATACCACCGGTCGTGTACGGCGTACACATATAGTCAGTGCTCCGCAGTACTCCGTACCTTCGGGTAACAATAACATTAGTCGTATTAAAAAAAAAAAAAAAAATACCTACCGTCCACCAATATGACCGACCCTCACGATAATCTAGCAGCCAAATCAAAAAGCGAAAATAATCTCCTACCTACACAACAGTCCAACTCAATACCGTCTGCTCTAGTAGATGTGATCAACGAGAGCACACCGATGTCAACAAACAATACATTTCTTCACATGGAGAGGAAAGCCCTCGCAAACGGAGTCAAACGTAGCGAAGCGGTTGACCTCTTCAAAACCTTCAGGAGAATGATTGCAGAACAAGCTTCCCACCAACCTTACCCGGCCTCCTCTGATGACGAAGACTTCAGCCGCCCGCACCGCGCCACGCGGACGCCAACACAACCTCGCCGCTTAGCACCCGGCTCCCACTCTCCGCCTAGTGCAAAGAGGCAGAGAACAAATGCCCCGACAACGTCAAACCGGTTTGCCCCCCTCTCTCCCCCTGATGACCAGGAGGAAAACCAGGAAGAAGACCAAAATGACACCGAACACATGGAGACAGAAGCCTCCCAACCCCCGAATAACTCGGAAAAAAAGGACTACCGCCAAAAAATCCCCCCAATCGTGCTATCGGACCCCACCTCTGCAATGGCAACCATCGCCATGCTAGAAGCGGGGCGCTCAAAAATCGCCAAGGCGATTGCCAAAAACGGGAGCGTGCGGCTGTTCCCTGAAACAGCCACCGACTACCGCATCGCCCGCAAAATTCTCGACTGCAATGATGCAGCATACTACACGTACCAGCTCCCGGAGGAGAAAAAACTGAAGGTAGTGGTGAGGGGCCTCCCGCTGGGCACCCCAATCCCGGATATCCAGGAACTCCTAAAGGAGTACCCCGTCACCTCCGTCACCAAAATCCGCGCAGGGAAGGACAGAAAGGAAACTTCCTTAACTCTTATACTCGCGGAAAAGAACGAGAAGGGCAAGACCCTCTTCCATCTCAAAAGGCTGGGTCACTTCGTGATCACCACGGAGCCCCTCAGAAGGACAGCCAACATCGGGCAATGCCACCGGTGTCAAAAGTTCGCCCACTCCGCAGCCTGCTGCAGGAACCCGCCTAGGTGCGTGAAATGCGCAGGCGACCACCTCACCGCCGCCTGCATCAAAGACCCGTCCTCGCCTGCCAAATGCGCAAACTGCCTAGAAGCGCACACGGCTAACTTCAAAGGCTGCGCGAAGTTCCCGAAGCGCGCCCCCACCACCCAGCGCACCCGCCCCGCACCCCACCCGAGCGTGGACAGACCCGTGACTACGAGCCGCAGCTATGCGACCGCAGCCGCCCCTACACAACAGACCACGCCCGCCCCCAGGACCACCCAGGCCGCGCCAGCCACGACCGCCCGGATCGCCCCGGCCGCCCAGCCCGCCCCAGCCACCCCAGCCGCCCAAGCCGCCCCTCTGCCCGAGGACGCGACCCTGCAAGGCAACCTAACTGCACTTGCAATAGAAGCACTGCAGAAACTCATGTCTCCCGGATCAAGGGAGGATAAGATTAGGGACATCATAGAGATGGTCCCTAAACTGCTGTCAATCCTCCTCGCCCCCTAAATGGCGTCCCCACGCAAATATCTAAGGATCGTATTCTGGAACGCCAACGGCGTGAAGAGGCAATCCAAGGAAGTGGGTGACTTTCTTTCAACCTACGACGTCGATCTCCTACTCATAAACGAGACACACCTCAGAGCAGGAGACAACCTCAACCAGCCGAACTACAGAGCCTACAGAAACGACCGGCTAGACGCAAGAGGAGGAGGCACAGCGATACTCATCAAGAGATCGCTGCCTCACCACGCACTCCCGTCCCCCACCCTAACGCACGTCGAGGCGACCGTCATCTCGGTAAAAACTGCCGCGGGGCAGTTCAGAACAATAGCCGCATACTGCGCCCCCAACAAAAAGCTATACGCCGATGACCTCAAAGCACTCTTCCCCGAAGTGAAAGGCTCCCATATACCGACCCTACTAGGAGGCGACCTCAACGCCAAGCACTGGGACTGGGGCGCGCGAAAGACCAACTCAAAAGGCAACGCCCTCAAGAGATGGACAGACCGCACTCTAGTCACAGTTGCAGCCCCCGACACCCCCACACACTTCGGCCCAGACGGCGTAGGCGACATCCTTGACATCGCTCTACTGGCAAATGTCAAGTGGACATACCGCCTGCAGACTGTCCCCGAGCTTGCTTCAGACCACAACCCGGTCATAATGGACATCCAGAGCACGGATGTCCCAACACCCTCACCATCGGCGGGCAGGATCTCCTGGAAGAAATTCCAGGGGCTTGCCCGCGAAACCATAACACCCCCAACGAATCTAGTTTCCACCACGGATATAGATCGGGCAGTAGAAACCCTCACGGCCCAAATCACCGCCGCACAATCAGCGGCCACAAAAAGCGCCAAGGCAGACGACTCCTTCCACCAGAACTTCCCTCCTGAAATCAAGGAGCTTATTAGGGAAAAGAACCGAGCTCGCCGCGCCTGGCAAAACTACTGCGACCCGGCTGAAAAGAGACGCATGAACCGACTCCAATTAGAGGTGAAGAAGTCCCTCAGGAAGCTACACAACGACAGATGGAATGATAAGATCCTCTCCCTCGGGACAGAGGACAATTCCATTTGGAAATTGTGCAAATCTCTCAAATACAAAATGAGCGCGGCAGACATCCCTCCCATACAAACTTCGAAAGGACTGGTTACGGACCCGGCCGACAAGCTGGTGGTCTTCGCCGACGCGATGGCCACCCAGTTCAGCCCGAACCCTGATACAAATCCACTCCGCACACGAATTGTGGAGAGAGACGCAGCGAGACTCCCACTCGCCCCTACATGCGACCCGGAACCCTGCGATCTCAAAGACCTGATCCCAGCAATCTCAGAACTGCTGGCACAAACCAACTCCAAAAAAGCTCCCGGCCCGGACAAAGTCCTCTCCATGGCGCTGAAGGCTCTCCCCACCCCCGGAGCGGAAGCCCTGGCAGCCATATGCAAAGCATCCCTGGACCTCTGCTACTTCCCCGAGGCGTGGAGAAGGGCCGACGTAATTTTGATCCGGAAGCCGATGAAAAAGGGCACGGCTCCGGAAGACTATAGACCCATCAGCCTCATTTCAAATCTCGGCAAACTTTTTGAGAGGATCCTGCTCAAGCACATCTCCAGCATGACAAGAGCCCTCGAAACCCTCCCGGATGAGCAACACGGATTCCGCCCGCTACACGCGACCACCCACCAACTCCTAAGAGTAGTGGAGCACATCTGCGACGGGTTTGGAAAGAAGGAGACCACGTGCGCGGCCTTCCTTGACGTAGCGAAAGCCTTCGACAAAGTCTGGCACGCAGGCCTCCTCACAAAGCTCCACACCTTCGGCTACCCCTCCCACGTGATTCGAATGATCCACTCCTACCTCTCCGACCGCTCCTTCAGAATCAAACACGACTCCCTCACTTCCCCCAGCAGACGTATGACTGCTGGAGTCCCCCAAGGCTCTATCCTATCCCCGCACCTTTTCAACATTTACACCTCCGATATCCCAATACCCACCACCCCGAACACCATCATCGCCCTATACGCCGACGACACTGCCATACTGGCAAGATCACAATCACCCGCCACAGCAGCCGCCAAAGTCCAATCCTCACTAGACGCAGTGAGCTCCTGGTTCGAGGATTGGAGGATCAAAACAAATCCGACAAAAAGCGAGGCAATACTCTTCCAAATACCTGCCAAACGAACACACCCCGACAGCATCACCCTAGACGGAATCAAAATACCATGGAGAAAAACGGTCAAGTACCTCGGCCTCACACTTGACCGGAAACTCACCTGGACCCCACACGTCAAGACCACTGCCAGCAAAGCCAGAGCAGCAATCGCAATCCTCTCCCCATTACTCTGTAAAAAGAGCAAACTCTCTCCCGTCAACAAAATCCTACTCCTAAAAGTAATGATCCGTCCCATCCTCACCTACGCCTGCCCCATCTGGGGTTACATCGCACCTAAGAGACTTAAACCCCTTCAAACCATTCAAAACATAGTCCTCCGATGGGCGATGAACGCCCCGTGGTTCGTCCAAAATGCCCAACTCCACAGGGATACAAACACCAAGACGATCCACGAGGTAATCATCGACCTCGCCCACTCCTTCCAAACATCGACATCCCTTGTCCCAAACCCCTCGATCAGCCACCTTCTAGAGTACAACCTAGAAGATTGCCTATATAAGAAAAGGCCAAAAGCCATCCCCCCCCCCCCCCACCAACTCCTCCAAACCCCCCCACCCTCCTCCCACCCACACACCACTCCACATAAATACAACTACATGGTGACACACGCCACCTAGCCAGTATGAAAGCGTTTGAAGAAAAGAAACATATTTTTTTTGTACCGCTGCTAAAGCCAAAGACGATTGATTGATTGACCATAAAAGTTCAGCTCTAATATTTTATCATGTCCTATGTTGTTGTTCATGGAAATTTTATGTTGCTTTTATTATCAGATGTGGGTGTGTTATGATATTATTTTTAACTTTTTTGTAATGTAACGAAAACAATGTACATATATTATATAAATGTATAAAACTATAGTTATTTATTAAAGTCAAAGTAAAACTTTAAAACGTTTTATTGAAGAAATGTTTCTATGTACAAAGTTTTTATTTGATTTTTAATAAACAATAGCTTTAAAAATGATTCTACCAAAAAATAATTGACAAAACTCGCACATAAAAAACGGATTGTTATTAAAGCAGTTTAACTTTTTACCGTTTTCTCTTACAAGACATATTGTTCATTAATTTATGAACTGAGTTATGAAAGCATCTATTAGAACTCACAAAATGTCAGCAAAACATATTGACGTTATGAATCAACAGCGCTTTTTTTTATTATGGTCTGAATAGCACTTAACGAAGTCTGAGTAAAACCGTAGTCAGTTATTGCTAGAAGATCATTGAAAACAATTTTTATTAAATCATATAATCAAGATCGTCATCGTAAAGGATTTGGTTTTTTGAGTGTTGAGCTCAATTATATTTATCTCAAGTCCACCTTATGCTGAAAAAAATGAGTGCATAAATAAATGTACTTAAATTTAATATTTTAAAAATTATTTTCAGTATTCAATTTAAAATGTTTTCAAGCCTTTACTAACGAATCATCAATATTACCGATTGACAGTTGGGCCGCGCCCCACAGTTTGCGCACCCAGGGGTTAACCAATGGCACACATTCTAAGCAACTTTACACTTGTCATCACTTCATTCCACTTCTTGGAAGGAGTCAAATGTATAAAAAAAAAAACCACGCGAATGGTATTAAATGTACACTGTACAGTTAGTCGTGTAAGCCGATACTGCATAAAAAACGCCGGCAACGATTTTGTACCTCCGTAATTATTTTGTTCATTTTTCATCAATAGAATTGCTCAATAACCAAACAACTAGCAATAAAAAATAATTACACCTGTATCTTAAATTTTATCTCGTTCTACGTTATGGATGGATTACCTATTGTTCGAAAAATTCTTGGGAAAATATACTAAATAAGAGTATTTTATACATGCCAGGGAAACACCTTGTATTTTTTTTAATTTAAAGTTAGATTCAATGTTCATGATGTTATATGGAAAGGTAAACTAGATATTTCTTTAAAACTTTGATACATTGCATGAGCTTTAATATATTTTCATAAGACTGCACAGTTTTATATTCCACAATTTATTTAGTGGTTAGACCACTGACTCTTCTTATCAATTAGGCCGAAGACGAATATAAATTTATAGAAGACAAAATAACACTTCACATAAAATAATGATTTTTAAGACTTAAGATGGTTTTTATTTATTTTATGCTGCGTTGTGATTTGAGTTTACTGATGTATCAGTTCTAAGAATTGGACTATATTGCAGGATTTTATGAAATTGTACTGCAGCTGCAACTGCAATACAGCACTATACCTTTGAAAGAAAACAATCTAAAATCAACGGTTTTGATCTACGAACATACCAAAGACTTGACTGAAATAAAAGCTACGAAGCAACCTAAAAAACTATCAATTTACAGTTACAGAGATTTACGAGTATTCTTAATTATCCGCCTCCTCTACAATGGCCCATCGATTTGTTAATTTATGATTGGTCCCCGATCGGAAGACCATCGCCCTGCATGGAAGCCATTGTTTTCCAAAGCAGCGAGCGGATGCTCCAATAACCTCGCGGCCACCATCACCGAACCTTCGGCGCAGGTACGGTTAGGTTACCTTACCTACCGCTTACAGCTAAACAACAATATTATATTACACAAAGCACGTATCGAATCCAACCTCAATTTTAACCCTACTTAATATATAAAAGCCGACAACGCACGCAGCGATACAACCGATTTACAATCAGCCAATAGCTTCCCTTTATTTTGGGTGATTTTTAAAAATTGTTTTGCCTAAGTAAACAACGCAAAAGATAACGCTATTGGCTGGTTATCATTTGGTCGTCAGTTGTGTTGAGGGCTCAAATTAAGTTTGAATCATACTATAAAAACGTCTACTTTTAAGAAATGTTTATTATATACTAATTTAAAGGACCAAACTGGAGTAAAAACAATCAAATCACCTTACAACTAGGCTGTGTTTTGTGAAATGCACCATATTTTTTATGTTTTGTGGTTAAATAGCTATTATTACGTTTTTCAAAAAAACAGTCAATAATTTTCACAGAGATCTTTCAGAATTTTCATCAACACAAATAATCTTCAAGTGCTCGACGACGTCTTTGAAGAGCTGTTGATACTTCTTATAAACTATAAAAAAATTGGCATCAATTGGCTGGCATATTACATCACAGATATAGTAGATAAAATCATAAAAAATGATTATTAAAAAAAATTAAATAGTATCAAATCCAGACATTTATTATTATTTTTTTCAAACATTCACGGTATTTTGTCGGTTACAAACTTATCAGTATTAATAATAGATATCCCGTTAGAACTGTACAATATCAGATTTGTCCAAATAAAAACTGATATTGGAAAACAGGTTTTGTAAAGTGTTCGAGTATTTCGGCATGTACAATATTATATAAAATCGTATTTCAAAATTTGCACAATTTGATATGACTATAAATTGTAAGATGATATTTTAGTTTCACGTACTGTATTTATCTGTGGGATACGTTAACCTACAAAATACACGCTTGTTTTTTGTCCTAAACCCAGAATATTTGTATACATTATATGCTAATCGGAAAGTGTAATTAATGTTTGAAATTTGTTTGTTTTTGTTATATACCGAAAAAACGTCTTGTTCAACTTTTGTCTTTTTTTTTACATAGAATTGATGACTTCCGTTTTAGCTGCTGTCAGTCCTGAAATATAATTTCATTTCAACCACCATGACTTGTTATATGCCATTGTCAAACTGATTCACTGAATTGTAAGAAAATTACTTGGTGAAACGCAAGAATTCTTAGTCTTGTTGATGTTAAAGTGCAGCATTTTTTCTTAATTTATTAAAAATTTCGTAACTAAACAAAACGAGGCACTTAATACAGTCAAGGGTTTTTAAAATCAATAATCCTGCAACTAGGTGCAATAGTTTAACATTTGGATATAAAGATTCAAATTCTTGCAAGCAACTGTGCTCATCAATGGCATTACAGAACCAAACCGTCTTAGCAATTTTTTATTTACAATTATTGTGTTAGGATGTCTCCCATACGTGAATTTATGACATTACTGTACATCTTCTTATATTTTTTTAACATGCACATTTCCATAAAGCCATTTCAATAATAATAGCATGCATACTAAAAACGATTTATTTTTTGTTGCAAATAACGGGGAATCAGAAACTTAATTAGTTTGTAAATAACTGTACCACTCATTTACGAACATGTATCTATGAAAATTATTAAAATCAAAAATTTACTTATAATTTATTTCATTATTAAAAAAAAACAAAGAACCCGTTGGTATGCCTAATGTTTATTCGGTGGGGTACTCTGCCATGGCACTGCATAATTATATAAAGGTTGGTGCAAGACAGAAAGGATTATTGAAACCGCAAAGAGACCTTCAAAGTATGTTGCATACATTACTTTCAATTATAAATATTCGGTTTGAAACTACATTTCAATACAAAAAGAGGCACTTATCTCTGACAATATTAAAACGGTGAATTTACTTCTTCTTAAGGTGCTTCTTCTCAGAAGAGGATCTCAGTAGATCTGTTCATAGTTTTCAAGGAGAAAAGCGTAGTTTTTCAATATATTACAAAAACCCTAAACTTTATAAATTGAATAACTCTATACAGTTAATTAGAGGAGTGCATAGTATATAGAGAAGAATTTGGGCGTGAGTAATCCAAGTATAAATTCAGATTGGATTCCTATGAGGTCATATCGGAACAAAGTGCGCCAGCTCAGGTATGGAATCTCACCTACTTTCAGAGCGGCCAAATACTTCGAAGCACGTTTAATCCTAACAAGGAAATCACGTAGCATTTTATATTGTAGAAAGTTATTTAGAGCCAGCAGTACAAAGAATACAGATGTAGGAAAATATTATATTATGTTAATGATATCTTTTGTGCGATCCATGGCGTTTTCAATGCGTTGAATAGTATTTCCTTTCTACCTGCAAAAACTGAACGTTCTCAGACAATTTTATGGCTTCAATTCTTATGATAGATAAATTGCATTAATCTGAGAGAATATAACTGGGTCAGTCCGTACAATGAAGATATTATATGTGTATAGACTATTGAAAAGTATTATTTTAACAATTGATTGTTTGCGAACGATACAGCGCAGTCCGATTATTTTATTCGTGCTATTTCTATGCAGTCATGAAACTAAAACATATGATGGTTGATCAGTAGACAATTGTTTGTTAAGTAATTTGAGTTCATATATGCAAGTTAATTTTAAATCTCTCTCTATCAAATTTTAACAAGAACTCATTAGTTTGGAATTCATTTGCCAAGACGAGAATTGGTCTATTAAATCGAACTACCCATAAGTTACAATTTATTTGTGGTAACAATGATATTAAATATGCCCAGTGTAGCAATCGGTAGTTTTTTTGTACTAAAATAATATTATTTTTACAAATTGGTAAATGAAATGGGATTTAAAAAACCGGAGCTAAATATTGTATTTCTATTTATTAAAAATAGTATGTTTAAAATAGCCTAAGATAACTGGTTTTTTTTTATCAACAATAATAACATCGAAGGAATTTAATTACTCTCTATAACTAATTTATATGTCCTTGCAACTGATCTATTTTTAATTTCATTTATTAGGTACGTTCTATTATATATATAATATATTTTAGGAGCCTATATGGTTTATTTACAGGATGTCATTAGTTCAATGAATATATTTTTTTCTTCTATCATTGTAATTTTTATATAATAATTGTTGAAATATATTTTATACTTTTTTCTTTGTCTTATTGTCATTTGTTCTTTGTAAAATTATAAACAACTGAGATGAACAACCTTCAACTACGGCTATTTAATATCATTAATTGACTGTAACTTCATAACTTCTAAATATACTATAAGTGATGTAGAGATTTACGTTATATTCACAATTATCATTTTAAGTTATAATTTTTTTGCAAATACACCCAGGATGTATATTTTGATTGTACGTATTTACTTAGCAGCTTTATTTCCAAGCAGACTATTATCCAAACAATCCATCAAAATCCATTCAAACGGAGACAGTCGTAATCAAATTATTCTCACGGTACATATTCCGAAGTAATAAATAACGATTACGGTACAATACATAACATTATTCAATCGGTAATTGCAAGCCGATCGTTATTCATTATAAAATGAGATGTGAGCTATTACGTCGCCCGTAATTTTCTCTTTTCGTTTCCAATTAGTATTAAGCCCTGATGCTTCCGCCGGGGCTATAAGTTAACGAGATTCCATGCACTCCAAGTATTTCCTTCGTCGACTTGGGAAGTGACGACCAAACAGTGTCATACAGATTTGATTGAACAGCATTCAAAGGAAATGGAAGCATACTTTAGAACATAGGTTCCCAAACTATTTCGTCCCGTCGACCCCTTGTCGAGTTTTCCTGTTTTTCGTAGACCCCTGCCTTGCTTATATTGAATTTTTACAAATTCATCATCTTCAAACATATTTTTGACATTTGATATACAGGGTGCGCCATATTTTAAATCGGTATGTGAACATTGAATAACTATTTCTTTTTTGTAAGAAGATTGACAACTGAAATCCTGTTTCATGTTTTTCAGCATTATTATGTAAGTACATAGGTTCAATCTGTGTTCAATTATGACATTTACGGAATGCCTAAATTTTGGTGATGACCTGCTTAAATGGGATCCACTCTCATAAACTTTGGGAACCAGTGCTTTAGATGATCCACATACACTAGGCATAAGGATCTTCTCACACTATTTACTAATTATCTACAAATCATAAAAAAAATATATAACGTCCTCTTTATCGTTACTCACTTAGCTTAGCCATAAAAAATACCTGAATCGAAGGGAAGGTATTAATTAAAAATCAGTTGCAAGTAGTGTTGCTGCGAGTAAAAGCCTCGTTCTTATATAGTAGATTATAAGTGTATAGACATATAATACTTGCGATATTGCAATGCATTACGCCAGCACGGTCTGAGACTCTTGTATAGATGTGCATCAATGTAGCTCTTTTTGTCGCAAACGACCTGATTCTCAGTGTATTCAACAACACATATGATATATAATATAATATAATTATAATGTGCAATTAATTATCACTTAGCTCCGTGTTTGACAAGTCCGGCCTCTGCCTCGAGCGCCGATCCGGCAGCCAATTACCTCCAGACAATGGCTGTCGAAATACTCTGCCTGGTCATAAATTATAGGACTGCCTTATAAACATCATGAAGAAGCCCCTGTTTGCGGCCATAGAGCCTCCGAGCTGAAAGAGGTCGCGTGGTCGTGCTCACGGTTGCGTCGATGTTTGGCTTACACTATTATTATTTGATAAAGCCATCAATCAGCCTTCGATGAGATCTTTAAGCGACTAGCGGTATTGACCGTTTAAAAAAATACACAAGGTTTAATTCAATTTCGGTAATGCACCGATTAATGGATGTATACACATGGAAAATAAATATCTCTTATACGTGCTGTGAGTCTAGAAATTATTAACGAGTAATAAGAAATGTACTATTTTCATGATGGTAACCTAACCCAATAACCAAGTATTTATAATCGTAAATGCTATTTTTAATTTAATAAATGTGTTGTTTGCATGCCAGTTGAGACTATAAGTTATTAACAAATATCAAAGCATACATTTTATGCAAGACGTTTTATTGCTGAATTAAATGTTTTGATGTTTGCAGTCACCCCCGTAAAGATTTAACTGATAATTAAAAAGCAAACAAATCTCAGTTAAATTTGCTAACATGAAACGATTATGATTGTTCAAACCATCTAATTTATTTAAAGGGTAAAACATCCCTTAAAATTTAATTCAACACTGTGATGTATGCGATCACTACTGTATACAAAAAAAATATGACGAGTGGAGCGCGTCTCATTTAAATTCGTTCAATTAACAATAATCATGCCAGTCGAGACGATTAACACCGATAAAAAAAATCCAAGCATAAGTTACAATATTTTCTTGATTGAGAACGCCGTAAATCAACTAATGACTATTTAAATGGCAGAAACGCTTGATTAGGCACGAGCTTTGTTCTTTTATTATAACGGAAGCAAAAAGATGATTAATGCATGTGTAATGAATCAAGATCTGTGACCCATTTTATCACACCATTGATATTTAAGCTGCCTGCACACACTGAAGCACAACCAACAACTGAACGGTAATTAACTAATGGCTCTAGCTTAGTTGTATGATTCTTATAGATTTTCGCAGATAAAATGTGACGGTTTTGGTCAACTACCGTAAGGTCGGTAATTGTGCCGCAACGTGTGCAGGTAGCTTTATTATTGATGTTTATTTAATATAATACACAACGCAGCGGAAACGAAGTCTTTTATGCATGATACCCGCATAATAATCTCTTATTTATTGGCATAACGCGAAATGGTTTTCTCCTTGTAATTAATAATACAAAAACTTTCTCAAGGGAGTTTGCTTCCGCCAAGATTTTTTACACAAAAAAAAATGCAGTAAAATGAGTGTTTTATTTATTTTTTTTCTGAATTTACAAGACAGTTTTTTAAAATATGAGATAAAACATTTATTACTCGTGTATTTATGTCATTTAAACATTTATTTTATTACTCATCAAGTGAAAGACATCCAAAGTTAATAAGAATTCATTAATTACCATTCTCTAGGAAATGGCAGTCATAACTAAGAGTAAGCTAGTGGAAAATTGTTTATTTGAAATGTTAGAGGCAATCGCAACCGTTGTTGATTTTTTACTCAAGTATTTTGCATTGTTGTTAAAAATGCTGTCAATTACCAAAATAAAATCCTTTCCACTTTTTCCCTCGGAAGAATTTTTTTATATAAAATCGTTTTTTTAATTTTTTTTTACGATTTTTCAAAAATAACAAATACTTAACAAATTTACAACCCTTCTATTCCAGAGCCATGCGACTTGTATTTCCCTTGGCTTGACCAATCAGAACTATTAAAAGCGGTCTACCCACGGGATAACACAATCGACCACCGACCTATAAATTACCAATTAGCTTCTATTTTTACATTATTCTCTTCGACTTAAAATAACAAAATCCCAAAAAGCTTTAAGTTGCCAATTAAACCGACCGATAAATAAGACATAGGTATCCATTTTTTTGTCATTTTCGACACAACCTAAAAACATAAGTTGAATGACAATTCACAGACACTGTTCAATTTTGGTTATTGCACGTGTTTAAACACGTGTGGACCACTTTAGTTTGGACTAATCACATTAAAAAATTGACTGTATTATTAAGCCTCTAGGCTTCAAAATAAAGCTAATTAACATAAAGATGGTCTTAAAAAGAATGTCGCTCCAATGCATTATGTTGTTTCGAAAACAGTGTACATAAAAGTAGTTTGAGCTTAATATAGGATTTTAGATATAAAGTGCATCTTTCTTGTATTAAGAAATAGTAAATTCGTTTTATTATATCGTAAATCCACTCTAGCAGAGGTTGTAAATGATGGTCATAATATTGTCCAACGACCATGGTGTCTAATTGAATGTGATTACTTGTATGGAAGATTTCAGGTAACGGGGTCAGTGCATCCATTATTTCAGAATCACCCTAAGACTACTAAGTGCTTAGATAATATCCATTATATTGTCCCGATATTTTACAATGAAGAAAGATTGCTCGATGAGATGAAAACAATGTATTATTATAATATAAATAATAATAAATTGATGCGATGGATATTCACATTAAAAAATATATATAAAAAAAAGGTTTATTAAAAATCAAGATATGCATGTTATTGTCAAAATATTTATTTGTTTATAATTTTTTCAAAAAAGTTAGTAGGATTGTGCATATTATTTCGTTGCGTTTAAATAGTGTATCCACATTAAACATTTAAAAAGTTTAATTTGTTAAACGTTTTTGTTGAGTTTGTCTGTTAGCACGTTTAGTTTTAATTTTATGGTTTATTTAGTATGCTTTCTATAATATCAAATACATAACAAATCTAATTGCAAAAAGCATCGTCATACAATACAGCAACAAATAAATGGGTCAACAAATAATAACAGAAATTCTCCCCATCCTTAGTCGCATCTAAAAGTAATCCGTCAATATTTTACATTAATAAAAATTAAACAGTCTTTTGGATTAGTTTGTGCAATGCTTAAAATAATAAACCTGCCTTACTGTTATACACGAGTTTGTAGGTTTATTTCTCTGCGTTAAATAAGGAAGTTCTCATACCTGAAACAATAAAAAAATAATTGTTATTATAATAAAACATAAAAATAAAATACTGTTACAAATCAAATGCTCCATTACTAAAAACATTTTTCAATATTCCATATCGAGACAAAAATCTTTGTTTATAAAAATATTTATGCGGTACATTTAATATAAGACATCCAAGAAATTATACAAAGCTGCAAACAATCACAATTAACATTAATAAAATATTTATAAAATAAAAGAAAGGTTTTCCTTGTCTCTTTAACCCGGATTCAATTCCGATATCTTACGGTCGGTAAGCAATGGTGCTAGCCACCAGACCACTAGGCGGTTTTTATTTTTAATTCAATGTATTTAGTTTAAATTGATTAATTATTTATGTGTGCTCGCTTAGCATTCTGCGTGTCTCTGCGGAATCACTTAGAATTAGTAATCCAAATAAAAAACAAAACCTCATTACTGATAAACTTTCACACCGTCCCTGGAATTTTTGCTAAGAGATCAGTATTTTTTCATACATTGACTACTAACTTAGAATAAGTGATTATAAATTACGTGCCTTCATTTGAATTAGTATACTAATGAACATATCCGTGCCGTGGCATATTCAGTAGACAAGCATGAGCAAGCATTCATTTTTGCATTGCATGACAAAAAAAAAATTCAACCTAGATGAACTAATCGATACTGCTTCTATCGATATTTTTCATTGAAATCAACTTTTTATTGGAATTTAACTTCATCTTTTGAGTATCATCGTTAATTTTTAGCATTTATTGCACATCTGCTATTTTACTCTTCGATAGTAAACTCTAGCTTACCTGCGTAAAAGTAGTCTTATGAGTGTATAATTAACAGTGAAGAGCTGTTTAGTTGTGGTCTGCGTTTATAAATATACGTTCAACACATATGCTTCAAAAACAAACATTAACAAAAAATCTGTTAGGGTAGTATCCCATGCATTCCTCTACCACTTTTTATAATGCATACCAGACTTCCTATGATATACTGGCATACCAATAATTATATCCTCTAAGTTATCTGAGATAAATAATCTAAACGAGATTCTTTTCAAATGTAATAAAATAATTTTTCGGTTTTGTTTTAAATTTAAACATTCAAGAAGTAAAAACACCTAAATACACGACCTAAAATATCCTTTTACCAAATCAACTAGTATTGTTTGTTATTTTGTATCGAAATAATTATTGTAACTTTGTTATAATCTCATGTGATTTATGAAAGTATATTTTGGGTTTAAGTACAAAATAACGCAATTTAAACATCTGGAATATCAGAAAATGGGTTCTATTAATATAACGCATTTATTTATACGTGCATTGCATTTATATTTGTATACCACTTTTGATTCAACTAGTGTGATGTTTTTGACTGTTATAGCTTTTCGATACGCGGATGTGAGTAAGTTGCAGAAATAATTTGGTGTTTTCTTAATTTATTAATTTTTATGTGTTCTGAGTAAAGTGTGGTGTTAGTTCTCACGCTTCTAATATCCAACAAAAAACAGTTATGTTTGAGTGAAACTGTAAACACACAAACACCAGGCTGTAACGTATCGGCGTCGGGAGATCGTGCTCTCTGGGAATCTCGCAGCTAATGCTGAGTATTGACTTAGCCGGAAACTAATCCGTGGGATAGTAAAACACAGGAACTTGACGGTGACCATGTTTATCACAAATAGTGACAAACGGAATGTCAACAGTCCTTGCTGCCTAGCCAAGCAAAACTATCAAAGCCACTCTTCATACTTGTATTCAGGAAATCTCAACAAGGAAGCAAGCAAGTGGATAATATTAAAATTAACTTTGGTTAAGGCTGACTAGTAACTAATTTGGATAAACTATCTTTCATGACAAATCTACTTAGTAATGCTTACGGCATTTGTGTAACTATAATCAAATACCCCAAATTTGAACGAGGGTGTATTTTTATCATACACGTATTTCTAGAAACAAACCCAAACTCTAAGAGCAAATTTTCCGATAACATTTGATTTCGACTTCTTATGTGGTTTTATTATTGTATATGGGATGATCACTTTCTACAGTACATAGTATTTCAGTAAGCTAGTACATAATAGTTTTATTCATTACTTGCTGTAGGTTTATAGATTTATGAATTCATCTGATCCTTATAAGTATATGAGGGTAGTCAGTATATTTTATAGATAGATTATTTAGGTTGAAGTGGTTATTGCCAAATGAGTGGCGACAGGATGCGGTCGTGATGTTCAGAGACCACCTGCGGCTGGTCGTGTCAAGTGTCGGGGATGTGGGACATCGCAAGTCTCGAGGAAGTGAGGAGTGCCAGATGCAGTCAGTGCGCTGGCGGATGCACTCTACCCCTATAGACGATATGCAGTAAATTTAAAATTAGTTTTCTAATACTTTGCGCATAAAAATGTTACTATACACTACCTATACTTTATTTAAGTAATATAAGATGTTTCAAAAAAAAAAATATTACTAAAAACTTTCCGTGTAAATTGCTTTATTTGTCTGCTTATGAGTTCTCAAGTATGTAAGGAAATATTTTTTTTTTCTCTAATGACGTCATTAATATATGAAAGGATCACAATTTTAAGGATGTTTGAAATATTTCAAAAACATCTAGTGTTTTTTAATTATATATGAATTTGTGTATATTTGAAAAAAAACAGATAACATTGAAACTATCATTTAAGTTCCGATTAGTTTTTTTTATAAAATACACAATATTTTTTACAAGTGGTTCTATGGTCAATTTCAATTAAAACAAACTAGATAAAAAATAAGTAACATGTTTTTATTGTAGAATGATTACAAATACAAAGTAAATGCTAATCGTATAAAAACCCCTAGTAAAGAACAATCTTAGATTATTTACAAGGTTTTCATGTTTTAAAATTTAAAAAAATATCTACTGTAATTTTTAATATTATCTTATTAGCATATCCGCACTTGTTGATTTCTATCCCTTCATTCGTCCCGTCATTAAAGACTCCACGGTTTTTAGTGGTCGTCGCTACACGGCCGAGCCATCATAATCGCATTCTGATCGCTAATCATCAGTCTCTCAACTGATGACTTCCGAGCGATCATTAGCTTTCCCTATCAGATGTGTGTTTTCATTTGCAACCTCAAGGAAATACCGCGAATGAGAAACCGCCGAGAAAGTAAACGCTCAGAGGCTCTACTGAATAGTCAACATGACCCTAATGTCCACAAAGCATTTCACAAATTTACTTGCAAAGTGCATACGCTTGTACCTGAAACACAAATAAACACTGCGAGGAGAGATCAAGTGTTTAGCTGCCGCGGAAATCTCAAGTCGCGCCCATCTCGAGACTAAGAGACCGGTGCTTTGAGACGAGTGGAGTCAATTTTCAGGGCGTATTTGAAAGATCTTCTTACACAAACCAAGATGGTGGTTATTGTCAACATCCCTTCCCCTATCGTAGACCATTATTTAAACGTAAATAAAAATACCGATTTCAAAATGCTTCAGCGTGCACATGTGCACAAAAAAATTATTTTTACACAATATAATCTTTTTAGTCATGTTAAAATTAAGTTTCCCACTGACTAAATAATTAGATCGTAAAAATCTTATTTTTTTAGTAATATTCCATGTAACCCATAAATCAGTCATTGATGTCCGTGTAATTCATATTAGGAAAATCATGAATAAACCTGTCCTGTTTTGTAAGTTTTGGTTCAAACCGAATCATTCAAAGCCTACACGATTCTAATTTAGTGCAAACAAATATTTTTCCACAACAATAGCCCATAACCCTGTCTCGTTTTTAAATATATATTTTTTTAAAATTACTAATCTATGGGTATCAGATTAATTTTCTATTTTACATAGTTAAACATAATAATCTCGTGTGGGTTTCTAATATTACGTTTAGTTATTTATGGCTGGCATCTTCGCAGCGATAAGTATCACATAACCAATACTTCTAGACCTTGGAGTAGCATACCTTTATTTTTCTTTAGGTGGGATACTACAAATTACACAGCCTTTACGGCGAAATGTCAATATTAAAGCGATTCGTGATTCAACTGAAGCACTGAAGGTTACAAACCAATCATATTTCATCCAAGTTCCAAATAATCACAAATAATGCACTCGATTATCTGTTTACACGAATTTTTAAACGATATTTTCTCATTTTAAGGTGAGATTTATTTAATTAAGCCCACAACATTAAGACTACTGAGTGTAAAATAATTTACTGTATAAAATCATAACAAGTTTAAAAAATGTTTTTGTTTAAAGAGCAATAAATATTTAATGTCTAGGCTATTTCAGTCACTGTCAAAAATCAGTTAAAAAATAAATTTAACATTAATTATCGAATAACGGAACATACAAAGTTTCTCTAAAAATTCACAATGCACCGAATTTTGCTTTGTTATTAAATCTTGGAATAACAATGGTTTTTTTTGTAGCTAGTATAATAACTATTATTACAGTATTGTATAAGAAACACAAATAAATTGCACGTCAGTACTACTGCACATGGTAAATTTTGTCAGTTATCAGTTGTGTGGTTCCTTATGTACAACATTTTTCAATTTGCAATTATAATAGCACATTTTAAACATCTCTGAGCAATTTATAGCAATAAACACAAATAAGTGCAATGCTCTTACGTGTCTGCTGAATTTACTAAAAATTGCAATTAAGTTTGTATAGAGATATAATTTCAAGCATGATTTTAATCCAGCGTGAATATTTTTTTATTGAAGTGATATTAAGTAAATAAGTAAAAATTATACACTGTACTCGTGTTGAGTAAGCTGTATAATTTTAAAGTGTGGTTATTATGAATGTGCTCGTGAGGAACGAAAGCAATTCGAGACATCGAAACTCGAAAGGTGTATTGACAAATTACAACTCTTAAAAACAAATAAAACCTTCCACCAATATTAAATATGTTCTCTGCATAACGTAGAGTTTCAACTGTAATGAGTCATAATACATGTAATTTATAATTTTTACATGCATCCAACATTAAATAGCATCACGCGTACGTTGCTTTGACGCTAAAATATGTAAATAGTTTGGATACATTGTATATGAAGTGATATTTTCTAATGAAACTTTTTTTTTATACAAAATAACCAAGTGACTTGCAATGTTATAAAAACACGTACTCATTTGAATTAAATTTACAAAAACTGTTTTAGTACTTAGTTTTATTTTATTATACTAGAACAATTTTGTTTGCAGACAAAAAGTAACTGTTATTATCTTAATGAGTTTTTGTTACAAATTGCGAAAACATATAAAAATGTCCTTTCATGCTAACTTTACATTTTCATTTCCTAATACGCATTAATTATTCCATATTTTTTACCACAATTACAAGCAATTTATTGTTTTTTTTGCAATTGCGTATATATTTAAAAGATTTAATATCTGTTCTTACATAAATAAGCTCTTGACACTAACTTTTTTAAAAACTATATGTACAAACTAAATTGAGTAGGTATTTTAATAGTTTTAATAGAAACTAACCGGCCGTGTGGTTCTGTGAATTAAATGGGAGATGTTTATGTTTTCAATTTTGTTTAAACCTTCTGAGTTAAATGAAACTAAAACCTTTTCATAAAAAACTAGCCTTAATACCAAAAATACCAACCTTCTTGTAATATATTTTGCTTGTACTTTCACAAAACAAGATCGTTTATAGACTTCTTATTTATATATTTGTGTACTGTGTAAAGTTTTATTTTAGTACCCTAAATAAGCCACTGCCCTCTTGAGTATTAAAAAACGACAGGTTCTAAATTTTTCATTCCATAAAAGACCTGGTATGGGAATATTCCAGCTCAATCACGATCCCTCAGACTGACATCATTGTTAGTTTTTTCTGAGAAGTTCCTAAAAAAATGTCAACATCAGCATTGTTCCCATCTGAGAGCCGCAGCATTCTTGGTCGTGCCGCCTTCTCACCTGATCCTGGAATCTGTCCAGGAGTTGTCTCTCTCGTCAGGTACTCCGCACAGTGAACCTCACGTCTCATCCTTATTCAAATTCCGCCTAACACGATCGGACGTGCTCAGGAAAGATCGTGAGAATGACGACCGAATGCACCTCTTACGATTCAGATGGCGCCTTCGGGTCAGAGATCTCCTGCCATTTTCAGTTGCTAAGTTTTACGCAACCGCAACACGGACGTAAAAATAAAAGTAATGTGAAATATCTTTACTGAGGCTTATTTAGATGATCTAAATTCTTAATGTATCCACAGTTGGTTACTTGTCGTAGTTTCGAAATAATACGAGAGGACACAAATATAATCGAATGAAAAAATGATCCGCGAATTTTTTTTTACACTGAAGCCAAATGTATTTTATGTATTTTAATATTATAAAATAAATATAAAAATTTACTGTAATGTTTTCATGGTCACGTGTATTTCAGTTAATTTCGACACCGCACGTAAGTCACGTTATCTACCTTATATAAATCGTTGTATTCTTTGTTTTTATTCACGTCTCGTGAAGAGAAAATTACTCTCAGAGACGAGATCATCTAATAAGAAATAACGACAAAAAATATGAGTAACCTAGTGACAAGGATATTATAATTGTGAGCGCTTTCGCCTTTTGTGGGGATTCTTATACGTTTTCAGAAAAATAATAATGAATAGCAACTGTAAATTTATGATAACAATTTTACGATCAAATTGAACAAAATTTCAGCACTATCAATGATTTACGTTTTTTATTTTCAATCTTTGATCAAAAGTTTTTTTTCTCAATCATAAACAGCCTCGTAACAATGGACCAGGTAGGTGTATTTTTCAGTGATTGATATTTATATAATAAGGTGTTGTTCGTGCTGGGCTCGAGTTATTACACTGCACAAACTAATTTTGTTGGTGCAAAATAAATGGAGTCTTGTTACGAGTATTGATCTCGGTTTGTGATAAATTGTATTTTTTTGTAAGTTGTAAAACGAACAATGCCATTATGCTTATTATTATTGTTGACTAATATTGCGTCTATGCTCTTATCAAAAAAAATATAATTACATTGAATATCATAGTAATCAAATATTTAAGCCTTATAGCCTTGATAGAGAAAACACTGAATATGTAATAAGAACGCATATACCATGTACAAAAGTTTTGATCGATCAAATTTTTAAATTATTTTATTTAAATTGGTCGTTTTAAACTTAAACTATTCACATTTTCAAAGATAATATAACTACATAATTTAAATAGTATTATTTTGCGTATATCTTTGTAATTCAATTCTTAACAATAAAGCATTTACTTGTTTGCCTCCAGCAAGTTTAAAAAATCTTAATGTTAACACCAAAATTCGAAGTATTGAGTATCTTCATATTATAATACGTATATGTAAATATCTTCATAAAATATTCAATATTTTTGACAAAGAGTACTTGGTGGAATTCCATTTCAATACTTGTCTCAATTTGATAATGCCAACGTTAAAGTGATTAAGCACATTTTTTCACACATTGAAAATGATTAAAGAAAATTCTCAGAAAATATCATCGTGACTTGTGTGGGATTCGAACTCACATCCCCAAGCTTTCATGGCCGGTGCATTATCCAACTATGCTAACGAGCCACTGCAATTTAGTGAGAATTTTTAATAATCATATTCTACATATTCTAATTTTCTTTAATCATTTTCAATGTGTGAAAAAATGTGCTTAATCACATTAACATACTAATACCTGCATGGGTAAATAAAAACGCATTCTGATTGACATCAATCCAACTTAATAAAGCCAACGTTAAAGTTTGGCAAAACCGGTAACCAATAAAAAAAATTTACATGTAAAAATTATTTAAACTTTTTTTGCGTAGCACAAAACGTTGTTATTTAAAATATTTTTATTGTTGTGTTATACTAACGTATGATTTAATTACAATAAAACCAATTTAAAAATATATAAATTACAATATTAAGCACTGAAAAAGTCACGAGTTTGTGAAATAATACGAGGTAATACGGCCCGGCAGCACGTTTTATATATTTGAACTTGTATGAACTGTGCCGTAGTTGGAGGTTTAAAAAAATGCCGGATCATAATAAAGATACAGGCCTCTCGGGCGACGCAACCGGCCATAGATCACGGAGCCGCGAGAGCAGCGTAAATAAATCGTAAACAAATATAACAGTTCACAGCTGTTGAGCAATCTACCTGAATGAATAAATCAAGCCTGAAATAGCGAACGATCAACGAGGGAAAATTAAAATTCTATTATTTATCCAAGTTCTTTCGAAATTTGATCAATTCTCAAGTATTTTTATTCGACCCGATTCTTTGTTGCTTGGATTTTTTTTTGTTCATTGTGTTATTTAAATTGATTTATAAAAATTGGGTAGCGGTACACTTGATTGATTTAGGGGAAGACATTTATCGAGATGTGATTGGGGATGATACGTTTTTTGAAAGCCTGCTTAAATTACTTTGATGCATACCTGAAGTCGTCTACTTTTGATATTTGATAGATATCAAGTCACTTTGTTGATTACTTAATTAAACGATCAAATTGTTTCATTTATAACTTTTTCTCTAGAGTTATGTTTATGGCATATTAAAATTGAAATAACATTAATAATAGACCGTTCACTTTTTTTAATTTTGCTTTTAAATGTATTCTTTTAAAACACATAGATGCGCAGTAGGTAGTAGTATTTAAAAAACAAAAATTATGGTCATTGCACGTTTTAAAATAACGGATTTACTCATTACATCGAAAACGATTAGTTATACCATATAAGTGATATCTTCTTCTTATTCTTCTAAGTATATTTTAGGTGTTTTAAGGTTTCTCTTATATAGCCACATTTCAGGTGTCTTGAGTGTTCAAGCTTCAATTCGATAAAAAAGAACTGAGACGACATAATACTTGGGAAATCAAATTATTTTGTGTGTGGGTGGATGTGTGTGTATGTTTCATTTTTGGGTTCTCTATAGAATATCTTAAAAGATACAACGCTGATTTTTTGCACGCAAGTTCAGTGAGATTTTCCGCAGTTATGTGCCGAATTTCAAGACGATAGAATAATATTTTCATTCATAAACTAATTAAATAAAACTATCAAATATGCTTTATGTACGAGTTACATGATTCTGTTGTTCACAGCGAGAATTTCAAATTTAGATTTTTTACAAAAAAACAAAATATGATGCTACTAAGAATTTTCCAGCTTATGTCAGCTTGGCACAAGTACCAATTTTATTTTTTAGTTGCGTTAGAAATTATTAATCACATCATTAATAACTTAAAATGCCTCCTTAAAAAATAACACCGTCTAAGCACAGCAAACGTAATTAAAAAAGAATAGCACAATTGAACGTGATAAAGACTGCATCTAATAAATAACAGTGCAGTGAAAGTGATTCGTTGTTTGTGACACGAAATGTGATATTTCCTAGAATGGCTTATTATTATATTAATATTCATCTAATTGTCAGCCAAACATATGTTCAAACACTATTGCATCGTTCATCGAATACGTCATTTTATGACGGGCTACATTTCTAGTAATAGAATTCCACAAATTATTTTTTAGGAAATGGTCATTAATGAAGAGGAGAAGAAGATTTAAAACATTTTTACTCAAATGTATTGTCAATAACGCGGAATCGTTGCATACGCAACCGAATTTTGAATTTTGAACCGAAAAATGAATTTCAAACGGTCACAGGTTGAAATTGCTGTCGGCGGGTCGGCCGGGCCCGAGCGCCCCCGAGCGCCCCCGAGTCCGCCCGCCGGGCCCCGATTGGTTCATTCCCACGCTCGCACGCCGCGGGGCGCAGTGGACGAGCGCCTTGTCTCCCATTCATTGTCTGGCCCGTACGTGCCGCCAGGTGAGCCCGGGCCCCGAACCTTGGCCCGCGAAGTAATCGATGTCGGTGATTTGCTGGTATTTTTCGTAAATTTCATACACTTTCGGTGGGCCTTCAGTTTGCATGTTTTTCGGAAGGTTTCGCAATCGCCGAATTGCGTAGAAATATATCGGCAAAATATATTTAAAAAAAAAAATCTAAAGCAATCTTAGCATGACATACTGTACTTTTAAGCTATTGTGAAATAATTGCGATGAACTTTATAAATATATATATATAAAGAGCAGCTGAAATATGGATGAAATATCAGCATAACATCAGCGTCATATTCATTATATTTATTTAAATAAATGTTTGATTCTGATACGTAAATTTTTTTTTGTTTCTTCTTTATCAAGTCCTCTCCTCAAAGGAGGTCGGCGACCATTTCACTGAACATATATGCTCATGTAAGCCAGTGTTCATGGTTTTTTTAGGGGAAAATAGTGTAGTGGGTCCGCGGGACTTTTTACACTGCTGCCCAATAACATTATTATATAATATTTTTCTTGCAATGCTCTGGCGTTTAGATTTTATACTCCTTCTGCAGTAGGCTACAGAAACAATAGCAGGTACACAATGGCAGCCATGCACAAGCAACAGAATGGGGAAAGCAAGGAGGCATCGTTAGTTTACTTCCAAATGTTGTTACAAATAAATATTATTATTATTATTTTTAAGTTGATATTGAAATTTTTATTTTTTTTGTAATGTGGATGAAATGTTGCGCGCCCCTGGCATAGACACAATACTGTGCGGCCACTCAGTGGAGGACCCCCGAGCACGGGCGACGCTGGCAGCGCTGACTGCATTCCTAATCCTTAATCATTAAATATTCTCAATCCAATTTCGCCATATCAAGCTTGGCCGTTAATGCTAAGTATTATAAATCAATAATACGTTTTAGGTTAGGTCTTCTCGATAAATATTACATTTTATTTTTTCAACGTTTATGGTATCTCCTAATACATATTTCCTGAAGAAATTCATGCATTATACATATATTTATTCAAAACAGGATATATCATAATATATTCGTTAATTTATATCGGGACGCTACTGCCAATAGCTATGTAGAGTATGCCTTTTTTTTAAACTAGCAAAATACCATACATCAAGGGTGGTCCGTGTTGTTAACATGAATCCAATAAACATACTGGAATTTCAACGGAATAAATAATAATAAAAAAAAACCACTTCCTTTAGGCCCAGATCTAAAATCAGATACGCATCGGATAAAAAAAAACAAATTAAAATAATTATAGAGTTGTTTTTTTTATTCGTAAACATATTTTTTAAGCTCAAAAATATTTTTTATTTAACTCCACCTCTCACGTTTGGTATTATTGTGTAATAGAATGTTAAAAAAAAATCAATAATATCGAGGCGAAGAATCAAAATATTGCGCAAAAAATCAATCAAAAAGCTGAAAACTATCTTTAATTTGTAATATTGAATCCGTTGATAAATCGGCGATTGCGTTTTGTGTTTTGAAATACTGTTTGGTGTTTGATAGTGAAGCGCTCTATTCAAAATTGGGGCCACGAAGAAAAAAAAACATCACGCTACTCAACAATATAATCGTTTTTTATATAAGTCCAAAGCGCCGGTAAAAAGTAGGCTTTTGTTGATTTGCAGATTATGAAAATCAAGAATGAACGTAACCTCAATAATGAATATCTCTGTAAGGATGGTGTTATATAGGTACACCTAATATATTATGTGTGTTATGTATTTAAATATTTAATACATATATTATGTTTTAAAATTCATAATTATACATTTATAAAAAGATTTACATACATGTCACACAATCTTTTTTTTAAATTAAAACGTTGTGTAGTTTTGAAATAAAATACACGCAGTGTCTAACGCAAATATCAAAACCATAAATAAAACAAACATATGTGTTGGTGTGGAAAATTTTAATTTAGTTAATTCATAAAAGTACCTAAAAAAAAAAGTGCATTTCTTCAGTTTGGATATGCAATGTTTTTTTCATTGCACAAACGCAAACCATTTCCAAATATAACTATTTATAATTATATTTATTCTTATGTGGATATTATCAAAGTACACCATAAAAATTATTATAAGACATCAATCCTGAATATAATTTCCTTATATTCACTAAGTGGAGTTCTTCCTCACTCGATTGACTAAACACGTATTTTATTCAAAATAAATTTGTATAATAAAAATATATGCTTTTATTAAAATTTTTAAAATAACTCAACATCAAGCATTGGTCATAATTATTCTAATTAATTTTAGTTTTACGGTTTACTTACAGATGTAAGTCTCTCTTTTTCGAGTTACACAATCCATTTTGAAACACCCTGCATAATGTTTTGAACTTTGCACACAACATAATAAAAAAAATCTGGTTTTATACTAAGCTTCATTAGGTCAGGTCAAATGAATTTGTTTGATAAAAATATTTAAATATTTTCATAAACGAGAAAGGTATCATTAAAATCAACTAATATGTCGATAGTAATAACAATAATTTAAGGCATCTTTGCGCATTGAAACGTAAATAATGGAATATTTAAATTGCTTTTATAAATCGGATTTTTGCTTATAGGTGAAAAAAAACATAAGAAAGATTAATTAATTAATAGTTTTACAATGTTACGCTTTGATATTTCAATAGCATTTATTTCGTCGATTCATATGTGTTCCAACATACATATAGCATATTTTAATTTTAATTTTACCTGGTGTGTTAATTATGCTAAATTACTTCAGTTTCCATATATAATTAACATTTTTTCAGGTTTATATAAAAATAAAAGCCTGTAGTTTTTAATTCGGAACAACATTTTTAATGAGGATTTCTAATATGGGACTTTTTTATATTAACAGAGTTAAGCTATACATATATATATATATATAGACCCGTTCAATACAATAATTATGCTCATAAAAACCCTCAAATATATTGGCTTCTAAAAAACCGCATCCTCCAAAATGTAATCCAATATTTTTTAAAAATAAATTTCAGTTTTTAAATTTACTGACTCAACTTTAAGCAATGTTTTAAAGTAAACTTATTATCGTATTCATAAATCTAACAGCTTGTTCTTAGTAGTGCCAAGAATGTAGTGCCACTCCACTGGAGTGTGTGAAATATAAGTATTAAGGGCAGCAACAAGTTTCAGAATTTCATTATCTTGTGTCATGACTGTGCCGGCCTAAGTGCAAGCCGTTTACTAAATAAACTGCAACATTTCATTCGAGCATAGACGCATTAGTGGTCAGATCGAATAATTTCATTGACATATTTACAAATTTAGCTGTAATAACACTGGATAAATTACGAATGTTGCGTTTCGATAGTTTATCGATATGTTTCAAAAATCATATAAGATTAAATCAAGATGAAGCTAATAGTGCTTTGTAGAATTTTTGTCAACAATGGGTTTTAATGTAATGAGCAGTATTGATAATATATAACAGTAATTAATATATAATACTAATTTCCACTGAGAACTCATAAATAACAATATTTTAATACAAAGTCTTCAAGTAAAGTCCTCTTTATATTTTACTTTAGTACAATGGTTAAAGTCAACACAAACATGGAATTAAGATACGCCAAAAACGCATTCTGAAATTGTACACAATCGAAACTCAATGAGGATCATCAACACATTACTGATTAATATAACAGGTTTATTAAAAATTTAAAAAAAGCACCGTAAAGGTATATATAGTATATATGACCGACGATAGCAAAAAAAAAATGATTATATAATTAACATCAATTTCCGCTATTTTTTTAATAGATATACATTTGAAAAAAAGCTAATAAATTGTTTATGACACGACCTCTCCACTTCTGCGCAACATCCGGTCAACATTTGCCGCGTTTAGTGTTCGATCCGCAAGAAGCGGAAGCGGGCATTTTCGACGCGCGTCAACCTGAACGCTCGCAGGTGTATCCTGTTATCCGACAGGTACGCGCCCCGCGATGAGCCGTCTGGGCTGGTTTGAGTGACCCACTTGTCGCATTTTTGAGCGCTGCCTAGAGACTGTTGCACAACCTGTATGCAGAAACCCATTCTGCAACGACGGACGAAATCACGCTCGTAACCTGTGGCCATCGCCAGGCATCGAGCACACGACCAGCAAAGTCAAGAACCTGCACTCGATCAGAACGCCCGAGCCATTTTATAAATTATTTCTTGACTTTTACATTTTTTGATCCCAGACCGATTCAGCATATATATATGCATCAATAGCATATATGAATTACTACGATCAAACGCATTTTTTTCATCGGGTACCTCTCCTCAGTGGAAGCTGGCGACCATCTCACTGAGCATACATTTATGCTGAACTAGTGTTCATGGTTTTTTGTCCCGTCGGCCCCTTGTCGAGTTTTCCTATTTTTTGTAGACCCCTGCCTTGCTAATATTAAATTTTTACAAATTCATCATCTTCAAACATATTTTTGACATCTGATATATAGGGTGCGCCATATTTTATGTCGGTATGTAAACATTAAATAACTATTTATTTTTTTTTGTAAGAAGGACAACTGCACTGAAACCCTTTTTCATGTGGTATGAAGATATAAAAGCTATCAATAACCTTCTTGCTATAGTCTATAATGCAGGATTAAAAGCATTATTATGTAAGTACATAGGCTTAATCTGTTTTCAATTATGACATTTCCGAAATGCCTTAATTTTGGTGATGCCCTACTTAAATGGGATCCACTCTCGTAGACCCCCATTTACATTTCGTGGACCCCCAGTTTAATTTTTCACTGTCATCGACCCCTGGGGGTCGACATTGACCACTTTAGGAACCAGTGGTCTGCACAAACATTTAATGAATTGTTTTGCAAGCAACAGTTGCAATTGCATTTTTTTGATCTTTTGTAAGTTATCACATAGGGATAAACACTCCTACAACATCAATATAGCCTTACGTTTTTATGTGGATACGTTTTTGTTTTACATTCAAAGTTTAAAGCCGTTATCGTAAGTTAGTACTAGAGAAGGTGTTGTCATCGATTATTTATCAAAGAGACATACCTTATATGCATACACATGAATTCGCAATTTCTCAAAGACAAATAGTAAAAAAAAAAGAAACGTTTTTGTCAATAGAAAATAGAAATTCCCTTGATGTGTTTATTTCAATATCCTTTTCGCCGACTCACCCAGACCCGGCCATGTGACAGGATTTAGATATATCCGCGCTGACAAACACTAGCCATGGTTTGGCGTTGACCGCAAGGAATCTCCATCTGCCAGACGTTGTGTTGGGTTTGTGTTGAGTTTAATGTTGAGTCACGTTTGGATCGGTTAGAAACTCGCCTACAATCAAACCGCCGGCGGAGTGGCCCATAAAGATCTACTCGTATCTTCCCAATAATATTAAAAGACAACCTATTAAGAGGTGATTCATCTGAAAGCTTCACCGGTAACCGCAAAGTTTTAAAGTTTTCTAATCTCTTGGTGGCTAGACCTACCGCTATTATAAATAAACGGTTTTTTACCATTGAATTTAAATTAACAGCTGCTTAAAATGCTAAAACATAGTGAATCATCAAAACCAAGCTCTTTGTTAAATATAATTGAATTAAATATATCTTTGAAGTATCTATGTTTTGATTCATTATATTACTTTATAAAAAGATTACAAAAAAATATTTAAGATTGGATATTCTTGATTATACATATTGTTGATACAAATTTACTAAAAGAGAGTAATACAATTTCACTCTATAATTCTGAGAATGTATTATTGCAATAATCTGTTGGCAATTTTATTATTAATGAGGTACTGATAAAAGTACTTGGATTACTTTTCTCCGATAAGATTTGTATCGCACAGTAACTAGGGCTTATGTAAATATAACATGTTCTTAACGAGTCTTGTTCACTTTTTATTCCAACGAACTCACGAGCCTGGGCCATTAGTCATTACTAGAAAGTACAGGTGCATTGTTTTGATTGATTTTATTATAAAACATGTCAAAACTCTTGACTAGAGGCCTCTCACGTAAGCCACATCAATAATCAAAAATTAATACCTTGTGTACTTCGAGATTGTAAAAAAGACTTATTTTCAAACGCGTAGTTTAAATCATTCAAAAATGTTGCTTTTTTATGCTTGAATATAAGACATTTAATCTTTAAAGTGTATTTTAGTCTTTTTACTATTTTATAGTGTTATTCAATAAAAAGTAATACGATCTAAAATGGTCACACTGTAGGTTTATTAGCAACACAATTATTGTTTGTAACTATTAAGCAATTTAATGATTTTGGAAAAATATATTTATATTGCAAGTACATTTCGACAACACTCCATGTCGCAAAAACTATAAATAAATTTATTTTCGATTCCATTGTTTGCAAATTTCATTCCGAAAAAAACGAACCAGCCGCAAGTGCTGTCGATACTTGGATTTATATTCTTTTGTATATAAAACGGTGACGTTTCCAAACGCTCAAGCAAATAGAAAATACTGGGCGTGGTCGGAACATGTTTTAGAAAATATTCACTTTTATTGCAGGCAAAAACACGTCAAGCTTCTGTTGCCAAGTGCTGGAAAATAAAGATAGTGCGAAGTCAACGAAGTCGCAGTGGATGGCCTGCAATTTATAAATGAAAACACGTAATTTATTCACACAAGTCAACTTTCGACTTCTGCAAGGTAACACTTAGTTGGTTCTCGGAAACCGCACACTTCTATTACAAGACACAGTGGATTACATGGACTTATGGGTATCCTATTAAATACCGTTGAGATCCAGTTGATTGGTTAATATATTGCCAATACTGGGTTTCTTTGTTCGGTAAGTTTATCTTAAGCTGAAAAAAAACGCATTTTTAAATCTTAATTGCATAGAAATATATTTATTTTCATGTAATTTTCTGCATGAAATCGTGACATGTTTAAGACATTTACAATAACCTCTCCTTGAGGTACCCAAACAAAGCAAAGTATTCATTTAAATTTTTATTACTTCTCTCTCTACTTGAGGTTGATTATTAAAAGAAACTTACTAAATTTTGGTCAATGTAGACTTTACATTTTTTTTCTTTTAAATACAAGAGGCGTGAAAAGTTAACCACAACTGCAATCGCCTACTTTTAAGTACCCATACAATGAAGAATTTCCCTAATAACGTTAAAGTATCCAAAAAACTCAACGCATCAGGATATTATGACGCTATGAGTTTAGCATAAATCAAACGTTCATCGATGTCCCCAAAATTATTGAATAGCAATGTTTAAAAGGCGATATCTTACTTTGGGTATTCAACCTCAGGAACATGGATTGATTGAAAACGTCAAGCAGCTCAATATCCAACGAACTATGATAACTACCAAAAGTTCATCCATTTTATTTTTAAACACGATAACAGATACACTCATCAGAAATTTTGAAAAAAAATCAGTAAACGTGAGTAGAATTGTAGTAGAAATCTTTTTATAATTTAGTATTCCTGCCGCGGTAAGTATTTTTCAGGTCATATATCTAATGTCAAAACGTGTTTTAGGGGTAAATTGCACGCTAACGGGTAAAGTCGCATTAGTAGAAGGTCACAGCGACTCCGTTAAAATGACACCTGGAAAAGTAGGTTATGCTTAATGCAAAATTTACCTGCAAAACGCAAGTTATCAGTCGGTTTTACAGAATAAGGCTGGGCCTCGTGTCTCGTGACATCAGCTCGCCGTGGGCTGCGGCACGCATATTTGTAGTTATTTTTTCAGCTTTATGATACCCAAGTAGCTTCTAACTTCCACATATAAATTATTTCGTAAAAGATATAAGCAAATGCGTATTTTGGTCATTTAACCTTGTGTGAACCCACCTCCGTTTAAGCTCGCCGTGCTATTGTCCTTTTGCAGACCTTTCAAAATCGTGATCCGGGCTGGAACGTGAGAATCACTTCAACGAACAAAGTACAAAAGATAAAATTGAAATATTCAGAGTTATCCAAGATAAACAAATTGGTTGTAATACTTCATATTTACATATATTAACAAAACACGAAAATAACTCTTAAGCGAAGAGTTTACGAACATTTTCTTATGCCTTTCAAGTGCTTCTTCACTCAAAAGTTCTTGTATATAAAATGATCGTAATCTTCTATCCGCATACGTATCGATATTTACTTTTTATACACTGTGGATATTATGTATATGCAATAAATTATATCATAACTTTTATCATTACATACTTTTTTTTGATGTAGTTAATAAAATGAAAGTTTTCTCATTGAGTTATGTATGCTTCATCATCAATACGATTTTCTGTTTCGATTTCTAATCCTCCATTAAAATTGTCAAGTACTTCTTTTCAGGCTATTAATTTTCTACATTCATAATATTAAATAGTTCTTCAACATATGAAGCAGTTAAATATAGATGTCATTACTGAAGCGCAATTATTTCCATTGATGAAGCACTTTCTCGAAGCCATAACGCGCAAACATCTCCACGTGGAGTATCCCCAATAGTACGCACTGCCGTGATTTCTATAATCCATTCCAACTCTCGATCGCCGAGATTCATAAAACATAATGGACTGTAAACTAATCAGCCGCCATTCCAATTATCCACGGGAGAATGGAGTGAAATCTTCGGTACAAAGGGAACAAACGCTGCACTCTCGCCGCCTGCACCGCGAGAAGTGCAACACGTGCAAGCAGCCTGTACGCACAGGCCCGACACCGACCGCTCCTCATTAGTCAGAAATTCACCAGAAAGCTGCTAGATGGGAATCTGAAATAGTTTTTTTAATAATCAAAAAGCTGCTTGATGGGTTGCTTACGGTTAGATTAGCGTTTTAGTCATAATTAATTAATATTTAATATGTTTTGCACTGAAAGATAACCAGGCCTCTAGAAAAAGATTGAAACTTCTGATTTAAGATGTATAATTAAATTATAAACGAGTAATCTTAATTAAGTGATTTCAGTTTTGGGCAGTTTTACAATGTGTTGATAAGCCGCAGAGGAATCAGATAAAAATTGAGATAATTAATATTTCAAGGCGTGAGTGAATGTCATTTATTATGAGGTGATTTTGATTTGATATGATTATTTATCATCTTTCAAATACAAATACATTTACAAAGCATTATGTTAAACTACAGATTCCATAACGGAGTTATTGTTAAGAGGAGTGATCTCAATAAATTGTTATATAAAATTTAATAATTTAATAAAGGATTCCCTTTAGAGGTTCACGGCACTGTTTTAAGAAATAAGCGATTCATTATAGTAATCGAATCAGTGGAAGATGAGTATGAAGGTTCCAACTATAGGATTTCTATTACAAGTTGTAAATGCATATGGGCTTGTACTACTTCTGAAGTCAAAAAACACGGCTGTGATTCAGAATATATAATGAAAAACAGCTCTGAGCATTGCCGCGATCAACCAGTAGATCTCGATCGACTGGACGGACAGGCTCGCCGTAGGGACATCGGTTCGTCTAGTTCTTTGTAAGCTATAAGTTATTACACTTTCCATTTTCTCCAACTGCAAGGTTTCACATCCACAACGCGTCGTTAATATTACCGGCCCATATTTCAGAAGTTTTGAGAATTTCTTTTCCATAGATATTACGGCTCCCATCGGTCGTTAAGTTACGTCGTAGTCTCTACTTTATTACACGGTCATGCGTAATAAAAGAGACTATGTTTTATGGCGACTCGGAGTTTCCAGCAGAAAGGGCGTTTAATATTAATGTGGTTATCAGATCTGTAATTTTGGGTAGTTTAAAAGCGTTTTTTAATAGCCGTAAAGCATTAAGCAATCGTTACCGTAAAATTACCAATACTCGCTGCGTCTCTCCAGCCTAATTATCATGTCGAATAGAAAATCTGGCTTTATGAGCGCGCAAGGAAAAAACATTACTTCCCAAATAATTTTGAGATTAGATTAACTACACTCTAAAACTTGCTGAAGATTCACTGAATCCTAGATCATCTCAGTTCTTCTTTATCGAGTTGAGGCCTAGACACTTAGACAGCAACCATGCTTAAACGTAGTTTTATACGAGGAGACCTTTTTACAAAATTTTACATAGAATACGACAAGAAATAAAGCTTTTTTCTCAACCATATTTTCAGAAATACCAAATGTAGCTACTGCAGCTGATTGTAATGGGAAATATCAGTGGCTGGATAAATAATACTGGTTAAGTATAAATATATGTTCAGTGAGATGGTCACCAAACTCCACTGAAGAAGTTTAAATTGTTTTGAGAAATAATTATATTATGATGTGTGTAATCATGATAATAACATTAATTCGGCTGGGTAACCTACAATCGGAGAAATTCAGTAACACACACATTTCACTGTGGCGATTTCTTTTCGTTTTTAATTTTTCTTGTTTACCGCCGTCGCAGGCGAGAACAGAGAACTCGTATTTTTACCTTCGCCGGCCAGCGGTTTGTACGAAACTCGACACTCGGCCGGCCTACATACTCCGGGGAACCAAGAGGCGCTCATCGCCCGTGTAGCCAATTTAAAAACTAATGATTTGATAAATAACGCATAAAACCGCTTTGTCTTAATCGTTTAGGCTTATATTTGGGTAGGGTAACCACACCGCAGATGAAACTTATAAACCTCATACACTCCAATATGATACAACAAAATTTATGATGTCTCTCCTCACGTGAGGTTGGTGACCATTTCTTCGAACATATTTCTATCTTGAGCCAGTCTCACTAATTCGGTTGTGCATCCACGTAAACTTCCTTCAAATTTTTCGTGGATATACTTACTGTTTCAAAAAACCTTCAGCTTCTTTACCAACGTCAAGAGTTCCCTTTCTTTACGCATTTTGTACAAGGCCCTCTCATTTGTGATTCTCCTATATAACCACATTTAAGTCGCCTTATTTCTTCGCATGATTGTCCAAGCTTCAACTCCATAAAACAAAACTGAGACGACATAACACTTGGTGAATCTCCAATGTAATAAAAATAAGTTATATAAATGATGAAAATCCTTTGAGGAAGTTTACTTCGAAATTCCTGGTTCACTAAATGCTCGCCTAAATATTATATTTATTTCTAATATTTCACTTCGAGGGTTTTATCAGACTAGTTTCAGAAAGTCTTTTGACGGAATATTATGCGATGATCAACCGTCAAAAGTTTTGACGACTGAACTGACCAAATTCCTTGCTGGACAAAAGTGCAAATAATCAAGTCAGAATCAATTAGCGATTTTGCTGTTTTTAAATGAATCAATACAAATTCAATTATTTCTTCAAGGCTACCGTGTAAGACTTGTATTATTTCTACTTATAAAAAAATAATTCCATTCGATAAAATAGCAAAGAAATATATTTTATATATTATAAATACCAAAATAAAAGTCTTTTTGTGTTTGCCATTGGATTCCGAAGAATTAAATAAAAATAATAAAATTAAATGTTAGTTGTAAAGTATAAACATATTAGTGTAATTTGTATCTGCTTTTTAGTTTTTAACGCTATATGAAATTAATTTAAAACTCATATACTATTATATGTACCGCGATATGGTTACCTTATATTCTAAACATCAAACAGGAAATTTGTTGTCGTATTATTTTTACATTTAAATTGATTTGGATAAACCCTACCTATTAATTCAACGTTTGTATCTTAATTCTGTATTACTTTTCAAATTAAAGTTATAAAAAAATTTGCTCACACCTACGTTTTTTAGTAACTGTAAAACTAGTAAGTAATCGTCAATTTTCAAATAAATATATTTATGGCAAAATCACTTATAATAACACTATTTACAAAATACTTCATATTGTATTACTTCACGTGACAATAATGCATTGTTAAAAATATATTATACAAATTGTTATTTTATCTCAGTTTAATCTTAAAACCGCATCTTACGGCTTAAAGATTATTAGCGTAAAATTATTATTCATATGATAAGGTATTTTAAAACATTTCTTAAAATGACTTAATTTAAATGGTAATACGTCCCAGGAATTGCAACCTTTTATTATTATTATATGTACATAATTTGCAATCGTCTCGTTGCAATTCGCTTTTTCCGAGTGTCGAGTCTCGGGTCCACCTGGATGACCTCACTCCAGGTTTCCTATTGTTATGTCGAGTTCAACAACTCCGGTATGGGAAGTGGGTGGTACATAATGCAACACGTGCCCTATCGTCTGATAACGTTTAACGTATCGAATCGTTCACCTTTATAATATGAACTTAATATGCCACTTTGGAGAATGCTGCAAGTACGATTAGCTCAGAGTGAGTCGAGAAACACCCAAAGCCTTGTTATCAAGCTCACAACGAATCTTACTGCCTATACCTCGGATAATATTGGATTAGACTATATATATACAGATTATAAAAAATGATAACGTATATTTACATTACATTCCGTACTAATTCCGTTCTTGTTTCTGCGTTCGGCGATTTCCCATCAAATACACGTTTAGACTTGTGAGGTAAGGTTTGACTAAATTCCCATGCTATTAAAAAGTACACAAGATTAATGGTGATACGCATGGCTGTCGTGAAGCATGCAGGCAAGCATGTACTGCATGCCTTGTGACCATGGTAATACGTTTGTAATTATTCCGGCATTGTTTTTCCATGATATTTACACCGAATAACAACGTAAACAAAGCGTCACTTCAATTCGGTGTATTTTTTACCACTTAATAAATACTCAAGGAAGTAAATTTATAACATTGCACACATGCCTTAAAAAAACTGCATGCGTAGGATTAGAGTCCACTAGATACTATTGTTAAACGTATTATTAGCAAGACAATACATATTTTTTATGATTTTTGTATTATTATGATTAAGTCTGTACCTGCTTAGATTTTATTGTTTTTATTTTGCTAACGTGTGCACGACTACTTCTTATTATTTCCATGCGAGTTCCGTCATTTTATAATTATATAGTCGTTGCGAATTCATCGAAGGATGAAGGTATTTTCAAAAAGACGCACACGTGCTTGATAAAATCTCTTTTGCTTCAAGCCTTCCTCACAAGGACTAAAAAACTTACAAACACGCACTTATAAATATTTTAAAGTTTCTAAAACACAACAATGCCCCCATCTAGATCTTTGCGTAACAATAGTTTTAGAATCTCCAAACCTTACTTGACATATCAAAGACTCACATCCGCCTACATTTAATTATAAACATAAATATTTCAATGAATGTTTCTGCCATCTAGAATATTTCTAGAATCTCAGTTATTCCTGTTATTTTATTTGGAATTTTTTAAGGCACGGAAGAGTCCATAATCCGGTGAAGGATTTGAGGCGCAAAGGTTTTTTGTAGATCGCATGTAGGAGGAAGCAGCAGTGAACGAAGCGTAAAAAAGGATCTAGTCTGTGGCTTATTTTAGTCATCGCTTCAGTTTTATTTTCCTTTTTAAAAAATTTATGGTAATCTTGAATAGGTTCGCCAGCATGGGCGGCATGGGACGAATTTGTCTTCATCCTTGGTATTTTTTTTATAAATTCGTATATTTAATAAAAATAAACATCATGGCATGTTTGTTTGTTAAATTCATTATAAAAATTGCTACATTTATCTGGCATTCTTGGAATAAAAATACGTTCCTTTTTAAGTTGAAATGGTTTGTTAGAAAAATATACACGAGTATGCTATAATTCATGTTTATTTTATATAGGTAGAAATTGTATGTATTTTGTAGTATAATAAAAATATTATATTAATATTATCAAATTTCTGGTTTAATATTTGAACCCTTGAATGCAATGCAGTATATCGATTTTTTGAGGATACAATTTTATATCATGACTTAATTATAAATTACATCATTTTTATAATTTTAAGCAAAATATTTAGGAGATGTGTAGGAGTTCCATGGTCACAATTTTAGTATGTAAAATAATAATAAAACAATTTTTAATAATAAAAACAAAAACAACGAAAAGAGCAGTTTTGTGCAGCACCATGAATAAAATATACACCTTTTCCTAGATTATTTAATGTATTGCGAGATATATTCGTGAGCTCTGGTATTTGAGGAATACTTTTGTGGCATGTTAATAAATGCTTAGTTAAAATTTTCCAACAAAGGATATATTTCTACAAAAAATGGACAGTAAAATAATTATTAAATGTATTTTTACTCAAAAAACGGTATAAAAAATACACCGTGACAATTGATTGAATATTGTTTGTATTGATATTTTAACGTAGTTGGAATTTTTTTTTATATATCCAACGCAAGATTAAAAAATTGTAAAACAGGTTGGCACTACAAAAGCATCTCGAGTTCATTTTAAACGAATTTATTATCGTTCATTGTATTCGTACGAGCACATCGCAGCCGAGGGTCTATCCTTGAGGTCTCTGAAGAGATACTTTTCTGGGTGGTCTATATGGTATGTACATACAAATAAAGGCTTTTTAAAAGCCCAACCCCTAAAGCGGGGGCGGAGCAGACCGGTCTAATCACACGCAACATGGGACTACATTATAACATCTCACGCGTAAACCAAGCCTTTATCATACATTTATTTATAAAAAAATATTTTTTAATGTCAATGCGGTCAAATTCAGTGACAAAACTATGATGGCGTGAGTTGTGGCACAATGGCTGTTCAGTTTTTAATAAGCGTAATTATATATAATAAATAATTTTGTTTTTTTTTTGATCCCGCTGTGAGGTAATTCCATAAGGTAATGCCAGAATAAATTTTATATTAAACTAATAACAAACAGTTATTAAGTTAAGTTTTTACATGTTCGCCTTTTTGGGTGATCGCTTATAAAATAGAAGTTGAGAATGATTACGATATACCATAAAAACAATATAAAAGTTTTTGTTTTAAATTAATTAATATTTTTGTACAGCAAATAAGAATAGCCTGGAAGTCTAGAAGGTTAAGTATATTTTTACTTGTGAGAGCTTTCGCCTATAAAATCATTTTAAAGTATCATTATGTCTAATAAAAACTGTATTTAATTTAAGCCCAACTCTATTTCTTGGAGTTTTTTATCTCGTATGGTTCAAATAATCCATTTTGTTGTTGTTTTTTCCTATTTTGTTTGTTGAGAGGATATTCAAAACTGTCGTCGTGTCAGATGTCAGAGATGTAAATACAGAACCATCTCCATTGTTGGATGGTATCACGATCGCGTGAGAGGATTTGGATTAGTTAATACGTATTTATTCAAAAATAATGATGCTGCATGACGTAATAAACAAGAATAGAACTTAATTATGTATTAAAATATTATCCATTGTTTTCTAAAGGCTATGATTTAAAATATATTTATTTCTCGTCAATTTACTGTCTCTGTCACAATGGTTAGTATATATATTATCAATAACTTACCGTTTTAACATGGAAGATGTCGGCGATGGATCCCAAATTAGCACTTTTCAATTATAACACAAAAGTCAAAACAATGTTCGTTTGCTTTTTATCTACATGGAAGTTACAACAAGAGACCATGAACAACCGAAACAAATTGACATTTAATTGTATTTATGTTGTCAATTAACTAAAGCCTTGCGGAAAAACGAAACTTTTAACATGAGAAACAAATATTTAAAAATAGATTTGAAAAGCAATTTAGCTGGCAACACTGCTTGGCGGTTGCATTATTGTTTATGCTCTTTTTCAAATGTGTAAGGCCACTTATTTGCATGACAACAATTACATTTCCACGCCATCGTGTACAAAGTTGGTTTTGTTTGTTAAAATATATGCAACGTTCAATTCTAAGCTGGATAGCCTACATTATTAGTTAATTTACATAAACTGATCAACATCAGATTAAGATATTAATTATGTATGAAGTACAAGTATTAATTCAAATAACTTAGCATTTGAACACTCACTTAGCAATGTTGTATTTAAATTATTATATATATTTTTTTAATTTGAGATAAATACGTCTATGTGTATATATTATCTGATAATCAATATCAGTTGTCGCTATCTCAAAATGCATAAAAATTTACGTAAATTATGAATTCAAATTATACCAGTTAAATTAAATAAACATATGTTTGATTATTTATTTATTATATAATATTACCCAAAATGAAAAATAAATACTATCCTTGCACACAGATAGTTCAGTAGGGTGTTTTTTTTTCAAAAGTATTTAGGACTCGAAGATAAAAATAATCACAACAAAAAACAAAAACACGTCAAAAGTCGTCCCAGAACGAGACTAACATTTTTTCTGATAATTAATTCAATAACTATCAGCTGCTTTGAATCAATTTTGCAATACAAAACAAACACGTTTATAACTTGCACAAATAAATTAAAAAAACAAAAAATGGGGGCAGCCAGCGCAAGGCTCCGGTTAGCGATAACGCAAAACACAAAAAAGCCAAGCCGATTCGGGTACATCCTACGACACACAGAATACGAACCACCTTTCAATATTACATGAATAATTTATTTAGGCACTCACTGATATTCAAAGACAACACGAAAAACAAAAACTTTTGCGAAAATTTTCAGTCGACGAGGTTTGCAAGCAAGCCCGGCCCGGCGGACACTTCGCGGACCGTGTTGTTTTGATTCTTCACAGGCGGGAGAAGTGCGACTTCGTGTTGACGCGCGTTCAGCTCGCTCGCCGGCCGGCCGTGCTGTGAGGGCCTCAACCCGCGGGGGGCCCAGGGGGGCAGGAGGGGGGCCCAGGGGGCAGGGAGGGGGCCCAGGGGGCAGGAGGGGGGCCCAGGGGGCAGGAGGGGGGAGGCGCGGGGAGGGCGAGCGCGCCATGGCGACTGCACAATGGCGATGCACCATTACCGCGAGCCCACACTCGGGGAGATATTTTTATGAAGCTACTATCAATAAAAAAAAACAATACTTTGATATTTCTTTTAAACACAACATCCTCCTCGCCGCAGCGACACTATTGTGATGAATACATACACAAATGAACCTGTTGAATTCTTCATATGAAGATTACGCCCACGCACTGTTACCTTCTTTCAGAGAGTTTTTATCGCGTATTTGTTAATTCAGTAAAACTACTAGTAATCAAGTATTTTTTTTATTGTTGATTATAAGAATACAAAATGGAAAATTATTTCGAAAAGATGATGTTATCCTTTTTGCATTTTTCGTTTGCAAAATTCAAGCTATTTGCGTTGTGCATCCTCGTAAACTTCCTCCTTTCAATGCCCCTTCGACTATCAGCTGGAGGATGCTATACTTACAGTAAAATGTGGTCAAAATAAGAGATCTTTCGCAAGACTCTTTCGTAGTATTTTAAGGATTCTCCCTCTGCGCTCAGGCCGTAATCAGATCGCAACCCAGACGCTTCACGTCACCGAAAGTCTATACCGGTCCATAAAAAAAGCCATCAATCCCCTCCTCAAGGGGATTGGAGATGACACCCCAGACTCACTGCTTGTCCACTACAGACATAAATTGCCCTACCATAGCCCTTCTGTAAAAATATAACAGCCTCCGACGGCTCCCGGGGCACCGTATACAAGAAAGAACGCAAAGTAGTCAACAACCATATCCAGGGGTGACCATTGTACCCTCTTGCTCTACCTGTTATTGTTATAAATTGTTATCTAGTTCGTACTTATTTATAACACATAAACTCATGCAAATAAATTCCACTTATTTTCCCTGCCTATCACAATAGTGTAATCAAAGAAATTCATGTATGCTATGGATAGTCACACATCTTACGCTTACCATAACCATAGCCTTAAATACTATTGCAAATCTTTGTTTTTAAATCAAATTTATTTTTTTAATTTTATAGTCGCATTCCAGCTGTCTTGAGTGTCCAAGCTTCAACTTCATAATGAAGAATTGGGACGACACAACACTTGATAAATCTCCAGCGAGATTCCATATAAATGATATGAAAATGATAAAAAATGAGAAATGCATAATTGGGCGCGAGGCCCTGACTCGGCCCTGACTGTGCCCTGACTGTGCCCTGACTGTGCCCTGACTGTGCCCTGACTGTGCCCTGACTGGGCCCTGGCGGGTCCCGCTAGCCCGGCGTCTCAGGTGAGCGCGACTGGCCGGCTTACTTACGGGACGGGTGAGGATTCAACTGCCGGTCGCGGCATTAAATGCGCAACAATTAACCCGTTTCCTTTGGTGCATCCGCACGGCTCGAGCCGGCTACACCCGCTGCGGCACAACTGACAAGCGAACGGTAAAGCAGGCTACACACGCAGACACCCAACTTGCAACTAACCAATGGCGTCCTTTTATTATTTTATGTTTTTCTATGGTTTAATCTACTGGTTACCATTTGGTTGTCAGTTGTTTTTGTTGCAATTGCCAAAACCATTTCAAGAAAAACACCCAGAATAAAGGTTGCTATTAACTAATTACCATTTGACTATCGGTTGTGACGTTGCGTTTGTCTCATACAAGACAGAACACTTGAATTTATTATAATTATAATTTAACTCCCAATACTGCTTGACGCAGAAATGATAACTAAAGCTTAACTTAATGACGTCATATTCTACTTTTTGTTTAAAAATTTTAAAGCCTCCCAACAAAATAATTGATCATAAAATAAATTAGTTTTATAAATATCTGAACGTATTATTTGAAACCTACTTGCTTCCAACTATTTATTATATTTTGAATGTTTCACCTAAATTCTACAATAAAAAATAATACTATTATATTTAATGTCTGGTGAAAATATTAGTAAACAATAAATTCAATAGCTTAAACCTTAATCTCGAGCCTTCTCAGATTTACAATTATTCACATACAAATAAATTTACTCACGTAGAGTAGTCTCATAATCCAATTTTTGATAGTCTAATACTTCAGATATAGTAATTTATCTTCGCAGTGAAGCAATGTTTTGCTGAAGAGAAAATTTATAAAAATAATATAACATCTCAACAGATGTTCAATCATTTCTGCGATGATGATTGAACACGGCGTTAATTTGCAGGCACAATTTATACACTTCACTTCCGGCACTTAACAGGTACTCTACTTTGTTATATTTGTATTACGCGTTGTTGGATTTTTTTGAATGATTTATTTTTCCCGGTGTTTTTAAGCTGAGACACACGTGTAGCACGCCACGTGGCCGTGCAAACATTCCCACCTGACACACGACATGCCCGCAGTGTTATGTATATAAAAGATATCTATCTCAGTTATATAGAGAAGCACACTTGAGTTTTGTCATTCTGTCTGTTAGCACATCATGCATAATCAATGCTGACAGTTGGCCGGGGAAGACTCTTTTTATTTTCTTTTAAACACGAATGAAATACTTTTTTTGTCACAGCCTAGTTTTTCTAGATATGATTTTGAAATATACGTGTTTGACTTTTACAATTGGTTCTTCGTCACTATTGCTTGTTTTTAATATTATTTAAATTTCGTTCATATTTATCTACTACAAAAATAAAATTTACTGTAGGACTGGAGTTGAGTTTTATTCTAAAAACTAAAACCTTAACAGTAGTAGTTTTTATAAAAATTTTCCTGTTGCTGATATTATACGTTTACTACGTTATACTTTTATTCCACAAATATAAAGCTTTTCCAGCAAAGTATGAATATTTTTTATTCGCTTAGTGATGGACCATTTTTGAAACAGAACCAATTTCTTGAAGTTTTAAATAAGAGCATAAAAACATATTTTTCAGTGTGCAACAATACACTTTTCCATCAGCACTAAATCACAATAGAGGCCGAATTAATGATATTTACCTGATGAAATTAAAATTATTCGCAAAATGCGTATCTAGGTAGTACCATGAGCGCAATTTGTTCCGAATTACGGTTTCGTTTGTAATTAATGGAGTAATTGTAAAATTAATTACCAAAATTTTCTGGAAAGCAATTAACATCACGTGGTAGTAAGAGTAGAATACAATATTATGACAAATTAAAAGAATTCATTTTGTGAGTTTTATTAACACGATTAGTCTTGTAAATTTGTTTTACCATATTGTAGAACAGGCCTTTGTATATATTTTCACAATGACTAAGTACAAATTGCTTTGGATCTTTTATTAATACTGCAGGTTAAAATAACTTCCTTGGACTTCTGCCTTCGGTTTTAGGATATTTTTGGCACAACCTGATAATTTTCAATCTAGTGGCTTTGATTAACCTTGTTTGCGAAATCATCCACGCAAACTGGATCATATATTTTACTTAAAATATCAATTAATACTCTTAGATAGCATTCATATATCAGATGCGCTTGTCTCAGTATTATTTTATCTTTTTTACATTTTTGTACGCTTTGGGCAATGTAGATTGTGAAATGTAGAACAAATAAGTCCATTTATTAATCTATGTTTTATTGCTTAATTTTAGTTCAGTGAGGTTTATAACTTTATGATTTATTGAGTAAGAAGCAACTATTAAGCTAAGATTTATTTAACATCGAATAATCTTTTGATAAATTTAGTGTTTTTTTGTAATTTTTTTTTTCTATTTATTGTCTACTTGTGGTTTCGATTACAAGAGCACAACAGCCGAGAGGCAAATTAAAATAAAAAGTGTGAAAATGAAACGAAAAATAGAAATGGTTTTATTTGCACGAAATCACTAAATAATTCATTCGCTTTGATAATTTTATCTGTGCTCTGCAATCATACAATTAATATTTTCTATTATTTTAAATATACAGTCTGGCAATTTCGGCTCATCTTAGCGCCCGCCCGAGACAATGCACTTCTAGCCGGCGATAAAATCATAATTGCCGAGAAAATGTGCTTAGCGTGGAGATCAAAGCGATTTCTCGACATTTTAACGCTGACAGATCGAGATAATTCCATCCGCAATACCTGAAATAACACAGAGAATGACACTCCGTGTGTTCAACACGGTGACGACTGCGTAACACCATGAGAGATGTCTATGTATCGTTTCATATTACACGGAGATTCAAGCTGGCTACACACGTTGTTACACGACTGACAACCGAATAATAACAAGCAATAGCTAGAGGCTTCCTCCTCCCCGCTCTCCACATTATGTTGCTTGTGCATGACTGCCATTATGTACCAGATCGGTAATGGAGTAGTGGACTCGGAATGATTGTGGAGCGATGTGCTCTGGAAGTATCTTGTAGAGGTGAAGATACTTCCATTGATTCTGTAGTTTGCTGCAGAAGGAGTATCAAATCTAAGCGTCAAAGCTTTGTAAGGAAAGGATAATATAGCAGCAGCAATACGCAGACTTTTCCTTGTCATATAAAAACTGCGGTGTAGAAGAACTTGGGGACCCACTACACTATTTTTCCCTTAGAAAACCATGAACACTGGCTCAGCATGAGAATATGCTCAGTAAAATCGTCCCAAACCTCCTCTGAGGAGAGAAACTTGCTAAAGAAGAAGGTAGCCAAAAAAAAATACCTAAAATCAAGGGCACTATTAGCTACATGCAAATCGGCTGTCAGTTGTGTCGCAGCATGTGTAGAAGGCTTCATTTGCGATCTTTATTAATTGCCTGCTTAATTTCATATTGCTCTAAGATAATATCTATGGGAAAAAATTGAAGGCGTAATAAAAATATGTGTAAATTATTATATGTAATTTTGATCTCACTATACCCAAAATTTATTTCCCTATTCGCTTAATCTTTTTGGATATTTTGCAGTGTTGAAATATTAAAATATGATATTAAAAATAAATACTCTAGGTGCGGTATGAGTGACAAATAACGTTATCAAAAAAACAAAGAAAGCTAGTCGGACGAAATCAGGTTTATTAATTATGGAAGCTATCGAAGAAGATAGAAAAATTTAGGAAAGGCTGTGCTTATAAAAATGCAGTATTGAAATAACTCATACAGGACTTTCGGGGACTTGAAAATCATTTTAATCATTCAAATTATTGAAGATTCTCTTTGAAAATGTTTTCCCTGTAAGGCAACAGCTCCCTAGTTCGACACTGAAAAAATATGGCTGAGAAAAATAAAGATTATCTGTTTAACTTTGTTTTTACCAAATGTCGGATAATTCAAATGCAAACTGAGATTAGATAAAGAATCAAAGATTACGCGGAATTGCGACGAGTTAACAAGTGTGACGATTTCAAGGAACCGGTTTCAATACTATTATAAATAAAATTAAAATTAACCGTTATTTTACTTCTGTGGTGGACATTTCCAGGTACCAAATTAATTAATCGGGAATTGTATTTATTTTTGTCTTAATAACTCTTAGTGGAATACCACACAAACATAATTTAATATACAATAATTACCACATAAATCAAGAAAACTAGTAACAATAATACTAGAAAAGAAATTTTATGTATTCTATTAAATAAATAAATATTATATTTTGCAAACCTTGAGTTGTACAATAGTCAAATTAAGTCTTACTAATTGCGAAAGACTTTTTATCCATGTGTACTATTTTTTTTGTTGTATTTTTTATTGAGATTGATAATCTTCACCCAAAGGTTGTATTGGGTACAATCTTTGTTTTATTTTACATTTTCATTGGAGCCCATAAATTATTAACGAGAAAAAGTAAAAATTTAATGGTGCATCGAAAATTTGCTTTGATTTACGTTTTTGTAGGGCTATGAATTACATTAGCCTATTAAATCAATGCACCTGAAATAAATCTTCTTTGAATACGTGAATAAGAAAGTTTTATGAAAAAAAGACATCAATTTAGTTTCGATATTTATAACACAAGTGAAATCCAAATGAAAGTGAAATATAAGATTAAGACTGAAATGTTCAAAACGGTTTTATTTTTATATCTCATTTTAAATGCTGCTTAGATAAATTAATAATTAGAAATAATTGCAATGAATCATTGTTTGAGTACAAATTTATATTTTTAAGTATTTGAAGATACCAATATGTGTGTGAAGTCGTATTTGACTTCAGCATCAATATTTTTTGTGAAAGTTTTCAAAATATTTCATTTGGTGTATGAGTTAAGTAATTTGATAGTGTAAAATGTGATACTTTCAAAACATACTTTAAAATATTTTATTGCCTTTTTTAACTATGGACCTTGAAAGCATAATAAATAACTGTTGATTTTCCGTAGGTTCTACGTAGGTTTGCATCTGAAAAAATGCTGTATTCTTACAGAATAACGTGCCAAGTGCAATAACTTAAAATGTTAAAAAATAGAAGGTCAGCGTGGGAAATGGCCGCCGGCAAGTTACGAACTTAACTTGTTCACAGTGCATTGTCAAAATATCCATTTTTATGTCCCATAAATCGTCTCAAATAGCCCACTGCGTCTATTATTCTAACTTGTTTAGTTACGCGTTAATACAAGTAATTTTGTAATAAATCATCTTTAACAAAAAACGATTTTACCGTATTTTAATATAAAATCAATCAGACTGAAATATGTATTGATTTGAACAAGTATTTTTTAAGAGTCCATTTTTTCCGTTTCAAGCATGTGATTTGTGCTAAAAACCAAACTAATTAATCCATTGCGTACATTTGAAATCTAAGATTTAAATCCTGCAAAAAGAAAAATTTCAGCATTTTGTTTACAAATCATTACAATAACAATGCTCAAAAATTTCATATCTCACAAGCTTAGAACAAATTATCTTTTCAGATAGAGATCACAGGGTAATTAAAAACTGCATCGCGATTACGGTAACAAGAAGTTAATAATTATTGTTTCAAAGTCAGCAAGGGCCATGAACCACTTAGTCTATTGAAACACAAGTCAAATGAAAACAGTAATTAAGTTTGCTATTGTCCAACTGTGTACGAGCATTGCGTAACGATTTACGTAATTATGCGTTTCGCGTAAACTAAAGACTACGCTTGAAGCCTCGTGCGATGTGCTACGTAAGTCATTTTACTTTCTTCGATTACAGAAAATTATAAACATTATTAATTACGACTTATTTATCATGTTCTCAACCTCGTTTATTCTGACATGGAATCATGGGGTAAAATTGCTAAAGGATGTTGGCAGTTGCAGTGTATTATTTATTTAACATGTGAATACGTACAAAATATAAATTTATCACGTTTGAAATATTATTTAATAATTCACTGCTTATAATAAACTAATACACACCGTTCATTTTAGTTTTTATAGAACCTAAAAGAGTGCTAAATGCACGCAAGGGGTGTGCACCCTCTTGATATAATCCTTGAGAACATTTTTATATATTCTATACATACAAATATATATAAGTGTCTGTCGTGCATAAAATATTGACAAAAAAATACCATCACTACACATGGACCAAGCCTTTTAATTATCAATATTTTAACTAGATCTCCAGAAAATATTGATCAAAATGAACTCACTCCATAGTGTTTGTTGCTTTCAGTAAAATATCCCTGCCTTATAAGTTGGCTAAGTTGGATCATCCTGCATCATGTAATAGACAGTAATTAATTGAGATGGGTGGTGATGTCATGGAAGAGCCTTATCCTGCAGAGGATAGACAATGAGTAATGACGAGATGTACTATGTTTAACACGTTCTCAGCCTTTGTGTTTACTTATTAATAGGATAATCTGTTATCGATTGCCAGATAAATATTCATTGATCGTTGCAATAATTGAGCTGGTAGGCTGTCGGTACTTGAGAGAATATAAACGTCTTAATGGGCTGACCTATTTATAAGTCATATAAAGCAATCATTTACGCATAAATACTTAATAATTAACAAAAGCTATAAATTCTAATTCTACTTATCTATCTACTGTGAAAAAAATACATTCTAATTCATCAAGACCAGAACTTGTAGACAGAAATCATGCAGTTATCGGAATGGAGAGGCGACACATTATGGTTGACAATGTTCTTAATATTTATCTATAAAAATTTCATTTTTAATATTTTAATGTGTATTTAGAGTCGCATTAAAGTTAAATTTAAATAAAAGTTATTATTATTTATACAAGGTACGAATTTTATAATTATTATTTTTCATAATATCCAAAACGCATGCAAGTTTGAAATCTGATGGCCCACTGTCATTTTTTATGCACATTGTTCTACAGCAGTGTTTTTCAACCTGTGGGTCGCGACCCCCAGGGGGGACGCGGATAAAAGAAAAATACAACTGTTTGTAGGTCCTACACTACAATAAATAAATAGTTTTATTAAGGCCCTAGGTCTAGGGGGTGACCAGATTTTTTTTAACTTGCAAAGGGTCGCGTATTCAAAAAGGTTGATAATCGCTGTTCTACAACAAATAAGACAATAACGCCAGTAATATTTCGCTTGTGTATACAAAAACTACAGAGAAAGCAACGACCCTAGGAATATCAACTCGTAAATATTTATTTAAATGATAAAGTTTTGATCTTACATGCGTACTTTTGACTACATTTTAACATAATTACCGATAAATATCTTATCTATACAATTCATCATTTTTACACATGTTTTAATGAGATAGGCTCATATCTATTTTAATATAAAAAATAAAAAATTCTGTTCCTACATTCTACTTATTAAAATTAACTGGTATAGTTTGTAAAATAATTTGATTCGGGTATTTGGTGGAAAGCTGCTTGAGGTTTAGATTTCTCAGATTCTACGCTACGGCCTACAGTCGGAGGACTCAAAATCTCAAACAACGATATTTTTTCTCTTGAACTCCATTAAATATATAACTATAAATAAATTGTAATATTATTTACGTCGATTGATTATCTCTCTTGCCTCTATCGAAAGTTTGCTAGGATCGTCTGGTGCGGCACTCGCTCGGGTCGTATTTTATCCAGATGAGATCAAAATGCTTCATCACTTTCCAACCAGTCTTGCGTGTTTTCCTCAAACCACATCCAAACCTAATTGGACTGATAAATATTAGCCGTTTACACGGAGATAACTGGTTATGGCTTTTGCTGTTATCGGCTAACTGCTAACCGCCTATAAATCAGCATTCACGATACCGTATAGATATTGGCATAGAAATCAAAACCTCTGTATTATTTTTAGTTTCAATTTTATATCATTATTCGTTAGAAAATATTATTATTAATTATTAAAAATGTATTCATGACTGCTTGATTAAGGTACGTAATACGATTTTAACGATGTTATTGCTATCAAAGCCCTTTATACACGCTTCGAGACACCTTGCAATCTATTAGCAACCACTCAATTGCAAATATTTATTTCGGATGTTTTTAAAGATAACGCTTATTATTATATAAGACTTATTATCTGCGGAAATATATTCATTTAAAATATTCAAATATCTTAATGAATATACTCTAGACATGTAATTTATGTTTTTTCATACTTGTAATTATTCATCATATATGTGAGATTTTTATTCTTCACGAGCCCTTCTCGGAGGAAATTATTAATTCGACTTTTATTCTAACTTCCAGCTACTGGCTCAAATTTTGCATCCAAATTAGCTTGCTCCTTTTTTCATAGAATTTTTTCCTGAAAAATCAGCTGCTGAAAATACGGGCAAACTTGGATACCTTATACTTTTTTACCATCATAAGGAGATTTCTTTGATACTTTCAACCCATGATATTTTAAGTTGTACTAATGTATGCTTAATATATATTTTTTAAGTCTTGCGGTTGAAACTAATGTGATTAGAATTATAGTAGATCAGATTAAACGCAAGTATAATTATCGCTTGTTATGTCACGATTCTGGTTTGAATCGCTGCGTTGGCGGACGTAGTCGCGTGCGTTCTCTAGCCCAGTTAGCTCGCCCATAAAAACTGAAGTTTAATGTTTAATAGAGCAATTGTTTAATGTGTAATTAGCGGAAAAGATCTGCCGGAGCTTATCGCTCGTGTATCTGGTAGTCGGTCGGCCGAAGCGCGGCTCCCATAACGAGGCGTTATGAACCACTCACGACACCATAAGACTGTTTTTCTTATCTGCTGTCGTTCATAGCGATTATGACACCTATAAAGCCAGCTACCCATGCAGCGATACATCTTGAGTCCCATTATTTGAGCTTTTATTAATAATTTAGCCTAAAGGCCTCTAAATACGCAGCAACACAACTAGTGACCGATTTGCAATCAGCCAATAGGGTCCCTCTATTTTGGAGGTTTTTATGGGATAGACTAAGTAAACAACACAAAATAGGACGTTATTGGCTAATTACGCTAATTATTTCTTATCAGACACTTACCAAGCATTATATGCTATTTTGTAAAGCAATGTTAAATTTTATTGTTGTGATGGTCTATCTCTTTCTGAGGGTATTTTGATTACTTAAGCGCAGTGGACTTTTATTTCGTAGTAAGTTTGATTCCTGATTAGAAGCATCAAGGATACTTGTGTAAATCGTGTATGTGAACCTTAACCTTGTAATTTGATTCAGTTTGGTCGATGACAATCTGTTTAGATTATATTCAAACGTACAAAAATATTTGTTTAAAGGAAAAAATTAAATATAAAAAATACTACCTCTATTTTTGTACAAATTGTAAATTTTGAAAACTGTACATTGCCAGGACAGCTGAAGTTTTTTTAATTAAATATATTTATATAAATGGGTTTATTTGCGTAACATGTTATATTTATTTATTTGATTTATTGTTTTTTTATGTTTTAAAAAACCATGAGAACATTCGTAATCAAAGATTTCTGTATAAAGATGTAAATAAACCGCTTAAAAGTTCATAACATTATCTATCAAAGGTTGTTTTGCATAATTTGATATTTTAAGCTTTACGATTGGTAGATCTTCAGTCTAATTGGCTTCCTGTATCTAAAATTTGAACGGTTACGACTTTATTATGGCAAAACTCAAATTCATTAACCCCGTCACTCGGCTAACAGTTAGAAATTTTATTAAACGAGTTTAAAATGGGAAATTCTGCGCGTAGGCTCTTAACGGATTTTAGTGTTTTTAATAACTTTGTGATTTATTGAAACCTAATATTATATTGTCGAAACAAATGCGACTTTTTAAAAGTTCTGCTATACCATAGCAAATATATGAAAACGAAGTATCCCATTCATAATGACAAATTCCACAGCTTTTATATGCCACAAATACTGTTGATGAATTATATGATATATTTTTCTAAATATCTGCGTAAAACAATATCCGCGTCAACAATAAATCATTATTTTAAAAAAATACATCGGTAATATACTTGCATGTAACTATTCAATTTTTAGCTTTTGCATAGCGACAGTAATTAAAAAAAAAACGATAAGTGTTATTTTTTCTCGTCTTTCTATGTGTGAATCAATTACCTAAAATATATTGAAAATTTTTATATTTTCGATAGAAAACATGTTCAAAAATCTAAAGAGGTAATGATTGTTAAAAGTAATTTCATTTGCCAACGAGTCAAATGCTATATTATTTATTTTTATGCAAAGCAAATGAATGTATGTTTTTAAAAGGGATTTTAGTTATAATGATCATTAAGTACATAGCAGTGTTTTTTTCTCTCTATTTGGGCAGTTTCTTAGTTGCCAACGTAGTCGCGTCGAAAAATAAAAATAAAATCTTAAAAAAGCACTTCTGCTTGTTGTAGTCAACCAGTGAAATTGCAAAATTATTTTCTACTTAATTTTAAGTCATAATCAGCTTGGCAAGCATGGGCAATAGAATCGGCATAACGCGCACCTCCGCCGTTTTCCATGGTGATTGCCTGTCACCTGCGCGGGGACTGCGGCAGTCCATCACAGCCGAAGATGGCAGTGATATTCGATTGGGTAGCCGAGCCCGCGGGCGGTCCATATAACAGTAAACCTGATGATGTTCACAGGTACACTTGGACGTCCGATTAACCCACTTCCCGGACGCGGCCCGTGCCTCGGTCTCGACGTATATGGGTACAGATCAGGCGCACACCGCAGCACCGACGCCTACCGAGCGAAGCAAAGTAAGGAACTTATTTATTATTTAATGCAAAAAATACATTACTCATTAAAAAAAAAACATACATGTAAACAATCGTACGTAAAAAAATAACGTCAAGGTGTAAATATAAGCCCCCCACAGCACAACGACCGACTTGCAATTAGCGAGTAGCGTCTTTACCCAAAATAAAAGGACGATATTCGCTGATTGCAAATTAAGCTATGTCGCTGCGTGTATAGAGGAGGCTTTTAGGCAAAACTATAAAAATAAAAAAAACACCAAATATAAATGGACGCTATCGGATGATTACAAATCGGTCGCATGTAGTGTCGCGAAGTTTGTGGAGAGAATATCGTTTGAGAAAAAAGTCGTTCAGGGGGTGTCTTTTATATGCATACGCACGCAGTAAATGATTTTTTATAGTTTAACCTAAGTAAAGAGTGCTTGTGTTGAAGGCTTTGAAGGCCTCTATACACGCAGCGATACAATAAAGAGACGCTATTATTATTATTATTGGGCTTTTTCGGCGGAACAGGAGAGTGTGACTCTTTTAACGCCTTCTATTAACTAGGCAACGTGTGTCACCAGAGGGGTTGTATTGGGTTTGGATAGTTATGGCTTTTAGTATTTTGGTGTAGAGGCAGTATTCGAGGTTATAATCGAAGGGTATTTTGTGTCCTTGCATGTAGAGGCCTTAAAATTCTTCTCTATAGATTGCCATAGGGACGTCGTCTTACTAGATATATCAGACTGATATGATGATTTGATAATCAGTCAGCTGTTTTGGGTGGAAACAAAAAACTGTGTAAAATTAACACGCCGATGGAAATGTCTGGTACGTCGTTATGGCGGTAAGATGAAGATATTATTATACAAGCACAGTGTACGGAGCACTCACACCGGAACATCTTATATGGGTGGCGGGTTTTTGAGGTTATGAACTTGAGTTTGCGCGGCTGCGGCGATCTTGAATAATAATATGGGAGCTTGGGAATATTTTTGATTGACTGCTTGACGCAAAGTTATTAGGCGAGGTGTGTGTGATCGAACAAAAAATAAAAAAAATACTTCTACCACCTAAATTGTCTTCAGTGTAATACCGCCTTACTCATAAAAGATTCACAAAAGATAAGTTATTATAATCAGAGCAGGTTGACATATTTTAATAGCAATATAAGTGTTTGATAATTTGTTACATGACTTCATATCTCAAGCATTCTATATAGGGGTATTAAAACCTGAAACGGTACATTGCTTAGGTTTTGCCATTAAATAACACGCAAATAAAATCTTGATTGCAAGTCTGTTGTAAGTTGTGTCTTTGCATGTGCAGTAGGCTTTAAAGCCGTACGCTGCAAACTACCGAATAGTCGAATATTATATTAAAAAAAGGCACCAGAATTTCCACTTTCGTTCCGGTCTGGAGGCAACATATTTTGGTGAAAATATAATGAATTTAAAGCAGGATTATTTAAGCCAGGTATCGGATACCTGCGGGCCGTAACTCGAGCCGCGGTAGACTAGTTTGAAAGAAGGACGTTTTTTTCGGCCCGAGGAAGCCTCGACGTCAAATTGCCACTTCGGTGAGATGTCGGAACAGATGACCGGTTCTTCGTTCTAATTTGTGAAGTTTTTATTGCGTTTGACGACATAAATTCCCCGTCTTGGCGAGCTTATGAAATGGTGTTTACAATACCCAATTAAATACTTTTAAAATGTTGAACTTAGTATAAAGCCTCTACGCACGCAGCAAAACCACTTGTAATCACAAGTAAAACGCACAATAGAATGCAATTGGTCATTTGCAAGTATACGATTTATATATTTGTATTTAATTTTTATATGTATAATTTTTATATTTGTCTATTCGCTTGTAAGCTGGTAAAACACCATAAATCTTCAATTATCAATTTTTAAAGACTATGAATAATTTATTTTTTCTTTATATGTAAAAAAATATTAAGGCTTTTACTTTTAAAAAAATACAGTAGTTAAAAGAAGAATTATAATTTTTAAATAATATATTTGTTCAAACACAACATATTTTTTATTATTATTGAATAATCACTTTTAAATCATTTGCATACATTAGGATGATTTTCCTCGCAAATTATGTATATTTAATGGACTGTTTCTCATGAAAGAATATTTTATTGTGAAAAAAAATTTACAAGTTTTTAAAAATTCTGTCAAAAAAATAGGGTCGATAATTTGAAATAATACTTAATTCAATATAAGGATTATATGCAGGCTTTTAGCACCTACAATTTCTTTACCTATCCAAATCAAATTATAGTCAAGGAAGAAATAATATAACAATCGTTAAAAGTTGTTTGTTAATGTCACATGGATTTGATATAATGCTATTTGTATTAACCGTCTTCAATTTAAGTTACTAATATCAATTTTTAGTTATCTCAATGTTTGTACCAACCGTTGTCTCTATTTCATAAAATAAGCACTTTTATAAGTAGCAAAATAAAGTTATTTTATAAATGTATAATATTATAAATACATGATATTTCACACATAAATACAATACATTTGAGAGGGTAATGAATATGCATTTATTTAATATTTAATATAATTTTCGGTACTTATAAATATCATTAAGTCTATGTAGTTTGGAAACCACCAAGTCTACAGCAATAATACCCTGGGTTTCCTATAGATTTTACCCTTTATTTACAATGAATACACCTGTCATGATTTTCTATCATAAACCAAATACTTAACATAATCAATAATCATAAAAAATACTTCTAGTGAAAAACCTGTTTAGCAGTCAAACAAATTGAAATCAGCCTATTCAATTAGCATTATCAATTAATCTGATAACAATCATTAAAGAATTCAAGATTTTTATTTTACGCTACGTGCTTGTTTATAATCTTAAACTAAAATTTTCTCACGTAGATATATTTTATGAAATAAACCATTATTGTTATTATGCAACAGTGAAACAAAAAAATCTAGATTCTCATTAGACAGTAAATATTTGCAATTAAAATAACAAACCTTAATGTCAATGTGGATTAAATTTTCTCGACTTCGTATATCGTAACAACATAATTCTATTAAATATTGAGCATACACCAATCTATAATATGTTAAATGAGGTCATGCAATTACTTTATAATATCCGATATCTATTGAACCGGCAAACGCAACGCATTGCAGCTACCAACATGCACTTTATACCTCCATGCACTTCATACCGAATGATATGTGAATTGCACTTGTTGCACAACTAACCCGCATGCCTGCTGAAAGAACTTGCGACGAGAGTTTCCCAACAATTTTCACAAAAAAAAGGTTGCTAACGATTAAGCCACGCGACTCGAGCTCGCAACTGGTGGCATATTCACTTATTGAGTCTTCATAATCAGTCATACTTGTATATCGAGCTCGGCTATTTACGAAACCTCGTATACTTATTTCAACTCAATATAAAGCCTGAAAAGGAGTGAAAGCCTGCGTACATGCTTATATAGTAAAAAATACACCTAGAAATGGAATGCGACTCATACATAGTATAGTGTTGCTCTTCTATCAAAATTTACTTTGCACAATTATCTTTGATAATAAATATACAGTAAATTAATGGCAGAGTCAGAAAAGGTTAAGGCAGTTGCTCCCAGCCTTTTAATTGCCTCTGGAGTCCAACCGGACACCAGAGGCAGTCCATTACCTGGCGAAATCATGTCATTTAATAATTTTATTGTCACTTTATTTTGCTATGCCGAAAGTTGATTTTTTTACAGATTATTGAAAAAACTATAAATTATATTTATCTATTTTTTATTATTTAATTAACGTCCATTTTCAGGGTAAAATAAAATCTTGAAGATGTTGAAAAATTAGATAAAATGACGACTTTTCAAAACCAAAGTTTGTTTAAGGTTTTTTTTTTTTTTTAATTTTTAAATTAATATGACGCACATGTTTTTTTATTTAATCTTTTAATTCCTTTACATTTAAATCTTATAAACTTTTTACATTTAAATCTTATTGATTGGTGCAGTCGATTTTTCGCAAAACGGACTAGAAAATGATCAAAAAAACTCGATTATGGGACCTAGACCCTTAATATAATAATACAATTGGGCAGCAACGATACACAGACATTTCCTTTTTATATAAAATTGCGAAGGCCCCGGGGACCCACTACACGATTTCCCCCTTAGAAAACCATGAACAAATGTTCAGTAAAATAGTCACCAAACTCCTCTGAAGAGAAGCACTTAGATAATTAATTATTTGCGTAATTGTGCAGATTTTTTTTTCATCCTTAACGCCACTGGTATCCTTCTTCTTCATCAAGTGCCTCTCCTCAGAGGAGGTTGGCGAACATTCCACTGAGCATATATATACTCATGCTGAGCCAGTATTCATGGTTTTCTAATACTGGTATCCGATTCTTAAACTGTGATTAAAATAAGCTAATTCTTTTGTTATAAAACCTTTTATTTATATTTTTTAAATATCTTTTTTGATCAACTTATAATTCTAAAACAAAATAAATATAATATAAATAAAAATTTGTACTTAACTATGTAGCGTGATCTAAAATGTCAATACTTGTAAATTAAATGCATGTCTAGTAATGACACAAATTCTTCACATGAATCTATTTAATATTAAAATGAAACACATATATTTTTTTTTAATAAGTGTAATTACTTTAATTTATTAACTCCCGGTTTTTATACAAATTAAATCATTTAAAAATAAAAATAAATATGACGTAATGTTCAGCTACCATTTCGCATTCTTGTACAGCAAAAGCTATTAGGCTGGAATGATTGAATATATATATTTTTTAATTTCATTTTGTACTTATGAAAATAATCGCAAATAATAAATTATTCGCATGCGGTATAATATAATTAGTTTTTTATTGAACTTGCGTAAGTTAGGTGCAATTAGTTAATAATAAAAACATTTTAACTAAAACAGGTCAGTTTTTACATGGTTTTAAATTGAGAAATTGATTTTATATTTCCTGTCGACCGAATGTCGCGTTTTTAATATAATTTGTATCATTAAATGTCATAGTATTATATAAAATAATTTGATTTGAAATGTTGTTATTTTGACCGAGAATTTTAATCGATATTGCGTATCTTGTATAAATTTTATTCCAATCGTATTGATACAAACAAAAAATAAAAACAACAATATTTTTATGACAAACAATTCAATAAAATACCACAGATTGTAAGTATTGTTTATGCAGAAATTGTTTCATAATTAATGATTTCCAAGACATCATGTTTTTTTTTGTTTATATTTGATACAATTTTAAATTGAGATAATTAAATAAAAATATGCACGGGACTGATCAAATTGTTCTCAGTAAGGGTTTTTTCCCCAAAAATGTATTATTTTACAAATTCATCAAATAAACTAATAATTTAACAATACCTTACATTGTGTCGCTTAATCATTTTTTTTAAATATTTATTTGTCATATAAATATACTTGCATATTAATTTATAAGTATTAACAAGGTGGACTTTATATTTTATTAAGTGTTTGCACATCGATACGTTGAGTTCTGCGTAGTGAGATAGATGCTTACTTCAAACGAAATCATATGTGAATGTATTTGCATTTTTCTATGAGTTGATTAGTGTGCGCATTGTGGAAACTCTCATTTTTATTGGCCCGGCTGTAGAGATAGCCGCTTTCTGATTGTAAATTCATCCCAGTTTTGAAATAAAATACTGAATATTAATATGTCTTATTGTAAAACACCTAATGATTCCGCTCTGCACGTGATGCAGCCCACAGCTCAGTAATCGCCAACCATTACTCCGCCACATCCGTTCTAGTATAAACACTTTCTTCTGTTTAATGATGGGCATAATTGTGCACATCGTACAATCAAATGAGTAGGTCATCTCTTAAAATCGATTAAAAGTAATCATTAAACACAAATATATGTATAAATCAAAATATAAATATATGTGTATATGTGTGTGTCACCAAAACACGCGTCCAACACTAGAATATATATTTTTTTATTTATATACTAAAATCATTAAATTATCCTTTATGACTACCAACGAACTACTTGTTTATATTTATAAATTATTATAATAAAATCGTGGATACAATTTTTTTTGTTTTCAATAAACAACGTCTTATCATCCACATTCGTATGGTATTCTCCATCAAGGCCCAAAATCTAAATTTCTGAAAGAAAGCTACCTTCTAAGTGCAGGCACTCTTATAATGATCATACTGGCTAATTTGTTTTTTTTTATTTCTATTATAGTTAAACTCTGGAATCAATGGCCGAAAGAAAACATTTTGAAAGTTATTAATTCACCTGTAAAAAAAAACCACACTCATTATATACTAATAGTAACTCAGGCACCAGAATCTACGCAGCGCTCTTTTTTGTGTTGGGTTGTTACGTAACAATTCTTTTTTTCGATTAATAAGAACATATGCTGTTTTGTATTGAACAGTGTATTTTTTTATATATACATATTAAAAATATTTTCTGGTAGAAATAATCCTGGGTAAGTTTAATACACAAGTCGAGCACCCTTGATAATTTTTCGTTTCTTGGCATCTTGTTTATTTCATATTAAAAGAAATGTAAACAGACCGCACTTCTATCAATTACACAAGAAATAAACCTAAATTCTCATATCCGTTAAATTTATTAGAAGCGTATTTATTAAACACTCTATTATCCCATTTTAACTATGACGCCTATCTATTAAAAGTGCACAAAAAAAAGCTCTCACTGTAGGGATCTGGCTGCAAACTTTCATTGCAAATTTTTAGATATCTACTCGTACAACAATAATAAACATAACAGATACATCACGTTTTTTTTATAAAACAATACAAAATAACAAAAAAATAAAAACCAATACTAATAATCATCATATAATTTTTTTTCTTATACGTCTTTTGCCGCTCATTATCCAAGATTTTTTTTAAAAGTATATCAATGACTGTTTGTTACAATTTTTGACGTATCTAAAACAACAATTAACATCATAAATTTATATTTTAAAAAATTTAAACAGGTAATTTATATAAATGACATCTATCGATCACACGATTATGAAAGCGTGGAGTCTCGTTTCTCCGTTAGCCAGAAGCGTCGGTAAATTTGCACACAATATCGGCCGGCGAGTATTGGAGAGACATGGCGCCCGACATCTTGGGAGCACTGTTATCATTGGCCGTATAAATGTCGGATCAGAATTTAAATCGCGGCGATTTGCAGCCAGAGAAACGTCGATAATTGCGGAACAGATCTACATTGAGAAACTCGAAGCCTGCTCGACTCACTAAATTGTATTGCGCGTGCCAGCTGTCTTGAGTCTCACTCCTTCCTCAAAGACACGTGATTTTTATTATCTCAATTTTGATGTATGAAGAATTATTATAATATTATTTTATCCTAACGTTATCACATCGCTATCAAATTTCCTTAATTATGCATTCAATGCATATTTCGAAATACAATTGCGACCTGCGCTTACCTACCACTGAGGGTCAATTTGACTCCTCTAGATAATATTGTATTCATTCTTCTAAACCTGTACAATTTCATATTGTAATTTAGAGAAAGGAAGAGTCAAGCATCAATACCATTGAATAAAAAAATCGTTCATATTATAATATTCTGGAGTGAATATGGCGTTCCAATAATACGACGTTATTTGAGAAAATAAAATATATAAACGAAAGGTTAACTGTTTAGAGGTTTTGAAGTAACTTGAAAATAAGATGCTATATGCTCTTGGTGCATATGAGGCAAAAATTTAGATCATTAAATTTTATGGAATAATGAATATGCGGTCCTGAATTTTTTTTCAAAGTCTTCAAATAAGCACTAATAATATACAATTGCCCAGGTTTTCTTGAGGGATCTAATTGACTTCCGGTGGCAGAAATAGGGTTATGTTTAGTGTTTATGTCATATTCGTATTATTTTTTAATAAATTGTGTTTTCGTTTTAATACAAAATAATACGACTCAATTTATTATTCGGTACTTTCAACTAATTAGTCCACTAATGTTTGATCGGTATTTGTAAGTGAACATGGTTTCGAAAAATGAGATCATATAAATATGGATTAAGAATGTTTATCTTACCTTTCCGCTGATCTTGGGCATCGGTGCCGGTGCTGCTCTCACAACTTTCTTCGCCTGCTCAAGGTGGCGTTCCTTGGACTTCAACTCTTCCAACTGAAACATTATATTGTTTTGGTTGAAAAAAATACAAAAAAATCATTGAATTCGTGAATTTACATAAAATGCTTTTTGCAAATCATTTTTATTTATTCTTTAAATGGCATCAAATTAACTCTTAAAAAAATTTACACACACACATTATTATTATTAATCAATAAATATATTCACATCATACCGGTAGGTATCAAATTTATTTTTGTTGCTATGCGCCTAAAAGCAGGCAATTTAAATTTCATGCATGTAAAGCAAATTGCATATATTTTTCAAATAGGCGTTTGACCTAATATTATAACCAGAGGCTCGGAGCATATCAATTTGATTTATTTTAATATAAAAATAAGTTTTAATAATATATTGTATAAAAACATTGACGAATTTAAAATATAAAACTAAATTAATTATCTTTTTTCCGTAGAAGTATAATTAGAGTGACGCCTAAAATATGAAGTTGTAATGTAATGTGATTGTTAGGGATGTTTATTTTTGAATGTCAAATATAATTAATTATATCAATTACAAAGACCGTACTTTTTAAAATTATTTTGGTGAGCGGACATCAGAATTGTGGATTCGGTTTTCTTTTTCTCGGTATCGTCAAAACTGTAAACAGGCTTTATAGAAGTTAGCAATTTTTTCTTTGTAGTCGAATAATTGTTATATATATTTTTCCCTTTTCAATTTTACACTCCTGATCAGCCTCACACAGCTTTATACTTTTTTTGCAAACATTAAATCCCTTTAGAATATATGGCAGCGAATCTTATCGGTAAACTTGATTCTACACTTTTAGATCATTGAGACATGTCTTATAGTCTGAAAATATTGTTTGAAATTTACTGTGCATGGCAATGTATTTTTGTAAGTTCATGCTTATGTATTAAATAAAATCAAATATAGCACAAAATATTTTATACGACAGTGCCCATTGTTATTTTATTTAGAGTAGGTTTTTTTTATTAAGGTTTTGAAGGGTTCAGTGATTGTAGGTTTATTTATTGCGATAGGTAAAAGCCTTACCAGCTTGGCTGTCTGCGTGCGAGCATCCCTCTCCATCTGCAGCATCAGGGTGGAATGCGCATCGTGCTGGGCTCGCAGCTCGCCTGCCTTGCGCTTGTCCGCCTCCATCACCACCTGCCAATTACATGAGGCATCATAGAAGGTGATAAAGCATGACATGCATATAATTACATAATATAACCTTAGGTACTACCAACCAATCAAACAGTCAACAACACACACACAGCTAATTATTGAGATACCCATATACGCTACCACCCAAGCCACATCTCGTAAACCCCACTACCTGCGCCAGGACTAGGGCTAGTCATACACCGTATTGTAAGCATAGCTCTTCCATCTATTATGAATTAACACAAAAGAAAATACAGCCTTTTTTATTTTCAACGAAATGATCACAAAATCATAAATAATATCAAAAATTAAAATAAAATTGTACTCTTCGATACAGTTACGAGTTACAAACTCCAAATTTTTTGTGTGAATATTATAAATACATGTTACGTATTTACTCTTTGGGTGACATTTTTATAATTCACCATGAAAGCTATTTATAATTAAAGCAGAATAAACTGTTTGCCAGGTTTAATGTTTAATATCTTAATGATTGTTTTTTTTATTGTTGTGAATTTAATAATTATGAAGAAACACCGTTCGTTATTGGTTAAAAAAATATATTTTATACAAGCCATTTTATAGCGTATAAAAGAATTAATTGCTAATTAGTATCAAACCTATGAATGTATTTTCTACCCATCAAAGAAAATGTTTAAAAATATTGTTAGTCGCTTTTATAAATTATCCAAAAGAAACTTTATCATTTTATAAAACGATTTTAATACACATAACGACAGACGCAATTATTTATCCACACAATAAACCTAAAACTCAATTAACCCATTTATTCAGAGTCACGTGTTTTTACAACAGAAAATGGATGTCAGTCAATCTTTTAAGTAATATCGTTTACTACAACGGTAATATGCACGAAATATTCACGGAATCTGTGATTATAATTAAATACGACCCGTTAATAAAAACAGCAACGACACACTCGAAAATGACAAAGTTAACTGAGATAAGTTAATCGCGATTTTTTTACTTATTCTTGTCGTAAAGATTTTTTCTGATAGTAAAATATGCAATTTCAAATTAAAATGTTATCGTCAAGCGTCCTATGTTACTTAATTTTAATAAAGCGTGGTTTTAATCGCTGATTTCAATGCATCGCTAAATAATTCAGCAGGCCCCGTTTGTCCGCACCTCGGGCGTTCGTGTTTACTTCTCAATTTAATTAAAAAAGTCAACACCGACACGGATTTCCATTCGTTTCAGGCGACCTTTGCAAACACAAAGATAATATCAAGCTATGTTTTACACAAAAAATCAATATAACACTCAAAAAATTCTATAAAAGGAGTAGTATATAAATTTATTTCACATTTCAGTATATTGCTTGATGCCGAATCTTTGAATATCATTTTCGTGAGATGTTTTAGTTAGAATCAAAATGCAGTACAATTTACTCCATAAAAATATTTTTTTTTTGATGTGCATTGCTTTTAACGTGAATCTCGGAGAATCTTTTTATGATAAAGATGGGGCCAAACTACAGATCAGAACTGAGATCGTCCAATCGTACTCTAAGTATATTCAGGAAGTGCAAAATACTATGGGTAATAAATACTGGTATGTGCTATCAAATAATTATGGCAAGGGCTTTGATAATGATCTCTTTCGAACGCTAAGTGAAAACCAAGAAAGCTATCCGATAATCTACTTAAATATCCTGACAGCTTTTAGTGGAATCGGAAACTACGATCTTGTGGGAGATCCTCCATTTCTTGTGCTAATTACATTTCTCTCTGGCGAAAATATGCGGCTCTATGTAAACACCTTCCATCGCATAGGAGAGTGGAAGGTGAGAACCAAAATTATAATTGTAGTCAAATACCCGCTCGACAGTACAAACGAAATTAAACTCATCGAGAAATGCTTCCAGATTCTTTGGGACGCCAGAATCATCAATGTCATCATTATGTTCTGGAAAGATGGGCTTTCAGTTTATTCTTACAACCCCTTCCGTAATAATTTCGCAGAGAATATTACTGAGTACAAGCCTGAAGACGTGTTTTACGATAAGACTAAAAACTTATACGGCTTCAGATTAAACATATCGTTTCAAAACGACAATGAAACTAATACAATGTACGGCTTGAGCAATATTGGAAACGCTCCTAATATAGATTTTGTGCTGGCGAAATTATTTTTTGCGTACATCAACGCGACTTTCCATATTGTCCCCGTGAGCGGAGACTCCAAGGGGAGGTATTTCAATAACGGGACAATTTCAGGAGACGTCAAGAGATTGAAATACGGAGAAATAGAGTTTGGATTCAACTCTCGGTTATTAAGGCTTAAACTCCAAAGATTCATGGAGTTCAGCTACCCGCATGGCTTCGATAGCTTGTGCTTGATGGTCCCGAAAGCTACAAAAGATCGAGAATTGCATAATATTAGCAAGAACGTAAGTTTTCCCATTCTGATAAGCGCGTTGGCCGCCACGGTGTTCAGCGGGCTAGTCTCGTATGCTATCCAGAAGATTGAAATCAGGATATTGCCAGACTCTCAAAACTTAAGGCACGAATCGTTCAGGAATATTCTGACGAAGCTCTACAGATGCAGCTTTCGGCAGACCTTCAGTGCCGCTGGCCACGGATACTCTTGGAAGTGGTTTATGGGATCCGTGCTCCTCTACACGTTGGTGTTCAATGGAATACTGGAGGTATATATTTAACAACTATTCATTGTTAAGTCATTTATCAACTTTAGTTTGATTTATAAATTATTTTTGTTAACCATTTGTAAAGGACAATGAGCTCTACAATTTACTTTACTTGAAATAAGGGAATTCATGAGTATTTTTTAAAGTATTATTATATTTTTATTTAGTACAGTATTTACGAATAAAAAAATATGTTGTATTGAGAGTTCAACTGTGCTTAAAATATTACATTACAGGCAATGATGATGAGTGCCTTCTCCAAGAGTCGTTATGGCTCAGAAATCGACACTCTGGACGATGTTATAAAGCACGGATTCAATATCATCACAGAGGAAAAACACTTTGATCTGTTCATAACAAACTTAGATGATTCGGTGCAACAGCAAGTTTTGAAGAAGCTGAAAGGTCATACCAAAAAGAATATGTTCGGGCTTATCAAGAGCATGAAACTCGACAACGCGTTTGTTCTCAAGCTTGCTGACATAAAGCAAGTCACCAGATTGCCTTATTTGTTTAAAAATGAGAGGCCGTTTTATCATACCGGAACACAGTGCCCAGTGCCTTGTCAAAGGGTCTTCAGTCACTTCTACGGTTCTGCCTTTCACTCCAATCTGAACCTGGTGATAAGCAGGTTTTCCGAGATGGGTCTGAAGATTCACTGGAATAAGATGATAGGGTTCCGCTTGATAGTCGATAAGATATCAATCATTTTCGATGCCAAGGTGGTCGCGGCGTATTCCCCATTTACTTTGTCTAATCTACAACTGCCCTTTATAATTTGGACACTCGGTATCGCTGCGAGCTTTGTCGCTTTCGTGTGGGAGGTTTTAAGCCACACAAAGGCCAGAAGTCATACCACGAGGAAAAAAAATAAATCAAAACGTTTTATAATCACATAAATACACCTAAGATACCGTAACACAATCACCTTGTGGTGTAGTGGTTGGCACAGATGCTTACTGACCACGAAGTCTCGAGTGCTACAATTTGAGATTTTTTTCAATTCTATAATGATCATTACAGGTTTGAAATGAAGTAAAAGCATATTTAAATTTTTATATCTCATGGTTTAGTTGTCATTTTAACTAGCCGTGAGCATGAAGTCTTTAAAACCCTTTTCATATGTCGCAACGAAGCAGCAAATCACCACTAGTCCTTCCCCAAAAAACGAATTAAAATAATCAATAACTTTGACAGAGAGTACTTGGAAGAATTTCATTTTAATATTTTAATTGTCATTTTATAAATTCTCACTCAGTTTGATAATGCCAACATGAAAGGTTGGCGAAAGCCGTGGCGGGTTAGTCAAACTTCATTCGGGAAAACACATATTTATCACATTAAAAGTGAATTTATAAGAAATATAAAAATTTTATCTGTAGAAGAAGGAATGAGTCTAGCTGTTGGCATTTAAATTTTTTCTATTGGTGCAGTAGATTTTACGCAAAATATTTTCTAAAATTATCAAAAAACTCGAAAACGGACCCACCAAAAAGACCCTCAATCTTTTATTGAATGGATAATATAGTAGACAGGGGTCCTAAACCTTTTTGCACCCAAGAGCACATTCAAGAATGCCGATCGGGCGACGGGAACCATTTATTTTTTCAAAGTGTATTTCTAGGTGCGCTATTAAGTTTTTGGTTTTCACACATAGATGGCGCTAACGACACATTTAGTCGACAGTCATTTTTAAAGTTTTGTTTGTTTATAGCTTAGACATCTGTCAACAATAAGCAGTCATAATACTAACACATATCGCAACGCAATAATATGTCGAGTTTTGTGCTAAAAAAACAGCATTTGCGGGAAGCTTTGTTTTTATGCTATAATTACTAATATGATTAGGCACATTAGTTCACACATAGAAGATGATTGAAAAAATTCTCAGAGAAATATCATCGTGATTTGTGTGGGATTTGAACCCACATCCCTAGACTTACATGGCCGGTGTATTGACCATTGTAATAACGAACCACGTCTATTAATCGAGAATTTTTAACAATCATACTCAACATATGAACCAATGTGCCCAGGCCAACCAATATTTAATCAATAATCAAATTAGTAATAATATAATAAACCCGTAATAAGTAATAAATACGCACTTGAATGGACGTTCAATCCAAAAAATAGACATTCGTTTATGGTATAACTTGAAAAAAAATGCACCTGAAGCACGTCGTTTGCTTGAGGAATTGCTTATTGGTGCAGTAGATTTTTTGCAAAATATTATTGGATTATATATGATTGTAACTTATATACGATTTTCTGGAAGGAATAATTATTTAATTACTAAATATATATTTTTTTATATACATATAGTATGTTTAGTTATGCATCTGATGATGACCTAGTCCAGTGGTTCCCAACCCTATGCCCGCGGGCACCATGGCGCCCGCCGACCGTTTTATCTGTGCCCGCCGCTGTGCTTAATTGTTTGAGTCCACAATAAAATGTTATGAAAAAAAAATTATATTTATTAAAGCAGAGAAATAAAAGCGAAAATAATTATATTTATATATCAATAATTATAATCATATTTTTGGTGCATTATATGTATTATTGAAAAAATAAATGGTGCCCGCCGCCCGACCGGCATTCTAAAATGTGCGCTTTGGTTCAAAAAGGTTGGGGACTCCTGACCCAGTCTACTTGGTCGAAACTAGTCATGCAAAAAATATAATAAACTCCATGTGAAGACAAAGTTACTTTTATCATTATAATATTTTGAATAAAAATACTTGAGTGATTTTCCACATTTTTGTTTTTATTAGTGACCGGTTTCGCCAACCTTTCACGTTGGCATTATCAAATCATTATCAATCATCTATTGCTAAATCACATCTTTAAAAAAACATTTACTGTGCATAAACCTATTATTTACAGATAAACACACTACAGGACAAACCCCAACTCAGAATAACTTCTGCTACACCTCAAAGCCACTACTTTAGATAATTACCCCATTAACACAAAAATTTGCAATTATATAGAATCCTCCACTTGTCAGGTACATTAAAATCACATTAGCCCTTACCACCTGACAAGCATTCTCTCTCTTTCCAACAACAACCTCTCCCTCTAACAATTGTTTACCTAATTCCTTAGTATTATATAGAATCTCACTCTGTTTGATAATGCCAACGTGAAAGGTTGGCGAAACCGGTCACTAATAAAAACAAAAATGTGGAAAATCACTCAAGTATTTTTATTCAAAATATTAAAATGGAATTCCACCAAGTACTCTCTGTCAAAAATATTGAATTTCTTTTATCATTATAATAATGGATCTTCATCAATCCCTCAACAAGATTAATTTTTTTCATAACATTTTATTGTAATCTTAGATAACTTTTTTACAGCGGCGGGCACACGTAAAATGGTCAGCGGGTGCCATGGCGCCCGCGGGGACAGGCTTGGGGACCACCGTAGTAGAGTAAGAGTAGTATACGCACGTGCAGCTTCTCCTGTAGCGCTTTGATGTCGGCCTTGGCGGCCTGCAGGGCGGCGTAGAGCTTGTCGGCCTCGGAGCCGGCGGGCGCGCGGGCCGCGGGGGCCCTCAGCGCGGCCCTGAGCTGGCCCTCCAGGGCGGCCTCCCTGCGCCGCGCCTCGGCCCTCTCCCTGCGCCCCTCCGCCTCCAGCCCCGCGCGCTGCTCTCTTCCGGCGCTCCGCTCGCCGTCGAGGGCCCGCTTCAGCGACGCCACTTCCAAGGTCAAATTCTCCCTTTCCCCCTCTTTGATCTTCATTCTCCGCGGTGAAGGACAATCTCCTTCCAGCTTGCCGTTGGCGTCCTCTGTCTGTTTTGGTTTCAGTAAATTCTCCATCGATGCTCGTTTCGACCTCGGAAGCGAGCTCTCTGCTCCGATCCTGGGAGACAGACTGGTCGCTTCTATCTTATCTTTGGTGCCGTCCAGAGATACGGTTAGTCTTTTGAATTGTTCCGTTTTGGGTGTGATTTTGTGAAGGTTTTCTGTGGACGCTCTTTTTGATCTTGGTAAAGATTTTTCTGCTCCGATCTTGGGTGAATGATTTTCTGCTTCCGTTTTTGGGGTCATCGGGTTATCTTTGTTGTCCAGCGTCAACCTTCTTTCTGAATCCACTTTGGATGGTATTTTGCTAAGGTTTTCAACTGATGTTCTTCTTGACCTCGGAAGAGAGCTCACTGTTCCTGTTTTGGACTGAATCACCCGAGGTGAATGACGTTCTCCGTCTAACTTTTCTTTGATATTTAAATCAGTCCTTGGTTTGTTTTCCGGCTCTACTCTGAGTATAAGTTTGCTTATTCTCCTTGCTTTTGTGATGGGATATTCTTCAACAGGTTTAGGTAGCACTACTTCTTTTGTCTCCATTTTTTCTGTAACTATATTTTGCTTTGTTTTTGAAACGGAATCCACTTCTGTATTGTCCATTGGTTTCTCAGAATCAACATTTGGCTCACTTTGAAATACTTCGTTGTTATCCAAACAAATGCTAACCCTTTTCTGGGCTTTCTCAGTTTTTTGCGTTTGATTTTCTGGAGGGATAACACAAATGCTCGTTCTCTTCAGCGGAATCGGAACTGGAATATTCTGCATATCTTGGTAAAGAATGCTTATTCTCTTTTGAGGAACTGGGATCTGACTCTCTTTCGCTAGGTTGTCAATGGACATGCTTCTATGTTCGTTTGTGAGTTTCGAAGGAGGACTATCAGATTGTTTTCTTATCCGAGTACGCATTTTGACCTGAGGATGACTTCCGATGCTTTGATTATCAACTGCAACATCTGGTGGTGGTTCAACTTTAGGTTTACCCATAACAAGCTGCTCTTTATTTTCAGTTTTAATCTCTTCTGTGTTATCTCCATTCACAATAATATCAATAATTACACTATCATCATTAGCATTTAAACCATTTTCATGTGTTGTAGCAACAATTGGGCAATCATCATTTTTAGAACTATCTTTGACAACAGCTTCGGACGTATCAGTTTCGACACTTAAATTCTCAAGTGGATCAGTGACAATCACTGTAGGTATTAAATCTTTGTTTATTTGATTTACAACAGTCTTTTCGGCTACAGTCGGTTTTACAAATATATTTTTAAGTTCTTCTATGTAAACTGTACTTTCAATTGGTAAAAATTTGTTGCTATCTTCGGTAATTACATCAACTTCTTCTTTTTTAACAGTGCCACCATTTTCTGATGACTGCAATGGAGTACTTGTATCTTCACTAGTTGTATTTACAGGTATGATAAGCAAATTATCAGGTTGACAGTTTATTATATTAACTCCAGAAGAGTCAGATGTTTTGATGTTAGCTTCTTGAACAATGATTTTATTAACAGTTATCGTCATATTCATATCATCTGAAGTAGAATTTACGTCAATTTGTGGACTAGATACTGGAATAGTTATTTCCGGAAGACTGTGGGTTTCTGGCAACTGCTGAGGGGAGACTGTTATCTCTGGAGAATCTTTTGTTTCTGGTATTCCTGGACCAGGTTGAGGGTCAGCTTTCATCCGGTGTTTTCTTTTGGGGGCCCTGGGGGAGGGGGGTCTGGAACCTTCCATCTCCGGTGGAGTGGGAGGCTGGGACGATCCGTTGGAAGCCGTCGAAGTCGAAGTGGTATCCGCCATTATATATTTTATTCGTTATCGTTTAATTGTCCAAGTCGGTCTCTGCAATCCGCGGTCTGCAATCGAGCCTTCGCTCTTTTTTCGCAATAATTGCTTCTCAGTCGTGTTTATAAATAAACCTCACACACAACACACGTGTATTTATAAGTCAATGGCAGGCGCGGGCGAGTATTAATAACTGGCCTCACTTTTCGTGATATCTTAATATTTCTCAGGTGAATTCTGAAACAAAGAAAAAAAACACGTATTATTCACAGGTATTAATTTTAATAAATTTTATAAAAAACACCATGTTTTACATTAAACACAACATATTTTTTAACTCCAATTATTAAATGCTGGTAGTATAAAATTTATTTTTACTCAACACATAATATTTTTTTGTTTTTATAAGTTACATTATCATTCATTTTTAATTCACACATGAAACGTGAGAAAAATGCAGTAGGATTAATTTTTAAATTTAAAAGTTTTAATGTAATATCTTATAACAAGAATACAATGGTAGAAATATCGATGAATTTTATGGAATATTAAAAAAAAAAAAAACACCCAAACATATATTTTGATCAAGATGATTGATTTACAATTAAAATGGCAAAAAGTCATCAAATTGATTTACACTTGTATATAAAAAAATTACTCTTACTTTAATTTCTCCGTCGTTTCATTTGTTAATCGACTATCTTAATATGGCATAGAATAAAATATTATTGTGATGTTAATACCCTCTATATCAACAGCTATTAAGTATGTATACTGCCATTTTATTCATTATGTATTATATTGCACAAATCTCTGTGTCATTAATATGATAAGTGCTATAAATGATTTTATGTCTATTTTGCATGAGATAAGTAAAAAGCCATTATTATTTTTGCAACCCATAGTTCAATGTTCTCACATTCCACGCCTCGGTATTTATAACTCAGAAGCATTTGGCGTGTTGAAATTTACATCATTTTATAATTCAGATACTGTACAGTTCATTGTATATGGTTGGATAATCTTAGCCTTTGACTTGCGAAGAATCCTCCTCGTGGGATGGACAGATTTCTTATAATATAACAATAAAAATTTCAATCCAATATTTTTACTCTGCGTTTTGTGTTATTCTTAATATATAGCTAAATATTGCAACAGCAAAAAAACCCATAGTTGTAGTACAAAAAAAGGTTTATATACACATTCATCATTCATATATGACGGTGGTGTGCGGTCTTCACAAGCAATAAAGCATTTCTTGCCCTTAAATATATTAATACATACATTTTAATAATAATAAAAACATTTTTTCATTAAAATATATTATATACCACCACCACCATGTTTATTTATTTTCGGTGAGTAAAACTGACTGCCTTGATTTTGAACCGCAGATCACTGATTTCCGATATTTTCAATTCATAATATTGCATTTATTGTTTGTACTTATTAAAGCTTTGATGTAGTCAAATTTATGCAATTTTATTCCGAATAATTATTATTAATGGTGCCATCAGCATTCAGCATTTTACAGAAAATCATTTGATGAATATCAAGTCTCATGATACCAAAGACTCACCCCTCATTAATTCACTTCTTTGAACTTATGTTTTAATTTTATTTGTCACTTTTCGTCTAGCAGCTTTATTTATTTTATATCTAGTAATGAATTCAATTAAACATGTTATACTTTATATTTCAAAGATATACCACAAGACACCATTTTCTTGCTTGCTTGCTTTATTAATGAGTCAAAATTAATGCGTTAAAAAGTATTACAACTTATATAGAAACCCGTTAGAAATATTTTGGTATACCGAGACGGGTGAAATGAAATATCGCCAGCAATAACAAGTTATTGAATCATACGTTTCTATTGTGTGTGTATACAATTGATCACATTCATTTCAGTCGATCTAAAATAAGCAAAACTTTTTTTTGTTTCAAGTGTATTGAAAAGCTTTTTTTTAATATTTCATAATTTTTCGCCGGTTATTAGTGCGTTGACATCCATTGTGTTACCACAAGCCAAGCCTACTGTAACTAATTACAGGCAGCTGCCATAAAATATCAGCGAACACGAAAACTGAAAATAATCATCACGATTTTCAATCATTTTACTGTGAGTGACCTCATGTCATGTAAACCCACTTAGTAGATGTAAAGATCAGTAACTGTGTCGTATACTCCACGAGCATAATTGTATGTATATGAAATCACTCAGCCCGGCTTACGGTCTGCCTGTGTGACACTGACTCAGCCGGGAGACATCCTCTTATGGAGCATCCCACGCTGGTGGGTATTTACATACTCAACTATACCAAATCAATACAATCACCTCGGAAAATAATTTTGCGTCAAAACCACCTGAAATCGCTCGATTTCGCTTTTGTCACCTTTCCATATCCGGCTATTATTGTAAATGGCGTTTTGATATTATAATTACAATCAATGCTGATGATTGTTCAAATGATAAAAATTATAAAACTTTCCAAATGGGTTAAGTAGGTTTTGGCAGCCCGTCATCTTAAGGGAATCTCTGAATATGGTAAAAGGAAACTTTAACTAAAATGACAACACAACACAATATGTATATCTATAATGAATATAACATGGAAAATTATCGAAATAGGCTTTCACGAAGTACAGAGATATAAAAAAAGAGTACCTCGATTTTGTACTAGGCGTGTGTTTTTACTGCAACGCAGAGTAATGGATATCATGTGGTTTTGTAATAATTACAAGCTCTACACGTTCGACCACAACTATTCTAACAGGAATACATATTTTTTGTAAATAAATTGTGCTAGCATCAGTGCGAAACCTCTCCGAGTTCAATTACTATGTAACTTTTCTGTCAGAGCGGAAATCATAGTACTGATATCTTACTAGTTCTTGGGTTATTATTTGAGGTGTCCGGTGTTTCAGTCCCGGTACTGAAACCATCTTCAGGAAACTTAAGGTTAAGGTAAACCCATGAATAAAGAAATTCTAATAAAAATACAAGTAAGTCTTGTACGTAAATAATTAACATTACACATAATTAACATTAACATAATTTCATCGTACTCTTGATTTCGTTGATATTCAATATACATATATACATACATTAAATGAAGAAATTTTTAAGAACATGTTAAATCTTTATGACTTAATAAAAATAATACTTCTCTAATGCTGCTCGAACCAGAATACTATATACGTATAACTAAAATATATACGTCAATATATATTTATGTTATTTACAGTATTATCAATCATCAAGGCGAATTTGTAATATTTATGTTTATAACTCATACGTTCAATATATAAAATATGTCTAGCAAAAATATAAAATATAGAAAATAAATTTACTTAAAATACCTTGTCTTAATTAACAGCATTCACTTCATAATATATGTATAAACAAAGCACACATCGTTTGTCTTTCATACTGTAGTTAGCAACAGTTAACACCTACAGTTTATTTAAACATTTAAGATGATGAAATTATTGTAAACTTCCTATGTTTGTGAATTATTTACATTACAACATTTTTTTATCTAATATGATAAATCTTCTTATAGACTCACCTGCCGGAGTGTAGCATTTAAATGTTTATTGAACAAAGTTCATTTGAATTAACATAATCAATTAGTTATAAAAAATATTCACCTATCTTTTCGAAGCATGTGTACACGAGCCTTGACTTTTAAAGCTGGATTTCTAACAATAACAAGTGATTCATTGGGTATTTTAATTTAGCAAGGTGTGGTATAGTACTTCACCTGTTTACACCACTCGCCCCAGGTTATAACTTTTTCCACCAAGTGACCAAATACAAAACAATTCACTCGCTAATTTATCTAATAGATATTTTTGGAGATGGTCTATACTTCCTATCGCCTGTCGTAAATTATGTGTATTTTTAGAAGTCTACGCCTCTTGGCTGGTCTTTCGCAATAAAATCATTATCTCTTAATATGTATTGGCGAGGAATTATTATATTTTTGTATGCTTGAGAAGTTCACGACATTGTTGGGTAGTTTCATAATGTACGCACGACTTCGCAGCGAAGATTATGATGTACACTCAGCGTCACAAAAATCGCACCTCTCGCAAAATTTGTATATAGCGTCTCTAGCAGCTAGCGCATACATTTTATTTAATTAATATTGGTATAATTTGAAAGTACATTTAATTACCTTTAATTAATCATCGTTTTAATGAAAAGAATAGTGCTTACTACGAAATATTGGAAAGAAATCGAAAATGCGCGTTAAAAGGGTCACAAGTTGCACTACCTGAAAAGGGTATAAAAGGGTAATTCCAGGTAAATTGTGGGTCAGTCAGTATCCAGACTTTACAGAGAACACACGTGAACCTTACAAGCCAGGAAAATACACCTCAAGATGGATACTACCGCTGATGAAGCCTCTCAAGTGATTGCACTACTGCAATCGGGAATGCGGCAGTGTGATGTTGCTCGACAACTGAACTTAAGCCGTTTTTCTGTTTGGCGTGTGTACCAACGATTCCAAGAGACTGGTGGCTATATCAGAAGACGTGGATCTGGAAGAAAACGCTGCACAGCAGAAAGAGATGATCGGTTCATTGTAACCAGATCTTTGCGCAATCGGTTCTCTAATGCTGTTGAGTTGCAACAGCAGCTCCGATCAGCTCGTAGAACTTCTGTAAGTGTCTCCACGGTTAGAAGAAGACTGCGAGAGAAGAAAATTGCAGCCTACAGACCTGCTAAAGGACCAAAACTGACTGCACACCATCGCAGAGACCGACTTCAGTTTGCTCGCGAACATCACGATTGGTCACTTGAACAGTGGAGGACCGTTCTCTTCTCTGACGAGACGAGGGTGAGCCTTTTCTGCAACGACGGCCGTAGAAGAGTGTACAGAAGACAGGGAGAGCGGTTTGCACAATCCTGCTTTGAAGAATCCGTTGAATACGGGGGTGGATCGTGCATGTTCTGGGGCGGCATATCTATCGACGGGAAAACGGAACTTGTGTGCGTTTCCCGGACTGGAGGCGGTCGCGGGCAAGGGTCGCTGAACGCTAGTCGCTATATAACGGAGATCCTGGAAGAGCATGTAGTCCCATATGCTGGTTTTGTGGGCGATGGGTTCATGTTAATGCAGGATAACGCCCGTTGCCACACAGCATTCATTGTGCGGGATTACTTGCAAGAGGTAGAGATCCCCGTTATGCAGTGGCCAGCGCGAAGTCCAGACTTGAACCCGATCGAGCACCTCTGGGATGATGTGAAACGCCGTGTGAGAGCACGTGATCCTGCTCCTACCACTCTTCAAGAGTGGTAGGAGCAGGATCACGTGCTCGAAGATGCCGTCGTTGAGGAATGGGAGAACTTACCTCAGGAAAGGGTGGTGACCCTGGTGAGGTCTATGAAGGACCGCATGGACGCCGTCATTAAAGCTAGGGGGGGTAACACTAGAATTTAAGTCTCTTTTTGTAAATTTTGTACACTAATTCTAAAAATAAAAACTCGTTATTTTCTTGATTTTTTAAATCCTATTTTTTTTCAAATGGCCTGTTATAAAAAATAACAATCTGTTTCCTTTTTCTGCGAGTTCAATAAATTCTCTTTCCAATGATACCTCACAATCATGTTCTTACCATTGACGAAATATGATTAAAAGTCGTTTTAAGAAAAAAAATTTGGAGGTGCGATTTTTGTGACGCCGAGTGTATTACAACCGCTCATTCGAGACATTGTTATTAGTGCCACACCGTTGTTTCGCTTTGTGTAGAGTCTTTGACATATAAAATATCGAGGCTGATCCAGTCTCATCAGCTAACAGGCAAATTAGAGAGGTAAAAGCTGTAGAGACTTTGACAAAGCGCTACGGGAAGTATCGTTTGTTCTCTCCTAATCCATCTGCCCTGCCTTATTGACGAGCTATGAAAACAAAGACATTTCTGTGAGGAGATTCTGCTACTATAATATTTTTTTTTACAGATATTAAATATTGACAAAAAATATTTACTTTGATGGTTTTTATTTTTTATTGTACGTTGAGTTGTAGATTGAAACGAAAACCTTTACTTGACAGACTTTACACACGTGTATTTTTTCTTGTTGTCCTGTAAAAATAATCGGTTCTGTTATTGTTGACTTGATACTTAATGGTGTTGAACACTCAGTAGAAGTGGTAGTTAGTAAATGGCTCAATGGTTGCATTTCAGTTGTCTATCTGAGGGTCAGGTACAGCATACACTATCGAAATTACAATTCATTCGTCCTGCAAGTAAGCCTAATGGGCTATGTGTGTAGAGTATTTATCACATAAGCCATACACATTGATCGTCTTTATTTCATTTGGATATCAAAATATTTCAAAACGTGATTTTTATTGATATAAAATTACACGGTATATAATTTTGTATAATTTAGTATTTTAAATATTTTTGTCTAGTGTTAATGAAGTGAATGACACTTCATCGATTATTATCCATCTTGAATTATGTTCTTGAAAAGATTTGTATTGTTTTTACATCCTACGTTCAGAATTCCATAACCATCTTCAGATTATGAGGTTGCGATTGTTTATTACTTAAGTATAGGAAGAAATTAAAATAAAACAAATACAAATCATAACCTGTTAGGCCTGTAAAAATAAAAAAAATATTTTATTGAAGTAACCATTTCCAATCAAGATTAGGTCAAACTTTTTGATGACGTATAAATATTCTGCTACTTAATTTGAGTATTTATAATTTGATAGATTTAATATCACGAAAACACGTATTTTAGCATACTTTATCATGTTTACAAATTTTTACGTTATTTATTTAATTTACCTAATTTAAAATATCGGGCGACGAGCCAAAATGTTGACACCCTCGTAGGACTGAGATGATCTTGATATTTTTAATTTTAAACCATTTGGTGCAGATATAAAAAAAATCCGCTTAATTATTTAGTATTAAATAATAAAACAGTTTTATAGGTTTTTTTAACAAGCACGGTTGTATTTCAGTTGCATGTTCACATTGAACTCGTCTTGTGGTTTTATTATTAAATTTATTTTACCGTCTATGAAACGAGTTTTTGGTACTTATTTATTTATTGTCTAGTTGAAGGCATTTTTTCAGTGTTGGTTACGTCCCACGCTGGTTTGAACAAGGACATATTGCTGCAATTCGAAACGCATTTGATTGTTACATTTACATATTAATTTCAACACTACTAACATTAATATCGCTTAGACCCGCTACAGCCGCTGCATATCTCCATTCGTATGAAAACATAAATTGATGATGATAATTACACACCACTTTTCATGATGATTTAGATATAATTAAATACAGCATGTCACTGGTTCTCTCATAGCTTTCCGTTATATCTAACGTTGTTTCTAACTTAAACATGTAAAATATTATGTAAAAATAGTGCTGTCTTAGTATTCGTCGATATTCAAAGTTGATTTGGTTTCATAGGTGTTTCCGCTTGAGAGATTTTATTTGAGTGTCCCAGAAAAATCCCTGAAAATGCTCCCAGCACGGGGACCGAAACGTCGGAGTAATATATACACACCGATATCCAATAAAACTCGCAATTGGAAAAAAAATGCAGCAATATAAAGAAATAAGGAATAATTTATAAAATGCAATTAAGAAAATCACGATATTCATTAATAAGGTTTTTTTAAATAAAACCAAAGACCAAAACGTTATATTTTTTTACAAGTAAGTATAAATATTAAAATACAACAAGCATTACTTGGTTTTTTTTTTAAACTTAAAATATTATGTTATGCTTAATTTATTTGAAGTTATTATATTATTGATCATCATCACATTTGTTGCAACGGAGAATTTATACATTCTTGACTCATCACTGTTCTACAGTTACTATAATATGTGTCAAATTAATTTTTAGCTTTCTTACTACAAATCATTATGTTATATTACACTTAAATATCTAGAGGCCATATATTTTAAATATTTTAATAACAATGTATAATCATCAGACTGTACGCCCACATACATTTTATTTCAAATAACGGGTACTTTGATTGAATTATTAATTATGATTCATAAGAAAAAATTTATAATAACTAAAATCATAATTTCTCTATCTAAAGATTCATTACAACATACGTGATGTATTTTGATTTTGATTATAATATAAATAAATGATTTGATTTGGTTTCTTGGGTGTCAGGCTACTTGAGGTTATGGTCTCAGTCATTAAATCAAGGACGCTAAGTATCGCAGCGTGTATAGACAGCTTTACATTGCATCACATATTTATACAATTACATACTGTATTTGGTTTGATTATACTGATAGCTCCCTATGAAACTGCAGCAGAATTGCAATATGTTTTAATTGAAATAGTTTTAATTTGAAATTTATTTTAATTTAAAATTAAAATAACACACAGTCAAACCATAGGATATAGAGAAAAAGCTTAGAAGAAAATATTACCAAACTAAAACCGAATTCGTTGAATTGTGTGCTGTGGCTTTTGGTACTCTAAAAAAATAAAAGCATTAAAATGGGAAAAGTTTTCAGTAAACTAGTTGTACAGTGTTTTGAATATAATATTAGTTATATATATTACACGCTTGAACTTATCAACTATATCAAGAAAGAGCACTTGTTATGCATATTGAGGCTTAAATTATTATACTACACATGCATGACATATTCAGTTTTCTTTTTCAGAATTATGTCGCGTCGTTTCTTATTCCGCCACGATCACACCGATAAAGTAACACAACAAAGTGTTTAAAGTTTCAATAAAACACCAGGTTTCCCGATTTGGACAATTCCACCGGCTCGTACGTTTTAAAATGCGATTTTTCAACAAAAAGAGGCCCTTGTAGGCGGCGCTCGGCCGAGAACAAAAATGTATCGGCCTACCAAGCCCCGTGGGTGGTGGAGTGGTATTTAATTGGGAGTTAGAACTCGCTGTCACTCGTTCGAGTCCCACCCACGCCCCAAGCCGAGGCCTCGAATGTATATGCAAGTGTTTTAAAAATTAGAAAGACACTCAGACACTGTTTGTCTTGTAACAGGTCAAATCTAGCGCTAAGCCTCAATTATTTTTGATACGCTAACTTATAAGCAAAGAATCTATTTATATAAGTTCGATACGTGCTGATTAAATAAGATCGATTCTATTTATGCCATTCAAGGATTAATTGGCAATGTAAATACGCAAATTCAATATTTAGCAATACCGTGCTTGTCAGGCGGTTTGGGTTTGCAACTGGTACATAAAGGTACCAGTACCAAAATCTCCCTCCCCAAAATGATTTTACTCGTTAATATGATAAGTAAGGAATAAAATAAAACTCACTGGCTGTAATAACGTTATTTCCGTCTAAGAATTAACACACAATATATGCAATTATCAAGTTGGAGTTGGCGCTCGTAAGCTTTCAGCAAAAGCCATGAAGTGTATTTTTAGAAATTTTGATTCATCAAGGAGGCTAGTGATCTCATTTATTGCAGATCAGGTCTGGTTGCGTGGAGCAGACAAGATACTGTGTAAAAGTATACTCCAAACACGCTCTAAGGGTTGCGATCTCTTAATCATCTGAGTCAGAGATCGATGACTTTGGTAAGTGATTTCCATAGTAGCCAAGTCCTCAATCTCTTAAAAATCGGTTAGTTTAATTACTACACAATTTTTAGAAGTTATCAGTTTTTAATCCCAAATGAATAATTATTTGCTTTTTTCATGTATTTTTTCGTGATGCTTCAATGCTTTCCTGTGATCAATATACATTTCTTAAAATACTCATGACTCTAGCCCGTCGCCAAATTCACCAAATGACCGTGAAGAAAAAACTGATTGAATAGAAATTATAGCGAGTAGAAAATAAAAAAAAAGTCTAATTCTTCATATAACCTACCTACGCTTTTATTTGGAATCTATGCAATAAATAATAGCCCCAGATAAAAATAACGTTATGTAGGCTCGGGTTATATTTATTCTCTAAACAATGCAATAACATGATCAACTCGTGTGGTCCATCCAGCAGCGTAGATTAGGGTGTCCACATATTTCGCGGCTCTCGGTTCGATTTTAATGGTTCATAAATAAGCGTCTGGGTCTATGCCAACGGCTCGAGACGCATCCATCTTCCTCCATGGTCAAGTTGAGCTACTTTGCAAACACATAATATACACCACTTACTAGAGGACGCATAGGCCACGCAACTCCAGATTAACTCTAGAAACAACCATTAGATCCAGATCGAAAATTGATTATAACAATTAACATAAATGCAGGTGAATTATCAGAATACAGTTTTGCAAAATGGCTTTTAAATTTAAGTATTAAAAAGCAGCATTGAGTTATTTGCGAGATTCCTGAAAACAGAAGGCAACATTGTAAACGAATGTACGTTTTTATTGCAACATATTCTACACTCCAGGGGTTATGAATTTTTGTGTATACAAACATAAGATCTACCTTTTATCTTAAAATGTGTCGCGATCGACTTGATGTTATAGGCATAGTGGGGAAAAGTAGGTGTAAAATACATACTATGTATAATATATACACTGTGGTTCAGTACGAGGAGCACTCTCGCGAACTATGGGTATATAAGCAAAATATATGTTCAAACAAAAAAAACAATGAATTATTTAACAGGCCAAAATAGTCACGTCCAGGAGAATTCCCTTAAATCTATGTATGAAAATTCTTATGTATAATCGACCAAAATAAGTTTCGCGATCAAAATTGACTACCCCTGCCATCATTCACCAAGCCGTAATTTTTGGTATTGTCATCCATATTATAATACAGTGGCAACTCTGGTAAAGTTATCATACCAATTTGTAGTAATTTTGGTAGCGTTAAATTGGATAAACACTCCGCCTATTTAATGCTCGAAGATCGAATTACTCCGCGGGTTTATTGAGAAAATAGACGAGAGGGAATGTTGTATATCAGGGGTGGCCAAAGCGTTGACCGCGTAACTATTTCTAGTCACCTGTTATACACCAATATTTACACACCTCTGATGCCCGTCCAACATAGACTTATTAGTTTGTGAAAAGAAATAATTATGTTTATTTTATTTTTGGCCTTAAATTACTACTTTTTTATGATGTCTCAACATATACGATGTTGGTAAGCCGTATTGATCAAAAGTTTGTCCACTCCTGTTGTATATGGTCCAATTTAAGCCCATCGCATACATCATAGAGTATTTTAGCAAGTGATATAATCCAATACGATAATTATTTATAGGGACATGTATTTTGGCGAAACGTGTCGTATAATTTTGAATCCAATGATAAATTTGTAATTTTATGTTTTCTGCGTAATATATGTTATGTGAAATTGGACATTCGTGTTTTTTTAGGTGTTATATGCTACTAAATTACAAATAATGTGTTTATGAAATTCATCTGATAAAGATCTCCTCTCGATTAAAAAAAAATCTTATATTTACTTAAAATTTGTCTAGAACTTTTATTAATCATTCGCTTTTTGGGACAGGGTCTTGCTATAATATAAAGTAATATAAAAATATACGCAAAGTGTCCCCTTAATAAATTAATTGGCTTGAGTTAATATATTAAACCTAGCATGTAACAAAAATTATATAAACTTTAAATTGATATTTGGAAAAAAACGCATTTTTTTTAAATATTATATGGCTATGTAAAATAAGAAATTTTAAAATATTATGAAGGTTTTTAAGTGGTTAATATATGACTCTCCTAATAAAAATTATAAAAAATAGACCTACCATGGCGGTCATTAATTTATTTATAACATTATCTGTTCTATTGTAAGAGGCTTTGGTCTACGCGGGTATATTTTCATCAACAAGGCATGACGAAGGAGTTTTAATCTAATGGAAATGTTTATTTTTTTTTCTGAGTGCTCCAATTAGCATAGTGATGAATGATACTAACAAGAGTTGGATTTATACATTCTTTAAGATTCCCAAAAGAACTGAAATGGCAGGATTATTAATATAATGCGTAGCTTTATAAAACTATACAGAAATATAAATCTAAAGATTCATATTTTTGCGTCTCTTTTTTGCGTACTATTTTACAGTTTTTCCTAAGTAAACAACGCAAAAGAAGAAGCTACAGATACCATCCGGTTGTCAGTATATCGCAGCGTGTGTAGACGGCTTTACATTTATAAATACGAATGTTTAATGTTACTCGTCATTTGAATATTCTATTGCTGATGCATGGCTGCCATACCCAAAGCGTGTGTAAAGGATCGGTAATGGAGTAGTGGACTTGGAATGATTGTGGAGGGATGTGCTCTGGAAGTACCTTGTCGAAGCAAGGGGGCTCCTGCTATTGTTTCTGTAGCTTGCTATAGACGGAGTTCAGATCAGGATTATATAGGACAGCAGCAATACGCAGACTTTTCTTAGACTAGAATAAAGAACCCGGGGACCCCCTACACTATTTCCCCCTTAGAAAACCATGAACACTGGCTCAGTGTGAGTATATGCTCAGTGAAATGATCGCCGACCTCCTCCGAGGAGAAACACTTGATGAAGAAGAATACTTTTGAAACGAAAACTTCTCGACTTTGTTTAAATTGAAAATTTTATTTACAAGTAGTAGATAAACCCTAAATAAATTTGTGAATAAGTAGTAAAATTTTAACGACAGGTGTTCACACACTAAACGCTTTATGTGTTCACCGAGAATATATTTACCACCTTCACTACAAGTCATTAAGCGCGCCACCCACGTGGGTGCATACTTTTCCAAGGTTTCCGCCAGCTTTTCGATGCATATTGCATGCTGCATTGCGAAACGTGTTACCCAACATACTGCACAGTTAGCTTATGATGCATTTTGATACGAGCAATAACACCCAGCGTACCCAACACCAGCCAAAATAGGAAACATTTCCTAACTGCGACCAAAACGGTTGACAGGTGGCAATGCATGAACAATCGCAAAACCTACAGTATTGCATCTCCAAGGACTGCTTCAGTGTTGTCTCTGAAGGAATCGACTTCCCTGTTGACTCGTATAATAATATAACGGGCGCCTCTCGCCTACTCTGTAGCGGTTTATAAATTACTATTTTTTTCGTCGGCACTTCGCCCAAGCGTTTTCTATGACACAACACGAGCTTAGTCATAACGACTACCCGAAACAAACACTGGGTGCCGTCTGCGATGCAAAAAATATCTAATTTTCCGAGAGCTGCAATTTCTTTTTGCTGTGCTTATTTTGCCAGGTTTATTTAAAGGTATACCAGTTGATATATTTCATATTTTCATACATGAATGTGCACAGATTTAGAGTGATTCTCGTACGAATATTGTTCACCGGATGGGATTTTATTTCACACAACTGTCCTTCTGTTTGAAATTTTATTTGTATATATATAAAATTAGAAACCATACTCATGTGTTTTTTGAACACAATTATAACAAATGTATCAATAGTAAAAAAATGTATATTTTTTACTCAGTTAGATGCCTCCCCCAGAAGAAGTTGGATATTCGAAGGAAATCCTTTCCTTACAAAGCTCTGGCATTAAAATCTTAAATAGAGCGGTCAACCCTTAAATTTTAAATACAAACTATGTATTTTGTACCCTCTACTACGTAGCTTCTATCAAAAAGACATAAAATACTAATAGCTGAATACAAAGTAATAAAAATATATATTTTTGTAACAGAAGTCGACGAAACTCTAAGTATCACTTTGAAGTTGTGAATTATGGCTCATATAGCACACAAATATTTTTATCGGACCAGAATATCAGCGGGTCAGTAGAAATGATGTGTTATTTATGATTTGAGTGTTTTAAAACACATATTGATTTTGCAAAGCACTGTGACCAGGAAAAATACAAAACATACGTGGGAGCTCAAACGTATAAAATAAAATACAACAATGACCTTCGAAAAGCTATTAATCATCACAAAAAGGATTAAACACTATCAACGTCAGTTGAGTGTTGAATTCTTGACGATGTTTTCATATACAAAAGAATTCTTACTTGTCACTGAAAGTCGAATTTTTCACTTAATATTAAAGTAGTAATTTAGTATATTAGGTCAGTATTTTTATGAATATAACACGAGACACTTCCGGAGACAGACTCGGACGGAGTCATGGATCATTAGAGGACACGGTGCTGGGAATTGAGAAGTCACAACGAAGAAGATTAATAGTTAGTCAACGTTCAAAAGTATTACGTTTTTGCCTGTCGAATTATACATTATTTAGTTACAAGGATTACCTAAACTAGAAGATGACGGTATATCTGCTTATCGCAATACATGGTATTTTAAAAGTCATAGTTTCAACCAGAGAAGTATCTCTCCTGTGCTTACAGAAGAAAAATATTAAATGAATACTGGCGTCATAGCTTCGTCATAATCAGCTTTTCGTTTAACGATTCTACTACTGCATGCGTAGGAGTTGTAAAATCATAGTATAAAAGCAGAATGCCACATCATTCTAACATAATATATATATAAATATTACAGCAAACATTGTTATTCTCTCATTGGCATATTTTTATATATTATGCACAGTGGTTTGTTAATACTGTTGATAATTTAATTCTTCCTTGAAAATCAAAGCACTTACATAACATGACTTCCTTTTTACATATTATTACACAAGTATCATTTTAGAGGCAAAAATCAAATTCAGATTACGTTAGTCGCTGTAAGCCATAACCACGAGCCGACGATTATAAAAAAAAAACATTTTTGTTTTGCGCAATATGAAACCAATACGACAAAATGCTTTTAAAGAATTAATCAGCAGAGCAGATGAATTAACACGTTTATTATTTATTTTTATTATCATTAGGTTTTGAATTTTATATCAAAGCACGAATTACGCGCATTGCCTTGGAGGCCGGCCAACTAGGCTAGAGGAGATGTTTTTTTTTTTAATTTCGTGGATATTATTAGACGTTGTAACATCGCATTTTTATGCGGACAACCACTGAAATGACAACGCTTGTAAGTGACTGCTCTCAGTACAGGACGCACAATGAACTACACAATTAGGCCAATAAAAACTGTTTCAATGTGAAAAAATACTGTGGGACTAGAAATGATCTTCCTTCCACTCAACATGTGTATCAATCATTTTTATTTAACACTGTCGATAACTTCTGAATATCAAAAGCAACAGATCTATTATTGAGTGAGTTACACAATTCAATGGGTGTCATACATATTTTAGTTGTAATGATAAAAAGTAACTTTGTATTTTTGTCTTCACTTTGAGTTTATTAGAATTATTTGCATAACTAGTTTCGACCCTATACACCGGGTCATCATCATCGGTTTAGTCATGCATCTGAAAGTCACTTTTTATCATTACAATAATGGATCTTCACCAATCAAATGCATTGTCCCTCAACAAGATATTTTAGTTGTTTGAAGTATTTTTTCAATTAACATTGCATCACATTTATACAAAAAAATATGAATAGGCTCGTAGATTATAATAATTTAAATTTATTTTTGTCTTCCAGCCGTTTGGATATTCATATATATTATAAAGACTAGGAACTTTAACAATGGGAACTCTCAATGCTGATTGACATTTTTTTTGTTTACTTACATAATTTCGTAATATTTATCAATAAAATCTGCATGATTAATCAAATGCAAGGCGTAATTATTTCATTTTATTAAACATTCAAAAGGAGAGAAAGTTTTTAGATATTTTATATCGTTTTATTATGCAAAAAAACACACAAAACCAAAGTGTAACTGAATATCTGACTACATATAAATGTATATTTTTCATAACTCATTTCTTATACTTGAATTGATCTCATAACGTACACAAAATCATCCAGTAACCAATTTAAATCTAATAAATATTACCCATAGACCACCGCTATTGGCGGATGTCTCTTGTATTAAATAATCTTATAATCTAGGATACAAATATAAAAAAATCTCATTAACTAATATAGAAGAAAATAATGAGCGTGTTTTTCTCGTACAATGCTCTATGTAAGTATTCCTGACAGGATGTAATCATGGTCCAAATCGATTTATATGTATATAACAAAAATCTATAATGGTCTCTGGCTTACGAGCATTATGTAGCTACTTATATGAAAAGATTGCACCATGTGATATGGATTCATGTAGATGTAGCAATGAAACGTGTAGTGTTCTAGAAAATTCATTTTCAAGTGACGTACTTAGCATTTTTCCTCAAGCAACTAAAAATAATTCCACGTCTTTCATTAAAAAGGTCACTTCCGTATCACAAACTATTGTAATATACTATGCTTATATTATCCTCAGCTACTGCTTTGCATTTGAATATATATATTAATAAGCTGTTTAATGTGATCAACTCACACATAAAGTAACGAAGATAATCCTGGATTTTTTAAAGGCAGGTGTAATTAAAACCCACTCCTCCAGACTGTCGAGGCCTGGCGACGTAATATTTTCGACTGAACTTAGCGATGATTTATAACTAATGTATTTATGGTAGATGTATATAATAAAAAAAAAAAAATCCTGAAGTCTGCTTTAAAGTCTCAATTTAAAATTAAATCCCTTTGATACAGTATATGATGTTAATGATAAAAACATAATACAAGGATACAATTTTTTTGGTGTATGGTATGTTTAAAATATCTAAAATAAATAGAAGTTTTTGAAAATCCATTTTTTTATTGTTTGTATTGAGATTTATACTAAATGTAGAATGTTTAAAAAAAAAATAACTTACGATACTGATGTGACTTTTGGCGATTATTTATGAATGAAATATTTTTATAACCTTTCCCTGCTGTTTTTAAGTAACTAAGAAGTATTTTTTTTAAATAACAGAAATGGACACGAGGAAATCCTGGTTTATAAATCATGATATATAAGTAATTATATATCATTTTTTTATGTTTTGACTCCATTTCACTTGTGCTGTGACCATAAAAAATAATACAATCAATTCGTTGTCAAGACTACTAATATAGCAACCATGCGGTTTGGTCGCTTTAATTAAAATGTATCAATATTGCTAATCCTTGAAAGCCTTGATATAACTTGTATTGAAAAATAGACATCGCTTTATTCAATCGACATATTATAACCAACGAAATATCACATTGCATAACTCAAATAATTTATAATAAACTCATGTTATTATTACATCTTACCCGGAAGGTTTCTGTGTTATCTTTGAATTTATTAGTTTAATAGAGATTAGAAAGGTAAAATTAAAACAGTTCTACTTAATGTATTTGCACGAGTGTAAAATAGTTTAACAAGTCTTTGATTCGCTAATTGACTGAATAAGATACAATAAATAAAATATTACAAAAGCACCGGAATAAAAGGCATGCAGTCTACTAATTTCTTAAGTAATAATGACTTGGTTGGACGCAAGAAGAGAATGGATTTCGCCAAGATGACCGCATTTTCACTCACGTTATTCATAGATTAAACAATATTTATTATTAATTATTTCAAATCGATTGTATTTACCTGCAGAGTATATATTATGATTAACTATACTCTCGTCTAATATATTACAATTGTACTATTTGTATTATTATGAGCAAGCTCTTGATGATTTCAAATTTTTGTCGACGGCTTTATTAATGTCGTCGGTTCGATCAATTATATCATTACTGAAAATAATATACATTAACCCAGTATTGAATACTCAGAATCGTTTATTTAAAAGTTGTGCCGTTTCTGAAATAATTTAGTTTATTTTCATACCCCAACCTGTTGTTGGCAGGTAATTTTCCAACTGATTCATACAAGGGACAGCTAACTCGTCCAAAGCACTTGCATACCAATCGTCGCTTCGAGAAGTTGAGATCACTATATCCTGACCTTTACAATGAGTGCTTGTTTTAAATTAAGGATGACTACTAATTTTAAATTAACTTTTGGCAAAAAAATATATATATAAAAACACTCACACTGCAAATAATTTTATAAAGTATAAGCAACAATATCCAGGTTTCAATTATACACAAAAAAATCATTAAATGCACTTATATTATTGATATTATTTTATGTATACATCAAATTATTTTTATTGAATAATTAGATGAAATACAAAAACAGTATCTTTTTCATTAAGTGCCTTTCCTCAGAGGAGGTTGGCGACCATTTCACTGTGCATATACTCATGCTGAGCCAGTGTTCGTGGTTTTCTAAGAGGAAAATAGAAAAACAAATAATAATAAAAATGTATAGATAATATAATTTAGTACAAACCTCGAATGGACATTCACTAAGTCATTCAGATGCATTCGCATGTGATATCACAAATCACTACACATTAACGCAGTCGTCCTCATAAACGGAGACGAGAGATCGACGGGAAGCAATATTTTGCATACCATACAAAAAGAATCGACCGAAGATTCGATCAAAAACGCGTCGTTTTCGCTTCGTTTTAATCGATCGCGCGCTGCGCTCGAAATTCGGTTAATTTTCGTTCTGACAGCGCGGCTAAATAAAAAAAAGGGAACACACTAAATAAAACTAAATAAAACTTAAATAAATGCGTCGAAAACGACGCGTCGACCGCGCGGAGAGGATGGCCAGAGACTGCTCGCTCGGCCGCCCGATTCGCGAACATCATTTTAGATCACATCTATATTTACTCAGCACAATGAGAGCCGCGCCGAGATATCAATCGAGCAGATATGCCATGCTCAGGCAGGTACTTTCACCAACTCGTCTTCTTCTCCACGTGCTTCTCCATTTTACTGAGCATGCGTTCGTTCTACTCATTACTTCCGATTTCCAGCCACTGACGTAAATTCTGCATTACTGCATTAATTCGATTTTTCAGCCCAATGAGAGGCTAGCCGAGATGTCAATCGAGCAGATATGGCATTTACAGACAGGTCTCTCCATTGCCTCTTCTTCATTTCCTCCACCTGCCTCTCCATTTTACTGAACATACTTTCGTCCTGGGCCAGTGATACTCATTACTTCCGATTTCCAGCCACTGACGTAAATTTTGCATTACTGCATTACTTCGATTTTTCAGCACAATAAGAGCCTGTCAATCGAGCAGATATGGCATTTTCAGACAGGTCTCTCCATTACCTCTTCTTCGTTTTCTCCACCTGCCTCTCCATTTTACTGAACACGCGTTCGTTCTACTCATTACTTCCGATTTCCAGCCACTGACGTAAATTCTGCAATTCTGATTTACTTAGATTTTTCACCACAATAAGAGCCTAGATGAGATGTCAAACGAGCAGATATGGCATTTACAGACAGGTCTCTCCATTACCTCTTCTTCGTTTTCTCCACCTGCCTCTCCATTTTACTGAACATACGTTCGTCCTGGGCCAATGTTACTCATTATTCCCAATTTACAGCCACTGGCGTAAATTCTGCAATTCTGATTTACTTAGATTTTTCAAGAGCCTAGCCGAGATGTCAATCGAGCAGATATGGCATTTTCAAATGGGTCTCTTCATTACCTCTTCTTCATTTTCTCCACCTACCTTTCCATTTCACTGAACATATGTTCGTCCTGGGCCAGTGTTACTGATTACTTCCGATTTCTATCCACTGACGTAAATTCTGTATTACTGCATTACTTTGATTTTTCAGCACAATGAGAGCCTAGACGAGCAGATATGGCATGTTCAGACAGGTACCTCCACCATCTCTTCTTCTTCTTCTCTGCCTGCCTCTCCATTTCACTGAATAGTTCGTTCTAATTACTCCCATTTTTCAGCCACTGGCGTAAATTCTGCATTAGCAATAGTTTTCTCCTTCCGGTGTCTCTTTTTACATCGACTTTTCAGGATTAGAAAGTAGCCTAGCCGGTGACTCGAGCACTTATTTTTTGGGTTTTATTTTTGTTATTACAGGCTTAATTACTTTGCTATTTTTTTTACAATGCCAACGTAAAAAGGTTACCAATAAAAATTAACAGGTAGAAAAATCAATCAATTTTATATAAAAATAAATTTAAGTGTTAATTCAAAAATATATCTCATAACAACGTTTTACAGGAAAAAGAATAAGACGTACTAAAATCTATTTCATTAAGATATGTATCAGTTTCGGTTCTATTTGCGATAAAATCAGGCTTCCTTCGTGGCAGGTTATTTATTAGAAAACTACTCATAAACATTTTAATTGTTTTCTACAACAGCGCACTGGCACAGTTTTTATCGGTGCAATTTCACGTACACGTGTCTTACTCAATAATATATCAGCCGTTTAAAAATATCCACAGGTCTTAAGGCTTCTCTCCGCTATTGCAATCGAGGAAGGCGACTTGACAGATCGTGCCATAAGCGGTGGGTGGACCGACATGGCTCGCGTGACGTCACACATCGCACATGATACCCCATAATCAAATATTTTCACGTCCACCGAGGAATTCACGTTTTCACGTATCCCATATTTAATTTAGGGGTGCGGAAAATTCAGGCAGCGGAAAAAAACGTCCCCATGGGAGAAAATTTGATTTATTCTCATCGCCGATTTTTACTTTGTTTTGGGGTTGGTTTTTTAGTTTTGTACGTCAGTTTTTTTATGGATGATTTATGTGGAAATCTACATCTTACGCTGAAAATATTTTTTGTCTCCTGTAGTGAATAATATAAATACTCAACAAACGCATTTACTAAAGCGTTTCGGATAATCTTAAAATCCACTTTTGGGGTTGATATAAGTAAACGGTAATCTCGTACTTATTTACATAATTTATGACAGACTGAGAAATTTTATAATACTCCATATTTCATCAATAAATTTGATACAATATAACGATCATATTTCATGCTCAAATTGAAATAAAGATTGTGATCAATAGTCGTAATTTTTTAGATATTTGATTACTCATATTTTTTGTAAATAAAAACATTAGCGCACAATGCTTTATTACTTACAAGAATCATAGCCCACTTATATTTGGACTCCAACAATAATGTTAATATTAAATTTATGATTTAAATCATAAATTTTATTATTGTACTACGTGAGCTATTTTTTGAGTGATTAATTTTTTTATACATGAGATATCCAAACTATACGAAGAGGCAACTATATCTGAAAGATGTTGAACACAATATTATATAAAAACAGCCAGAACCAATTTCGGCTATATCCGACTTGTTACGTACCCGGAATTTACTCTGATAAAAAAAGCATCAATCAACATTCTTTGAGAAAGTTTTTTTTGATACCATTAACTAATATTATAAAATTATGTAATTACTGGTTAAATGAAAAGATTAGTTTACAAGGAATAATTTATTATAATATTTCAAATAAAATGTAGTTGCGTTATTAATATTATTTAAGTTCAATTTTAAGATACTGTAAGTGTATATTATACCTACAGAGAATCTTAATTTTAATTAATCAGTTATGTGAGTTTGAAGCATCCTGGGGTCTCATGTGCCAGAGCTTCCCGGGGAATTTCCTGCTTCCCCAATGGATCCAAACCTGCATAAACATGTATTACATTTTATTAACGCGATTTTACTCCTCTTTCCAATTAAATTACAAGGTTTCCTGTGAATGTATTAAAGCTCTATTACACATATAGGTACAGTGGTATTTTTCCATATTGGGATCTATAATTTGCGGTCGTCTATTGAGGGTATAATTTAATATTCTTTAAATATCATCAAAACGCCGACAGCGATTCTCAAACTCACATGACATTGAATTAATGTCGAATAAAAGCAATTCTCGGGTCGATTTATGGAGACAAACAAAAAACTTTTAGTTTCTAGGTATTATAATTTTAGTTGTGGTGATTCTTTGTGTTGTGTTGTGGGGTTGAGCTTAGGTCTAGATTAGATCTGAGCAGGTATCAACAGGTAGGTAATTTGTGCATTCACTGTTGACGAAACCAATTGGTTCATAAAATAAATCACGTGTATATATATATTATTATTATTTATGCATCAATTTCAGCCTATTGCAAGCCGAAGGCTTTCTCCTTTTATTTCCCATTTTCATATACCGCCAGCAGTAACCATCTTGTCAGTTTAACCTCCTTTCAGTCTTTTCAACTTAGCCTTATGCTATTTCAGAATATGCCATCAATTAATATTTCAATAAGTCTCAACTATACTATATTTATTATGCAATATGAGCACACACTGAAAATTGCAGAGGGCAATGCACAATGACTTTTCACACCTGATACAGGTAGGCAGCGTCAGATGTACAATTTGTTTGTTACATAAGGCTTTTATCGGTCAACCTAAACTAATATTGATTAATAATTGATAATAATTTAATCATTCAACAATATTTAAAGAGTTAGTTAGTAAATAATTATCAGGTTCAGACAGCCAACACAGCACGATATCGCCCAAGCTATAGCTTTTATTTAAAAAAACTTTTATATACGTACGTTTAAACCGTCTTACTCCTTTACTAGGGCTTACTGTGCGTGGCGTGCCGTACCTTTAGTGACATGGCAATCCTGCGTGCAAACGAAAACCGATAGATACCCATACCGTAAGCTTAGGATCAATTGGTCGAAAATATTGTTTCTTTACTTATTGATTTTTTAAATTTTTATCACGGATTTCGGTTTTAGTATGATTATTGATATTTACATTCACAGATCATGTTGCATATATATATATTTTAAATAATTCAATCGAGTGTATTACATAAAAATATTACATCGTTTCATGACGACATTTTTACATGTATTTGCGACATAGAGTGGTATTAAACCATATTATTAGCAAAGGTTTGTTATTATTTTTACTAAGTATAGAAATATAGTTATTTCAGAAAGTTTTCGTTGCTCACTTGAAAATTTTTAGTTGTATCTATTTGATAGAAAAACTTCTCACTTGGGTAAAAATTGTTACCCTTATGGAAATCAAAATCAATATGAGTGTTATTGTTTTTTTTATGGCATAGCAAAATAATACTTGTGCTAAATTAGCTCCAATAAAATAATACTTCCTAGCCATCACATCTTCTCGAGGACCATCGGTGGTTATTCTCATTGCATGAAGTATAAAGGCACATCCGCCAAGATGAAATCTCCCGATACGCCCATGAGTCACTCGGACGTGAGCAATCTTTATTCATTCAAATTATAATACCAGTTTTATTATCGACGGGGAAAGTACCTGAGATCTCGTAATGCGTTGTGACGAATTCCCGTTTCTTTTTACTGACAATTTTTTTTTTTTTTTTTACGTAGGTTCCTGAAATCATTTCCTCGTGAATAAATAATAAACTATGCAAGTACCTACACATGGTTCTTTACAATCGGACCTGTTCAGAGATCACGGCCGTGTGTGGGTTTACTCGAAAACGAGCGATAATTAATCGTCAAATGAATTTGATAAATACAAATTATCTAAACATCAGTGTGTAAAACCAACCGTCAACAATTACAATCCAAATGTTATCTGATATAAATATTGATAGTATTATTTTTATCAATTTATCAAAAGTACTCGTGATAAAAAATATATATTCTAAGATTTTTTATTTAATGTTATTTAAGGCTTACAATAATATATGTGGGTATCCCCTGATCCCGCGCGCAGGTTGCGGGGCTTACAACATGTGGCTTACGTGGTAGCGTATATGGGTTCGTTATTGAGCTACGTAGAGAAAAATATGTGTAAAAATACATTTTTTGCATAATTTGAAGAATATTTTTAATGTTATATATATTTCTATATTAATTCTTACCGGTGCATATTTCTAACATGATAGATAATTTTGTTATGCATTATATTATAAATTAAACGCATATGCATTATTGACTCGCTGTGCATTTCTCAGCGGTGCGTGTAGATAAATTATCAATTTATTAACAAGCCGTTCTCGTCGCATGGAGATAAATAATAATAAACGTGAGGATGATTCACGGCGAGAGGAAGTGCGTGGCCGCCTAGCCGCCCCGCTCGCCACTGCCTCGAGGGACTGTTCGTAAATGCGACACTCGAGCACTGCGGCGGAGTGGCACGAGCACCCGAGCAGTGTTGCTAGCCTAAAACTTTTTTCCAGCACAATGGGAAAATTAAATACAAGGCGTAAAAACTTATTTTTTTTATAAAAGTCTTAGCTTTTGTTTCGTATATTTATGAATTTCAAATTTATTTAAAGATAAAGTACATTTTTGTAAAGTCACTTTAAAAAATAATCGTGGTAGTTAAATTTATAAATGTATATAAAATATTATTTGAATTAGGAAAACATACATTGCAGGTGCGGCAACCTCAGCAATGAGTCTTCTCGAGTGACGGAGTTGCGAGCGAGGACAGCTGCTCGTCTGGAGCCACTCCTTATTGATAAACATTTTTAGTGACTTATCCGCCTCGTTGCCTCGTTTGAACGCGTGCACTATGACCGAAATATATTTGTGAAATCGTGCGGCGCCAGTGCTGCGCTCGAGTGTATCCAGGATGAGCTTAAACGGGATCACGCACAGTATCAGCAAACTCTTCTCGAAGCGCTCGCACAGCAAAGACGAGCGGGCCACGGAGATCGGACTCCCCACTAACGTGAAGCAGCACATTCATGTCAGCAAGAACTCCGTCACCGGCAACCTGGAGGGCCTGCCGATCTCGTGGATTCGGTTAATGAACACGCAAATCACCCAGGCCGAGCAAAATGAAAACCCCAACGCCGCCTTCCAGGCTGTCAAGTTCTACAATTACTCGATCAAGAAGAAGGATGCCATCGAGCCGTTCAAGCCCTTCGTCACTGAGAAGGCTATATCTGAGGAGAACCTCGAGATCGAGAAGCTTATGCATAAGAAAAATGCTCACCAGAGTCAAGATTCCGACATTTCGTTGGGACAGAGTAGCGAAGAAGATGTCGTACCGGCACAGCTACCCAGCTTCAGCAGCCGTCAGACCATGCCCGTGGCGGCTCCGAGACACACAATAATCAAGCCCTCCCAGGTGGACATGTCCGCCGTGGTAGAGGATTTGTCACTTATTGGCAAAGACTCAGAGGAGAGCCCCATCCTTAGAAAGAAGGAAATCTACAACTCGACTCTTACTGACGAGCAGATTTACAACGAACTGCGAACAATATGCAATAAGGACGATCCCCACACAAGGTTTGAGAGGGTGAAGGACGTGGGAGCTGGAGCATCAGGTGAGTTTTACTTGGAAATTTTGTTATATGATTGTTGTATTTGCTTTTTAAGAATCTAATTTTCGTAATCTAATGAATATAAAGACAAGATTAACAGCATTTAAAGACAAAATTATTTAATTATGAAATTATTAAAAAACATTACTGATTTGTACAATTTATTAGTACTTTCCAAAGCTAGTAGTAAAATGTAGATATTTGATAAACTTACATAATTTTTTTTAATTCTACTATTTTTTATCAAACCATTTATCTATTATTTAACTATCAAAAAAATTCTTACAGATAAGCATTGTATCGGTATTGTTAATACATCATTTATTTTAAAACATGCATTAAAAGATTAATACTCCCAGAAAGTAGATAATAATTATTTATTGTATTGTCATTTTTTGCCATGAAATATTCATTTTGCACTAAAGTTGTGGTTAATATCTCAATAATATTATTTGTTTTAAAATTCAAAAAATGTTTTTATGAGTATATCACGATTGTGGCAACAGCATAATATAGTCATTAATTTGTTTATAGTATTTACTCTAATTTATAATTTTTTCTACTTACAGGCACAGTTTTTATTGCAATCGACTCAAAAGACCTAGCCCGAGTCGCTGTGAAGGACATTGATCTTACGAAGCAACCAAGGAAGGAATTAATACTGAACGAAATAAACGTCCTGAAAGAGTTCCAACACAAAAATCTCGTTAACTTCCTGGATGCCTACATGAGCTATGACCACCTCTGGGTCATCATGGAACTTCTCGAAGGGGGGTCTCTTACTGATGTAGTCACCGAAGTAGTCATGAAGGAGGCCCAGATTGCCGCTGTCTGCAAGGAGACTCTTCTGGCCATCGATTTCCTACACTCCAAGGGGACTATACACCGAGACATCAAGTCCGATAACGTACTTCTAGGAATGGATGGTTGTGTAAAGGTCACTGATTTTGGTTTCTGTGCAAATATTATCGGTGATGAGAAGAGGCAAACAATGGTAGGAACACCTTACTGGATGGCTCCTGAGGTTGTGACAAGAAAGCAATACGGAAAGAAGGTGGACATCTGGTCCCTGGGAATAATGGCCATTGAAATGATTGATGGAGAACCGCCGTACATGAAAGAGACCCCGCTGAGGGCTCTCTACTTGATTGCAGCTGTCGGGAGACCACGGGTGACACGCTGGGCAGCGCTGACTCCGGCACTTCAAAACTTCTTGGACTGCTGCCTGCAAGTGGACGTAGCAGAAAGAGCATCGGCTGAGGATTTACTGCGGCATCCTTTCCTAGAAACTGCCTCTGACCTGCGCACTCTAACGCCACTCATTAAGGCTGCGCAAAAAATCTTGCACAAGAACTTTGATTGAAGTCTGTTGAGATTATGTCTACATATCAATAACTTCACTCCTGAGACACGAGTGAAAAGAATCTAGTTTGTTTACTTAAGAGATTTTAAGTAATGGATTCGTAACGAAAGGTGATAAGACTCAGTGAAATTCATATTAAAGAATTGGAATAACGTCTGGCCATATCTCAATTTTCTTTTATGTTTGATTTTACTATTGAGTAGTTTTATTCATGATTTCGTTTCGTTTGAAAATGGCTGATTTATCAGACACAAGTAGTCATAATTTAAATTAGTTTACAAATCATATATCTACTCGGAAGAATGGTAACGGTCCGCTCTTTGTGTAACTACACACTTAGAAAAATCTTTTAAGGTGCTTAAAATATGGCCAGAAAATTTTGACTTATAATTCTGATACGTTCAAAAAATTTGCATACCAAGCCTCATTGTCAAGTTATAATTGTAAATGCTATTTAACAATGCTTTTTAGCAACTATATATATATAGTAGTGCATTTTCACATTGAAGACTGCATTCATAATTTTGATACTGCTTATCCATTATTATACATTATATATATGACAATATCAATTATTGATTTGTATACAATAACATTAATTTGTTTACAATTATAAAATGTATCAAGATGGCCTTTGCTATTTTTTTTAGTATTTATGTGCGAGTGATTCCAAAGTGCCAATTTAAATGTCCTAATAATTGTACATTTTAGTATTAATATTTTTTTTATTGTAAATTTATTGCCAAGGAATGTTCGGTTTCTTATCTTAACTCAATGATAAGGCACATTTTCAACGAAATATTAGGTTCTATTGTAAATATTTTTGTGCCAGTATGTATTCAAGGAAGCCTGAAGTCGTTAGAGATTTTGTACGGGATAATATTTTAATTGAAAAAAAGTTTAAAAGAGTCTTATGACAGTCTGCATTCGAGGGTGCTTTGCCAAATACGTTAGTTTTAAAGACTTTGTCCAAGACAATAAATTCCCTATTACTAACCGCCAGGTTAGCGCATTTATAGGATGTCTTCTCGTATATGAAAAAAAGTACTATATTGACTGAGAGAAGGGTATTCCCGATGAGCATTTTATTTCAATGGTTTGAATTAATATTTGTTTAGAGATAACTTTTAAAATTTCTGTAAGTACCTATGATGCATGCAATATACATATACACTATCTTGCTTCTGATAAAAATTACAGTCAGGATTTTACATGCTTACATAGGCTTTTTATTAATTTTAATTTCCACCATGAGTAGATATCAAATATGTTGTGATCACGAAAATGACAATTGATAACAGCTCAATATTTGTGCAAAGATATTTTATATAGCAAGCTATACCTTAGCCACAAGCATTTTATTCCACCCACCTATTACTATAACTTACTTACGTAGTATTTTAGCCATGACTACTAAAATGATCAAAACCTGTCCCAAACCCTCTGAATATTCTTTGAGATTTAAGAATGCCAACCAAAGATTGAAAAATTGTTACAAACTGTGACTTCAAAATGTGTTTATTATTTTCTGTGGGGAAAAACATTGAATTGACGGCATAGGATATAAGTGCACGAGTGCTGTGACTTTACCGGAGAATAGTAATTACGATCATATTCTCTAATGCCTTTGACTGTTTACATAAATCAAAACTCTTCATTTCCATAAAGAGCAAAAATACCTGATCCATGACCAACTCGCCTGTTGTCTTTATGTAATGGCTCACAAGCCGTGTGTTTATATACTTGTCTATATACGACTGATGGTGCATTCAAACTATTTCTAAGGTTTTGAAAGACAAAAGTACCACTTATTTTTATATCTGTAGCATTGGACTTAGTTATTTTGTAAAATTAAATGTATAATAATTAACTGTGTTCTGAGACCGTCCAAAGAATTTCTTAACACATTTTTTAGGTTCAGTTTTTTGGAATATAAGATGGCAAATTAAAATACTTACTTTGTGAATTATCCATTTGAGATAGCGAGGATCTCAGGCCTTTAGTGTGCAGGTGGAAGCAATGAGTTCCAAATTGCAGTTTTATTATAATTGCACAACTGACATTCGACTCATCGTTCGTGATACCAAGTTATTGCAGATCAAAATTTATTGCTTATTAATATCAATATTTTTTTATATTTTTAGTTGTGTAATGCGCAATAATATAAATATTATTATAATAAGTCCGCATATCCAACAATAAAAATTGTATACTCAAAAATTTACACCATAGTATTTGAATCGACGATGCAATAATTTAAAAACTCGCTCTACAAGGTTCATTTCATTTATCAAATTATTCAACTGTTCGCAAAATGAAGACTTATCATGGGACATTCCTATTCAAGTATTTCCTCCATCATTCGCCCACATTCACTAACACAACTCTGCTCAAAATATTGTCAGTAATTTTAGAATCATAAAGCGTTACTGTAGTTGGTAGCAGTAGAATAGTTACTATTTTGCTGAGAAAATTTGCATAAATGCCTACAATGTTTATAGATAATAAGGAATACTTTATTTTAAAAGATTCAATTTGTGAATGTATTTTTAAGGTTTGGCTGGTTCATGTACCTATAAAAGGAGAACTGGTTGCTATAGTTGTTCTATACAGCAATAAGATTCGATCACGATTTTTGAAAACATTTTACCGTTTTTTGATAAGGAATTTAAATAGATAAGTATTATATTCATTTAGGTACTTCTCTAGCGTAAACAGCAAATATACCTGTATTTTTTTATCATGTCTACAGTGCATGTTCTAGAATAATCGCGTTTTAAGTCGAAGCGTGTATAGTTGCTACTTCGTAAAGCCAAGTAAATTGGCCATAGTGTTTTATCTAAGTGTGACATATTTTTTTTTTTATGATTAAGTATTTTGGAGCAGTATTTTATATAACTATTTTAAAAATCCATTTGCAGTAAAATGTTCTTTACCAAAATGTATAGATGTGTTATTAAGAAAATGATGTTGAATACATTTTTAATTTTATATTTTTGCACATTCGTCAAAGAATAAAAATATATATTTTGAAAACACCTATTTATTTCAAACCCATATATCAAGAATATATTGATTATTGTCTTTTAGATCTTTGAGGATAGCCGCACCTTCGGAATCACTTGTACTATTTACTTTTTTGAAACACTGTATGATGCTGTCAGCCACCTGTTTCCCCATCGTGTTTAAGTCACCGCAGATGTACACAACGGCCTTTTTGTTCAGTAGCATATCCACAAACTTTTCTGCATCTAATAATATGTTATCCTAGAAAAATTACAGGCTATTAAAATGGAAATATGAAGTATTTCAATGAAATTCGATCTGCAGTCATGAGATATAATAGAGCACGACACAAATTAATAGACTCACCTGGACGTATTTCACATCACTTGTTGCCTCTCTTGAATGTGATACCATTAATCTAGATAAGGTTCCATCATTTAAGTATCTATGAAGTTCCTCTTTAAACAAAAAATCTCTGTCAGAATACCGACATCCAAAATACAACCATGTGGTACCGAATTCTTGATTGAAGTTCTGGATTTTCAGCTGACGCCTCTCTTCCAGAAAACCGATAAAAGGAGCAACCCCTGTTCCGGGTCCAATCATGATAATCGGTATGCTATCATCTTTTGGTAAACGAAACGCTGTTGATGTTCTTAAATAAACCGGAATAGTATAATCATCTTGGAAGTTTCTTGAAATTTTCTCAAGTGAATCTGATATTTTTAATCCACCTATAACATTAGTTAATTCTTCTAAATTACTATGGCTTAAAACGATGGACTGATTTCTCGAATTCACAATATCTTCAAGCCAACCGGTAGCAACACCTTTTTTGTCATCGTTTATACAAATAACCGAAAAGCATATATCTAACTGACTGCTTTTTGATAAAGAGCTACTGCATATTGAATACGGTCTTGGACTAAGTCGGGGTAAATGTTGCAGCAGTAACGTAACAGGAGGATGGCAGGAAGTAAACCTCTCTAATATATCCAATATAGATGTATTCTTATTCAATATTTCTTCTGTGTACAAGTTTGTGCCTTCCCGACTGCAAATTTCTTCCATTTTCCTACGCTCAAGAGCATCTTCAGTGTAAGTACTCAATGCACATATAAAAACCTAAAAACAAAATAATATTATTCAATGTTTTCGCTAATTGTGTCACTTGCTCAATTATCTCATTGAAAAACTTGTTCATTGAATAAATTATTACAGCCCAGAATAGATTGGTAACCTTTGACATAGACGGTAATTTGCCAAAAATACCACACTTAGGTAAAACATACTCAATAGCTTTGTGCTGTTAATTAACTCGGTTAACTAAAGATAAGTTAGGACATAAGTCATTAAAAAAATCAAGTATATAAAATTAATATTAGCTAGATAATTAAAATAAGTTACCTTCTTTAAAATGCTTCTTATGTCGATGTAATGTGTAAAAACATCTCGCAATCTTCCCTTTGGAGGTAAATGACTTGGAAAGACGACTTTCTTTTTAGATTCAGTATTTTTCAGAGTTAAATTGTACTGTAAACCAGCATCACAGGATATATTTAATAATTTTATTAATTTATCTACTTCAGATATGTTATTTTCTGGTAGCACTCCTATTGAGTCACCCGGTTGATATTGAAATGAAGAATTCTTGAAAAATAAAAACAAGACGTGTACATTATATATATTAATTTAAAGATTAAAAAATAAATGAAAGGTACAAAATAGTTCAATCCATTTGCGTTGTGAATTATTAAAAAGTATTTACCGTATTATTTAGTGACATATAAACAACTGTTTTTACATCATCCCCTGATGTCATTAAACGTGCATATTCAATGGGCAATCTTGCAACCTCACTTCTAGCAAAAGGTAAAATGCTTGGTACGAAATCATGTTTTTCGACTTCCTAAAAAAATACACAATCCGTGAAAAAAATAATGTAATTTATGATATTAAAGCAGCAGTATTATTGAGACATAAAATGCTTACAATCTCGGCATCAAATGTTAAATTAAAAATATCTATAGGTATGACAGGCAATTTGAGAGTAACACCAGGAAGATACGTTTCATTAGATTTAGTCATTTTATATTATAAAAAAATATTTATAAGTTATTCTCGTGGGAATACAAAAACAGCAGGCATCTCAATCGCGTGATTATGACTTTTCATCAAAAATCCAGCATGGCTTATGGTGCTGCCATTGTCTAGCCACAACCTGAAAGAAATATAATCTTATGGTGAATACCAAAAAAAGTATCCACCGTGAAAAAAATAAAGACTAATGGTGCATAGTATTTTATACCTTAAGATATTTAAAAAATATTAATATTAAGTATTTAATAATATTATAAGTGTTTTATGGATTAATGAAAAAATGTCTGGCAACATTGAATAAGTACGTCAAAACGTCAGTGAAAATTAAATCGTGTGTTTTCTGCAGCCGAGTGCTGTTGCCTCTGCTGTTATCCAGATGTTACCTTTGTTTTCCATTTTATTGCATAAAATAAAACATTGAAATGGAAATGGATTTAAACATTATTCTTGCAGGAATGACATTTTTCATTCTACTTGGATTGGGACTTTTCTTGTATAATTTACCATCTAAAGTTACTAAGCAAGGTATTATCTATTGTTTTATTTTATTTATATTTTAGAATTAGAGGTGTATTTCTACATAAATCTATCTTTTTTTAAAACTATTTTTAGATGAAACACCTGAGCAGGTTGACGAAGCAGCCTTGCCTCCTGAACAAGCAGCAAGAAATCAGAGGGCTCGCATGAGAGCAAATGGTAGGAAAATGCCAAAAATATTATATGTATCTATAAAAAAGAATACACACAACTCCAAAATATCGAAACATACATAAATTTCACTAAGTATGCAAAATAATTATACTCTAAGTCTTCCAGTCTCATAAATTAAAAATTAATTACTTTTCTTTATTTTATAGCTGCTCGTCACAGAAACACTTTTATGCCTGATGAAATTGTGCGTGAACAACCTGTTGTAAATCCTGTGAATGAACCTAGAACTGACGCTTTTGCTAACGATGCCAAGATAGGAGCAAAGAAGCGAGCAAAGATGGAAGCAAAGGCTGAAAGAAAAGCAGCCAGAGAAGCCGAGGAACAGTATAGAGAAGAAAAGAAAGCTCAAGATCAGCAAATAGAAGAAGAGCGAAAGCAAATTGAAGAATTGGAAAAAGTAATTATTTTTCCTGTTTTTTCTTGTTCTCTATTCTAACATTGATGTTAATAGTATTTTTAATATAAACCAAATTTTTTCTCCAGTGTTTATAAAATATTACATTGCTATAGAAAAGTATAGTAATTGAATAATATTAAAAGAATTTCGCCCAACTCAGTATGTATGGTCAGTTATTTTATCAAATACTTTTTCTAGGCTGAAGAATTAAGACGTTTAGAGCTAGAAAAAAAAGAAACAGAAGCACGAGAGCAGCAAGAGCATGAAGAGTATCTTAAGATGAAAGCTGCATTTTCTGTCGAAGGGGAAGGCTTTGATGAAGAAGGAGAAAATGATGGTCAACAAAGCTTCTTGCAAGAGTTCATTCAATACATTAAGGTACTTTCAATTCAGTACTCTTTATTCACTTAGTCGTTTAGTGTACATAATGTTGAAAAATTTGTTTTGGAAATAACTTTTCAATATTAAAAGAATTAAGGCACCATTTGGTGATATCTAGGGGTGTGCATTCAAGTTCTACTTGTATCCTGAAAAAGAAACGTGTTTTTTTATTTTAAATTATAATCTTTTTAACCGATCCCAAAAATATTGTTTCTAGATGAATAAAGTGGTTGTAATTGAAGATCTCTCAGCCCATTTCAAGCTGAAGACCCAATCAACTATCGATAGAATCACAACGCTCCAAGCCGAAGGACACTTGACAGGAGTTGTGGATGATAGAGGAAAGTTTATTTACATATCACAAGAAGAGCTGGAAAATGTTGCGAAATTCATCAAGCAGCGGGGAAGAGTTTCTATAACAGATCTAGTCGAATGCAGTAATAAACTCATCAATTTAGTTCCAGTTTCTTATTAAATTTAAGTATGTTCTAAAAAGTCACTAAGCATCATGTTAATGCTTATACTGAACATATTGTGTTATTAATTTATGAATAATGAATAAATATTTTCTTAGCATGTAATGAATTTTAAAAAAGAAACTATAAAAACAGCCACATAACATGTAATCTGAGTCAAATCAAAAAATGAAAATCCTGATTTGTGAATCATTTAAAAAGTGATTCAAGTGACAAGCTTTAAGATTTTTCGAATGATAACTCTTTCAAACGTTTCCTATCTCAATTTTTGCTATTGAAGTCACATGTCGTATCCTGAACTGGTTGTGATATCCGATGACAGATTTAACGATTTGTAGCCATTTTTAATTGTAAAATGTAACTTAGTAAAATTATTGTTTATTCAAAAACGTAAACATAAATATTTCAGGCACATATATGTACAATTTACTGCTAATATTTTTTCCTGCTTTGATTATTCATAGAAGTTAAGTGAAATGAACACTTCATCAGATGATAAGCCATACACTTTAAAATATACATATAATCTAAATACAACAGTAATTATAATTAGCATGGTGGGCATAACCAAATAATTTCAATTTCAATAAGCCACTTTATTTACTGACTTAAAAAATACAACAAGTCAATCAATTAATCTACTTATTATAAAATATCATATTTCTGATTGTGCCCACCAATAACTGCTAAATTCTACAATACTTGTAACATAATTCTTTCATTGTCTATTGATTGATATCTTTTGGCAAAGAAGAATAAAAAATCAAATCAATAACACACAAGGCAAAATAGATACCCATCCTTCTAATTCATCACAATAAATTGACATGTTTAATAATATCACATAAGACAACATACCCAAATGTCATTTTTACTAAGACATATATAATTACATCCTTATTGTACCGTATGGGGCCCCTATCAGAATCAGAATTAGAGGCTTACATAATTCGCTGCGATGCGAGAAATAAGTCTGTAGCAGTCAAATATTAAACATGTACCCACACTGAAAATCAATACCACCGCATGGACTATGTTAGTATATAAATTAATGAGATTCAAAAGGGCAACATTGTCGATTAGAACTTTGTGCAGTGAATGTTTATCAATAAAAATTGTAACGTAATGGTATCGGTGTGACTCCCAGAAACTTCCGAATCCGCCACGGGGATAAAACATGACATGCTGAGCCAATTATGAGAAATGTAAAGTGCAGTTGATTATCATATTTATTGCAATATATATGCAAAAATACGACTGTCTTGTCTTTGCAGTGGGTCCGGCATCTCCATTTGAACTCTATCTTCCTTTGGGCCTTCGTATGGTCAGCGTTTTCACTGCTTAGAGCACATCAACTGGCTGTCCTTAATCTATAGCCTTCCCAATATCTACAACCCCCATATGACTATCTTCACAATAAATTTTTCACACCTAGTAAACATCCTAAATGGATTCTAATAATGTAGAATTAGGCCATCAATAGCAGGCCATCTTTAAATGCAACACAATTTAAAAATCATTTCCACATTGATAATGTGATATATTGGTCAGAGTAAACGCTACAAAACTAGCAGCTAGCACGAAGGAAATAAACACGCAATGTTATGATTATTCATATTGTTTCTACTATGCCCTATTGGGTACAAAATTGATTTTCATTTTATTTTTAATAAAATTAAAATACAAAAGAGACTATTCAAATGTAATGTACAAGACTATCAACATTTTAATAAATTTAGTTATTTTGAATGTCCCATTGTGATTATGTGTAATGAATATTTGGTGTATATTACAAGTATTGGAAGAAAAAGTATGCCTATTTCATGTAATGAAGAAATAGGTAAATTTTTTGCGTATTTATAAAATCAAGCACCTGTGTTATGATAATCTTCTGTTAATGGTTTATGCATTATGCAATTATACTCTTACGTGACTTGTGATGGCTACCAAGATTATTATCATCACACGCAGGTGACTTTCAAAATAATATATAGTAAATCATGACATACATTACAGATTCTAAGATATACATTTTTGCTATTAGTTTTAAAGTTATTTGTATTTATTTGAAACATCCACATTTATTTATTTTCTAATAATACGATTAGAATTTGGCATTTTATAAATACAATTAAGGTATTCCCTGCAACATGAAGATTCTATACTTTATAATTCTTGTAATAACTTATTTAAGAAACTGTAGTTGTCCAAAGTAGACACAGGGTTTATAAATACAATTTATAATTACTCAATAAATTCAATAAATTTGAGATATAAAACTACTTTTCTTTCAAACACGTTTTTTGCAGGTTTGTCTTGACGCAATACAAACAAAAAGTCAAAATAAAATTATAAAAAATATATTTCATTAACATTTTAGAATGTCATTTTGGCATGCATGGTGCACATACACTATTAGATAGCTTTAGGCCTTTTGAGTATTTATTAAATACCCAGTAAACAAAGGCTGAAGAAGGTTGAACATCAGTCTGTCATATCTTCCATGTCCTCGTCATCTTCACTCATCTCATCAGCACTCGTCTCCTCGGGATCACCAGCTTGGCTGAGACACTTTTGACATGCACACGTAAAAAGATAATTCATAGCAAGTTCCTGTAAAATAAACAAAACATAAGACTCAGTAATGAAATACTACATAATTTTTCTATGGGCAAATAGTTCTATTGACAAACTTTAGTATAAAAGAGCTAAAGCCTCGCATTCCTCCAAAATTAATAGTTATTTATTTTATTTTAGTTGATGTAGTTCAATAAATTTATATTCATACTTTTTGTCTCGAGTGCCTACTTCTCATCAGCATGCACTGATCAAGGTAACTTATTAGAATTTCATCTCCAGGCTTGATGTCTAATAATGCTTTCAATTGCAAGCGGTGATTTCCTAAGGGGAAAGCAGGTTCAGCATTCGGGACACAACTGTGGTTACACGTACTCTGTAGCTGATAAAGACCCGATCCTTCAGTGTTTAAGAAATTTCCAGATTCTGAAACAAATATTTGTAATAATTAGGATCAGAACAAATTTTGAATACAAAATAAAATTATGACTTATTTATAAGAGTTTCTCACCTGCTTCCATAAATTCATATAGTTTATCTATAAATAGATCAAGCTTTGATTTCTCCGCATCGCCCATTGGTAAATCTGTAACATTATCCACCCATTGTGCAATAGGGCTTGTTCCAATACCCTGTCCGTTGGTACCAATCAACGCCATCAAAGAACAAAATCCTTCTGGGGTTAAAAACTATAAAAACAACAATTGAAATTCATTTTACAATATAGAAAGTAGCACAATGGAGATAATTTACTAAATGAAATACAATCAATCATTTCAAGGGAGTCCAATTTTGATTATATCCATTAAATCATAAAAATGGCTAAACTCTATAATAGACAAGTGACTGAAAATAAAATAGTTCAGTTCATTCCACAAACACCTGGAAATTACTCGCTTTAAATATAAAATAGTACCTCTTGAACGTGTTCACCAGATATCACTTTCGCTGTCATTTCTCTGAGCATATCCAACTGCCCAATAAACTTGTCACCCAACAGTTTATGAACCAACTGAGCGTCCTCATTGACAGTACGGTGGCAGAACTGCTTCAAGTTGCTGAATGTGAATTCTGGATTTGGAGATTGTTGAATCATAGCTAAGATGCGTACCACCAACATTATGTTAGTAGTCTCTGGAGGATAATGAACTTGCCTAAAAGTACATTTGTGTCAAAATACATATCATTCAGTGACATACGATCCATACAAGCAAAAAAGCAGTGACTGCCATATAAAAGCCATTTTTTATTAAAGTTGCAATTGAATTTTCAAAATATTAACTAAGCTTTATTTGATATGAAGTATTAACTGTTTTTTTGGATGTGTGGTTAAAAAAAGAATTGGATACACAAAAGATAATTGTATGATTTTCGGTACTTACTTCCATGCCTCTAATAGTTGCAGCAAAGGATGCGATGTATCCCCCTCAATGACACATAGCGTTTGGTGATATGTACTGAAAGCAGCATCCTTACAATTCTGAGAGCAGTAACTGTCCCCACACCCCTCACACAAGACTACGCTCTCCAAGGAGGTGTTACAGCATTCGGGATGTGATAGAACTATGTCTTGCTTTGCAGCTAATCTTCGCACATTCTGCTCAGCTGTCTCCAATGGGCTAAGTGAAAATAATTTGATATTAATTAAACAAAATAATTAAGCATCGTTTATTTGCAATGAAAAAATATTGACACATACCGCATACAAAAATCACAAGCTAGATATTTGTAAGCTGCGTTCCAAGCAAACTGACAAGATACCATAGGATTTTCTTCTAATATTACATCTCCGGTCTTGTATGACCGTGTAGCAAATAAACCTTTACCCTACAAAATAACATCACATGCTTGTAACATATTTTCATGTATTAAAAGACGCAATGCAAAAAAATATTTTCTACTTTGTTTTTATACCTTCTCTTGGTCAATAATTCTTACTTCATACCCTGTCATCTTAATTTTTATATTTAAAAAAAATACACGCTGTACAAAGTCACATTTGTAAATGTGAATATTGTAGGTTAAATGAACTAGATTATCTGACGCACTCTGTGATCTGACGTTTGCTGTGCTGCCAGTATAAGTTATAAAAACGTATACAAAGAATAGTTTCTTTAAAAAATATATATAGTAAAAATATAAAATAAATTACATTTTCAATTACTTTAGACTAAATAGTAATTTTACTAAGCACTACTCAATCATACAAAAAAATTCTCATTTTATTTTGTTGATTTACTTTTGTGTTTTTTTTTGCTGGTAACAATTTAAAAAGTATCACTCAACAGCCTTAAAAAAATAATACGCAAGGTGACGTGTGTTATACATTCGCAAACATTTGGCATATTCGGGATTTTAGACTGTTGTTACTTTAACTATCGCACCGTGAACTGATATTTCAAAATGCGCGTAGTAATTTTAGCATTGTTCCTGTTTTTAGATCTATCATCTGCTCTTTACTTTCATATAGGAGAAACTGAGCGAAAATGTTTCATCGAAGAGATACCGGATGAGACTACTGTCATTGGTATTTGTCAAATTTTATACCTTCTACTTATAATAATTTAATAAATTATATTATTTGCCCTTGAAATACACGTATTTGTTTTATTCCAGTTAATTACAAAGTTGAGCTGTATGACCCGAGATCGGGAGGTTATATGCCGTCCTCACCTGGAATAGGTATGCACGTTGAGGTGCGAGATCCTGATGACAAGACAATGTTATCGCGAGTATATAGTTCCGAGGGAATGATCTCATTTACATCACACACTCCCGGAGAACACGTCATTTGCATGTACTCTAACAGTACTGCTTGGTTCAGCGGGTCACAATTAAGGGTGAGTTTGTACTACCTATTATATGAAGAAAAGAGCTTAGACATATAAATATTTCAAGCTCAGTCATGAAGCCTGAAATTTATATATCCCTAACACTAGCCAGGAACATTATCCTGAGCTTGAAACAATGCTTTGGTGTGTAATAGATTTCCAATTTTCATTTACTCTATATTATATCTCAGCTATTGTGCTGTCAATATTGATTTATTTTGCAGGTTCATCTTGATATTCAAGTTGGAGAGCACGCCATTGACTATGCTAATGTTGCCCAAAAAGAAAAACTCACCGAGTTACAACTGCGCATCCGTCAACTATTAGACCAAGTAGACCAAATTACAAAGGAGCAAAACTACCAAAGGGTTTGTCAATGCTATTTAAATAAACCTGTTAAATACCTAAAAGATTCATGTTATTTTGAGCTATTGAGAGTTAAAAAATCTAATACATTGTTGTTACGTTGATAAATTAGCTCATTGACTAAAAAAATCTCATTTTTTGCAAAACAAAAAAATAAATCACTTACAAGTATTTATTTTGCTTTCAAGAATCACACAAGTCTATACAAAAAAATACACAGATTTACCATAAAGTCATTCACTGCGGTGTTAATTTTTCTTTCTAGCGTTGAAATATATTATTTATATATTACAAATACTTACTTAATAATGTCAATCACAAAAACTCTTTTTTTTTAGTATCGAGAAGAGAGATTCCGACACACGTCAGAGAGTACAAACAAGAGAGTTCTGTGGTGGAGTTTATTACAGACCTCTATCCTTCTCGTCATGGGTATGTGGCAGATGAAGCATCTGAAGAGTTTTTTCGAGGCCAAGAAATTAGTCTAATATTGTTGTGATCTTATAGTTTTAATAAATTCACATTAAATTAATATTGTCTTTTTCTAAGTTGAATGAATTTGTCATGGTGTGTGTGTAAAATTGCTTATCTTATGTGTGTGTTGAGTATTTTGAAATCTCAAATCATTACAATATTTTTAACTGTATCTACGTTTACATTGTTTCAATATCAATTGCACAAATAAATTTCAATGAATATGCCACATAGCTTCATTTGTAAATTTCATCATCTGCTGAATAAAAAAGAAAAATTGAAAATCTATAATTTTTTTTGTTTTTAAGATCATAAATTATGCTTGATGAAACTATTTCGCACATGGAGGTGTGAATTATAAATAAAATAAAACGCATTCAAATGAAAACCTACATCCTAATTCCCATATACCTATTTTTTTAGTGGAAGAGCTAAAATTATTTAACAGATAAACTCTACATGGATCCAGAAAGAAAATAGTACAGAACAGGAATGTTTATTATTGCATAACAATATTATAATACTAGACAACTAATATTCTACTATAAATACACACATACCACGGTAATAAATTATTAATCATCCTTCACGCCTAAAAAGTTATTCAAATAATTATAAAAGAGTTTTGTGTCTGCTTTAGGATAGAGCTTCAATATAGAGAAGTCAACATCTTGTAGTGTCTGGTTGAGAGTGTCGCAGGTGCAATAGAAAAGATGACCGTCAATGTGGAGTTGCTCAGCAATTTCAATTTGATGGTTGTCCATCAGGTCAGTATTGATAACGACAAGAAGCGGTTTTCCGAGATCCAACACCTCCAGACATGTTCCAGCACCGGCGTGGCTGATGATAAGATCAGCCTCTTTCATGTCGTCAACAATGTTATCTTTGAATCTGTAGGATGCGACATCCACACCACAACGCGTGAAATTTCCCGGATTTTGTATGCTGTTGCCGATTTGTACTTTCAGTTTGGTATAACCCAATCTTTTGAGGACTTCCAGCGACTCCGTCGACACAATGGAATCGCTGAGCTCGTCGAACCTGGTCGTCCCGACTGTCACGAAAACTTTTTTTGCCGTCATGTTGAAATGAATGCGAAACAAATAAGCCGCAGTAATAATGGACTATGTTAACATTTTCAGTGATAACTTTGATTGAGAATGTAAATGACACGACACAAAACGTTATTAATATTCTTTGAACGTCACATTGATTTAGCGCTGTCAGTGACAAAATGTTTTTCTATTGTCATATTTCCTTACGTTGGTAATATATTTTTTTATGTTGGTACTCTGGTAATGAATATGGCGGAAAAATTAAGCAATCATAGAAATATATTAAATTTACAATGTATATGGATTAATTTATATATATATATATATATATATATATCTGAGATCAGTTTGATAATGCAAACGTGATAGGTTGGCGAAACCGATCACCGATAAAAATTAACATGCGGAAAAATCACTTAAGTATTTTATTCTATTTAAAATATATTTCATAAAGCTCAAATAAAGTCCAGCTGTAAATTTTATATTCACTTGCTATTAGAGCCTCCATTGTAGGTATTCATTACTAAATACTGTGGCTATAGATCCAACTGACCTTTTACATTACTAAAATATTCACGCTTCGTGCTTCCGATTCCCAATAAAATCGTAGCTGTGAAGTTGTGAAAAGGAAATATTCATGCACACGTGTTCAACAACAATCGCCGCGTCGTAATGAGTAATTAATATAAATTGTTAGCTTCCAAAGTCACAGTAATAAGATTCCACCCTGAGTCCTGAAAACTCCCCTTAATATGAACCACTCCAATCAGGCAGAATCGCCCGGGAAGGATGGATGCGGTTAGAGTGATACTCGCTTCTCTGTTTGTCATATTGAAAATATGCATCGTCCACGGCGCGGAAGACTTCCCTTCTCTTATATCGGCGAATGCATCACTAGGTGAGAATATCACCAATGCAGACATATTAGATTTTAATTAAAATGTTTTATAAAATATAATTTTAGCCATCGTGCTCGATCGAGACTACCTGGGAGAAACCTATGACGAAACTCTAAACAGTATAAAGGAGTACCTGAAGGAATTGTCTAGGGAAGTTTTAAAACACGGCGGAGTCAATGTGCATTTCTATTCTTGGACTACAATTACTCTTAAAAGCGGTACGTACCTGTTTTATATATATATACTAGAAATATTGCCCGTCACAGAATGACGTTTTCGGAGGCATTTTGAGTTATTAATGATGTGATTAATAATTTCAATAAAAATAAAATTGGTACTTGTGTCAAGCTGACATAAACTGAAAATTTCTAAGAAGCATCAAAATTTGTTTTTTTGTAAAAGTTCTAAATTTGAAATTCTCGCGGTGAACAACAAAATCCTATGTTGAAACTCGCTAAAGCATATTTTATAGTTTTATTAAATTAGTTTGTGAATAAAAATATTATCCTATTGTCTTGAAATTCGGCACATAGCTGCGGAAAAATTTACTAAACTTACATGCAAAAAATCAGCGTCGTATGTTTTAAGATATTCTATAGAAAACCAAAAAATGAGACATACACACACACAATTGATATATATTTTTTTTTTCCTGGAACTTTTGCGTTGCATGTTTATGTATATTTTCTAGATGTGACGGCCATTTTGAGTGTGGCGTCTTGCCGCGACACGTGGAGGCTGAGCGCGGTGGCTCGCTCGGAGAGGGTGGCCCTGCTGGCCATCACCGACTCCGACTGCCCGCGCCTGCCCCGGGGAGGGGGCCTGTCCATCCCCATCATCAGCCGCGGCGAGGAGCTGCCGCAGCTCGTGCTGGACATGAGGACGAGCAGAGCCATCGACTGGAAGGCCGCCGTCATCCTCCACGATGACACGTTCAGTGCGTACCCCATAAGCGCCTCACACACGTAGCAACAAATGATATCCGAATATCAGCGAAATCTCACGAAAACTACTGGTATATGCTAACGGTCTAGGTCCCATAATCGAGTTTTTTGCGGAAAATGGACTGCCTCTGGTGTCCGGTTGGACACCAGAGGCAATTAAAAGGCTGGGAGCAACTGCCTCAAGGGTCTTGCTATCTAACCTTGCTTGGTGTCCATCCCCCGTCTGCCACAAAAAAAGGACCGTTTTACCTGGCGAAATCGTGTCATTTAATTAATTTAATTGTCACTTGATTTTTTTTATAGAGTATTGAAAAAACTGTCAATTATATTTATCTATTTTTTATTATTTAATTAACGTCCATTTTCAGGGTAAAATAAAATCTTGAAGATGTTGAAAAATTGGATAAAATGACGACTTTTCAAAACCAAAGTTTGTTAAACATTTTTTTTCAAATTTTTAAATTAATAAGACGCCCATGGTTTATATTTAATCTTTTAATTCCAATTGAAAAAAAGACTTTTAAATGTTTAGGATTCTTGGAAAATGTACCAGACGAATCTCCAAATTCCTACACTTCAATCGGAAAAACACATATTTATCATATTAAAAGTAAATTTACAAGAAATAAAAATATATTCTGTTCGGAAGAAGGGATGTATCTAACTTTTTGCATTTAAATTTTTTTGATTGGTGCAGTCGATTTTTCGCAAAACGGACCAGAAAATGATCAAAAATACTCGAGCATGGGACTTTATATGTATATGGCTACACCCTTGTGCAATTTGTTGCTACGTGTGTAGAGCGCTTTATCGAGCTCATCTACCGCCCGAGTCCTTGTGACAATGCCGGCGAAATGGCTGAGTACCCATGCAAAAAATGATGTCCACGCAACAGCCTAAAATTTAGACATTTTTAATTAAATGTTTAATTGTATTTGAAGGTCGCGACATGGTGAGTCGGGTGATCACAGCGATGACTGTTGAAATCGAAGGCACCCCTGTCTCATCCGTAGCAGTGTCGGTATTCAAGATGCGACACAAGTCGGGAGATTACCAGAGGGTGCAAGAAATAGACAAAACTTTATCCACCATCAGACTTAAGTTCACAGGTAATGCGTGCTTGTTTCGCATTTTATTCGCGGGATATGGTTTCCGAAGGTATTCATTTTTATTTCAGGAGAGAATTTCGCCGTCATCGTAAATTCAGAGATGCTGGGCTCCGTGATGCAAGTTGCCAAGTCTCGCTCGATGGTCCACCCCAAAGCTCAGTGGATGTATTTTATATCTGATATAGACGACAGAAACGATAACATTTCTTCATTCCGGGAAATGATGGGAGAGGGTGAGAATATCGCAATGGTTTACAATGCCACGTCGAATGATATCACTTGCCAGGCATGTCTAGAATTTGTTTTATGATAATGCTTGTATATTTAACCGATAATATTTATTTGATCTGTATAATTTCCGACAGAGTGGGTTAGTCTGCCAATGCAAAGAGCTACTTAAGGGTTTTGTGTTAGCTTTGGATCGTGCAATTTTGGATGAAGTAGAGGTGGCTGCTCAGGTCTCAGACGAAGAATGGGAGGCTATCAGACCTACAAAGCAGGAAAGAGGCGTGTCGCTCGTAAAACAAATTGAGGTATTGAAGAGGTGTATAATTATAAAAAAATAATGTAAATATTTGCATAGTACAAAAAAATACTTTGGTGTTGACTTTTTACAGGTGTATCTGAGTACATTCAGCATTTGCAACAACTGTACATCTTGGCGTATTAAATCTGCCGACACATGGGGCACCAGTTTTCAGAGGAAAGGATTGTATTCTCCGAAAGTAGAATTGCTGCAAGTATGTTTTTAATTATATTAAAAAGCATATATTATATATAAATAGAAGTAAAGTAGCCTCGCTAATTCTTCAACACCTTCTAGGTGGGAAGCTGGCGGCCGGTTGATGGACTGCGACAAAATGACCGCATTTTCCCTCATATTGTTCACGGGTTCAGAAAAAGGCTCATACCCATCGTGGCTTTTCACGTGAGTCTAAACAACGCAATTGTTTTAAATCTACATCCATACTTAACAGTTGCATCTTTTCACAGAATCCACCGTGGACCATCCTAACATTTAATGATTCAGGGTCTATCGTAGAATACTCCGGATTGGTATTTGATGTTGTGAACGAGCTTTCTAATAACTTAAATTTTACGTAAGTGAATCACAAATATCTATATTGTATGAAAAGTAGTTTTGATCAACGTTCGTATAAAAAGAAAGAAAGCGAGAGCTCACGGCATAACTGTAGACCGTTATAATTATTTTACAATGAATTAATATATAAAATACTTTCAGATATTATGTGATATTCCCACCCCAGATGAAAGACGAATTCAACAATGATACTGTCGACGGACACAGGGTAATACTTATTATAACTGATGTCTACCGTTCGAGTCCATGTGACAATCTGGCCCACGGACCACCACTGTGCCGTTCATCATCCTGTGTAAATAATTTTTAATAATTAATTTATTGTCTTCTTCAAGGAAATTGATTCAATAGAGCAAAGGAAATCATCTACAGAAGACGTGATAAAGATAATAGAATCAAAATCTGTCTTGCTTGCCGCCAGTGCCTTCACCGTGACCCAGACCAGGAAACTCCGAGTAAACTTTACCATGGCAATCAGTGTGCAACCTTATGGTTTTTTAGTAGCTAGGCCTCGAGAATTGAGCAGGGCTCTATTATTTATGTCTCCCTTCGCCTTTGACGTAAGTATGAAGAAAAAACATTCAATTTACTTCCCTGAAACAAAACACCACAGCAAAGTTTTAACCTTTCAGACATGGCTTTGTCTCGGATTTTCTGTCGTGTTGATGGGACCAGCTTTGTTCGTCGTTCACCGCCTCAGTCCTTTTTATGAAGAGCACTTGAACAAGAAAAGAGGTGGACTTGCCACATTTCACAATTGTCTGTGGTATATGTACGGAGCGCTTCTTCAACAAGGTACGAAAAGTAACACCTGGTGAGAGGTCCGAATATAAAAGATAGGGACGAAACTCCTGATCAAGGAGACAAATCTTTTCTCTTCCTGGCAGATTGTTTTGATGTTGTTTGAATGACTGGCAGGTGGCATGTATCTGCCTCAGGCGGATAGCGGCAGGTTAGTAGTGGGCACGTGGTGGTTGGTGGTCTTGGTGGTGGTGACTACTTACTGTGGCAACCTCGTAGCCTTCCTCACCTTCCCCCGGCAAGAGGCACCCGTCACCACCATCGCCGAACTGCTGAACCATCCCGTCACTTGGGCCATGCGACGCGGTACTTACCTGGAGGACTGCCTCAAGGTTGGTACAGGGTGACCTCTAAAAGACTTGGGTCTTCTTTAGTGAGGTCTATATACTCTGACTCAGCGGTGAAGGCTGTACGCCAGGGTGTCTTTTATGACTCATCTGCCTGAAACCAGAATGTATCGTTAAACATCACTTCAGAAGATCAATTGTGTTGCTGGACATGCTCTATAACCAACAATAATGAGTATAAAAATAATAATATTGAAATAACTATTAAAAGAAATCCATTCATAGTTTGAATTGATATTTAATATAAATAAACCTTGCTGGGACATTTTGTAGAACTTTGATGAAATTAACTGTGCATTGTTAGATTTTATTCAAATTTCAGGAAACAGATGAAACGAAGTTCAAGACTCTCTATTCTGGGGCCATCCTAAACGAAGGGGAAACTTCTCATAGTATTGAAGAAGTAAGGGTTGGAAAACACGTCCTCATCGACTGGAAAATCAATCTCCAGTTCATCATGAAAAAAGAGTTCATTGAAACCGATCGCTGCGATTTTGCTCTGAGTGAGTATTTAATAATGTATTTTAATAATAAAGATGATAGATTTGTAGATTTTAATATTTTTTTGGTGCATTTAGGCATGGAAGATTTTATGGACGAGCACATGGCGATGATAGTTGCCAAGAATAGCCCGTATCTTCCGATGATAGACGGCGAGTATGCATCAAAGATACATTCTAATAAAATATACAATAGTAAAATATTAAGTGCATTTATATTTTGTGACATTTTCACCATTCCCTTATGCTTTTATTGGTTCAAATCGTCAAACAAATAAATACACTATGTAAATACAAGTAATATGCTAGCGTACAAAAATAATTTATTAAATATATTGTGAAAAAGTTTAAATTGTTTGAGAAGCATTGCTGTGCAGTAGATTTTAAATTTTGATGATCAATTGTAAGAAATATTCAATACAAATTGTTATTTTTATATGACGCCAAGCATATATGGTATAATAATGTTATCATCCACATATTGCTGATTTCATTTAACAGCGCAAAAAGGTATAGAAGTTTTTTGTCTTATACCCAAAGTTTGAGGCTGCAAATGAAACCCTTCGTAACCTCTAAATTCCTAAGAGCTGATATCTCCACCAGGCTGGGGAAAACCACTCGCACCAGACATTTTTTGTGTTTTTAGAATTAAGCGGATGCACCAAGTGGGTCTGATCCAGAAGTGGATGGCGGAGTACCTGCCGGGGAGGGACCGGTGCTGGAACGTGGGGAAGGTGGCGGAGGTCAACAACCACACCGTCAACATGGACGACATGCAGGGCTGCTTCTTTGTGCTGTTACTGGGTACGAATTTAAGCATCCCCTTCATCACACCACTCACATTATTTTACGTAAAAATGGATAAACCCACAAGCAAAGATGTTAAGAGCCGTGATACCAAATTCGAGTTTTTTGACCATTTGCTTGTACCTATTGCGAAAAATCGACTGCACCAATCACAAAAATTTAAATGCAGAAAGTTAGATACATCCTTTCTTCCACTACCATGTCATTTAATTAATTTAATTGTTACTTTATTTTGCTATGTCGAAAGTTGATTTTTTTACAGAGTATTGAGAAAACTATAAATTATATTTATCTATTTTTTATTATTTAATTAACGTCCATTTTCAGGGTAAAATAAAATCTTGAAGATGTTGAAAAATTGAATAAAATGACGACTTTCAAAACCAAAGTTTGTTAAAGATTTTTTTTTTGAAATTTTTTAAACTAATCCAAACAGAAGGGTTTATAATTATTTTTTTAATTCCAATTGAAAAAAAGAGTCATAAATGTTTAGGATTCTTGGAACAGGAACATCGTGAAACTCCAATCCCGAAACTTCAATCGGAAAAACACATATTTATCATATTAAAAGTAAATTATAAGAATAAAAAAAAAAAATGATAGTAGAAAAAAGGATGTATCTAACTTTTTGCATTTAATTTTTTGTGATTGGTGCAGTCGATTTTTCGCAATAGGTACAAGCAAATGGTCAAAAAACTCGAATTTGGTATCACGGCTCTTAAGTAATTTTATTTGCCAAAGCGTCAAGAATGATAAAAATATATTTGTATTCCTGTTAGTATATTTTTAGTCTAATCTCATCTTAAAATCTGTATGCTTAGATATACGAAGGGTACCAAAACCTCTGAAAATCTATGCATAGTAAAATCCATAAAAATTCAACCCTGCGGGTCGACAATTTTTTTTCATCCTCAATATATAATACACTATATACAAATAATCTAAATATGTGTGCAGGTGTCACTTTGTCAGGTTGTTAAGATTTTCCACACCTAATTTATTCTCATTTCAGCAATTTACCCCCTCAAAGCTAATTTAAGGCAAGCATTTTCTGATACCAGTGTTATTATTTAGACATTAAAAATAGAGGAATATAATAGGAATTTAGACACATGACACAATTATCTATAACTTACTGAAAACAAAAAGATTGCTTTACTTAATTATATTCATACGATAAAATAACGTTTTTATAATTAATATCAGTACACAAAAAAGGACAAAGAAAGTCAGGCAGAGCAGATAGATCCAAAAAAAGCTTTTCGCGAAACTCTCTCGATGCCATAAAGTTCCCATAAGTTTTCATTGCTTTAATTTGACAGCAATTTCTAAGTACAAAGGATTTTTATACATCTTTGCACAATTGAGCGACGGAGAACCTAGTTCTCTCTTTGGTGGATTTTTTTCATTATATGTTATAATAAAATATTATAATCGGTGGTATTTTAGATGATATGCACTTTAATCAAATATTTATATTTTACAAATGACGGTTGTTAATTAAAATTAAATACAAATACTCGTGAAGGCACGCGTGAGAAAATCTCAATGTAAACCACTACGGCTTGTCCATATATTATTATTCCTACTTCATCTTTAATTCATACGATTTCGGCTTAGTAACAATTTAAAAGAATAAAAAAAAAAAACATATTACGTAAACAGTAAAATTTCCAAGAATTTAAATACTGCAATCAAAATAATATTACATTAAATAAAAATAGCACGTGTCGGTTTTGATGTTTATCTTTTATGGAAATAGACTTTGAGTCATCGTCAAATATAAATAAAATCGATAGAAGTATCACACAAAGACAACAGAAGTCCAGGTAACGTTTTATTTTTTTATTAAAAAAAACCCACACACCTGATTTCACAGAAACTGAATAACTTTGAAAAATCCCACAGCGAAGTAAAAGTATTTACAAGATTTTTAATTATTTAGTAATGGTGTTGCTAGGCCGTATTTTTTATATACACACAAACCAATTTTGCACAAATAGCAGCATCAGATAACTTGGTTAGTATTTTTAGTGTTATAAATAAATAAAAATATTAAAGCCAGGGTCAAAAATACAATCAAGCAGCTGTTTAAACTTTTGATGTCCGGATGTACATCAAGCACATCTTGCTCACATGTATTTTTAAACATATTCTTAATGGTAGTAAATGGACTGCGTTCACAGGCACAGCCTTTTATGCTAATGATTATAATATTTACATATATTAATAATCAAATAAAATATATAAGTGGTCTATTGCCATGCAGTTAAGGTTGGCGCTCGTGGATTTCCAGCAAAGTCCACGAAGCGTCTTTTCAGGATCTCGGGTCACCAAGGAGGCTGGTGACCTTATTTTTTGAAAGAATATCATGCGAGCTCCTATTGGATATGGTTAGGTTAGGTTTCTAGCGGAGGTAAGGTTAGTAGAAGTTGTATGAGCGTTGCAGTTTTGTAAAGCGATCCTTAGTCTGATATTGCCTCAAAACTATATTACCTGTTTAATAACAATAGAAAAAGTGAAAATGCAAACCTACGCTGCAATTTTTATAAGTATTTTTTCATCGTTTTATATATTTGTTGTGTCCACATTTATAACAAAAATCTAAATGTTTGTTTAAGATGTGCTGTTATTTGATTTTTTTTTAATAATAAGCAAAGGACTTTAATTATTATGGCACAGGTATATCCGGCTTTCTATATTTTTGTTACAAGGCCAACACAAAATTTAAACTTATATAATGGAAAATATAAATAAAATGGCTGGAACGGCTTAGTTTTTGGTTTAAAATAGAATATTGACAACCGGTTTTCATGAGTATATAAAAATCGCTGAGTTTCGGTTGCCCATGAAGCCAAAAATTTTGCACTGCCTGTAATAGTCGATCCAGTCAAATCTAGATTTCGACGGTTTTCGATAATGTATTCAGCGTCGACACGGCTTCTAGCTCCTGCCGCATGAAAATCTCATGTTGGATAAATCCAAAATCAGATATTTAGACTCTTTTAAATAATAAAACTGTTTTGAAAGTAAAAAAAAATAATTAATATTTAAAATGGTGAACGATTGATGTGTGATTCGACATAAGCCTGTGAGCGAAGTGTGAATTGCTTTGAATAAATATGTTTCCTAAATATAGTTATTGAAAAATATTTTTGAATTACTTTATTATAAATATATATTTATAAATCATAGAAGTGTGAATTTATAGAAATAAAATACCCTGAGAGTCTTGGAAAAAACTGGCTGTATTTTTTGAAATAATAAATATAGCCTACTGCAGCTAATTTTCCAAGGAAAAACAGGCATTGAAAGAAGGAAACTAACGTGGATGCGGAATTTACGCCAGTGGCTGAAAGTCGAGTTAGACGTATGCTCAGTAAAATGGTCACCAACCTCCTCTAAGTAGAAGCACTTGAAGAAGAAGATATAAGTTGTGTATTTTTTAGTGGTGTGCGGTGAATGTATCAAAGTCTGTAAACTTACAGGGTTTAGTTTTGATATTGAGATCTAGAAACCCTGTACTATGTCTCAAAAAAGTAAATAAATACCACGCCCCATAATTCAGAAAATTAACCACATTTTCATTCAGCATTGTTTAAATTGCATGCTTTCACCGCACGCCACTGATATTTCCCAAGTTCAAAATAACTAGAATAATTTTTTTTTTGTTTTTTCGATTAAAGCGTTATACTTGATTCAAATATGTATATTGTAATATTACAAACTGTTAGTTTAGTTTATTATTATATTCTGCAATCATTGATAAAGATCATCAAAATCGATGGCATGTAATTTTAAAATTCTAGGTTCATTAAAAATATTCAGCAATTATAAAAAAATAACACTGCTTAAAAAATTATTCGTTTTTTTTTTTCAGGATTTCTCATGGCGCTATTTGTCATCGCAATCGAATGGCTGTGCAGAAGAAGATCCAAGAAAATTGAAAAGGCTGCTGTCAGACCTTTCGCAAATTAACATAAAATATATTAAATATTTTGCATTCCGTATCCTTATAAAATATTAAACACATTTCAATGAGAATCTCGACCGTGGCTAATTCATAAACGTAAACTCGTGGTGAGTGTGGTGAGTTTTGAGTTGATTTGGCTACTTGGATGTTGAGCTGTTTGAAGTACCCGTGATTTTGAAGATGATCCCAGCACAAGGACTAAAACTTAAAACTTCAAGCAGCTCGAGACATTTAATGTATATAATTACTAATGTTAAATATTTGGTAGAAATCAAAAAGCTTGAGTCAAGCAGAAAGCACAAATAGTTTTCTAAGTATGTAAGTTATGATTTTTGGACTTCAAGGATTTTCATCCTCAAGGGACCGAAACGTCTGAGTACCAAACACTTGAAGCAGATCAACACCCAAGACAACCAAAAACCAACCCAGTTATCACTAAATAGTGCACTCTCCATCACTATATGAGTATTCAATATATTTATTTAGATATCGTTTAGAGTGGAATAGTCTTGAGTAGAATACGTAGAATATAATTGTTTTTATCACAGCATATTTTTGATGTTTTAACATGTATTTTGAAATCAATTTATAAAGTTGCATTCTAAAATTTCATGAAATTAAGGACCCTTAAACTTTAATAAATATATAGTCGCAAAAAAATTGTTTTTCATTACATGTATAATTTGTTTCTGCTTCTCAGCGATGTGTAGAATAAAGTAAATTTTCCTGGTTTCATAATATGATCACTTGAATGATTAAGTTATAAATAATTATTATATATATTAATAAGTTTGAGTGAAATGAATTGTTTAATTTGACATTGGCGTTCAGTAAATAAAAAATAACACACCTCTGTAAATTTGTGGAGTTGCCGCTGATATCTTTTCATAAATTTAAAAATACCACTTTGAGATATTGTACAACTTTTTTTCCAGCAAAGATACGTTTTGAATAGTAATTATAAAAAAATATATGTTTCAAAAGGCTTATACGACACAAAATAGACCACACCTGCATATTTTTTTATTTACTGTTTTTCAATTCTTGAATGGCACGTGATCTGAAATTTCAACTGTAAGGTGTTTTGGGATAGTCAGAGCAGAAAGCATCAAACCTCGAATAATCTGAGAAATAAAAGTCTATTACCACACAAGAGAAGGGTGAGGAAAGGGAAAAAGCAAATAGGGAAGCAGTAGAAAGTATTAAAATGCAATTGTAGTCGTGTCGACGTTAATATGTCTCCGGCATTTTCCTTTTTACATATATGGAAAGAAAGAAAGCGTGGTCTCTCACAAGGGATTTCTTTCCATTAGAACTTCATTTATGAAAAAAATCAATCAACAAAATCACACTGACAAAACGCTAGGATCTCATGGTAGCTAAGTAAGCTCTCTTGCCACTGAACTTGAACTGAGATGAGTTTTTAAGTAGTCATCCATGATAGTCAACATCATGGCATGCAATCCAAGGCGGTGATGAAAGCCAAACCATATGATGCAAAATGTATAAATTTAGTTTGTTAATTTATCTAGAACAACGTTTGCTACAAAAAAATATAAAATTGAAATGAATACAATATTAAATAATTTTAAAAAAATCTGCACCGTTGTATTTTTTATAAAACTAACACGACAATGAAAAAAATAATATTGATTGAAATTACTAAGCTCCCCCCTATCTTGTTATTTTACTTGATTACGAGTATGAATATGGTAATAATGAATTTGTATGCAAACATAGAAATCAATGTTGAAATAAATTCTAAAATAAAGGATTTATACTTATAAAATGAATGATGCAATTTACACAGGGTATTGCGTTTACCTCCAGTGATGCCGAACCGTTCAAATCCGCCATTTTCACACCGAATTCAAGCAACATTTCTAGATTGCCATAGCAATCGCAGGTTTGTATGCGAGTGAAGAAAAGATTTCTTTATTTTCTGTAAAGATCTTAAATTAACCCCAGAATCAAAGGGAAGCTATAATACTAATTAAAAAAATAACTGATACAAGTTGAAAATAAGGGAAAACCACCTTCGTGGTTGTTTTTTAGTTAGACCTCCCTAATCTTACAGAGAAGGGTTGTTTGTAAACTATTTGTTTAAATTAACTGAATCTGTATGTCTCTTGAAAATTTCCTTAAAAGTGCGGCTTGTTTGTAAATGAAAAAAAAAAACAGAACTGAAAATTTGATATTTTTCAGATTGATTGTTATGATAATTTATAAAATTTATACGTAGTCAAAATTGATATAAATACACTTATAATACGAAGAAAAAAAAACTATTGACTAAATTAATTTTACAAACTATTTCCATTGGTGTGATAATATTGATAACATAATAGTCAAACCTATATAAATTATTTTATTTTGTATGAAATTGTTTTAGCCGAACGCAGTCCAATGAATTGCACGATCATATAAAAATTGCACGGAATAATATAATATCTAATTTTAAATGATAGCTTATTGGGTGGTGCCATCATCGGGTATTTTGATTAATCTCTCATTAAATGATATTCATATAAAATTTTTAAAAAAAATAACTGCACAGCATTTTACAGATTGGTTTATTCAGTTACTGCCTGTTTTTAATTACTTTCTCTTAAAATTTATTCAATACTTTTGCAAAAATCTTACACTATTTTACATCAAAACCAATGTAGGCGTTTTTTTTTTTAATATTCAATCCTCAGACCGTCGATTCAGGTATAATAATATTCAAAACCATGATAATTATTTCATGGTTGTCTCTAACGGGAAGTAATTTTCAGTATCGATAGTATCAAGATGACATTGAAAGACGCTTTTACGATAGTCAAAAAATTATTAGCATAATTTTTTTATATTATTATGTACAATTATCTTTCAAAATGGTGGTTAAACTAGAAGGCCAATGGTTCTTGGTAACGCTTGGAAACGGTATATAAATTTACTTTTACAATAATACTACATTTACAATAATTTAAAAGTTCAAGCATGAGGTCATTGACGAATTACAAAAATGTCGAGTGCGTTGTGACTTTTCCAAAGTCATCTAAATATAAAAAATACACCTAGAAGGCATTGCTGCTTCTGCTTTATTGCTTAGAAAATATTGTTTACTGATTCTATGAAAATTATTATTAAAAAAAATAGTTTTTTCAGAGGATCGACAACCTAGAATTATTTTGAGTCATCTTGCTTCATATACAAAATTATCAAAACGAAGTAATCATTTTTTTCTTCATATTCATTGTATTATAAACAAAATTTCAATAATCGTGATTTAAGCGTTTTTGGTATCTAACTAACAAAAAAAAAAATTAAAAATATACATTTTACAGGTTGTGTTTTACAAAGTTCTCAATAAGATAAAAAAAATACCTCCCTTCCGTCAGGGAAAATCGACCACTCTGTTAATTTTTTTTCATTTATTTAGTAACTAGTTTAGTGTAAAAATAAAATTATGGTTGTTGGGATATAAATATATATTTTTGTGTTTTGTTTATTTCGATATCAAATCTGTATCAAAGTATAACGATATGAATTTCTTACAAACTTAATTAAAATATGACGATATATTTTTTTTAAATTTCGTGGATTTATTATATTTGTGAATTTGTAAATTATTATTATTGAAACATCACATTAAGAAATAATCTTATATGGCGTTTTTGGATAGAAATAAATGTATATTTTAAAATAAACAAAAAAATAGCTGTAATAATTTTTTGTGTATTTTTTTAATAAATTTCCTTTTTTATAAACGTTTAGAGGCTAACAATTATAATACTGTAACAGAATTGCAAAAATATCGCATTTAATGCTCGTTAATTTCTAGAAATTTTTATTATATTTTTATAAGATTTATTCAGGGTTTTTTGTTTTTAGAGAGTTCGTAGATAATAAAATACGCTTGTAAACAAAATTAGTAAAAATATAAGACTATAGGTATTGCAGTATTAAACTGACAAAACCCATGATAGGACACCAGAAAAACAATTTGATGGTTGTGAATGAAATAAGAGAAGGAAAGTTACTATTGAATAATTTATAAATATCTTCTTAAGTAAGTCAAAATAGATACGGCAGGTACAAGCACCTGAGTTTAGTAAAATAATCAAACCGTTAAGCTTTGATATTAAAATAAAGATTGAAAGTTTCCACGAGAAAGCAATTCAGAAGGGCATATCGCAAACAACAATATCTTGTCTATACACGTGGATGTTCAATAATATGAATAATTTATATTTTAATACTGAATACAAATCGTCTCTAATTATCAAATGACCGTTTCCTGCTCACCAGTTTTTATGACGTGAATCTCCCATGACGCGTCATCGCAGCATCCGTGGGCTTTATATGGAGTCGAGTACCACGAAATCACTACGCAAGAGGGAGATCTCACTTCTGGAAATCGATTGAAAAAAAAAAATGTAAACAAATTGACATGTAAACAACATTGTTGTTTTCAGAATTTTAATATCACCTTATTTGAAGCTATTACGGACATCTCGGCACGTACGCCGTTCACGCATAAAATCATCAGAATGAAAAATTTTAGAATCTGTATTATTATTATTCATAAGAACTGACCTCAAAAAGGTGCATAGTGTAAAAGTATTTCTATAAATAAATATTTATTAACGATGGCGTGTATTTTTATTGTCACCTGATTTTTTATGGGATATCGGTGCAGTGCATTTTTTCAGGTTTCAGGTTCGTCGCATTAGCCCCTCCGGGTTCCGAAAAGGTTAACGACCCCCAAGCTCTTTAATTGCAAGTTTTGGGGGTATATTGCAGTAATGCACAAGAAATTTTAAAAATAATAATTAAAATAGGCATATTAAAAAGCGTCGAGTTTCCATGACATAATAGAAAACACTTTCGGCATTCATCTACATCTACACCAATGATAAAAAGTGTCATTAATTTATAATTCACAGAGAATAACAGAGTAAAGTGTTTTTTTTATTTAATAACTATATATATTTTGCAAGTGTCAAAATAGCCTTTAAACATTTAAAAATAAATAAAATAGACTGCAAATTTACTTCACTCGTGTAAAGTATTTGGTAAAAATAAGGATCTGATTAAAAATAACAGGAAATTAATAATATGTATACATTGAGATTTCTAACACAAGTGCTTTGACATCTTTTTTTATAGAATAGGTACTATTTATATATTTATAACTGATGTAGTAAATATTTTGTGTTTATATATATGTCTAGCTATATAATTCACTGTACAGGTGTTTTTTTTACAATAATTTAATTAATGTTCAATGTGAAAAGTGTATGTAATAAACTGTTAAATTGAAGAATTCATACGAAGACAAGTCAATAATTGAAAAAATATATATTGACCCAAGTGTCAATTTTCAGGGTTTTCAGTATTAAAACATTAAATATTTATAGCCAGAAGAACAAAGCAGAGTTAGAGAAAAGTGGATGAAGAAAATACTGAAATAAAATTATATATGAATGTATCAAATAAGAGAGACCATGCATAGCAAAACATAACAAAAATATCATATTCTCCCTAAAAAAATGACAAATGACGACTTGTGGATGTGTGAGTAGCTTCCTTGGATACAGTCATAAAGCATGAAAGGGCGCATATTTAGCATGATTTTATAAGTATATAACCAAAACATAGCAAAGGTATCATATTTAGACTGAAAAATGACGACTGGCGGCTTGTGGATATGACCGGTGAGTAACTTCCTTGGATAGTCATAAAGCAAGAAAGAGCACATATTTAGCATGATGTTGAAAATGTAACCAAACCATAGCAAAGGTACCATATTCAGCTTGATAAATGACGACTGGCGACTTGTTGATGTGACCGGCGAGTAACTTCCTTGGAAAGAGTCCATGAAGGCATATAACCAATAGCGTAGGTACCATATTCAGTCTGAAAAGTGGCCACTGGGGACTTGTGGATGTGACCGGCGAGTGGCTTCCTTGGATAGAGTCCGTAATGTATTCAGCATCGTCTCCAGCCGCGTGCCGCGTGTGAGTATCACTCACCGGTATGCTGATCGTTGTTTTTCAAAATTATAAATTCAACAAAATTGTGGCAAGACGAGAAAACTCGTTGTCGTCAAGGACCGGCCCGGGATAAAAGGAGCCGGCCATCCTTCCGGCGGGCAGTCGCAAGCTCACTTTCAGCGCTTACACATCTCCTGTGGATTTTTTTATTACATTGTTTTATCGCAATTCATGTGTCAATGACAAAATACCGCCCAAGATATTCAATCACCAATAAGTTTATTCCCAGGTGAGTGGTACAATTTTGAAGGTATCATTTTTTTGTCGATCATCCGCACCCGCCCTCGTAATAGTTTTTTTTTTTTTTGATTTTTTAAAATTTTTTATCTATAACACGTTTGGAAATATTTTATTTAAATTTATTAAGTACCTTTCCGTTGCCAGTATGCGTTTTTGTATGGTCGCATTGATCAATAGAAAAACTGAGTGAGTTCCGCTGCCAATGACATGGCGATATTTTTATTTTATTTCATTTCCATTTCTTTTAGCCATCACCAACTACTTTGTCTTGGGTATATTCACAAATCTCGCAAGTCTAAATAATAATTTTGTTGTTTTTATATATTTTTCATGTGATCACAGCGAAAAAAACGTTGTTTCGAATCAACCATCGATAACCTGTTTATCAGTTATCCCAAATTTATAAACCATATGCTATCGATCTAATATAAATAGGATCTAAAATTTTAATTAAAAAAACTGTACGATAAAGAAGCTTTGAAACACATTGATGGATAATTAGGTTTTCTTTTAAAACCAACTCTGAATTGAAAAGATGCTTGAATAGAAAATATTTCATATATTTGTATACTTTGATTTGATTTATTTTTCTCTCAATGTGTATTTCCTTCGTTTGTAGATTGGCAAAAAACTTATGTACGCGTAAAGGCAGCAGGAGAGCGAACACTGGAAATCGCCTAGAACACAAAGTCCTGACGCAGCTGCAGCACGTGCCCTAGTTCCCGAGACCTTCCGACAGCTTTCTCGACAGAAGAAGACTAAAACCAACTTCAATTGGAATTGAATCGTGTCAGCGGGAAAAACAGATACTAGAGTTTTACAAAAGGCTTCACCAAGCTCCAACTTCCGAAATGGCCGGAGGAGACAAGTGCATGAGCGTGTCCAGCGTCAAGGGGAACGTCAACTTGGGATATTCCAACAAGTGAGTCATATATACTATTTGACCATTCACGCAATAAATTTTGTTTATTGCAACAAACGATTGCTATAATAACATTATTTCTCTCAGCATTCTGTACCTGGTACTGGACTTGGAATAATTGTAGAGGGATGTGCTCTGGAAGTACTTTGTAAATGTGGAGGGGTTCTGCTGAGTATCGGATCTAAATCCCAGACCTTTGTAAAGGAATGGATTGTATAATAATGCTATTGGGCAGCAGCAATGCACAACCCTTTCTTTCGAATGTAAAACTGCGTGTAGTAGAGCCCTGGGACCCACTAAGCATACCTAAATATATGTTCAGTGAGATGGTCACCAACCACCTGAAAAAGACGATAGAGCTAACGATAATACCTAATCCTAACAACACTATCTATATGACCTATCTGTATTAATTTATATATTTTTTGCTCTTTAGGAAAGACGTGAAGAACAGCAGCACTTACCAGAGCTCCGAGAAGAAGGATAAGAAGCAAGTCGAGAAGAGCTATGGGGCGTGGGGACCAACCTTCAAGAACAAGGATCACTTCGCCAGCATGCACCTCTGTTAGTCAGCACATTGCGCTCAAGAAATGTAGTGAAAATAATGGTTTCCGAACGTAATTATGTGCTAGTATAACAATCCTTAAATGTGATTTTTTTGGTTTTATAAATATATATATTTTTTTTTTTGATTAACTATAAATAAACAATTTAATATAATCAAGTGCCTATGTTAATATATTTTTCTAAATTTTTGTAAATAGAATCAGTCGGATTATATTTTTTTTGATTCAACATTTTCGATGTTTTGACTGTAATGCAAATTTCTCTAAATTAAGAAAAAAAAAATAAAAATTATTTTCACTCATGAATGTGTTTTTTTTCCTGTATTGATGATTTTAATTTATTGTTTATTATTGCATCAAAATAAAATTTTCATTGGCACGTAAATACCTACGCAAAGTAAAAAACGTGATGGTAGAGATTCCCAATAAAAATTAGGCTGAAGATCCTATTTTCAATAAATCGTAGTCAATGCATATATGGCAATATTATTTGAAAAATTTGACCTATATTTTGTGCAATCTGCACACGTCATTGGCGCGCCGACTTGCATGCATGTAAAATTCCTTTGTCACACAACTCTAGTACCTTGTGATACAATGACAAACAATAAAATCGATCTTACACTTCGATTGGTTATCATCATAAGATAACAATATTCTAATCTTTCTCAAACACTTGTCGCCTTCCTCGCGCCAGTCAGTCGTAAAACTGTTGACCTGTAATTACGTAATAACAAACAGCTGTTCTGAAATGAGCTTCAGCGGAAAAGTGGTGCTAATTACAGGTGCGAGCTCTGGTATAGGAGCTGCCACGGCTGTCCACCTGTCAAAGCAAGGAGCATCCTTGTCCCTAACCGGGCGCAACTCGGAAAACCTCAAAAAGGTCGCAGGAGAGTGTGAGAAATCCCTAAACATCAAGCCATTCACCATAACCGGTGACTTGAGCATTGAGAGTGACGTTGAGAAGATTTTAGAAGCAACCATCAAACACTATGGAAGATTAGATGTTCTTGTAAATAATGCTGGTATAATCGAAGTGGGAAGTATCGAGCAAACTAGTTTAGCTCAATATGACAAGATAATGAATACTAACGTACGCTCTATTTACCAATTGACGATGTTGGCTGTTCCCCATTTGATAAAAACGCAAGGAAATATTGTCAATGTGTCCAGCGTTAATGGAATCAGATCATTTGCTAATGTGCTCGCTTACTGTGTTTCTAAGGCTGCTCTAGATCAATTCACTAAATGTACTGCTCTAGAGTTGGCTCCGAAGCAGGTGAGAGTGAACTCTGTGAATCCTGGAGTCATAGTGACAGATATCCATAAGAGGGGAGGAATGGACGATGCGGCTTACTCAACGTTTCTGGAACATTCCAAAGAAACTCATGCGCTCGGAAGACCTGGTCAGCCTGATGAAGTGGCTTCCTCAATTGCCTTCTTAGCTAGTAATGCGGCCAGTAATATTACAGGAGTGACACTCTCTGTAGATGGAGGGAGACATGCTATGTGCCCTCGATAAAACTTAAGTCATGAAATATGTCTTATTGATTCTTTAAATACAATTCAGTATTGAAAATTATATAATGAGTGGTAATTTGATACATCATGTATTTTTGTTATTTTAATAATTAAAACATACATAAAAGTTTTTGCATTTACTTTATCCTTCTTTAGGTTGCAACATAAAAAGTAACTGTTGTTTATTTTTTCTCATATTTTTTTCAAATTTTAATTATGTTAGGATTATATAAACTATATTCAAAATAAAATTATTGATATGTGTGGTTTAGTTGAATTACCACATAAATTATCAATGGAGATTGAAAAACAATACTCCTTTATGAATTGTGTAAAGTAAAGATGTGCCAGATGAATCAACGTTAATATATTAGATTTATATTAGTAACAATAGATGTTAAAAAAAATAATGTTGGAAAAGTCCATCATTTCAGATTTACTGATATTGTATATTTGTGGTTTAATATTTGATTTAATTTTATACAGTTTTTTATAAAACCATTAATCTTATTTCGAATTGAACTACAATACAGCAATTTTGTATTTTTATATTATAATTAATAAAATATGAATAGTGTCGTTTTCATCTCTGTATCCCTCAATTTTTACCAGAATTAGACGTAAGTAATAGTTAACTAAAGATAAAATACCAGGAAAACTATTCCCAGTCGCCTGCCTAACGTGTAAACATCTCTGATTCCTGTCCCACATAAACTAGTAAGCTTGTGATCATTATTTTCTCATTAGAATAACTTGATATTGAAATGTATTTGTATTATCTATGTTGATTTTAAATTTAAACTTATTTTTGGCTTTAAATAATTGCTTTTCTTATGATCATTTAACACATACAATGTTGGTAGATCGCTGCTTATAATTTAAAAAAACAGGTCGCCCGTAGCGATCAAAAGTTTGTCAACCCCTGTTATGAATACCCGTGACACCAGTAGACAAAATGCAAAAATACACATCGGGACAAATTTTTATAAATATTAAATGAAATCCAAAAAAAGTATTCATAAAAAAGTACCTACCTACTTTTATATTAAATAAATAACATACCTTCATAGTATGCTTGGAGACTTCATGGTTCAAATTTTACTAATATCACTGCATTGGATTTTGTCGTCTTATGTGTCAACAAATACACTGATCACAATTTTTTTCTATAATTATTGCTGAGATTGAATCATCTCTTGATCTTTAATCATCATCGTCACTCTTGATAACTCATCATTATTGTAGTAAATGAAATCGTGTACTTTTTAACCTAAAAATATTAAAAATAAATATAAAAATTATTTAGCAAATAAACAGTCATTTTTGAAACAGCAATTCGTATCTTTTCATATATTTTCACAAATTTACTTTTTCGTAAAAAAATTCGGTATGTACATTATTATTTTCACGTTTTATAAATTCCGAAATACCAAGCGCGCAAGATTATATTATTTTATGCAATACAAAAATAATTGAAAAGCTTGGTCGTGAGCGTGAGCGTGGCCGTGAGCGTGGCCGTGAGCGTGAGTTGAAAACGTCGATGAACATCTCAACTATTATATTTGTTTTGTCCAGTTCATCGCTGATAACTCGGTGGGGGTTATTTATAAAGAACTTACTTCACAGATAATATTTTTTTTCATTCGGTTGACTTTATTAGTAAAATAGTATTTCAATTATATAATTTAACAATGAATTTCGCTGGGAAAGTCGTGTTAATTACCGGCGCAAGCTCCGGCATCGGCGCCGCAACTGCGATTCATATGTCAAAATTCGGAGCTCAGCTATCCCTGACTGGCAGAAATTTAGACAATCTCAACAAAGTTGCTCAAGAATGCGAGAAATCAAAGAATATCAAGCCTTTTATTGTCGCCGGGGACCTGTGCAGCGAGACAGATGTCCAAAACATCGTCGACTCGACTATCAAAAACTATGGAAAACTTGACGTGCTAGTGAATAATGCCGGCATACTCGAAACTGGAAGTATAGAAAACACAAATTTGGCGCAGTATGATCGTATGATGAATACAAATGTACGATCTATCTACCACTTGACTATGCTGTCTGTCCCTCACTTGATTAAAACCCAAGGTAATATAGTAAATGTTTCCAGTGTCAACGGTGTACGTTCATTCGCTAATGTCTTAGCCTATTGTATGTCTAAGTCTGCAGTTGATCAATTCACGAGGTGCGTTGCTCTGGAGCTTGCGCCCAAACAAGTAAGAGTCAACGCTGTGAATCCTGGGGTGATTGTGACCAACCTTCAGAAGAGAGGGGGGATGGATGAGAAAACTTATCAACAATTTTTGGAAAGATGTAAAGAGACCCATGCACTTCAAAGACCGGGTGAAGCTTCTGAAGTTGCCGAAGCTATTGCCTTCTTAGCTAGCAGCTGTGCTAGTAACATAACTGGAGTCAGTTTGCCGGTAGACGGAGGGCGCCATGCCATGTGTCCTAGATAATAATTCTGGAGGGACTATATATAACTTTGATAGCAGGTAATGCAATTTATGTAAATATAAAAATACGATGATACTTACAGTGCTAGTTTATAAATAAGTATGAATTCTATCTATTCTCACATTTCTACGATGTATTTCCAATACTATATTGTAATAAAATAAAGTTTATTTTTGTTACTCTTGAGTTTTATTTTTATTGTGAACTCATTTCTAAAAATATATCACATTTCTAAAGTTGCCGATATTAGATTTTTTTTATTTAACAACACATTTTATTTCAAAGTAGCAATCTTTTAAACCAATGACTGTTTTGGGGTAATCTTAATCATAAAAGATATTTTAACCTGATTATCATATAAGATCATTTTATTATACATAATATATAATTTAATAAAATAATTAGCCAAATAGCTCGGACATTTATTAATTCAGTGTTTTCATATTTTCAATCAATTGCATCTTTAAAAAGCTTTCAATAATCATTTTTAACACTGAGCCTACCGGAGGGCTTAAATCGAACCCTTTCAAACTTTGGTACAGCTGTTGAACATTTATAGAAACGTTATCACATCGCTATTAAATTTTACGACTTTTTATAAAATTGGTATACCACATATTTTACAGTATTTATTTTTCGTTTTATTTCCGCAGAAACATGCGACCTGTCCTCACCTACCGCCAGGGTCAATGTAACCCCCCCCGAGATAATATGGCATTCATTCTTCTAAACCTAGACAATTTTATATAATTGGTGCTAATATGAAACAAGAAAAATTCAAGCAGTATTATTATCCAGTACCCTGGGGTAAATTATGTATTCCGTACACATCAAAATATTCTCAGATCATCTCACTGAATATATCTCCATGTCTGTTCATGGTCTTTTACACTGCAGTTTTATATTTGGAGAAAAATTGAACTAACTTTGCTTTAACTATTGTATCCAATGTGGTTTACACCACAATTAGCGAGTTAGCTGATTTTTTTTCTTTGTCGTATTCATTGGTATTTATTTATTGTTTTATATTTGCTTACTAGGTACCTTTGCAATAGGGATGACGACAGTATCAAAGAATCAAAGAAATAATTATTTTAAGGGAAAATACATATTAAAAGGATTTAAAAAAGTGATTTAGTTTTATTTAAAAATCTAAGATTAATACGATTTTCAATAAATTAAAAGATTAAAATACTGCAATCGGCCATTTTGACTGAAACACCAATCACAGCGCATGATGTCATACTGACGTCAACAACTCTATGGTATTCAAATTGGTCTATGGTCTTCAATGCAAACACAAAGGCACGCCCGTTACAAATATAGTTAATGACGTCAGAGCGTCTAAAAAATGCTGCGATGACGTCACGCCTCGCGATGTCGCGTTTTCGCGCACTTTTGAAAAAATATTATAAAAATGGCTTTAAACATCGTTAAACTCTAGTTTTTTACCGAAATAAAGTTTTTTTCGTAAATAGTAAATGGGTACCCCCATTATGGAAGAGGATTTGAAAATCTTTCGTCATGCCTATTATGTAATTTTTTTATGCTTATATAAAAAGTATTCCATGTAAATTTTTGTTTAAGTGAGCTGTCATTATGAAACTCAACATAAGACTTCAGACAGAAATGTCATTTTAAAATTTGTAATTACTCGTATTTAGTCACTTCTCAAAATTTTCTGTGATGTCAGCAATAACAGAGAAAAACTTAATATAACAATAATGCCCGATGTACGTATGAGTACGTTATTTTTTAATGTTTATATAACTGTATTATCGATTTGTTAATTCATACTCTTTTTCTCAAAGCGTCAAGTTATTCAGATTCATATTGGTCAGGCAGGTGTTCAAATAGCGAATGCCTGCTGGGAGCTCTATTGCTTAGAGCATGGCATTACTCCTGATGGCCAAATTTATTCAAATCGTGATTGTTATGGAAATACCTCAAACGATGATTCGATGAATGCATTTTTTTGTGTAAATGAGTATGGAAAATGTGTGCCTCGACTCGTAATGGTTGATTTAGAACCTACCCCAATAGGTAAAATCATCATCAAATTTTATGTCCATATAATTTTTTGTAATTTCTGGAGTATTTATATATATTAATCATTTTACTGTTATATAAAAGATGAAATAAGAAGGGGAACATATAGGCACCTATTTCACCCTAGTCAGCTCATTACGGGTAAGGAAGATGCAGCTAGTAACTATGCAAGAGGCTGCTACACCATTGGGGCTGAAATGATTGACTTGGCATTAGATAGAATAAGAAAAGTAGCTGATGATTGCAATAACCTTCAAGGTTTCATAATCTTCAGAGCGTTTGGTGGAGGTACAGGATCGGGTTTCACATCCCTGTTATTGGACAGGATGTCGAGAGACTATAGTAAAACATCAAAAATGGATTTTTCCATTTATCCGGCACCACAGATATCACCACTGATAGTTGAACCCTACAATGCTGTGCTGACTACTCATGGGACTATTGAATCTGAAGACGTTTGTTTCTTGCTTGACAATGAAGCCATTTATGATATTTGTGCTCGATCATTAGATGTCCCTCGACCCACGTACACAAATCTGAATAGACTAATTGCACAGGTAATATATTTATATTTTAAATGAAAATATAAGTCTGTTACAAATTATAGTAACAAGTAAACATTTTAGGTGGTATCTTGCGTTACTGCTTCTTTGAGATTTGAAGGAGCCCTTAATGTAGATCTCGTAGAGTTTCAAACAAACCTAGTGCCGTATCCAAGAATACATTTTCCACTCGTTACATATGCTCCATTAATCAGTGCAGAAAAAGCATACCATGAAAAACTTTCCACACAGCACTTGATCAACAGTTGCTTTGAACCAGCTAATCAAATGGTAAAATGCGATCCAAGACAAGGAAAGTACATGTCCTGTTCTCTGCTATTTCGAGGAGACGTTTCACCAACAGATATTAACTCAGGAATAGCCAATATCAAATCACATAAATCAATATTATTTACCTCGTGGTCTCCAACAGGATTTAAGGTATTTAAAAAAAAAATACCAACTTCATAATACCCAAATTTAAGAATAATGAACTGTTAACATTTCTAGGTTGGAATAAACTATCAGCCTGCTACCACGGTTCCAGGTGGGGACCTAGGAGCTTCGCAAAGGTCGGTGGTGATGTTGTCCAACAGCTCAGCTATTAAATTGGCATGGATGAGATTGGGGAAAAAATTTGATTTAATGTTTCGTAAAAGAGCCTTTGTTCATCACTTTGTTGGTGAAGGAATGGAAGAGGGAGAATTTTCGGAAGCACGACAAGATCTTGCAGCATTAGAGATGGATTATCGTGAAGTCGAAAGTTGAAAACAGAAGTATATATTTTTGATATTTTTATACTCGTCTTTATATTGTTTTTATTAAATTTACTCAGTAAATAATATATGTAAGTGTGAAATTTATATTATAATTGATAATTTAAAAAAGTGACTTTTAATGTTTTTCATTTAATATAATTATAAAAATATTTTACAGTGTTTTATAAGAAACATAAGGTTTAATCTCAAAATTATTACGAAAACGACAAAATCATAATGCACTCTAGACATTTTTCGAGTGTAACTGAGTTTGCTTCTTGAATTAATTTGCAAATGTTTCTCCATACGTGGTCCAAATCGTTTTTTTGTTGCAAAAGTGCATTTCCAAAGAGTCTTTATTAGTGACAAATGAGTTTAAGTGTTGGACCCACGATTTAAGCATAGTGTTATTGTTGCAAACAGGGTCAAATGAATCGTGATAAAGAGTCCAGCATCCATACAAACTTTCATAAACGGGTGCATCGGGAATTTTCATACCGCTGTAACTCACAACCGGTAAACCATTGACCAGAAAATCATTGCAGGCCTGAGAGATAAGTTTGTTCGTAGTAGTGTATATGACAGAATTTCCAAATATGGTGGCGGCTACCACAGAATATGTAAAGTGATTGATAGCATTAAAGTTCTCTTCAATTGCAACTACCCCTACGGGCTGTAAAGTATTTACGGTTGTTTTTTTGTCATTCCTCAATATGAACTCATCTTTCGAATTTTCGCAGATGGACACAGCAAAATACAAATAGTCTATTGCTTCATTGAATGATTCGGTAAACAATTCTGTGTTGCTTTGGAATACTTCGTTTTGTAAGCTAGAAAAATAAAAACAACATTACAATATCAAACTATTTTAAATATAAACAATCTGATAAAATGGTTGCGTATTTATTTTACCTTATGTAATCTTCTCGTTTATTCTCAAGGAATGTAGCAATTCTTGTTAAAATACTGACTCTTTTTTCTTTATAGCACTGAGCCCATCCAGCTTGCAATTTTGTTGCTTTTTCCATGCAAGTCTCAAAATTTTCACTACAATTTTTACCAATGAAAACTCAGTTTTTAAATACAACAATTTTATGCATATTTTAAATAACAAATAAATAATTTTAAATACCCAATAAAGTTAGATGGTCCAGATCGTTTTTCAATCTCCAAAGTTAAAGGGGTGTCTCGCATTGCTGGAATCATCTGCCAGAAAAGTCCTACAAAATATTCAAAAAGATTTTTTATAACGGACAATAGAGAAACTCTGTGATTTTGTTTGTAGTTTACACTCTACCAACCGTGCTTTCCTCCGTAAATGCTAAACGGTTTAGATTTTATTTTAAATGAACTATCCGGCTTCAAATACCCGAATGAATTCATCCAAATGTTATTGATGTCAATATGATTGGACATCTCATTGCTTATACTAATTCTATCGCACCACAGAGAAAGCCCACATTGAGGGATGCTATTTAGAATTGATATTGCCTCTTTCGTAGTCCTGAAAGCTTGAACCGTGATAACAGGAACGGGAAATCTTTTTTTCATATAATCTTGCCAAAAGTAAGGTGAAACATTATCCATTAATATCAAAGGCTTGAACATTTGTTCTCTGCTTTCTTCGTCCGCTGGTGCTTCAAATGACTCGTGCATTGCTATGTGACGAATCTCTTGTTCTGAAGAAGTATGCAAAATTTCATTTACTGTTTCAATCATTTTTTGAATTGTTGAGTTAGGCTTGAAATCATCAGGTAAGCTCCATTGAAATTTGCTTATTGTTACAGAGAGTTTTTGAACAAATTCTTCATACACTGATTCTTGGATGAGAATACGCTTTAAAGCCCAAGGAAGCTAAAAAGTAATAATAATAATCAATGAATGGATTTATTAAGAAATGTGTTATATTGAGTTATATTAGTCAGATATGAAATTTATTTTCTTTATGGGTTATTTCTCTCTTGAAACTATTTCTGCATTGGCAGCTTGTACAGGATGAAATATTGATGTATGAATGTATGAAGTCTATGCATGTAAGAACAAGATTTTCTCTGACTTCTGATACCAGATTACTTTTCTGTATCTCTATACACTACATACTTACATTTGATTATTGTTGATTGTTTACTCTCTTGAATTATTTGTAAAGGTATTCTTATGTTAAGCATATACTTACAAAACCACTGTGAGACCACGCTGCATCAGTGACAGTATCTACGGCAGAATCTATATCACCAGAGTCAAAGACCACCATTGCAGAGCCTTGACGTATTTGATCTGTGAACAACAGGGTATCAGTTAATTAGCACATTTCCTTTAATCTAGTTGTTTTAAAAATCAAATCGTTCATATGTAATTAATTTTGACTATCAAAAAACAGTTTATTCTTTTCAAAATGAGTTTTTATGAATAAGAGATTAATGGTAATAAAATTTAATTGATTTTCTTGATAAAACATACATGGTAGAAATATCTTTTCACATCCTTGAAGGCTTTGCATTTCTAAAGTATTAATTATTCTTTCCATCATAGGATAAACATCAAGAGCACCAGGCCAAAGTCTACAAACACAATGTAACATAATAATAAATTACGGAAATTATTTACTTTATTTAATTTTGTATTAAATAGATAAGTATTGTGCAAGTTGGTACTCAATGTTTTTCTTTACCCAGCTTCAGAGCATATCTCTCCGAGTAATATGCCAAGTGCGGCTGAGTGCTGAGTCACCAGCAGGCGCAAGGATTTTCCAGAAGCCAATGCAGCTGGTGCGACCATTCCAAAGTATACTAACGGGGTAGTGTCATCAATTAATACAGCTGACCCCCCTGAAATTATAACAATCAAATTATTCTGAAACTGTTGTATCCAAAGAATAAACTGAACCTAATAAAAATAAATGAGCTTAAATATGAGTTTTACTTGTCTGATCATTTTGATTGTTTATGTTTGTTTTATGTAATTACTACAAACCTAGATTAGATGGATCTATATCTTCGTGCTCCACATGTATTAAATCCGAGTAATAACGAAAGTATTCAATGACCACCTTTAAGTCTTTCTTGGTGTATTGAGGTAAAATTCCTCTAATACAATACTCAATTTGTGATATAAGCCCGGTTTTTGCTTCGAGGATTGTTGCTATTTTATTCAATATCGTTCTTTTTTCCGCTTCTGGTGTTTCTGCCCACTGTAGCACATGCTGAGTGTTGTAGGATTCGTGCAGATGTATTTCATTATTTTGATTATCAAATACAATCTCAACAGCCGTTTCATTTTCACTTTCAGAAAAATCCTCCCCCCTTATCCAGGCCCCAAATATTTTATCATGATCTTCAAAATACTTCTGTAAAATTATGCATAATGTTAATTGAGGAAATCTTCAATGTTGCAAATATTATTTTTTTTACTTATCAAGAAAAAAACAAAAAGTTTATTTATGTTTACTTGAAGTTTAATATCTCAAGATAAGTGTTATGTTGTATTTAGTTAATTAGAGTTAGTTAAAGATTTAATAATTTCACAAAGAGATATAATATGAAAGCTATTATCAAAAGCCAAATATAAAATTTATCTTTTATCTTGTTATGGCTTTAAGCCAGTCATAAACATAATTTTATTATATATATATATATATATATATATATATATATATATATATATATATATATATATATATATATATATATATATATATATATATACATACATATATATATATATAATTAAAATTGATAATTATTTAGTGAAATAAATATTTATTACAAAGTTATTTGATTACTTACATTTAAAAGTAAATATTTATACTTTTATTTAAATTTATAAAGAGAAGAGATTGAGACCATTTGTCGATATAGTCAATAGCCACATGATCAAAAGTAATATATTCTTATTTATTTATTTAGAACCGGAATAAAGAATTGGGTGAAATGAATATTTATTACTAAGCTATTTGTAATTTTCGGGATTATTTACATTTGAATATAAGTAAATATTTATAATATTATTTAAATTGATTAATTCGAGTTAAGTTCTGGCAGCACTTTGTTGATATAGCCAATAGCCACACGATCAAATGTAATAAAGAAAAAAATAATTTAAATTGGGCCTTATCACGCCCAGACTTTTATAACAATTAGTAGAAAGCTTTTACCTTAGCAAGACCGCAATCCATTTCAGTCGGTTCGTCAATATTGAAGTCTGCAAATAGTTTCGTACAGTCCTTGATATTCATAATAATAAATAAACGATAATGAAGTTTTTGCGAGAGCTATGAGTATTGCACTTGCGAGTACTCCGCGTGCCAGAGACAACTTGCTCCTGGCTATCCAGAGCCAGAGACAATTAAGCTCACTACACACGCAGCGATGCGGCTTGCAATATTCCAATAGCGTCTCTTTATTTTTCCTAAGTAAACAATGCAACGGACGACGCTATTGGCTGATTGCAAATTGATCGCGAGTTGTGTCGCGACGTGTGTAATAGGCATTAAAGTGAACTGAAGACACGGGAAGATTGTCTCTGTCATAATAATCATACATTTCTTCACGTCAGAAGATATTGTCAGATATCAGAGGAGTTCATCAAGGGTCGTTGATACGTTATCAAAATTTACATTAATGGCTGTGACCAATATTGGATAATTGAACTTCTTTGATTGTCGAAAGTGTTGTGTTCGCTTATTAAAACATTAAAAAATGTTATCAATTTCGAGGTTTTGTTTGACGTCTGTCGGATCCCGGACTTTAAACTTGGCCAGCAGTCTTAAATGTAACCCAACGTCGTATATAAATAACAATGGATTGATAAGAAGAAAGTTCATGTCCAGCATTAATAATAAAACTAGCCCCTGTCTTCGAATTGGATCAGCAAATATTACAGCAACAAGATTGCATAATAAGGTATTTTATTGCAACAATAAAATTATAATATTTTTAATGGCATTTTTAGATTTATGTTTCTGACGATATTTACTTATTTCAGTTATTTCAATCATTGAAGAATGGATCCACCCTGTTCATTCGAAGCGCAGCGAGTAATAATGCAGCCCAAAAGGGCACACCGAAGGCCGTTGGCTACTGGCTGCTGTCTTGCTCAGGAATGGTGTTTGTGGCCGTAGTCCTAGGTACTATTACTGGATACTTTACCTTACTCTACAGTATTTATTATGTTATGGATCTCATTTTAAGGAAGACAGCCAAGTAAGCAATGCTTATAAAGCCCATTTGACTCTTTAATTTATTTAAATATATTTGATTCACATCGCAAGTACTGTAAAATGAATTCAAGAATTCTCGTAACATACGTAATATAATCTTTAGTTATTTAACCTCTGCATATTTCTTAAACATTACCATAATCTGAAGGCTATATCTCAATTACGAAAAGTTATGCATTAAACAAAATGTTTTTATTTATTTACATAGTTATTGTAATAACTTTGTAATATTTATATAGAAATAATAATTATCATATGCAGTCATTCACTGAAGTATTGCTAGATTTATTGACACTGATGCCAGCTTTTTATCTTACGATTTTACATTGTTATAATACTAAAATAAAAAGAGGGCTATAACTCAATCAAATCAAAGATTTTAGTTAACGACTTCATAAAACGGCACAAACAGATTCACATTTGATCTCTGCAACTAAATTATACAATGGTACTCGGTGTATCAATTTATCTAATAGCATTTATTTTATTATTAAATTTCTTTACTATTACCATTCTGACTTATGTTCTTAAAAAAACAATGTATACAAAAATTATAGTTTTTGATGTAAATATTAGTATTTAATTTTTATTTACAATTTAATGTTATATTATTTTTAAACTTTAATGTAATTAAATAAGGTTTCGAAATAAATTATTGTTCTCGCGAAAAATAGTAGTTTTATTTATACCTATACTGCGCGGTAAAAATAAGTATCAAAATAAAATTAAAAATAATTTAAATTCAACATTAAAAAAAAAACTAATTTACAAAGTCGAAAGATAAATAAATGATGAGTTCTTTATAAACAATTTGCAATAAAATAAAATTTAATTACTTACAAATGAAAGTCACATCAATAAAAAATATTGAATTATCATAATTGTATAAATATATTTTTTGGGGTCTCATGTTATTTGAGATTTTAACAAAAAAGAAAGGAAATTTTTAAAATTAATATTATTAGTTATTACAACAGCTAATAGCTTTATATGTCACAAACTTTTCAATAAACTGTTGACTAATAATTTAAAAAATGTATGAAAAAGTCTCGTGGATTATCTTGAAATTGCCATTTTGCCATACGTATGTTTATGCCTGATGTGTAAAGTAATACTTTTATGTAATTGAGCATGATTATTATGCTTGCGATTCATTTACAGGTGGAGTGACACGTCTTACTGAGTCTGGACTTTCGATGGTAACGTGGAAATTATTGGGAGAAAAAATGCCAAAAACCGAAGAAGAATGGATTGGAGAGTTTACTAAATACCAGCAATTCCCTGAATATAAACTGTAAGTAATATGGTAATTGTAAGATTTAACTGAATCTAACTATACCTAAATTCTTTTTTATATAGTATAGGTTAGTTTAATTAGTAATTAAAGTTTATTAAGTAAGTGTCAAGCAGTGATATGTCTTAGTACATGCTTAATACAGTGAAGTATCGGAAGTATCCAATTTTTTTGCTTGCATTTGCTATTTGATTCTTTACAATATTTTATTGCTGTAGAATGCTGTGAAATATTTACACATTTATTTATTTGTTGCGATTATTGTCCACAGCAAAAATCAGAACATGACGTTATCGGAATTCAAGCGCATCTGGTGGATGGAATATAGTCACAGAATGTGGGGTAGGCTGATCGGAGCAGCTATGTTTCTTCCTGCAACCTTCTTTTGGATGCGAGGATATCTGAACAAGGGCATGAAGGTCCGAGTGGCAGCTTACTGTACTCTGGTGGCAGCGCAGGTTGGAATAACTTATTTTACTTAATATCTGTTTATTACACTGATATTGTGTAAAAAAGTCTTTAACATTTCCACAATTTTGCAAGTTTCCGCTATCTCACTTCACTGTTTCCAATTTTCATAGTGGGCTTGATTTCGGTCATATACTTTATGTTTATTGAGTTTTTTTAATTTGAAAACAAGTTGCTGCAATACACCAGACAGTAGAAAAAAACCTAACAAATAGTTATCAAATTAAAATAAAAAACAGATCAGAGGTGATAATATATATTCTTTAATATAAGGAGAACTAAACAAAAGTACAGATTTCATAAAAACGAAATAATTATTTTTGAATAATTTCAGGGCTTGATGGGCTGGTATATGGTTAAGTCTGGATTGGAGAACAAATTTGATGGGCCATCTGACGTGCCGCGGGTGTCACAGTATCGGCTGGCGGCTCATCTCAGTCTGGCCTTTATCCTCTACAGCGGCCTGCTTGCGGGTGTTCTCAAGGTTTTCAGGCCACCACCTATTGCCGCTTACAATTTCAACCTTTCCCTCGTACCCGAGCTGAAGAAAATCACCATCATGTCCCACATGGCCAAGACATTGGTGTTCTGCACAGCCGTGTCAGGTAAAAATACCCCACAATAATAAAAGCTTTACTTTACTACAGTCATGAAATATCTAACACTAAGCAAATGTTTTTTCAATGACAAGTCTTCACTTATCAATAAAATTATTTGGGAAGCAGTCAGTTGAAGTACGCTTTCAAGGTATATACAGAAAATCAATCTTTGTTATAATGGCTGTGACCCAAATATAACAATTTTCATGGTTTTTATGAGGATTGTCGTAGTTACTCGTCAAAGAAAGCTTACTTTATATTTATGTATGCACTGAGTAAATATGTATATGTTCTTCGTCAAGGAACTGAGTTTATGAAAATATTTGCATTGGGACGAGTGCTACATCGTTGGTAAATATTTACATCAAACTACCATCCACGTTCACAATTTGATGTGAAAAGATTTGTTATCACAACATTTAAGAATTTGAATTTATTTTGCTGCGTTATATTAAAAACTTATTTAATATTTTAGGAGCTTTTGTTGCCGGTTTGGATGCAGGATTGGTCTATAATTCCTTCCCTAAGATGGCAGACCGCTGGATACCCGACGACATCCTGGCTCTCTCTCCAACTCTCAAGAACTTCACCGAAAACCCTACCACAGTTCAGTTTGATCATAGAATTCTTGGTACTCTGACGGTCACAGCTATCTCTGCTTTGTGGATAATGGCAAGGAAGAAGACCTTACCCCGGCAGGCTCGCCTTGCAGTCAACGCTCTGGGGGTCATGGCTTGGCTTCAGGTAAGAGATTTTTTTTATTAACCACTACCGTTTTATGTTTTAGTTTATCATTTAAAACAGCCAGTATCAATATCTTATCAAGTATGTATTTTTTGATGTTTAAAGACGTGTTGATGATCTCATAGCTGAACAGCCTTATCGTAGATCTGTTTATATGAAAATAGATAAGATAATGCCACTTAGTTTTCTTTTTACTCTTCTTCTCAGCTGCATTTTTTATTAGCCGTACGCAGCCTCAACTTTTGTTTATCTGACCTTCTATCGTCTCCACTGCAATGCTTTTATGTATAAATCATTGTTTTCCCAGGTGGCCCTCGGAATTACGACCTTGCTAACGTATGTGCCAACGCACTTGGCTGCTACTCACCAGTCTGGCTCTTTGGTCCTACTTAGTCTCGCTGTGTGGTTGACCCACGAGATGAAGCTTTTGCGTTTAGTCCCTAAGTAAATATATACTGTTGACTCTTTTTTTAATTATTGTGACTTCATTCCATATCAGTTTTTTTAGCAACAGAAGCATCCTTGTAATCATATGTGCCAGTAAGCTTTTACACAAGTACTAATATTCAATACAACTATATAGAGTACCCAATTGAAGTATTTTTAATTCACGAACTTAACAGTATTATAATTAAAGATTAATACCAGCTCTTATTAAAATGGATTAAGAAGTATTGATCTCATTTTTTATGAACAAGACTTTGTTTGAATTTGTTGTTGTTGAATTTGTTAATTTTATTGTATTATCGTTGTTATTTTATGTCACCTTTAAAAATAATTTTGAATGATAGTAAAATGGCATTTACTTTGAAATAATCTTCTGTTAGCATGATGATGCACTTTGTTGACTTTTTTTACAATCAAATACCGAGTATTTATTACTTTGAAAGTGTGTTTGATATAATAAATAATATTTTATTGAGCATTTGTTTTTTTCAACCCTAGTTTATTTTAATTTACTAAAAAGCCGTCAACACAAATTGTCTTCGAATGTAATAGGCATGAACCCAATAACATCAGTTTGGTTTTCACCTGTCAGGATGGGGATACAAAATCGACCCATTGAGGGAGTCTTTCTGTGCATTTTTCTAGTAGCCACAGTACTTTTTGAAATTTCGATGCTTTATGTTTTTAGCATAAATTCTGTATTAAAAAAAAAACAAATTATACAAAAGGAATAAAAATATCTTTATTATTTAACACTTGAAAGCACTAAAAAAATCATGCCAATGTGATTGTGTGTAATAAGTAAATAATTATATAATTTCTTAATTTCAAAATGGTACATTACGTTGTTCTTCATAGATTACAAATTTTGTTCAACAGATGGTAAGTAAAATTTACTCTTCAGCTCTCCAGAGCGCCGAGTCTCAGGTCTCGGCCTGATATCCATTTTACCATTCTACCAACTCAATTTTGTATGCTGAGACCGAGTCACATGAAAAATGATACACCATAATATAATAAAGATCACCATTCAATATTTTTATAAATTAATTCAATACTATTAAATATTTATCTACTTTGAAATATACAAAAGTAAAAAAAAAAGACATTAAATTACGATAAGAATTTATAAGTCCATAAAAAGTATAAATTAAGGGCCTTATATTATACTAATTTTTGTCAACGGGTTAGTGAGATTTCGATTGACCTGCTACAATATTCGTAGAGGGATAGAACCCGTGAGGATGAGCGTCTCGCTGATCCGTTGACAGCAGGTTTGTAATATGACCTAGGACTCTTTTTATAAATTATAAACTCGTGAGGTTGAGTTTCGCAATATACATACAATTTCCTTAAATTAAAAATAATTTTGATCAATCAGTTCATAACAATCTAAAAGAATTGAAATAATAACATTGACAGATTGGAATTATTCAAGTGTTGAGTATTTAAACATTCGCAATTTCCGAGGATAACGGTAGTCAGTTTGTTTAAACGGTTTCAGCAATTAATAAAAGACCTGAACTTAATTTTTGATGCCGAGCCGACAGTCGAATTACCAAAGGAATTCAAAGTTATGTTAATATTATTGTCAAAAATCTATTCTTCATTAATATGTAACAAAATTAACCTCATCATACCCTGTGATCAGAATTACATATTTGTGAACATTCGACATATTTTGGTGATTATATTCAAGTACAGGCAATGTACAATAGGGTAACTTTTGCATCAAATAAATCTCCACCAAATTATCTTAGCAACTCCATACGAGCACCGTAATTTGAAAGGATTACTAGAGAAAATGAGTCACCTTTTCAGATGACTGAATGTCTCAAAATAAGTTAAAGTAATTAAATAGTTGTTTAATTTTTTTGCATTAAAAAAAAATGCTTTATATCCATTCACAATTAATGTGTAATGTTATTGATGGAACAATACAACAAGAAACATGCGAGTACGAACAATGCAAGAGAATACGAACAATGAAGCGATATTGCACATAATTTTCCTCAGCTTATTTTGTAAAATTGTAATTGAATTAATAATTTAATAGAAGCAATTATAGATGAGTTATTATTTTTTTGTTTATATTTATGGCCTTTCCATGGCAGTATGGGCTATATGTTTCACTTCAGATTAAAATTCATTTTGTATGGGTCAAACTATTTCCATGTACGCCCTCTTTTAATGTTCCTATATACGTTTAAGCGATAAACCATTTGTTAAATGTATGAACACACTTTTAATTGAAACGATACATTCATTTTAACACAGTAATACATCATTAAGTGCTTACTTAAATTTTTTAGGAATTGCTTGATTATACTAATATTATATATATATATATTAAGAATTTTAACCAATTATTATGCACTGTTTTTACAATAAAAAATACACATTCAGAGGTTCCGTAAAACTCAATAATGAGTGAGGTACGTTATCAATGTAATGTGAGATATAAATAAACAATTAACACCCAAGTCAATACTACTTAAAGCACTCAAAACAGTTCATCTTCACATTGCTCCAAAAATACAAGTGTCGCTGACTGCACTAGCTGTGGTATTACTGTGGTAACATTTACGTCATCAGAAACTGCATACAAACATTAAAGCATATCACGAATAAAGTTGAAAGACATCGTGCACATCGGATAAGTTTTCGCAATACGTATTCAATTCCAAAAGTATATATATCACACCAATGTCCACGACACAGCAAACTTGTTACAACTTCAACATTAATATTCATATATAGATAGTTGTGCGCTGTTAACTAACTAATGATATAAAAAATATTGTTCTGTAGTTAAATACAATATTTATTTTCACACGCAGATAATACACGTATTGTGATTGAAAAATAATAAATAGAGTATTGACATAGTGAACAATAATATTATACAAATTCATAGCAATACATCATTTAACTATTACAAATACATAATAAAAATTACTGAAAAAAGATTTCCCATTAATGATGACATGGATTATTCTGAAGTTTTGATTTTGTATAATTTCAGTATTTTTATGAGGTCTATTGGTGAGGAAAGGTCCCAAATGAATGGTCCTGTAATAGAAATCCAAGTTTTCAATATATGCATTGATCTGAATATCAGTCACATTATTTGGTCAGTGCACACAGATCCCTTGTAAAGTTAAGACACATTCATTATAAATATAATTAATCAATTAATATTATGAAATTTGATAATACAAGTTTTATTTCAAAAGTTATAATTTACACTAAACAGCCAGGCTCTCTTAATTTTTTAAAATAACACTTGTACACCCATATTTCAAAATTATCTGCTATGAATTTTAAGATGGTAGTAAAAAATGCTCTCTTTGATTGTACAAAATATTTATAAATACATCTTGAAATGAATGTCTTCATATAAATAAACAGGTACACGGTTCTACTTTTGTTCTCTATATATATACTCAACACAAAACAATAAGCTGTTAATAATTTATCTATACATAATAATTACTTGTATTTTTGGTGTAAATACAAATACATTTCAGTGTTAGCCAGCAAATAATATAAATAAAGTTACAGGTAACATGAAAAAGCTGCGGTATGGCATCGCTACAAACAAAAGAACCCCATATCAATAAAAAAAATAAAAACTTTTCTACCAGAAATGCACACAAGAATAATTCAGTCTTAATGAATATAAAACATTTTTAAAAATCATTAAATTTGGATTATATTATTACCATTCAGTTAGAATGTTACAAGCTGAACTGAAAATATATAATCACCTCCATTTTCAAACATTTAATACTTACAAATAATATTATATGTGAATAACTGTCAATTTAGTGTACTTTTAAATTATAAAAAAAAAAAAAAACATAATACTAGTTCACAAAGTTCCCCGTTAGCTTCAGAAATTTGTAACGACTCGTTTATATTAAACAAGAATATCGATACACAGACCGACTTTCTCGTAGGTTCAACCGTTTCACATTAAGGCGAGAACCAAGATAGATTGACAAAATATAAGTTTTACAATAATCATGTCTCTTTAGTGCAGATTTACAAAAAAAAACTTGTTTAATAAAACCAGTGCTTGTGCTACAGCCAAATAATTTGAATATGTTTAGTTCAAATTCTTACACTGTGTTGCATTTTATTTACACTTTGAGGATGATCCACACATTGCAGATGTATTCTAGTTATACCCAAATTCATTTAATGCAAACGTGTGCTGTAAATTACCCTTATCCAGGCAACAAGTGTTTAAACAAAAATTAAAATACATAAAATTTTAACAGCAACGGGAAAGCTATCTTGAAACATATTTTTAAATAAGAGAAACAAAGGAGTATTCCGCATATTAATAAGAGACTTTTGATATGGTGAAACAAAATTTTTCAACAGCTCGTGATACTAGATGACAATCTTTGTAAAGGTAATTTATTAACTATACACATTAAATTGGTTAACATTGTGATCGAAATGGAAGTACATACTTTCCGCAACTAGTTTTGATAATTCAACTACTCTCGGGCGGTATGAAAATGTCAGACATTAGTCATGAAGGGGGCAGACATGAGCCGGATATTAGGTTAGGGAAGGTCATCTTTAATACAACATAAATGAGGAAATTTCAAAACATAAACCAAAACAATCTTATAAACTGTGTTGTGCCTCAATACACAAATCCACTATTCACTCAATAATTAGTCACACACCAATATCTTACCTAATAATCTGACTCAAGACCCTTGCATACGGTATTCATTAACCACCTGAGAATAGCAGTGTGACTATCTAAATTAACTGTGGAAAATACAAAAATGCACATGAAGAGAACACAAAGCAAACCTGTGTTTGATTTAATTTAGCGAGGTTCCAAAAATGACAGTCAGCTTCCTCAAGGAAATCACATAAATACAGTTTCAGTTAAAAATTACTTTATATTGCAATCAAAAGTCCCCAAAGACAGAAAGTGTAATCGATGTATTAAAATTAATATGCAATTAAAGCCAAGAAACCCGAAAATCAGCTTTCAATCACATTAAAAAAGATAATTATATCGATAAATTTTCTCCAAGAAATATTCTAGTTTGCCACAGCTCTTCAATTCAATAATAATAATAATATAAATACAAGCAGATGTCATATTCATAGTCTAAAATAAAATATACGAGAACAGCTTACAATATCGTTTCATGAGCAAAACAATGATCTAACGTTTCAATCAAAATGGCGTCAGTCTCCGTCAATATAATGTTTATATAATATTTCATATAGCAATCACCTTTGTACAGTTTTGTGGTCGGATAAAATGATCTGGATGAACAATATTTAACACTAACTTTAATATTCAGTCAAGGAGGCGGCACTAGCTGTCGAGGTCCTCCGTGTTCACGATGACCTGCACCACGTAGCCTGGCTGGATGTAAGCCTCTTCTATCACCAACTTGTCCCCCAGCAACTTGCCTCCGAAGAACCACCTCTGCCGTGCCGCCTCTACACCCTCTTGTCTCTGAAAACCCCCAACATTCACATTTCATTAAGCCACTCACATTATTTTACCCGATAAATGTGAAATAAAAACAAATTTTAATCAGTACATTGCGATTTGTTTTAAAAAATAAAAAAAATTATTTACCGATTGTTTCAGTGCATGTTTGAAAAGTTTTTAGGGTAAGTTCAGCAACAAATAAAGAATTTTTTCGTAAAATAAAATCATAATTAATTCTGCAACATTGTTTTTTGATATTGACATTTAACAACAATATATCAACAGAAAAACCTAAAAGTGTAGTTTTATTTAATAAAACTATAAAATAGACTAAATTTGAGCCTAACATCAACAAAATTTCATTTATATATCACTCCTGACGTGACTGATTAAATTGAATTTTATCGCATTAAAACTAATATTTATTTCATTATCAGATCGATTTGGCTTTAGGTCAATGACTGGTGCAAAAATAATTATTTCTATAAGTGACTGCCTTCTTTAATTTGATAATGAAATGAACTTACGTTATTTATCCAATTATATGACAATAGGTATTGCTTTTGGATATACAAGTTCAAGAAAGTGAAAACCAAAGGCAACTTGATTTTTTCAGTTAAATGAGTTTAGACATTCTGAATAAAAAGTTGCAATTACTAAGTAAACATATGATCATTGATCTTTAGAAAAAGTGATTATCATAAAATATATAATCTCTATGGTAAAATCAAATTAACTGACCTGAAGTTTCTTCTTGCACTGAGCTACCGTGTCCTTGGAATAGGCAGATAGCTTGACATCCTGACAGGTGGTGGATAGTCGCAGACGCAGGGCTACAGCCGCTCCGCCTTCCACAGGCTCTGAGCAATCTGCAGGGGAGTCACGGCCACCACCCCGCACCATGTTGATGGGGGGTGACAGGCAGTAAATGGGCACTTGGTAGCGCGTGCCCAGCTCATCATAGCATTCTGTCAAATAGCCATTGGGCACGGACACACTGGCTCCATCTAGAATGGCTTGTGCCAGCTGGAAGTCCAACGCTTCAGCAGCAGCGGAGGCGGCACGAAGGGCATCCCATATCTCCTTGCGACCATCGAAGGCTGGGGCTGTGTCCCAAAATTCATCACGTTTGCTCCGCAGTTGTCCTTCTGTTAGGGGCACGTCTGACTTCCACCGGATTGTCTCATGGCACAGAGGATGATTTTTTCTAACGCCTCCTGAAAATAGTTTGTTTTCATTATATTATAATTGAGCATAACTATGACCTCATTGTAAAAACTTACGATAAATATAATGATATCTGTGTTTGTGATTAATTTGCTGTAAATGCTTTCACCCTTGGCCTGCCATTGAGGCCACCATAACCACTTCATATCACCAAGAACAGACAAGGAAGACATAGACAGCTCAAGTGCTGTAATAATTATGCCACTCAGATTTCTCATGCAAGATCATTTTGAAACCTGCACAACTAACACCTGGTTAGTGTTTATAATCTATAATATTCATTTGTTTTGTTTGCTTTGCTAAATTTATTTGCATGCAAAAACTGTACTAGATTATCTAGTACATATTCGGAAAATTGTTTTGTGTGTATTCCGAATACAGCCTTAAATTAATTTGAAGAGCTCGCCAAAACACGTTTAAAGGTATATTGTAGGATTGACAGTTGAACCGTTCAGTGGACAAGTTGACGGAAATTTTAGTACTGAACAATTGAAAAGAATTTGATTGAAACTCGTTTTAACTGACACACCTAACTTAAATCAGAAATACAACATTTTCCATGACATGTTGACAATTGTTTAGGTTTGGAGGATGCACAAAGTTACAAAATTAAAAAAAATATACGTCAAAATTAAGTATAATAAGAAAAAAATACCAGTTTTGACCTCTAGCCGAATAGCAATTCAAACATATAGCAAAACGTAAATAAATATCCCTGGCTTCAACATTTTTCGTGAACTTTCAATCAAGACAGCCGGGTCAAATTATAACCATTTTTAGATGAAATTTAATAAAATTTGATTTCGATAAATGGATATACGTGAACTAAACTAATAAAAATACCATAAAATAATAATTCCTTAAAAATTAAAGGCCATCGGTCGGTCTTCGACCCACATGAATACGATCCCAAGGTTGATGCAGATTACTATCGTACCTGAATTCGGTCTGGAAACACTCCCCGAAGAATCATCAATGGCACCGCTTCTACTTCTAGTAATTCCTATACAGCCACCCATTTTGTAAGATTTTTTTTAAGCAACATTTCACAGGTATTTGTGCATTTTTTCTTGCGATCCATTGACCATCTTCTAATTACCTTTCAGTTTGACATCCGACTCCTTCCGCAAGATGGCATGCGATAGAAACAAAATATTTCAGTGTTGCTACTCGAAAAAATACTAAACCCCTGTCAAGGCCACTGCGATTTTAATTAGATGGCCATGCTCGTATTTTCAATGATTAAATATTAGTGCAAAAAAATGGCTGTCAGTAGTTGATTGATATCTTCTAATTCAGCATTGCAACAAAATAACGGAGAGAGTAAAATATGAACAAAATTTAATGACTGAAATTTTTGACTAGCGTGACAATTTAGATACACTGCATTTTAATCAAATAAATTCATATCATTATTTTTTTACTAATTTAATATTGATAGACAGCAGATTACCAAATATGCTGTGATAGTTTTAGATCAATTTATCTATTTAATAATTCATATATTTTTTTGTAACTCATTACTCGCAACGCTGAAGGAAACGTAAAATGAATTACATTATAAAATAACATATAGCATAAGTATTTATTTATTTTAATTGATGTACGTCAAAGAGTTGCAATCGCATAATTTTTAGAAAGTATTTATAGCGATTATACGTTTTATATTGTTTATAGCAAAATAAATATATATTAGCAATTAGGTAAATAGATTAGTTATTTTTCTAGAGGTCAGTATTATTACCAAAGGTCAACAGTATCTTCATCCAAGACGGACAGTTTTAATTTGTAATACTCCGTATTTAAACGATATATGTGAATAGCTAAATGGCTAGGAGATTACGATAATCATTCCCAAATGTGAGAGCATTCGCCTTTTCGCAAGCCCTTTGCATCAGAATGCTTATTGACTGCCTGACAAAGCCCTTGAATGGCAAAGCAGTTCGCACTAAAAAATGATAATCTCAATGTCATAGCCATTGGTGCTCATCCCTACTTGTTGCAGTGTTTTGGTTAACTCAGAATATTTTTGTCGCGATTCTTTGTAGAATAAGATATACCAGAAGTAAGGATAATGTATGTTGAATAATTTAGTGCTGAGCTTCCAATTTAATGTGTTGAGCGACCAGAACCGGTCTAAGTAAAAATTATAAATTTTACCTTTATCTTCTTCTCGAGTGCCTTTCCTCAGAGGAGGTCGGTGACTAGTTCACTGAATACATATTAATCCTGATCCAGTCTCACTAACTCGGCTGTACTCTCGACTTCCAGCCACTGGCGTAAATTCCGCATCCACGTAAGTTTTTTCTGCTAATCCCCCCTTATCTTTCGATCTTTCCTTTGAAAATTAGCTGTACTAGCCTATATTTATTGTTTCGAATAGTCATAATTTATTGGAGTTTAACACTGTGCAGGTTGTTAAAGTAGCTGTTTTGCCATTTTAAACACCGGGAATTACACTCGCTTTGCTCATAATACATATTTTCATGAAGCGGTTGTCTGAAGACGGTTTCCCCATTTCGATATGAAAAATAAATGGACATTCAATCAATGCTTTAATATTTAATATGAGTTTGTACGAGTACAAGGTGCATACATAAATATTCACAGCCATGGAAATATTATGAATGCAATGTGATTGTAAAGCATATCGTTCATACAATAAGATACATGCTATCATCGTAATTGAGAAATAATCATAGTAAATAAACACAATAGTGTAAACAAAAAGAAAACACAGTGCTGATATGATAATTCAAAGACAGTCAAAACAAAATGCAAAAACTCAACAAGTCTTAATGAAACTACTAATAAGTGTCAGATTAACGTTTCGAGCTGTGGGCCCGATTTAAAATATCAGTTTTATTGAGAAGATAACCAAACAATAATAAAGATATTTCGTACATTTTGGTGTTGACTGGAGCTTGGATATCCCACTTGAGGGTCAGGTACAACAATCGCTATGCAAAGCTGCGTTTATTGCCCATTGCGGATGAAACTAGTTAGCAAGCAAAAATACACTATCGGGATATAATAAACATGATTTAGTTAATATAAAACAATCAACATGTTTTTACAGCGTACTGCATTTAGGAGTGCTATTTTATTGTACGCGTTTTGAGTAATCAACCTCTGTTAGTGACCGGTTTCGCTAACCTGTTACGTTATTAAAATACTATTTCATGGCGTTGTGAGCTTACGTGATGATGGTATTAATATGGCCAAATTTTTAATAATTCATTTTAATACTTTATGTTATGATTAAAAAAAACCAAATCAAGGTAAGTCAATATGAAGTGTGAATGAAATGAATTAATTCATGGCCACGTATACATGTTCTACGAATCCGGCATTTTTATTATGAAAGAATATGCATTTAAATTTTTTCTCAGTAACACAATATAAACATATTTTTATTTCGGTATTAGTCTACACTACAGCAATTCATTTCATTTCGAGTGTTTGAAGTTTTCACTCATCCGACGTTTCGGTCTATGCTGGGACCATCTTCAGCGATTTTATTTGAGTCCTTGCCTGTCGATGAGCACACCACACAAAAAAATAAAAAAAACAACGCCTGCAAAACATACGAACATACAATAACCGCATGCCCTCAGTTTAAGCTCACTGTAAGGTAAATACGCATGCGGTTCATAGTTTCGTATTGTCTTCGATATATCTATCTTTCCTCGAACTCAGGGAGTGATAATGATTAGAAAGTATTTACTTATTATATTTTGGAATAGCTCGTAATTGATGAGCGATGATTAGCAACGCATCTAATATCTGCCATGCGGGTCTAGATACGGACATCGTGATCGAAGGTTTGGGTTTTTGCGATCTTTGGGCTGGAGCGTCCACGAGAGGCGACTAGTTATTATTTACAGATATAAGTGTCACTCGTCACTCGGCAGAGGTGTCGAGCATATAAAAGGCAGCCGCTCCGAGGAGGGATCATTCCGAAGCCGAGCTGGCCTGCGACTGTTGTTATTCCGCATATTCGTGACGACGGTTAGTCTTTCGAAGATGGACAAAATGATCATCGGGTCGGCCACCAGATACATCGCCGGGAGGAACGCCGTCCAGACGGTGTACTGGAGGAAAACCAAGGACATCCGGGAGAAGGGATTCCTGAAATACAACAAGACGTGCAATTTCGGAAAGAACGAGCCTTCCCTCGACCAGAACAGCGAAATGTTCACGAAACTGCGGAAACACTACTCGTAGAAACTCGCTATTAATATGTCAAAGTGTTGTGATTTTATTTATAACGATGAAGCAGTATGCCGCTGAAGATATTATTGTTGCATAAAAAGTGATATGTGATGCTTGAATATACTACAAAATGTCATATAGTGTATCATTCTTCAATATATAATTTTCAGTTCTTGAAAATCAACTTGAAGGCTTTTTATACAACTTCAAGAAATTCAACCATATGTACAAATTAGTTTATATCGTTTTATATATATTTTATATTAATGCATAAATGTATATTATGTAACTTATTATTAGTCATTGAATTAATATTATTTAAAAGTATGATCGGTGAGTTCATAGCATGAATGAATGAATAATTGAATAAAACATTTTAATAATTAAACTAAAACATACTTTTTATATTCTCCTTTGCCCTACACACTCAGCCACTCGATTATTTAATTTACTTTACCATTATTTAATGCATGATACAAAAATTACATACATAGTTAATTTTCAATACCGATTTTAATATTTATGTAATAAATTGCAAGTAGATTTTATTTGTTACATCTTACTAAATAGTTGCTCAATTTGCAATTGTTACATAAATAAAAAGACTTTCATTAGAGTTTTTTATTAAAAATTCTCAACAGTGTAAATATGATTAAAAAACTATTAGGCATGATGAAATAAATCTAAATATATTTATATCTGTATAGATTTACATTTTTTCTTATTTGTATTATTGAGACATTTAAAATTACTTCACTCTAAGCCTTGCATATAATAATGGTTGTAAGATAAAAGGAAAGCTAATATCTTTAATGTTGGGGTAGGTCTTATGCAAGCATGAGTTTATATATTCTTATTAAGCACTTTATTTTTATAATAAATTTATAAATAATTATTTATTGGTATTTCAAAAACTCTTCAAGTTATCTGGTCATTGGAATCTCTATTAAAATAAAGTACTTCTGAGAGCAATGCAATATTCATTCATTGAATATATCCGGACATACCCGAAAGATAAGAAAGACCCCATAAGTGCGAGGCAAAGTGTGGTGGGAAATCCATCTTAATATTACAAGTATACTATAATAATGAAACAGAATTAAATTTTTGTTGCAAACTACTTAGATTTAAATAGTTACAAAGTGTAAATATTGGGTTTTATTAAATATTAGTCAATAAGAAAAGAACAATACCAAAAAGCTTAATTGATAAGAATTACTCCATGTTTAATCTTGTTTGTCTTTTTAATTTTATTTTCTAACATTATATCTGATATAAGGGACTATAAATCATTACGTCTGTCTGTAAACTGTCAAGATTAAGATTTTATAAGAGTTGTTCAGTCGAGGAATGACACTACAACTGCAATAAATCAATTACCAAGATTGTTATAGACCATACACAATAAAATAAATTTTTTAAAAGACCTCTAAAATGCGAATGGTTCAGTTTATATGCTCAGAATATGAGTAGAGTTGGGAGGCTTGCAACTTCACGCTCCTGGCCTCTTCTTAGAAAATGCACCCGTGGTACCTGCTCAGCGCTCTCATCTTTCGGTTTATCTTGTCCAAAGTACAGCAGACCTCCGCAATACTACCCAGTCATCTCATCTTCAGTGTATCTACAAGTGATGCAGATGATCCATCTAGCATAACCAGCTAAATTTGATTAATGCTAACATTTTGGTTACAGTGAAAGAATTGAGCATTGTAGCGTATTTTTTAAATATTACTGTTTTTTCAAAAATGTCAAAGGCCCTTTGGTTTATTTTCACGATGTCCATATTTTCGATGCACATAAGATAAGTACCAAACTGGTGAGTCTTGTGCGATGTACGATTTTTTCTTCAAAAGATTGGGCAGTACTAGAACTACTGTACCATGTCAAAAAAGTCTTTACTCTTGCTTATCTCTTTGTTCAATGAGGATTAATATATTCTATATCTATACTTAATTTTTTATATTTAAACAAAATAGTTGTTTTTTGTATTGAATGAAGATGTGAGATTATACCTAAAAAAAATATATCTTATCAAAGAATGAAAAGTATAATCAATTAATCTTTTATAAATGTCAAGGTACATGACAAAAAATGACCAAGTAATATTATTGAACAATTAGTAATTTCACAAATCCGTGAGATTAATTTAAAAGTATTGTTTTCTTTTATCTGGATTCCTACAGAATATTTATAGAAAGATAACAATTAACTAGCAAACAACTAGCAAATAGGAGCTATCTTATAAATAATAATTTTATCTTCTAATTCAACATTAAAAGAATATATTATCAGTCACGGCCAAGGTAAAGTCCTAAATGTTACAATTTTATTGGTAAATATTCTTAGATTGATAAGAATTATTCGTTTTGTATCATCGAAAAACACTTTCAAGCATTGATAAAGATGAGACGAGTTACTTTTTTTAATATATAGCCAAGGACAACTAACAAAATCAAATGTGATTAAATTTACGACATAGTAAATATGTGGTTAAGAGTTTTGTATCTGATCTAAATATTTCAATGCAAAACGATGGGAAGTGTTTCACAAAGTTGTATTTTTTTAATATCTGGAGCTAGTCGAGTAAGTAATGAAAGTTCTGGATTGAATTCTTTCAACAACTAGAAGATTTAAATTGCCTATTTTTATTTAAAAACTAGTGATTAATGATTCATTTAATTAAAAAAAAATATTTTTCATAGTTTATCGCTATGAAATATCGCGGTCAGAGTAAAAAAATAGCAAATTATGTAACAAAGATTATAATTTTTCAGCAAATCGACATATTTACTAAATTGTTTTAATGTTGTTTTTATAATTGATTTTTAGTATCAGGGGAATGAGAGTCTATATATTTTTTTCTTTTGTCACGTTGCGCAGTAAATATTTTTTCATTTGATCAAGTGATAAATGTAAGTCATCATTTCTTAGAATACTTGGTGATGGTACTGCAAATAAAAAATACTGATTTTACAATGAACTGTAATCAATAAATCTCTTATTCACCGAGTCAATTAAATAATGCTGATAAGAGACATGCTATTATTACATGCAAAATACGAAATAAGGAAGTGATAAATGGTATCATCCCATAATAAAGGTCAGCATAATATTTTGTATGATGAAATAGTCACGTTTTAAATATAAGAAAGGTATACTTATTTTGACGTATCAAGGATTTAAGTAAATATTATCAAAGTAATATGATGAAAATAATTTATAATTTACTTGATTTGTCTTTATTGATTAACGGTTTCTGGTTAAAATGGAGGCTATCAGGGAACAAAAGTGAGTGGTGTTAATTATTTAAAGGCACAGCCCTCGGTAAACGATTTAACTTTACAAAGTCATCAATTCAGAGGAAAGGTTTCAGCAATGTAAACCAAATGTACCCACCTGCTCTGGTAACAACAACTTTTAAAATACGGGAGTTATGAGATGCTTGTATGAATTTTAACCGGTGACTTAAATTGAAATACATCTCAAAATATTTACCAGGTTAAAAGTTCATATGAATGTTAATAAGAAACAAAGCATGAAAAGGTGCCTTTTAGTTATTTTTAAGGCTTTTATAGACCATCAGATGCAATCATATGTAATAGTATAATATAATAAATAATTTATGCTAAAAATGCATAAACATTCATTTCTATCCAAAATATAGATAAAGCAGATAATTATTTCAAGACTCCCAAAAATGTCCGTCTGATGAAAACATACTTTTTATCTTTTATTTATAAAACAAACAACACATCACATGTTATAAGCTTGAATCACCGATAACAGAGCAAAAATGATAATATTTAACAATTCAAACTGAAAATAAGGAATAAAAGGATATAAGAGCTCATTAAACAATAATATATAACTGTTGTAATATATTTGCATTGAATAAGTCCGTGTTAATGAAGTTATATGAGCGAAATAAATTATTTACTATATCTTGTAAAAATTATAAAATTTTATGGATTCTACCAAAAAAGTTAGCAACAGTTTTAAATTTTTTATTTTTTATGATTATCAAAGCTCAGCTAAAAAACTGCTTTAATTTTTTACATTTTGTCTACAAAAATTTTCAACATTTGCTCCTGGAAACATTTATTTTATGAATAAAACTACATTTTAATACAATCTTTAAAGGAGAGTAAGTTATAAACACTTAAGGCTGTTGCTAAGTGATTTTTAGAGATATACAAAATATTATATGCAACTTTTGATATCCACGAGTGATAGATCATAAAATGTAAATAATGATAATCAGTTATAGATAAATAAAATATTATTTAATCGCCACTATGGATAATGAATATTCTAATGTTGTTGTGACATACTGATTACCCCCTCTGCAGAGATCAATGGTCACCACAAAATATTTGAGTTTTAAAAGTAATATTGACCAAGTGATAATGCTTTTTGTCCCGATAGAAGTAAATAACTTTATAAATTTTCTATGGAAATATACAATACGAGGGAATAAATTCAAGGTTTGAAAACTATACAGGCTGTTGTGATAAGATCATGGTGTCAAGCAAAACACGATTGCACTTATCTGATGACTTATTATGTTTTGCATGCTCTCTGAAGCAATTAGTTAACTTTACGACTAAGCATGGTCAATCTAAAATCACAATGAAAATACTTAAATTTGATCAAAATTCACTGACCCTCCTGTCTACGCATATCAACAAGTAGTTCTAAAATAAAATATATATTCCTTGTAATATTTACATATAGCATTTTTATGATAAGCACAGTAAATAAATATTACTGAGTTTCATTTAGGTTTAGATTTTGTACTATATATCAATGTTTATAAAAGTGACAATAATACCCACAAATATTAAACAAGTCATACACCTTTTAATAACGTGGATTATTCTTCAGCAGTCAAACAATTTGTTTTGAGTTGTGTGACAAACTAAATTATCATAAAATAAGAATTTAACTAATTTAATATTTTACCTAAGCTTCATCCCAAAAACAGATCTTCCCCCGATTTGCATGGTTAGTTAGAAATTAGTACACTGTTTTTTTAGCTAATTTCAATGCTGTGAAAAATAGCGATAATAAATTGGTTTATAAAAAAAGTGCATATTTAGTCTATTGAAAATGAAAAATCTTTATGAGATATGTGCTAAAGGATTGACCGGTAAAATAATGACCTCAATACATGACGTCAATGCCTTTAATGACATAAGTGAGTCTTTCTTTAATCTAAATGTGTGACCTAAACTGACTGTTGTTTTTATTAAACAAAGAAAATAGATACCGCTTTTAACACAACAAAAAAATCCATAAATTTTTATCATATTAGCACCACATATTTTACAAGTCAGAGACTTGGATTATAATAAAACAGTACAGTTAAAAATAGACATCATTTTTTTAGTAAATTTGTAATATTTTATTAAAAGCTAGGTATATTTAATTGCAAGCATTTTTTAAAACTACACAAAACCACATATGAATTATGAATGAATAATTATATTCGTAGGTTTTGTGCAGGTATGTGCTGGGATCATCTTTAGGGATTTTGATGATGGGTCCTTAGGGATAACGTGCCAATTAGCAAAACATTATTAACAATTAATATTAAACAAACCAAGATTTGCCTTGCTGAATGTAATATAATTATTGTATTAAAAAAGCATAATCATACTTGTATCGATCATATGTTGCAACATTTTGATTTTTTATAAATCGCATATGCCTCATATAGTAATTGTATTATTGAGTATAACTTATTAAAAAAAAGAACACCCAAAATATCGAATGAATCTGATACGTCAAACAATCACACTGAAATTATTATCAATAAAAGATATTGTAGTTTTATTGCTTTAAAAACATGTAAGATATTCATTATCTTTAGAAACATATCTATGAAAATACTATATTTGATAAAATTGGTATAAGTTAGGAATCATTTATGGGAGAAAAGAATGTTCCTACTTTTTCTCCTTGAAGCAGCGAGCTAAGCACGCCAAGTCTTCTTCCATTGCATATAATTGCACTCACGCCTTTTTTGACGGCATCGAGGGCAGCTGATGCCTTTGAAATCATACCCCCAGTACCAACCTTAAAGTAAACATGTTTGTTGATTATTTGTTTTTGTATGATGAGGATTGGGAAAAACAACACATCCGATAAGAGAGATTAAGAGCTTAGCAGCCACAAGTGTGAGATTAGTTTGGAGATAGTTATTTACAATGGATATTAAGAAATTATGCAGGTTACACTAAAAAAATATTGTTGATAGAGGGATATATTACAGAGTTCACCGATTAAAGTCCAATGCTTTGAGAAAAGTCGAGTTCAGTGACTCGTAACGTTTAGCGCGTGTTAAAAAATCCTTATTCACAATTGTAATGCTCACATATACTACTCGTCTACTTTACTGCTCTACTGAGGAGGGAGCAAGGGTGGTTTTTTATAATCTTTCGCTAAAGTAAAGTTAATCACTTATATTATAATGGAGAAGACATGGTTCAGATGATAAAAGTCTCTCTCTCTATATAAAGCCATCATAGGCAGGATGTGTTGAATGATAATGCAGAGCATATGTTTGCTATCTTGGGATTTATCCAAGTTAATCTAACAGACTCCAAGTAGCTGGGGTCTGTGAGATTTGTTGGGACATATTTGAGTTCCTTAACACTTACGTCTGAAGTGTCTCCGTACATAATGGTTTTCATTATGTTTGGAGAGAAGTGTGTTATCAATGTTGAATCTTGTTCCCCTGGAGGTTTGTCATAGACTCCTTCCACATTCGTAGCCATTATAATTACATCAGCATCCAAATCCACTGCAAGAGCCAATGCTAAAGCATCATTGTCATACAAGTGAGGCCTCTAAAAAAAGAAATAAACAAATATTAAAAAAAAAATGCAATCAACAAAACATTCTGAGTCAATGTATTACTTCAGTAAATCAAAAATAAGTATTTAAAAAGTTTTAAAAGTATTATTGTCATCATTTATTGATTACAAAACCAAATTAAATAATGGTTTTTTACAAAATCGGTGACTATTTCCATTCTAGTCTTACACAGAAAATTATTATAGCGTAGCATGTACTATATACTAAATTGAGCAGAAATAATTTTTAATTTTGATAAATGTTACAGTGAATATTTGTACATAACATATTCCTTAAAATACAAGTAGAAAAGCAGCATATGTGTTATAAGATTAGATTAGATATAGAATAGATTTTTAAACCAAAATCATGCAGTTTTTGTAATGCGTACATACATTATTAACACCATCACTAAATTCAGGTAGATTAACAGCATCATTTGTATTTACTATTGGTATTACATTGAGCGACAGAAGTTCGTTTACTGTACATTTGATGATATTCATAGCTTCTTCTTGATTCTTAATTCCATTAGATATAAGAACCTGAAAAATAACATATTATATAGATAAATCATAAATACATTTTGGGGTGTAAATGCTAAAAAAAACAATATCCATAAGTCCTGCCATAGAAGCTTATTTTATATAGAAAATTTATTATCTCTTATGTGTTGATGAGATTTATAAGATGTAAATTTACTAGTAACTTAACAGTAGAAAGTCTTTCAAAGGACGATCACTTTGAATGGAATCGTAGTCGCTCACGGTTACATACTAATGACATACTGACACCTTTTTGCCTGACAAGTAAACTTGTAAAGCTAACCCACAGTGCAACAATAATATCAATTAATCAAGCAGTGTTATATATTCAATATGGGAAATATAATGCCAGGGAAATAAATAAATAAATTTCAGAGAAGATTGCGTTATTTCTTACCTGTGCAACAGGTAAGTTGTACTCTTCAAATAAGGTCTCGTAGAGAAACATGAGCTTGGGCTGGCCTATGGCAGCAGCTGCTCTCTTTTCGGCTATATTTAAAGGCCCCTATAACAATTAAAATTGTTATTGAATATATTAAATTAATTATCCGTATACTTAAAAAAAATTGTCAGAGCTTACCTTTCCTGGACAAATTTTTTGAATAATTTTTTTACCGTATGCTACAGCACCACTTGAAACAATGATGAATTTTATTCCAGCTTTATGAAATGCTGAGATCTGAAAATAAGTTTTTACTTATTTACAATACAATAAATATGTAATTTAATATTTTTTTAACGAGTGAATTATCACAAACGATTAATTTTAAATTAATTATTTGAAAATATATATATAAGCAAGTTAAATTAACCTCTTCCACTAATGATGATAATACGGGCAGAGCAACTCCTTCTCCGTCAGTTCGAGACACTACGGCACTTCCCAGTTTGAGAACTATTCTTTGAGCATGTTTAAGGTCACGACGCTTGGCGTATGGTTTCCCAGTGCTGGGTGCCTAAAATTACAACAAAATTATACGTGTTTTAATAACTTAGTCATTAGCTTACTATCGGGGTGAATACTTTCACAGTGCTCAAGCCGTTTGAGTATTTTAATCATCACTTATTTATACAATTATTGCATTAAATGTACATGTATTCTGCCGCTGTGGATTTTAAATCATTGAATAAAACACAGATTATAGTCTACAAAACATAAAAAAATTCCTGAAAAAGAGCCTACAGCCAGATTAAGTCATAGTTTAATCTTTCATAATATTGATATTTTCGCCGAAGTATTATGAAGTATTGTTGTCTCGGATGTCGTTGATGTGATGTTGTGGTTACAGGATTGATGTATGGTTGGAAATCAGAAGGCTGGCAAAATATTTTACGTATTCGTACTTTATTTATAATAACTACACGGAAGGATAAATATACGTGGTTACTGTCTCGATACCTAGAGGTCTCTCTGGCCAGAGGAGCATGTGAGGCTCTTTATATAGCGTCCTGACGCTATTCTGAAATAACATAAACAAAAGGGCGTCGCTGGGATAAATTCCACACAAAATATTAACGGGTGTCACTGACCGCTGATCAATGGAATGTATAGCACATTCCAGTGGATTTTATTACTCAACCCGTGTATAGTTTAATGATGTAGGTACTTGTAGGTAACAACCCCTACAATATAAAACACATTAGATGGGTCTTATCTTCATATCATTTTATCAATTAGTTTGGCATTTAACGCTTGAACGACATTAAAAGGAGAAATGACTCTATGTCATTTCAGAAATGAGAATAGATATTCAATTGAGCATGCCACGTCTACTTAATAACTACGTGATCAAAAATGTTTCACATAGATTTCTTTCACTTGACTAATTTCCTGAACTCAAATTGGATGCCATGATCCAATTTGAGTAAATACAAAACTTGAGTAATTAAATTTTTGTTGAAAATTCTAACCTCCTTGCATATTGTTTTGTTGGGGATTGGTTTTTTGTATTTTACCAAGACACACAAGTGCAGATAAATAAAAACTATATACTTACCATTTATAATGATATATATTGACGAAGGGATTATAAGAATGTGATATTTATAAATATTGTAGGTTATTATCTTGTGGCATAAGTATCACGTCTGAAACTAGCAGATCTTCTGATTGTTGGCTGATTATTATGTCCTAAATGGAGATAACAAGAGTTTTCTTTAAAATGTCTCTATTATTGTAAATAGATAAGTTTGATAAAAATATTATGTGTTGCATAGATCAATAGATCAGCACTCTTATTGCGTTTGTCTTGAATTGGCTTCAATCACTTTCAATGTCAAATTTGAAAACAACGATAACTTGTGACAGCATTGATAAGATTTATTTATAATTTTAAATCGAGGCTTATAACAGTCGACAGCGATTAGCCAAGCAAATAAGAAGAAAACTCCGGAAAATTCAATAAAATAAAAAAAATGTATATTTATAATATTTTAAATAAAATACTCAATTGATTTTTCCACATGTATAATTTTATTGGTGACCGGTTCCGCCAACCTTCCACGTTGTCATTTTATTGTCACCAATAAAATTAAACATGTGGAAAAATCACAAAAGAATTGAATTCCACAAAGTTCTTGTATATATATATATATATATATATATATATATATATATATATATATATATATATATATATAATATGTACATATATGATTATATATTATATATATATATATATATATATATATATATATAATATGTATATATATGAATATATATTTTTTAGAAATTTGAAATTACTTCTTATAAGTCTTACTTACTTTTTAATTATGGTTATAAGAAAAAAAGGCAAGCTTATATATTTAATGTGAGGTAGGTCTTATGTATGTGTATATATATATATATATATATATATATATATATATATATATATGAAAATAATAAAAAAATACAAGAATATACGCGTTTTTTACGTTTACAAAAAAATCCTTGGCAAGAAAACGTGAAAAAGAAAAAAAACAAAAGAAAAATGTTTCATGTTTTCAAATCTTGCTTGATTAATTTGAATGCCTTGTGGTTTTAAATTTACCGCTGATATTTATTTCCGCCGGAAGGGAAGCGTAAAGACAAGCGGAATAAATCTCTCTAAGCATTTTGTTCTGGTGTGCTTATTTTTTGTACTGTAGTTTTATTATAGTAGCCACGCCAGAATAAACAATAGTAAGTGATTCAACTCACCCCATACTGCTTAAAAAATAAAAACCTCATTATAATAACTTTTTGTTGAAATCAAACAAAAGAAAAATGGCACGGTATTTAATTTTTTTTTTCTTGGCTTTAGTTTTATTATTATTGTGTTTCGGAATTTGCACAATATAAATTCGGTTATTTATAGATTTGTCCTTAGGCTTTGGCAGCTTGAAGATGGTCCCTGTACTCGGTTGAAACGCCGGAAAATAGAAAAAATCAGACACAAAATTATCAGTTATGTATATTTTATTTTTAGTAGTTGAAAAGAAATACGTTATTCTTAAAAAAATTATATTAAAATATTATAAACCTAAGTTTTTTTGTATTATTCCAATCAGTATTATGTTTTAATAAAATATATTTCTGTGATTTTTTCAGGTTTTATTTTTAAACGTGACTATTATCACAAGCCCATACAGTTGGCATTTTTAAGCAGAGCTAAAATTCGATCGGTATATGTTGGTGAAACTAGCCACTCTAAAAATTATAAGGTGAAAAAATCACTAAAATATTTTTTATTTAAAAAATATCTTCTAGTTAACGATTGTATAATATTACGGTTTTTGGGACATCAAAACTATTCTTTATTAAATATTAGCATGAAACAACAGCTAAAAAACCACTATGCATGTATTTAAAAAATACAGTCAAAAATAATTTATCATTCATTTAGCTACTGTCGCTCGACTACTGGATGAAGGCATCGCTGATAAATTATCTTCATAAATGAATAACCAGAATTCGGTGCCGGGCACCAGAAAGCATGGACTCGGGTCTGGGGAGACGTCTAATGAAAATTCCGATTTATTCTCTTCGAGATACATAAATTAAAGTCTCATGAAACATTTCGCGGTATCTCCTTACGCGCTGCTAAAGCAGAGATAATGGATTTCATATTTAAAGCGGAGAAGATAAAAGCCCTCCCTTACACTTAAAAATAAGGCCTAATACAATGGGTACCGAGCCATCAGTGTAAATACCTGTTATGTTGGCACAGATAACAAAACCAGCCATTACACGTATCTACATATACTTTTCCTTGCTAGTTGTTGAATATTTTAAGCCGCCATTGCTGCCGGAGTGGAGAAATTATTTTAAATATTAATACTACATTGAATAATCATTTGTTCAAGATATCATGTAGTTATAGGATCTAGTTTTTAATTATCATCAAGACCACGTAATGATACACTTATATCAAAGATACTATAATAGAACCTATGTTATTATATATTATTACTGATACAAATACTAAAGGAACTGAAACAATTTTTTGTTGTTTATCGATCAGGTATGTAGATAATTAGTTCGCGATCTGTCTCGACAAGTTTTGACAAGAACTGACAATAAACTTGTTTTCACTGAATCAAACTCATCGCTTATAAATAAATCATTTCGTTAAATACTGAGTATAATTATCAACATATATCAAATATAAATCCGACCGTCTCCCAGCGGCGCACAATCATTGCTACGATTATATTCACAAGCAAAAATGTCGCATTGCCACTACGTATAAATATGACCGTACTCAAAGAAACTAAACATTCCGGCCACAAACGATTTGGTACAAAAATAGCAACGCAATAACTCGGGCCCGACAGCCTGAAGAAGGCTGTACTCTCGCCGCTAATATCACGCAAATTGCGAAATCTGCGGGCCATTATGGTAAACCGCAACTTTTATTGTTGGCGGTGACCAAGCCTCCCTGCTTTAGCTTGGGACACTCTGCCCGAGAAAAAAGGCAACTTACTGGTGCCCCTGTATTAATTACCGTACTTTGCGGTTACAATTTTTCATTCGACTTGCGGGATTTGGTGCTCAAAGGCTTATTTTTCTAACCCTCTTGTATTCCCTATTTTTTCTGTTTAAAAAGTTTGGGTTTGAGACCTTTTCAGTGTGATTTTTCAGGCCACGAGTAAAGGTGTTAGTCGATCAATTTTCATGATCAGTAAACTTTGATTGTTTGTAAAGTATCGATTCCGCGAGCGACAGACATCGAGACTGGGATTGTATAAATGAGAAATATATCATCTGTAACAGCAAGGCAAATTTCTAGAAAGGCATGAACTTCAAGATTAATAAAGTTGTAAAATGTTTTATTACATAAACAGTAATGTTTTATACGAGATAATCACTAAATACTCAGTGACGTAGTTTTATAAAATATAATATTTTAACAGTCTTCTGCAAATACTGCCACAAAGACATTAGCTGTAATATTTTAAACAGATAAAATAAACGCAATAAATTATAATATTCATGATATCATTTGCTCATTGGTATTCTTGAATTGATTTAAATTTGAATTTGAATGAAAATAATTTTTCGCTAAATATAAGAGTCTAATACAGTTGGTGTAATTACTTCTCCGGTAATGGCTTTTGATAAACTATTGAATTGATAAATGTTATCAGCACCATGATACATTTTAATTGAGATATCAATCGAGATATAAATATAAATTTCAATTAATTATAATATCAAATTTGTTTTATACACATTTACACAAAACAAAATCTAAAAAATGCACACTAATTATTTATATAAACTAGTTAAATATAAATCAAACCAAAAATTTCCATTGTCATTTTATCTGTTATTGTACACCAAAAATGAAATAAAATTAGAGGTTTTAAAAATAATAAATTATTAAAAATATTGCCTGAAAAATATACACACGTGTGTCTTTGTCAAAAACGTATTGTATATAATATGATTTAATAAAAACACGTTTAATAAATTTAAGTACTAAGGCTTGTTTTAAGTACAGAGTACGGGTGTTTTTATTTAAAGTATATATATAAAAATAATTTCATAATTTTTGAATAATTATTTTGCATTTGCAACGTCAAAACTTGCTATTTTCAAAATCCTCGCATATTTTTTTTAAACCAATGCAGTTGCTTTTCCATCATCAGAGAGCTTGATGTATACTGAAAATATAGCACGTATCTGAATTACTAGCTCACCCTCTGGAGCTGGCGCTGAACGAATGTTCCTGGTCGAGTACAGGAGAAGGCCGCGACCCTCATCAGAACTTTATATGGAGTCGTTAGTCCAGACCGTTAAGTAAGCCTGCGATTGGATTAACCGAAGTTTGCATTAGTCGGATCCTGCTTTACGTACCTGCTAGCTATAGAGCCAACTACCGAAGATGCAACAACATCAAACACTTCCCAGACTAAAAAAAAAGAGTGAAGGAGATTAAATTGGAGGACAAGGCATTTGATTGGTGAAGATCCATTATCATAATGATAAAAATAACTTTGTATTTTGTCTTCACTTTGAGTTTATTATATTTTTTGCACGACTGCATCTGATGATGACCTAGTCTATTTGATCATATTATATGAGATTAAATTCGTTTTCATTTATCCAAATACGAACAGCCTAATAAGGTTATAACATTACGAACATTTTTGTTTCAGCGCCTTTCAGGGGTTTTTCTTAGAACAGTTACGAGAAAACATCCTATTTAATGGCATATTTAGGTCATTATGTTTTCTTGTAACTGTAACGTCACCATTAAATTAACAATCCAACCAAGGCGAAGATATAATGTTTTGTAAAAAAAACATATATATTTACATATATCCACATATTGATTACGTCTTCTGTTGTGTTTAACTAAAATATTATCTAATAAAAAAAAGAAACAATTATAAAAAGTAACTTTGTATTTTTGTCTTCACTTTTGAGTTTATTGAAATTATTTGCATAACTAGTTTCGACCCAGTGACCGGGTCTAGTCATGCATCTGATGATGTCCCTGTCATTAGGTATACAAAGTTACTTTTTATAATTATAATAATGGATCTTCACCATTCAAATGCCTTGTCCCTCAACAAGAAAAAAAGAAATGATGTCAGGTCTTGATCATTCTATTGAAATCAAATGAATTTTCTATCGAAATGAAGTGATGTCGTGATACTTGATTATTTAAAGTTTTTTTTATTGAAATGGTAGTATTTCCTGAAATCCGAGATCTACCCTTGAAGTACATGTATCTATCGACATTTAAGAGTTTTTACTAATTCGGCAGGGTGTGTACACAGTTCCTCCCCGCTGTTGTTTGATTAATACACTTTATTGGGGAACTTTTCCATCCCGGGCCTCTGAAGCGCGCAGGCCGGGAGAGCTTTTTGGTGTCGGGCTAATGTCGGCAGCTTTACTTGCGAATGCGGGAGGCAGAAAGCTCGGGAGGTGCTCGAAGATCGCTGTTGTGGCTTTAGACCGAGGAAACTTCGCTTAATTTTCAAAGTTGTTCGCAGATAATATTTTATTTTTTTGGAAAACTTGTTGTTAAAGATATCAAAAGGCAAGTTAGTGCTTATTCTTCCATTCGACTGATTTTCTACTGAAAAAAATATCAACATCCCTTAGTTGTATGTCTTCCAGCGTGATAATAGAAAAGTATTTTTTTATGGTTATTTTTATAAAAATATACCTTATTTTCAATTTAAATTCATTGAATGATAATATGATTTTCGCTACATGAGATATAAGCTTTCTACGATTTGTTTTGTATAGAGATGGCCTTAATGATTGTCAATTCAAGATTGACTGATTCATGTATAGTTTCTCGATTGGCACGGGAGCGAGATACTCGTATCTGATCAGGGCACCCATCACTATAGAAGTGATTAAGTTTTGGTTTATTTATAATTAATAATTGAAACGCACCGATACGATATCAAACGAGGGTTACTCACCATTTACTGTACCGAAGGGATGCTTTGAGGTATTCTACAAACAGCCCCTGAGGTCAAAATAAGCCTGAAATTGGCGGTTGCTATAGCCGGCGGGGGCAGCTATATATATCGCTTAGGTCCTTGTATTTGATACTATTTTATAAAATATCATATATTAGATACAATGTCATTATTATCATGTCAGTATAGTGATTATTTAAGATGCTTGCTATTTATCAATTGCCTCGATATTTAAAAGAATTTATAAAAAAAAAATTGGATAACTCTAAAACTCTCTCAAAGATATTTCATTTAATTAATATTACCAACTAAAAAAAATATAACTGTGTAACTAAGTAACTATTAGAAAAATCACAAAATGTTACAATACAAGTTGCAGGTGTATAAAATATTTATAACAGTAGTATGAATAAGTCCATAATTCGTGTATTGAGAGTTACAAAATACGTTTAACTTACTGTTAAAAAGAAAGTTGTATTCATGTAGCAAAGGAAAATATATTTAATTAACTTTAAATTAACAACCTTGGGTAGAACGTCTTTGAGGTATGGAATGGAAAACAAACATGCCTTGATGCTAAATTCGCAGTTCGCCTCTGAGATATAACAATATATACAAAAATAAATAAATATCGGTTTATACGTATTAATAAATGTAACCTTGTTACTTACTAGTCAAAAAAATGTCCCTCATGGTAGTAAATGATACATTGTTAACGAGTCAAAAAAAACTGTTTTCTTTTCTATGCTCGGTCGCAGAGGATCCATTAAGCTAATATCAAGACTTGAGTCGTAAAACCTGCATGGGTTTTCTACTAAATAATTCAAAGTAATACGATGCATTAGCACGTCTAGTAAAAAATATCATTTTTTACCCAAACTGTATTTACTGGAACAATGGAATTATTTGGTGTGAACTCTCATTTATTTCATTTAGTTAAAATTTATCCAAGCGAAAATTGTATTAAACATTTATGGAAATTTTGGGGAAATGGTATAGATTGTAATATGCCAGTTTTGCGCTTGTCTGTGTGTTTCTCCACCACATGTGGTCATGTAGAATATAAAGCGATACATGGAGGATGAGCAACAAGTGGCAATGGGAGGCTTCTCTGAAACACCCCTAACAATTTAATAGATGGTGTCGCCTTCAAGTTGCTCAAGACTTCAGTAACCACAGCCTTAAGGGGTGCCAGAATGACGTAGATGTGAAGAAAATTATTCTACTCGTTTATAATAAAAAGTTATTTAACCAAATGAAAAGGCATTATTAAGGTATAATCACATTTAAAAGCTGAACATGTGAAGTAAAAGTAAAAACTTTTCGACATCCCAAAGCAAAATTCTTATAAGGCCTACAGTTTTATTATGTCTTCACTGGATTTTTTCAAAATAATAAAACTATCTTAATTTCTAAACGACACTTTTTAAAAATTATTATATTTCACGAAGGTACATTTTATGGTTCGGGGAGTTTTTAAATAAATATGTGAATCCAGTCTTTTTTAGTATAAAACTAAAAAAAAGTTGATGTATTTGAATTGTCCACATTTTAGGAGCTCGATACATTATTTAAAAAAAAAAAACTTTTCTCTGAATCAAATAAAAATACCGTAAAACTGTAAATACCTTCGTAAAAATATGACATGTATTAAATAAAAATTAATATTATTTCTTGATGTAAGATTAAAAAATTATAAATACTTTTTAAAATGAAATCGTGTAAGTGACAGAGTTAATATATTTACAAGTTTTATTGAGAACTGTGTCGTAAAGAAATATAGCTTGTATGTTTAAAAAAGATGATAAAACTCCAGCCACAAAAGTTTGGGGATGAAGAGTTACAAACATTAAGGGATAAACTTTTTTCTTTTTGACAAGTATGTCAAATAACCCTTATTCATGTAATACTTAAGCTTGATTAGGTTCTTGGGATTGCCTTTTTTGTTTTCTATGTTTCTTACATTGATACTGCAACCTTCCCCGAAGGAAAACATCTCTGTGGTGATTTAATGGAAACGAAACATATATACATATATATATATATATATATATATATATATATATATATATATATATATATATATATATATATATATATATATATATATATCGTTTCCATTAAACTACGACAGAGATGTTTTCCTTCGGGGAAGGTTGCATATATGAAGGTAACTATATATATATTTATATAATTACATTTTTTCATATTGCCTAATAAAAGTTGCATAGTTGTCAGTAAATGAGTTTGAATCCATCCTGTAGTCCTATTTTGCTCGCTCTAATATAATTACTTTAGCTTCATGTGAGTAAATTTTATATAATATTACATCTTGAGTCACTCAAAAATTATATAATATTTAATTCCTTTAGCGATAATATTTATAAACAATTCAAGTAAAATAATAAAGAAGCTTGAAGAAAGGATTTAAATAATTAAACCGACTTAACATTCTTGGTAGTAATAGAGAAAATACCATTTAAATAAATGTTAATAATTAAATTAAAATAAACGTTTGAAAACAACACTTAACCGCCAGTATAATTATTTTATTATATTCATTTTGTTATTTATGAGTCTTTTCACATAAAATTAAAATTAAGTAACCCGTTTCAACAAAACTATTTTGTTTTAAAGTGTTTTTCAACAACAAAAAAAAGAACAACGTAACGTCTAATCTTTGATTAAGAAATTGTTACATGGCCCACTCTGCAGTTAATTAAATGTATTTGAGTTAAATTTAATAAAAAAATTATATATATATTTTTTAAAAGTTACGATTAATATAAAATTCAGACCGAGTGCTCAGACAGCACATTCGACGATGTCCAAATATTGATTTCCTTTATTACTATTCGAGAAACTGAAATGTAATACACTCGTATAAAATTTGGTAAATATTGTAATGAAAATCTTTTATTATTTTTAATGTCGCATCCATAAGAATCCTTGAAGTAAATAAAACGCATAAAATAATCTAAATCTAAATTAAACGTTTTCACTTGCTTATATTGCAGTAATAGATTAAAAAATACACAAAAACAACTTTAAATTTCACCCTGTTGTTAATATCAAATACTCAGGGGTTTTAAAGGAATTTGAACGTCAACTTAAATGTAATGTTTTGCTTTAAAAATGCGCTTAAGGAAGCAGAGCGTCCGCCTGCGGGGATTTTCTGCTTATTCCGACAATAAAAACTTTGTTATTGCAGCTGAGGAAATAGTTTTCCTGAAAAAACAAAACAATTACAAGAAAATATGCTGCAAATTTCTTTTCATTGCGCTCTTGTAGCAAATGGATTGAATAATTTAAATGAATTTTAAATTTCAGTTTAATAATGATTGTTTACTGTTTACGTTGAACGAGAAACGTTCAAGTAAAATATAATTTCTCTATGACTTTATATGTTATTTTTTATGAACTTAATTATAAAATAATATATCAATTATATTTTGTGTATACTCGTCTTAATAACTAAAAAATGTTTTTGTTAATTTTTACACAAAATTTATGTGTGCTATACTTGCAAGCAAGCTTTTTTTTGTAGAGTTTAACAGAAGGAGAATAATAAATTAATTATAGCAGGTAGTATTGTAGTTTAAAATAAACCTAAAAAATTTTGTCGGTGGTGATGGTGTGTCGGTTTGGAAAAGTCTTATCCCTAATATTTGAGTTTTTTAGAGATTAGCTGATACAAACTAAATATGAAAATAAACCCTCAAATTATATATTTTTTAGAAACCTTTCTACACACACGTGTGACTTGCTTATACGTTTTTTGTCAAAAATATTTTTTTAGTAACAATATACGCTATACATTGAGTTAAGTGCATATATAACGTCATGTCGTAACCTTGGCTAGAACTTGATTTGTCGACTCGGTAAAAAAAGCGTAAGATCTTGAGAGTTCCAAAGGGCCTTTACTAAGAAAAAAATGGAGCAAATTATTTTATATAAAAGGTAAGGGTTTCCCAAACGCCTTTCTGTGGCGGCGACTAATCTATTCTGGAAAGGTGAAGTATATACTAGGGTAGAGTAGGCTCTAGAGTGGAGGGTGGACGTTATATTCTAAAGCTAAGGGCCTTTTTAATTGCCCTACATCTCTATGTTAGTTCCGATACTGAAAAAGTTGGTCAGTAAGTAAGATTTTTTTTACGAAAAATAATTCGATGAAATTTTATCTTTATTTCAATTATGATAATATTCAATTTCATATAATCGTAGAAAGATGATAACCACACCGTAATAATTAAAGGAGAAAAAAGAAATGGACAAATAGACAAACATGAAACTGCAACCTGTGATGCCTTCGCATTTGGTTGTTATAAAAGACCAATAAAAAAATAATAGGCAGTGAAGTGCTTTGAACGATTTTTAAATCAATATCACAAATTTTCTGTAGCAGTAAGGTACAGCAAAATTGTAATATTGCAAAGGTATTTAATGAATATATGTTACCCTAAGAAGGTTAATCAAAATTTGATTGTGTGGTCGATATGATCAACTGACAGAATTTCGATTCGTAAAAGAAAATATCTTTTGCGTTAAATAATGCTCGCTTATATTCATAAATTTGTGCTTTAACGAGTGCTAGCGAGAAAAAATCTTTATGCAGCCATAACGTATAAGGAAACAAGGTCTGCTTGAGCTTGCGAGACATTGCAAGCTTTGATGTTGTTTTTATGGAAGATAATATTTGGGTACGAAATTCATAATGAACTCGCAATTTCAGAAACAGGTAGGAAAGATATTAACTGTTCTTTTCCGAAAAAAATTCTGTACGCCAAGCTTTGGATGTATTATAGTACCTCCACCCTTCTCATCTTCTTTGTATCGTTTTTCTAAGAAAATAAGGCGTTTTTTATATCTAAATTTTATATTACGTATGTGAGATTTAAACAAAGTAAACCGGTTTTTATAATACAAAAAAGCTTTAAAAATGATTTTTCTCGAAATTTTATCCTTTGATATTAAACCTGCATTACGTGTGTATATTTACAAAGTATGCTTCTAAGAATATCAGTTTAGTAATCTATTTGGAATAATCTATAATATAAAAATATATTTAACTGGTTCGACTAAAGGTAATTTGATCACCTGGATTACTCTATTAAGCGATAGGTTAATATACATGCGTAAAGTTTTCAAGCAAAGTGAAATATATTAAATAATCTAATTATAGTGTTTGGTTTCACAAAGTAAACGTTTAATCTCTCGCTACATTAGGCTCGTGTAAAGTGAAATACTTTCATAGAGGCAAGAGGAAGAAGGCAGAATTTATTTCAATACAATATTTTTAACGGGCTTTCCTATGCTCATAATTCTGCTTTGTGAAATCGCCGAACCACGCTGCCGACAAACCGACCGCGAAACATCAAATCTATAGACCGACTAATTTACCGAAATGCGTTCGTTCATAATGCGGTCATTATAATGAGCCATTTGGTTATTGGCATTGGGTCATGCAGAAGCCTGCAATAATTTGTCGATACTTTGAAAAAAAATTCAATAGCATATTACTATGAATATGTGCATATCATCAGTGATGTGCGACGAGCTTTTGAAAAGGCCTACAATTTCAATTGCGAAATAAATAGTCAATCATAAATAAAAAAAATACCTATTAGTTTTAATCAAAAGCCATGTATATATATATATATAATTCGTTGTCGTACAGTGTACGTATTTTTTTTTACACTGAATTCCCTACATATAACTAACTTGGATTCTAAAAGATTTTTTTGATATACAGAGTGTCCAAAGAGAGTATCGGGTATTTGTTAGTTCAGTAAAACAAAAACTACTAGTAATCAAGATTTTTTTAAATTGTTGATTATAAGAATACAAAATGGAAAATTATTTTAAACAGATGATGTTATCCAAATGGTGACCGTTACGCTGCTGGCAACGAAGATTGCTGATAACACGCTGACACATAGCCCTCGATATTGCTGCCATTTCTGACCTGGTGTTGTGTTTCAATTCCGTTAGGTTCATCGGATTATTCTTATAAACCCTAATTTTAAGGTATCCCTATACGAAATAGTCAAGGGGGCTAAGGTCGGGGCTTCTGGGAGGCCAGTTGATGTTACCTCTACGTGAAATTACCTTATTAGGGAATAATTCGTTAACAGCTTCAATTGATTGATTGGATGTATGGCAATCACGTTCTTGAGTGAAACTTGAAACTCCTGCAACTCTCGGCCCTAAAAATTTGGAGCATATTACAATAACGGTCACTATTCACATTCACCCGATACTTTTTTTGGACACCCTATTGATATGCTTTTTCAGCAATGAAAATACAAACATACACCTACGCTTGAGTATAAACTTCTCAAAAATCCCCAAAGATAGTCCCAGCACGGGGATAGAAACGTCCGAAGACAGAAAACTTTAGGCACCGAAGAAACCAAATCATCCAACTATCATTAGTAATATGCAAAGTGCTTGCCCTGACTTATTATTTTATGTGAATTTCAATACCAGTGCTGTTAATTCCATTTCACTTTTTGTTTTCAACTTTCCTTTGAATCGTGTATGAGGGCATACTAAAAATGAATTGTTCAGAATATAAAACGCAAAGTGAATCAAGAGGCGTGCCCTTTGTGAATTGTGATCGAAAGGATTTTGGCGTATTTAATTTCCCAACCCTCAGCTGCTGTATCGACCGGCCTGCCCTTAATGGGCGATAACTCTCCTTTCTCCGTTAGGTGTCGTATCGTAAAAACGGTTGAATGTTCTCGCTGATTTCCCCAGCTAGTCCCACCTAAATAGACAGCCCTCCTGAAAATTCACTGCCTTGAATTCGATGATCACAATTCACGATTTCATCCATCTCGTACTCTAATAAGTATCCACGAGGTGCCACCAAAAACCACCCCATACCGAAAACAGAAATGCAAATAGAAACACTGCAAAGCAATGGCCTGCAATCTATTTTAATTATAAAGCACTCAATGGCAATGAATAAGCTGTGATAAATCGGTTTTTGGGTGTTTCGTTAATATTTCTAACCAAATTTGGGTCCAACGAGATTTTATTTCATACAAAACGAGACTTAATACAGCTATTCTCAGTGTGATATTCCCAGATGATTTATTCATTATATTTTGCATGCAGTGGAAATAAAAATTAAATGAATTAATTTGATTTATACTATATGACGCCACTTCAGTAAAATCCATTGAAGCTAAAACACATGCACAGTGGAACTTCAAAATATACACAAAAGCAATCACTTGTGACAAATTAACGTTTTGAATTGAAAGTACGTAATATTTTATTTAAGAGGAGTTTCTGGGTGAGATGCGTTAAAATATTAAAATATTGGTTTTTATTCCCTGAAGATTATTTTGAATACTGAAACGTCAGAATAAATAGTAAAGTTTTACAAAAATAAAAGATCACATATGGTTACGAAATAATGAAAAATCTATTGTGATTTGTTTGAGTATTGTATGCTTTTATTTGTTGTATCTTTGCTTTATGCTGTATCCTTTGTATCAAATGCTTTAATATTTTATTGATATTTGTGAATTGAGAGCTTTGAATTATTTAAAATTAGTGAAGCTGCTGTTAAATAAACGCTTTTGTGAAATAATAAAATGAAATACTGGATGAGACCGAAATCAACCCGAAAGCTGTAAATTTAAAAGCTTTTTCCAAAACAAGTCCCCTGATTCTACCCCACTCTAGAGGCCGGTGAACAAAGTTGGTCTTTATTTATTCCATGATTGGTAGTAAATATACTGGTGCATTTAATGCTGTAATTTATTATGAACGAAGTAATCTCTTCCTGAATTAAAATAATCACAGGTTTTGGTCAGATAAAATACAAACACATTATTCGTAATAGTTTTGCTGGTTACAATAGAAAAATTAATTTATTGAATCATATAAAGTATATGAAAACGCTGTTTGGAATAAATTAATAAAATCTCTCAGTACGGTATTGGATTTTATTTAATAATAGTAGGTATAAACGAGAACAGAATAATAAAGCATAACTATACCATGTTGCTAGTTTATAAATCAAATAGCGTTATTGCCTTAGGGTTTACGGATACAGTTTAAATATATTGATTTTATTACTCGTTTATAGCTGTAATTGCCTAAATTTAAAATTGAATGTAAATGAAATCAAAGATTTTATTGTTTATAGTGTAATATTGCTATAAATTTATATAAACAAATGCGGCTGTGCTCACGATATAAACTATTATCTTATATAAGCTATGGGTTCATTCGAAAGTTTTAACAGAAGAGTTATGTAAAAAAACTGTTAGTTGTATCATTTTATTACATTAGAGACAGTTGATGAAATTCTGGGAAATAATCTATTCACATCTTCTATAGGAAGTTTATTTATGTATTTATATTTATAATAAGGTCGGTCTGAATTAGGATACCTACTGATGATGGCAACTGATTAAAATTATATCACAGCATAATACATGCAATTAGTTTGAAACGGGAGCGCTTGATGCCAAATAATTATGGGGTTTATCAAAATTCCCAAGCTCTCCGAAGTTCCTAGCTCATTTACAAAGCGATCAGCTCTGGAAGGGGAAATCAATGCGCCAAATGCAGTTGTTCAGGAAGTTATTCGAGAACTGCTAAGGCGGTCGTCTCTAATGGTGATTGAAAAAGGGTTGGAGGGTGGAATGTTGTAGAAGTTACCGTCTACTAAACAGAATGCACGACCAAGCCGCGCTTAAAACACTCTGAAGATTAATTTTTTTCTGTTACCGTTTTTATATGAGCTTGTTAAGTTGGAAGGCAAAATGTTCTAGAAGTTACCGACTACTAAACGGAGTGAGATCGACGGTGGAATATTGTAAAAGTTACTGTCTACTAAACGGAATGCATTATCAATCTGTGCTTAGAACACTTTAAATATATATTCTTTACTATTACCAGCTTTTCAACATAAAACAGATTACTTGTTTTTATTTTTTTGGTGCTGTAGAACATGACGATGTACCCAGTCAATAAAAAAAGTTGTTTTGCTAATCTTGATACAATCATAAGCATATGAATTAAATTAACAATAGGAAATTCTAGAATATTAGCTAGAGTGTAAAGTAAGAGTAATGATTAGTTTTCTTTGTGTAATGTAATAATTCTTATTTGAAGGTTTATGTGATTGAAACTATTTTCGTCGATAAATTAAAGGTATATTTTTTTGATACCATCTAAGCTAATAACTCCTCTTGTAATGTTTTTGTGTATCTTTATAAAGTGATTAGGCATCCATTTGCTTAAAGCGTCTGTGTGGTTAAAACCATCATTAGTCCTAGGAATAAATTACAAGTCGCTTCGTTGATAGACGCAGATCGTCTGACCTTTTGAAACACGTACGTGATATGACTTTTTTGTTGCTGTACATTAAAGTGTAATTTTTTAATTAATTTAAACTATCCTAAGATATTGAAACTATATTCAATTTTAAAAAGCACTAATTACTTGAGGAATTACAATAATTTGTAAGCCAGAAAATCAATCAAAAAACTTGTGTTTAAGTCGTTTGTAAAATAATAGTTTAACTGGTAGGTTAAAATTTTAAATGTAAAGTATAGTTCACAGTTAATTACGTTATAATCAAACTTTTAGCTATTTTCCAAAGCAATGATGTATTGGATTTCAGGCATCTGTTATAGATTTTCCAGTAAATTACACAGTAGTTCGTTATATTAAATGTAATATTGTTTACACTGTCGATACCTGCACAAGATTTATCGCCGGAAACTTGAAAAGTTATGATTTACTTTTCTGATACAAACATGTACATGAGGCGTATAATTAAGTGTAAATATTTTAGCACTCGTGTGAGTTACAAGTGTACATATTTAAGAAGGGAAAATAATTTATTTGGCAGATAAAATTAAAAGATATGTAATATATGAACACACGAAAAGGTTTTTTAATGAGAGCCTTATATTTAACGAAGATTTGTCGGATCCACAAAAAAATCACGAGATAGATATTTAATAAATCAACAGTAAGTGTTGACATCACTTCCTATTATTATTGTTACTTTTGTATTGCCAAAGGCAACATACAATAAGGTCATACAAATTTTATGATAACTGAAACATGTTCGACACTGAGAAAGGCTGTAAAATGCTGGAAAAAAACGAGTAATTATTTCTATAAAAAAACTATATTGATGTGTAAATTTAAGCACATTTGTTTAGGATCACAATTATGAATTAAAATTTGAATACCTATTATACTTTTCATTAATTTATTAAATTAAAATTGCTCAAGTGTAAAACTCTAAATTAAATATTTTAATAAAGCAATACAAGCTACTGTATTAGGTTTTTCCTTTTTTCAACAATACGATGTGATTAAAAATTACTGTTGTTCACAACTGTAAGATTACAAATTACACTTGTTTCCAGGCTATTTTTTTTTCACGACTGACAAGTAAAACATGCAGTAATATATTTGATAAATTAGTTTTTATTTACTAAATATTAATTGCAATACTATATTTATAAAAAAAAGTTGGTGAGGAATAAAGTAGGAGAATAAAAAAACGCATTAGATGAAATACCAAGGGATGAAAATAATAGAACTGCGCATCGGCCAAAAATGCCAACAGCAAACTTAAGCAGTTATTCACCAGAAAAAAACAGATAATTGAACAAATCCCTGATGTATTTTCATGGTCTTCAGAAAATGGCGTTGAAAAGTCTTCAGTATTTTCAGTTTGGGTTTCCTAGATATACACCCACATGAGCATATTAATATTTATTTCCTATAAAATGCAAGCCACGTTATTGTTATAATGCTAAATATACCTTTTCCAATTCACGGAGCAAGGGTAGGTTTTGGTATCGCTTCAATAGAATTGATTCATTCCAGCGGCAAATTGACAACAAACATAAAACAATAACTCATGTTTCGTATGAAGAAATTCCCATTAGAAAATCATACAAAGGAAACGTACAGTCAACACATGTACATACAGTGTGTAATCAAATACGGTTCGGATCCCATGACGGTTGTTCTACAGGGTGGGGCCAAAGATAGTATTTGCTTTATTTTGATTTCACTATCGTTATTTCAATTAATTTTGCATATTTTCCCATTGTGAATAATTTCACTGATACTTCCAGGAAGCTCTGTGATCATTTTATTAAAAATCTTTTATGTAAAATATACATATGCAATGTATCCCTGTAGGTTTAAATGATTTCCAAGAGAAATGGCTTTTGTATAAATATACATTCTTAAAAGGTACAATCGTGCGTGAAACTTTTAGAAAATTTCAGAAAAGTAATATTTTTACTGTTGTAAAAATAAAAAAAACATTTTAAAGAAAATTTTAGAGAAAGTATTATATTTTCAATTATTTAAAATAATATTATCAAATAAAACTCAAAAACATCTAACGCAGTAAGAAAGTCGTGTTTAAATGGAATCTCGTTTTTATCTATTTCAGGATTATTTACTGAAACTTTTTTCTAATACGACGGGACAAGTACTAAAAGTATATTTATTTATTTTCGTAAAATAAAATTTATATTAATAAAAAAAAAAAGGTGACATGACAAGCGGCACAAGGTTTTATTTTAAGGCTCTATATCGAAATGTTTATATATAGTATTATTATTGTTTCTCAAATAAGATCCGTCGGTTTATTTGTCTCGCGTGGTGACTTCTGCCCCACTGTGTAGTCTGTGCACACAGGGACATATTACTCTCCTTTTTGTGTTTGAGTAAAACAAACCTTTGTTCTTGATATTCAGACATATTGACGTTTAACTCTGCGGGATATTTACGCATTGATTTGAATATTAAAAATCTTACAAAAATAGAAAGAAAATATCCGAATGATGTTATGTTTAAAATACGTCCTGAATTTTTTAACTTCAATTACACATACTATTTTGAGTACGTATTTTACTATTATAGTAATCTCAAAAACTAATTAAATTAAAGGCAGACAACAGACGAAATACCTTCGCCTCAAATATTTCATTACATTCATTTACAAAGGTACATTTAATTAAAATAGGCGTTGAGAAACATTTGAGCAGTCAAACTTCAAATATTTTCACTATCGATTTAAAAAAAATCGTTTATTGTCTTTGGTAAATATGTTTTTATGTTTTTGGTTACATCAATAGTCCGATTAGTATTGTCACACGAGACGGCGTCACTACTTGCCCAAAGGTCGGAGGCGGATTGGCTGGACGGCAATAATATTGTTACCTGTTATTTGCAGTTTGCTTACATCCAACGCAGCGAGCAGGTCATAGCAGTCTCGAGGTAAGACATTATTTAATAATTTGAATGAAAAATGCATTTAATAAATAATATATTCATCTTGAATTTCACGTTTACTGTAAATACGTACCGCATGGTTCACGGAGGCGTTGACAATAGGTTATATGAACAATATCGTATATTTTTCTATTGCGACGTTGCATTTGATAGTAATGAATTTTTTTTTTATACAATTCCAGCATTTTCGTTTTGTCACTATAAATGTAAGTGTATATCTACAAAATCTGTGTAAATAAACGATATAGAGATGTAGTAAATTTATCACAATAAAAGCCTTGTTGAAATTTCATTGTAATATTTTCTATGTATATTTTATAAATAAACTGTTATTTTTGTTTTGTTTTGTTAGTTTCGCAGAATGTTTACCTTCAAAATATATTCACCATAACCAGAGGATTCGATTTTAATATTCTATATTTATCTGATTTTATGTATATACATTTAATTCGTTTTATTTCACAGGTATAAAAAGAACACGATGAGTCGAGCAAACGTTTCTTTTCTGCAACTAACTATCAATGAAGATTCGTATGGCTGTAATGACAGTGAAGGTGCGTTTTATTCATATAATAATTCTAATATAAAACGTAAAAATTTCATACGTGGCATAAGAAGTAATATATTATCATACATGTTATATAATGCTATGATTTCATTAATTTTCAAGTATTTATTTAAAAATCACTGTTTATTATTATTAACATTCGTATTATAAATATATGATATCTATAAAATCTAAGTGAGTTAAGAAAAAAATTAAAATTCACATAATTAATAAATCATTCTTAAATATTCACGGAATGAAACTCAGTGTTTTTATTTATTGGCATGTAACCTTTTATTTTAACACTTTTTTGTTAATTAGATATTTAAGAGTGCCTTCATAATTTCTCTCACCATGCCAATTATGCAAAGAATTTGAATTTAATATACTCCTACTATTGTTGTGCTTTATTATTTGTATGGACTATATTGTCAACCCATTGCTAATCAGCTCTCTTTCCGAAATATGGCCTATCACAACTCACATTTCAAGGAGATATTCAGAACAATGCCAACGTAATGAATGATGAAGCATTTTAATTGTCCCATGCGGTCATATGTTTAATTTACAGTATGTTATAGAAAATTGGCCTTGAGCAAAATTCAGGCTTACAAAATTAGCCTTATTTCGTTAGTTACAATATACTTTAATAAATGAAGAAATTAAAAATATCGAGCGTCATAGTGAGTTGTAATAGTAAACCTTTTACATTTAAGCGAAAAACCTTTTAAGGTCCATCACATAACTATCATATACTAACTCGATCTTTTCAAAAAGCAATTTTGATTTTTAAAAAAAGTAATCATGGCGTGATATGAATAAACGTAAAATTAAACAGAAATTTTAAAAATAAAAAGTAAATGTAGAAGTGAATAAGTGTTTTAATTGCAGAGTCAGTCGAACCCTCGGATGAATCAAGGCCATTGAGCCAGGACGAGAGTGTGAAAAGCAAATTTTTATCCACCACCATGTCTCCGCAGTCCACTCTTCCAGAGCTGATCATCCGTCCGTATTCTCCGATCCCGAGTACCACCTCCACCTCTTCCAGAGAGTCCTGGATGCAGTTGTGGAGGCGGGTTAGAAGGACGAAAAGGGCATGGAAGAAGCTCAAGATGAGGATACCCAAGTATAAAGCGATCACCTATTGCAAGACGTCCAGCAGCGGAGCCTACGAGTACTGCAAGAAGTGTACTAAAAAAACTAACCAGACTATTAAAACACTTTGCAATCTGGATTTAAACCAATCTTGTGAGTTTTGAAATACAAAGCAGGTTTTTATAAATCATAGGTAACTTCTGTTTCAAGAACTGTTTCAAAAGTAACAAAATCAATGTAATACATATTGTAACTGCGAGGCTATTTTTTTTATTCCATTAAATTTGTTTAAGTAAAGATTAAAAAGTTTTTGATTTCAAACGATTACAAAACCAGCATTTATATAATAGTAATGTGTTTTGATGATTCGATTAAGCGATTAAGGTCTCGTTTGTAAAACATGTTATTTAATACTAAAGAGACCAACTGTTGTTGTATTTCTATCAATAGTGTTCATAATAAATACAATTATAAAATATCATAAAATAATGATTAGACTTATTGTTTACGTTTAGATTACTTAATAAACTACAAATAATCACTAAAAATGAAAACATAATAAAAAAAATTTTTTTTTTGTTATATTAAATATAAAATAACAAAAGAAGTAGTTTAATGTTTTAAATGCACTTCAGATAACTTAATATGTATTTTTGACTAAAATACAGACCGCACAATTTTCTACAACGTTAGTCAAATATTAAAGAAAATAATAAACTACACTAAATTGAATACATGCCAAAGGAGTTTAAATGACTAAATTAAACACATGTTTATTTTATTTTTACTATAACCGAGCAATACGATGTACTCTAACTCACAGGAAATGATTTTTAAATTCAAGCAAGGAGGCTTTCATCACGTTTTCAGTGACGTCACGCGTCGGGAATTACAGGCGGGGCCTGACAAACGTTTGATATGAAGTCTTCTTACAGCGCAGTCCTCGCTTTACTAATCCACTGGCTTTAATTTAAAATTTAATTAATTATATTAAAACTTAAAACACAATACACAATACAGCCCCCGCGGGAGGAATCGCGCTCGCCTACTGAGCGTACCAAAGACTCGAAAAAAAACCTTTCTAATTTTAGTAAACCTTCAAATAAATTGTAGATTTTAAGTAAATATGATATTATTACTCCATTAGAAATATTATATGTTTTATATCTTTCTGCGTTTGTTAAAATTGAAATATGTTAGACCATTAATGTGCCTCGTCCATAATAATTATCTGGCATGTCAAGTATAATTTTTGAGATCCGCTGTAACATTGGCGGAGTTAATTCAACAGTTTTAGGAAATAATTAATTAAATGCCAGCGAGTCAGTCACGACCACCTTATTGAATGAACAGGTACAGTAATTTAAGCAGTCAGAACCAGGCAGCCGCAAGTAGTGTTGGAAATGTAAATTGAAAGCAGCTTGCTCTGAAGTGTTGTAGTATGAATCAGTAGAAAAATTTTCAAATAAAAAAAGACAGTGATGATAAAAAAAACTGTCACAAATGATTTAATATATGAATCAATTTCTTTTCAAAAAAACAATTCGGAAACCTTTGGTTATTTTATAAATGATTTTATTAGCACACAAGACAGCAGCTCTGCTTGAATTAAATCTGACAATTTTGGAATATCTATGTTCACATATTTCAGAGAAAAAAGCCTTCTTGCGGAAAGAAAACAGGGAAACTTCTGTTGTAGCTAGTGGGTTATTTATGATTATTTTTTTAACATAAATCCCTCTTTCTTGTAACAGTGTGTCTTTTTGCACCCCTCCCCAACCCAAAGCGATAAACTGACACATCCTAGCTATTTGTTGACTATTGCCAAAACGAAACAACATCCTTTTCGTCTGGTACAATTAGAGCTGCTTTCAGGTTTATCGAATTATAAAAATTTCACCCTCAACACAAAAAGGCATTCTAACGCATTATTAATATCTCTTATCAGTATTTTTAATTATATTTCCTGAAGGTTTTAAGAAAAATATATTTCCCGATGAAATGCCACCTGTACATGTTTAGCATTGAAACTTTTGTTAAAGACCTGCTGAGTAATGTCTGAATTAATTATATAAAGTCTTACGCAGGCACCTTGTAATTGTTTTTGATCAAAAGATGATTGAAACCTCAGGGACAATATCAAAGCAGTTTAATCGTAAATACACAAGTTTCCAGACATCTACTGATGATGGGACCGGATTGTAAAGCTGAAACACTTGAAGAAAGCAACGAGAATAGATCTCACAATTTCGTGCTAAGCGAAATTTTAGTAAATTTTATTATTGACATAATATATAAATTAAATGCTTTTTATAATTTTTTTGTCTCAATTTTTAACGTAGCACATTTCGTTATTTTTATCTGAAAATAATCTAGCTTAAAATGCCACAGATTTGTTTGTACGATAATTTTTCCGCGGATTGAATTTATGTACGAATCTAAAATTTTTAAGACACTGTCGTCCTTTTCAAAATATTTAATGCTTTGTAAATACTTTAAAAAAGCTTCGTGTATGAACGAATGTTCAAAGTCCTGTTATGTGGTCGGTCATATTTTTTTTATTTGAATAATATGATCATTGGAAATTTATACAATTTTTTTATTTTTATTTTCAGCGTTTGCATGTAAATTTACGTTTATTTAGTGCTCTGTATACTAGGAATATTTATTTGTATTTGGTTTAATATGAAAATTGTAAAAAAAAGGTATTTCATTTATATTTGCTTATTCATACATTAATAAATGGTAAAAATCAAGTGAGCGTGTAATTCTCATAGTTTATATTAAAAGCTGTATTATTATTGCTAATCAAGAATTCGAGAATTTTGTTACTATAAACATATATTTAAAATTGGCAGATATTTTGGTGTTTTCTTTAGTCAAAAGTTATTATTAATTAAAATAAATGGCCACTTAAAAACTTTTAAGTCCAATTTAGAAAATTGATATTAATTTTGTCTCAAGTAACAAATTGTTATATTTGCATTTGTAAAATAATCATAATTTACCGAGTGATAAAATTTACCAAATTTGATGTTTTAAAATTGCAGCAAACAACAAAGGCAACCATTGCTTGACGGTTATCCTATTATAAATGTGGTTTGTTTAAAGTTTACAAAATAATATTTAGTTAAATTAAAACCGTGATAACATTGTTGATATTTATTTATAGGATCAAACTAACTCAATGAATGTTTAGAATTAAATAATCCCACAAGATTTTTATCATTTATTCCACAAGTATTTATCATCAGTACCTTTGTTTGTGCTGACGCATCAATAGTTCAAGCCCCCTTCTAAGCATTGGAAAATATACAGGGTGTTTCCAAATATATTACGGCCCTAAAAAATGGCATTATATCTACTAAATATAGTTAATTTTATTTTGAAAAAAATCAGAACCCTCCTGAAATTTGTTGAATTCGTGGTAACTCTAAATTGTAGATTAAAATACTCATAGCTTGTTGCCGAAAAGCACTATGCGAGATTATAGCATTATATTGTTGATGTATCTAGCTTTAACACTACTAGAATTTTTAAATATAAATGTAAAAATAATATTTGTGATATACGATAGTGGTTGTTACCAACCCGATGAGACAATAGATTATTTTAAGTTTGAATTTAATCTAGATGTTATTTACTATTGTTGAATAAAATGGCGCCCGCCAGACCGGCGCTGCTTTTTAAGTTTAAACTAGTTTAACGAGCCGACCAGGGTCCTATCCCTCTGTAATAATGAATTGTTGGGATACAGCTTCCTATAAAAATAAGATTTAGTTGACTTTTAGAATTACTTGTTACTGATTTATATTTGAAAGTAGGTATAGAAATCATTACTTCGCGAAGTTATTTCCTTTGATTTTAAACCTCGCGCTTGTTTAAATACTAGATTTCTTTGTGTAATCCGATAACCAGGAAACTAAAGTATATTTTACGATTGTGAGCACAGTTAATAAATAATTATAGAAATATATTGGTAGAAACCACGTCCGCGTGCGTGAAGATACGACCACGATTTGGCGTATTCTGTGCTAACATCGCGTCAGGTGACGTAAATATCGTGGGAGGTATTATATACCTCAGTGAATATACCGCCGCGAGTTCGGAAGTATATTGTGACGGATTGTCACGCAGTTTTAAATTACCGACCCCTGTGTCGGCTCAAAAGTGAAGTAAAAGTGTTAAATGTAACATGTCTGGAAATAATATATTATAACCAAGTTTGTAATAAAGTTTAAATAAAAGTTTACATGAACGAAGTCTTTGAATTACCTACAATACAGTCCACTGATAGCTTATGAACCTTGGCGAATTTGTAAGCTAAACATCGAAAGAAAATGAACGTCTGCCAGTGTCTTGAGAACTATACCTGGTAGCGTCGTCAACATGGTCCTATCGAATCGGATTTATATCGGCAACCTATGGATGCCTGAAGTCACCAACATGGTCCATTCGGAAACGGATTCATAACCAGAAATATATGGATCTTTGGAAATAAATCGGGAAACCAGGATCAGAAACAGTGATCCTCTGAAGCCAAAATGTCAGTGCAAATTGAATTAGACGCACTCTTAGAAATGGTATACAAAATGTTACCACCGGGGACAGCACGAACAGCTGTCGACTGGAATTTACCAACTTTCAGTGGGAAAACCTCAGATTGGTTGACTTTTAAAGCAGCCTATGAAGAATCATCGAAATTCTTTGAATTTACTCCACGCGAGAATACTTCTCGATTGCGAACGTGTTTGACAGGAGCAGCGAGAGATTCAGTTGTCTATCTGTTATCTGCTTGTTGTGATCCGTCAGTAATACTGAAAACCCTAGAACGAAGATTTGGGAACCCACACGCGCTTGTGGCAGACCGAATAGAAAAAGAAAAAGAAAGAAAAAAGGCAAGGGAAAAAGAAAGAATAAAAATCCAGCAAGAAAGAATAAAAATCATTCTTGAATATGAACAAGAAAAGGCAAAAATCCAGCAAGAAAGAATAAAAATCATTCTTGAATATGAACAAGAAAAGGCAAAAATCCAGCAAGAAAAGGCAAAAATTAACGAAGAACTTGTAGAAAAGAGACGGCAGCTAAAGCTAGCACTTCGCGAAGCAGAGCTTGAAGAATTACAAACTGAGAGCGCTCTTCGAGAAAGTACAATAACAAAAATCTCGTCAAAGGAGGAGACAATACAATCTCGCTCCTGCAAAATTGAAAGGACGAGTGAAATTGCGGAATGCTTAATGATTCCGCACAAGCCGCTGCTAGATGTGCAGACGGCCCGAAGCGTCTCGGCGCCGCCCATATCTGTGTGCCGTGACGTAATGAAAAATATCTCGACAGCTGAGGAGTTGCCGCTGATGCCGCAACCTCAAGAAGGTAGCTGGTCGAGTGAAATTGCGGAATGCTTGAAGATTCCACCCAAGCCGCTGCAAGAGGTGCAGACGGCCCGAAGCGTCCCGGCGCAGCACAAACCAGTGCGCCGCGACGACATAATGAATAAAATCTCGACAGCCGAGGAGTTGCCGCTGATGCCGCATCCTCGAGAAAGTGGCTGGTCGAGTGAAATTGCGGAAAGCTTGAAGATTCCGCCCATGCCTTTGCATGCCGTGCAAATGGTCCGAAGCGTCCTGACGCCGCACGAACTCGCGGGTCGGGGCGCGGCCACTGACGTCACGCCAGCCGGAGAGCCGCCGCCTGCGCCTCTTCAAGCTGTGCGGGCAACCCGAGGGGTCCTGACACCGCACAAACTAGCGGGTCAGGGCGCTCCTACTGATAACATCGTGCCAGCCGAAGTGTCACTGCCTACGACACCGCTCAAAACAGCGCGACGCGAAATCACCATCGCAGAAATCCCGATGGCTGAAGAACCGCCCCCCACATTGATGCAAACGCCGCCCACGCCGCTGCATAAATTACAGCCGGCCCGAAGCGTCTCGCCGCCCAGACCCATACGTCGAGACGCCCCAACGAACGACATCTCGACAGCCGAGGAGTTGCCGCTGATGCCGCACCCTCGAGAAGGTAGCTGGTCGAAAGATGTCATAGAATGCTTAAATATTACGCCCACACCTCTGTATGCTATACAGCCGGTTAAATGCATTCCGACGTCGCCTAAGATAGCGCGTCACGTGAATATTATGAAAGAAATCTTGCCCGTGAAGGAGCCATCGCTGATGCCTCACGGTCACGAAACTGACTGGTCGAGCTACCCCATGAAAGGTGTAGATATTTCGACCAGGACAATGCAAGAATTGCAATTGCTCGTAAATGTTACGAGGCTGCACGAGATCGCGTACGATAAAAACGCATTCAATGAAATCTCGTTTGAAAATTCATTCGAAGAGTTATTAACAAAAAATAACTGTCGAACAGCTGATGTCGGGTTCAATAGCCCCGACTACTCTTGTGTCATATCACAGATGAAAAGGCTTAAACCAAATGGCCAGCGCGCACTGCAAACGCGTGCTGAGCCTGGGTATAATGAAATCCCGCAGCCTCAAGACAAACCACCACCGCTGGTACCTTTATGCCTGCGCCTTGCTTGGCGTCTGCTACATTAAATTGGTACCGAAAACGAATACAAATTGCGTATCTTAATAAATGTACAATAAGAGCGCATTGTATCAGAAAAGGGAGATAAGAAAAATCTCGCCTAAAAATTAAAAGACCGCACAGCTGTGAGTTGAATAACCTTCGAATATAAACAATTGGGCCAAAGCCGGTGCGAGTCGCAGATGACAAACCTACATCTGTCATCGGTGACCCCCCGCGCACCCCACACCCTCGGGCCGAGTACTCGATACCAAGTATAAAAAATCGGTCAAAGCCACCTCACACATATGGTTAAATAACCATTTCGAAATAAAGAAGTAACCATTTTGAAATAAACAAATGAGTTGAAATAACTCCAGTCTCAAAAAGAACAAAAAGAACAAAAAAGAACATAAAAGAACGAAAAGAACTTAAATAACTCGATGAACTCAAGGAACAAATGAGTTCAGAGGCTGATTTTACGCGTGCCTCGCGCGGCCGTAAATAAAACAAAGGTCAGTCGTTAAATACGACAAAAAACCTATGCGCGTCGATGACATAGCGCAGCGGACCCGAGTAGGTCCTCATTGTTCTTCCCGCGTCCCGCGCCCTCGACTCGGGCGCGCGGCCTAAAAATCTGAAATGCGTCACTCCAGTTAGTGCCGTCTTCGAGAATGGAACTGAACTAAGTGATTGACGATTGCACGAAACAAAATTTGTGCATTCAACAAGCATCCCGCTGGCGGGAGTGCACTACGAGCTCCCTGCACCCTGCAGTGATGGGTGCACATCACGAGCCCGGCGCCCGCTGAACGCGCCCGGCTCCTGCCACACCGAAAGCGGCTCTGGGCCCCGCCCCGCCCAGACGCGCCGCCCTGAGATCCGCCGCCCAGGCCTTTCTGCCTGGTCGAGCCGCGCCCTGATTGCGCGCCTTGAAGGCGCCGCCCTGTGTGCGCCGCCCTTTGTGCGCCGCCCTGAGTGCGCCGCCTTGAAATCCGCTGCCCAGGCTTTTCTGCCTGGTCGAGCCGCACCGTGAGTGCGCGACCTGAATGCGCCGCCCCGGACCAGTAGTCCGGGCCATGCTGCCCTGGACATGCCGCTCCCGAGAGAGGGACGTCACATCCGCCAGAACGAGACAACCGAGAGCGTTCGATTGAATCGAACGCCGCTCCACAACAACGCGCCGTCCGATCGAACTCAGAACTTCCCAGAAGAAACTGAAGACATCCTGTGAAGTTCGGACAGTTAGATGATCGTGTTAGAACGTGTGTTACATCGCACATCGTGTTGGCGATTATTATTTTGGTAAAAAAGCTATTTTTTACGTGGTAGGGTATGTTACCAACCCGATGAGACAATAGATTATTTTAAGTTTGAATTTAATCTAGATGTTATTTACTATTGTTGAATAAAATGGCGCCCGCCAGACCGGCGCTGCTTTTTAAGTTTAAACTAGTTTAACGAGCCGACCAGGGTCCTATCCCTCTGTAATAATGAATTGTTGGGATACAGCTTCCTATAAAAATAAGATTTAGTTGACTTTTAGAATTACTTGTTACTGATTTATATTTGAAAGTAGGTATAGAAATCATTACTTCGCGAAGTTATTTCCTTTGATTTTAAACCTCGCGCTTGTTTAAATACTAGATTTCTTTGTGTAATCCGATAACCAGGAAACTAAAGTATATTTTACGATTGTGAGCACAGTTAATAAATAATTAGTTGATTGCCAAATTTTAATATGTTTTGAGTGCGTAATCTTCTAAAAATACTTTTCTTTGTTCTGAAACCGTATAAAGACCAGTGAGAGCCCCCAAAGGGCCAGTGTGTGTTCAACAAGTGTTCGACTAGTGTTCGACGAGTGTTCGAAGTGTCTTCATGGGGTAACTATGCCCGGAGACAGCACTCCGGTGAGACGTAAATTGCGATCTTATCGTTAATATCCAGCGAGGTTATGAAAAGTTCATTCCTGCTGTGATGATCATAAGGACCTTACAAACCCTTATGAGTGGAAAAGCAACGCGCGTAGAAACCACGTCCGCGTGCGTGAAGATACGACCACGATTTGGCGTATTCTGTGCTAACATCGCGTCAGGTGACGTAAATATCGTGGGAGGTATTATATACCTCAGTGAATATACCGCCGCGAGTTCGGAAGTATATTGTGACGGATTGTCACGCAGTTTTAAATTACCGACCCCTGTGTCGGCTCAAAAGTGAAGTAAAAGTGTTAAATGTAACATGTCTGGAAATAATATATTATAACCAAGTTTGTAATAAAGTTTAAATAAAAGTTTACATGAACGAAGTCTTTGAATTACCTACAATACAGTCCACTGATAGCTTATGAACCTTGGCGAATTTGTAAGCTAAACATCGAAAGAAAATGAACGTCTGCCAGTGTCTTGAGAACTATACCTGGTAGCGTCGTCAACAGTGGTATCGAATGAGACCGCTTGATTATTTTAATATCAAAAATGTAGCTAATCGAAGCGTACTAATATTTTATTCATATAAAAAATGGTAAAAATATTTTAGAGGTCACTATTTTGATTCATGAGTTATAAACATTTTACTCTCTCCAACTTTATTGGCTCGTTGCAAAAAAAGCACGAGCAAACAAAGGTTGCGCGTCAAAGAAGACTTGAGATTCTTAAAAGCTTTCTTTCATTTTGGCACTTCAAGGATGGGATTATCTTAACAAGCGATTTGCGGACTATTCGCTGTCGAATAGCACGAAAAGTCCTACGTATCTTTTAAGTATAAAAAAAAAAAAACCACGGTTGTATTTCGAGCTCGCAATTAGTGAATAAGAAAATATCACCCGTTTTCATTGGAGTTATATTTGAAATCAATTATTTAGAAAAGAGTCCGTCGAGTATTGCGAAGAAATTCAAAGAGCATTCTGGATGCCTCCCGCTAACTATGTGCGGCCATTTTGTGTTGTATATTAAATTGTAAATATGTGTCCTGGGTAAAAACAAAACGAGAAAAAAAGCTTTCCTCGCAAGTGAAAAATTTCTCACGAGCGCTACCGGGTAAATAGAATAACCCCGAGCTTCGATGCTCATTCGATTTACGTTTGGAGAACTTAAGTACTTGGAAATATATCGTCATAATACCATCAGAGTATCACCAGTGCATTTACAGATGTTTTATGGTAAATAATATGTGTATAAATATATATATATTTAATATAAATAAATATATATATTTATACACCTCCGCGTCGGTTGGCTATGTCACAAACGAGAAAGATCTTACACAGTCACATGACGACGGTAAAAGAAGCGGAAGGTATCCTTTTTCGAAATGATAAATAAAGCCTATTATAGCTGATTATCCAAAAAGGTAAAGTGGCATTGGAAGGAGAATAATACGTGGATGCGGAATTTGCGCCAGTGGCTGGAAGTCGGGAGTACATACGAATTAATAGAGACAAACATATGGTCAGTGAAATGATAATCAGACTTGACTTTGATGGTTTTTACGCTTGTGAAAAGATTGCAAAGTTATTTTACTAATTCAAAAGAAGTTATGCAGTTATTTAAAAAAAAAAAAAAAATATTTGATGGCGTTCTGTGCATTTCTGTAATAATCAGATAAAGCAAGTAAATTATTACAAGTTTAAAAACTCACTGTTAAATATTAAAACTCACTCTGGTGCATAGTGGAGTAACGCCATGAAAGCGTCGCATTTAAATTTTAAATCGGGTAGTATATTTATAAAAGTTTCTTCTAGTTAACTGTGAGTTACAGCAGGAGGGCGAGAGGGCGAGGAATAGAAGGAGTGAAGAGAAGATGGCAGTGGCCGTGAGGTTATACTAACCGTACATTTACGCTAAGTATGCTGTGTTGGGAGCTTAGCTCCACTATATTTAGTAAAACATCTCGTGTTATAGTGTAAATTGAGACAATGCCCTAAAAAAGATCGTCGCGATCTTAGCGGCTTTCTTATCAAAAATATGTTTGTTTGGATGAGTCATTTGAAAATATAAAAAAAGACTAATGATTCTTATTTATATAGAAGCAGCTTATTATCAATATTACATAATAGATACGAATTGTATTTGCAAGGTTTGGTTACCCGAGCGCTGGTTCCGCTCCGCCATGGCTCACCGTAGAAAATCCTAAGCTTTTGACTTCAACCAAGTCAAAATTATTTTAAGGCAGACAACCTCGGAATAAGTAATGCCATTAGCCTGCTCTCGGTGCTACATAATGGCCTAATTGTGTAAGTAACAACGTGCCGGGAACGAAATAGAAAGTTGCAACTTGCAAGTGGGGTGTTCTGAAATTGCAACGCTACAAATTGCTAATTGGAACTGCTGGAATGTTAGTACAGCACTAGTTAAAAGTTTAGTTTGCACATATCGGTCTCGGTAAAAATGTAACAATACACCACCTAATATAAAAAGAAACTAAAAATAAATTCGTTTTTAGTATCCACAAATACGTCTCTGTCTAAATTGCATGGAATTTAACTCGGAATGAGTTTATTCCTATGTTTTTTTACAATTTAATTCAAATTAACATAATATTTGTACGAGTATAGTAATATTGAGTTTATCCACAAATAATTTATAGTAAGTCAAAATATTTTACTCCCTTGATATCATCTCGCTATCATATTGGGTGAACTTTGATTTCTAAACTCACATTTCGCTGATTTGACATCATCTCGCTATCATGTATTGTAAGCTTTGATTTCTAAAGCTCACTATTTGCTGACCTGACATAATATTGCTATCATGTAAGGTAAGCTTTGATTTCTAAACTCACATTTTGCTGCCATGACATCATCTCGCTATCATATTAGGTGAGCTTTGATCTCAGAAGCTCACATTTTACTGCCATAATGGCACCCCATTACACAACGCATAAGGTTTCATACAAAATATGCAATTTGTATGTAAAATTTGGTTTTATAAAATGTGTTAATTTTTTTTAGTAATAAAATTTGATTAAAATGTGATTTGAGTAAACAAAAGACAAGAATTTAATCTGAATTATGTGATTATGTTTAATGTTGAATCAATAATTTAATTACATATTAAGTAAGTAAAATTTGAGATTTTCATCTCAAAAATTGAATAAATGTACGTAAAATGTAAAATCACAGTTTTTTTTTTAAATTGAAATCAAACTTCAAAAATTTCAGCCTCTTTTGATTGATTTTAATGATATTATAAATAAAATAATCAGTGAATGTTGTCACTCCAATTATAAAGTAAGTAATACAATTTCGATCTCAGTCATTTTCAACGGAGATCATCTTCAATGAATAATTTTCAAAACTTTAAATTGAATTAGAAAATTTATTAAAACCTAAAACAAACGGCTTCTCTCTTAAGGAAAATTTTCATCGCTGTCCTTTTTCTATCACGAATTAAAACACAAATTGAATTATTCAATTATAAATAATAACGGCAGGCAATTGCTTAGAAAAATGCGTACTTTGTCTTCGGAAGGGCCGTCGATTGGAGGGATGGTTCCCAAGTTCTGAGAATTGTGCTCCAGCTGAATAATAAAAGGCTTAGAACTAATGGTTTCAGGTAGACAAGTTTTGACAGGCTTCCTCGAGAATTCTTGTCAATCAAGGATAACCAGTAAGATTTAGCCATCTGGGAAATAAAGTCCTACTGATTTCACGAAAATACACCATGCGAGATATTGAAAATATTCAAAGAGACAAATAATAAATAAGAATTTATGTTTATGTTTGAGTTATAGAAAACTGCTGTTATATCATGCTTATATTGGTTGATTTTTGAGTACGTTTCAGATACACTTTTTGAAGGTACTAAAATAAAAAAATTAGTTATGAAATATTATGAACACGGGAAAAAATCACTATCACACAATACACCTTAATTTTAAAAATATAATATAAGACCTAAAAAATGATGATCATTCACGGTTTATAATAATTAAGTTTTATTTTTAATGTGACAAGTTTAACCAACATACAGTGTTGGCATTTTCGTTCTTATAAATACAAACAGCATTCAGTCACATTGAAATATCTTTGATTTATAAAATGTAATTTATGATTTCGCATTTACGCGGTAGTTTATATTAACACTAAAAAGTATAACACCAGTGTTTTGTAATTTGAAAAGAAACGTAAAAGTGTGCTTGGGTTTCTCGTATTTTATGTGTAAATTATTACATATGTCTATTTTTTGATAAACGTCAATCAGATGCGTATTTATTACCCATTACGGGTTTATTATATTATTACTAATACTTCGGATTTGAACCCACATCCCCTAGTTTACATGACCGGTGTACTAACCCTTGTACTAACGAATCACTTCCGTTTATCGAGAATTTTAACAATCATACTCTAAATATTAGTTGGCCTGGGCACATTGGTTCATATGTAGAGTATGATTGTTAAAAATTCTAAAGTGATTCGTTAGTACACCGGTCACGTAAACCAGGGGATGTGGGTTCAAATCCCACACAAATCACGATGATATTTTTTTGAGAGTTTCTTTAAATCATCTTCTATGTATGAACTAATGTGCCTAACCATATGTGTAAATTATTCACTCCGTCTTATCTTCGCCCTCGCAGACGTCACTGTCGAGTGTTGGAGGCTCTGTCGTATTATTGACTCGGAAGCAGTGCAGTGGCGGTGCATCGCCCTTATTGCATCACGTGCCTCCGTCGGGTGGCACGTGGCGAGAGATATCCCCCTTTCTTCCGATCCCCAGACGTGATCTGCATACCCGAGGGCGGAGACACTGCAACGCGAGGCATAAAAACGCAACTCAAATGCTGGCACATTTCGCACCACTCTAATGCTTAAAATCACTTATCTTGCCGGCGTTGACATATTCACATCTTTGTTTCTCATATAAATATTAAAATGTAAAAATGAAAGATTTATTATTGACTAAGCTTTCATTATCATTATTGGCACCTCCCACCGCGATATGTTTCCTTTCTTAACTCTCTAAATCAGAGGCTTCCAAACTTTTTGGCCCGTTGACCCCTTGTCGAGTTTTCCTGTTTTTCGTAGACCCCCTGCCTTGCTAATATTGAATTTTTACATTTGACCAGATTTTGTGTCCGTTGTATCCGAAATCCGTTAAACACGGGTCCGTTATATCGAGGTTTTTATTGTATACTTTTTTAAATAAAAATACACTAAATGCAAATATAGTAACATTCACTAAAAAAATCAATTCTTTTAATGGGAGTGGTGGGTCTGATGCTTTGATAGGAAATTTTTAATATTTGGCTTCAAATTAGTCAGATTTAACTTTAAATCTCCTCGCCCAGTGATTTCCAATCTATTAATTTTTTTGTAAGAAGAATGGCAACCGCACTGAAACCCCTTTCCACGAGGAATGAAAATCGAAAATCTAACAAAAACCTTCTTGCGATAGTCTATAATGCAGAATAAATAGCAGGTATGTCTCTCTGAAGCCAAAATTGCTGATATCCTTTTCTAAACTGCACCTTTAGTTCTTCATTAGTTCTTAATATAATATGACTTGATTGACTTGATTGATAATCCACTGTGGTATTTTGGTGATGACCTGCTTAAATGGGATTCACTCTCGTAGACCCCCATTAACAGTTCATGGACCCCCTATTGAATTTTTAGCTGTCATCAACCCCTTGCAGGGCGGAATCGACTCCTGGGGATCGATATTGACCACTTTGGGAACCTATGCTCTAAATCAATCCACTCAAAGCATAGCAGTTCTCAGTTGTACAATCCAATAATAATATTTGTTCGACCCCTAATCTGACTCCTCTAGAGGTCGTTGTACAACACTCTACCAGCTGTCTCTCATCCATCCAGGTATAAATAATAGAGCTCAGTGTTGTCACCGTATTTTATCGGCACAAGGCTTAACGCGCTGAGCTGTCAAAGGTCTTTCAGTCTTTCGCAGACTCACGTTTCTGGGGCGCACGTGAGGCTTCGCTTTACTGATGAGTATGACTTTCAGCGATATTTAGTAGTACCACACGTGTGTGATACTTCTCAAGGTTATTTGATATTGGTTTTTTATATACTAATACGTCTTTGGAAGGTCTTGTGACAATGCCTTTAATCGATTTAATATTATAATTTTAAACCCATTTACTAAAGTGTTTTCACCTAATCTAATAATTCGATTTCGTGCTAAACTCACAGAAAAAAAAATTGTAACACCTTGAAACAACTGGCATTATTTACTTTGAAAATGTCTACGAAGCTTGTAAAAACTACAGAAACTAAATAATAGAAACATAAAACATTATTTTCATCGTAGAAGTCTCGTTTTGGCTTCCGTCCTGAAATTTGATACACTACAAACATGGCTTGAATGAGGATGTATGTTTTTTAAAATTCTGCGTTTTACAGCACAAACGTAATAAATCACAGGGGATGCACAGCCAGCCTGGACTCTCGGAATGCTCTTTTATGACAAGGAAGTAATATTTTATTTTGCAAAGGTTACATCCGCTCTGGGCGGCTGAAGTATGAGTTCGAACCTTTCCGGTGTCATGAATTTTTTTTTCAAGAATTTCCTCGTCGTTTCATGGGCGAATTAATTCGCTAAATATTTATGATAAATTTGTGTATGTTAAAATACGAATATATTAAATATATTTAATATATTAATTATTGATATAATTTTATTCGTTGTAATAAGATATTTATATTTTAATTATAAATGTTTAAAATAATATAATTTATTTAACATATTCAATATGTACTAAGTTCTGTGTTAGCAAAAATTTTCATAGTTTATTTTCTAGAAAATTAGATCAACCTTTTTCAAAATAACTATCTAATACGTTGTTTAAGAATACATTGTATGAGGAAAAAAGTTTATGCCAACAGTTGTGGTTGGCACAGATTTTATATTTGTGCCAATTAAATAGCAGTCGTTTCACTTAGCAAAGTAACTTCACGGAAGAATAATTTAAAAATATTATGACATAACTCCAGTAAATACTCTCTTTAATAAACTGAGTTGAAGTTGAGTCAAACTGCCTTTGAAGCCTATAAAAGAAGGCCCACAAACAGAAAGTCGTATTATTTTTTTAAGCCACTCAGCGTTTCGTCCTCGTCGAGTTACCGTTTTATTTTCGCCCGCAAATGTTTAGACACACCAGCGTCAACCTCGGCGATATTAGCCTTATAATTACCGGCCGGTCTTGCAGGGTCTGGAGAGACCCTGCGTTAGACAAAAGAGCACAAAAGGACCTCAGCACAAAACAGAGACGGCCGAAGGAGACGGAGAAGGCTCCGCGGCGCACAGCCTCCCCGGGAGAAGGAACCCCCCGTAAGTAATGGTCCCAGCAAATCTCCGTCAACAACCCCGGCATCATTTATAATTATATTATTTATAATGTCTTTGTTTATTCTGTACAGAAAATGTTTTGATCAAACAACGCCGGGGAATATAGTATGGAGCTTTGAGCTCTGAGCCCGTCAGGTATAAGGTCTCAGTGTTTCCACTTTTGTATGTATTATTCATTAAAACGCGTAGACGATTTTGTTTTGATTTCAACGAATTTATTTCGGAATTTTGTGTATTGTTAACGATATATTAAGAAAATACTTACAATTGAATGTTTTTAACCTAAACTACACTTGTCGCCGACCTCCTCTGAGGAGAGGCAACTGAAAAAGAATCGCAATGAAATTTCATATCTTGATATTTTGTGAAAGAAATAGGCCTGTTGTCTATTTTGTGGAATGAAAAATATATTGCATTAAAGCAATTAAAGTATATTTCAAAAATATTTACTCTGGAAACAAGAATAGATTTCAGTACAACATAAATTTTTTATAAATATATTTTGATTGAAATTTAAAAGATTTGATGCCACAAAATATAGTTTTATAATTTTATCATAAATTCTTTCCAATTAATAAACATAAACGAAGCCACCTTCGCCTTTGTATTTCAATTCTAGCCAGCTCACGGAGTTATTGTTACTGATTGGCGGTGTGAAGTGTGGATAACCATTGGAATACAGTGGTGGTGGTACTGAAGACGCTGTTTGTTAATTATTACAACTGCCTGCCTACACACTGAGACACATATAATATAAAAAAGCATCTCTTTTGCATTGCTAAATTACTTTGAAAAATATGAATACAATATTGCTTAATTACAGTTTGGTTTTTGTTTGTATGGCCACGTGTGTAGGCTCCTTAGCTAAATTCTCAAAAAACTTTGACACAGACTTACGTAAATTTTACATTCTGGGCCGATGCACACATCTCAATGCAAACATCAACTGATGTTTTTAAAATATAATAATAATTGATACTTGCTTTTTTCTTTTGTTTAGTTTTTCCATTATAATAACTAAGAACATCACTGTTCATGTAGTACGATGAAACTTCACATTACGATGGTACGTGATCTCCACAATCTAGACAATGAAAGTGATAATAAATCCTTTTATATGTCAAAAGAGGGTTATGATACGAAGAGCTATTTTGTAAACTTCAAAGGAAACCACTTTGAAAATGCAAAATTCAATGCAACTGTACCATTGTGTTGTTGTGAAGACGGTTTATTGAGCATCATCTAGCAAAATGTACAGAACCTATGTGCAGCTATTTTATTGCGACGTACTTGTTTGTTTGTAAATGCAGTTTGAAATGTTATATTTTTCCGCTTGATTTCTAAGCCAGGCGCTATTTCCGTTACAGTGTTCGAGACCGGATATCAATAAATCCAAGCGCGAAGAATACTCCGATGGCTTATAGCCACCCGAGTATTTCCCAACATACAATACAGCTCTGTGCCAAATTAAAATAAATCTGCATTCTATTTTGCAAACTTCGCAAGAATCCCGCAGAATCAATTGTAAGATGTTACTGTTGCTGAAAGTGAAATAAAAAAAATTAAAAAATGGTCATTAGGCTAAAAGAATACGAACATTTTCACGAAGATGCCATTGGAAGGCAGAAGTTAAGGCAAATAGCTTATTTGGTAACCGGTCGGTAATGCTGATCGCTCTGTGCTGGGAACTTTCGCTACTTGTTTTAGAGTTTGATGAGTGCTTATTAAAACTGTAAACAATCGAATAATTTTGGTAACTTAATATTAATATAATATAGGCAATCAATCATTCAAGTCGTGTGCCCCTGTAGAAGCAGAAACAGGTTAAACTTTGATCATTAGGACGTATTGTTTCTGATTAATAATTATTATGCCACTTTGGGGCGATTTTCATTTATTTAAAAATAAATAATTTCTTACAACGGGGCAGAAGATATAAGTAAATAAATTTAATGAATAAAGAAGAAATCAACAATTTGAGATATGAATGATTTTTTTCCTAAACCAGTAAAGGTTTTTTGCTTTTCAGTTTCAGGTGAAAATTGATAACCCTATACATATTGTATACACATACATACATACATAATAATAATCACACAGTACTGAGATTTAATCAAGTTAAAAATTCTATGCTTGGTACGCACTTGGAAGAGTTTTCTAAGTTAGTTTTAATATGGACTTTCTTAGAATAACGTCTAGCCTTAATTCTCAATTTTACAAAAATATATCATTTTACCTAAGAGTATATCTTTTCATAGCATAATTTGCTTTGAAACCGTGACAAGAAAGTAATTTTACCATATTTAGGAATAACTTACTTGTATATTTTATAAACATAATTATGTTTTTATATTTGTTTGTACCATAATATATCTTACCGCACCTTTATGTTTAATTAACGAGATTTTTTAGTAGCCGAAAGGATTCATTATAAAAGTACTCGTGTAGACTTTATGCATGCAATGTTTTTTAAGTAACCTTTTTATACACAAAACGCAGAAAAATCTAAGCCAGAATTTCTTTATTATCATAGTACTATGATAAAATATTATCAAGATTCATCATTAACAGAGTTGCATAAAACGATTCAAATTTTTGCTTAGTTATAGACTCACGGTGATCGATAGCGCCAAAATAGCGTAATAGCCAAAAATATGTGGATTCAAATACAACTTGTTTTAAATAAAGTTTTAAGTCATTTTTTCGTCAATAAGTCAATATATTGATTAATAATATTGGATTAAAAGAATGTCGCTTTGCTTAAATTTAATACTCGGATTTTTTAAAAGTTCTATTTTGAACTATTTATCGTATATTTAACTCATTGCGTTACTTATCGTATTGTTGATAGGTATTCTTTATTAAAAATAATAATAATTTAATTAATGTATTTCATAAATATAGAACATTATAATGGCATTGTTCATTTTGTTATGAAAACCCGACTTGATAACTTTATATCTTTTTTATTCAAAAACCTAACGATGCTAATAGGTTTTCCGATACAACGTCCCTAGGTTATACGATATAATATATTTTATATATTTTTATATCATAGTAGAATATCATACAACGCACAGGACGCTCATAAGTAAGTATGGCAGAGGCGAGTTTTCCCCTGAAAAAACGTACAATATCAAATGTTAGAACCATAAACCGACCCTTTTATACAATAAACCCTTTGACCCTGATTTTAGATTATAGATATTTTGCATTGAAATATTTTTACGAAGCAAATATAAGTATCTAGATGTGGTTTAATATTTACAAATTTGTATCACTCTTAGATTTTTCATATCGAATAGACACAATAGTTATATTTAGATTTTTTACATAATTTGCTTTTATATGATGTGTTATTTTTTAAATATACAAAGTTTAATTATATTTAAACATAATTGAACAATTTTACACAATTATTTTAAATATGAAATAATAAAAATTTTGTAGTGGTGCTGAAACATCACATTTATTATATATTTTTAATACGTTGATAAAAGCGTGTTCAGTAAAATGAAATTATTCAAATATTACTTCATTAATACATAATTAATATTGCCAAAAACGTCAACAATAATCTATGATTAATATTTGGGGATAAAATTTAAGCTATTCCAAATAAAAACAAAATACAAATTGTATTTCTTTACTTGGTAGTGATTTCAATAATATTTCAACATGTTTATTTAATATTAACGGTACAATGTTTAAAACTAAACGTTAAACGAAAACTGTAGTGAAATCTATTTACCATGGCAGACAGCAGATATATATTTTTATAACACACTTGAGTTTAAATATCACATCATATATAATAATGATTGGGATCTTTGCAATTTTTTTGTGTACTCAAAAAATCTCATTTGTGTAAATATTATTTTACGTGCACCTGTTATATTACTTTTTAAAGTTTAAAGCTGATGCTTCGCAATCCCAACGGTACCGAAAAATAACTTTGATCGTAGCTTCTGGCTTAGTGCTGAACGAATTTCAAGAACATACAAGGATGTTCGCGTGTGCTTTTCTACCCATCGCTGAACTTTAACTTGTCGTTTTTGCATTAAGTTCTGAACGCCGAGGGAAAATTCATCCCCCAAAGAACAATAAATTAATTAAACGTGCGAGTTTTACGTTTATGTTATTAATACTTGTAATGAACGATCTTGTAATAAAGATTTGGAATATTTTGATAAAATAATTATTACCCGGCAATACGGTACGTAACGGATACATATTGTATCTTAAGGTAAGAGAGTAAGTGCTTTTAAAGGGAAGAAATGGTAAGATTCAGAATTCATTGACTTTGGTTTAATATAACTTGAGTTTTCAGTTGACCTGTTAAGCACCGACTTGTTGATAAAAATACCTTTAAATACAAAGTAACTAATTAATCAGATATCAAAAAAAAGTTACAGATGCACATAAATATTCAATAGAAACAGCACTTGTACGTAGTTTACATTTTTAAAATACTTTCACAAATAATATTTACATACATTTTATTATTATTATAACAATATATTTTTTGTTTTGTTCCCATAAAACAATTTAAAAAAACTGCAAATTATTATATTTGAGCTATGAACATTGTAATATTTATTTATATTATATATGAAATTACCAACAAATATATATTTATTTTCAATTGACGTTATAAGCGTTAAGATCATTTGCATGTGCAGACATAGTCCCAGATTTTTATTTAGTTTATAAAAAGATAGTCAGTCCTGAAAGAGTTAAGGGTAACTTTTCTAAAGCCTCGTGGAAATTTAAGCTTTGCTTTTCATGAGAAAAGAAACTTGCTGCTGAGAACAGGCCCGTCGGAGCTTTTCAGCCAAAGAACTCGAAAAGCTAAAAATAACACCGGTGTAATTTTTCAACAATTTCCAATACTAAAATAGTAGTAGTAAGTTTGTGACCCAAAGTAAAAGATTTTCATGTTTATTGGTCACATTTACGGGAGCTTTACTACCGAAGAACCTTAGTAACCCAGCAATGAGTGTTTGTGCTTTTAAGTATATTTCTTTTGCAACGAAAGCCACATTTATTATTAAAATTACCAGTAGTGTGATAGAATTTTGGCAAAGCCATGCAAAAACAGGTCAAAAATTATTGATCTACATTTAACAAAATGAGACCCATCATCAGATCAAGAGATTGCATGTTAGGTAGTTAGAATTTTTTTTAGGAATTTTTCTCTTACATATTTTATTAGTCAAGTGGTTCGTAGAATCAGAAGTAATATTAGCTGTGTTTAAACATCCAGATTCTGAAAAATTTAATTTTGTGAAGTAGGAAATTCCAAACAAGTCGTGCAAAACATTTGAATATTGTAATTTTTTTTCAATAGAATTTAATTTGATCAACGTTAAACTTGATTCAAGTTTTTTTACTAGTGACAGTCTGTATTTTTAATAAAGAAATATTTAGAGTTTACTTAAAAATGCTTGAAGATGCAAAAATAGTCAGGTTAAAAATAAAAAGTGGGAAGGCGTATAAATATTCATTAAATAATTAAATAGAATTCTATCAAGTATTTTCTGCCAAAAATGTTAACACAGTCACTCAGCAAACTTTTTAATTCTAAGTAAAAATATATATATACACTACAGCAAAGCGCGTTTATAGTGATATGATATGATTATCTTGTATGTTTAAAGCTAATATGATGATAAAGTAATAGAAAGTATCGGTTAATTAAAAATATGTTGGTACAGGCCTGCTTAAAACCAATATCCCGAACTGATTAAGACCAGCTATGAGAAATCCCCGATTAGAAGAGAATCAAAGGACTTGACTTTCAGTATTTGCGGTGTTTAAATTCCTAATCAAAACTTCAAAAACTTAAAAGTTTTTGTGAATTTTAAATTAGCCAGTTTTACTTCACTCTACCCGTGAGTTTACCGAGTAATTTTAATTAGTAGATTAATTTGAAATTCTTAATTATATATAATCCAACTCCCAGAACAAAATTATAGTGATATTACAACGTAAAAGTGTTACCGCTTCAAACATACGCGGGATCCCTTTTTAGATTAAACTATGAGTTTTTCAACAGTTTATGCTATGTTAATATGAAAATCTAATTAAAAAAGTGATTAAAAACAACTAATGTTTAACTATACGTATTTGAAACAGCCAAATAGTTATGGGCTTTTTTTACATATTTTCGTGTAACATACATTGAAAACTTGCATTAAACTTTATAATAATTGTATATTTATTAATACATATATCTTTTTATAGAGAGTAATTATGTAATTCTAATTTTTAAGCTGAATTTGTTTTGATCAATTAAAAATCATCTCAGTATCTTTTTGATATTTACTTTAACAAGTGACTTACAACAGAAAATGTTAAATTTAACCAAAAATAGATGAAACGGATACTTCTAAATTTCCCCTGAATTTAAGTATCATGATACAAGTTTTTTCATTGGTGATTAGAGCCTGAGGCAGTAGAAGACCTGAAAGTTTATCCCTCTATAGTGCTTTTTCCATGTCTAATAATCAAAAGCATGCGGATACCTCAATGGAAAATGTTTGGTCTAAACTAAAAACGAAGTGTTATTAAGACAAGAATTCATTTTCAAAAATTCGCCAGGGTGAAGAGAATACGAAAATTTAAATGTATAACATTACATTTTACATTTTCTAAGGTTTTTTAACGTTTGATACAAGCTAGTACAATAATGGAGCTTTAAAATACAATTTCAGACGCTTAAAAGGCGAATTGTGAAAAGCAAATAATATATATAATTATCTTATATATATATTAATACTACACGTATACCTAAGTTATACAGTAGTGCTGAATATTCCAATAATTATTAAAATTATTTCTATGGGAAAAAATGGATTTTATATACGTAAAAGATTGTAAAAAAATATTTATGTCCGTTTTTTTTATAATTTCATATATTAGTAAAAATACGATAGCAGTGAACTTTAAAACGTAGTTTTATTCAAATATTTAATCTTTGGATCTATTCAAAGGAAAGGCGCGTTTTCAATAAAACCAGCAGAATGGTTGAATTTTCCACGCTGGGCCTTTCAATTGTTTTCCTCGAATATTCTTCAGCCGAAACTCTTTCTTTTCCAACATATGAGGCTGTGTCGCCCTTCACCCCAGGCAGCACCCTAAATACCTTGAAATAAAATTCAACCCGGATTTCACTTAATATCCTGCCTATGTAAATAGTTGCCCCCTGCGAGCTGAAAAGAACTTGAGAGTTCACGAAATTCCAGCAATTAAATCTAAAGTACCTCTCCAATTAATAAAAAATATTTTTCGTTATTGTAAAACAGGATATTTTTGTAATATACAAAATAAATGCAATTCATTTAATTTTTTAAATTTCTGAGTATTTTTGTAAAGTTTAAATTATTCCCTTTAATCAGGTATAACGAAAACTAAATATTTCTGAGAGAAAATTTGTTGAATAACTGTTCAGAACTATTTTTCAATGTAGTTAAAGCTTAAATTTTTGACTTTCTACTATTTCCTTAGATATGAAAAAGCTCTCAAATTTAAAAAAATAACATTTTTTTAAAATATTTTAACACGCGTAGATCTTTAAAATAAAAGCTTCACATGTAAAACAATGGTTACCTTTCCTTGTTTTTTTTTTTTTTTTCCTTATACAGGTTAATTCTCACCCCTCCGCGTTTTTTGCGGCCCGGTATGTAATTACGTAATTAGTGTACAAATACATAAAAAATTGGTTTTATATACATATATTTATAAGATTTTTATAAATAAAATATCTTTATTATAAATAGAGAAGTGCACAATACCAAAAAAATGAAATTTAAGTATATTAATAGCAGAAGAAACGTATCTTCGTCTTTATCATATTTATGTAAAAAAACCATAAATAAAATAAAATGCAATTTAATTTATACGTAAGTACTGAATATAAATATGTGCATGCTTTTACATTACAAGTATGAAGAATATATAAACTACACAATGTTTGTTTCTCCCAAAGTTCATTTGAGTATGAACAATTCCCCAGTGCAGAGTATGGAAAAGAAGATACAGCGCTATTTATTAGCCCCACATTTCCCACTGTGCAGTTCCTTGATTTACGTTCCCTGACGCAGCATTACGAATTCATTTGAAGTTCCCTGTAGTCTTGCTTCAAAGAAGAGCAGAATGCTTCTTCCTGGATAGGATCGTAATGAAGTTTAATATTTCTGAAATACCGGGGACTTCAGCCGCGGAGACTGCGCCAGACATTTCCTCGTGCCTCATGAAGGATCATCCGATATGTGAATTAGTGTGCTAGGTATTTAAGAGTAATATATATATATATATATATATATATATATATATATATATAAGCGCATTTACTTGTACGTTATCAATGAGGTCTTTTGCAACGGTCGCAACACAACTGACAATCAAATGATTGTTAGACAAAAGCGTATACTTTTACGTTATTATTTAGGGCAAAGCATAAAAAGCACCCAAATTATAGGGACGCTATTATAGGTATACAAAAAAACCGGTTTGTTGAAATTTAAACACTGTAATATGTGTAATATCAAAATATATACAAATCAATTTAAATTTATTTAGATTTTATTTTGATGCATTAAACATGCGTCCAAATAAATTTAACGGCCAAATGAATCGAAATTAACGAATCGTTTGCTGAAAAATCAACGAGCGTTCAAATCACGGCTGCCAGTGCATTTCAGTGAAATATTTGATTTCGTAGTTGAAAACGTAGTGTTAATATTTATATGATAAATCAGGGAAGTTTATCTGACAAAATGTGTTGTGTATTTTCAAAATAAAATTCGTCATGATTGTAAATATTTTCGGGGTCTAGAAAATGTATACCGCTTAACTGATATAGTATGGAAATATTTATTTTATGTTCACTTTCAGTTTAATTTGCAAATTTTATTTTATTACCCCTGATGAAGAATTTATGTCTAATATTAATACATTATTAATTTGAAAATGACTTAAATACAAGATTGGAAGTAGGCATTGTTAACTTACATAATTTTATGTAAAGAAGCGGATAAATTATGAAGTCAGAAAATACAAATCAATACATTTACTAGAGCTAAAATAATTTTAATTAATAGAAAATATAATATTTTACGAACTATGTAATTTAAAAAAAAAAAAAATTAAACAGAGAAATATACAATTAAACTATACATTCAAATGAATAAAAGTAGATACGAATGTCAACAACACTTCCGCAATCGATTAACAAAAAAAAAGGATATTTCCACCTACGTGGCCTGACACTATACAGAACTGTGCCTCTATATCTATTTTATTTTTCACAGCTCGTTTTAAATAACAAATTCAAATTACCAATTGGCTAGAATGATAAATAGGAGAGTTATTAACTAAAACTTAATTTTATTAAGGTAAATTTCAGGTAAACTAGAAACAAAATACCCACAAAGCAAGTGCTTCCCTTTTACATAGCTCGGAGGTATTGTAAAGCTTCCAGATATCTAAGCTCTACTGACTATGTGAGCTTGATAAAATAAACAACTATTACCATTGCTGCTAGCACAATTTTCTCACAAAAAATAATTTTCAAACTTGTTAAATTAAATGAAAACTAGAAACAAAATGCCAACAGAAAAAAATATTTCTTTTTAACAAAGTTCGGAGTTATTTCAAGACTTCTCGAAGTCTAAGTTCTACTGAGAGTTCTGTAAAATAAACAACCATAATCACCGCCACTTGCACAATTTATTCCAGGAAGATACTCTCAAAAGCTTTAGTTGAATCCTCAAATCTATGCGGCTGAAGCAAACGCAATGCACTGGCGGTATCTTTCACGCTGCTTATCTCAGTACATGCATTCTCTTCGGTATTTTTCCATCCTGTGGAGTATTTTACCCCATGCTGGTAAGGATGAACTAAAAGGCTTTCGCTGTCCAGGCAAAGAGCAAGCCCCATACTGATTTGCATAACGACAGACCGCGAAACCACTGAATGTGATAGAGGAACGAAACTAAAAAAAATCTGAAAAAATTTATTCAATGTCCACGAATTATTTAGTTTTTATATGAAACTGTCTTAATTTAATTTTTTCGAAAATATTTCCCATTAGAAAATTAAAATATGCAAAATTATACAATGTTTCGCTCAATTTTATTTTTAAAAGATAAAAATAGATAAAATAGAGAGGAAGTCTGAAGAAACGGTTTGTAAAATTATCATTTTTATTAAAAGAGGAATGTGATTTCTCGAAGCGACCTGCGACCGCAGATTATTATGTTTTTTATATAAAATGTGATCATTTGAAATATTCAGGGTACATGAAATTCGTATTTGAAGGCTTTTTTAAATTGAAAAAACCTAGAAAGGTACTACAGAAATTGAATAACATTTTCTTGAATGAGATTTTTTTATGTAAGTAATAAAACGCACGGATATAGAAAAAAACTAGACAAGCTATATAATTTTTTTAAAAGCTAAAGTTATTAATAAATAATTGACGTAGCTACTTATGTCAGTTGCTAAGAATTTGTAATACATATAATATAAATTAGATAACGTTTACTTGTTTGATATTATTATGTGCTCGTTGTTATTGCACGGATACTTATGAAAAAACAAAATAAGCAATATATTTCTTTGAAATGAAGATAAAAATATGTAGTTTGACTAGTTATTTTTTATTGTATACAATAAAGTTTTATTTAACTGTTTTGTTGTTTACTGGATAGTTTTAGGCATTATCATGATCACATTGTGCGATAAATCTACAAGGAGGTCTTGAATACCTTTAAATATCACTTGAGAATTGGCCGATGTCTAGTAACATTTTCACGAAGCAGAGCAGTTCTACATCCCCTTGCATTTTTAACCCCACACCATGCTGTATATAACTTCATGGGTAAAATATGTGAGTGCTAATGACTAGGAAGCATAGATTATTTTTGAAATAAAAGCCTATTAACATTTACTTGAACATTTTAACAAAATATTAAAAATAAATTGGCCAGCTTGTAGTCACCGTTTGTTGGCACATAAAGGATGTCTCTGTGTCTTCTGTGTGTATATGAGAATTTCAAATACGGATCCTTGGCAATTGAATTTTGTCAATTTTGAATAAGATGCAATAAGCATTTACACAGACGTGGGGAATGAACTGAAGATATTCGAAAATGACGGAAGCTTCAATAGACTCCCTTATACGCCGGTGAAATTCACGATAAATGAAATGTAGTTCCCAGCCCAGCGCCGAGCTACTGAAACCTGATTTATTGAACATTCAGCATATTTCAATTCAATTTTCAAAGAGAAGAATTATTCAAATACTAAGTTTCCCTTATGTATTTATATATATACATATATATTTAATATAATAAAATACCTGTGAGATTTTTATTGGTGACCGGTTTCGCCAACCTTTCACGTTGGCATTATCAAACTGAGTGAGAATTTATATGATAAAAAGCAATAAGGTAGACAATTGTTAGAGGGAGAGGTTAGAAAGAGAAATAATGATTGTCAGGTGGTAAAGGGTCAAGGGTGGTAAAGATCACCAATAAAAATTAACATGTGGAAAAATCACTCAAGTATTTTATACTATCAAAAATAATAAAACGGAATTCCGCCAAGTACTCTCTGTCAAAAATATAGATTATTTATATATAGTATATATTTATAAAGTATAAAGTATAAAGTAGAACGAAAAGGTGTTTATAAATTTTTATTATTGATGTTATACAATGTGATGTTATTTTTTTAAATATAAATACTGTTGTGTGAGAATAAAGTTGTAAACTTCAAGAACAAAACTTAGGGACTTCTTACACCATACAAGAATCAGTTTGAAAGATTCTGTAAGCCGATTATCCGTTCTCTCAAATATTATAACAATACTTAAATAACTTTCTACGAAAAATAAGAGCATTACAATCGAAAAGTTCTATTTTCAGTGTGTTAAGATACAACTTGAATGATATAAAAAAACCTAAATTTTACCAACTGATGATGATTCATATTTTGCAGATTTGTTATATGAACGAGTACGTACTTTTGTGCTAAACTTTTCAAAAAATAAAATTTATATTCAAATATTTGTTCATTCAATGGGCAATCACAGAAATAAAATATTTTTGCTGATAATTAGTTAATCAAGGGTTTGATTATACATTTTAGGTATGTTGCTAATAAATTGGAGGATTTTTGAAGATACTTTATAAATCAAAATATATATGTTTATGTACACATACTTGTCAAATGAATAAAAAATATTTTATTAACGGTAATTTTTTTATTTTTCAATTATGCAAAAAATCTTAAATAAAGATGAAGTGATTTTCCATGTTTTTTTTTGTGACTAGTTTGGTCAGCTTTTTATGTTCTTTCTAATGCCAACACACCTTTCATTAATAAAAAATAAAAATTATATACACTATAGTATGAAATTATCCAAATAATATAAATGCAACATTAAAACTTTTTTTGCTTTCAAGCATAATTAAACGCAAAGCCAGCATTACTCCAACTTATTTAAAATCCTGCTTACCATTACGTGGCGGTTTGTTAACAATTTGCAAATTAGTAAGTACACAAGAAAATTATAATTTATGTATTTATTCGCAAAGAGAAAACAAATTAAGTACTTTCAAGTCCAAATATCTCGATTTATAATTGAATGCTTTTTGAAAACAAAATGGACAGAGGACCAGACAAAAGAGATTAAGCTCGGCAAACGTAAGGCGGACTGCTCCTCTCGGCAAATCCGCGGACAGAGATAATTCCATTAAGCGAATACCTGCCCAGGTAATTCGTATATTTATTAACTTCGAAATTTATTTCCCCAGCAGAGGTAGCTAATTACAAGGGTCTTCCTGGGATTACATTGGGAACAACAAAGACTGCGAAACAATCATCGAGACCACGGATTACAGCAAATGAAGACCTTGGATTGAATTTCCGATTTTTACCAATCCATCAGATGAAAATACCTTATACCTTATATTATATCACAGTTATTAACTAGCGAAGGGTATTTTACTATAATTTTATTTATGCATTTGTTTTTAGATATATTTTGAGAAGGTTTAATATTTTAAAGAAATTTATGCTATTTTAACATATTGTATACAATGAGTTTATAGGAGATAGAGCCATGGGAATGCTTTGTTCGGCCACCCTTAGAAATGAACCGTCTGTTACTGTTTTATGAATCTCAATTCTACTGCTAAAGAAACACACCATTTCCTTGCTTACAAATTCTTTAGTACTCGTTATATTTACACCACTATCTTAGGTTATAAAATATAAAATTTATTCAAAAATGAAAAGGAAAATTGCTAGACAAATTATATGTTTCTCTAAGCTGAGAAAAACAAAATATTTAAATGTATTTTTTAAAGCTTTATGCGTATCACAAGCGATGATAAATGTATAAAAAAAAAACATTATAATTGATGCATGTATATAATTAATTTACCGAGTACATTTTTTTGGTTTACTATATACTTTGAATTCCGCTTTACTGCTTTAATATGGATATTTCCCATTTGCAATTTCTATGTGAAAAATATCATAGATTCTATAGAAGCGTAAGTGCTATTCGCGTGTAACATCGATAAAAGAATTAGTATAAATTCAACAGCTTATTTATTTTATGAAATTCGCTTCCCGTTTATTTCAAACGTCATTTACTAAATATGTAAAAACCGGGGGCAGCGGAAAGGTTATTTTACTCTCTTTAATTAATGAAGCAAGTTGCCTTCTCCTAGTACCACCTGATGATGGTTTTAATAAGAGGAGATAGCGGACCTCGGCGAAGTCTCTTGCAAGCGGACTGCAACTTAACCGAAGAATAATCCCCATTTATTCAGGCGCTGAATCTCCATAAAGCTTTGCGAGATTAAATGTTATGATTTACGGAGCTTTTTGAATTGCGCAATACTAGAAATATCATAAATGAAAATAGGGCAAATGAAAACGCCTCTTTAAAGTAAAGTAGAGCTGTGCATTTTAAAAGGACTGTGAAAGGAAATGCAAGCATAACAGTACAGATATGTTCATATTATTTTAGTACTATGAAAATCTCGTAAAAAAATAGTTTTTAAATTGAATTTGCTTTTTGTTCATCTACTTTTCATAAAATAAACATGAAAATTTTATAATGCGTCCTTGCAGTGCTTGAATGCCATATAGAAATTTTTGTCTCCATATTAAAAATATTTTAAGCGCTTATAAACCTACATATATTATATAAATCTTACAGCAAACTGCATATCAGCGCTATACAATATTATTCAAAAGAACAAGTTTAACTCCAACTATATTTTCTGAGTCAATACAATACTAAATATTCATAAATAAAAAGTACTACTTTATTAAAAAATTTAAAAAAACCGGTTGCATTTTTGTTTAAATTTATTATTAGCTTTGTAATTTAATTCGGTTTAAGCATATAAATGTGATAAGGTATTTGCGCTAGGGGTTGAAAATTAAGAGTACAGTTGCATTAGTAAGACAAGTTTAAGATAAAAATAAATGTATGCGCCCATAATATTTGTTTTAAAATGACTTATTGGGATATAAGTAGTTTTTATCGACGCGAAAAAAAATACATTGATATGATGCTTAGTTTTGCTTGGTTTAAATATTTGTTCAAGATTTTTTATTTAAGACAAAAAAATCATGGCTATGCTTTCTCAAAGTTTTTTTTGAACTGGTCGCCAGTTATTGATATAACAGCAAATTAACTACAGCATTGCTTACTAATTGGTAGCCCAGTAACCAAAAATTCCGTGGGAACTCTCTCTTAGTAGAGAAACAGTTTCTGTTTGGATTGCTATCCGCATAAATGTAAAATCATGAATATCAAATATCTCAGGTCTCTAATCAGGTGTGTATATAGTTTTTTGTAAAAATACCAAACTTGACTATTTTACGATTTTGATACGATTTTGAAAACACAACAAAGTAGTTGTAAAAGTATTGAATGGATACTTTATCAAAAGTATCCGTTCAATATTAAGTTTAGTGTCCATTCAGTTATACTTTCATGGAAAAAAATCTCTAGGGGGATTAAAAAAAACTAGGCGTCGTATTCAGGATGGAGGGTGCGCGCCCCCGGCGAATATTTTTAATGGTTTTTTTCGAGAACTTTCGCGAAATATTTGAAAACTTTATGTTTCGAGTCGTAATTTTTATGCTCATGCTGATATTGCGCAAAGAGAAAATGAAGTTGGTAACACTGTCTTAAATAACGAGGAAACTTTCAGCGGGACCAGGTGAAAAATGTGGCCTATGCGTGTGATTTATGAAAACAATGTTGGAATTATTTTTTTTAAGTATGCATGTACAAAAACATGTTTTTAATGATGGTTTACTTGTAAAAAAAAACAAACATACATATATTTATATTTATATTAAAATGCTAAACTTAAATGTTGCTGACTTGAACATGAATATTCAAATTATGTAAATTCAGCATATTGAACTTCATTGTGCAAAAATATATGTATACAAAATATTAAACATAAAAAAAATATTCCCTAAAGATCGGAAGCTCCATTTAACTACATTGATACACCATTTCAGGAAGTTCATAAAATATATTTTATATATCGTATCGAAAAATACCAATATTGAAATACGCTTCTGCGGTCGCAAAAAAGGGTTGCATTCTTTTCACGAGGCATTTCCGGTATTATTTCCCAGCGCCAGTACACTGATCTGATTTATGAAACAGCTATAAATTCCACTAAGGGAAACTGAATAGTGTTGACACATGAAGACAAATTTTTGCAGAAAAGCTCTGCAGTCGGTTTATATATAATTTCAGAAGTATGTTCTGGTCTAGTCACGAGTTCTGGCGAGCATCGAGGCTTTTCTACGAATTGCACTGCTCTCCAAGTTGATCTAACGTAAAGATTTAACTCAGCTTATTTTACTAAGTGCAAAAGTATACTAAGTTAAAATATAGGAGTAAAACCTTTTTCGTCTTTAAAATTCCTCAAACTAACAGTTTACACGGTCTAACCTCAGCTTTATCTAATCTAAAAAATCATATATTTAATCAATTATGTGAGATGATTTCACAAAAGGCTTTGATAAAAACCTTACCTAACCTGAATAAATATTTAAACATTTTTTCCTGTAGTGATTTTTGAGTGCAAAGACTGTAATTTTAACACTTATCTTATCTAACTAAAACTATAATTTAATGCTTTTAAACCCCTCCCTATTACTGACCAAGTGCTATTTTTGTTTTCAAATTAAAAAATTCAATGAATTAAAGTTTTTACGGATTACTAAATTATTATATTTACCCCTGTTGGCTATTTTTTCTTTGAATATGATACTCAAAAAAAGTCTGTGATATAAATCGGAGCTTACGTACAATTAGTCCCAAAATGGAAATGCAATATCCAAGCGAGCTAAATAAGTTGTAAAGGATCGTAGTAAGCAAAACTCAAGGGATGGTAGACTGAAAATATTCTTCCCATAATCCGGACAGGTTGGGAGCCTAGATAATCCTCAAGGGTTCTTTACAGGATAATATTTTCTGGGGTTGTGTACAAAGTATTCCGATGAAGACCTATGAATATATTATAATTATTTTAAAAAGACCGCAGATTCTCCTTTACAATTTCGCTAAATTTTCTAAGGGTTTTTTTTATGTACATTAATATTTTTGGAAGCGTTAAACATTTTTGGTACAATTTTATTACATATTTTTTTAAATTATTATTATTTGTACAGTGTATGGGTGTGTCATTTCTGATGTTGTTAAAAACAACATAAACTATAATATAAAAAGTATTGTTTTAATTAAAATACACTTACGTTATTACCAATCAATTTTTTGTAACCGTTATCTATATTGAACGGTTTTTTTTTATTATACTGAAATAAACTAAGAAGTTTGTGTATAGAGCATGTGAAAAATATAAATTATTTATTGATTTTGGCTCATAGTTTTATTGTTTAGTAGCAATGAATGTTTATTAATCAAATTTTTAGGTCTTATGAAAAAAGCAACATAATTTAATTAATAGGATTCCTCAAAATAGTCATTTAGTAACAATTCTTTACACAGCCCATTTCTACACGTTCAAATTATAGAAATGGCTTGTCGTTAAAAATAAAACTTTTATAAGTTCTCTGAAACTACTGCAAATTTCCATAAAGAAAATATAAGCAAAGAAGGATTTATTCGTAGCTATGAAGACTTATTCTGCGTAAAATTTCGGAAATAACAATTTTCCAAGTTGTTTGAATGGCAAAAACTTTATTTTGGACTTTTCTAGGAGTGGGAGTAAAATATAGATTAAGAAACAATATAAAAAGTAACCGTTTTAGTACGAAGTTATAATTGAAAGTTGAAAAACTATGATCTTTAAAAATGTTAAATTGACGTCTCACAGTTACGTTATTTAAAAGTAACGCTACTTTTTACAAAAAAACTCATTTTTTAAAATGTATTTGTTGATTTAAAATTAATATTCAATACCTTTATCTATAATATTTAGGCTTATTTCTTTCCATCTGATTATTCAGGATGACAGTGGGGTATTTATATATCCTACAAATTGATATTTTAATTAAAATATTTATCATTGGTTTTATCATTTATTAAATCCATCTTGGGATTTGCATCTTAGTATTGAAATGTAACCTGTGAATTCTGGGGAAGCAGTCAGTGGATCCAACCAACCTGTTCGCATGAAGTACAACCATCTTTCTGACTAAAGACCCCAAAAGCCACTTGAAGTTGCAATTGTTTTAACAACTTGTAAAGCGTAAGTAGACGGTGGCACAGGAAAACACATAAAAGCGACAAGATAAAAGATTGAAGAAGGGATATGTAGGAGACATAACTCAGGGACCATTATGGTTGTGTTAATTGCACAGGAAAGTTTTAAGAAGTTGACGACAGTCAGATATGTGAATATAAATTTACACAACATATAAAACGCATAAAAATTATTCGTTAAAAACTAACTACAGTAAAAATGGTTAACATATTATAAAAAAAAAAAATCTTTTGAAATTCATGTATTTGGACGCAGCCTTAAATATTTTTTAACCAGTTGTCTTTTTAGGTATCCTGCTTCCAGGAAATGAGGTTGTTTACTATCTGATATTCCACTCGTAGAGTTGAGATTAAAATAGAAAAAAAATTATAAATGTTTTTGTAAGTTTTGGCGACCGTTGTTTTTAGATGTCATGGGTGTTGTGCTGCGTTTTGATTAGTGTTTTTTTCCGCTTGTTCCCTGTTATGGGACCATCCTAATATCCCATGGGATGGTCCAAGGCACAGAACAAACGTAGCATAACACCCGAGATGAAGGAACGACCAGGCAGTGGTGTTTTTAAATCGGAAAAGTTCGGTAATGCGGTTGGTTTGCGAAGCGAGCTCCGCCATCAGTGCGGGGCATTACCCGCCGCGGCTCACGGCGATGACGATTATTATCATTCGAGGACATTTGGAGTAATCCTCGCCGGAGGCTGTGTTTGTGTGAAGGGGTTTAGGGCAGAACCTCCCCTCGTGGCGCATTATCCTGCCCATTAAATTATTCACGTGAGAATATTTGTTCTCGGCGGCCGCTCGCTGCAAGGCGACGAGGTCGGGTACTCCGAGGCTTAAGTACATGGAAATACTGGAGAATTACCGTATGCTTACTACATCCTCGCGAAGAAATTTAAACCCGAATAATCCCTACAAAAAAGGCTAAGTTTTTGAATTAAGGGTTAAATACCCTAGAATATTTAAATTTTACACTGTTTTTGTTCAACAGCTAAAGCAACGGCTGCCAAAACCTACGAACATATTTTTTTCATAAAAAAAATTTTCTTTTAATTTGTTGAAAATAATCTTATTTAATAATGATTAAATGTATGTTTGGTACTACAACAACCCACTTTGAGAGACTTATAAGTCATAAAGTACTGATGCTTCTCTTTCAGGATGTGAGGCAAGTTTGTTAAGACTTGACGAAGGTTTGCATCAAGCGATAGTGGAGGGAGAAGTGTAAGTGCACCAAAAACTGATATTTCAGGGACCGACAGGTGAATAATGTGGAATGGACAGGTGGGCGAGATTAGTTTTATATTTAAAAGTAGAAATCTGTTTCTTGTACCGTAAGATTCCGTTGATCTTAAATACAAATATTATTGTACTTAGACCAAATAAATAAACACCAATTATAATAATATTAAAGGAATACAAAAATAAGTAATAATTAAGTCACATTTAGGCATTTCGATAATGTTTTTATAAATAACACTAAAAGTTATATAACAAAATTTTATTCTCGTTCTTTTTCTCTCATTTCTTTGGTATTTGATGTTTAAAGATTATTTTGTTGGTTGTATTTAATATACAATTCATATTATTTATTAAGCCTGTACTGTATTTACTGAAGAATGATCGGCTGGATTAAAAGTCAATAAAACTTCAAAAACGTTTGGATGAATATACAAAAAAGATTACGTTACATAATAACCAGAAACGTAAGTATTAGAGAAAGCTTTGCTAAAGAAATATGAGTTTGGGTGTGCCTGTTTTTCTGATAACCACAATCTACAAAGCATCATTTTCAAATTCAAAGGCACTTTTAATTATAATGGCCTTTTGATTTTGATTATTTCAAATACAATTGTTCATTTTCTCTTTGAAATTCGTATCTAACATTTCACGATGAATACCATGTGTTTTCTTGTATCTTTTAAAACACATAAAGTAACCGCAGTCGAAATTAACTCGGGTCTTATTTCTCTGTATCGTTTAAGAGGATTGAAATAAATTGCTGAAATTCCTTCTATCCGGATCCTAAGCATTCCCAGAGTTAGTGAGACGAATCTTTAAAATCTAATTTAATTTAATGGAATAATTCAACAAACAGCTTTCAAGATACAATGGACCCATTCCTTCTTTAGTATTAGGCCGCAGCGTTTATATTTCGGTACTAAAAGCATTTTCAAAAAATCAACATTTGTTTTACAATTTTAAATACAAGTAATATGAGTAATGTCGTCATTTTTGTTGATGATGCCAGGGAGATCTTATATTTAAATAGTTTGCTTAGTTTGACAAAAGCCTACATTTGATTTCGTGTTAAGAATCAGATAAAAACATTAAGGATACATTATATTAAAGATATGATGGCTTGTACACCCAATAAAAATATTCCTCCTAAAAACGGTTGCCAAAGTTTATATTTACCATAAAACTTATGTAAATAATGAATACACAATTCAATTTAACTATGGGCCATATTTATATTGAAGCTTTTTTGAGTATTTTGATTGTTAGTGTCTGCTTTGTATGGAAATTCGAAGTCAGTATAAAATATAAATTTTGATTTCTGCTATTGAAAAACAGTATCAACGATTCAATACGAATAATTTTCTCTTTTTTTGTAAGGAACAGCAAAAAATTATGCACAAGTTTCGAAATCGAACTTCGACAGTCAAAATTCTGTCATTTTTATAAGAGAGCGCCGAAAAACCTATTTTTTAAACTCATCATTTAAAAGTTGAAATATTAAGTATAGGATAAGTACAGTAATAATTATTGTGACAGTCGACACAAAATAAATTAAATTTTCTTACAGTTTTACCAGATTTCAAATTTCTGTTAAATGAAAAACTTAAATCTATCAATACCAAGCTATGGTGAAAAGAGAAACTCATGAAACCTTTGAAAAGAGCCTCACTTAAAACAGTTGATGAGTTAAGTGAAAGCAAAATTTTTTATTTTAAAAATTTAATTATAAGTTTATCATTTTGTGCCCATTCAAAATTAAAATTTAAAAGGTGGTTTGAAAAACAACGAAAGCATTTTTCAAGTCGACTCAATGCTAAGCGATTATAGTTGAATTTTGAATGTTTTTTTTAAATATCTCATGTGCTGTTTCCGAGATAATGCTTTCTCGTAAATGCTGTGTTTAAAAAAAATGAAAATGTCGGAGAGGATTGACGCGGCATCCATCTTGTCATGGCGCTGGCCGCTGCGGGGCCTGCAGGGACGGACTGGGCTTGGCTGGAAGATATTGGCCCACGCTCGGGTCCCATCTTTACACGCCACCCTGTGACTTGAATAAATTTGAACCCCTCTAACAACACGAAATACAACAAGTGAAGCAAACAATCACCTAAATTTAATCTCAAGACGAGAAAAGTAAAAAAAAAAAAAGACTAATCGTTGATATAGTCATCAAATGTTTTGATGGTTTGGTTTCTTACGTGTTGATCTGCTTCAGGTTTTTTGTTCTTCGACGTTTTGGTCCCCGCTCTGAAACATCTTCAGGGATTTTTGGAATCCCTGATAATGATTTAAGCACTAAGTACCGAAACGTCGGAGGACTGAAAATTTCACACAGCTCATCGCCCAAGAAACCAAATCACGTATTGTTGTATTTTTTCGCTTCTAAACTTTTGAATGTTAACATAAATGATCTTTATAGGACTTAATTTATTTTTGGACTAAACACCTATTTTATAAAATTAAATTAATAAAAAAACATTGTTATTGTTAGCAGTGTGAATATTGTGTATAGTTATACGATATACACAAGAGGTATCATTGGTGTCTTGTAATTTTTTGTGGGTTATTTTAGTGTTTTATGTGTACCGAGTGCGTTAAGTATGTTTGTAATTTATTCCGTTGTTTTTATTTGATTTTGTTTCTAGAATACATCCAAAATACATAAAGACATTTTTATATTTTTAAAATTAAAAATGTGATAATATAATGCATTATATCTATTAAACTTTTGAAAATAATTTACATGATGTCCCAAAACAAAAGATCAGATTTGTCAGCATGCAATTTTTTTTTATCAAAGTGATGATTCATGTATATCAAAATATATCTATTGTTACCGAGACACACACAAAAGATGTGTGATAAAAAAAAGAGGTAGATATTTCTTAAAAAGACAAACGACGACCTCCTCCTCTCAACTTTTGATCGACGCGCAGGACGCGAGGGCTTGTGAGTTCTCGAGTAACTTAAACAACGTCTCTGCGAATAAGTTACGAGTTCACTCCAAGATAGAGTTGTTTTACTGAAATACTCTAAAGGGGTGATTTTACTGAAGAGTCGAATAAATGCTCAAAAAAATATATTTGAGCCGTTGGAAATATCAAAACTAATTATGTTGAGTTATGTCATTAGTTTTTTATTTTTTATATGAAATCAAGTAATTTTTTTAACGGCTTATATAAAAAGCTTCTTTTATTTTTATCGACAGTAGTTTTATTTTAAACGATTTTATATAAAAACTCTCTTCGCGAGCAAAAAAATCAATAAATTCAATAACAATGATGCTTTAGCGAGTCGATGAAATATAACGAAGGGTTATTATTTTAGTTCTTCAAACTGCGATCCAATTCTAAACAAAACTACTGAAAATAAAAATAAATCTGAAACGCGGAAAAGTCAGCGAGTCTCGAGGCAAGAAGACGAGAGGTTTTCCTTTGACCGATTTCCCGAATGTTTGCCAACAAAAACCATGGACCCGCATGAATTTATTAGCGATGCTTTACCTTATACGTCAATGGATCGGAAAATTGCCGGCCCGAAGAGGAAGAATATGAGACCTGCGCAAACATTTACGAAATAATATCTATTTGTTGCTCTTAGACCGGAAATCTGAGACAAACAAACGTATACCTCGCAGAAAGAAATCTTTATTAAAAAAACATACTTGACTAAACTCACTATTTGTTTCATCCCATACTTTCATCCCTACTTTGTATTTATTTTAAATAAATCCTTATTTATTGTGATTTGTTCAACGTTACAAAATAAAATAAAAAAATGCTTTGCCAAATTAAGTATTTGATATTTTTCGGTTTCGGAAATGTTGCTTATGTAGAACCAATTGTTAACGATTAAATAAATCAATTAAAAAAAATAATAATTCAACAGAATGCCATAAATACTCGTACATTCAAACACTTTTTTTCTGTTTATCAATAAACTTTGCAATAATTATACGAACGACATTGCGTTGAATTTTTATAGAATCTTTGTACAATTTGTGTACAAAAAAAAAATTATCCGTCAAACATGAATAGCCGATTAGCTAGGAGATCGCAAATATTCTTGTTGATGAAAACTTTCACCTTGCAAGGTTTTATTTAGACTCCTGAAAAACCCAAAAATTATCCCGGACGAATATTTTCGTAATCTTATAGCCAATCGGGAATACACATTTGTTATTCAAATATGAAATATCACACATTAAAAAAGATGGTCGTGAAGCAGTTCTCAGATTCTTGAACAATAATTTTTTTAAATATTTGAATGGATAATATATTTTTTTCAGTAAAATAGTATTACGTTCAATTTTCAATGGGAAAATATTAAATTAGGAAGTAAAACCTACGAAAGCAGCAAAAAAATTATATTTCATCAATAATATTCTTATATTGTTCGCTCAGTATCTAAATCTTCTGGCCGGTTTGAGAACCGCTTCTTTCAATTGACTTATCCATCGCCTTTGCCTTATCAGACAAGATCTCAAGACCAGACCGAGAAAAAGCGTCAAAAAAAAAATCGAAAAATAGTCACAAGTAGTCAGCAGAATAATTCATTACTAATTCAAATATTTCAAATGGTTTTTTAATTAAAAAAAACTCACTTCACGAAATATTTTTTTAAGATGAATAAAAGATTGTTTCACAGTTAGTATTTGAGAATATTTTAAATAAAATACATGCAATGAAAATATAAAATATAATTATTTTTGTATGACGTTGCCTTTTCAAGATAAAACGAAATTCTCTTGTAATAAAAATATCAAAAGTTTAATAAGTTCTAAAACTGTTTTTATTGTGAATAATAAAAAATATAGCACCAACAAAAGCTATCGTTTATTATATTACACACTTGTAATTTTGGTAAAGTAGAGATGGTTTTGTAACTGTTTTGGGGGATGGGGGGTGAAGGTCGTTTATTGGCGTAGAGAATTTTATTGTTTTGTCCTGATACCGCTCTGGTTTTTACAGATCTTGTCCCAAGCCCACCCATCTGGGTCGTCCATTTTACGGCGTCTGTCGATCCCAGGCTCGATAAATTTTAATTTTATTTCTCCCACGGGAACAGTTAATCGCAATATCTATTAAAATTTTATATTTTTCCAATAAAACAACATTACTTACCAAACGCGCCGCTACGTGACTGTCGGTTGTCGTGCGGAATCAGGCACACCTCACCTGCCCTGCTTCTTGTCACCTGATAAGCAAATATTTAAGACTTAAGAAATTTTATTTGTATTTTTAAATCTTTAGACTGCAACGCATGTAACTTGTAAGCTGAAAAATCTGAGGCTACATTAATAATTTAGACTTCAAGGTCGTTTCTTCTATACAAGCATTTCTAGATAGAAAGTTCGTCGATGCCTTAATAAAAAGAAAAAGTTCCAACAATAAAATATTTGGCTTTATAAAAAAGTGCTACTGTAATGTAATGAGTAATAAAAATATAACTATAAATATATTTGCAATGAATATTCGTTATTTTGATTTTAAGTGCCATTTCATTTATACGTTATCAGCAGCGTCATACTGCAATATAAATTTTAAAAGTGCTTATGTATTTTTCACAGAACTAAGAGTAACAAAACATTGTTGAAGATATTTAGTATTCTATAATCTTAATTATGCTTTTTTTCCAATAAAAAGAACTGGATAATAATAATAATATTTTAATCCACAAACAAGCCTCATGTGTATCTAGCAATCGTGTTTAATATCTTATCTGTGTTTTTTAAGTATAAGTCGTAACCGATCTTAACAAGATTCTCATAAATATATAAAAACAATCGTACATCATTTAATAAAAATACCTAGAGATATAATTCATTTTATTTAGTCACGCGACTAGTTTCCAGCAAGGTTGATTGGCTTGAAATATCTGCTTGAAGATGCTAGTAGCATCAATGAATAAAAAGTAAAAACACCATAGAATATTTATTTGGAATAAAAATATAATTTATCTTTCCCTTTAAAAAGTGTAAACGTGATTTTTTTATTTATTGGGAATTCTGTATTTTATTAAAATTACTTTAAATATAATCGCCGGATGAACAATGTGCTGCTTTTAAATCTCGGAAGATATAGTGATGATTTATATAGGTAGTGTTACTAAGATGACCAAAAAACCTCCTGAGTTAGTAGGGCCATAAATTTATTTCAGCGTTATTTTTTAGTGCGAGATCCCTTTTATCAGCCGGTGGGCATTTGCGATCATACAAAGCATGGGAAAATGCCTCCATTTTTTGTTCACCTTTTTGTGGATGATAGTTGTAAAAAATAATCATAAAACATGCGGAGTCCGATCACAGATGTCTCCAAGTACGCGATTTACAATCTTATGCTTTATTAGGAATTATAATATTTAATTCTTTTGGTTTTATTAACACATTAAATTTTTTTTTTTACAAAGGCTTATCTTTTACACGGTGAGATTGTTTATTGGGGGTTTGTATTACCGGCACCTGTTTTATTACCGGGTTTGATTAGTTAAATAACCAAAGTCACTTCTGATGTAGTATAAGTACGATATAGGCTTTTTTTTATCGTTATGCTTCACATTTTCGGGGACGACCAATTGACACTGGCTTTGATGGTTTAGTAAAAATCTTTCTCCGCATTGTTTTCGTTTTAGTTATCCTTTTCAGATGTGGCCTATGAAGATGCAAAAATGTTGAGATAACTTGAGAATTAATCTAGGAAATTAATTGTTAGTGCATCTTACTATTTAAAATGTTAAGTTGTTTTATGATAACGTTTATACCTCTCTATTTGTGATAAATATCAAATATTATAACAGGTATATAGCAGATGAGTTCTCTCGTTGGCTGCGTCGCTTTGTACAAATGAAATTTTAACCAATACCACTTCAAAGCACACTCTCCTAACAAACTTCCCAGCCGAACTTTAAATTAAAATTTATTCTCAAAAGGTTTTTACTTTAGTAAAAGGGGATGCAGTTCCAGCACGGGGTATATTCAACTAAGCTAGTTAATAATTCAACTCTATAATATGGTTATCCATTAAATTTACCTGTTAAATTTCTGAAACCATAGCCAAGGATACTTTGGTTTATTTTTTCAATTGTTCTATACTGATAAAACATTTTTTTTTCATTCATTACAATAAATATTTTTTTAAAATGCAGCTGTATATTTTAAAATATTCATAAACGTATTTGAGACTAAGAATAGTGTGAATCGCTAGTAAATTTGATTTGATTATTTTTTATACATTTTTATACTATTGTTCATTTTGTATTTGAGCTAAATATTTTGAATAGCTTGTTTAGCAAAAAAAAATTGGAGAAGAAAACAAGCATCAATCGTTTAGATAAAGCAGACAAAACATTAGAATTAAATCGTTCTGTAAAATTAATTTACAATCGTATAACAAGGTTATCATTTATGCAGTTATATATTTGATCATAAATTTAATTTAAGCACTTTTTATTTTTTCATTCGCAAGAATTTAAAATAGTCATAGGTGTCAGTTACAAGTAAGTTTTTGTTTATTCAATTAAATAAATAATGATTTTGTAAGCAATATATCAAAGTTTTCATTAAATTTTAGACGTCGTGTGTTGATATAGTACAATAAAGCTTTGCATACGAGCCCATGTGTATTCTCTAGAAGTATATTCATAGTTAAACATTTTTGGCTGTACTGTGAGATTTAAGCAGGTAAATATTGGAGCATGTACCAAATTTTAATTATCCCAAAACAAGGAGGCATGAATATTGTTTTGTGTAAAGGTATTTGAGCACTATCGGCAGGTACCAGCCGTAGCCAGGTCGTTATTGGACTAAATTAATATAGCAGGTGAGATATCGGACTGTCCAAACATTGCTTTTGTGAAACGAAAACATGCCCAATATTAACCGTTTACATTTTAACTGAGAAAATGAATTCATTTGCGTTAACAAAACACAACCCAACAGAATAACAGTCTTTTGTTAGTTACAGTACAACGTGCGATATTAACTATACAATGAGATATTGTTATATGATTCCCGACGCAAAAATAATGAATTTTCTAGCCTAGAAGCAAAGGGTGAAGAGAAAAACAATCGCGATGAGAGTGTTTTAATTGACACACACAATGCTTTTACAGTTGGTCCAAGTGGTTACATTCAAGAGAACGATTATGGGATGAACACATCTAAAATATCAAAAAGTAATCTCATATCACTATTTTAAATGGAATTTTAGTTTTTTAGAAGGCAGAGTAATATATGTTCGATGAAATGGTCACCAGCCTCTTGTGAGAAGAGTCACCACAAGAAGAAGGTAGAATTGATTTGGAGCATGAAACCACCCTGTGATACCAACTGTAAACGTACCCAAAAAGTAATAGATTTGTTTAAGAAGACAGGTGGTTGTGAGCTCAACAAGTAGCAAGTTTGCTAGATTTGGCTAGTATTTTCATTATAAATATTCAATTATAGGGTTTGATGACACAAACATTTCGGTTATTAAATGTGTTGTAAAATAACTTGCAATTGAATTTCAACTAAAAAAAACCTACTTTGCTTGAAGAATTGAAGTGAACAAATAAAAATATTAATTCGTAATACTGTATGAAATATTTATTAACCGATTCTTGAAGGCATGTTTTATATCCAAAATATAAATTTTTCGTAAAAAAACAAATCTAAATTGTTTAGGATTAAATTTTGATCGTCATATTCACCGAAGCGCAAAAATTGTTTTTATTTATATAACAACATAAAACCAATTACGTTTTACATTATGTTATGTGATGCAAATATTATAACTTTTTATAAATTATTTTGAATATATTAAATAAAAGAACAATGTATTCTCGCTGAACCCAAATGAAAATGTATAAGAAAATATACAAGTACTATGTAAGGAAATATGTTCCGAGTACTTGATGTTCAAAGCGTTGAAAAACAAGCTAAAATGATATTTTTCTTGACTTTACCGAAATGTGCGCACAGGTATATATTATTTAGCATAACTTGTTTTTAAAAAAGAAAAACATAAAAGAAATTGTAAACATATAATAAATTTTATAAGCTATATTTTAAGTTACACATTTTTCTTGGGATTGATATAAACGCTGGAATAATTGTATGTTTTAAGTTTGAGATAATATTTGACCCAATCAAACGTATCAAACGAATCATAAAACATGTTTTCTTATTAAAAAGTCCTAGTGAAATTAAAAACATGAAAAGTTAACATCTTATAAATACAACGTATAATATGAATATGAAGAAAAAAAAAATATTTTTATTAGCTTCAATAAAAATAAATGTGAAAGAAAATTAAACAGGTTTTGAGAGACGCATTTTTAATTAATTTTAACACTTTTGTGTTGTGGATTAACGACAGACTGATTTAATTTAAAACACTCCATATCTAAACAAGAATTTCAAGAGCTTCGTCAGACTAGTCTGACGACGTCTCGAAAGGCAAAAGCGTTTGTGAATAAAAAAAAAACTATATCTTCTAGCCGTTTATTACGTTATTAAAATATTCATATTTTTGTAATGCTTTTATCTCTGATAAAACAAAGGTCACTTGAATGAAATGTAGTGACCTATTTTTTTAAGTTAACAAAACTAACCTTTTAACAAATATTTTTTTGAGTCATTAGTACAAACCGCAATTGCCTTTTAAACGCATGTTGTTGAATGTTTTCATAATGTAAGGATAGACGTTAAATGGTACTTCTGCAGATGGGGCGGCTCTTTTGAAACATTTTCATAATATTTAGTTGAGCTCTAAAATTGGATTAACTTGAGTTAGGGCAACACACATTATCTAATTGAAATCTACTGTATAATTTTAAGCATTGTTCAGTTTAATGTATATTTGCTATCGAAATTGCCTATACGAGGATAAATTACTACCAGTACGAGAATTTAACATATTTAAATATACTTTGTTTGAATTTGAAAAATTCACCATTCATTATTTTGTTAAAATATTTGTCTTTATTATAAAAAATCATTATTTTAAAAAAGCATATAAAAAAACATTTAATAATCCAATTATGAATATATATATTTCTTTTATAAATTCCAGTTTTGTTTTAGTGCTCCTTTCTTAAAAATGCTATAATATAGTTTTTAAAAATCAGTAGAACTTGCAAATAATATATATTTAGTTTACAGTTGCTTGTAATGGAAAATTGTATAGCAGACTACATGCCAAAAGCTTTACTTCATTCAGCCTGAATGCGGCCGCTGTGTGCTTAAAGCTCTGAATTTCAATCACTAGTGACGCTAATTTCTTGCATGCATATAGAATGAAGATATATAGATAGGCACAAACATGTTTACATGTCAAGAGAAAGCTTATGAGAGACAGATAAATACATACTGAGAGAGATGCAACGTCTGTCGGAACAGTAATTATGCAAGAAATTTCTTATTAATAGTAAGATTTGAAGAATGCAAATAATATTGTTTTTCATTTCCTAAACAACAATTAATATAATATTTCCTAGCTTTTCCTCATCTTAAAGAACAAGACAAGTATTTACCAAGCTAAAATCAGGTGAGAATATGAAAAATATCAGCTAGGGTACAGACAAAGTTTATTAGGATTTTATAAAAAAATAGAAATATCATAGTCAACGTGATCGATGGCATTGCATTTCATTGGCCATTGCTTCGTAATTTGGAGAGTATGATGGTATTCCTGCTCGTAAGCAATCATCAAGATGTTCATCTGTAAGTAGAGATACTGTACATTGATTTTATATTTATTGTTAAAAGCAATGATTCGCTTAAGGATGTCGAACCAAAAAGCGATTTAATTTACAGCTGCTCTTTTCAAGAATAAAATTTGTTTATGTGAACTATATTCCAGAAGTTTTCATTTGGATACATTGTATTTTGAAAATTATAACTATATAATTATTTTCGCTTATACTTTGCTGTTTAATTATCGTCTTATCGCAAAAATATCAGGCAGACTTTCACATAGCATTCTCCTCACTTGTTCTACCGCAAAAATATCAGATAGACTTTCACATAGCTTTCACCTTACTTTTATCAACGCAAAAATATCAGAGACACTTTCACATAGCTTTCACTTCACCAGTCCTATCGCAAAAATAGCAGATAGACTTTCACATAGCTTTCACCTACTACCGAATTTTTTCACTTACTACCGCTTAATTATCAGATTTGTATTAATTAAGCAACTTTTTCATCAAGTATCTGAACAATATCGTGAACGCATTATTAGAGGGCGTTATTACAATGACGAAGACAAACCAAACTACAGCATCATAATGCATTTGAATGTAGCTTTAAAATATAATACGCTGTATAAATATTTTCAAATCAGTCTAACAGATAGTCGAAAAATATTTACGAGTCACTTTTGCACTATAGACTGAAATTTTAAAATAAATATTTGTATGTTTAAGTGGATTAAAAGGAATAAAAAAGCAGAATATAAAAGCAAACAGAACAAAGCTTTTAATTTCATTACAACAGTTGCACAAATTAATAATGTTTTGCCTTTTATTTACACAGTTTTTAGTGAAGATTTGTTTACATACACGAGTACACACATTACTCACTTTGCTTGTCAGCCACAGCGGGAATGGATGTAGATTACTAGGAGTGTATTTATAAATAAATTCATTCTATTTAGTTAAGTACATAGCACTGATTATAAAGGCAACATATTATGTCTACGTTCTGAGCCACGACAGTATAGTAATTATAATAAAACAAGTTATAAACGCTACAAATATCTAAAAAATCGTGCAAAATTCATATCTTATGAACTGTTGTTTTCTGAGAATAAAAAGTAAATAAATAGTAGCTACAAAAATATGAAAACAATTTTTATATTTAATGAGTTGTATATAGACGATATCATGTCCTAAAAACCGTCAGCTGTATATACATACATAGATAGTATTTAAAAAATCACACCAAAAAATATTTTATGTGAGTGATTATTTACTATTTAGTTCCAGTAAAAAAATATTGAAAACCTTTTTCCGATACATACATTTTTGATTGATTCGCAAAACCGTTTCCATGTTTGCTTGTTCGCAAATAAACCAGTAAAGCAACTCTGACTGACGACGATGCATGCAGTTGGAATATATCCGAGAGATATTTATGAATTGGCGTATTAAAATAGTGGTCTTATATTTACATTAATATTGAATTGTCGATTAAAATTGAAAAAATATTGTTTTTCATTTGTACTGTGCTAATTTAAGAATAAGAAATGTAATATATGAAACAATTTTTATTATTTTTAATAAGATCCAAGAAACGAAATAAATTGATGTGCATAACAAATTTGAATTAATATTTCGATATGAAAATAAATTTTTTTACACACTGTAAAAAATTTGCAGCAAAAATACCCGTTTTTGTTAAAAAAAAATTCGAAACGCTTGCGGAGAAATTTCAAAAGAATGGCAACACTGAATGCACGGCACTTAATCTAAAAGCTCTGGCAATCATGAAAAAGTGGCAACTTCTTCATCCGCCTGCAGGCTTCTGCATCAGTGCTGTAGTGTCCAAGGTCACTAATCTTTCTCGCTTCTCTGTCTCCAGGTTGATAACGCAGAGATGAGGCCGACTGAAAAGCTTTTCATGGAAAGCTCCGCAAGTATGGACTGCTTAAGACGTGTTTTCAGATGATTCACACCAAGAAAAATCATCAATTTTTTTGCGACACTGGGATTTGAACCTCCGTTCAACGGTTATTGTGACCCGTTGTTTGCCTTGAAAGATAATTAAAGCTTTTTCATAAAAGTGCAAATCCGTTGGACTCGGTCTTTGTTAAATAAAAATATGTAACTAGTTTCATAAAAGCCGCAGCCATTTCGTGTTTCAATCGATTATATAAATTAGATTAAACGTATAAAAAACCTGTTTTGATTCTTAAACCTTATTTATTAAACATTCAATTATAATCATTTGTAACATACGCGGTATCTAAAAGGAAACGAAATTACTCACTCGATTAATCATGTTTAGCTTAGTACTAATAATAAAAAAGATACAATCAAAGCATTTTCATATTTATCAGTCGATAAAGGAGATTAATAAACAATAATTTATTTTAGTACACTTCAATTACATGCTAATTTTAGGTTTAATTTTCCTAAAATTTATTCAATTAAATAATTAAATTGTAAAACAGCTCTGTTCAAATAACAATTTATTTTTTTTTAAACTTTTTATAATTTCAAAGTAGCAATGTTACGTTTTTATCAATGTTTACTGAGGAGACAAGAAAAATAAAGGTAGAAAAAAACTTTTATTCGCAGTTTTATGACAAATTTATAGTTAAATGCCATAAATCAATATCAAATATCTTACAATTGATTTGTGTTTACTTTTTTTTTCTTTAATCGAAAACTTCTTCATTTTTAATTATATTCGTAACCCTAAGTAATTATTTTCGCCAAAATAATTATAATCTTAGTGTTTGTCAAAATGAAGACTTTAAATGTGTTTTTATTTGAAGTCGTTGAATTTTATAAAAACTTTTATTAAAAAAAATGTTCATTTCTTATTCAAAACTTTTTTCTGTATGATTTCTGAATATAATACTCAACGGAAATGAAGTCTTATATGAGATTACAAATTTCAAGAGTTTTTCCAATTTGACGTAATTTAAAATGAAATAAAAGATTTTCAATCATAAATAATTTTAATTGAGTGCTCAACTAATTGAACATCATAATAGGTTTATATTTTGCCTTTCATGCTTTATTAGACCGTAAAAAGACAATATGATAATAAAAGCTGGAGAAGTGCGTCTCGAAATAAAAAGAGATAAATGAAAAAGTGTAATCGGATTAGCGTCTTGCGGCGTTTTAACCCACTGTTAACTTTATAGGCTTTCTGAAATTATTTTTTTTCAGAAAATTATGTAACGAAATGTTATTTGATTAAATTTCAACAAAGATGTCTATTAAGAAGAAAGTAAATTGCTGTATATTCAGTTAAAAGATCATCATATCTTATAATAAATGGTGTCATAGTTTAGTAGGCAAACGAATATTATGTCTCGCCAAGTGGTTTAGAGTTTACAATTATAGCGTCGTATTGTGAGTCTGTCTAATCATAGCTCGTTTTAATGCTTGCTATGGTGTTGTTTGAGTCTTTATAATTAAATACTTAATATATATATATATATATAACACATATAACTAAAAATATAATTATTTTTTGGAGTTCTTTATTTTACCATAAAACCTCTCTCACGATGTATAATTTCTATTCAGAAAAGTCTCTGTCACCTGCATGTACAGCCTCGAGGATAAGGGGTTGTTTTATTTTAAATAGAATTCGTTGTATCTTTACCCCCGCATACCTTTACAAACCCATAGATCAGATATTATTATAATCTTAGCTTTATGTAAAATTATCATTTATGTAAGGGAGCTTGAAAAAAATAATTCAAATTCATTAGTCAAGAAGGTTGTTTTGTAATTTTATAAATAGTTTCTTTGTCTAAATAATATCATAGCATTATTTTTAGTCTTTATGTATATACCATAAAATGTCTTTATTTTTATATTGATACTAAATTAAATATTTTATTCTGTAAGTTAGTTATAGCAGCAATTTATATTTTTACTAATATGATTATACGGAAGATAACACTAACTTTTTTATACTGTTCTACTAATTGTCACTTGCGTCATCGGTACGAGCTAAGTTGAAGCTATTAGTATATTATTTTTTTTAGTTTTTAGAAATTATTGCTTCATTGTAATATCCCTACAACAACAAAGCAAATGCAGCTCACATTTCTAGTCGGACATAATTGCAATTTATCAATGTTTTCCATTGTTAGGTTGCATGTTCTTTCTCCTATGTAGTAGTTTCGATAGTCCTTTAAATAATCCCTTATTTTAGATTATGAAAGTAATGATATAAAATATTATTTTTTACCTGTAAAGTAAAGTAATAAATTTTTTCAGTAATAAAATCAAAATTCGATACGTGTTTTAATTTTCAATGATAATATTCCATGGCGGAAGTGATTTTTTCTGTATTAGTATCAAACAAAGCAGTCGTTTCATAAAATTTCTTTTGGCATTTGTATGCCTTTTGATTTAAATGTGATTATTTGAGATATAGAATTGTATATTTATTAATTATTTTTGACATTTTATGAAGTAGTAGTAACATTTTTACCATTATCTTCGATCCTGGAGTTATTGAATATTTACTGCATCACATTCAACAAGTGATTTGCAGTTAAGAAAGAAATCATTCTTATATTATAAATTTAATTATACTACGAAAGCTTATTATTAAATGTGTTTATGGCGTTGTTAAATATGTTGTGCGTGTATATAAAATAATAATAACACTTGTTAACACTGTACCTTAGATATAAAATATATTTTTAAAAGATATTAATTAATTAAAAATCTTAATGCAATCAAAGTACCAAATTACCACGCTTAGAAAGCAATGGTGATTATATTCTTTGAAAAATATTTTTATTGGAAATCGGTAATCTTTAAACGTATTAAAATACCAATATAATTATTTAAAATAATTTAAAAAATATTTTGCACTGTAGTTGGTTAACAGCTCTTGTGACTATTAGACTACCAGACATATATAAAAGTGATGGAAAAATGATTTAACCTATAAATTATAAATTCTGTAGTCGTGGCGGATTTGTCGTCAGCTCAGAAATAAAACGTGGAATGTAATTTCATGGCAAGTTTTTTTAGCATCGGCGACGTATCGCGTGAGGGGCGCTGGGTGTTAATAAAAAGCCTCTCTGGCTTATCTCTCTTGGTTATTGTTTTATATAAATGTCTGAGGGAAGTTGGAGGTCGTTCGCGTGGGGGATGGGGTGAGTTTGCCTGTTTTTGTGCACATTGTGTCACCCAGATATTTATTGTCGGAATAACGTTATACCAGGCGTACAAAAAAGAAGATACACCACTTTTATTATAACTCGCATAAGAGTAACAGTCTTTCGTCTTTTTTCGAGAATATTTTTAAAAAGAGCTTTCTGAAGTAAACGTTTTTTCAAATTTCATCATACGAGAGGCGGTGGCGGAAATGTTACGACCAAAGTTGCACACTTGCAAAAAGACTCACATGTATATATATATATATATATATATATATATATATATATATATATATATATATATATATATATATATATATATATATATATATATATATATATATATATATATACTAAACATCACACAATTGATTGACAGAATAAATTTTAAAACACGCAAAGGACCTTAAAATAAAAAATACGTTTGATCCACACGAAGAAAATAATCTCAGATCATCCAAAGGAAAAATCCAAACTACTCTACGAGATTAGAGAGTAAAGCAGAAGAAATCAGTCAGGTAAGCAAGCAATTCGAAGCAGTCAAGCGTGTTTGGACTGCTGTTTACATGGCAATCACAAAAAAAAACAGATTTAGAGATGTTACCGCAAAAAGTTTTTTTTCTTTTAAACCTTAGAATAAACTGATTTGAGAAAACTGAAATATGCTTCTATCAGAGCTAAACCCAAACCTAAGTTTTCAGTAAGCAGCTGTGGCAATAACTAAAATACCGGGTTTTTAAATAGCCTTTTATTAGTTCGATACAAATCGTTACAATTAAAAAAATCTTTTTATTTTCCTTACTGTTTATATTCCTCTGATTGCCGATTAAATTAAAAAAATGTTTTTCAGGTTGAGCATTTGTTTAACGTGTCCAACGAAACAAGTGACGTGTGATAAAAAAGCCTCTCGCTTCACACTACTGAATTTCAGAATATTATGTTAATTCTTATCAACATCTGTGAGCTCTTTCATTGAAGATGCCGCGCACGTACTTTCGTGTTTTTTTTATTATTTTGGATCCATTCATACTGATTTTCATCAAAACAAAAATGACCTAATTCTTATAAATCGTTCAAAAAATATAATTTAATTAATGTATAGATTAATTTGAGATTCATGAAATGTTGTGAACTTGTTAAAACTTTTTATATTTCACCAATAAACAATTAAATCCTTTGATAAGTCAAAAACAAAAATATTCATGAGGAGAGAATCCTGTTTACGGATTCCATCGCTTACAACATAAATGGTACAACTTTCGTTTCACAAACTTAAGCCTACCAAGAAAATAATCTCTTTCTAGAATATTAAGGAAGAAGCCAAAAGCCGAAATATTCCAGCTCTTCTTCATAACCGAACTTTCTCTCGGGGGTTTCACGTAAGATTATCAAACTCCAAATCCTTCGCGAAGAGCTCTGCACATTACACTGCCATTGAGGTTAATTCAAAGGATCATCACAAGAATATTAGGCATCTGCTATTTATTAAATTTATATCTCTTCTTTTTCAGGTACCTCTCCTCTGAAGAGTTTGGTGACCATCTCGCTGAATAATCATGCATATGGTTGTGGTTTGTAATTGATCCCTGGGTTCTTCTACACCGCGGTTTTATATTTAAAAGAAAGGTCTATGTATTACTGCTGCCCTATGGAATTATTATTCAATACTGTTTTTTGAAAGCTTTGTCAATTAGATCTGATATTTCCTCTCCAACAGGCTGCAGAAACAATAGCAGAAATCCTCTCCCTACCTCTACAGGGTTCTTCCAGAACACATCCGTCCAATTATTCCAAGTCCACTACATCATAACCAATCCCTCACATACGCTCAGGATACAATCTTGAAGTCACACAAGGATTAACAAATATTTATTCTAAATCTTTTTGACCTCGACAGCGTCATTAACAGAATTAGCCTTATCTTAGACGAATGTTGTTGTTGACAGAAGTATTCATAAACGCGATCATCATGGCCCTAGTTAAATAGATTATATTTTTTATGATACCACACATTAAAAAAAATGATTTGATTGCATGAAATTAAATAAAAACACATTTTAGGGAGGGAACATAATTTGTGACACTTGCAGCATCTGAAGGGCACCGTGGCGGAGAGACAGTTAGTTTTAGGAAAGTCTCCAGCAGCCGCTTTCTGAAAACGTGGATAACTTCCGGTGTTGCTCTGGAACTCCACCTACAAAACCAAACTTGCCAAAAACTACTGCAATTCTTAACTGGAAGTCACAGCAGGCTTGTGACAATACGACGCGTTGGAGGAGGCGAGGTGTACAAAACACACCCTAAGAATTAATGCTTACCCTATTTCTAACAAAAACCCAGTAACCATAAACCGTATTATGTATATAGAAAAAATATATAATCATTAAAAAAAAACGTATTTTGTAGTTTCTGAAATTGTAAAAAATTTGAATAAATAATGAAAAAAATAAATATATAAACGTACACATGAATAAAGTACAGTAAATGATAAAAGAAAAAAAATATTTTTGAAACAAAATAATTTAATAAAACGAATCTAATAAATAAATAAAATATTAACCCTCACAGGTAGCATACAATAATTTTTAACATGATATTTTAACATACTCATCAAAGAATATATAAACTATTGTTTATTATTGCTAATACTGTGGGTACGCGAGTTCTTCGGATGAAATATTAGTTTTATTATAATTTTTCAAAATCATTAGTTTATTAGTCCATTAAATTTAATTTGCAGAATTTCCATTATTATATTGGTAACGATTGAATCTAAATTTGAGAATAAAAAAATTGTAGTCTGTCGATAAGGCAAGAAATATTTCTGACTACCAGAATCCAGTAATATTTAAATACATTTTAATAAAACTGTAAATATTGAATATTTATTAAAACGGAATGGATAAAATAAAGACATATTCAGCTCATAGAATAAATGTAAAAATCAGATTTTTAGAGTGTACTTAAATATTCAGTATTCTTTGGATCGTTACCAAGATTATCTAGAAGCATAAAAATTCTTGAGTTTAATAAAAACAATGGATAAAATACACTATCGTCTTCTTTATATTTCCATAAAATATACGGTCTACTATTATGCTAAAAGTAGACACTTGTGGGCTTCTGGGAATGTCTGCGAAGTGCCTTCTAAATATGCGTGACTATATAAAACTGTATAACAAAAGCTAATACCGACAAATTTTACATTGCCCGTGAATTTAATAATTCATGTAATGGTATTGTTACACACTTCAAGAGATATAGTTTTATGCCTTTATTCGTCTCTAAATTTCACGATAGGTCTATCTTTGGTCAAAGAGTACTTTAATAGTTTTGCTATTAAACTATTTATCAACTATTTATCTGTCAGTATACACGGAATCAATATGTCATAATTAGATTGAAAAACACAAATGACTATAATTAATTGTGCTTCTAAGAATGAAATTTGAAATCAATATTTTTTTATTTTCGTGGAGTCTAGTTTTACTTGTCTTATTTGTGTTTTAGATAGAGAGATAGAATCTACAGTATTAATTACTGAAATAAATTAAAAAAACACTACAATATGATTTACAGGTATATGCATATATCTTAAGCTTATGCATATTGGACGATACTATAACGAATGAAAGTAAGCACTATGAATGTAATTTTTCATTTATTGATTTAAAATATGAATTTTTTTAAGATCATTATTTTGTATAAAATGTATGATCTGAATTTTCAAACTTCTGAAATTCTACAATGGTATAAAACAATTTCAATAATTGGTTCATGTTTATGATAATTTTCATTGTTAAAATTCCGTACCAAACAATTTGTCTCGGGACTTGTTCCTGTTGCAGGGTGGATCTGAATTGAAATATTTTCCTGAAGTAGAAAGTCAAAAGTCTAATTAAATATTGGCTTTAACGGATTTATTAAATTTCGGCACCATTTGATTAATTGAGAGTTGAATGAAAAATTTTATATGTAAATATTTGTTTACTTTAATATTTTATATCAATTGATGTTTTGAAACTTAATAAACTATTGTTTTACAAGTGAATCAGTTTATTGATTTAAACAGTAAAAGTAATTACAAAAATAAAGGTTAAAAAATTAAAAACAAAAAGCTGTTTGTTACCAGTAAGTCATTTATGTACACGATAAATACACCTGTCCTATGTTTTATGAGAATATGGGAAGGAATTTTAACTAAAAGTAAAATTTCTTGCACTTAATGTATATGTGAGAAGAATTAGAAATAAAAATCATTAAATTATTACCTGAAATAAAATACTGTGAAAGTGGCCACTGAAAGCATTTCCTTATAAATTATACCAAATTCTAATAACTTGACAGTTTCAAAATTTTCTTGTCATGGTGTATAAACTAAATATCTTGTTGAGGGACAAGGCATTTTTTTAGTGAAGATCCATTTTTATTAATGTTATGGGAAACTTTTTATACTTTCTTCACGTTGATTTTATTATAGTTTTAGCATGACTAGTTTCAATCAATAGACGTGGTCATCACCAGATGCAGAACAAAACATTTTTGCAGTTTTGTTCTGCATCTGATGATGACTAAAATAAACTCAACGTGAAGAAAGTATAAAAAGTTACCCATATCATTAATCATAAACTATTTTTTTTGTTGATATTTTATCTGTTTTGTGATATACTATAAACTTCTAGTCCAGCAAGAAATATAGGAGTTTTTCTAGTCTAGACGGAATCAGGAGCTTAAAATTTCTCCCTGCTACGGGAAATTGCACAATATTTCAGTGTTTAATGATGGTGTCTCTCTCGTAAACTTGGTGCACTTTCTATGCAAATTCATTGCATCAACTTGCAAACAAACCGACAAGAGTTACACTGCTGGGCCGAGGAGCTGCCTCGCTAAGCCCCCTCAAAGTGCAGAGTAAAATGTTGTTAGATTCATGGTTAGGGCTAACGGGTGACTCCGAATAATACTACTTTCTTAAACCTTAAAAAAAAATTTAAAAAAAAAACTGACGACCGTAAAAAAGCATCAGGTACGCTATTTTGGCCATATTTTAAGTAATACCAAGCATAGCTTTTTGCAGCTGACTGTCCAAAAAAAAATGGCAGGAATAGAAACATTGTAAGAAGAAAGCTAATGTGGAAGAGAAATTTGCGCCGGTGACTAGAAGTCGGGAATACATCCGAATTGGTAAGACTAGCTCAGGATAAATATATGCTTAGTAAAATGGCCACTTACCTCCTCTGACGAGAGGCACTTAAGGAAGAATAAGTAAATAGATATGTGAAGACACAATAGATTGTATTAAGTACACGATGCGCGCTCAAAAAGGCAAAGAAAAACACAGATACGGAATGGAACCTAATCTATTCGCCTACAGTGAACTTGTGGTTAATTATAAACAATCATATTTCTAATGTAAAAACAGACACATTTATCACAATTAGAATCACGAATAACTGTAAATAAAAAAAATATATGAATAATGTTTTCGATTTGAAAAACTATATAAATTCATAAATATGAAGTTTTGTTATTTCAAGCTCCATCGCAATAGAACCATGTTTTTTCAGCGATCTATAATTAATTCCGAAAAGCTCATTCATATTCAAGGAGACTAAATACACGCCGAATGTTCACGATCCTCAGTGATGAAAGGTTCGGTCTAAATGTGTGCAAGCCCTGGAGCCGTATCGCTAACCGTAAATAAATATGTTGAGGAAAACGATGCCATCTGGTCGGCGCCGTGTTCTCTGATACTGTGTATAAAAATGCAAATAAGTATTGATTCAGAATGAGAGCGCGCCCTCGCGAAATTGTTTTGGAATTGAAGGGAAGCGGCGCGGTTTGAATAACATCATGTTATATGGATTCATAATACGCCGATATTGCAAAATTCCGAGGGATTTTGTAAGGGAAGATATCAAGTGAAGATCTCACTTGACGAAAGATTCGCATCGGGGTGTGAATTTTCTTTCAGGTGTTCTGTGATCAATGTTCAGTTCGTTATAGCACAGGAATGAATTTCATAGCAAATAATAATATACGTAACGGTGAGCCACTGCTTTCAATAATAAAAAAAAAACATACATTTTATAATGCATATAAATTATGAAATCCGAGTTATCCGCGAGAGTTGTACAAAATTGACAAAAAATAGTGAAGAACAGAAATTTTAAGCAGTGAATCACTTGAATAAATTATATCGAACAGTTAGTCAGTCCTCTTGGCCCGGGGACTGAACTGCTTCAATCTGCCTCCATCTGCCTCCAACGAGCTGAATAGTCGATGAGGCATCGATCTTCTAGTAATTGGTAATATTCTGCACCGCCATTTGAGTTAATCCATAATTCACTTACATGGACTATATTGGAATTAATAACCGAGTGAGAGTCCCGCCAGAAGCGTGATATGAAGCGTGCTACTCTGCCATAAAAATAATACTAAGATAATTGTTTTGATTTCATTTCGTACAAAATATTTTAAAACAATAATTAAAAATCAATGCAACTAACTCACTTTGATCAACAAAGGTGTTTGTAACCGTTTAGTTCTGATTTAATCAATTGAGGACAAAGATGATTTCTCGCGGTGCTTTCAGGATTCAGTTCTGTTGACTGTTATTCTTTTAGTATTTGCGTTCATAAGTCCGCTAAAAGGTTGTGGCATGAAGGGCGGCATCAAGTATCGCATGTTTAAATAAGCAAATTATCATTATACGGGTTAAGTAGGGTCAGGTTAGATATGCGGCGGTGCGCAGCTCAGGTGTAAAAAGGAGACCTAAATAGAATCACGTAGGCCAGTGCAAACACGGACACTTTTTAACGACATGTAATGCTTGGGGCGCTATAATTTTCTCTCTGCTCTAATGTGTTTTCTCGGGATCGGCCGAAGGATCCACCCCCTGGCAGGGTCTAGCAATATTATATTTTCTTTAAACAAAACTACAAAATATTTGACGCGAAAACATTCAAAGTATGACTTTTCAATAAAATTTATTTTACTAGACAATCAAAGATCCCGAATAAAAACCCCCGTAAACCATTAAAATATATTTTTTATAATTTTTCTAGAGTTCATAACATTTGAAAATATTTGTTGTTTCTCTTTTAAAAAGTAGTTTTGATTGCATGCTTCTAATTAACAGAACAATTCATAGAAATACGTGATGAAGGGAAGGCTTACTTTCTAATGTACCTTCTTATATTTCGGGGCGGGCCTTATAGAAGGCTTCCCGGGCAGGTGGTCGATTAAACGGATTTTACGACTGGCCTAGAGGGTGAGAGGGTGAACTCCCCCATCCCTCGCCGGAGGCTTACGCCCTTCGGATTAAAGGGAGCTTCAGCGAATCTGTTCAACACTATGTTTAATGCTTTTTGTAGAGATTTTCAGCTTTTTATAAAATTCATGGGCTTTTATATACTTAGTTTATTTGTAAAGAGGAGACGTTGGGTGACTTCCAAATAACGTAATGATGATAGAAATGTTTTTATTGGCTTCATATTGAATTAAATTAAAATATATATAAATATGTATTTTATCAAAACTATATTAATATATCGATTACACAAAACAACTGATAAATATGATGATAGTTTAGATAGTACATAAACATACTAATACCTGCATGGGTAAATAAAAACGCATCCTGATTGACATTAATCTAACTTAATATATGATAGTTTTCAATGATGTTTTATAAGTTGTACATTCGATGATATTTTAAGATGTGAATTTATAAGGTGTTATCTCAATTAAACAGTTAAAAATTACATATTTATTTATTAAAAAACTGTATACATCATATTATATATGTTTTATATAATTATCTTATTCAATACTTTTTTTTACAAGCTATTTTAAATCTACAAATTTTTGAGTGGTTTCTTTTTGAGGCCTTATCAAAATTGTATAATAAATAGCGAAATATACGATTTACAGCTTATTTTAAAATTAATAACGTTAAGTTTTAAAAGCGTCATTGAAGAAATTTAAATAGGTTTTTTTTTAAATATTACTATTCGCGTTTCGTGTAATATAATCACTTACTTTTTATTTACGCATATTTTTTTTATACATGTTTTGAATACGCTATCAATACAACACACGAATATCAAATAGTCTATTAATCTGAGATGACACAAATGTGTTTATACTCTAAAAAAACTCACCAAATTTCAATAATCCAGGCGACAGCTGACATCTCATACGTTCTGCACTGTACTCGCACAAAATACAATCAGGGGAAATTAATTGTCCATATCACACATCATCACTTCAAATTTCACCATGAAAAGGCAATTAAAGCGAAGGTCGTTTAGAATGCACACTGAAAACACATCAAAGCCTTTTTTTTTTACGCTACTCGGCTAGCAAACCTCAAATAGTGATGCAAAAAATTTGTATCTACTTCACCACATTGATATTTTGTAACACTACATTTCATAGAAATTATATTAAAATGGCTCAAGTTTGCGTTTTTTCAATAATCTGTAGTATTTGAACACTGTGATATCTCTTCATTTGGTTAATTATTTTGCTATATACGTTAACTTATTTCACGTCAAAATCTATATTTGCGCACGATAGTAAAAAAAAAAACAACAACCACACAGAATATCAGTATTTGTATAGTAAATTAAACACTCGAAAAAAACTAAAAATTTTTACCGCGCTGTCAAAAAATAATATGCGTGAATTGTGACATTCATGTATTGTATCAAATATTGCAACGATTTGTCTAGTAAAGTTCATTATCAAAACATATTAACATATCAACACATTTATTTAAGATTCTACATTATTTTAAAATTAATTATAACCACGAGCACATAACGTACACACCGACATCTTGAAATCACTACACTGGAGTTGTTCTGATTGGCTCTCTGACACGGCGGCAATACAACCGGAAACCCATCGGTGAAAATAATACCCTCTTTTAAAGAACTACTACTAACAATAAAAAAAACAACCAAAATGAAAGAGTGTTTATAGGCTGATAATAAATCAGTTGTGAGACTACGCGTGTAGGCTGCTTTATTTGTAACAATGTTGTTACTAAAACGGCATCAAGTCTTTCTGCTGACTTCAGTATTGTGTGATTGTATTCGTGTATGTTGTATTGAGTTCTTCAAAGTAAAAATGCTGAGACTTTCTGCGTGTTAATAATGGACAACATGGCCGGGCAGTTTTTGTCTGTGAGTTGTATTTTGTGTATTTACTTTAATGAAAAACCATCACAAATTTTGTCATCTGATAAAATTAAATATCATTATTTTTTAACAAGTGTTTATTTTATATACGACTTGCATGTCACATGAAAATATATTTTTTTTCTAATTAAAACACCAACAAATTATAAATCTAATTATATATTTTTATTGCTTAGAAATAGATCCATATCATAATAATTAACTAAAAAATATTTTTTTAAATAAATTATTCATCGTATCCTCTTCCGTGGCAAAATGTTTATAATGAAAAGAAACTCTTTGCTCGAAACACGAATACATTTTTGAAAAGAAAGTAGTGTTATTTGATGCGTATGTGAAATTATTTCTTTCCAGTAGACATAAATGTTCTGAAATTCTATCGTGGTATATTTAGATTGGATAGATAAAAACAAACACACAAATTATCTCTATTGTCGCCATTTGTACATCTAAACAATTGGTCCATATTTCAACGCGGACAATCTCTCGATTGTTATGTACAAGTTTGTTTTTGAATCTTTGAGCTCTAAAGACTAGTCTAGTCTTTCCTTACAAAAGTTTAGCATTAGCAAGCATGTAATGGGGTTCTAACCCCCTCACCCCCTGACGAAGTCCCCTAGCTCAGCAAATGAACTCGTTAGCAGAAATTGTTACGAAAACAGATTCAAAATATCTGATCACTGAGTCACCAAGGACTTCGTGGAATTTTTATCAAGATGCTAGAAAACACAATGTCAATATAACTTATACAAAAATTATTTTGATCCTTTCAACGACTTCAGATAAAATCTGTATCTAATGAGACACTAACTCTTTGATCTGTTGTATAATATTTTTTGAAAATAAACAGAAAGTAAAATACCTAAAGATAAATACACTTAAGTCACGATATGGATAAACTGTAGATTTATATATGTCAGTATAAAAAGTTTCATCTAGTATTTTCAATCAATTAAAGGAAAAATGAATAACGGACTTGCTCCCCTGTTTATCTAAAAAACTTAACATAAAACTTCTGAAACTTAACAAATAATATAATTTAAAAACAGCTACGAATTTTTAACATTTTACCGTTCATTTTATTAAAAATAAGTATCAAAATATTGCTTTAATTAACTGTACTTTGATTAATAGCTAATTTTTCAAAATATTATCCAGAGCAGTAGTCGCTAACCTCAAACTATAAGAGAAAATATTATAATATTCTCATAAAATGCAGTCAGCCATTATTTTTATACAATTATTATCCATAAGTACATTATTCTTTCTAAAAAAATTAAAAAAGGTTTTCAATATAATAAGAGATTGTAAAAATATAATATGTTTAGTATAAATGAATAATTTCATTTAGATAAATATAATTGTAAAGGTTCATTGCGATTTCATGCGTTGGTTTTATGAAAATAAAAGAAAAAATAAATCAATTTAAAATGTGATCAGACATCGTGAGCTTATTGATTTGCAAAAGCGACAAGTTGGCGACCACTGATCTAGTGTATTCGATAACAATGTCAACGGAATGTTTTTTCGTTCATATTTCTACTGTAATTTGGAGAGCGTATTTTTTTATTATCTTGCAATCTCTCTGGTGCCTGATTTCCTTAAGTTATGATGGCACTTTGCGTGAATGTTCCAGGCAATCTCAAAAAATAAATTCAAGATAATCGAGCTATTTACCGAACGTATCATTTAGTATTTTTGTATAAGTCTTCTGTCTGGTTTAGGTATTTTATCCTGACCGTGATTCTTCCAAAGAAATGGCTTCTTCTACAATGCTTCCACGGTTTTCAATGAGCCTCCTGTCATGCCTTCGGAGATAATTAAAAAATTATTTATAGTAATACTATTCATATTTTCACACTATAAAAGCTAGATTTTAAACAAAGCATTTATTTAAGTCGACTGAAGGAAATTTCAAAAGGTCCATTTATCTATACCTGCTATTAAATCTAGATGACGGAGAATTTTTTTTTATTACATGCAATGTGCGTCACATATTCAGTTATGCCCAAATATTTCTTTGTTCGTTTTTATTATATAATAATGCATTTAAGCGTTCTCTATGAGGTATGTAGAACTATTGTCTGATTTTCTATACAAGGAATTTCTTTCATTATATTCCATGGCCAGAGCAGCGCGTATTTTATTGGCATCTTTTTAATTTCTGGAGAGAAAAGAGCAAGAATAATCTGAAGTAATTAACCCGCATTTCTATTGTGGCCTTAATTAAATTTTAATTCAGCAAAGTTAGTATTTTTACTGTACAAAGTAATTTCAAAACTTAACTATTTGCGCTGTTGCTACTTCAAGTAATTTATATATTATTGGGGTAACAAACAATTGGTATAAAATAAATATATATAACTTTTGATGTATAAAAATTAATTATTACATGTTGAGCGTATTATTTGCGGTCAACATAATTTTAGATAATTTGATCACGTTTTTTTGAACTCACTTTTTTAATAAAACAAGCAAGTTTTTTTTAGTAAAATTAATATAAAATCCTGTTTTTGATATAAAAAAAGTAGTAAAATATCTAAGTGTTGATGGTTTTAAAGCAAAAAATGTGATTTATAACTTCCGGTAACTTCTGTGTGCTCTGCCTGCTAATGTTCCTTTGATACACAGGGAATATTCTATGGCGAACCTTAGCTGAAAACATTGAAATGGAAGATTAATTTTAAAATGAAGTCTAAAAATAATAACTCTGTCTTAATTGTTCAGGTGAGTTCCGGAATACTCGTGTAAATAGGACGCATTTTCATTGTTATTCCGAAGTAATTGTAGCAAATTATTTATTAATCGTAGCACATTTAAGCTATAAAGCTCTCAGGAGTGTGACAAAAGCTGGGCTTATGAGGGAGGGTCACTTTTGTCCCTGTCAGAATTGGGGAGAGGGGGAGGCTCTTGTTCCGGTCGGGGAGGTCACTTTTGTCCCCTCGGGGAGGGTTGCGTTTGATAATTTCCACACGTTGGGACGGTAAATATGATGAATAACAACGCAAAACTGTCCGCGCATAAAACATGAATTTCAAAGAGAAAATGTGCTGCGAATATTAAAATTATTAACAAATAAACGTAAACATAAATAATATAACAAATGTGCTTAGTTTTTTTTAGTTATTATTTATGCATAAATACTTAATAATTATTTTTTTCCGATTCTATATTTACGCTCAAATGAAAAACGGTTATATCATTAAAGCCTTTTTAAATGAAAATTCTACTAATGAGAATCAAAATAAATAAATAATGCATATTTGCAAAATTTGAATTAAATAGAAAATGCAGTTTTTAGTCTTTTGATTGTTATTTTTTAAATGAATCATAAACTCAATACAATAGTGTTCCCAAAGCTTTACTGCAAAAATGGCGACAAATTCAAATCTTGCGTTAATTTTGGGACACACTTATAATTTTGGGACACCCATAAATGATATTGTATTGAGCTATCCTATATAAAAAAATATAAAAACTATTACTTATTTTGCCAATCAATTCTTGTCTCAAACCGCCTCTGTTAAAACAGTCGTAAAACATATTCGCAAGTTAGGATATTTCTGAATTTTTTTTTCAAGCTAAGCCTATAATAATTTTTAATTTTATCCATAAAATTCCATGGCATAAATGGAAATAATGCCATGGCTTTGTGTATAAGTTCAAGTTTTAATAAAAAACAAACAAATATAATCGAGCTACTTCGATGCAAGGTAATAGACAAGGTTTATTAAATAGGCGATTCTATATTTTATTATTAAAAAATGCAAGGCTTTTACTGTTTTAATTTTAAAACTTTCAGAACTTTATACATATATTTGAATTTTAATAATAAAAAAAACTCTGTTGCAATACTAGACATATAATATAATAGCAATTGAAGTTTAAAGATTTTTTTAAATAAAAAAACAAACTCATAAATATTGTAATTTGTAACATTGTACATTGAAAAAACACCCATAACTTTGAGCCAGGCTTTAATTAAATACAAAGAAAAAAAACGAGTAACTTTGTTGCATTATTAATATCAATTAGAAGTTCTCGTTATTCCTCGTCTGGGGTTTTATTCATTCACAGTTTCACAGAATTCATTATGCTCTTTATTTTAGCTTCAAAATTCAGCCCCACGTATGCATTCATGAACACTGTTGCATTATGCAAACGCAACCTCCTTTACAGAGTTACAAACATAAAGTGTAATTCGTTTGAGCATTTTATTTTTAATCTAAGTTCATTCTAAAATAACTTGAAAATAAATTGATTATTTTATGAACTTTAAAAATTGAAATAAAATTGCGACATGTGTATTTATTGGAGGTATCGACAACAGCTTTGATTTTTACTGTCGTATATGAATCTGTGTTTAAAATGGCTTTATGCCTAAGAATTCAGGTTGAAAGACAGACAGTAACATTCAGAGGAAATCTGCTGCAAACGTGCCTCAACATTTTTATAAAAATAGCTTAATGACTTTAATAACTTTCTAAAGTTCGCAATCTCCTAGTAATTTAGCAATTTAATTTTGTTGAGGCTATTTGTGATATACATTTTTAGATTTATTTATAACGAGTATTACTACTGATTGTAATTTATTTCGTTGGTGTTTTCCTTCGCATCTAATTTAATTTTGTTTTGAAATAAGCAAGTAAAGCGTGGAGAGACTTCGCTTTGTTTTCTGATTTCCCTGTTAATTACAGTACAAAAGCTGTCAAATACAATCAGCGTCTGCCAGGGCGACGTAAGCCGAGGATTTTTCATGAAAATTAAATGAGTTCTGTTTAAAGCACTCCAGAGGTGCGAAGTCTTGCTTCTCACACATTTTATGATACGTCTACGAAATTCATATTGTTTTACTTAAAGAAATCATATAAAATCTTTGACGGTATAGTTAGGTTAGGATTCAAACGGAAAACCTTATATTCCTATTCCTGTACCACAAGGCGATTAAATTAGAACACAGAGTGATAAAACTCTTGGTTGTCAGAGATGATGATGAAATTTGGAAATAAATAAATAAAGGCATAATTTTTAAATTCAATTTATTTGTATTATGTCAATATATTACACTTATCTCAAGGAAATATAATTTTTACATAACACTTGATAATATTTGGAATGAGCTTTCTTAAAGTAATAATGTTCTTCATGGTAAGATAATACCTTTTACTACGTAATGATACATTTTTACTCTTTATTTTTTTTACAGTAACATGCTTCTAATAGATCAACAAAATAATGTATATAATACAAGTTAATATAATAAATATTTATTTATTGGAAGCAATGTACATTTGATTATTCTGTACTTAGATTTATTATTTTTATTTGACAGATACAAAGTATTGCTAGTAATTTATTATTTTCAATAATAAAAATCACAACATTGATACCTATCAATTATAATATTGGAGTGTTACAAAATGGTTAAACTGTTTTATCTCTATTAGTCATGGGCATAATCAAATGCAAATAATCTTCAATAAAAAATATGGTCTTATTATGATCGAATAAATAAGTTATATGCAGACAAAAAACTTAGCAGATTATATGCATGAATACAATAAAATTTAAATGAATTGAAAATAAATAAACAATCGCATTTAAAGCATTAATAGCATAATTGCTATTGCATTTTGTTACTAGCATATTATGAAAATATAAAATCAATACATATAATTTAAGACATCAATAAAATTATAATATAACTTGAAAAATCGATTGTTATAAATCATTTGTTAATGTAATGTATATTCGATTATTTTTATCAGTAGATTCTGCCCATTACTAATCTTCTCTTCTAATTTATGTAATTTAATGTATATATTATCATTCCATACACACAAGCAAACACTGATATAAGGTTTTTTGTTAGCTAAACTGTTCAATATAAATATTTTCAATTTATCAACCTTATCCTGAATAAACAACTTAATAATTATCTGGATTCAATTAAACTTTTAATAAACTAATTTACCCTTAAACTACTTACAAATATCGGGCTCTAATATTTGCAAATCGTTTATAGGGTTACAATCATTGTTTATATTACATTTTTATATACAAATAAAACTAATTTCACAATTCTTTTCTCAATTAACGACATCTTTCTACATACACTTTTCGTAGTAAAAAACAGGATTTATAAAACAACATTAAATTATTGATTTAGTTAAGCATAAAAGTATCTTATATTTAAATTCTCTAAAATAATAAAGTTTTTTAAACAATCTATTTTTATATCACAACATTTGAGAGATTTATAATCGGTATAATACAAAGTAATAACTAGGTTCTTAGAAAAGCATTAGAGATATATTATATTAATAAATCATCAACAGTTAAAAGTATTTATTTGAAACGTTGTGCAAACATAACAAAATAATAAACATTGTAACTCACAGTTATTAAACGGTTAACAAAGCATCCATATATATGGTTTATAAAATATCATTGACTTATTATAATGTTTAGAACTTACAGATGTAAGGGCTTAAAATTTGATGCCCAGTAGCTTTTTGAATGCTCTTCTATAATCTAAGTTGAATATGGTGTAAATGAGCGGATTGAGGGTCGAGTTAATGTAACCCAACCATGTGATGAAGTTGATCAACTTGTCTGTCGGACAGCATGAGGGGCAGAAGGGGAGGATCACGTACATGAGAAAGAAGGGCAGCCAGCAGACCACAAACACCCCCATGATGATCCCCAGCGTCCTGGCAGCTCTTCTCTCTTTGGACAACGATATTCTCTGCTTCTCCTCTATGAATGCATATACTTGGCCGGGTTTCTTGACCACCGGCGCTGGCACTGGATGCAACGTAACATGGTCATCCAGAGGCTTTGTTGAGCATCCGGAAGAATGCTCTGGATTATCAGTGACTGAATCCTCCTGGTTTGCTGGCGGTACCAGTAACTTATTCTGTCCCTTTTCTTCCTCAGTTTTTTTCTTCTTCTTCTTTTTTAAGCGCTTTTCCTTTATTTTTGCGTTAGACACTGCATCTGAGACATTGGGATGTTCATTGTGGTTGGTTTCTGAGCTGACCGATTCCTGATCTGGTGGAGGAGGTGCGTCTTTTGTGTCTTTTTTGTTCTGGTTTGTTGCCATGGTAGTTAACCTAGAGGCTTTTGCTCTCTCGCGTAGTCTCCTTCTTGTAGCTACGTATATCTCTATGTACACGATAGTCATTATGAAAAGGGGGATGAAAAAGGACCCAAGTGATGAATAGATAACGTATCCCTGTTGGGAAGTGAGTTGGCAGGGAGTTTCTGGTAAAAATTCATCGGGCCAGTCATTCCAACCCAACAGAGGAGGTGAGCTTATGATAAGTGAGAGAACCCAGACTCCTGCGATAAGGGCCAGAACGCGCTCTAAAGTTCTCTTCTGGGCGTAGTTGATGGGGTCCGTGATGGCCCAGTACCTGTCCAAGGCAATTGCGCAAAGATTGAGTATAGAAGAAGTACAGCACAATACATCGGAAGTTACCCACATTTTGCAAAAAAGAATCCCGAACTCCCAGCGACCTAAAATGGAGTAGGCCACGTTGAAGGGCATGACAAGGAGAGCCACAGTGAGATCGGCAACCGCCAGGGACACTATGAAGAAGTTCTGGACAATCCTCAGTGGCTTGTAGGTGAAGACGCTGAGGATGACCAGGATATTACCCACCACCGTCATCATGATGATGAAGGAGAGGATGATCGCTGTGATGGCCGCCTCCCACTCCGGGACAGCCAGCTGCACTCCCAGGGAGCTCCGGTACTCCGGCTTGTCCTGGACAGCGCAACCCGGTTCTTCCACATCCGTGGTGTTCGGACTATCCGACGTCATATTAAAATCTAAAAACTCCTCCATCTTGACGATTAAATTTACTCTTAAATTATAAGAAACAGTCGAAACGATAGTGCAATATTATTGCAGGGCATTTTGACTTACAAATATCCCTATTTCTAGCACTAACACGGTAGAATCACAATAAACGTGTATGTATTTATAACTTCTTACAACAAATTTTTATACTATTCAATTAATTAATTTTGAAGTTTTTCAGTAAAACGTATCTCTATTTTGCTATAATGATATGCATGAAATTATTACTATTTATAATACTTTATCAACCGAGCTATGTTTTTGTTGATAGTTTACTATATTGCCTTCCACGAGAAGATTATCTTTTGGAAATGAGTTGAGAGAAATATCTCCGTCGCTTGAGTATCTTCAGTATGCTGTCCATTCTTGCTTTGTATTGGGACGAAGCTCTGGCCACACACAGGTGGCCAACCTTTTCCATCTGGAACAACGAAAAAGCAACCAATTAGGCAAAATACAAAAATAACTCGAATTATTACATATATACAGTATAACACAAATATAAATTAAATGAATTGGCCGATGACCTTGAGATTTCTTGGAGGCTATGGGGGTTGGGGGTTTGTGAAAATTCTTAGTACAAAATATTTTTTGTTACATCGTATTTTGGAATTTATATTAATAGAAAAATTAAATAAAAAATACCTGCATTTTTAAAGCATTTACTTAATCTATTTTTATTTTTTAGATATTTTTTTTTGGTTAAATATTTGGATAGTTACTATATTATTTACAAGAATACCTTAATAAAATGTTAGGTCTAGAAAAACACGAAAATCGTAGGTCTAATTATTTTTTACGCAAACGTGTTTTCCTTTATGGGATTATGTCCTACACGAAGGCTTTAGAGAGCCTCGATATAATAATACCAAGTTAAGAAAATATTACTTTTATTAAACCTTGCTTAATAAAAATAGCTTTTATTAATATAAAATGGCAATATGGCGGTAGTAAGAGTTGTTTTATTGTTTTCATTATAGAAAAGAGTAGCAGTTATTATTTCTAGCATAGGATATTTGATTTTGTTAGAACCACACACTTTTTCACATGAACGAGTTTTGAGTATTTATTTTAACTGAAAAATAACCTCAGTAAAACACCTTACATATAAAGAATAAGTATTTCTAAATATAGAGAAAGCACATATTTTTTAAAACAACATAGAATTATTAATACTTTATAACAATGTATACAAAAATAACATTAAAATAATAATGCTAACCAGACAGCAACATGTATTACAACAACAATAAACTGCGTCACTTAAATTTAAACCTGAAATCAAGTGGTTGAATATTGCTCATAAAAACTCGACTCTTTCTGGTGATAATTAAAATGCCAAAGATTCCTCTTAACAGTTTTCCATATTTACCATACTTGAATTTAATCTTCATATTCCGTATTTTCTAAAAAATTATCCCACACAACGCAATCAAATTTAATAAAACTCAAGTGACCGAGAACGCCAACCAGAACGTTAACCGATAAATGCCTGTGGTCAGTAAAAGACAAATATTGTCGTTGATAAATTACGGCAAACTTATAATAATTTCCGACGCTTGTTACGTTACGGAAATTGAAGGAAAATAATCGCCCCATAAAGTTTACGCCGAGGGCCGCACCCTAATAATCCTCCCTGGGAAGCGGCGAAGCCTCCGCGATGCGGGAGGGGTGCGTGCCCATTGCGGCCAGGGTGGTCAATAACGCATTAACTTCACTTTTTTTATGGGCGTGCTTCGAGCTTTATATTGTGACATATGCGGGGATAATGGCTGCGATGATAAGTGACCACTCGCCATCATGCATCATTGCGGAGACAACGTTTAGTATCAAAAAAATTACTCCCTCGAAGTTAAAAATATCTTAAATTACAGCACGTGTAAAGTGGATGCTCATCCATATATACGGTGTGTGTATCGCATCAGGCTATACTTTAACATTTCACTGTGAAGCGACATTGTTGCGTTTTTGTTTTCAGTATATGTCATATCGCTGAAGTGTATACAAAAATTTTTTTTGAGCTCTCAACATGTCAACTTTTGTACCAACAAAACGCAATTTGCGGGAAGCTTTACTTTTTTGTTTCAGTTGGAGGAAAAAAACAGCTGAAAGTCACCGATTGCTGTGTGAAGTTTATGGTGAACATGCTCCATCGCAAAAAAACGTGTGAGAACTGGTTTCGACGCTTTAATAATGGTAATTTCGATGTGGATGACAAAGAACGTCCAGGCAGACCGAAAAAATTTGAAGATGAAGAATTAGAGGCATTGCTCGATAAAGACTCGATAAAGTGTCAAACGCAAGCAGAACTCGCAGAATCATTAGGAATCGATCGAGCAACAATTTCAAGACACTTAAAAGCATTGGGAATGATTCAAAAGCAAGCATAAAGCTCCAATTTCACGAAAAAGTCTGAAAAAATTGATGCACACACTGTATATATTATTCAAATAAAACGAATGTATACTTTTTTATAATGATAACGATTACTTTGTATTCTTTCTGCACTTTGAGTTTATTGTATTTTTTGCATGAGTAGTTTCGACCAACAGACTTGGTCATAATCAGATGCATAACTAAATTCAATCTTTATCATTATAAAAAATGGATCTTCACCAATCAAATGCCTTGTCCCTCAACAAGAATGTATACTTTTTTTGATTAACAGTCATTACATGAATTAAATTTAGTATTTTTTTTTTAAATCAAGTGTTATTATAATTAATAAAATTGTAAATGGTATATGGCAACCTGTGGGTAATATTAACATCATGGTGATATGCGCAGGTTTTTGCTGCTTCCTAATTAAAATATAAGCACAAGAATAAAACGATACTTTATTTTTGGGCGTATATTTTATAAAATAAATTATTTTACATTCTTTACATTAATTAAGATGTTACAGTCAACAACATGTTCTCATAGCACGTGAAGCTAAAAATCAATATAATCAATTTTATCTAGGAAATTCAGGTATTTAGAATGTATTGCAAATCCCTTCTCTCGCGTGAATATATCATGTTCCTGGAGCACCTGCTAATTTATAATAACCCCGAGTAGAATCGGATCTTATGAATAACTCCACGCAGGTAGCAGGGGTGAAGTACCTGTAAAGCCACGCTAGCCTAATTAATTGGGAAACTCTCGTGTTTACGTATACAGGTCGGCTATTTATGTAGCAAGCATAATATTAAATTTCGTCACCATCAAGGGTAACCCCTTTAACTATATGCGTATTTAATACGGAAAGATATATAACCTATTTGAAACATCCTTGAAATCTAGTCTTAACCGTGAAATTTCAGGCTCAAATCTTGACAAAGCATCAAATAATATTTAAGTATGAAGCATCGATAAACTTCAATGAATTTTTCAATTAAATTAATCTTGTTTTTATAATACTTAAAATAGGAAAGATCATTTAGGTAATAAGCTTTGAAAAATGGTGGTTTTGAAAAAATGTCATAACAAAAATATTTAAGAATTTTTTGTTTTGGCCTAAAGCATTTTCTTTCGTGTTTCTAAGAGATAATAATTGCATCATAAAGCAAATTTTAATTAGTTACAAAGTAGGTACAGGATGACCAATTTTATTTTTCTGCCTCGGTACAGAGGGTAAACATCCCTTAAATTAATTTCACTCTGAGGTTGGACCGCCCACTGCAAGATTTAATTATTTTTTCGCTGTGTCGCGTCGTAAAAAAGTTTTACTCGCCATCGCCCGGCTCAAGTCTCTTAGCCAATACTCTCTTAAGAGCTTCCATAAAAATAAACCAACATTGTTATTTATATGCTTAGTTATTGTTAAATATCTCGCATGAATACAGGTTACTTTTAAGTATGTCGGACAATGTTATTTGACAATATTTTTATTTGATTACTTCACTTACTTTGAGAGCTAAGTTGACTCAAATTTGTTTATTTAAAAGATTATAAAAGAAAAATATTTAATAACTGATTTTCTTAAAAACTGCTATAGATGCAAAACAGAAGAAGTATTTGTCACTTTAAAGCTTTCAAGGCAAAGGTACTATATACTTGTCGATTAACAAATGCTATATTTGAAATAAAAAAAAACTAACAGTGATCGCGTTAGTTATATAAGTTTCTTCAAATATAATTGCTTTAATTTGTTTACGTCTACAAAAGTTTGACAAAGTGAAAACCGGATATTTACTAAAAATATTTTTTATTTGCGTACTAAAAAAATGTAAGCTTCCGAAAGAGTTTATTTTTTATGAAAACAGCCCTTACGACACTGCGAAAACGCGATAATCTTTTTTTAAAATCCGCTTTAAAATTTGCTCCTTGTAATGATTTTTTAAAAATTCACGCCTCTTTAATTTTAAAAACTTTTTTTCACGTTTCTCTCTTTTGAAAGTCTAATTGGACTTCACAGCTTTCTGGGAAAAGTTGTTCCGATCCGCGACGCACCATCCCTTGTAAGGCAGACCGCGGCGGAAAATAAACCGACGCAATATTGATTTGATCTCGAGGAGATATTTAAAGTATTTAAAACTTGAGTTGAAACAAATTTGTTATCTTCATCATATCACTTAAAATAGAAACAAACTTTAGGCTTTCCTATAAAATTACACCAATAAAGAAGTACTTTGAAAATTTTGATTTTACGAAAGGTAGTCATTATAAATAACGCGAACACGCGTCAAAATAAATATTTATATTTTGAGCACAAACCCAAACTTGCTGTAAAATATAATGCTTAGTTTATATTGCAGTGTTGTTTATTTTGCATAGTATATGCTCTAATGTATAGTTTATCACTCATGTTCAATCTTTAGAGATATACTATATGGCTAAAAAGCTAGAAATGGCTTTGTTGAAAATACACGAGGATAATCCTTATAATACCTGATTTGCTCAAAGACAGGTAACTTAATAAATAATAGTCTAGACGTAGTGGTTAAGATACTCTTTTTCAAATAAAGCTTTGCACAGATACAAAAGACATCTCAGTGAATAAATTATACACATACCGTACATCTTAAGTCGCTTGTCATTAGTCATTACTTAAGTATATTGACCTAAATAGAGATGCTGTCGTATGAATAAAAGATATTGCTTTCTCATAGTGCTTCTCCTATTTTTATTTCCAAATCACACTGCACCAGAGAATTGACTTTTAATAATTCATGCATTCAAAATAATATAAACGAACTCTTAGAGATAAAATTTTTATTGGCAAATACTCCTATTGACTAGATACTCTAGAAGTTTCAGTTGTAGATCATTAATATGGGCATCATTAAAGATTCAATATTGCAGTTTCCTGGAAGCTGCCCTCGTGGCCTGCACTGGCTGTAGTCTTGTAAAGGATTCCCGAGCAGCCTCCCGGGAGCCGACAAGCCCATTGTTTGTTCTCTAATTGCCGGTCGAAGCTTCTAGAAGCGGAGATAATTGCTGGAGCGAACTTTGCTAATTGGACCATCTTCTGCGAGCGATTGGTAATTCTCAGATACTGTATTATTGACTGCTTATCGAATTGATCTTTGATTATTCAAACTACAGATTAACTACAGCGAACAGTTTACTCAATTTCGATAAGCCATTTTTAACCAAACAAAACAAGTATCTATTAGTAAAGCGTATTAAGTGATGATTTTTTTCATCTTCTTTTAATATGAAAATAAGTATTTAAAACATAAACTAAAACAAAACACAACACCCACGAATTAAAAAAACGGATTGAATGTTGTAATTATGCATATTAATTGGAATATAATCTGAGTAATTAGGGATTCGTTTAATAATTTATGAGGCTTGCGCTTTCCAAGAGCTACCGAGACATGGCCCGGGGTGCGACTTCCGGAAGTGTCCCGAGACAGGCTTCTTTTGGACCAATCAGGGCGCATCACGCCCGACTTACCCGGAAGTGATTTATCGAATCGACGGGAAACGCGAAATTATTTTTTAGCGTAGTAAAAAATGAAAGTTGTGTAAAGGAACACGACAGCTTTATCCATTAGGCGGTCTTTATAAATTATTGCTACCTCGAAGCCCGTCAGATAAAAATGTTGAAATTATTGTAGATTAAGGCCTGACGATTTCTTTATGCCTGGAAAAAATATTTTCATGATAACAAATGACTTGCAAATCAGTAGGTTATTCATATTTTTCAATGATGATTTTTTTAACGACTTGTTAACTTTTTAGTTAAGTTAACAACCAGAACTACAACCAAACATTTGGCTGAATAACAATTCTGAAAAATAATATCATTAACAAGCAACTCAACCACTTTTAGTTATTAGAATTTTTGCGGTATAACAAGTGAGGAGAAAGCTATGCGAAAGTGTCCTGATATTTTTGCGTTGATAAAAGTGAAGAGAAAGCCACGTGAAAGTCTATCCGATATTTTTTCGATAGGTCGATAATTTAACAGTGAAATATAAACGAAAATAATTATATCGTTATAATTTTCAAAATAATAATTCTTTAATCCAATGTATCAGATGAGGACTTCTGGAATATTTTTGACATAAACAAACTTCCATTCTTGGTAAGAGCAGCATGCAAAATTGAATCGTTTTTCGGTTCTGCGAATCATTGTTTTTAACAATCAATGTACAGATTTTGACTTACAGATGAACGTATTGATAATTATAAAAATCAGCTTATAAAGATATTAAAATTTAAATTAAATATTGTTGGTGCATTAAAATCTTAATAAACTTAGCCTGGACCCTAACTGATATTTTTCGAATTCTTACCAGTTGTTTACAATTTTTAGCTACTGATGTACATTTTAAATTTGTATTAAAAATAATTATTCGTTGCATTTTTGCCCCAATTACCAGAATTTTTAAGATTTTATTTACTACTTATTATTTATTTTACATTAAAATGTAGACAATAATTTTTATAATAATATTTTTGGAATTAAATATTTTTTGTGCATTGTATGTATTATAGACTATGTCCAACTATAAATATACCTTGAAAAAATATATGATGTCCGCCTCCCGACCGGCATTCTAGAATGTGCTCTTGGGTGCAAAAAGGTTGGGAACCCTTGCTCTACAGTAATAATTACATAAATTATTTGACTAAGCAGATGCAATTTCTATGCAAACAGTCATCATTGAAGCCTGAACAAATCTGATCTTAATGAAATTATTTTGATATGGAATTGAGGCAAGTGAAGTCAACAGAAACCAAACTTTCTTCTTTGAGACTAAGTTATCTTTCACCAACCAACCAATGATATAATACACATTTTTTTTTCAATTCACAAGATAATGAATTAAGATAATAAAACAAATAATGTACAAGCTTTTTTTAGTGTACTTATTAATGTCAATGTGGTCCATTGATTCCGTTAATCCCCGTTGTTTCTGGCCGAGCAGCTTGACCGTTAAATCTCTTCATTGTTGGACATCCAATGGATCCCTGACCACTGAAGGAGAATTAGCTGGATTAGGGAGCTTACTGGCCTTCCTTCTGAACGTCCGGAGTGCCGGCGGTCTAACGACCGTTCAATTCTGGAGGTATTCTTGTAAAACAAAAAAAAATAACCTTGGAGAATAGGGCAGGGTGGGGTCTTTTCACATAAAAGCACAGAGTATTATAAAATATGTAATAGAATCATGTTTTAACAATCTTTTTTTTTCATCATAAATAATTAGTATTTTTATTTTTTGATAACGTAGAAAAAAAAATATGCACGTCTATGTAACAAATAAATTTTATTATTCATACTAACAATCAAACAAATATTATATAAAATCAACTTAATTTTATATAATAAATGAAACTATGATTTTCTTGTGGTTTTTCGAAAACTTTGTACATTCTACCACATTAACATTATTTATTATTTTTACTTGTTATTTTGTAAAGAAACCCAACATGTTCAATTTATTTTATAATTTTCTAATATCTTATATTTATATTAGTTTTACTATCGTTATCACTGAGCAGTATGTTTCAATTCCTTTCAGATTTACCAAATGTATCAGAATAATCTACCTCAGTAAAAGTATATCGAATGTTTAAATTATTACTAACGTTCATTTATCGGAGTATTTATAGATCGAAGGGCTAAGATTTATCCGACCTCCAACGAGTAATCTCCAGCAATAAATTCCGAGATAGCAATTTTCAAACCCTTTTTCCTGGTGTGGGAACAGATTTTTTTCCCCAGCAAATAAAGTCAGGAATAATTGATGGCAGAATGTGGGATTTGAGTTCCTCCTGGTCCTGGGAACCTCGGGGACTCCGGACAATCCTTGGGCTCTTATTAAACAATATGGTAGACTTAACAAGTCTTTTTGACGCTACAGCTGGAATAGTCACTCCATTATACTCGTACGTTCTGTTCCGAAAATAGATCTGGCGAGATATCTGTGACAATGATACAAAAGGCAGTGCTGTTACAAGGTGTGTTTACAAAAAGAAAAACATTTTCATGCCTCATATATATTTATATAGAAACTATATATATACTAAATATGCTATCTTTAATAAAAAACGTATTTAAACCATCCAGCCTTTTTTGTTAATAGACCGACTTACTCCTCATAAGGCGAAAGCGTTTCTCATGTTATTATATATGACCCATTTGGTTCAAGAATAGTCTATCTTTTTATACAACACAGTAAAAAAAATTGTATTATGTCTCATGATTTTTCATTACTTGTCCTGATTTTGTTTTGTTTTATTACTTTTATGGTTTGTACGTATTACAATTTTTTTATGATGTTTTTATTTTTTATAACGTCGACATACAGAATTGAAAAGAAATAAATTGACGCAATTGAGTTCATAAAAGTTTGAAACAGACTTATGGCGGTGTCTGACTAATTATATTTTATCCTTTAACAATGAATTTATAATCAATGAAAAAAAGTATTCTCAACAAAACATGAGTAAAACGCCCTGTTAAGTTTTTTTTTATGAATAGCCTAAAAGCTGAAATTTGAACAAATTCAAAAGACTCCCATCTTTAGGCAGCTCCAATATCCCAGCGAAACAAATACCCTCAATTAGGGGTTCTTCCAAAAGAGGGAAACACTTTGCAATTAAAATGTCCCAAATTACTCACCGCCCTCCGACACTCCCCGGATACATTTAGATGGTTCTAGGTTTTTCTAGATTGTTCGATTTTCTGTAAATTACTTTCACACCTTTCCTACGAACCGAATAATGACAGTATCATTGAGGGGAATTGTATATAACCTTCTAGATTATCTGTCTTTTTAAATATATGCATAATTGAAAACACAAAATTAATGTCTTAAAGTTTCTATAAGTTCTAAGAACAAGAATATAAATATTTAAGTTTGCAAATATATACCTTTAATATAGGAAAACTGTCAAAATAATAATGTACACTTGATTGGTTTTGTGGACTATTTTTGAGATAAGGTCTGTTTCCAAAGACGAGTATAGGAATATATAGCATTCATACAGGGTGGAACTTTTACAGAGCCTGGCGGAAGTTCTCGCACCGAGTTTGATTCTTCTTGCGACCCCTCTAGTCTTTTATCGCAATGTTTCAACCCTTCGGGGTTTTCCGCAAACACTAGTAACCGAATACCGACAAGATGTCTCAAATGTGAGTGGATTAGACTTTCGGCGAAAAAAAAGACGTTTGTACTAAAATACTGTATTGTATTTGGGATCCTATTTTGAATTATCAATTCATATGCTATATATATATATATATATATATATATATATATATATATATATATATATATATATATATATATATAATAGTAGAAGTTTTATATATTTTTTACATTAAAATTAAAATTCTAACTGAAAGTGAATGCGAGGCTAAATTTAATCGTGGCTCGATATTAATTTTCATTCAATTACTAAGTGCAATTTATACGATAATTAATCTTAGAGTTGCAGAACTCTCCATGAATCACGCTTTGTTCCACACAACTTGCAACACTGCCCTGTCGAAACGCTTGCAACAATAAAGCCCGACCCAAAGGCGTTAGCGTTATTGTTGCAAGTCACAGGCACTGAGGGTTACTCACCGAGCCCCGCGGCCCACAGTTCATATATATATACAGGGTGATTCCAAACATATTAATACAATTAATACGAATTATATCTGATTTTTCCCAAAATCTAATAAATGAGTTGTTATTTTAGTCAAATATGAATCAACTTCGGCGGTGATTGTTAAAACTATAAAACAGAAAATCGTTTTCATAATAACTACGGATTCGATGGATTTTTGGAACATTCTTTTTTTATGATATTAAAAAAATGTTTCTAAATGTTAAAAATAATACTGTATTTACTGATGATATATCTTTGATTAAGGGTCCGCAACACATTTAAATCTCTCTGTATATCCACGGTTGCTGCAGGGAGTACCAGGCATTATTGACTCCAAATAAATTCGCAAAATAGTGAACACACAATTTATATATTTATCGTTTTTTTAGTTTTACAATATATCTTAGTAAATTTTAATACTCTCTGGCTACTTGGTACTTATTTCGACGGTTTATTCTATTTGTTGCATTTTTACCCAAAAATCTGTACACCAGTATCAAATGCCTCCTTTTAAATTATCCAGTCTCTAACTTTTAAAGAACTTTTATCAAACATTCGATAACTGGTTTTTTACAGGTTGTTTTAAAGTAAAGTAAATTTTAGTTTGAGTATTCATGGATAATTTATAAATTATATTGTTGTTGCTGTGAAATCTTGGTAGTTATTTGTATTTGATTTTATATATATTTTTAAAAGATATAAATGTTCCTTCGCTGACAAATCATGTTTTTTTCTTTATATTTTTTTTAAGTCATTAAATTTTTCACCGTTTCCTTTAAAACTGAAGTTAAAATAAATTTGTTAATTTCAAAGAAGTTAACTTGTAAAGAGGATGTAAAAGCTTCGTTTGTCATTTTATCTTCGAACGAAGTATTCTGAAATTCAAAGCGTTTGTATAAAAGTTTGACGATGAAATATTTTATATCCTCAAATAAAGTACTAGTCATATTTCTCAAGAAATGAAGTCGTCATAAAGGTTATGTTTGTTAATAAAAATGTATCATTCTCTATTTTACATAAAACGCAAAACACCCCCAGGTCTTAACTCAATCTTAAGCCACATAAACAGGATATTAGAAGAAAAAAAAGCCTCCGAAGTGTAACAAACTTAACGAGTGAAAACTTTTTTAAGTTCAAGCTTCTTAATCAAAAGAAAGTTTTAATAAAAGCCAAGGGACCCGGAGAAGAGAGTCAGCCCAGAGTGAGAAGCTCTTTGAGTACTTTTAATACCCTCCCTTAATTAGTAAGGCTCAAAAATACCATGTCTCAAGTATTAGACTTTAAAGCTTTCAATAAAAAACCACACAAAATTTGTTTGAAATTGATCAATTATTCTATGACGATATCCTGAAAACTTTAATTTCAGAATTACTTCCATAGATGCGATAGGCATTAAAGTACTCAACATTTTATTCAATTACCCTAGAAGTTATCTTAAAAAAAACGTTCAACAGTTTGATTGTACGTTTTTTATAAACGAGTGTATTTTATACAAATATTTTTTGTGTAAAAAATTGTAATGATTTGTAAATAAAAATATATTTTAATGGTAAATATTGTCTTTTCAATTTTCAAATTATTTACATTATTCTTTCCCAAATATTAAAAAAACCTTCAAATAAACTGCCATATAATAGAAAACTAATTATCAGTATCTTGTTTCAGGTTTTTTTCAAGAAGAGTCTCTCCATCTGCTCTTGAAAGGCTTTTTCTGTAGGTCATTCCACCTCGTTTCTTGGAAAAGGTATTGATTTACTGGAGGAGCTTATTAAAAGAGCTCAGTTCATTTAGTTTTTGCAGTGAAGAATGTAAGGGAATAAAATAAAAAACGTATGTACATAGCTCATTTGAAATTCACTTACATAATAATATAAAATTGATCAACTTATGTTGAATTATTTGAGTGTTTTATTATGACGAGTATTTTTTTAAAACTCATCACAATAAAGATAAAATTCTTATAACGCTATTTAAAAATACGTCCAACCATTAGACTAAAAGGCAGTAGAAAGATCTCATAAGTTTCAGATACCGCTGAGTATATTTTATATTTCGTAATATCGGAGGTTTCGCTCGCTAATATCCTGGGATTACAAGGAGCAGCATCAGAAGGGTTTCCTCACGTGTGTAATTTAATTTCATCCATTATTCAAGTTTTCAATTTTGCACGACAGCGGAGGTCGGCACTCATGCGTGGATCTCGCTGGATTCCTTCATAGCATTCTTCGCCGTTTCCGTACGTAGCGATTTTTAGCCACAATTTGTCATTCAAAATTTTGATTCAGTTAAAATGATATGTGAAATATATATATTTATATATAATTTGAGTTAGCGATAAGCAAAGTGCCTGTAATCTTGCTTGTGTGTCAGCTAGTGCCTCGGATGCGTGTGCGGCTATTACCCGCCAGCGTCTCGACTGAATTAATGGCCCCGGTAATGGCGACACCTGATAATTTATTAAGGTAATTTAGAGCTAAGTGAAATTTATTAAAAAATAATGACGGTGTCTACTGCATTATTATGTATAAATCCAAGTAATGCTATAACAACCCGAGGAAAATACAGAGGATAATATTGGGGCTCTGTTTTTAGAAGGATATTATTTTCAGTATGACATTTTTAATTATTTTCATTTTACCATATTTCTAGCGAATGTATTCAATATAAAAATGTCTTCTGTGTTTTGTTCGAACGTATATCAAAAGATTAGTTTCATTTGCTTTTGGCAAAACACGAAGACATTTTATAAATTAGAGAATGATATGTTAAAAACCAATATATAAAAAAATAGGTTAGATATACAGGGTGTTCAAAAAGCGTATCGGGTGAATGTGAATAGTGACCGTGAAAATTTTTGGGCCCAGAGTTGTAGGAGTTTCAAGGTTTCAACTGAAGATGATGGTTTCAACAAGACGTGGCCACTTGCCATACATCCAATCAATCAATTGTAGCTGTTAACGAATTATTCCCTAATAAGGTCATTTCATGTCATGTAGAGGTAACATCAACTGGCCTCCCAGAAGCCCCGACCTTAGCCCTCTTGACTATTTTGTATGGCGATACCTTAAAACATCAGGTCAGAAATGGCAGCAATATCGAGGGCTATGTGTCACCGTGTTATCAGCAATCTTTGTTCCAGATTAGAAGAGTTCCAGCAGCGTTACGGTCACCATATGGATAACATCATCTTTTTAAAAAAAATACTTGATTACTAGTAGTTTTTGTTTTACTGAACTAACAAATACCCGATACTCTTTTTGGACACCCTGTATATTGGCTGAAATAAATCCCAATCTGACTTGTTATTTTTTTTTATAATTCAATCAAGTTCTTAAACGCTTTCGACAAACAGTTCTAGGCGGTTAATGATGAGGCCCAACCGGAACGAATATATCATTAGAAAGATTCGTCAAAGGAAGGCATTAGCTCAAGTGTTGACTGGCGTGAAACATTGACGAATTATTCAGGAGTCCTGAAGTGACGGTGTTCGCGGTCGAAGGATCGTCTGGAAGTTTGCAGCTTGCCGATAAATCAAACTGCGGTCTTAGAAACTAATGCAGGCCAGTGTTTTGTGATCTCCTCTTCTCCGAGTCACCGAGAACCGTTTTATCTTCGGCGGAGAACTTCTCATTTGTGCTTACTGAAACTATTGGTTATTGTTTATAAGTTTGCCACCGAGTGCAGCTCTTTTTGGGTTTGGTTTGTGAGATGAATCGGTTTATTTTGATTAATGTTCTGTCAGTCCGAGTCTAATTTATTAGTAAGTTCAATAACAAGCTTTCTCGAACCATTCATGTTAAATAAGTAAAATAAATGTTTTATTTATTATACGAAAACTGCAGCATTGTTGCAATCTACACCGTAGTAAAATAATGTAGGTAGATGCACTAATGATCTCGATACTCGATATAACAAAACATTCAAAGTCATACAAAATAATTTATTAATTTATTTAATTCAAAAGATAAGATTAAATAATGCATCCAAACACTTGATAAAAATTGTGTGTTTCTATGAAAAATCCATTATAGTTTGAATATTAAGATTTCAAGAAAATAATAATAAGAGCCACACAACACAGAGAACAAAACGTATGATATATTTTCATCTCGCACAATAAGCATCAAATGTATTTTTAGTTCTCCGCAGGCATTACTCAAATAATCAGATCTTTAAAAACGTCGCTGGTACTGTTTTAAAACAAAGAACGCGCTTATCCGAGAAAACATACAAAAATATTATGAGAAGTTTAGTATTCCGGAAGAAAACACAAACGTTTTTAAGGTTTTGTTTTTTATTTCAACTTCCTGTAGAGAGTTGTTGTATATTTGCACCAAACAATATTTTTGTATAAAACGTATACCGTAAGTTTAAATTGTCTTTGACAGGCAAAAGTTTACTCATCAATTTGAAATAAACTTGTTATCACTATATAAAGTCATTAGAAAAATATTTGTCTCTGAAAATTTTGGAGTAAAATATAATAAATATGCAAAACACGCGCAAGAGGAAATAAATTTGCTGATGTCTTACCTAGTGTATCCAATTTTTTTTCATTTCATTGTCATCTGTGTTCAATTAAAAAAAATGTACCAAGTAGTCATTTAGATTTTGTACAGTGCTTGGTCGGTATTTTTCCATTTGAAGAAGAAGATAATTGAAAACGTAATGGACGGGAGACAAAATACTTCGAGATTTGTTGTTTACGTTTTTTTAAGAGTCAACAGAGAGGGCAGATATGCTGGTTTTCCTAGGACGAAAGAGACAAATTCTAAAGAAAAAGAGATGTACGAACACTTATATAAGAAAAATATTTATAAACCATCTGTTTGCTATTAGGGAAAATATCGTTTGATATCATGTCAAGAGTATAGCAACAAGGAGTTTTATAAATCAATGGTTCAACTCGATTCTATAGATATCTTCAAGTTAAAATGCACATGGAAAAACAATAAAAGCATTCAGCTTTTTTTTTCAGTAATCTATGAGAATTGACGATAGATGAGATATTTATTCAAATAGTATTTCAATATACAAACCAAAAATGCTAAAACAGCTATACCAATTATAAATAACAAGTATGATATTATTAATTTAAATATGTACGGTGTATGACTGCCGCGAATAAACATTCACTGGGAGAGAATTCAACTCATTCAGTGCAGTTAATGAAAGTTTATATCCAATTTTCATGAAACTGAAAATCAAAATTTAAAAGCAGAAAATAATCGCTAGTTTACTGAAGAGATAAGTGAATAATTTTGATTCAAAAAGCACTGTTTGCGAAGCTTAATTTGATTAAAAAAATTGTAATGAAAACTTTTTCACCGAATGCATTTTTTCTTTATATCTAAAAAATACCATATAATAATTTTCAGGCAGAACAGTTTTTATTTGTAAGTTAGGCATTTTACATTGAAAAAAATTTCTAAATGATTCGAAACCAAGCCTTTTTTTTCTCATTAAATATTTATTTTATTAAAATTATAATATTTACTAAGAGCTTTCAACGCTTAAAAACCCGACTGTTTACTTTAACATAACTGAAAGAAATCATTGTTTCGCAGCCAAAATTATTGAATACCTCTTAATCAAATGAAAATCAAAAGTATTGATGTGGTTTGTTATTTGTTCGATTCAATTCAATTACTTCGAAAACGTTTCTTTCTTTGGAAATCTAAGTAAATAGAACAGCACAAAGTCGACCATATTATCAGATTATGTTCGAACAAATATCCTTTGACTGCTCAGCAACAAAGAAAAACTGCCCATTACGATTTGTCCTTGAAAATGGAGCAGATATTTTACTATGATAAGGTGGTTATAGTCGAAATGAAAATAAACCATGATAATTGATTAATGCATATAAACTTATTAGTTTTTAAAAAGCCGGCAGTTGTCTTAAGCGATTCTATTTTAATTTTGTATTTCAATATAGCGTTAATGTCAAACTATCCGAACTGCAGGTTCTAATGCCATATACCGATAACCTCAGCATCCGACCACCATAACTTGGAAGGTTCAGCCTTGGTTATTCTCGATTAAGGCACACCAGCTTGGTCTGCAAACTTTTGTTTTATTAATAAATTAAAGCAGTAGTATAATTTCATAGCTAACTGAATGATAAACTATTTTTAATTTCGCCACATTTTTTATCTGTACAATATTTGGGTTATCAATTTGAAAAAATAAAATAAATGTACAGGACTGGTTGTAACAGCAGTGAATGCATAGATTTAAATTATACAAATATTGTAAAAAAACAGGGTTTATCTCATCGATTCATCTTTTGTTTTACTCTTTGCAGCTCAAAAGTAAATGGGGCCTTGGTGAGCTGTTTACTTGAAAAGCTGTAGATTTTTAAAGAAATTTTCTTTTAAGTCACAGAAAAAACAAGTTAACAAACTGTAAAAAACAAATCAATAAGAGGTAGTTTCCGCTGTGTATGGTACATTTATGCCATTTGACTAATTTTAAGCTGAAAAAATGCCTGAAAAGTGTTTTAGTCTCAAAAGCTATTATTATAAGATATCCCATGAAATTAATCAAATATTTTAAAATCCAACTCATAGATTTAAGGCTTCAATATTAAACGTTCACCTGTATTCACCTGTTCACCCTTCCAGTCCTGTGAGTGTTTTCTCGAGTGTGCTTGTAGGGAATTATGCCAGTATCTTCTGCATGTGCCAGGAGTTGGACTGCCTATAGACTCAGGAGTATCTTGCCCATATGAACGTTTTGAATGCCAGGATCCTGAGCGCTCCTCAGACGATATTTATTGTAATATATACAGTTTTATATTCCTATATACACAATTGCGCACTTTAACGAGGTCTGGCATATCCTCTTGTATTGAGGTTAACTTTATATTGAATGTTGGTATATTCTACGATACATATAGAATATATATGTATTCTTCTATAGAATTCCACCAAGAACTTTTTACCAAATATATTAAATTTGATTGGATATATTACAAATATGTCGAGTAAAAAATGTCACTGTGTTTACTCTAAGTGGTAAAAAATATAGTTAATTTTAATTATCAACCGGTTTTTTTTTTAATATAAACTTATTATATTGTTACAATTACAAAGTTTAAATGCTACATTTTATGGTTCATCAAAATATATTTCAATGTTCCTTTATTTCCATAAATTGTTATTTTATTGCTTATTACGCGACAAGTGGGATTTTTGGATCCGGCCTAACGACGCAATGAGTTTCAAATTAATTTTAATGATTTAATTATTTGTGCTTCCAATATCAAAGTCTTTGAACAAATATTTTTTATACTATAAGGCTTAATTGAAAATCCTAAAAAACGAAGATATTATATTTTAAAAATTTATATAACTAAATGTTATAACTGAGATCGACTAAATGAAAAACTTGAACTAGAGAAACGAAATAATGAAAAGTGAAATAACAGATAAATAACACTTTAAGTTAGTCGTCGATTAGTGTTAATTTTATGCACAAACTGCTTTTTAATTATCTTTTTATTCTGAGTTATAATTGATGCCGAATTTATAATAAACATGATGTTACATATATATTATAACGTATACAATTATTACAAAGTGAAATTGCTCTAATCTTTAATTAAATAATATTCAATACAGTAAGATTTATTAGGTGAACGTGCTTCAAAATTGTGTAATTAAATTGGGTTAATTTAGTTTTGTATCACAAATGTAATAAGGATAAGGAAGAAGAGGGATGCAGTTCGTTGGATGCTGTTATGTTCCAAGTTACAGGCATTCTGAAGTTATTTCCGGTGTAAATCCACTGCCGTGGCAGAGTTTCAGATTATGCAAATATATTTCGCTAACTCGGTGATCTACAACGTTTCAAAATGATAAAACAATTATTCTATCAACTTCTGTGCTGAAAATTGAAAATACAGAGCCCAGATTTAATTTGCGTACTGAGAAAAAAAATTATAAAAATAAAAGGAATAATGTACAAGTATAAAGAATTATTTTAAAGTAAATGTCTTTACAAAATTAAAATTAATTTCTTGTTACTCATTTATTTATAATTTTATTTTATTTAAAGGGATGAAATAAAAATACGTATGAGCAAAAATTTATAAAAAGGGCTTGCGAGGTTTTTAGGACAGAATTTTAATGATCCAAAATTTTAAAGCACCATTTTTAATGTAAATTTTTTTTTTTTGGTAAAACGTGCAATTAAATAATTTTCTTGTCATTTACACAGTCCAAATGAAAATAAAATATGCTGTTTTACAAAATTTAACAACAAAGAAATGATTTTCGGTATCCATTACACAATTACAATAAAAAAAAATATTACTACTACGACAGAGTGATTCAGATTATAATGCTCCATCTTAAAAAGCACATTTATTAAAATGACTTTATTTTTGAGCTTTTACGCCATTCAGAGCTTTATCCGATTCTGAAGCAGCTCTCATGGATAAAAAATATATTTCTCCATTCAGCTATTTATATTTATATTTTTTAAGTAATGTGTTTATTGGGATATAATGATTTTTTGAAATACGCACATCGTATTACGAATGCCAATGTTTTATAATGAATTTTTAATAAATATTATTCCTTGAATCTAAAAAATTGAAAGCCTTTTTTATTGATTATTTTTTAAATACCAAATTCATTTAACCAAAATTTTTATGTTTGTGTTTACCTTTGCCTACTTTTACAAATTAAGCTCGGATGTTGCGGATGAACAAAACAGGTGATTTTTTCAGGGAAGCTCACACTTTCATCGGCAGCCGGAATGATCCACGGCTTTGAAAGATCCATGTTCCTGAAGGGTGAATAATAGACCATTCGGCAGTATAATTATTCTCGTTTGTTTCACGTAAGCGTCCAATTAAAGATGTACGCGCCAGGATGTTTGGGATGGGAAGGGTCCTGTTAGCCGGACTGGGTTGTTTATTTTTTTAATTTTGCCTTTTGTTTCGCGGAAACAAAATAGAAACTCATTAAATGTAGAAAAAACAAACGCCCAACCGTTCAAATTTCGTTTTGTATAATTTAGGGTGGTATGCAAAGCGTGGATTGTGCAAAATATAATGAACCGAGAAGTATTTATGTTTTGGTATACTTAGAAAGTTTGTTTGAAAAAACAAAGCAAATTTGTACAAAAAAATATGATTTGTTCAAAGATGTAACGTCTTTAAATTAGACATATTTTTTTTTGTTTAATTAAATACTTGATAAATTAAAGTGTCGTCAAAATCATTTTTTATTTATTTTACACTACTTATAAAACTACTAAGTTAAGTGAGACTATTTTTAAATTACACTATCAATATTGCATGCGCAAAAAAAATTGTAAAACAAGCAATATAGTATGTGAAGTATCAAAATATTGGGTATGCATTTCAATCCTATTAAAACTAATTGGACAAAATCATAATTACTTTAAAATATACTTCACTAATCCGAGTATTGAATTGTGGATTATTCAAATTAATTAAAATAAACAACATTGTTCAGTCACATAAACCTTATCTCATGTTTTTATATTAAATGTTTCAACAAAAAGAACAATGCGCTTTTGTATGAAATTTGAGAAAATTCCTATTGTTTTGCTTATTGTGTTGATTTTTTTGTTTATCCGACATCTATTCATCTCTGAATATTTCTAATGGAGCTTTTCTTAGTTATAATTCATGAAATCGCATTAAAATTTCTCTGTGTGCAGTACTGCGTGTGCTTAGCTTAAACTGGCAGAACAATTGAAAAATAAGATTTTTAAAAAGATTTGACACAATCCAAATTAAAAACTTCATCAAAATGCTTAGTCATAAATAAATAGAATTAAAACTTACAAACGTTTTGAAAAATTAATCACCTAAAAGCAGACTAAAGCCCACTAAGCGACAGCATTGTCTTAAATATTAATTTAATGTAAATATTAATTTTTAAATAAATTAATTAATTTGTAAAATATTTTTAAATATTGATATTACAATTTTAAGATAAACCTACAAAGGACGTATTACTAAATGTTATTAGTAATAATGTAAGAAATTCTTAATATGTGTTACTTTAATTAATGTGTACCTACTCCATATCACTACCTCAACAAAAATCTACCTGTAACTTCTCATTATAACATTTCTTATTTTGCATAATTCAACATATACTGTATAATAAAAACTTATCTATATTCTATATTTTACTTATTACCTGAAAATGATGCTTCCTGCTAAAGACTAATATTTAAAGTTCTTCTTTATGACGGCGTGTATTTAAGTTAAATGATTCCCATAAAAACACGCCAGTGCTTAAAAGCACTTCCAAGCTGCGATGGCCTCCTTATGTGATCACAAAATACGAATCGCAATAATTCCAGCTGCAGGCGTGAAATATAAAGCCTCGAGATGTGTTTTCAAATGATGGCCGCTTAAGAGTAAAAGGGTTCTGAGTGATAGTGATTCATTCTCGAACGTTCGTTTTGTATTACTTCTTTCTGCGTGGAAGAAATAAATAAGATGTCGGTGATGGAAGAAATGAGTTGTCTAGTACGACGGGGGAGTAATTTGATTCGATCATTGTTGTATTTATGGAGCGAGACCCGCGGCTCTGATCGCCGAACCTCCATTGTTGTGGATAAATTGAGGCCCGACCGAGTGATATATAATGATGACATTATAGAAAATAGATTATTTTGTGTTTTTATGCATTCCAGTGATGTAATACAGAGCATAAACACGATAATATGATTTCATTCTGCAGATGTAATATATATTAAGTGCTTTGTCGCTTCCTAGGTTCCTTCTTCTATTTATATTTTTAATTAAAAAAGCTGCTGCCTTACTCGAGGAATGGCTTGTTTTTAAAGAACTTTGACTCTTTGCTTATCTTCTGCCAGATAATAAATTACATAACTTTATATTTTATATAAAAAGTATTTTATTTTGTTAACAATTACGAAGGTCCTCGTAAAATAAATACGTTGTGTTTTATCTTGTTCATTAGTAAAAAAAACCAATGAGTAATTATTAAGAATTATACTCATAAAATTAAAAGATAATATTTCATTTTTATTTGGTATTTGCTTGCAGGATTTTTAATTCTGCAAAATATAGCGGTGATTAATTCTGAGGTACTAATTAACCGGAGCTCCATCGGTACTAAATTCAAAGAACCCAATCCCACAACGTTATATTAAAATTCATTTTTATTTCGTACCGGATAGGGATATAACTATTTCTCGTAATCATTATTGCTAAGTAGAGGCAAAGTAAATATTTTGAATTAATAAAATATTGTCAAAATATTATGTTTATATAAATTTTCAGGAATATATCATATTAATAGATGCTTTATAAAATTGTCAATTTCATTGAAGTTATAATTCAATTTTTTAAAACTATAGATAACAACGATTAAGATATAATAAACCAAGTAAAATAAAAATGTTTAGGATTGTTTAATAACTGCAAAGGTGTTTTTTTACTTATCGAGTCGTACAAGTAAATTTTCTTTCTCAGATCCATTTCAGAAATTTTCAATCGAAGTGCCATTTGCAACTGATGGCTAGATTTTTCAGGAGACCTATGATATATTACAGATTATTATGTTCATAATAAACTACTCAGAATTTAATATTTTGAAATGTACAATATCATACCAGTAAAGACTTACATATATTTAGAAATATGATATTTGTTACTTGTGTATTATTATAGTAATTTATTTAAAAAGGTTTTCCAAATAAAATATATATGTATGGAGTTTATTTCAGAGTATAAATAAATAGGGCAACCTCATAAGTTTCTAGTTAGTATCTAGTAGAACTAAAGAAAAACTATCTAATTAATGATACGATTAATGATATAAATTAATGACACGACCTGCGCACAAGTAGGATTGATATTATTTTTTGAATATTTTTTCATCTGTGAGAATTTATTATTGATATTTAATGTTTTTTATAATCGGTGATATTTTGAAAAAGAATGTACAAATATGTAAGTTTAATAACAACCTTACCTTTTATTTCTCTCTCTCCGTGGTTTTTGGACTGTTAATCACTTGATGTTTTTTCTGCATCTAAAACAAAATAATATTTAAAATAAATTACAAAAAAGTATTTCAGGTCAAACATATATATTATATATAGTACATTTAACTACGTACATTGCTTGCATAATCTTTAGTTGATTATATATTTAAATAGGATCAGAAAATCTTCCTCACTCTGTTGCTTTTGCATGACAGCCATTCTGTATCCTAAGCGTGTGTGAAGGATCGGTAATGGAGTAGTGGAATTGAATTGATTTGAATTGTGGTGGAAGGGCTATTGTTTCTGCTGCAGAAGGAGTATCATATCTAAACGCCAGGGCTTTGTAAGGAAAGGATTTATAATAATGCTATTGGGCAGCAGCAAAACGCAGACTTATCCTTCCAATATAAAACTGCAGTGTAGAAGGATCCGTGGATCCACTAAACTATTTTTCTTTTAGAAAACCATGAACACTGGCTCAGCATGAGTATATGCTCAGTGAAATGGTCGCCAACCTCCTCTGAGGAGAGGCACTTGATTAAGAATTAAATCACGATTTCGATAGATAAGGTCTATAATTACAGTTTTAATTTAATTAATCATTAAATATATATATACAATGAATATAATAATGATATTTTAAATAATAAGTAAATACTTGAGTGATTTTTATTGGTGACCGGTTTCGCCAACCTTTCACGTTGGCATTAAATCTATATGTGGAAAAATCACTTAAGTATTTTACTTATTATTTAATATATTATAATGGAATTCCACCAAGTACTCTATGTCAAAAGTATTGGATTTCTTTATATATATAATCTCAGTAAATATTTTAATTTTTTTTAATACGCATTTAATATAAAAAAATGTGAATTTCCGCCTCACCATTGACACAAAAATGTAATTTCGTATCGTGTAACAAGCCAGTGTTGTTATTTCGTTACTTGTACACATATTTAATCTCTTTTTTGAGTAAATTTTCAGCCGGGAAACATGTCGGGCTTCGGCGCCGCAAAATTCGGCCTGCAAATTAGATTTTTGAACATGTGTCCTCCTCGACGGTAACAATACTCCCCGTGCAGGCAACACTGGCGGTAGATTTACATGCGACGCTCACAAGAACCTGGCAACACCTCGCACTGCCATATACCACGAGCTATTAAATAACTCACCTCAAACAATTCCAACATCAAGCTAGAAATTTTATATATCACCAATTGTTTTTTAAAATCAATATTTTGTATCCATAGCTGTATGTTAAATTAAGTAACACGCAAAGGAACTTATTCTTATGAACTTCACAAGAAAATTTAAACTATGATATTAGTTTAAAATAATTGTCAAGTAAAAAAAAATATTTATACCGAATTAAAAAGACTGTTCCCTAAATCAAAAACCTTTATTTGAAACAACTGTATATTTTCAAAATAACTGTCTTAAATTGATAAATTCAATATTTTTGACAGGGAGTACTTGGTGGAATTCCATTTTAATATTTTTGAATAAAATACTTGAGTGTATTTTCCACATTTTTATTTTTATTAGTGACCGGTTACTCTGTTTGATAATGCCAAGGTGAAAGGTTGGCGAAACCGGTCACTAATAAAAATAAAAATGTGGAAAATCACTCAAGTATTTTATTCAAAAATATAAAAAAATGTCTAAAATTGAACATACGGTTAAAGTAGTTTTTTAATGTATACTCTTATGCGAGCTGTTAAAACTGACAAGTATAAATAAACCTTCGATTATGATTTTTCATCTATACAGTCTATTTCGCTTTCAGCGCGGTTTTACGAAAATAATATTTGTCTAACAAGAAATAGGTTATCATGTTCTGCACTTTCCTGTAATTGTAACAAAATTTCGCGAATGTGAATGTTAAATATATATACGAAAGGGACGAAAATATATTTTTATTTTTCATGTATGTTTGATTATTACTTACTACGAGCTTAATACGGCTAATTACTCAAATATAATATTGCTTCATATCAACAAGAAAATACTAAAACTTTCCTGGTCGTGAACTTACATCCTTCGTCACCAATATGGGCTAAGTATTTCAGAACCCTCGACCAAAGTTTGACATTTCACCTAACGGAAGTTCTTAACGACTTCCCGTCCAGGTCGGCCATGATGGAGTTCTCGGTAACGGAATTTCCGTAACAACTTGACCGTTTACCTGACAAGTCTTAAAATATCGCATGATTCCTGATATATAAACAATATATCGACGCTGAAAAAGGCACTCGATTTATTTAACACACGTGACAAAAATTTTATATAACTGACAATATAAATTGACGTCATGGTTTTTTTTGCCTTTATCTGTTTTAATTGTGTAGAAAATGTGACTAGATAAAAAAAAATAACCCCACTATATCATGAATAAACTTTTGTTGAAAAGTCATATAATTCAATATTTTTATAATTTTTTCGTATAAATTATTCAAACACAAATCACTTAAAACTTACACAATAATATTAATTTTTTATAGTTATATAATAAATCATTTAAATTGTAAGTGAATTACGACCACAATATCTGTAATCGTCTTTTCTAGTCTGGTAACCAAATTATAAGAGAATGATCTTTCAGAAAATGAATCTTTGCTTATTTTCTTATTATATAACTGCCTTAATCTATTTTTAATTAAGAAACTTTAAGAAAATATTTTATATACTTAAGCTGGGTTTAAATATCTGAGTTGTGACAAAATCAATACATATAAAACTCACATATGATTAGTGAAAAACGCTAATATGACTAAAGTAAGAAATTTCATTGTATACAAAACCATGTTGTAGTACAAGGAGAAAATGGTTATATTTAATATAGTTTAATTGATATATTTTGAAACTCAATTCAGAAGTTTTGGCTTTACTCAAGAAAAAAATTATGAAGTTGAAAACCGTGGAAATTATTTTGTATAGTTGAAAACCAAATAAAATAATATATATATATACTAATTTGTTTAAAATATTTGTACGCTTGTCAAGGAGACGTTTGAATTGTATTTCAGTTGAAATGGGCCATATGAAATGATTGTCTACAGAGCACTGTGCATGGTAAAACTTCCAAAGTTAGTTTCCTCTGCTCTCGTTCTCTAACTAGTTTGCCTGCGATCTCGCCGGAGGCTAATGTATCTGTAACTAAGGGATGAATACTCACACGTGCGGCAAAAGCACGTTGCTGAAGAGGATTTGTACAATGCAAACAGAATATTGAGAAAAGTATTTTTTTAAATGCCGAAATATAGTTATCACTCATACTCGTATAATCACATAATCACAAAGAATAAATACTATACATTTTATTTGATATCAGTGACGTGGGTGAGTACAAAACAAAGACAAATACACAATGAGTATAAACCACAGAAATAACTTATCATAAAATACATATTGTAAAAAAATATCCCTGCAAGTGAATTGTATATAGTTTAATCGAAAGTTTTTTAATTAAGCAAAGCCATATTGAGTGTATGAACTGCACGCTTCGTTTTTTTGGGCCCTCATATTTTACCTTTTAATTCTGATTACTTTAAATATAATTTATTTTACAGTCAAGGTGATCACATTTGATCATAAAGGATCAAAGTTTCAATTCTATTGCTAGTGTGTATTACATATAATTAAAGGCTTGTTCCTTTCAGAACAGAACAAACTGGAACTTCCAGTACTGAGTCATTCATTTACCCAAAACTTTGTTTAGAATTAGCAAAAGGGTCGATAGGAACACTAACGGAAATACTAACTCTAGGCACGAACAATGTTTTTCAAAAGTTTATAGAAATAACAATAATGACCGCCGTGGCATTGCAAATCAAGAGTTAAAACAACGAAATCATCAAGACCTGGTATGCTTGTAACTTTTTGATGTTAAGTATCTAAACAGTTGGAAATGCTATTTAAGCATGAAATGGACGTTTAAAATAATAAACTTTAAGTTAAGATGTTTAAGTGTCGAACAAACTACTTGTTAGTAATAATTACTAAGTCTTAATTTTTAGTTTCAGCGAAGAACAATTAAAGCTTTTTAGACAAAAGATAAACCAGCAATTACTCAAAACCAGAAATGCCTATAATCCAATAACTAAAGCATAAAAAATAACAGCATTAAGAGTCTATCTTTATAATAATATCTCTAGGATTAACGTATAACAGCTTTTTATATTTAATTTTATATTTCAGACATATGCATAACTAAAGCTGAATCCATGAAATGTAATGAAGAAAAGTTATAAAATGGTTAGACGATTATTATTTCGCAGTTTGACAAATAATTTATATTTGTTTATTTCCAGTAACCATCATAACATTGCATTTGTTCTTGCATCGTTATTAAAACACCAAAGGTTTCTATTGTAACAGAATGTTTATTACTTGTAGGTTAATTGAGGCCATTTTTTTCACAAATTTCACAATGTTTATTTACGAACCGCGTCGAGAATCCGAAATTGATTTCGTTTCTATTGTTTTAAATTCGCAAAAATATAGCTGAAAGTAATTTGCTTCGCTTTGTTCTAAGTCAAACACACGAACCAAACAGAAAACCGATAAAAATAATAAACTTTTACAAAAAATATTAGTTGCAATGTTTTCGAAAGCCTTTTGTGATATTGAAAATTTTTAAATGTAATTTTTAAAAATATACACATACGAATTTAGAGATCTAATACGTTGAGTTTTAAAAGTAAAATAAACAATATTAATATTATTAATATTTTAAAAATATATACGGTAATTTATATTTCTTAAGTGTTGATAATAATCATACCTAGATGTCTCTAGCTACATTATTCATTCTGTTGACACATGTCAGCTGCGGATTTGGGTTTGCGTCCTGGCTGAGTGTTCTTTTCCGATCGATGCCTTTCATGCATAGCAAGCCCAACAGAGAGAATAAAGGAGCAAGTTCTTGACACGTGAAGCGTTTCTGCTTCAGCATGTGGTGACCGCAGCAGGCTTTGCGTTTCACGCGCACTGAAATTCGTTTAATGTCTGAAAATTTCAAATAAAGCCGGGAAGGCTGATGATTTTAAGATGAGTTTTATGTGATGTAAAGTTTTTGTTTCTAAAAATAAAATTCACTATTGTCAAAATAAAGTTTATAAAAAAATTGGCAAATTAAAAAATACTGAGATTCTCACACTCAAGTCGAGAAGACTGAAAAATGATTTATAAAACTTTGGAAAATTAACTTTATTCTTGATTACGTATTTATAAACATGCATATCTCTATTTCATTACACGAATTCAATCAGATCCTTTAAAAATTATAATTTTATGTTTTATTAGAAAATCAATATTTTTGCTACATTAAGTGTATTTTTTTCTTTAAAACTAAATTTCCAATAAGTAATTATTTTCATCACTTATCGGATTATATAAAATCAACAAATTTCTCTTCTTGGGAAAATGCAGTGCTATATTACAAATAACAATGTGTATTATTTCACCAGTTTTTATATAGCTAAACAAAAATAATGGATACTAAAATAAAATATAAATTTATGGAATATTTATCTATGTTCGTTATAATTAAATATTAATTTCTATGAGAAAATATAATTTGGGAAAAAATCTATACTTAATGTACTTAAATAGTATGTACTTTACAATAAATCGAAAAAAAGAAAATAAATGACATTTTCGCTGTGCATTTTATATAAAATATTAGTTTTCCAAACACGTTAGGAGTAATTTTTCTCATTTTGCCGCGGGAGTGTGTTTTCAAGTCGCTATTATCAAACCTGAATAGGCTTTGATTTATCGTTGTTGTTACCTTTGTCATATTTATTTGGTATCATTCGCCAGAATTTGCGGCCCATATTTTGCCTTTTATTTTGTCACGAGAGAAGTAAACACATTTTTCATAATTGCCAGTGCTTTATGGAGTTATTAGAACCTGCGCTGTATTTATGGCCATTCGAGCTCCAATTTGAAGCTCCAACGATATCACATAGATCGCAGGTATGACTTTTGTATTTTTTAATACCATAATATGAAAAGTTTATGAAATTTCCGTTATCATTTTATTTGTATTCAATCCGTAAAAAAATAGATTAATAAAGCAATATCACATATGTATGTGAGCGAATTTTTTTATACATATTATTTAATCCAGTGAATCCTAATTTCCTATATTTTGAATGGCTCAAGCCTAATACAGATCCATCACTCTAATCACTCAATGGAAACTGTAATCATTCAATTGTGGTTAGGCGGATACTGATCGATCTCGCTTTATGTACTCTTTTTTTTACCATAAATCGAATTACAATATACGAATTAAAAAAAAAACACTCTATGGTAACAAATTATTTTGTTATGTAGAAACGCGAAAGCAATGAAACTTGGCAGTACAATCTGTTCATAATTTCTTGGCTTTTAAAGGCAGTATATTAGCTTTGGATCATTAATTGTGAGCAGTAAAATTACAGAGAGCACGGTTGACTGACAAACATACTTACAAAAAAACACTGTGTCTAATGGACTGTTTAAAATTCTCTTCAGTCGTGATTTTCAGAAAAGTAGCGGAAGTTACCGAAGTGGCTACACTGGCATTACTCGCCTTACATAACTTTTTATTTTATCAAATAAATATTTTTTAAATAAACACATTCTTTAGATTAAAAGTATCTTAAATTAATGATCCTCTCTCTGTAAGTAGATCCACTTCTATAACCAAAGTATAAGATAACAATTAAATTGAATGTATATATTTTTTCGTACTAACTTACTTTCGTGAAATTTTAAAAGTTGCCTTATAAAAGTGACTTAAAAAACTTTAATTAAGGTAAAAAAAAAAAAGATTGACTGCTTCTGCCTATGAAATGTGCGAGTTTGCATCGATTTTAGTGCTATCCATTTTTTTTGGTTGAAGGAAGCACTTTCACTCGAGAGACTGTAGAAACGACTTTGCCTCAAAAACTTTTTTCGTTTTTAAATTGATGGTAGTTTTGATAGATTTTCTTTTTGTAATCCCACTGGACCGATTATCCATATCAGAAAATATTGTTGAAAATTTGTTACTTCTTACTTATTTCCTTAGGTTCTCGTGGAAAACGTGTGAAATTAGACGACCTAGAGCAGTTATATAATGGTTATTCTAAATTTCAAGAGTAATAATATATTGAACACATCTTATTTATATTTTAAATAATATCTGTAATTCTCATATTTTTAAATATTTTTAAATTCTTACGCCTTGGCTATTGCTGTGATTTATAAAATATCAAAAAGCCTCGAATATCAAAATAAAATTGAACTTATGTCAAAATTATATCAAAACTGATATAAAATTCACAAAGTAATTCAAATAAACCTCTAATATAAAATAGGCTCTCCATAATTTTATATTAAACTTAAGTAGATTTAAAAACTAGTATCATAACTATTGGCTTACATTAAAAAAATTGTGAGCAATATATATTTATGAAATCAAAATAAACAACGATATCAGAAAAGGTTTTTCACAATTTTGAAATAAGTTCAACTAGCTATCGGAACTGATATCAAAATTATTACTTAACTAAAGACGGATTTTAAAAATCAATGAGAAATATATTCTTATAAATGTATCAAAATATCCTGCGATATCAAAAAAAGGTTTTACACATTTTGAAATAAGCTAATGGAGGAATAAAAAAAGATAATTGACTAGAGGCAAACTTCGTAAAATCAGTGAGCAAGGACAAATAAAAACCGGGACAGAAAAAAATCCATCATAGTTTCGATTTCCAGTGACCTGCTACGCTTCCAAGAGGATTACCACAATCCTTGGAATGGGGTCGCAACAAAGAGGCTCATTCTAAAAATCGTTACCTGTAAATAGAGCCTGAAACGCTGGAGGAACAGTCGACGAAACAGGGAAGCGAGCGGGATCACTGTGCACTATTATGATTTTAATAATAAAGAAAAACGATAGACATTTTTTAAATAAAATACTAACGAAATTAAGCAAATAGATTATTTCACATAACAAAAAAATTTCAAGTTTTAGATAATAGAGACTAAAAAAGTCAAAATGTTAAATATCAGCTATACAAGCAACGAATGTACTAAACTTCATATGAAATATTTACCGAATGTCTTGAAATGTTTCGCATAATATTATCACTCTATTAATTCAAATATATTTTATGTGAACCACAGAAATGTGTTAAGGATTACTGATAAATTTTTGCTCGAACATCGTTTATTACTGGCTTACTTTGTAACGTCATTGACAATGCCCTTATCGTGCAAATTTAATAACCAGAATCTGTTTGTATAATATAAAAAATAATCAAATTTATATTTTTTAACGAAAAATAAGAGAATTTTTTGCTAAAACTGTTTATGAAGCAAATAAAAGTTCAGAATGATTTACCTAGGATTCAAGCACGTAGCGTTATGGTCAAATAGTATTGATGTTTATCACTAGACCTTAATGCGGTCAAGTTTCTTGCGTTTAATCCAAAAATATATCAAGCTTCAGAAATAAATATGGCTGTCTTCAATCATACCTGTGCTATGGAGTGGAGATCATGTACGATTGGGGTATTTTAATTCTGTATAAGAAATGCTTTCATCCCAGAAATAATCCACCCCAGGATTGAGTCCGACAATGTGCGTGGCTGCCTTCACGGGAGCTGTTTGCGATTGATTAGCTTGTAGCTTGGATTCAGTTCTTTTCTCCGTAGAATCGAATGTTAATAATACCAAGGAAACAAAAAAAAGTAAATTCTGATCTCTTTCATTATTCCGATGACACAGTAAACATTTTTTTTCCTAACAGCTGCATTAATGGTTCATTCGGTTTTTTCAGGTCGCAATAATATGTTGATTTTATTAACTAAATTGAAAAATATATAAATAGATGTACTCACTGCAGAATATCCTATTATCTAATTTTTATTACTTCCGCGGTTTTCTATGCTTTCGTTGGTTTAATTAAAATTACACGTAGAATATCGCAGCTCCCACAAAGTCTGCGCCAAATGTACTAAATGTAATCCAAAGGCGAAATTATCAAGTCTTTTGACTAAGCTCCAGTTATACTAGGTACCATTAACTTGTATTAATTTCCAATTGAATATTCATATGTCTGTATGGCGCGTGTGTAACTTTACCCTGATTGCGTACATTTGTAGAATGCAAAATATAAGCGAGCACATTACATATACTGTAGACGTAGACTATGTATAACATTTTGCTGAAATTTATCCTATAAATTGTAATAGAACAGTAAAACTGTTTGTAATTACGAATAATTTTATGAACGAGTTGATATTGACTCTTTTTAGTTTCGGTTCCCGTAATAAGACCATCTGGGACACCCAATAATGAAATCAACCCATAGCACGACTGCTAAAATAACAATGTCTAAAATCGAAATATTAACGGAATTTTACAAAAATCCACGGCACAGATTCACAAAAACACATTATATTCTAAAACAATCATTCTGCTAATAAACCAAGCCAAAATATTATTGTATCGAATTTTACTGCCGTGAATATTATTTGAAATCAGTGAATTTTATTTTATTTTCTCATTCTCAAGCCATTTGACAAATAAAAACAAGCGAGAGAACTCAAGCCTCCCCGAGGAGAGCAAAGTTAATTTCATTAAAAAAACACTCATTAAAAATTCTGTTTAACTTGTAAGAACTATTTCCAATACCAAATCAACTGTAAAAGGTCAAAAAAAGTTTTACCAATTACCAAAGCTCTTTAGCTGCCAACAAAAGGCGCAATCAAAAAACTAAAATGGAAAGTACATTAATCAAAATAATGGCAGCTTTTCACAGGGGTTTTTTTTTCACTTTAGTTGATTTTCATTTGCCCTGGAGTACCTATCTGAAACATTTCAATCAGCTAATTTCGTGCAGAGACGCACTCAGCATCCGAACCCTCCGGGGCATACAAAATGTGTTCCCCCTTTGCAGTAAAATATGGAGCTTTTTAAGTTTTTCACAATGAGAGAAGTTCCTTTTGTTTGCTCTCTTGCGCTTTTCTCCGGTTCATCTGTTAGTTGATTGGAATCACACAAATAAAAAATATATATTTAGAACAACAAAAAAAAAACATTTCTACTGATAAAGAAGCTATTTTTTTTCACATCATAAAACGGGCTTGGAGATAAATCCATAAGTCGTACTTTATAATATTAATCAGTTTTTGTTTGATTTACTTTAAAATTTGTAATAAAAAGAGTTTAAAAAATCTATTTATATTAATTTTCGATAAATATCTTTGTTAACTGCTGAATCACGGAATAGGCCTTTTTTTAAAAATACATTGAAATAAAAAGGTAGTTTTATCGTTATTAATGGATCAATAAAAAAATCGTGGATATCCCATTAAATATATAAAGTGCGTAGTTTTTAGTTTAAACTCCTTTTAAACACCTTTAAGTAACAACTTCACGAGTCATTATCCTCCATAGATGAGAAGGTTTGCCCCCAAAACCAAGCCAAATAACAGGGAAACGGGACCCATTAAGCACCACACATGAAGCTCGACTGCTGGGAGAAGTAAACTTTAACAATATAACTGAAAAACAGACCGATTCATTAGAAAGGGGGTTGGGGACAAAAATAATGACCTCCGTTGTTTCCGATTGTCTCACCTTCCAATAAAGGCTCCATTAATTGCGCCCGAGCCTCAGAAAGTGCGCCCTCTCCCCCGGAGCAAGACAAAAGACCTGCCATTTGCAATATTCTGTGACGTCATCCCCATGGTTGGTTGTGATGGTGGAAAGTCGGCTTATATTGTTGGATTTAATTTTCGTGTTTACACGACAACGGCAAAGAGCATTTCTTGGATGAAGACAAAATATTCAAAATTATCAATATTTTTTACCACCCAAAAAAAACCAGTTTTTTAAAGACATAGTATAATTCAATAAATGCTTTAAACTATAAGCTAAATAATGCATTATTTATAGTCTTCTTAATATATGATTGTTGGCGCATGTTTAATTGCTTACTCATTTGTCGTCACCTATAAGATTTTCATTCTAAGATCCCGTTAAATTCTTCAAATCAATGAAATACACAATTTTTGGGTCGTGGAATACACAGAAGCACACATAAAACAGATTTGTTGAGTTTTTATTTAATTTTAGTCTTATAAATTCATTATCTCTTATATACTTACATTTCCTAGATAAACTAAAAATATAAATAACACAACCTATCATTTTAATAATAAATAAACAATATAAACATTGCAATTTTCCAACGGGATTCCTGTTTTTCAATAGAATACACCAATTTCACAATTCACCAAATAAAAAGTTATTTCCTAAGAATATCGATGTGCAATTACTGACTTAATGCAATACATTTAAAGTCCACTTACTGGCAGTGATTTCGGTTTTATTATCTGGGAAATTATGTACATAATTAATCGCCAATAGGATTAATTAATTTTGCTGAATGCGCGAGCACTTACGCTGATTTGATCGACTGAAACAGGCTGTGTTTGACTTGTATAAGATATTGAATCTACTCTGTAACGCTTAGTTTTAATTTCAAACTCCTCCAATCAAATTGATTGCAGAATTTTTACGAGTTTTCTGGATGTAAAAAGAAGCTACTAAATTTTGTAAAATATTTTTGTATTAATATTTGTAAGTACAGGATTAAATGGCTTTATTAAAATAAAAACTAACCACCGTGGTTATAAACCGATAAAGAGTAGTTATTGTAAACAAAGAAAAGTAATATAAGTCGTATCTTACTATAAACAATGATTGATGGTTTTATTTGTTATAAATTTTCAATTTATAATATAACAGGTTTTTATGAAGATAAATGTTCGTATACCAAAATAAATAAATAAAAAATTACAATATCAATGAGAGAGAAAATAATTTTGTGTAAATATTAAGTTATTGGATTTCATTATTAGTCAATTTACACGAATATTTAATAAACTTCACTAAATGATGAAAGTTAATTATTGCTTAAACTCTTCATAAACTTCAGTTATAATGAAACAGTTCAGTTTTAGTGAAATACGAAGTTATTTTAGACTGAAATTAGAATATAGATCAAAATGCTGAAAGTTTGATGAGTATCTATGATCATATGGTAATTGAAAATCTATTAAGTAGTTTCAGGACGTTAAAGAGTTTTATGCGCCTTTCATATAGATAGATGTATTGCAAACACGTTTTTATTGTTCTTGTAAAGCTTGATGGACAATTTTCCTATTTCATTTATATTTGGCTTTATATAAATGCACACCCACATTTTTAATATTTCAGAAACACTAAAAGCTTTTAAGTAAGCTGTGCGTTATTATGATTTAGTATTGTCTATTTTATTACAGGTAAGTAAATATGCGAGTCACTAGTCACGTAAGGTTTACGGAAGTTTAATTAATTAATTGCATGACAATAGATGATATGTGAAGCTGAATTAGACCGAGAAAGCCACATTAGCTAGAGTTACATGATACAAATGTCAGGCTTGTTGTTGGATGACAGGGATCTAACATAACTATGATTGATTTACATTTTAGTTGACGTTGATAGGAGTATAATTTTGATGCTTTGATATAAAAACGTAATGCGTGCACAGGTAGGCTAAAAATTAGTATAAAAGTGTAAAAATCTATCTAGTGGAACAGGCTGGTTGAAAATATCATTAGTGTGTGCAATCCGTACCAAAACAATAAGATTTCGTATACATTAGCAAAATATTAAAGTATGTTGTTGTCCAAGAAAATCGAGCGTTTCAGAAAAATGTAAATCTCATATAATATTTTTTTATAATATATAAAGTTGAATAATGTTTAAGCTGTTATTCTTGTTTCCGTTGCACGATAGAAAGCGATCTGAAAATATAAGTTTTGACAACGGGGGCATTTAGAATTCACACAAACACAGAAGACAGTACTTGAAATTTATATATGAGTGAACTTGAATCGGTGAACAAAATATTTACACATATATTGCGAGAAAGAAAATAAATATTCTTTTTATTTAAGTCTGGGTGACAAATGAACTTTTTTTTTTACACTGCTTTAAACGTGTTTTAGCATTTTTTATTGTTTCATGTAGCTCTCGAAAAAGGAAACTTTTTAAGGGTGCGATTGGTTCTTTTCGTTAACAAGTAGCACTGAAAGTATTTTCATAGTTGAATTTAAATACAGTCTGTCGAGTGCGGTGGACGTGAAGAGAGCTGCACTATTTAACAGTCGTCTGAAGCCCTTATTGAATCCACCCCCAATATCCACCCCCACTATCCACCCCATTCGATGGTGCTCTGCCCCACCACCATCGACTCAACGACGCCAGTAAATAACACAAGCCCTGTTAATTATGCAACTGCCCTTCCGTGATACGCTTTAACTCTGCAATCAATAATCGTTCAGATTTTTCACATTTCTAATTATCGAATTCAGAAATGTGACTAAAGCAGATGTAATGTAAAGTATGGGGTTTTAATCTTACGCTTTATAAATTTTTGAGTACTAAGTATTCTAATATGATTAGGCACATTAGTTCATACATAGAAGATGATTTAAAGAAACTCTCAGAAATATATCATCGTGATTTGTGTGGGATTTGAACCCACATCCCCTGGCTTAAATGGCCGGTGTACTAACACTTGTACTAACGAATCACTTCCGTTTATCGAGAATTTTTAACAATCATACTTTACATATGAACCAATGTGCCCAGGCCAACCAATATTTAGTGATTTGCAAGCACTGGACTTTTTGAACAAAGTAACAAGTGAAGCGATTTTAGTTCCATCTGGATATTATTTTTAAAATCTATTAGTTTAGCCAAGACGCGCACCATCACATACATATGTCTATTTTTTGGTTAACGTCAATCAGATGCGTATTTATTACCCATTACCGGTTTATTATATTATTACTATGGCCATGTAAGCTAGGGGATGTGGGTTCAAATCCCACACAAATCACGATGATATTTTTCTGAGAGTTTCTTTAAATCATCTTCTATGTATGAACTAATGTGCCTAATCATATAAGTAATAATATAATAAACCCGTAATGGGTAATAAATACGCATCTGATTGACGTTAATCAAAAAATAGACATATGTACTAAGTATTCCATACCACTGTCGAACAAGTAAGCTTGCGATTGATGTTATATTTTTATTCAATTTACTTTGCTTCCATATCCCAGATGAAATCCATTTACTTGAACGTAACCAGCCGGATGTATCTGAATCTCGATAAAAACCACGATAAAATCTGTGCTAATAATACACGAGAAGTAAAATGCCGTCAAAATTTATTTAAATTTTCGATAATTTATAGCAACTGCCTCCCAGGCGCCTGTTATTAATTTCCTTCGGAGGTGCTTATCTGGCGAGCGACTCTCGTCCTTACTGCGGGTTGCGTAGTCGCCAGTCTTGTTTGCAGCACAACCAAACAATCCCTCAAATGTGTTAATAAACGTGGCGCGTGGTGCTTCAGTAGAGGCGGTCCGATATAGCGTGGCAGATAGTACGCTGACGACACGGGAGGCGACCCATGGGGATGATGTAGGCTCTGATGATATCTAGGGTTGGCCGGGATAGGGGGCTAGAAGACCTTGCACTAAATTAGAATTACTGAAATGTGTCTGAGAAATCATAAATGTAAGTGTTAATAAAGCGTTCACAACAAACTAAATATTTATACTAATTTTCGAATCCCACAACAAAAAAAAAATACAATAGTAGAATTATACCGAGCCATTTTGTTATAAGTTGCAATAACTTTTATATCATCTTTTACAATTCATCACAAATACCTTGAGAATTTGCAGTCTTCAAAAATATATTTATAAATTTTTCTAGAATGAGAATATATCACGTGAAAACTTTGATCACTAAATGGTTGACAAATTTATATCTTACATATTATTACAACAATTTGGTATTTTTTTATTGAAAATCAAGACAAAATGATGTTAATTTTGATTTTTAAACGTACACAGGAGTCACATTAACCCCATATGCCTAATCTGGTAGGGCATCAGGGGTAGAGTGGTCCAATAGCGCACCCTGGAATAAGGCATTCTGCCTCAATATTGTGACAGTCTAGAAGGCTGTGTTTTAATTCGTGCCTAATCCAGAAAGGTTATTAACGAAGGCCTAAGCAAACCTACGACCCCGTAAGCCCTCCTGATGAAATAATAATTACCAGGACAATTAAGTAGGTGCTACGATGAGGGGTGGATTGTTCTACCCTAGCTCTGGCGCCACTGGCCCAATGCTGTCATATAAATTTAAAAGCTAACAAATGATATGAATTTACTACCTGTAAAGCTCTAGGTAAAAAGGGTGTTTTTAATTAGAGAAATATTTTTTTTTCAACCGACTTCAAAGCCTAATATAATTATAATTTATTGAAACAAAAAAATTAAAAACCCTTAAAATTTCATAAACTGTCTCGAGTAATACTTGAACCTACAAATCACAAATTTTCACTTAAAAATGGTATTCCTAGAGTATTCGTAGCTTAAGGTAACTCTAGTGTTTATCCATTGCTATAGCAGCTGGTAATTGTGACAAATAAATTTAAAAGAATCTTGATAAGTTTTGTATTTTCATTTGTTACTTCATCGTATTCGTATATAATTCCACGAGTATTTTTTTTTAATTAGTCCTACTGCAAGTAATATTCGTGCCTCCAAGTTTGTACTTTGTGAAATTCGTTTCCCAACTCTCAGCTACGAAAAGCTATTACAAGCGCGGGCATTTTTCCGTGAAAACATATTTTTCTTCGAGAAAAGTACAGAGAGATTTACTCCAATTTTCTCAGCGGAATGTCAAATGTCAATGATATTAAAATCAATATTTTACCTCTTGACGTTCTAAGGCAATTCTCAGAGGTAATTTATCACGAGCTGTTGGAAAGTAAAATTTTCATATTATGATTGTTATACCATATTCCAAAAAACAAACTTTTTTAAAGGTACAGACAAGTTAAGCTACTCACATATACAATGGTACAAGCTATTTTTATAACTAACTGATTAAAAATTGCATGAATTTAGAAAGTCGTGTTATGGCTAGATCTATTGTTTTATTGTGTCTATACAAAATATTGCTTCTTTCTACTTTACGTTAATGCAGGATATGACAATGAATATGTTGCGGGGATCTTCCACGCATTATTGAATTTGTCCTTAATTTATTTTTAATTTTTGACTTTAATTTTTTGGCAGCAAGGGGATGCCACCGGAACTAAACGATAACTTGACGGTTTCCCAGATCCAGTGGTTTAAAAAAAGGCTTTGAACTGAATGTCACATTACGATTTTCAGTTATGAATTTGATATAAAATTTATATGTAACGTTTTGATACACATTTTTAAATGATAATCAATTTTTTTTTTTAAACCACATATATTATGACACTATGGAGATGCTTGAAGATGTCTCTTCTTCTGTGAAAGATATCTAGCTATATAAACAAAATCCCCCAGCTGTTTCTTAAGTCATTTGATTTTAATTTTTATCTCTATTTTATAGCCCTTTATTATAAATAATAATAAAATAATATTTAAAGTGCATTATATTGGTTTTCAATAAAACTAATTTTTGTTTGAAAACGTGCTTGTTAAGAATATTTTCATTTAATAAAAAAATCTTTTGTGGCTTTATACATCACACATGTCTTCATAAGTTAAGGCTCTTGGAAAAGCAAATATTTAAATTGCTTTTTTTCATCTGAATTTTTTACATTTCAAGAATTATTGCCCTAGTCTTCGTGGTTTTGAAAGCTGCCGAAGATAAATTTGCTGACAGTTAAAAGATTTTTTTCCTGGACGCTGTAAGGCAACTTTTATATTTACAGGTTAACTTCTGTCGATAATAATCACGTCGGATGACAAATTAATGATAATACTGAAAAATTTTCAAGTATAAATCACCTCTGCGAAAAAAAAGTAAAAACTTTTCTTTTTATTTGAAAGCAAGAAAATAGTCAGAAGATCGTATTAAAAAAATTATTGAAAGAAATTTTGAAATTTTAATGTCTGTAATGACTTCATAACAAATGTTTTTTTAAATTTATTTTTCTACAAATTTAACTTTAAAATTATTTAATTTTTACAGAATTGTTAATATATATATTAACATAATTGGTATTCTATAGCGCACACTGTTCATTTCAAAATAATATTTGAAATTTTAATTAGGTTATAACAACTATAGGAAGTTTTTTTAAAACAACTCAAACAAATACTTTTAAGGTTTGAATTCTACTCTAGAAATCATAAGAGTTCAGAAAAACTATATTAAGATATTAATATTCCTATTCCAGAAAATATAATTTCGTAAAAAAACGTTTGTAGAGAGGTTGATATTTGGGATTTCTGTCTTGTCTAAATTTTGATCCAAAAATATGATTGAATACTTTATTTTAATAATAAAATTATTTTTTGAATTTAAGTTTTATTTTGCTTGATATTTTTAAATACAAGTTAATTAAAATTATCATTGATCTAATCCCAAAAAAATACCAGATTTTGTAACCTATGTTTGTTACCTGTATTTATCTTAAAATAAGCAAGTTCACAAATATCTTCAACGAGATTAAAGCAAGCATCTCATAAGTCATAAATAATTTCTTTTTTGTATGTGTTTTTGGGGTTTCGTTTAAATCAACCCCTGAAGCGCCGTGTCAAGTGCTTTGGTCTGTGAGTCATTAATTGTGAACAGCATTGTTAGCCTCCCTGCCGGAGTGCACGGGATGACTGCATGCCCTGCCACTCGCTGCATCCAATTATGTGCCATGATATATTGTACTAACTGCACTTTCAGACGCTAACGATACCAACTCCTGGTGCAACTGCAAGTCGATATTCAACCAGATTAATCTTGGGCAGAATGCGAGAATAAATTTTTGATTCAATAAGTGACATCACTTTCGAGACATAAAATAAGCGAATATAATTTTTACTTCCACCCTACTAGAAAAATAAATAGAACGCTAGTGAATAACTTTCATTACGAAAACAAGTGTAATGAAATAGAAAATGTAAAAAAATAATGTCTGCACTAAGATCAATTTTGTATACAATTTGATTATAGGTAATCAATTCACGCATTAAAGATGAGAAATGTTCTTAAAAAAAGTGTGAATAAATGTTCATGAAAACCCTAGTGATTAAGCAGAACACAAGTGAACTCAACAGTTATATATTATATTTTGACATATTTACTCTTTGATATTTCTTTGTACCCAGAATGAATTACGTATATTTTTCTACATTTACAACCACGTTTAAATATGTTCAAAAGTTTACGCTTGCCTTAATTTTATGTAAATCACTCATATGAGAATTTTTAATGATGACATTTCGTACTAAGTAAACACTAAAAAAATATTTTAAAAAAAGAAACGTTTTGATAATGTTTTAAGAGTATGTTTAAAAAACATATTCATAAAAGTAAACTTTTCAGTTACAACTCAAATCACCAAGTTATCTAATTGTTTTTTTTTATGAATTTTGAGGGAGATATTACGTAATACTTAATTGTGAAACACAAAACTTTCGCATAATATCAACATAGATTGAACTATAAAAATATACAAAAGCTTCTACGCATTATCCTACAATTATCAAATATGCATATTTTTTTATAAGATATATTTATATATACATAATCCTTAAATACAAAAAAAGTTTAATACTCACGTTCATTGTAAACAGCTACTCGATTTTCATGGCGAAGGTTGTGAATCCCATTCCACGTTTAATCTGTAACAAATCAATATATGAATTTAAAAAGATATACATATTATCACGACAATAATATGTGAATATATAGATTATTAATCTATTTCCTTTTTTTATTTCAATCTAAATGTTATAAATGATAATCAAAAAAATTTACAAAAAGAAATTTACAAAATTTGTAGACTTTTCCATCCACCAACTCCTTTTTTAATAAATTAGATTTACATTACTAAACTACAATTAAACTTTATGTTATTTAGAATAATTATACTTTTGGGTAGTATTTATTATTACATTAGCCATTCTTCTAAGGAATGTTAACTAAGAAATTAAACTTGACATTATGACAAATGATTATGAACACTATTTTCCGTGCCAGATTATATAAAGAATTGGATTAAAATTCCGTAACAAAGGATTGCATGTAAATTGTTCTACACGCTCTTTCAGTTTATGTATTTTTTTTACTTTAAGACACCTTTTGTATTTGTCATTGTATTGTATTTGATAAAAATGCAAGTATGAAGGAATATACATAAAGTTCATATTTTTTTGTGAAGCAAAAAAAATCTAAAATTGAGGGAACACTTATATTGTAACTTAATAAGATAGTGCAAATTTCTTAATTTCTGTTGTTTATTTTAATTGAAAATAGTAAGTGTAATTGTTTAAGTACAGCTCATCATCTGTTAAAAAAATGTAAAATGGATGGAGAAAGCTAACATGGATATGGAATTTGCGCAAATACATATCAGGTTTGCGAATCATTTACACATCAGGTTTGTCTATATATGTCTCATTTAATTTTTTTTCTAAAATGTTTAATCATTTTGATTTACTTTCGTTTTCATTACAAGTTTTTCTATTACAAGTATGCGCAAAATAAAACAAAGTTATAAAATTGTTAAAAGATTTTAAGTCTGAACTGTGACGTCATTTCCAGTAACTAGATTCTGAATTAATCACTTCCGTCAGCGTAAAGTAAAAAGATCCAATCTGCACGTCCTTCCCGAGCATTCTTAGTCTTTCTATTTTACTAAAGTTCATGTCGTCTTGTAAGAAAGTTCTTACTTATTTTCTCATGGAAAAACCTTAGTTAATAAAATTCTACTTGTCACCTCTCTGATATAATTAAATGTCAATAGTTTGTCAATAATAAATTAAATCTTTTTAAAAATATGTTTAGGTTCACTTTAAAATTTAAATTTTTTTATGTATTAATCTTATATAATATCTCATATAACCATAAGCATTGAGTTCAATTTTTTTTATTTTTAAGCATTCGTAAATTCATTTATAAATTCGAATTGATGTACACGGAAGTATTTGTGTTACTTCTTAAGATGAAGCCTTTGCTAAAAGCAAAATTTAGGCATGTAAATACAATTTTTTAATAACAATGTAGCCAACTCAAATCACTTAAATATATTAAACAAATAAACAGCGTATTGGAGAAAAAAAAACCCTATGGAGCCAGTTTTGCTTTTCATCATTATTTAAGAAATTCGCCATTTTACATACAGAAAAATATAACTCTTAAGGATGTATCACTGAGAATCACGTCAATTTATTATTTTTACTTACGTTTTTAATTATTTTACAATTTTATGCAAGTTATATTCAACCCCGATAGTATGAAGGAGGTAAATAATAACCAGATTAGTTAAATATAAGTGAATAACTGCAAATCAAAAATAACTGATATGATTATTGAAATATATTTTTTTTATTACAACGTTGAAACTACCTCAAATCCAAAGGTCATTCCACTCTGTAAAAAACAAAAACAACCCTTACTTTGACGATGATACTCTGAGTAAACTTGACGAATCGAAATAGCCCTAAAGCCCCAGTGTGCCAATATTTTCTCAAATAGGTAGCATAGAAAGCCTGGCCACATCCGGAGTATATACTCGTAGGTACATGGCAAGCCTGCCATTCCGCCTGCACGTGTCATGAAAGATTTGCCTCCACTTCCGCCATGAAATATTACACTTTGGGCCGGAGTTGCCACACCATAAATTACAAATAATTTATTTTGACGCGGGCACTTGAGGTTGTTCTCGTCTATGGCCGGATCTGGAGGGAAGTGTTGTGATTTGTCGATGCTTTTTGTCGTTTTTGCTTATTTTAAAATGGCGCGCTAGACATTTGCAGCCTCCATCTTATGTGAAAATTTCGATTGCATTTTTTTCATCGTTTGATCTGGAGCTGCTTTGTTTTTTTTCTCATACCTCTCACTAAGAATTCATTATTTTGATTATCTACTAGGAAAATACATAATTCATGTTATTACGCTGATGCAATTTCCAAAAAAACTGTGAAACTAAATTAAACATAGAAAATATTTTACTGTACTGTCTCATCTTAAGCAAAAAAATATATAATTTAAAAACATTTTTGAACCTTTTAAGAGTACCCAAAATTTTATTTTTATTTGAGTATATACACATTCATACTCAGTTTGTCTATACTTTAGTTATAATGCTTTGCTTTGATATTTTTGTATGGAGTATTGTACATTGTAGAAGATTTATTAGGTGTCGGCTTAATGTCAGGGTTCAACCGTCTAGAAGCCTCTACAGATCTACATATTTTTTTTATATTCTAAAAGATATTGTTAAGTGTAATATATCCAGCCAAAAAAAACCATTTTCTCGTGTGAATAAACTATTTTCACTCATTTATCTTATAAGAAAAAGATGAAAGGCTAATTCATCACAATATTTTAATTCGTGGTTAAAATATAGTTGAAAGTGTTTTAAATCTTAAATATCATTAAAAAATAGAAGATTATTTAAACATAAACATAGCATAAATCTGTAGCAAATATCTTAAAATCCCACAAATTATTATTGATTATTCGATTTGGGTTTAATGTTACATTTCCCACTCATAAATTTAAAAATAAATTATTATTTTGATAATACTCAGTCTGGCCGTGAATTAAATTGCAATTATCCTAGTAAAATTATTTTTTCATATTATGATAGATAGATAGATGATGTTGTTTATTCAATCAACTGTGTAAAAAATAACAAATTCATATAAAAATTATATACAATCACACCTTATATAAAATAGAAATTTAGAGATATATTATGTTTTCGACTCACTCAGCGAATCGTCATATGTAATATACTTAAATAGCATTAAGCTTAAAAAATATTAACCTCTCTTAAAGTTCCATTCAGATGATAGCTTTCGACTAGAAGGCAATGAGCGAGGCGGGAGGAAGAGCGGTAATAATAAATGATTTGTACTAGCCGATCCTCGTGCTGTGGGGGTAGGACGACCCCCTCCAGCTGATGAGCCTCTTTTTCACTCCCTGCCCTCAGGTAGACCTTGTGGTTGCCACCCCAACATTTCATCGTCATTCATTTTTAAAATTATTTAGCTTTTTAAATAATTTTAATTGGCTTTAACCGTTTTTCTCAAAAGGCATTAATTTTATTGGAATCGCGATGTGCTTCAAACTTAAACAATGCAAGTTGTTTTAATTTTAAACAACTTACGAAGATAATAAAATCAATCTGCCGTTTATGACCGGTTAATAGAAAAAAAAGTACAATTGGTGTTTTTGGAAAAACGATGAATTAAGACCTGTTAATTTAGTAGTGTGTTAAGCCGGTAAAGGGTTGTCTCGTCACCGGTGAGTACCCCCGTCGGATCTCTGTCAAATGACGTCATCACGCTGATGGCAACGTTAAGGGGCTGTCTTCGTAATTTATTCCGACCTCTAGACCCGGAACATACTTACTGTGCAATGCCCGCCCCTATCGTTACGTGTGAAACCTTCGCATTATGTCATAGCTTACTTGCGAATTTTTCACAAGTACCGAAAAAAATGTTCGTAATAATTTTTTGTAAGGTTAATTTTTAGAGGAATTTTCGTGGAACGGTATTGTTACACAATTCCAACTCAAAAGCCAGGAATTAGTAGTACGATTTATTAACGAAAAAAAATGAAGTTCATCCATCAAGAATATTTGTTTTTACTGTAAACAAAAAAAAATCAATCAATAAAATTTACGGTTCCCCGCCAAAAGCTATTGAAAATCTCAGATACGAGTAATTTATAACTTTAGTATTTACATTACGTTCTGACAGTATCAAGCGAATTTGATAAATTAGGGTAAGTGGAAAAAATGCGCAAGATAAATAACACAGAGAGGAGCAAATGGTCCAGCAGTGGACTGCTCGCTTCCTAATCATAAACACTATTAAGTGTCGTTAATCAACTTCAAGATGGAGGCCCACGGTACATTAGCGCTGTCTTATTACTCACGTTTCCTGGGAACACCGACCGCTAGAAACTACTTCCATATTGTTGTGCTCTCTAATAACGACATTTTGTTTCTGTAGTTTCTGTTAATAGCTCAGATTGTTTGAATTTCTATAAATATATTGTTTATACAAAAATATTTTTTCTAAACGGAAACAACATTGATATACATTAGGCTGAATGAAACTTATACTTGTAAGCTTTCCATCTACGATAGAAAAGTTAATTACATGCAATAATATCAACATCAACAATTTTTTTTTTCGTTTAATTTCTTTATATAACAATCATAATTATCGCTAAGCATAATAAAAAAATCACACACTAAACACAAGTGCGGAAAATATATATTTTTTGAAATAAAAAGTCAACAAATACCATTCCGTTGTTTATTATTCAAATTCACAGATATGCAAATCGATCATTTAGTTGAATTAAAAGTAAATTCTGGGTAAAGGTTTATAACAGTTAATTGATGAAATCATTGGGTTGATTGAGAAATATTTCTTTTTCGATAGAATAAATCTATTTTTCATGGGCGTTTAGTTATGCAAATTTATTAAAATAAGTTTTCAAATAATTTCAAGAATCTTAATTGTTAAAATCTAAAATAAACTAAGGCATTTAATCCTATAAAATTTTTTATATTCACAATTGTGTTCTTATTTATAAAACTATTTACAAACTAAGGGAAAGCAAAATTCTTGGACGTGAACCACAACCCTCTTTGTTTATTTACATTAAACACAATTATGTTCCATTTGGTTGTTTCAGCATTCAGGGAGAATTTCCAACTTCAAGTGAACGGGTGCTTGTGGAGCTGTAGAGAATGGTTAAAAGCTGTGGCGACCAAATTATTGTAAATACAAAGATAAAAAATATATTAAATAAAGCATTTAAAGATGCATGCTGTTTTTGTTCAAATTTTTATTTAAATACATTTTGCTTAGGAGTAAAACAATATTTTGTGAATGAAAAAAATATTTTGATGGTATGTTTATAAAAAAAGTTTGTGATTTCTAAAAATTATTACTATTAACAAGTAACTATTATAAATAACTGTATGTTAGTAGGTTTTGGAAGGCATAATTATGAGTTAATTTTGTTTCAAAGGTATTGACTTGATTGAGGTATTCGCTCTCTGATATTTCGGTTTCCGTGCTGAAACTACCTTCTGAGATTTTTTAATCTCTTAAGATGATCTCAGTACGAGGGACGGATCATCGAAGGAACTGAATATTCCAGTTACCAAATAAACTCATATAACTCATGTATTCATTTTTATCACTGAAAAACTTAAAACACCCCATGGTGGAGTAACGAAAGCTGCAGCGCGTTTGTTGGTCACCCTTAGCTGAAATTAGAGTTTACCTGTAGTATTTATTTAAAGAGGAGCCACCTTGACAATAACTTGCACATATAATGCGGGTTTTAATCTAATGCTATCTACGACCCATGGGTAGCACTGAAAGTTCGTTGTTCAACTCATATGTGAGCTACGTTGACTATTTCCTGGTAAATTATTATATTTGTCTTCTAGAATGGATATTACTTGTAAAAAAGACCAAGTCAAATTTATTATTATGCAATGAATTAGTAATGTATTTTTGATATGAAATAAACTTTATTTTATAATTAATCAAACCATGTGCATCAAAAATAATTCGAGCTGAATAATTGTAAACATCGATTGATTTTAACTAAAGATAATTCGTGATTAATGAGCTATTTAAATAAAGCAATTAATTTTTAAACTATACATCGCATTACGATCCTTAGCACACAGTTTTATTTTTCAAAGTAATCTTAAATAATAATGCCATCAATTAAATCATTACCAATACTAATATTCAAACAATTTATTTTATTCACAAATTTGTGAAGAGATTGAATTTTAGTTTTAATTTATGATACTAAAGAAAAAATGTTTTTATGTATTTTAAAAAATGAATATTTTATACACAACAAATTCGTTTGTAGCCAAATAAAACAACATCGATTGTATTAATAATATAGTTGTATAAAAAAAAATCACCTTTATTTATTTTAGCTTACATCGTGACAATTTCAAACAAAAAAGGCAGCCAAAATTTGCTGCAGATATTCAAATAATTATGTTTTATACATAATTTTTTTTCCTGAAGTGCTCCTAGTATTATGAATTAAAGCTAAAGCTTAAATTCAGATAGTTACAAGCCAATTAAAAATGCACGAACTTTTCATTTAAGTTTAATAAGTTCTTGTGCAGTTGTTTTAATTAACCTAAGTGAGTAGTGTAAAAACACATTTTCATGAGAACTTCGCAAACATAAAAGCTTAAAAAGCGGAAAGCTTGCAATAATTAGAGGAAGCGTCAATTTTTTTTTTTATGACATCTTATATTAAAATAAAATTAGAAATTTCTTTCGTTTTGCTTTCGTCTTTAAATTTAAATATGCATGTAAATTGTATTTATATTTTTTTGTTTTTAAATATAAAATCAAACAATACTTCCTATTTTTGCAACATTTAATATCAAAGTCATTTGACAAAAAATATATATATTTATAAAAAATTACAGCATTGGTATATTTTGCCGAAAAATACCATTTTTTTATATACAAGAGGTTAAGTGAAACGACAAAAAAAATCTTCTAAAAATTTTTCCACAAAAAAAAAAAAAACCATGGACTCTTCTCGTTGTACCACAAGTGAATCGAATTATTTCTGTTGTTTTGTCGTTTTGTAGAAACAGGCTGTAAGCAAGCAGCTTTGCCCATGGCGTATGTCCATATTATACAAATGAATCCAACAAAAATAACAATAGGATGTCCCCGGGACCCCCTTCGTTATCCCTTTTTTGCGATGATGCGACCATTCCGACGCGATTGCTTCTCGCGGACCCTCGTCGTACGATTATTGTGGGCCATTATATTATTCTGCGGAAACGCGGCTTTTCTCCGACACTTGGCTGACCTTCTACACGCATTTTTTCGCAATACCATCAATATTGTATGAATAATGAATAGGGATATTTGCGGATTTGTACGTAAACTCTCATAGAGCTCGAATAGCGGTCCTACATCATACGAAGCACAATTTTTGGATTTTCTATACCATCCAAATGGGACAATTTGTAAACGTACTTTACTCTACGGAAGCGAGCCTTCAAGATGGACCTGAAAATATAAACGATGATAATTTGTTTAAACCCAAATAAAAACCTGTTTTCAATACAAATTTTAATGAATACTATAGCTCCCCAAGTAAAAAATAGGTTGTTTAAATAGAAAATAAAATCAATTTTTTGGCAGGTCTTTATATTATATTATATGAATATCAGATTTACTGTTTGAAACATAAAATGTGTAAGAAAAAGTTAGTTATTTAAAAATTTCACAATAAAGTTATATTGTCCCTGATTTGGGTTCTTGAACAGAAATTGATTGACGTGGTTGTGAATTATTGAAGAAGAGACATACCTTAGGATAGAATAATTTTATAAACACATAAATGACAAAAAGCTGTTACCGGGAAGGAATTTTATTTCAATGAATTTACTTTGCCTGAAATATTGCAGAAACATTGTTCTTTCCAAATTTGTATCGCGTAAAAATCATCTAGCATAAGTATTTAGGGTTTTTTGTGTGTAAATAAATGTTTGAAGCATTAATTAATATTTTTGCATATTTATTTTAATTACTAGCAGCCTTATTTTTCTTTTTTTGTTCAAACTTGAAATGTGAATTACACGTTTCAAAAAAACAACAGATGCCAAAGTAAACAATTACTAACGCAGTGGGCGCGGGCTCTGGTTTTTTCATTGGCTGTGACGTCAGGGCCATTTATCAAGCCGCGGAGGCTTTCACTTTGACGGTCGACGCCATAAAAAGGCTTTACAAATGTTTCAGCTGGTGCGCAAAGCCTGAAAGCGCAGTCGTTCATTCCATTCATTTGTACTTAAATCAGTTTGCGCGTCCGTTTCGTTAGCAATACATTTGCTTTTCAATTCAGCAGGTATCCGAGATTGTTGTCGGGCTGAATGTTTATTTGGTGAAATAGATTTCTACGCATGTTAAACGAGAGCTTAAATATTTGAAATATCTTACATTGACGTGAAATAATAATGATATTAATTATTTTAATAAATTAATCGATTAGCCATTTTTTATAGCTTAAAAATTTTATTGTTATTTTTTCTTCTTTAGGTGCATCTCCTCAGAGTAAGTTGATTATCACCTAACTGAACATATATCTATGTCTATTCATGGTTTTCTAAGTGAGTGTAGTGAGTCCCTGGTTGCTTCTACATCTACTTCATTAATCTGATATTTTATTTCAATGCAATACAGTTAACAATAGGGGGTGAAAAAATGTTTACTGCGGGGTCGCACAGGCGTGTAGTAAAGTATCGGATAGCTTGGGGAGCCCCAACAGCCTCCAGGGGCAACCGGAAGGGATTTATTGTTAAGCAGTGAAAGGGGAATAACGCAACAAATGGGGCAGCAACCTGTACTGCTTTTCCAGTGATTCTAGAAAGTATCAGAGTAAATGGCTTTGCGGTCATCCCCATCTATTTGTTGCTTTTGTTGTTATTTTTACAGCTTATCCTTAGACTGCGTAGTATTTTAAAATATACTTTTCTATTAAAATGAATATGGCCAGCGTGAAAGGTTGCCGAAACCGGTTACCCAAAAAATTATACGTGTTTTTAAATTACAAAAATATTTTATTTAAAATATGCTTAATTTTCTAAGACAAAACGGTTTGATTAGTAATTCTTAAACTAGTAATATTTAAACAGCCCGTATGAATTGGAATGAAGTTTTTTTTTTTAATACTCCGTACTTAATAACTTATTGACTAGAAGGTTAAATACATTTTCTTTGGTGATTTTTTTCTATTATCTATTCGTTAATATAAATAAACTACTGAGTCTCTTTAAACGCCGAAGTACACACAAACAAAAAAGATCGAAATCTTATTGCCAATTTCCTATTCATATTTGCTGGTGTACAGTTATTAATAAAATATTGAACAATTTGTGATACTGCTTAAATCGTTATTATTATAATTATTACTATTATGATCAGGCACATTAGTTCATACATAGAAGACGATTTAAAGAAACTCTCAGAAAAATTTAATCGTGATTTGTGTGCGATTTGAACCCTCATCCTCTGGTTTACATGACTGGTGTACTAACCGGGCTATGTATGAACTAATGTGCCTAATCATATTAGTAATAATATAAAAAACCCGTAATGGGTAATAAATACGCATCTGATTGACGTTAATCAAAAAATAGACATATTATTATAATTATTAATAAAAACCAAATACCTACAGTTAGTCGTTGATCGACGTGGAGTTATTGTTCATTTCAAGAGTTTGTGTAAATAAATATGTTATGAAGTCAGCTGTTGGGGACAGTAATTGTGTCGCGTATGCCAGATGACTTTCCCACAAAGTTCTACACGGGCCGCCAGTAATTACACCTGGCCAGGGGAGGCTAACGATGGCAGGTGAGAGCTCACGCCCGTCTAGCGCTAATTGCAGGCCTCCCGAAATAGCGGCCCGCGAGCCGGCAAATAAACGGAATTTTCATTAACGGAAACACCCTTTCGTTATTTATAAAACAATAGAAGTCATTATAAACGACAAAACGAAACGAGTTGTGGATTTTTGAAAATTACGCATTTGAAACGACAAAAGTTATACGCACTTCCAAGTTATTATTATAACAAAACATTGGGAATTTGCTCAGTTAAGACTGTAAGTAAAGGATTAAAAATATGAAATAACTTATCGTTAAGTTAATATGTAAACTGGTTTTATTATTTGTGTTAGTTTTTTTTATAAAAACCATATAAAATCTTAAGACAACCTGTGTTTAAAAAAAACTTTTATTAATTGCAGAATATCTCCAGTGATTTATGTCTATTTAAGCTATAGGGAAAAATGTCTTTATTTAAATTTGTATAAATCTAAGATATTGAATTCAAATTAAATAAAATGTCTATTAAAGTGTTATAACAAAAATAAAATAAATGATAAAACAAAAGTCTTCAATAATATTTAAAAGCTAAAATACGTTTTTGGCTATAAAATAATTTGGTTTTTTGGATAAAAGTTTAAAGTCACAGTCAATCGATATTTGTTAAATTTTGTCACGAATAATTTTTATTAATTGTTAAAAAAAAATTATACCTGCCGGTTATCTTTTGAGCATTGTAATTGTGGCCGCATAGTGCTGTAATGTTATTAGATTATTCCAAGCCTTAAAGCTTTGAATTTACATAAAATAAAGACAACAAAATTAATCATCATCACACTCGAACGTACTTTCCGAGATAAACAGCAAAGATGAATTTTGTCCAAAAATATATGAATTATTCACTAACTCTGACGTTTGCAGAAAAAGAATTGGTCTCGATTACGGTACAGCAATTTTGGAAAAAAATGGAAGACATAAACAAGGGCGCACCGAACTATGTTGGAAATAAAAGAAAATAGAAATAAGGTTATGCCAATAGCTGACAAGATGAGAAAAATGAGGGCAAACATTGTGCGAAAGGCTCTTTTTCCCCGTATTAGTTCTCAAGAATATGATAATGTATTTAAAGAAGCTTAACTCTGAATAATACAGGAACGTTCAAATATTCCAAAAGTTGACTTATTATTCATCCGCGTAAACAAAACGAAGAAATAAAAGGTTTCCAATATTTTAAAATAAGATATAACAACTCTCTATAGCGAAAACATTTGATATTTCTAGAAATATATTATTTTTTAGACAATTGGAAACCGGATGTGAAATAAATGTAGGTGGTCTTTGTGTTGTATAAGCTTAGTAAAATAATGGCCCTTAAAATGTAAGTATGTCTGTATTTAAAATCTGTACTCTATATTTTTATAACATACTACTACGTAGTTTCAAATCTATTTTATAAGTTGTTTCATGCGCCTATTTCATATCATTTAAACAGCTTATTTTCATTAAGTTTCAATTTAAAATCTGTTAATAATAACTTGACTTCTAGTGTTGCGTTTTTGAGAACAGGTAAACAAGGTTTCAGTCTTGACACAGTGTGGACACTATTTCATAAATATATTATGAATATAAATAAGAGACAGTCAAAAGTTTAGAGCTCATTAGAGTAGCCTTATTATTAACTCGGAATAAAAATTGCTCGAACACGAAAAAAAAAGTGAAAAAAACAATATTTAATTATAAATACTAGATTAGATATTTGATGAACATTAAACCTGTATTTATTATTACATTATGAAGCATATCGTGTCTAATCGAAGGTACTTAATTGCAGGTGCAAGCCTTTTTCAGGAACACACACTTGATACGCCGATGATGACTGATGACATCATTAGGGCGGTAAATGACTGTCATTTGAGCTGAAAGTCCCCGCCCTACTAATACTCTCGAATAGAAAAGGGTTCAGGCTGTAATCACACCCACTATATATTATTCAATGATTTTCATATCAATTTTTTTTTTCAATGAAACGTGAAAATAACTTCCATGCGTGAACTCTTTTTCATATAAATTTTTGACGTAAATTTGCGTTCGAGCGTTTCTGTAATAAGTAAATTGACAAAACCACATTCAAAAAGGTTACATTCAATGCTGAAAGCACATAGTGTTACTTAGATATAGTATTTTATTTATATATATCATATATAAATATCAAAAGCAAACACGCTGGATCTCAAGTAGCTACTATTTTTTTTTGTTTATTATTTTCCGACCTGGTGTGACATTCAGCATAGTTTTCCGGTTCTTTTCGCATCTGATTATACGAATCTTCGTCTAGAGAATTATTTTATAGCAAGTCTGGTGCGATGTCAGATCTCATGGTGGGTCTTCGGGGGGTTCTCTCCCTTATGGCGGAGGACCCCATGAGTTGGCAACCCGCCTGGCGTTTCACCCTCGAGACTCCCACAAAGCACATCTCCGACGTAAAAAAGCGATCGAAAGTACTCAGAGATATAAACTTTTCCTCTGCGTCTGAGATGCGATCTATTATTGAGAATACTTCAATCAACTCTGGCTTCTAATATATAGAGATTTTCTTGCTTGGTTATTATTATTAATAAAAAAATATGTATGGGTATGTTTACAATTTATTTGATAATATTTTTATGAAAATAATATAAAGTGATGTTTTTACTTATTGATTTATGACGCTACTTGTTTTGCAATATCTTCGAGCTGAGTGAGATTTCGTAAACTATTTACAAATAACTTCATTTGAAAATAGTTCTCAAAGTAGAAAATATTAAATAACTTAATTTATATTAAATTTAACCAAGACGTTTATATAAACTATTTTCAACGGGTAAATCCGTCTCTAATATTAAACCAATTCTGAAAATAAACTGGTTATATGAGAACGAGAATAATGTCCTAGTTTTTTTTTATATAACATTTTTACATATATTTATAATCACGTGCATTTAAACTGATTGTTTTTTTGAGTCATCTGTGAATGACTTTATATAATAAATTTATATTTTAAATTTTAGGTGATTGTTGTTTTGAATAGACGTTAACTTAATCTGTTAAATTAAATATGGATATTATTTTTTTTTTATTAAAGTAAAGGCACCAAGTAACAATAAACGAAAAAATTACGTAATCAAAGTCTGTTTTATTTAAGAAAAAACACTTGAATCACATTTGCCTTGAAAAAAATCTAGATTACTATCCTAACAAATGAACCTAATAACTAAGATCTACAGTAAAGATATATTAGCAATTACATTTCAAATCAGTAACTCTGGTATTATTTTCAGTGATATTTTTTCCTGTAAGTTTAAATGTATAGAAAGTATTAGATTAAGCTCATACAGTTGCTGTTTGAATATATATGTTTTAATAATATCTATTAAGATATATTTATTTAATTAATTCGTTTATTTTGACTTTGAACTTAGACTAAATGTTTAACTGTGGTGAATATTTTTAAATCAGAGTTAATTCCAATATTCTTGATAGATCTAAAAGAAATATGTTTATTGTAACATTGTGGCAATTTATTTTATTTTCTATGCGCGTATTGAGACATTAAACTTTTGTCCAAGAATCAATACTATAACCACTGAGCTATTACGCTAAGTAATATTAATTAAGCTATCAATAGACACCATACAAGAGGCTTATGCGGTATCCTTAGCCACTGAGTATGGCACGCATGTCTTGACACTAAATGTTCATTGTTATTAGTTAGTTGAAGTACATAATGGAGGTTGCACGGATGGCTAAACTCACCTCAGCCTTATTAATAGTGTCTGGAGATATACTAAAACTTAGCAAATTCAAGAACTACTTATGACCAAATAGCTAAGACAGCAGTGATCAACAGAATTTGAAATATTAGCAATAATTTTGGCAAGCTTTTAACAAATGTTTAAAAAACTCAATTCTCATGTCAAGTAAGCAAGAAACTAGATCGTTCAATAAAAAAATAATTCATTACAGATACTGACCAAGTCTAAGATTATTAACGCTATTTATTAACAAATATCTTTATTTTATTAACAAATATCTTTATTTATAATACAATTTACCTTAAATATTCCTATATTTTTGGTGTCTATTTGAAAAATTTAGAAATACTCTTATAAGGCATTTTTTCGTTAAATAATGTTTGCCGTAGTGGAGTTTTGATTTAAGGCTTAATGATATAGCGCAATACTTTTACTTTTATACCTCACACACGGCATATCCATAAACACTTGTTTTACCTTTTTTATCCTACAAGCGAAGAGCTTTCAACCAAACACCACGAGAGTACCCGGGAGTAACAATGAAGAATGATGCAAAGTGTTTGAATGTTGGCCTCTCACTCTTTACTGCCTCCCTTCAGTCAGTTTATTGCCTCACCTGCCTGCGAATCATCCCCTAACACGGCACCTTCACGCCAAGGGTGGGAAACAAAGTGGGTAAAGTGGTGAAGTCATGCTTTAGTTTTATGTGTGACTGCCGTAAAACATGCATTGCATTACTCAACATGGGACAGTAAACTATGCGCTTAGTAATTGAGATGTTTTAGAAACACTATACTAAAAGATTGTACTATAATATTTTTAAAATATTAAAATCATTTTTTTAAAACTTATAGCATAAATTTCAAGACGTTTTCTTGTATGATTGCCAAATGGTGTCCAAATATGGTAAGTTCTTTACTAAACAGTAGAAATATAAGAATGCTGTTAAGATATGAATCATTCATCATTAACTGACAACTGATAGTGATCTTCCTTTCCCTTTTTATGACAGCCATGCAATCATGTAAGGGTTGCTATAAAGCTGGCTCAGTACACTGCCGCGCCTGTCGCCTCGCCACAATTTTCAGAAGGTTTTACTACTACTAAAGGCTGTATCTCTGCGAAACTGCCGCGAAAGCAAAAAAATAATAAAACTATGAGCGCAAGGCACACCCCTGGCCTCAGCAGTTTGTAGACGGAGAATAAATCTATAAAGTTGTGTTATTTTTTATTTCACATTTTTTTATACTACGTAATTTCTATGTTGATATTTTTACAAGTAAAAGAAAAATAATATTGCGTTCACTTTGAGATAAAAGTCTCAAGCAAAAATAATAAAAATGGATGGTTACGTTACAAAACAAATATTCTGTTTATATTCATCATCTATCGTCATAACTAAAAAAAAAAATTATTTTAAGTTGATGCTCAGTCAATTAATTTAACATTACCGAGGATATTTGATAATTTCTATAAGTGCACGGGATAAAATTTCAAGTAATTGGTTTTGATCGCAATTAGATAAATAAAAACATATTATTAATAGTATATCGTTTTTTCAATTTGATTATTGATATATTATTATAATATTATTCACACTCTTTATTTCTTAGTCTAACATAAATTAAAACGATATTGTATCATGCTCAGGCCACAAACACAAAAAATATAAATATCTATTTTTGTTTGAGAGCGCCTTCTTTCAAAACCTACTTCGGATACAACAAATATTATCGTAATCTAGTAAGTGATTGGTTATTCAAATTTTTGTTGTTGTTGTTGTTTAAAAGTAGTATTACAAACAAAACTAATCTGTTTTGCATAAGATGATCTGTAATCACACTATTAAATGAGGTTGAGAATAGAAATTGAATACTAACGGTATGTAGGGAAAACAAACCATCTTTATAAACACAGTGGACTTCTTATCAATATAAATATTTTTTTTAAACTCTATTTACTCTTTATGTAATTATCAAAGATAAAAAACAACTATTTTTAAATATACATGTATGAATTAACATATCGTTGAATATTTTTCAGCCTTTAGCAAGACACCCATGATTAATGCATACAAAAGCACGACTGCTTTTTCTTCACGACCCTTTTCATACATGCAAGAAGATATTTTGGAGGCTGTAGTGAAAATTAACTTATACATGCAAATTCTCGACTTGCCGACACGGCGAATTCAAAATTTTAATTTTTGTTATTTCTGAATAAATAAGGCGCCATCTTCCTAGAAAGGAGCTTTCACAAAATATCTCAGGTGTTCATTTCAAAGTAAAGACAAGAAAAATACTTATATTTATACCATGACGTAACGACAATCTACTTGTATAGAACAAAATTATGAAATAAACAATTATTTGTTAATGTAAAGTACTCAAGTGCTCATTAAAATATCAAAATGGTTAAAGTTGGGATGTATTTTACGCCATAGTTAATAGCTTTTTCAGAGAATTTTGAAAAGTGAAGTCAGTATCGTTGCTTTAAAACTTTTAAGACTCTCTCCTTTACAATTATAGCGTGTAGCTTTTTTGTATGGGTCTATTCCTAGAGGTTTTGGTATAAATATAAAATTATAAATAACAACTTTATGTTGAATAGTATTAATTTTTTATTAGAACAAAGTACACGTTTCAATCATTTAAGGTTATTACTCAATTCCGATATCCACACTTCCGCAAGAATCTCATCAATCTCAAATTGACAAATTGTGTACGGCGTCATTTTATTTTCTCATTTAAAATTTCCGACATATTTTCAAATAATACAGTTAGGTTCGTGTTGCCCTGAGCCACGTCAGTCTGACTGAGAGTTCCCTAATTGGATTGTCATGCTGTGCCCTTTAAACATAACAAAGTGTTATGTCTGAATTTTTTTTTAAACATACCTGAAACATAACTTCAAACATTAAATACAACTCGCGGTGTGAAAACGAATAACGGCTGAAAAAATACGATCTACACTCTTTGTGGTAGCGTATAAGGGAATTTTAAAAATATATATATATATATATATGGTATATGTTTTAAAATTTATAATTATACACGTAGATATAAATTATTTAGAAACTGACAAAAAAAACTTAGAAGAACTCAGAATTTATGCTAACTACAATACATCCCATTGAGGTCTATTATATACTTAAAATTTATCAAATACGAATGTGAACTCTTCAAATATTATAGTATTTTTTTAGAGAAGCTCTCTCAGGTGAGTTCTTGGTTTAATTGAATTGTCGGACGTGATCTCTGGCGAGAGAATCGATAAAAATTGAGAGCCCGCTGTGGAGTGCTTGCGCATTTTCACTTTCCTTCGTACAAGGTTAACGAAAAGTTTCATATCGAATATTGTGTATTTCATTTTAACGGTTATTTTTACCTGCTGACCCTCACAAATCTGCTGAAAACGTACCCTTCAAATTTATTTTGCGTGGAATTTATTAAAAATAAACATAATAAATATTGTTTTATATTTCTGTTTAAGAAATTTTATTGAACGTTTAAACGTGAAATATATATAGCCGTGTATTTTTATGCAGTATTTCTAAATTGTAGATTTATATATATATTTTTATGAGTTTTAGAAAAAACCTTTTAGTTTATCAAGTTTGAAAGCAAAAATAAGCAAACTCTATAAAAATACACATAAAAGATTATATGGACACATATCAATTTAAAAAAGAATGAGTATTAGATATATTTCTACATATTATTATTTTTAATTATCTTTCGTACTAAATAATTATTTGATTAACAGCCAAGTTCTTCAGTTTTACTTTACTTAAATAAAATGGGTATTTTGTTTAAATGTTTTTTTTAAGTAGATGTTAAATAATAAAAAAATTTAGAAATTAATAAAAATTTAAAGCTACATTAAATGCAGAATAAAATTATAAGTTAAATAAATAATAAATTTTAGTCCATTGTTACATTACTAATAAATTCAAAGATTTTTATATTTTTATTTATTTATTCACCCATGTTTAGTGAAAATCAAAAGTAATAAGTATTAAAAAAAAAATTTCTTTGAAGACTTTTAAAAGGTATCGTCTTTTTTTCCTGTACCTCTTTTGATTATACTAGAATAACAAACAGGTAATAAGAGACAGGAATCCGATTTTATGTAGAAGTAGTCAAATTAAAAAAAATAAAACCTACAGTGGCATGGTTAGTAGGTGAGTCGCAAATAAAATAAGATGATATTTCATGTTTACATAAAATATAATAGTTTCAAACGTAATAAAATTTATTGTTTTTTTTTTATTTTTGGGTGAAAATAAAAATAAGCTCTGATCGATGAGATGGATACAGGGAGATTGAGAAACTATAATACACTTTTGTATCAAAAACAAATCAACCCAAGGAATCTACAGGAACCTGCGTCAGATAAGTGATTGATGCTGATTTTACACACTTTACGGTTATCTTCAAGGCTCTTGTGAAAAAAAATATTCTTAGTTTTTTGTTGTTTGGTTTTTCTTTTTAACAGTAGGTGTATGAAGAAAATCCTGTTGGGATTATTCTGAAGAAGAATCTGTCAAGTGACATTTTTTTTCTTCTAACTTTGTAAATATTAAATAATTTTTAAAAAGCCTTGAGGTAAAAAGAACTAAAGAAGTGTATTTTTGCAGATTTTGACTGCTATTTCCAATAAAATTATATACACGTCTTTTTTAATTTTGGCAGAACTAAACCGAACTTTAATTAGTCAGAATCGCCAAGAAGACAATATTGTTAGAAAGTTTGCTGTCGCCTCAACCATTTCCTCGGTCGTTTGAACGATATAATATAGAATTAGCCCAGTAAGTTTTCAATAGGAGGAGTCAACATATGAAGCAAGTTGTTGGGAGTATAATTTTAGACGTGCAAGTTATTGCTAAATATAGTTATCGCGTATGATGTGAAACTGACAACAAAAGGCACACAGCGTCAACAAAGTTTTAAATTAGTTAACTTGACACAAGCTTTGATACTAAGGAAATATAAAGCACACATGAGTTAAACATTTTATTAAATTGCCATTCACTCATGACATACACTATAATACTTGATATTAATTTTAAAGATTTGCTTAGTCGTACGTACGCATGTATCTAGTTTATGAACATCACTAACAAACATGTGTTAAGCTTATTAAATACGGAGTACATAAAAACAATCGTGGCAAACATCTTAGGCGCAAGACTGCCAGAAAGTTAAGATTTCAAATATAACATGAAAAAAAATATGACTTACTAAAACATATAAAGATTTCGGATATGTTTAAGCAATGTTTTTATTTAAATTGAAAGCCTGGGGCCTTACTGGACCCACAATAATATCATGACTTCCAAACATTGCTGCGGGGTGCAGTGTGCACCCCGCTTGTGCAAAATAAGCTCTATGACTAGGGTTGAACTGGTTGTGAAACAAATTAAAATGACTATTGTCGTGCCTCCTCGCAGGTCGGGGGAGGTTTTCCTGAAACTGGGCGTCGCGAATAGTCAGGCCAGATTGCTAATTAGTGCGCCGGGTGCTCCCAGCTTCACCGCCACAGAGAGGACTTATTACAAGGAGTAAGAATTCTATGAAACAAATAATTTATTACTTATACTTTTTAATCATGATAACCCTTTTTCATAGCGTTTTATTATCTTAATTTTTTCATAGGTTTTGGTTGTTGATATTGTAAATATTAGGGTTTCGAGTGGCAGGCTGCGATTCTAGGGCCAGTTTCGGTCTGGGTACTAGGGCCAACTTTAAACGAAAAAGCAGCATTATACCCAAGAACTACGTATTTTTAATAATTGAATCTTTAATAATCAATATTATTCACAGAAAGTAATAAGAAAATGTAAAAGTATTTAAACGATAATTTTACATATCTACGACTGATTTTTTTTAATTTTCCATAATGTATATACTGTGATTTTTGTTTTTGAGCACTTTTGCTTTTCCTTTTTGAGTATCAATTGCAAATTGATACTCAAAATATACTATTTCATTAAATCAATGAGAGAGATTCTGTAGTTATTTTAAAAAGCTTCTATCAATCTCATGTTCACAGTGCACCTAGAATAGTAAATAAACTCTCTTTTATATTTCCAAAGTATAGAAGCATGAAGTATGCATGCATATCGGTTCCTTATCGTAACAACAGTTTATCGTAAAACATGACATGTAAAACCTTTCTTTTACGACAGTTATATAAAACCTGCTTTTCAGAAACTAGTAGAAGTATATGCTCTATCTTTATTTTTACGATGTGTTTCCATCCAAGTGAAATCTATACATCTTCATAGATACTTTAACTGCGACTCCCAACTCTTACCATCAAAACAAAAAATATCCTTTATTATAATTTTGTACGATGAAACTTAAAATAGCGAAGGATTGGTGAATATTTATGTATCTGGATATTTTAAGTAACTTGACAGAAATGACACGATGTTTAATATAATTTTGATTGTGCGCAAGGGATTTTTGAAAAACCTGTGTATATCAATAATAAAATGTAGCAATTTTTTTTGTTTTCTATCAATAAAGACACCTTTTTTCTATTCAACGCTATGACTATCTTCAATGAATGATAATTGTTGCTACCCTAGAGATGTTAACAAGAAAAAAATCTCAGTGTTTCTTGTTTTCATATTTTGAAGCAGCGCATTTTTTTTAAAACGACGCCGTCTCGTCCAAATGGGAAGGGAAGCCACATTGAGTCGAATGATTTGATTGTTCCGAATAAGACGACGGGATACTTTCCAAGTAAGACGACAGGATATTTCCCAAGTAAGACGACATGATATTTTCTTGTTGGCTCGCATTTCACGGCCCGCCGATGTTCCAATTAAAAGTTCCGTGAACGCCACGCTCCACGCAGGCCGCACCTTTGTTATTTAAATCATTTTATATTCATAATAATATTATACAATTACGCCTAGCCATTCTTAATTCCGGTTTTTCGGAAATGCGGCGATTAAGCCGTGTTTCGAATTTCGCAAACGCGGAAATTACCGCGCGGAAATATAATTGGAAAATGTGTAATAGTTTCGAAATTTACTCCGTGATTTATTCCATGGCTTGCCGCATCGGTTTTTGTATTATTGCATTATTTATGACCTGAATAATTGAAATAAAACTACGTATTTAAAAAAAATATGTTGTATGCATATGTATATAAATATACTTTATTAAAAATACACCAAATGGATAGCAAAATAAGCAATTATTTTCTTAATAAAAATACGTCTTGAGATTTAAATAAACATCCAAATTTTCGAGTATTGAAAAAAAAAAGATAAAAACGCCTAACGTTACGTTCGCTTCTTTCAATAAAGAGCCTGCATTGAGGGTGTCAAACTACCTTCTGAAATTCCACATCAATGAAATTCTCGTCGACCCTCGATTTTCCCATGCATTATTAATTTTGGTATTTGGGTCATTTACGAGTAAATTATTACACATATTTCTTACGATTATTTTCCTTCTTAGTATTTTAATTTACCTGTGCGCTAAAATAATATTTAAAGGATTTATCCTTATATAATTTTATAGTCTAATACTCAAGATCGAAATATTATTCAATATTCAATAAATTGTTTTTTTTTCTTTTTCTTCAATATTGTCATGAATGCGGTAAATGTGTTAACATCATATGCTATTTTAAGAATATGTTTGCTTTTATTATATACATAATAAATATGAAAAGCTATATGACGAAAAAATACTTTATTGGATTTATTATTTGTATATTTACAGCTATTCAAAAGAGACTTATGAGGATATTTTTGGAGACGCTTTTGAACGACAAAAGCGCTCATAATTTTTTTTTAATATAATATTAGAATGACCGGGATTATTTTGATGTTCATATTTATTGTTAAAATTTGAAGTATTAACAATTATACTAGTCTGTTGCATAATGTTAATACGATACAAATATAGTACGAACGCTTGCAGATAATCATATGATTATGAAGACATTAATTATTAATCGTGTACTTGCATATTCTGATCTCGCAGTTGGCATTCAAGGCCGTCAGTCACCTGTGACAGAAAATTCACAGAATTAGATATCCGCCAGGCCTCAGTCCCAGTCTTAATCAGCAGTTCCCGATCGAATGGCTTTTGAATGATTGGGGCGGTTTGGAGAACTGCGTAGGCTTCCATTCACAAACCCTTCTGTAATTTACGGCCGAGAACTACAAACTGGGGGAGGAACGCCAACTAAGGGATGACGCCAAATTAGAACCCCTATACGCGACTCTTCAATTGGATAAGTTGCCATGAGGGGGAGTGCCTCCATTTGCCTCTATGATATTTGCGTTATAATAACATTATAAATTAGTAAAGTTTTTAGTCGCTTGAAGTTTGATTGTTGACGTTTATTATTACTGTTATTTGACAATTTTACATATAATCTTTAACTACTAAAAGACTCACAACAACATACCTTTCACTTTTTTTAACATCCTAGCATAAAAACTCAGTGTATTTAAAATTTAAAGTTTACCTTCTTTATACTTATTTGTTTAAATGAATTTCAAAAAAGCCAATAAATTCCAGGTAATTGTTTCTCTCAGTTGTTGGTTGCAGTTGCGTCAACTCAATTTGAGTATAAAACTCTGTGGAAGAATTTGTAGCATTTTATTTTCCCACGTCAAAGTAAATTTTACTTCCACTCCATTTGCACATAAGCTATCTGACGCATTTCCTTGGAATCCCGTAATCTCCAGCGAATGCCTGGATTAATAACAAACACCTTCGCAGCCTCTGTTAAAAAATAGTCTGTCGGATTTGTTTGTAATAAGTGTGTAAAGATATTGAAAAATAACAAGATAAGACGCCTACGCAGACGCGAGCCTGTCGTGAATGTTGAGTAAATAAACAAAATTTCTATGTAAGCCAATTGAAAAGACTTGACAGACTTCTTTTAAAGTAGCTTATTTTGTTAAAAGCTCTATTGGAAATTTTCATACAAATTTATCTAAAGACCGGCGCGCTCGGATAATGAATGGGGACTTTTTTAACATACGTGCGTCAGCCAATGAACCTTCACGTACCAACAGTAATAAAGGCAATGTAACGTGCTTTATCTAGTAATTTTTATGAGGAATACTTAAAAAAAATTAAAACTTTAAGATATCACAATAAATTTTTTTATTAACAGAATGAATGAATTTTTAAATGAACAATATTAAGACGAAATCACGTTAGTGATATACGAGTGATTTCACCGAAAATAATTATTAACTGTTTATCGATCTTTATTGCATATACAGTTTTCATAAAATTTATACATAAACCGACGTGAAAAATATTATTTGATGCACAAAACTACCACATCTCCTGTTTTTTCAGCACTACTAACAATTGTACACCTGATATTAACAAACAACTTGTTTTATCATAACAATTCTTACCATGTACAGAAGTGGTCTAAACAATTATGACATCAGGTCGTGATAGTAAAATAAATATTTTTTTTGTCGTTTACTCGTATTGCGTATAATAATCATACATTGAATGACATGTTCTTAAAACAGTATAAGCAAAAGTAAACTTCAAATAAACTCTTAATCACAACCCCCATTTTTATTTGACACTCGATATCGTCAGTATTATTTTTCAGGCAAAATAAAAACACGATAAATATTTACTCAAAAAATTTGTAAATCCACTGAATAATTTGTAGTCTGGCTGAAAATATTTAAAAGGCAATAAAAATATTCCGTGATTTTTTTATTTTAAATTTCGTCTTTCCTGCCGACGGGCTGTAAGAATTTAAATAAATTTGGTGCTGAATTTGAATGAGCATCTCGGTTTCTGTCTGGTTTAAGTTACACGGATAATTTGGGTCGCCGGTTTATATCTTGGTCGCAGTCCTTAGCACAAGCCTTAAAATCATTTAACTAATTTAATATTTAAAAGCTGATGACTCGTTTTACATAACAAAAACGACATATTCGACATATGTTATAAGTTTGAAGAAAATTTTGCATATACATACAGGGCGAACGCGAATATAATAAATTTGTTAAGAGGTTTTCAATTATAAATAAAACCGCACAAAAGTGAAATTTATGCCCACACATACAATAATTCTATCGACTAATGAAGTTCTGTTACTAAGAGAGAATTCATATTGTATTAAAGAAGTGTAAATAATGTGTATATCAAATATTTCTTTTTTTTTTTTTCATGTGTTAATCGGTTGCCTTAATATATTGAATTTGTTTGAATGATCAGACAGTTTTATCAAAAAGTATCAGAAAATAAAATTTGTTTGAAAATAAAAACTTTTGGTAAGTATTTTTATAAAAAAATAAAAAATACATTTTACGTTAAATAATGTAAAACCAGAAAAGTAATTTTTTAATGCAATATTAATTTTTTTTTAATGCAGATGCATTGGATGTTACGATTTAAAACTAGGCACGATGAATTGCGTGTGTGATTATAAAATGTGATTAATTTAGAATAATTAAAAATATTTGGTTTAAAATATAGTTTAATAATGTTATATACATATATAGTTTATATCACGAATCTACGTAATTTCTAACTTTCCTTATTTTTTCAGTTTCTAAGATCGGAGGACAAAAATATGTTTAGTATGAAATGTAAAACTATTTCTCCTCGTTGACTTTCAATTAATTATCATAGCAACAAATAATAAAATGGTTACGTCAGCCGAGGTGTTTCAACTTTAGAAATGTATATCATATTGTTTTATTCTCATTTCAGATCCTGAAACGCATTTCGTTAGATCAATTGAACACTCGAAGTTTAATTGAATTTGAACCGTTAGCTGAGAATCTTGGTATGGATTTTTAAGTACTTGCAAGGATATTCGATGCTTCGGTTTGTTTTGCAAATTAATTTTCAAAGTCTCGCTGGAAATGTTCATTTTACACTATTTTTATTTCTATGGGTTTCGTGAAAATTTAAAATATCGTATATTTGCTTTCTTCGCATTGAATAATACAATTTAAGAGTTAAAAATATATAAACTCTGAAAAATATATAAATTATTGACAGAGAATTTTTTCAAATTTTTTTAAATATTATTATGATCTGACTAGGTATTAGAGTACCTGTATCTTTATATAGGGGTAACTATCGGCGCGTGGATCTTTTCCTGAAAGTGCAGGGCTCTAAAAGCTCAAACGTCTTTCAGGAAGTTTGTCTCATCAGATCAGCGAGGAAATTGCTCTAGTCCGGATAAAACGCTCCCATTACTCTTCAAAGGCAGCCGGAGTAAGGCAGTCGCGGGGAAGGGCCGTCCAGGCCGCGGCCTTTGTCTCGAGGCAATTGCTCTCGGCTCCACAGCCTCCCTGCGCGAGTTGCTTCCAGGCAGGCGCCTTGAATCATGGCTGCTCTTTTGTCAGAAAAATAATAAGACATGTTATTAACGCCAGCGACCGGAACTATTGTGTAAGCACAAAGAGAACCTCATAGACTTGCTGTTCTACATTTTAGACTCTAGGCTTTGATATACAGTGAAACGGAGTATCAGAGAAAATTCACCTTCCCAAGTACAGCACTTTCGGTACGTTTAAAGTATATTAAATAACTAACTTTTTATGCGACCTATATTCGAGTATAAGTTTTGGATTAGTTAAAGCATAGAGACAAAAATGCATTTTGACATAAAAGGGCCTGTCATTGAGCAACAACTTATACTTGGGCTAAAAATATATTTACATGTAGACTATATGTTACAGTACATTTTTTCAAAAATTGAAAAATGATTAAAGAAACTCTCATAAAAATATCACCGTGATTTGTATGGGATTCGAACCCACATTCCCAAGCTTACATGGCCCGTGCATTACCAATAATGCCAACGAATCACTATTACTTAGCAAGAATTTTTTACAATCATATCCTATAAGTGAAACAATGTGCGTATTATGCCAATTAAATCAATCAATCAATAAAACCTGTATAGGCAAAATCGTACTTCCTGTGAGACGGTCTTCACTAAAAAATCAATAATATAGAAGACGTTTATTTTAAATACTATTAGGCAGTGAATGCCTATTTTTCTCGGCATTAATTTTTCCACAGGAAGCACTTGCCTACAGCACACACTGATGATATTATCATTTCCTTTCTTTAAAGTGAAGCTGACGCAAAAGCTGGGAGTGGCGGAGCCGGGGTTGGGTTGGGGACGTCCGAGGAGAGGCGAGCGTGACGTAATGAACAACGTAATTAATCGGTGTCAATGGACCAGAAATAGTTCCTGCTCTCCACAATAAAGGTGTCTTGTGTCGACAGGATGCGGTGATCAGACGATACAGGGTATTGAAACAAAGGATTTATAAATTGACAGTATTACGTTAATTTGTTTTATATATTATTGATTTTTGTAAAGACCGTCTCACAGGAAGTACGATTTTGCCTATACAGGTTTGATTATTTGATAATGATTAAGTACATTTTTTTGAAATATTGAAAATTTATTACAGAAACTCTTAGAACAATATCATCATCCCACACAAATCACGACGATATTTTTCTAAGAGTTTCTTTAATCAATTTTCAATATTTGAAAAAATGTACTTAATCATTATTAATTTGTTTTATTTTGATAATACGTTAGTTTTTCTAAGAGTTTTATTTTTGATAAAAAATATTCTAGAAATAATAAATATCTTCTCATGAATATAAAATTAGGTTATATGCGGTATTTTTGGACTTGTCCAAAAGAATGAAGTTTTTATTTAAGAAACAGTGCTTTAAATACGATATTTTTAACCTAAACGCATTATTAAAAAAAAATCCAGTAAGATTATTTATTACAATAAATAACTTAAAGTGCTTTCATATCGTATATCAAATGTATTCCAACCTTTTTTCTGCTTTGATTAATATTTTTACACTATTAAATTTATCGTAAATTTTTTTTTTACCGTTTCAATATGTATAATGTTGAATTTCAAATGAAAACAATTTTTTTTATATATTTTTTTTTCGACTATAATTCAAATTTTACATTCACATTTTCTACGAGTAATAAAAATTATTCTGATTTTTTAGTGTAAACTTCTTTCTTTAAACACTTTTAAAATTAATTTTATTAAACGTATTTTTACCCAAATTAACATTATTATATTAGCCTCCACGTTTTTGCCTTCAGCGTGAAAACTTATGAAATACTTCCTTCATAAAGTTATATAAGTTCACACACATTCCGTCCGCCATCCATTATTGACAGACCTCCGTCGTAAATAAATTGATTCTCCCGATAGCATTGAAAGATCTTCGAAGACTTGTCTGGCGGAGGGTCACAGGATCGTGTCGAGTTTAATCCGTTCTTATGCATTCCTCACGGTGCGGTTTTTTTGGGTTCAAACCCAGTTTAATAGAATTCTATTCCTTCGATTCTTACGTCATTAACCTTTGATCCATTTTCATCCCGAAGGTTAGTCTGAATACGTAAAACATTTTTTTTTTTGTAAAGTTCATCAATCTCACTTAAATAATAAAAATTTTAGCTTCTAATATATATTTTTTCCATTTCTCAAACATTTGATCTATTTAAACGACGGTTAAAATAAATTGAACCTTTCATACTTATCAATGATTAAACTGAGTACACTTACAAGCAGCAATGTAAAGCTAAATATTAAAATTTGAAACCGACTCAACATGAAAATGAAGTAAGTTTAACTTCCATTAAAATCTGGATGCCCCCTTATAACTTAAAAATTCTTCGTAAGTATGAAAATAGGGTAAGTTTTCATCATTCAAAATTATGCAGAAAGTCTTGCTTGTTAGATATTATGTATATCAGAAACCTTTTTATTGATACAGCACTATTCATGTTCTTTGAAAGAATTTATGATTTGTTTTGGAAAAGTTTTCATTCATTGTTATACCTGGTATGAAAATTCACTGGTCAAAAAACAAAACTTACTTGGTTTACTCTAAAAGTACTAAAATCAATACATGTAATTGAAACCAACAAATCACGCCAAGCGAAATTTTATCAACGGTTATTTTTGATTTATCGTCAATTTTTTAAACCGAAATAAAAATATCTTACTCTCTTACAGTTTGATTATGTTGTATCTAAACTCGGGAGTTTTTTCGATCACGCTAAAGGTCATAGGCTCGTAAATCAAAAAAAATACATCACACCTCCCTCCCGGCGCACTCGGAGCCGCTCGGAGGCTCTCGGGGAAAGGTTTCCAATACAGACTTGAAGCTCCGACCAAACAAACTCCTCTTTCAGTGCCCCTGGAGGCTTCTCGGCCTGCGCCCTCCGCGCTCAGCTGGCGACGCTTTTCTACGGATCAAACCCTACTTCTACCTTTAATGATGAATTGAACTTCAATTAAATAAAATCAAGTAAAAAAAACACTAATAAATAAATATTCAAAAATAGGAGTGAAAACTATTTATTTATATAGTACGAGTATGGCGGTTTTAAAGGCAGCTTTTTGATATAACTGTTTATATTGTCTATAGACTACAGAAGTACAACCTCATATATCACATTTTTATTCCATAGAGTTGAGAAGATAGAAAATATTCAAAGATTGAACAAGCATAATCTATAAGGAATTGTTTATCAACAGTCAGTTTACTGATTTTTTTATAATAAAGTACGCTTAGATATCAATATAGGCTTTTTTACATTTCAAATTATAATAAAATAAAAATAATGAAAATATTCATATCGATTAATAAAATCCTGCATAACTATTTTTTTATAATTTGTAAACTTTATCTGGATGCTTTATTTTCTTAAACGCATATTTAAGCTTTAAATTTTACACTTAGTTACTCAAGAATGAACCCTCTCTCATCATGAAAGTAACTGAATAATTATCAACTTGACCAATATGTAAGCAGCTCATTAACCAAGTATCCGGCGGTGCTTTTATCTTAAGTATGGTAAGCGATTTTTTATTTTTATTTAAATAACATCCCTTAAAAACCTTATCGAGTTATTAAACCCAAATGCCTGCAGGCAACTAGTAAATTCCCAAAAGTTTTTCGTAACATCCAGTTTATTGCAGTGAAATTTTGATTATAAAGTTCATCAGATTATTTGAAAATTTTCTTCGCAAATATACTTTGAAAAAACTAGACAATCAAAAAAAAATCAGTTAATGCTAAGCCGATAGTTCTCAATCAATTAAACGGTTGAAATTATGCATTTATTGAGAGTCCACTTGTGGCTTGGAGCACTTAAGAATAGCTGGCCCCATTCTCAGACGATCTGAATTAAAATGGAAAATAGGTTTCACTATCAATTTTATAAGTAACTAACGTATTCCTCGCACAATATTGTATGAGTTTAATGGCTTAATCAATATTGATAAAAAATAACATTGAATATTAAATATTTAATTTGTAAAGGCAACAGATAAAAAATACTTTTCATTACATAATTGCGACAGAACTTTATATGACATAATAATAACTTCAAAATACGATTTGACCTTTAAAAATGTGTAATATTTTTTCTAATTTATGAAATCATTAAACCTTCTCTGGATTTTAAAAGCGGCGATTTTATTGACTGATGGCCTCTCAGTCACCTCTGGAGTCTCCATTTTTCCCCCTCAGTCTTTTCTCTCACCTCTGAGTTTTTTTAAACCTCAACTTATAAAATATTTTTTCTTAATAATTTCCGAGTCCCTTTGTCAGACTATATGAATCGAAAGGCAGCAGGTGATGAGGGAAGCATCTCGTTAAGACTCTTCGACATGACAACCTTAGTTGGGCGTTATTATTAAAAAAAATATTTCTAGCTTCCGAAATGACTGAAAATGGTTCAAGAGATGGATTAACATTAACTGAATAATTAAAAAAAAAATTATTTCAGATTATAAAATGTAAATGTTGCAGCTTAACGGCTGTCAATACACAACCAATTATACTTTGAGATTTATTTTAAAGGATGTAGTTTATTCATTTAAAATTTTGTTGTTAATTAAATATTTTTAAACAAGTAAGCATAGTTAGAAAAATGTATTTTTAAAGAATTTGATTCAACACATTGAATTTTTTTAATTAGAAAAATTATTCTAAGCCTTTGCATCAGAATAAGTGAAATTGGGCTGCGTGAAAATCAGGCAGCCCCGAATAAATTTTCATTCGACATTCATGTAAGTCATTCAGGGAGGCTTTTGAAAAACCTCCATGCAGCATCGGCAGGTGTTGCGCGGCAAGGAGTTTCGATTTGTTTTTTTTCATTTCAACATTTTTAATCTGCGGAAGAAACTTCCGACCCGAGGAAATAAATGTACGTTTCGTGTAGCGCGGCACTGAAGAGTTGGGTGACAGTTCTCCGGGCTGTAAAATATTAATTTGTTTTTTTTTTTCCTGTATTTTAAATATAAACTCACTCTGAGAGCTCCCCGCAGAAACAGAACAAAAAATTTGGCACGCAAATAAAAGCTTGGGTTTTTTAATTGGCCAAAAAACATTGTTATTTTTTTGCAAATAATAATAATAGAAACACCCTTTCCCTGAATCTCCTGTTTTATTAAAAAGCCTGAATGTCTTGAATAAATCACACGATATTTTTATAAACAACATGAAATATTTTATACTTTCTTGTTTTGTTATTTTTAAATTAAATTTTATAAAATAAATATTAATTATTCAAAAATTTTGATTTTTAAATAATATGTTTCAATACTTTTTCTACAAAAAGTTAAAAAACACATGAAATGTTATTTCTTTCAACAACTAAAAAAATATTTCATTAAAACATTACCTTGAAGTGCTGATATTTTTTCGTTATTTTATACTAAACATTATGATTTTGTACATATTGGTTCATAAAGCATATTGGTTATTTAAAACAAAAACACAATTTCCTTAAAAAAAAAAAAAAAGGCATTTTTTTTATCAAGACCTTTTTTAAAGAGTTTGGTTTAAATATTTTTGTTGTGACAAATTTTTGGATATAAAACATATTTGAATTAAATATTGAATTACCATGACACATTACAAAGGTATTTTTATTAATACACACACCTTGTACTTTCAGATATTTTGTATTACTGTTCTTGAAAGCAAAGGGAATGTTATATAAGATTAATCACCGAGAAAAGAAATACCCATCTGATATAATTTCTATATTTATATGAAAAAGATGTAAAACGGTTCTCATGAATCCAATCTCAAAATCGTATTTAAAATCAATGAATTTTCAGTATTAGGAAGTTGAATAAATATTTTTTTACGATATGATCTCACTATGAATTCTTTGTTGAATATATAAAATACTCTTTCCTGAAAGTGAGTACGAAAGCAAAACTGAAGTTTTGATTTAGGAAGAACAGAAACAAAATGTGGAGTCGCGAGCAATATCCCAGATGCGGGAGGCTGCGGCGGCAAAAAGTGCTCGGGGAGGCGGCTCGGGGGAACTAATTGAGAGCATTCTTAGGGGGAGAGAGCAGAATACCAAATTGAAGGGCTTAAATGAATTAAAGATTTTGCGGTTAGTGGTGAAGTAAAATATACCTGAAATTAGTTTGGAAGAAAATATTTTACGCGGAGCTTCTCTCCACTCTAAGTAATCTATTTTTTACCAATACAGAACACGACGAGGCTTATATTCTAGCTTAAACTTAATAATAAAAAAAAACGCTATAAAATTCTTTGATATGAATATATTTTTAAATCATAAATTATTTTGAATTGTTTATTAGTATACTTCACACGGTGATAATCATCCCCTGAAGCAGAGGCTTTACTTGGTGCAATGTGCCGGAATGCCGCGAGGGCTAAACGGTGAGCATGGAGTGTGAATGTGAATACCGCTCGTGCAAGAGAAGTATAGGCGGATAGGAAGTACTGGGCGGCAGGGGGTGAGACCTGAAAGACTTCGGTGAAGGCTACTAGGGGATGAAGCCTCCTGAAAAAAGCCCCGCATCGTCCGGATGTCTGGCTGCGAATGATGAAGGGCGCTAAAAAGGTGCGCGAGCGGAAATGGAGTGTGCGGAAAAGCTCCGGTCTTCTCTGTACGAGGAAGAAAATATTGACAAGCGGTTCTTTAAAGCAGTATATTTTTTTAACAAAACCATTATATCTACAATATTTAAGATATAAAACATATCAACTTTGTAGCAATTTGATTAATCACTTTAAGTATGTTATTTTATTTATAAAGAAGCATTTAATCATTATTTTTCAGTATAAAAAATACCAAAAAGAAATATCTCAACATTTACAATGCAATTTACATTTTTTTATCTAGCTTTCACAGTTATTTTATAAAAAAGGTAACAATTATTGAAGTCATTTTCAATCATATTTAAACATAATAATACTAAAAAATTTCATAATATATAAATTAAGGGAAGATAAATTCAAAAGAAAATTATTTCAACTGACATTTTTTTACTTTAGTCAGTATTTTCAATAAAGTCTAAAACTTCAATGAAAACGTAAGGGAAATACGACTGATAAGCGATCCTCTTTGCAATTGACATTCGAAAAGATCCTTGTCCGAGTTGTTTTATGTCTTTTATGGGAAAAATGATTTTGGATAAACCTTTGCAAATATCGCTATCTGAGATGAAAGGAACTTACCTTGCTTAAACATTTTACATTCAGTATATTTTTCATTTTACAAGAGTATTGAATCTTATTTATAAGAAGTCAATCAAACAGATCAATCGTGATGATGTCAATTGATTATTTTCCTTTAGTTAGAAAGTATAATTGGGCTCTGATAACTCTGTAGTTTAAATAAGTATAATAAACAAAATTTCATTGACTCAAAGAATAATAAGAAGCCATTATGCTTTTAAAAAGCCGATCTATTATAGTTCGCTATCAAAAATTAAAGTTACTATCTTTATAACTATTAATGTACATTTCATAAAATGGTTTATGTAGGTTCACAATATTTTAATGTAATATTATATTTAATATAAAATTCATAACTTTTATTGAAATTTAATAAGATGGTTGAAATATGTTTAACAGAAAAACCATGTGTTCTGCACACATTTTCCATTCTAACTATAATGATGTAAGGTATTTTTGCAAAAAATTAAATTTCATTTTTCCGTTTCGTCTGGTGACGCAGAAAATCATTCACAGTCCTTGATATTGTATTTAGATATGTTTTCCAAAGAACAAACGGAGAAGCGAAATAGAGGTTGATTGTTTTACCTGTAGATACTAGCTCCATACAAAATGTATTCTATTTTATTTATTGTTTTATTAAGGGATGTGCGGTTGGAAATGCCGAGGGTAAATTGTGTTTTGCTGTAGATTTAGTTTTAGATCTGAAAAATGATAACGCAAAACAGTTTTGACACAATGAATAATATTTTGAATATTTTTTTATATTTTGTACAAGACCTATTTCTACATTTTCCACATAAAGCAATCTACGGAAAAAAATTGCGGAACGATAGCATTATTCTCAACATTCTTTAAACAATATTCTCTTTGAAATATCTTATATGAAATCTTAAATAGATTGCTTACATAGGCTTATTTTGGTATCTATTTGCTGAATGTACTGAAAATTTACGGAAATGCTTTTGTAAAAAGCGTTTTCAGATAATAATAAATCTGATTAAAATAAAGAGTTATATTATATTTGAAGATATACAAATATATTTTTAATGAAACATGATTTTATCCCTTTACCCCCAGATATTGAGATCTCATATTATTTGATCTGACTCTATATGTTTATCCGGTGTGGCAAAATACTTACAAATAATATTTCTTTTGATTTTAAATATTGTTTATTTAAAACTTTTATAAACACTTGTATAAATTATTTAATGAACACAAAACTATATAGATTCAAGTAAACAAGCACTTTAGCATTTAAATACATTCATAAGATATAACTTTGAAAAGTCGTACATCGTTATAGAAATCATTACCATAGAATATGCTAAAAGGGCATAAAATTATTACATGTTTAGAATTATACTATATATGAAAACCCTAATAAATTTCTCCAAACTAAATTATTTACATTAATTAATTGATACAATAGTATATACTTCAATGCCGCAAACCAAATATCGCAAAGAAACATTGTTTGCATACAAGTATCGAACTACAGATATGATGATATTAACTTTTGAACAAAGCCAGTAAAAAGTTTTTTTTAAAATAGGTTAAAACTTCACAGTGATATCGACGAACAAAACATAGGCGTGATTTAATATTGCAAACTATTCAAGCACATATCCAAGTTGAGCATATCAACACAAAATTGATTACTACTAAGTCAACATGACATCAATAGGTACATTCTAAAGCACTGTATACGTAATACATCTCGACGCTGTATTATATAATAATACAGTCTACAGTTATTGATGTTTCATTGAGCATCATAATGTATCTGTTAAACATTGAGGTTGCCCACTCGAGCTTAAGTCCTTCGCGATGTTGTTGTCTGACTGCAAACATATCACACTACACCAATCCCCTCTGATCAGGGATTTACCGAAGTTTCTGGAAGGATTATGATAGCCTTTGCCGTAGTTCAAAGCCCTCTGCTGATCTGAAGATTGCCCTGAGTTATAATTTACCAGAGTTGAATTCCAGAAGGACTCTCACAGACCTATGAAAACGTTTACCAAGACAGTAATTTTTGATTTTATGTTCCGAAACCAAAAGTTTTAAAAGTATATATTTTTTGTATTTTACTAGTTGATCGAAATCAATTTTTCACTCTAAAATATGTAAGAGCTGTTTTCCGTGTGAAAATCAACACATAACCTAATACAGTAGTAGTCTTTGAAATTTTCAATTTGAAATAAATACTTTCAAATGTTTTGTTATAAAGTTTCGTACGGTAAAATATTTATTGAAAAAATGTTAATCAAAAATTAATCCAATTATGTTTGATTTTTAATGAATCGAGTTGTACATTTATGTAAGTAAGGTTTTGCAAACAACTTAACAACATAAGCACAGCAAATAACAAAATATACTGTAGTTTATTCTTAATATTCACGAATTTAGTGGTCATAGATTAAATATCTGATGTTCGACTTGTCCAAGGAGTCTCCCCCGCGCCAGCAGCTGAGGCTTATCTCACCGTGGCAGCCTCTAATTAAGGCAAGATTTCCAGCAAGCCTCTCGAGCACCGCAGGTCGCCACCGCGGGCTCGGCCGCCACCGCAGATCGCCGCGGTGGCGGTGGCGATTCCTGTAATTGTTTCCGTTGACCTTGTCCCCACATCGATCGCTGTTGACAAACTTCCTTAATGTTTTCTCACCCCCTCTTGTATGTTGAGTTCAGATTATAATTTCTCGATAGATAATTGCTTAAGTTACTTATAAGTAAAATCTAAAATTTTATTAAAAAAAAAAACAGACTTTTATATATCACTGCATATTTTCTTCGAAAGACTGAATTACTTTGCAAAACTTTATTTAAAAAACTGTCAAAAGTCTCATTTGTCTAATAGTATTTGACAAGCATAAATATATTATTTATTTGGTTAAAATGTATTTTTTTTAGAAACACGCTCATTAATCAGACCTTAACTTTGCAGAAATGAGGTGTTAATAGCCAATTTAAAATACATTAATGTTTAAATATTTTACAGCCAATTACAATGAAATTGATAAAAAAAATATTTCAAGACTTCGAATCACGATTTTCATATGATAGTCCAGTTTTATTAAAAAATACACCACTGCTCTCATATAGGCTGTGAGCGCCTTCCATTCACATGCCACGTTAATAAAATCCCTTCAAATAATGATTCGATTTCCAATATCCCGAGCTCCGTATAAATGGATCCCAGCAACAAAAAAAGCAATACCAGAAATCAAATTAACATTTCTGGAAACCGACGTCAAAGGCAGTGGTGGAAAGAATACTGCCTTCAACCACTCTGCATAAAGTGATGGGGATGAAAAGGTTCCGCGGGGCGAGAGTCTGGCTCCGCGAAAACCTACGCTCGAATTAAATATGCATGGGGCGCGCCTTGTTTCGCGGATATAAGAAAAGCTACTAGCTAGTATTTGTCATCTATTACTTAAAAAAATTATTTATCACTATTAACTATTAATAACAATACGATTGATTTAAAAACAATAGTTCAGTTCAGTATTAAAATTTATTATTACTTAAAATCTGATTTAAAATAGAAGATATATTTTATCAGTTAATACGTTTGTGGATTTGATCAATACAATATCAATTTTATAATGGGTCGAAATAATATTTTTCAAAAATTTTAAACATTTGGTTTGGATATTTCTACTTTTGCATTTAAGTGTATACAATCGGTATTTCCTTTTTATTTTATTTTTAATTTATATACTACATATTCACAGTATGTTTGAATAATTATAATGTAAACTATAACAGGACTCAATTTTCAGAAAATATGTATTTTCATTCAATGAATATCAAACCTGTCTCATAAATTTCAGAAATCTTTATTTAGAATATCAGGTCTGGCGGAAATGACTACAATAATTAAATCGGAGATTCTGATTACTTCCGGCCAATCGAACAACATCCGGGGAATAGGCAATCATTCTGGGACTGTTGGCAAGGTGACGTGGTTTTTGTAAGGTATTAAAAGCATGTTCTTGTTTCATAGCATGTTAAAGTAAACAAAAAAAAAAAACAATTAATTGTATTATAATAAAACTGTTCAAAAACATAATCATAGGATAAAAAATAGTATTTTTATTTTATTGTTTATTAGTTTATGCTAATGTTGTTTATTTTGAAAACCGTTACGCTGATAAAAAAGGGCAACAGGTCAACAAATTATGTCCCAACGATAGATTGTACTATTGTAACCCATCATTTTATTAAAAAGAATTTTTATTATTGATAAAAATCTAAATTCAACGAAATTGAAACTAATATAAAATATTTATATATTCTATTTTAATTCAATTAAAACAACTGAAAGTAAAAAGTTGAAGTAAAGACAAGAAGTAGTTGAAAACAATTTTTTATTTTCTTTTTAACCATTTGCTTTTATTAAAATTATATTCATAGTTTGTTAAAATATATAAGAACTAAATAATTTATAAGAAAAGCATGTTGTACTGAAACAACCTAACATGGAATATTAAAATTAATAGTACGTTTTCAGGAATTTCTTTTTTACTTTTATATGAAATGACATTAAATATGTGTAGAAAAAATGACACTTTCTGTCTACCAAATATAAAAAAACTGTACATCATTTAATATTAAATATAAAATAGCCTTGAACTCTCTTCTAATAAAGAATTTCAAGCTCGACCTGAAACAAGAACTGTGTTATTTTTAAAGAGCGCTTACAAAAGTCAGAGGCCGAAATAAAATATTGTAGAAGAAGTTGAAATTGAAACCCTCGCCTCGTCTCCTGTGTCGAATTGAAAATCCATATTAGCCGTGAAATAGTACTGAAGGGCCGCCCCAGAATTTACTGCCTGAAATGTTCCAAGGGTGGCTGCTCCTGGGGGAGCGCTATTTTAAAGGCTGTATTTTTCAGGGTTATAATTAGACCGTGTGGATTTTCACCTTTGGCTCCAGGAAGTAGACTTTTTTCACAGCCTATAAAGTCGACGCTTTAACAATATTTACGTATTTATAAATGTACTATATTATTTCATAACTCTAGACTTATAAAGAATTCTGAACTTTATATAGCTGAATTAAAGAGTGTAACTTTGTTTATAGTTAATTATTCGGAATAAACTTCAGTATCTTAATACAAAAGTAAATAATGTTTACAGGCATAAAATAAGCAAGTTGTGTGTTTATCACTTACTTATTTTATGTTTAATATTTTTGAATAAAATACTTGAGTGATTTTCCACATTTTTATTTTTATTAGTGACCGGTTTCGCCAGCCTTTCACGTTGGCGTTATCAAACAGAGTGAGATTTTATATAATAATAAGCAATTAGGTAAACAATTGTTAGAGGGAGAGGTTGTTGGAAAGAGAGAGAATGATTGTCAGGTGGTAAGGGCTAATGTGATTTAAATGTACCTGACAAGTGGAGGATTCTATATAATTGCGAAATTTTTGTGAACAAAGGTTTTTATATTAATGGGGTAATTATCTAAAGTAGTGGCTTTGGGGTGTAGCAGCAGTTATCCTGTGTTGGGATTTGTCCTGTAGTGTGTTTATCTGTAAATAATAGGTTTTTGCGTAGTAAATGTTTTTTTAAAGATGTGATTTAGCAATAGGGAATAATAGTGCAGACTTATTGAAAATAACCTGGTCATTAAGCAGGTGCTCCGGTGTGTTATCACTCAAGTATTTTATTCAATAATATCAAAATGGAATTCCACCAAGTACTCTCTGTCAAAAACATTGAATTTCTAATTTTATGTTTGTGAGTTTTCGATATTTTAAAATACAATTGAAACTGTACTTATTACCGTTTTGCAATGCTCGTGCCGATTACTGTAATTATGATAAAGTGCTTTTACTTAAGGCTTCAATTTATTTAACGTTCAAGGGGTACGCGAGAATTGCATTACCTAAAGAGTGACTGAAGGGTGGGGGATGTTTACGTCGACCGCGTCGGGGACTCGTATGTCTGGTCGTATGGGAAATCTGTTCCTATCACAGCTGGGACATTAACTAAATGCCTAGGAATTAGCTCTCGTGCAGGAGAGAGACTGCCGAGACACATTTACCTGCGTTATATAGCTTGTACGGTGTACAGGTAGCCAGGTAAATAGAGGGCGGATGTAATGAGACAGCTAGTTCTATGTTTTAACAATTTCCGTTGATAACCAAAGCATCAAGAATCTGATAATTCGAACAATGATTGTATAAAAAAAACGTTGTCAGTTAAAACAACACGATAAAAATATACTGAAACAACCCAGATATAAAAATAAAAAAAACAGTAAACATGAGTCAAAACACTCAATAAATTGTATATAAAAGTATTTGTGACATTTTTTCGATGTTAGGCATAAAAATATCATCTGAAAGTAAACTGCTGTTGTTATTATTGTATTAAAACATATTTTTATCTCATAATTTTTGGGGAAACATAAATTCTGGCAATATTTCATAATATTCAGATAAAAAATCATAAATCTCAACAGTATGTGTTTTCCCTCGCCTTCCAGGTTTTGTTCTCGTATTTATCATAAGAAATGTGCTTTTATTTCATTGTTGTGATTTCTTTACCTACAGGTGGTCTAAGAAATAATATCTACATGAAATCATTTTAACATCTCACTTATGCGTTTGTTTTGTGTTACTTTTTTATTATTGTGGAAACCCAGATATTCTGACGCGAAATAGGCTGTATTCTTTTTCTTTTTATGTAAGATGTTTCTTTACTTAGTAATATATAGCGTCATAATAATGATGAATATACACTTGTAACTTTGCTTTTTAGATAATATTTTATCTTATAATAATAATTTTCTTAGCACGAACAAATAAGTTATATTCACTTGTTTTTTCAACTAAATTAGACTTTTTTGTTACGTCTTTTAAAACAAAATAAACATATTATTTTGTATTCAATAATATTATATGAGGAAAATAAAATGATTTAATAATTTTGCAATTTAATAATTTAGGAAAGTGTTTATATTTATATTTATATATATATATATATATATATATATATATATATATATATATATATATATATATATATATAAATATATATACTTGTATATATATAAATATGCAAAATCATTCTTTAATACCAATTATTGTAAACAACAACAAATCGAAAAAATATCTTTAATTACTTTAACAAGACAATATACACGCTACGTTTATTGCTTTACTCTTTTTCATTTATTTATAACATGATAAAAATATTGTTAAAAAAATATTGAAAAAATAGAGATACGATTGTTTTTATAAAGTGTTTTTTTAACACACATTATATTTTCAATTCCGTTTCTGCACATATGATAAAACACAAACAAATTAATACTATTTTTCAATTTATCTTTGATTATTATTTATGCATTTTAAGACTGTATTATATTTTTGAGGAATCATTCAATATAAGACAGAATAATGGTATAATGAAACTAGATTTACTTTAAATAAAGCACTATAGGGTATTCCAAACAATGTTCATAAAATTCTAGTGTTGTATCCCAACCATGTGATAAGGCCAAATGATACAGGAAACTTTATAAATACATGTATTTAAATTGGCATTACGTTATAACTTTTGTCTCATGAGTGTATTGGGTTTCACAATCCGGGAAAATAAATCGTGACAATTTTCGATACGCATACAAATGAACTGTTTTTCAGTGGCATTATAATATCATTTCCTGTTTAGAAAGCTCACCCTTTCATGAAATACGTTTGGGTACAATGTCGGCGTTGGTTGATTGATCACCGCACGACAAATTGTTTTATTTTCTTAAAAAACTTTTACGGAAAAGCGATTTACTAAGGATAATAATATGATTAAATAGTTTTCTAATTTAACGATGAAGGCAGTCTATTGTTAAATTATAAATACAAAACTAAATATACCAAACAAGAAATGCTTTTGAAAGGGTTTTTTTTTTACAGTTATACTTATTGTGGTAATTTTCTTTGTTTCCTCTTTTGGTTTAGTAAAAATAAAAGGAAATCGCAGCATAAAAACTTTTTCCTAAAAATTCTAATATAAAATGTGAATTGTAGACCTAAATATACATTGTGGTTTTATTATTTAATAATTATATTTAACGTATACTGCAGTAAGATATTAAAAAAATGAAAGTTGAATAATTTTTCTAAATAAAACACTTTACTGCTATTTAATATAGTTTTGTGTATGATATTAAAAGTTTAATACATAAGTGATGTATCCATTGAAATCAAACAATAAGAAAATCATATTTATTCCTTTTTTTATTATTTAACTATAAAATTTTAATACAATATTTTTCAGATGATGATTATGTATTTAGATTGAAAAAACTTTTTTTAATTTAATATCTACTATATCACATTTTTTAAATTTCTTGCAATATCTCAAACCATGGTGCCTTTACGTTTCTTGGCAGATTTCACAAACTTTCAGTTTAGAAACTAAGATTTGTTATTCCCAAAGCAAAGTTATGACAGGGCGAGTTGATAAACAAACTGAGCTCTCTTAGCCGCGTCGCTATAGTCAGAAATGACTCAAACTCAAAGTCGTGAAGAAGTGATTTTCTTTACAGGAAGATTTTTTTGAGAAAAAGACATTAGGCCTATAGAAAAACCTAATTAAGATAAGATAGAGAACTTTTTATTGAGATAACCTGCATATATTAACTATGCAAACATATTTTAATTATCAGCAGCAATGATCAGACATCAGTATAATATTTGCTGTTAAAAATCGTAATCAGTCAGTTATTATTAATATCAGTTAAATTTAGCGCCGTTTTATTTCAATCGCAATCAAAAAGCGTTTATTCCAAATTACCCAATATAGAGCGAAATAGAAAATAATTCAGTTTAATTTTTATTATTGTGAAAGCTTTTATGTGTAAAGCTATGGTTTTAAATTATAAAAACTGCCAATATTAATTGCGCCAGTAAAAATTAACGACCCCATTAAAGTGAATACGTCGGATTCTGATCGTCCAATTATAAACGAGCCTTCTGCAATGCTTTGTGCGGGTTCTGCGAGGGTGGCCGCTATTCGTTATATTTGTAAGAGGGATGTTTTGTATAACGGATAATAATGTGCCAGCAATTGTCAACAAACATGTTTATTAAACCACTTAATAAGAATAATACGTATTAATTATATTCGCCAAATAAAATATATATTTTACAAAACATGTAACAAATGTCAATAAAAATAATTTTCATGAATGAAGAATTACCATTATTGTAAGAGGAACATTTTATGTAGCGGATAATATGCAAGTAATAGAAAAAAAAAAAAAATTTACAGCATATAATGTCATATATTATTTACTGACATTTATGAGGGCTTAAAATATTTGTAATAAGATATTACTTAAAAAGATAACTTATATTGTTGATGTAGCTTACTTTGAAAGCTTTTGCTGTCTTTTAAATGAGTTCTCCTTTCAGTCAGACTTATCGTATAAAATAATGTTAAAATCTATTATTCTAGTAGCCATGTTACCTTCTTAGAAAAGCTTGTATTTATAAACGCATCTTGATACAGCTCATCGTCTTACAATAAGCTAAAATTCGCAATGAAGTTATACAAATTGCCCAAAACAAATTCTTCTCGCTCCACAGATCGGACAAACCACCAAGGGGCTAGGTAATAAACCGAAATAATAATTAATTAATTCTGGAGCAGAAGAAGTTTACGAATTGCGTTAACAATTGGACAAGTACTGTGATTAATGTAAATCTTCTAGAATCTTCCAGACACGTCCAAGTCACTGAAGACTGCCACCATTACTCATACTGGCGATACAAAACAACTCGCAAACCAAATAAAATACGAGATACTATTTAATAACTATGATAAGATATTCAAACGAAAATTCATCAACTCCATAAACGTATTCATAAATTTCAGAATATATAATAAATACTTTCTAACTTCACTTTGCGTTTTTTTAATGAATATATTATAATGGCAGTGATTAATATCGTTTGGATCATTCGTCATCTAAAAAAAATCGCAAAATTGAATACAGATAATAATTCAGCCAAAAGTATAAGTGAAGAAAAAGAAAAAATATTTTTTAGGCCTCTTTCTTTCTGTTTTGAAGATGAATAAAACCCAATGAAGAATCTCCATGGTCCCATTTATTCTTATAAAAATCTTTCAGAAAAATTAGTGAGCTTTACGAGCTAGACAACGAACCGTACAAAATTTTCAGATACATATATTTATTCAGTGTAAGACATTTAGTCTATTTGCTCGAATTCAGTGTATTTTCAATTAAATCAATACATTATGTATAAATGATAAATGTAAAAATTTCAAAATAAAAATTTAATCATTCTGATAGTTTTAGTATAAAAAATAAAGGAAAGAAATATTTTTGATTATATGAAAGGTGTGTGTTTATAAAAAAACATTGTTTTACAATCACTGAGCTAAGTATACGTTGTAATGTAATTGAATATGTCGAATTACAAAATAGTGAAGATACTATTCTCAGATCAGTTTTCAATGAACTTGAACATTTTTGGTAAATATATGTTATATGCGTGGCGAATAACGATATTGAATGGTTTTATCAAATCTCTAAATGTTAATAATTATTTGATATTATATTATTGACTGTATCAGTCATACGAAAAATACAGGTATAAAATTACTGAGATTTTTTATTGTGTATATGAAAAATCAGCTTAAATAATCATTTCAATAAAAAAATTGGGTGAGGTTAGTAAAAACTTTTTGTCATTACGTTTGTCATAAATATAATGTGTTTGTTCTAGGCTTAGCAAAATAAAGGTGTCTCTTTATCATGATTTTACAAAATTAATATGTAATTTATATTATATCATTTATCAAAATTACATGCGTAACCAAATTATTTGTCACAAAGATAAAAATAACTTGTTTTTTTTTTAGCAAATTAGTTGTTATTACCTCGACCTAAAGCAATAAGTAATCAACCGTTTAATTTTTTACCTATTAGATTATGGCATAAAGAAAATAAATCATTTATTTCTGATATGTTTAACATGTATATATAGTATTACGGGGTAATATTATTTTAACTCGGTTGTATCGTCAGTCGAAGTACGCCATTTTAATTCGCTTTATTCAATTTTATTCAAATTGACGATTTGTTTATTTTGTAAAATAAGCCGCGATCAAAATATTTTTTTTAATTATAAAATGATCGTTTAATACCTTAACCTGTTGAATATTTATTATTTACTTAGGATCTGCGTTTTGGAATGACTAATGCATAAATTCATCAATTTAAAAAAAAAAAGAAGTTTTCCCTGAAAAAACGCCAAATATTTCAACTTGTTGACTTTTCGACGCGGCGAAGATAAATCAATTGAAATATTATTACAATGAATTAATAATGCGCGATTTAGCATTTTATTTCCCGAATAAACATAATTTCTGCTTCACCGTAAAAGAATAAACGGAGTCTTGACTTTCATCGCGTATTTTCAAGGAATCGATCTCTTCTATTTCAATATCAAACTCGGCGGATTGAAATATATATAAAGACGATCCATTGAACGGGTCCCTCCTTCAAAAGGATATTCCGGCTATTACTTCCAGCGGCTGTGCTAAGCGGACATTTGATTTCGGCGAATGACAAAGGGAGCTGAAATTTGAATAAAATTTTGAATCGGCGGCATATTCAATTTCCTCTCCCGCGCTTCTTTTCGCTGCCGAAACAAAAGCACCGCAAAAAAATGGCCTTCCATTGTTTGGATTGGATTTTAACGAACTGTGGCGCTTTCCGGAAGAAGATAAACAATCAGCCGTACTCTCGGGAGTCGCTCGCTGGATTCGCACTTATATTGTTACACTGAATAAGGGATGTTTCGTCAAATTTGTACGTCGATGTACGTTAATAAAACAACAAACACAATAATATTTCTAGTATTAAAAATAAACAAATAATAAATTCGATATCATTGATTGTAAACAAACAACCGAACACGAGCTTATTAAATCAACAAATACCTTCCGGGGATTTTATAATTATTTTATACGTCTTTGTTGGCCTGAAAAACTCATGAAAGACGAATATACAAGCAAATTCTTAATCTCTTAGACAATTGTTAATGTCTTATTATCGAAGTAAAAATTAAACTAGTTTGTTATGGACTAATAAAATCAGTTCAATTATTGCTTGTTTGGATCTCCCGTCCAGAACCACAACTGTTTGACAACTCGGCTGATAAAAAAAATCAGGATTTATGCTTTTCAACAACACTGGATTGTCGCATCGCTGTGTTACTGAAAAACCACTTTTGCAATGAAGCTTGCCAAATTTTTTGTAGGTAGTTTGTATTATTTTTTTTAAACTGTAAAACTTTTATGGTTTGTAATAGTAGTCTTGTTATAAATAAAAATTATAACGCTCATAATAAACTTTATATTTGATAATGAAAGTAAAACACAATATTGCTTTTCTTCAAACTGATAAAAGCATCACCTTGGGGTATTTGAATTTTGTACAAAATAATATTAAACTCAAGAACCTTCAAAAGAAGGCAAGATGAGAAAAGTCTTGCGGAAAGAGCTTCAACTGACCCGAAGTCTGCAAACTTTTAACTCACAAATGATGTATTTAGGCCTACGCAGCTTGGAACAACAGGAAACTTCTGCAGATATAGTGCATAACAAAATTCTTTTATTATGAGATTTTGTATGAAAAATTATCAAAAAAATTAATCATTAATTTCGGGTTGATGGATTTTATTTCTATGAACCGCAAAATCAAAAACTTAACTTATTCAATGGAATTTTAATCGACGCTCTAAAGAAGATGGTAAATTGGGATGAGATTACAAAGTGGTTTCTTAGAAATTTAATTACTTTGCGTAATCGTTTAAGCCTTTTATACACTCTGAGACATTATTGACAATGAAATACTAGCTAGCCAATAATATCCGTTTTAAAATATATCTATAATATTTTATGAAATCAAATATCCCGTCGGATGACTCTCTCAAAAGACGTGCCTTAATATAATATAATTTATTGCCGTTATATCATTTCACTGTCTTCGTTATATTTTATGTGGGGTTAATTCCCCCTTAACATAATTAGAAGATGCCGTACTCTTATCCTTGAACTCAGCCTATTTTATTGCCACCCAGAGACCAAAGACCGTCGTAAAGTTTCCTAAAAGACACTCAATATACAGGTAAACCCACCATGTTATTATTTTGTATCGTTTAGAGACAAATAAATGTTTTCATTTTCAACACGGTTATTTTCAATGAATAAATATATGCGGTTATTTTAAGTTAAATTAAAAAATCATTTTCTTATGTAAACTTGTTGGGGAACAAGGCATTTGATTCGTGAAGACCCATTATTATAATGATAAAAGTACCTTTGTATTTTGTCTTCACTTTGAGTTTATAAAAATTATTTGCATTACAAGTTTTCGACCCAATGCACTGGGATTTTTCAATATAATAAATTTTATAGCGTAGTGAAAAATACAGAACACATTACGCGCCTTGTAAAAATAAATGTATATCGCCTACAATTCTCTATTTTTTCTTCGTAGATTTAACAGATCATAATATTTTTACAGAGCCTGTTTCTGAAATAAAGAAATCGAAATTGTTTCACCAAAATTTATTGACACAAGTAATTGGTAAAGTTTGAGAACTCACAAGTTTCAAAATCAAGCTTTTTGTTTTAGTATTTATTTATTTTTGGCATCATTTAATGAATGCGGCATTCAAAAGCTTCTGTGTATAATAAAAATAATGTTTTATTGATTTTTTTGCTTCAATTTATTACAGTATCAATATCTTATCTTTTAATTGAGAAAAACGATATAACTTTCATTCTGCACTTTGAGGGTTTATCACAGTATAAAGTTCCTATTATTCGTTGAAAAACTACAAAGTACATCAATTACTTTTACTGTTAACTTTGTAATAGTTTTAATTGTTTCAAAAGTTGTGTTTATCAACATAATTTTAAATACTATTACAGTGTTTGTCAATTTGTGTGTCAGTTAGTTATGGCCGATAACATTTTACTTAATTCACTAAGTTGTTGAATAATTAAAGTGAATTTCTATGGTTTTGATCATTATTAATAACACATATACTATTGACAAGGCTCTGGCACTCCAACTCATACAATTTGTTTGAAAACCAAAGATTTATCATACGTTCAATATTGTTTAACCACATCAATTGTCTTAGTTACATAAACTATTTCTACTCATGTTTGCACAACAGCATGATCGTCTAAGCATGAACTTTTGGATTAAATAAACAAAATATCAATTATTGTATTAGTTTGGGTTGATTTTATTTTATTTAAATATTGAAAAGTTTTTGTCTAGTTGTGTGAAAACATACTTAAACGATAAAAAACTCTTCTGATTCAAAAATTTCAAGTGTGCTAAATGGCTCTTTTTTTTTGCATAAATATATTTTTGCCTTAAACGCTCGTTTAAAGTTCTAAAAGGAAATAATAAAACATGGCTGTGATCTCAGGTATTATAATAATGTTGTTGAATTTATTTGGGTACATCTTTGGTAGACCATCCTTGTCAGATACTCGGAATATAAACTACTGCTTATATGAATATGGTTATTTATTATAATATATTAATAAAGTTTTATTCTTGTTTAAGGATGTTGTGATTGCAAATGATATACATATATTTGAAATGAAATTTCAGTCTAATATAGCGTTTCAAATTCTAATAAATGGATTCTATCATATTTTAACCAATATCAAAATTATAGCATTTGGGTAAGTTCATTAATTTTTGATGACATAATCATCAATTATGAGAGTCGCTGTATATTAGGGTTAAAGCAATGTGTGGTATCATCCTTCGTTATTTATAAGGTTTTAATGTATTATCTGATCACACCACACTCATAAACAAATGATATAACTTTTTATATAATAATGTAGTATATAGTTATAAAAATACAACCACTTACTCATTTATAAGATATTTATGCCAGTGAATATTGTCAAAATCTTTTTTAATGTTTTAATTTTGGTTTTGCTAACACAAAAAATATATCAAACTATATAAAATGCTAGTTTTTTATATTTTAACCTATGAACGTAGAATTTTAATCAATTATTTAAAAAAGGTACATCCGTTGATTCATTACGCGTATTCTTCGCTTTTTTATAATTAAAATCAAAAATGAAAGTACATCACATTAATTATCGCGGGGAAACGTTTACAAAATGGCGTAAATATTAGCTTTGCATCAAGCGGAATGAAAAAAAATATTGAAAGATGCCCATCGGCAGACGATTCTGGCCAACGCGATATTTACCCTCTCGTCTTTTCGGCAGAAGGTTTGCACAAACAGCTGTTCAAACCAAATAGAATTATCAGAACAAATTTCAAAGGGAGCGAAAAATCAAACTTCCAGCAGTGCCGAAAGGAGCAGAGCTTCTCAAGGGAAGCGCTCTTAGGGATGCTTAATACGTCAAACGAGACAGCTTTATCCACCCCGTTGGGCTTTTCCATAAGCAAACGCAACGGTGGCGATGATTTTTTCACATCTTTGTCAAAATAGCTTTATACTGCCCCAAACAAATTTTAATGTATTATAATTAGGAGGCTTGTAGGCTTGGATCGAGAAGTCCTCTGCTCTGACAGGTGAATTCCAAATGAGTGTTATTTGGCTCACGCCTTTGTCAGTTTGGTCGAAGTCGATTCGTATCAACATTCTACACATTACATTGAAAAAATATTAAAAACTTTTCATAATGTTGGCCGTTAAAAAGTCATAGGTTCAAAAAATGATGTGCTGTAGTTTTTAGAATTTATTTTGATGATAACTGATTTAAAATATATAATTAAGTAATAATCATGATACTCTTCACGCTTCTTTCTAATAAACTCGAACCACTTGCTTACTTGCCTATATTTTACTAACGGCCCTATTATCTTACCGAGTATGGTTTTAATACGTTTGATATGATATAATGATTTTCAGCTTATTTTTTTTGTCATATATTCATTTTAAGCTTAACTAGAATTATATTTTTGGTGTTTAGAATCGCTGCCGTTTAATTTGAAGTTTCAATGGACTAGCTGGTGTAGGCAGGAAGTTTGCTCTAAGGGCAACCATCTTCCGTATTGAAGGTGCCGATGGGCGCGGGGGCCTTCTTCAGTAAATTACAGCTGAATATTTTCATACCATTTTCTAATTAGCGCCGCGAGACCAGTTATAACCTCAGATATGACTTGAAAAGTCTTTTGGGAAGAATTAAGTTAAAAACATTAGATTGAGAAGAAGAAGAAACATAAGAGTAAGGTGATTTTTAATACATAAGATTGAGATTCGCGTATGAAGCAGGAAATCGAATCGAAAACTACTAAAGTAATCATTCAGCTATATTACTAATATGATTAGGCACATTAGTTCACACATAGAAGATGATTAAAGAAATTCTCAGAAAAATACCATCGTGATTTGTGTGGGATTTAAACCCGTATCCCCAGGCTTACATGGCCGGTGTACCGACCATTGTACTAACGAACCACATCCATTAATCGAGAATTTTTAACAATCATACTTTACATATGAACCAATGTGCCCAGGCCAACCAATATTTACGTAATGGGTAATAAATACGCACTTGATTGACATTAAATCCAAGAAATAGACACACGTATATGGTTGTGCGTGCTTGGCTAAATAGATTTTAAAATCAATATCCACATTAGATTAAAAACGCTTCACTTGTTACTTTGTTTAAAAAGTCCAGTGCTTGCAAATCACTAAATATTGGTTGGCCTGGGCACATTGGTTCATATGTAGAGTACGATTGTTAAAAACTCTCGATTAATGGATGTGGTTCGTTAGTACAATGGTCAGTACACCGGCCATGTAAGCCTGGGGATGTGGGTTCAAATTTCTTTAATCATCTTCTATGTGTGAACTAATGTGCCTAATCATATTAGTAATAATATAATAAACCCGTAATGGGTAATGGGTTGAATGACGTTCAATCCAAAAAATAGACACACATAGTAAAATGTACGTGTTGAATTAAGTAAATTTAGATTTTGTGTGATACGTTTTCTCGATATCAATTAGTTTTCTTTCGCATGTACAAAGTGTCACTAACTAAGAGTGATATGTCAAGACTCCGGTTCTCCGAGATAAAGTGGCAGGAAGTGTCTGCGCAGCTCCTTGGACGCGACCGCATCCATCAGGGCGGGCTAATGGCAGGGGATGGACCCGCGGGGGTGAGTCTTAGGGGGTGAGTCCTAGGGGGTGAGTCCTAGGGAGGCCTGACCCTCGCCCCCGTGAGCCGTTAACTTATCGCAGGCGTGTTAATATAATTATATTTGGTCAAGGGCGAGTGTACCTGCGGTGGATGAGGCAAGTGTACAAATTGAAATATTGTTATGTCGATAAATCGATCAAATATTTAATCAAAATAATTTTTATTTTTACATTCATACTTATTCATTTATTATGAAATATACTTTGTTCATGTCGGTAAATATTTACTTTATATAAAAAAATTATGATTTAAATGAAAATCTAAACTTATTATAAAAAAAAAATACTTGCATCAATCAAATTTTTGGTCGCGTTACATCAGATTCTTGAAAGTTCACCTACCTGGAAAAAAATATATGGTTAGTATAAACATTTTAATACGAATAAACATATAAACATTTTAGACTTTCTCCATAACTTTTTTAAAAATTTTTTGGCTCCTTTTTCAGATAAATTCTAACATCTTAACACTAATTACAAGTTTTTGTAGATATTTATTCAATTTATGTAAAAAAAATTGTCATGTAAAAATAATCTGTGGTAATTCGCTTTCTATAGGCAGGAAAAGGTTGTCAAATCTAATACTCTTTGCTAAAGAAAATTTTGTATTGAAAGGTGATTAAAGTATTGAAGCTTAACGTGATATAAGCAAAATATATTCTTTTGAACCTTAATTAGTACTTTTTATCAGTACTGATATATAAGATAGAATAAAATAAATAAATGTACATATGTCCGAATTTTTATCCGTAAAAAAATAAGTCAAGTATTAAAAGTTTAGTAAAATAGAGCCATACAATAGTATCTAAGCTATTTGATATTTTTAAATACTAAAATTATATGTTTCGTTTCTGTAGATGATATAAGAAATATTAATTTTATTTATAAATCCCACAAAGAGATTCCTAAGGGTATTTGGTTGATACTGTTGAAAATACAGATATATTATATAAAATATACAAAGTTTAGTAGTTTTGAAAGGAACATAAATAAATTTAGTACATTAAAAATGAAAATATATTTTTTATTTATTTGCCAAAAAATACTGATCGCCAAAGCTTTTGAAAATAAACATTGTAGCTATAGTAAAAAAATGCAAAACTTAAGTTTAATTATGTTTTAAGATAACAAAAAAGATACGTTGATGTAAAAGAAATTTATGAAGAAAATTTATTTATTACTGCGAATCTCAATTCATAAAAACTTAGAAAAGGTTCTGTAGACAAGTTATAAAAGAATTTGTCTGCTTAATATGATAGAAAGTCCACTGGATTTCTTTGAATAGAAATACGATCTAACGAACGAAAAAATCAATATCCAAACACAGAAAAGCCTGAATCTTATCAAGGCCCCAACGAGAGCCAGACCTCTAATTCCTTTCCGAAGACGGGCTCGGCTCGGCTGTTGATAACGCACTCTTCATTGTTTGAGGTCGGGGCCCCGCACAATGGGCCGCCGCCCCTGGGCCTTGGGCAATCAGCGCCCCCGGGGGTGGAGCACCCTCAAGATGAAATTGAATACTGGAGGGGTGTGGGACAAACGTGATAATTTGTAGTAACTTTTGTTTGGAATTTAAATAGTTTTAAACATTTCTATACGTAAAGAATATCAATCTAAAGTTTGTTTCGATTTAAAAGGTTACAAAAGTGCTATTTACCATTTTGATCAATTTTTGTAAAAAATATATTAATTATAAGAATCTATTTTAAGAAATATTTTAAGTATCCATAGTCAATTTTAAAACGCAGGCAATTAGAAACTTGATAACTGTAACTCTATAAAACAAAATTAAAGTTTTGAATACCCATTTTTTCTAAGTAGATTTATTCAAATGAAACTCCATAAGGTTAAAACAAGTTACACTATAAATATAAACTGATAATTATGGCTCTCTGAACACAATTACACTGATGCTCATTAATATTTTACAGTCTACGTTACATGAATTCAGAGATGAAACTAGAAAATTTCCCAAAGGAATAGACCACCGAGCAGTGCTCTTCCGGTCCTTATACATATTTATATAGCGATCCACTAGAATCGATTGTTCAATATTGCAGCGACTTGTTGCATTCCTATCTTTAGAACCTTTTGCACGTACCAAAAGCCTTCAAGTAATTTCAGTGCTACTTCCTGGCTATAAGAAATCGCTTTTAACTGCTGTAATGAGTTTTTTTATCAAGTCTTTTATTCAAACACAGAAAGAAATCACTCTAACGAAGACTTATTCTTGAAGTGATATTTTTTGTGTATATTTCTGTTTTGTTTTATTTTAAATATTTTTCACTACATTTAAAAACTTTGTATTGAATTTTTTTCCATAAGATTAAATAACCGTACTGTAAATAATTTAAATAAATCAAATACATTACATCAATATTAGTATATCATTCTTATTTTCAGTCAGTGTTGTCAAAACTAAGGGTTGTTATTTTTTTAATATTGAATATTTAAATACAATTTTATTTTTGTCAGTATTTATAATTTGTGTTTCGTGGTTTCCGCTAAACATAAAAAAAATATTTATCATACCATTGTTGTATACATTCAAAATGTTAGGATTTTATAATGGCTAAAGGCGTTTCAGAAGTAATCTGGTCTTTATTATCAATCTTTGGATGGCGGAATATTCGTTTCATCTGCAATCCAAAAATTCTAAAGAATGCATCCTCAATGCCTCAAAGGGAATACTTATCTTTATCCAGAAACGAAAATTTCAGAAAAATCATTGATCTTTTCAGATTTGAGACATAAGAATTTTTAAAATTTAGATTTCTCATAAAATTTACAAACAAATCATCGTTTTGGTTTTGGCAAATATTAATAATAACAAAAAAAAATAAAAACTGATGATGATTTCCAATGAAAATTGTAAAATAGTTATATAAAATCAGTATTACGAAACGAAGAGAGAAATACGAGCAGCGGCAAATACAGTAACACTGTGGCTATACTGGCACATATTTATGATTTTACAATTTACGGATAATTTTCTAGTGGTATACTTAATAATATTTATTATTATTATAGACCTTATAAACTCTCCGCTCTTCCAATTATGTTGCTTGTGCACCGTGAGCGTGTGTAAAGGATCGGTAATGGAGTAGTGGACTGGTAATGATTATGGAGGGATGGATGTTCGATGTCGAGATGGGAGGGTTTCTGCTATTGTTTCTGGAGAAGGAGTATTAGATCTTAACGCCAGTTTTATATCAATGCTATTGGGCAGCAGCAATACGCAGACTCTACCTTTGACTATAAAAATGCGGTGTAGAAAGACCCGAGGATCTACTTCATATAAATATATGCTCAGTGAGATGGTCGCCTCTGAGGACAGGTACCCGAAGAAGAAAAATACTTATAGGTACGCTATTTGCATCGTAATAAATAATAATACTAATTTTTTTACAATACATTAAAAACACTATTATTTGTAATATTATAGTAATAATTCTAGTAGCGTTGAAGTGTCAAAAGCCACTTAGATAGTGTTAAGCCACACAGGTACGTCACGCTGTCACTTGCAAAAACTTGCTAGGGGAGTCTCATAGCCGCGCCGTCATTATTTATGGAACTTTCGGGGGCGGAGGCAATACTGACTTATGAAATATTCATAAATCAAACGATCTCGACACGATCTGAACGTAATGTCGAGCGAACACTCTCACGGGCACCCAGAGAAAACATACGCCCGGTTTACTTTCTATGTTCCATTATATAGTTTCCGAGCGCCGTGCCAACGAAGAAGAAAAGTCAAGTATTGCTCGAAAACCAACAGTGAAACTACATTGTTTTTTTTTATCAAAAATATATCATATGCTCAGTGTTTTTTAAAACCAACAATGTGTCAATCTCTAGAGTATTTCAGGTATATTCACGATTTTGAGAAAAAATTACTTTTTAAGTATATAAATAGCTAGTTGTAAAAAATAGCCCACTTGTTTACAAAAATATGCAACATTGAAAAAAATCCAATTTGTGAAAATATTATAATAAGTGTGTACTTATAATAACCATAATAAAAACTTCATGGCTTATAATACAATTGTGTTTTCGCTACATTTATTGTGTGCCCGTATACTTTAAATAATTTAAGTGAAGAGCATGTATTGAGTATAAAATAAAAAAAATGAATAATAAGTAATATAGTACTTAACTCTGCTACATGGTAAGATTGACTTCTTATTTATTTATCTGTATTTATTTTATTTAAAGCCAATACAACTGCGGTCTTTAAAGTCTTTGAATAATTAAAAAAAAAAAAGCTTTTTTTAAAAAGTTGTTTTTTACTTTGCACTGATCTTTGAAAACGTAATAAAATCTGATGTTTTTTTTACAATTTTTTTTTTGCATAGGCTATCATTATAGCCTCCTGTAATTTGACAATACATCATATCGCGTGCGCATACAGAGTCAGAAATTCCTTCAACACTATAATCCTATAATATAATAATTATGTATTCCAGGTAGGAATTTCTAGACCATTTACACTTCAGAACTTCAATAAACTATTCGTGAAAATTATATATCATCGGAGTAATTCCAACTTTCAATGTACACCGATAAATTACTAAACCGAGCATAAAAATATATCCCTCAATCTCAAGAAAAATATGGCTTATTAAAAAAATATGAAGAAAAAAATTGTCGTGAAAGTAATTGCCCGTAAATTTTAGCCGTCAAAGTTTTTGAAAATTCTTTAAAATATCTCATTTTGAAAAATATCTGGCAATATACTAAACGGTGAGGGTTCTGTGAATAAAATTAGAGCGATCCTTAAATTTCTGTAGTTTTATGCTTTTCTCGAAATGAATAAATTATCTCACAATTATTCTTAAGCACTTTTAAATTAAAAATATAACTTCGCAACCGTCTACCAAATAAATGCATGAATATTTTTAACAGACTTTTGGAGGTTTTTTAAAACAAAGAGATATTAGTTTTTTGTGAAAAAATAAGGTGATAAAAAAAATTAAGTCTTTGATTGCATCAATGTATGTTTTTAAAGTTAATTATTGGTTTTTGTGAAGACCATCTCACAGGAAGTACGATTTTACCTATACAGGTTTAATTGATTGATAATGATTAAGAACATTTTTTTTTAAATATTGAAAATTGATTAAAGAAACTCTTAGAAAAATATATCAACGTGATTTGTGCGGGATTCGAACCCACATCCCCTCGCTTACATGGCAGGTGCATTACCAACTATGCTAACCAATCACTAGTACTAGACAAGAATTTTTAATAATCATATCCTATAAATGAAACAATGTTCTTATTATGCCTAATTAAATATTGTGTGACTTGCAATACTAGACTTTTAACACAAAGTACTGAGTGAAGCATTTTAAATCCAATCTGGATATTAGTCTATTTAATTATGTCAATACACGTACTTGTTAAATTTAATTATTGGTTTTTGTTAATTAAACCTGTATAGGTAAAATCGTACTTCCTGTGAGATGGTCTTCACAAAAACCAATAATTAAATTTAACAAGTACGTGTATTGACATAATTAAATAGACTAATATCCAGATTGGATTTAAAATGCTTCACTCAGTACTTTGTGTTAAAAGTCTAGTATTGCAAGTCACACAATATTTAATTAGGCATAATAAGAACATTGTTTCATTTATAGGATATGATTATTAAAAATTCTTGTCTAGTACTAGTGATTGGTTAGCATAGTTGGTAATGCACCTGCCATGTAAGCGAGGGGATGTGGGTTCGAATCCCGCACAAATCACGTTGATATATTTTTCTAAGAGTTTCTTTAATCAATTTTCAATATTTAAAAAAAAAAAAATGTTCTTAATCATTATCAATTTTTAAAGTTACTTTTGGTTTTTAGTTTCCAATGAACAAAAAAATAACGCAGGATGTGGAACTTTGTCTCAAATAGATATAAACTTGTTATTTCTAGCCACGTCAGGAAGTGATCAGCTAACCCTATCTTCTTTTGGAAAGGTTGATTCCTTTGAGACATTTCTAGTCTGTATCGATGGCAGCACATTCAACAAATAAATCAAGACAAAAGGTGTACACCGAGGCGGCTTCCGAACAAACAAAACAAATAAACAAACAATTCTCCGATTCCCTACAAGTGGGTCACAACCCATCTAATTTCCTTCAAAGCTGTTTGAGTAAAAATATAAACGCCTTGTAAAAATCAATGTCCAATATCGTGAATTATGCATAAAAAATAACATGAACTCAGTGTGTATATTGTATAAAATAATAAACCAAGGCTTTACGGAATTTTATCGATTAGATCCAACTGCGAGACTGATTGGTCACGGTCAAATTCAAACCCGTAATCGATCGTAAACCTCTCATTAAAATGCCATTTTCAGCTTAAAAAATGTTATCAAATTGAAAATCTACCATATACGTTTCATTTAAGCATTGTATTTTTTATGAGTAATGACGTTAGTAAAAAAAAAGGAGCGTAAGCTTTTTCTTTCAATCGGTGATTTGTGTGCAAGTATTGTTTAGAAAAAAATGCCTATTTGGAGCTTTAACAATGGTGTAATATTATTAATATTAGAATATAATTAAAACATACATATATTTTATTTTATAAACCAGCTTGTGTTTATATAAAATCCATTTCACAAAATGCGAAACTCAAGTTTAGTTTATATTTTATTATATATATCCAACAATTTGTTAACTCGTGAAATTACAGAAGTTCTCATTTAAATATAAAACGAGACGAGACGATTAAATATAATACAGTACGAGAATATTTTAATTTCATATTTGCTCGATGTTAAGCGGAACGAAAGAATTACACTTATACAAAAAAAAATGGATAACACACTGTTATATGTATTTAAATATTATTTATAAAATCTTTCGATCAATGCTTTATTGTTTTTACTTTATGTTTTTTCTGTGCTATTCCAAGATTTTTAAGTGCATGTCGTGACCGCAAGAAGTCTCATAAAAAACCTCAATATTTATTGAACAAACAATGCTAATAAGGATTTTACCTACCACGAAAATTCTTTCAGAAAACAAAATGTAAATTTTTCACAGGAGCAAAGAATCAGCCCTAGGGTGAAGCAAAAACACCGGTGAGGCTAAAAAAATACCCAGCCTTCGAGGAAATTTATTCTAAGAGTTGAGTTCAATGTTACTGACTTCCTGAAGAAAGTATTTGAAATCACTTCGATTCCCTGGCTTGGTAATCATATTAAACTATTCCTAAGTTTCCAGGTGGGCCTCGGTGCTGGCGAACTTTGCCGTCCGCCGGAGGTCCTTCTTTTTACTGTCTGTGGAGAGTGAAGGCTTTTCTTTAAAACGTTTTTCGTTTCAGTGAGTTAATAAAGACACCTTTCAGCCGAGCTTCAGCTGTATTTCTTCAGTGACTTGTGATAGCTTTTGATGTCTGACAGCATGTTGGCTGTAATCAACATGGCGCAACTGTTTTTGATATTTTTATTGCTAGATCACTTACTAAAGATGATGTATTCATCAAAATAATATAGAAATACCAATACTTAGAAACTAAATGATTAAAGCTTTTTTTTAGCTTGAAACCAAAAACCGTAATATTTAAAATCTTTTATAAAATCATATAATTTAAATCAGATTGAATTATACACTATTATAAAGAGCACAAAAAAAATGAAATACTATATTAACATTTTTATTGACTTTTGGCATAAAAAAACATTGTCCATTTTCAATATATTTTTTGTGATTTCCCAATACATGTTAACATTGTCAGGTATTTTAAAAACTGTATATATATACATTCAATGCTTGAAATGACAATTTACAAAAATATTAATATATTGTAGGCGCACGGAAAAATATATATATATATATATATATATATATCCACGAACAGGAAACCAATTACTGGCAAATCTGTTTGAAAACGATGGCTTTCACACAATTTAATTTGAAAATAAAATTTTCGGTAAATGCAGGTGAGATCGCTGGCCTCTCATTACACAAATATTTACCCCTATTTCTGGAGGTAAACTGAGTAAAAGTAAGTGGCGAGGGTCGTTACTGGTTAATTCAAAAGGTAGGGTGGAATTACGCGAGCGAGGGCGGCATTTCTAATTCGGACCGTAGTGAATAAAACCGCCCTTAAATAAATAGATTCTGAGCGGCTAAATCGTTTATGCAAATGATATTGGAAATATCCTTTAACGTAATTATTTTAACTTATAAATTTAAATCTTTTTTGCTTAATTTAAAATTCGTTATTTTTAAAAAACATCGCGTAATAATATCATACTTTAAGTATTAAATATTTTTGACAGAGTTACTTGGTGGAATTCCACTTTAATATTTTAATTAAAATACTATTGTGATTTTTTCACATGTTCAATTTTGTATATCTATTTTTAGATTGAACGTCAATCAAATGCGTATTTATTACCTATTACAGGTTTATATTATTTACTAATATAATAAGACACATTAGTTCACACAAAGAAGATGATTTAAAGAAATTCTCAGAAAAATATCATCGTGATCGTGAACCCACATCCCCAGGCTTACGTGGCTGGTGTACTAGCCCTTGTACTAACGAACCACATCCAATAATCAAATTTTTTTATAAATCATACTCTACATATGAACCAATGTGCCCAGGCCAACCAATATTTAGTGATTTGCAAGCACTGTACTCTTTAATCAAAGTAACAAATGAAGCATTTTTAATCCAATCTGGATATTATTTTAAAAATCTATTATATTAGTACACCGGCCATGTAAGCCTTGGTATGTGGGTTCAAATCCCACACATATCACGGTGATATTTTTCTGAGAATTTCTTTAAATCATCTTCTATGTGTGAACTAATGTGCCTAATTATATTAGTAAATGTTCAATTTTGTTGGTGAACATTAAAATTTTAAAAATCACAAAATTATTTTTGTTGAGACACAATTCAACATAATTTTTTTTTAAATAAATTTATTTTTATTGTTATCTCTTATTACTTAAGGAAGGCGTTTTTGACTTTTTTTCTATTTTTGTATATTTATATGATAAAATATATTCTTCAAATAGATATTAAACGTAATTGTTAAATTTTCTCTACTTTCCTAAATTTGATTTAAATTATTTACATTCAAATCACAATCTGTCACATGATCACCCTGATCCATCATGGTTATGTTTCCCTTCAGCATCAACCTTGTGGAGCATTATCTGCGGAGAGGCGGCATCTGTCACGCCGTAGATAAGGCTCGGCCAGGACCTCTCGGCACCCGCGCTCCCTCCCCCCGACAAGTCACTCCGAGGACATTTGTCTTCTCTATGACGGGTCTCATGTCCCAAAGCGTGCGAATCAAAGCCTACTTCATGATATCCGAAGCTTTGTGAGGGAGAAAAAACCCTCTCGGCCAGTCTCTAAGTCTCAATTTGTTACCTTTTGACAGTTTATCATTAAGAGAGTTACTTATCAGATATCGAATAAAAGGTGAAATCGTACCTGCTATTACAATCAACCCAGTATTTTTTATATATTTATTTATAAAAAAATTAAACTGTAGACCGACATCACTTTATTATTGTTAAATTATATTGATCTCAGTGTATTACACGTGCTTTTTATATTATAATATCATTTTGGTTGCGATGTTTATTTAAACACTTTTAAGGATACGTAAATATAGTCAAGTAAGGTGTAGATAATTTTGATGGCTCTTTTGTTATTAAAAAATAAGATTATGTTTTATTTATAATTAAAATAGTCGATCGAGTTAATGATTCAACTGAGATCATTAGTATATTTTTTTAACTTGCAAAATATTTAAATAAAAATAATTTTAATTTGATATTGGGTGTATTTTTTATCATAACAAAATATATATTTTCTACGTCCGAATTTTGTGTAATCCTTATAAAATTTGTTTGAGATAATATTTCAGATAATAAATAAAAAATAAACCTCACACGAGTCATGCAGAAATAGTGCTAAATTTAACTAGAAGGGACAGAGTTGAGATGTGTCTGTGAATATATCGTTTGAATTTAGTTTACTATGTTAGCTGTTAGGAAACCACTTGCCCACTCCCTCACTTTCAAATAAATGAAGTTAATAGAGAAACGCAATACACTAGTCGACCAGGCGGTGGAGTTCCCAGGAGAGGGGCGGGTACGCAGAATATTCAAAGTAGCCCTCATAAGTCTCAGTTGCAGGCTTACAAAGAATTTTAAGGAGCCCCGTACCGGACCAGCAACGTCTCGAATATTCTGGCAACTTCGCAGCGAGATGGTCTCACGTACTCGCCGTAATCTCTCAACTTCAGACACCTCTGCTTCTGTACACGAAAGCCCATTTATAAGCATTCCTCGAGCGGATGACACCACAGCTGCGGCGATTTTGCCGCCCGAAACAATTGACAAAATCAGCTGAAAAATTCGGTTTTTTGTTACTTTCCGCATGCAGATCACGCTTGATATATTCAAAACTGTCTAGCTTTAACCCTATTTTATAGAGATCTCCTACGTTTTTCAGGTGATAGTGTTCGGAAATGATATTTTTCTTGAAGACTCGGCTACGTGAGCGTCTCTGAAGTGCGATGTATCACGGGGTAATGGGGCTCCTGCGGCCTACTGTGTCTCTCTTCGACTGTATTATTTTTACGCAAGCTGAAATTTAATTCAAGCAGTATATTACGCAGCAAAACCACTAACGCAAGTTTATATATAAAGCCCGTAATATTCTACCTGGGGACATATCACGCAAGTTATAAGAGCGTTTGGCGATTGCTCGTATCAAAGTTAAAAGTCTTATTATGATACAACGCGGCTCGTGTAGCGTATTGTTCTTTAGCGATATGAAAGCATGTTTGTTTATGTTAAACTGTATTGCTTTAAGATAACAGTTTTTGTATGTTAATAGGAACTTATGAATTCAAAAAACCACTTGTACTTAAAACGTTATTATATAACACTATTAATTAAATTAAAATTCCACTAAGCAGTAATAATAATTGATTATTTATTTATGTAGAAATTTGTCTTAAATCTTTTTCACAATAATCTCTACAAATAGCAAACAATGTACACAAATAAATTCAACGTGTAAACGTCATTTTCGCGATTGGCTTCAGAGACTAATCCTGTCGACTTTGTCCAACGAGGGTGGAAACTAGAATTCCGTGGAGGGTTGCAAGTTTCCTACACCTGGAAGGTTGTAGCTCCAGAAAAAGTCCCAATAAGCGAGCCTGTAATAAGGGTCAAGCATTCAGCGCCAGACGAGGCTGCGATCGTGATTTGTGAACGAAAATTCTTTCAGGAGGAGAATGGAGAATTCGCCCTATCGATAAAGGGTACATTATTATTTGGTTATATATCTCGATGCTTTGAATACAAACATTATCCAGCGATAATTGTGGAGGAAAGCTCTTAAAAGGTTGTTATTTAAGAAAGGCGAGGCACGATACATCTCCTTATTAAATATTGTATGTGGTTAAATTCATAACTTTTATACAACTCGAAATTAAAGGTTGATATTGCTGTATTTTTAAACATATTATTTAAGTCAGAAAAAGTCATATATTTACCAAAAATAACGTATGTACATTTTATTACTTTATTTTATAATAAATTACATGTCAAAAGTAATGAATTTGGATGTTAGGAAGTAATTTAGTTATTGAAGTAAAGATGAAAAAAAACTTTATCAAACCATAAATTTATCAAAAATTGATATTAAATCGGTGCAAACATTATATTTTAAAGATGTTGGACGTTTTTGTAAAGCAATGTATGTCTTTAGAAACATAATATACGCTTGTATTCTCTTCGTCTTGTTAACGTCTTAGATATTCTATCAACAGAGGCGTCCATCTGCTGGCGGATACTGTCTAGGTTTAATTTATTCACGTCCCCTCCGGTAAACTGTTCAAGAATATGCAAAATACCTCATATTAAAGACGATCACGGAGAATATCAAGTCACCTGGGCAAATCAATTACCAAATCAGACTTGATTTTGGTAACTACTTGTAACTTATTGGAAATTTCAAACCTTGTTAAAATTCTACTTTACCTTTTAGCTGCTTCAACTTATCTAAACTAATCACACGTGCGATGTATGGTTGAAAGATATAATGTAGTGAGTCAACGATGCTTATTGAAAAAGCAGGTTTAAATATGATTGGGTGGCTGTGTAAATAAAGAAATGAAATGCTGCCGGATGTGGAAGATTTTCCAACGCAAAAAGCAAAGCAAAAATAATATATTAATTATTAAATTGCCAATATGATGTGATGAGAAGGAAATATAATTTCTTCCATTTAAATTGCTAGTGATATCACCTAACTGAAATTTTTAAAAAAAATGTAATATTTTGAGAAACTTATTTATAATAATGAATTGTTAGAATGCATAAAATGATTTTGCTTATTATCATCATGCCTTTATTTCAAATCAAAAAGGTCAAAGATACGGAAAAAAGCGCTGTATAAAAAGGTTATACTGTATTCAATTAATTCAACTTCAGATAATTTTTCTGTAACGTGGACTCTGTGGAAAATAAATTTAATTTCTTCAAATATTTAGCGGTTTTTACAAAAAGTATGTGATTTCTAAGATAAAAATGCCCGTTAAGCTTTCCTTGTTAAAACTTTTGTACTTAACAAGTTATTAAATGTACTTGGACGATTTTTTAAAGGTTTTTTTTTACATGTTACGAACTAAATTATTTTCAATTATACAGTGTAGCCTTTGTAGCCTTACGATGTCAGTCTTTTTTCAATGAAAAACTTTTATTTTTATAGAAAAACGCATAACTAAATATATTTTATTAAAAATCCTCCAAGAAAAATATATAATGCTCATTTTAAATTAAACTGTTGTGGGATTTCTTTTAAAAAAATTATTCAAGTATTTTATCTAATTTTTACTTTTAAACTTTGTAATAAATACTAGAAAGTATAAAAAAAAACAATTTACCATATAATATTATTTTAATTCATAGTTTATTCTTTAGAAATAATAATTATTTGAATACCATCAAAGCAGGCATAGTATTTTTTCATAAATATTGGATATTACAGTTAAGTGTAAGAACTAAAGCTGTGCTTATATTATTTATAAAATTAAGGATATATTATAAAGCAAAAAATTTAATAACTTATGCATAAATAACAATGTCTTTAAAATTATATGTATATTAAATTGTCACATTTTAATAACACGTCAAATATGTACATAACAATTTTTTTCATTTTGTTTAATGTTTTGTCTAGAAGCTGTCTAAAGCTATAGCATTAAAAATGTGGTAGTATTTAAAAATAAATAATATATATATGGTGAAATTTTGTTGCTTGGCGTTAGCTACGATATAAAAAACAGATACCGATTAGTAAAAACGGTTACTTTGTCGAATAGAAAGACTTCGGAACATTTGATATGTCCACTAAAATAAAATTCCTCCAAAAAGCCTGGCCTGGTGACTGCTTGTGGTAAAAATTTCGAAGGCTTTTTACGGGGACATTGGAAATTTTTCCAGCCAGATCTCTTTGTTCTTGGCTAATTTTTCTCTTCCTGTTCATTGTAGAATGATTATTTAATGAATATCCGGAGAAAAAAAATTGTCTTGACTCTGTAATTGTAAGAAATTAAATAAATATATTCGTAGCTGAGTTCTATTATCACAGAAGGCTTCTTTTTTTTTTTTCAACATTTAGTATTTAATTATTTTCGACACGGGTTGAATTCTAAGTCTTTGCTGAATTGCGTGAATTGAGAAACTTTTTTTCCTGAAGAAATATTGAATGGAAGTTATTAAAAGTTTTTCTGATAAAATATTATACACAGTGTCTCAAAATGTATGGTTAATTCTAAAAAGAGTACTAAGGTATCGCCTGTGGACCATGAACAAAGAATAAAACTTTACTTCCTATTAATAATTATGACATAGTTCTTGGCAAATTCTTAAAAAATTTTAACTCTTGAAATTTTTAGTCATGTATTTTATTTATGTTTGAATGCTTTTCGCGAGGTCAAATTTTAATATGAAATATTGCAACTAAAGAATAAAAAGAAAATAAATAATACGCAATATATAAAATTAAATTTATTTTGTTATTATTTACATTTTTTATATTCCCATAAAACTCTAGAACATTCTTTTCAGCAAATAACTTTCAGCATATTGAAAACAATATAAAATTATTTTTTACATTCCATGGTAACTGCTATAAATGATAGTAACTTTTAGATGACCTTTAACATGAAGTGTTTTCTTAAATTGTATTGTATTCTATTTTATATTATTTTTTTAACTGTATGAACTAAGTCTCTATTTTTATAAATAACACAATTACACGATATCGAAATTAAAAATTGGCAGTATGGAACTTGGAATATGAAGCTAGAGGATAAACACCGTTATTATTCCATAACTGATAACAGCTGAAATGGGGGGTCGCGTTAAGGGATGGGCACCATAAATTGTCCTACTGGCTCTAAATATCTTGCGACCCCTGACCTTGAGCCTATTTCAATATCCTGAGAGGGTAGGAACCAGATCTCACCCTCGTTCTACAGAGAGGTTGGGGTTGCTTAGGTTATCTACAACAAGGGGGAGGAATTATAATATAGATAGCTGAAACTCGACATTATTCAGCTGGCAAACAGTTTTAAACTTACGATACTTTAAAAAGTTCAATTTTTAAATTATTTCATATTTAAATATTCATAAAATGTATTCATTACTGATAAAGTTTGGGTCAATTGTTTATCTCGTATAGTTAACGCTGATAAATAAATTTAAAAAAATGACTTCATCAAATGTCGAAAATTAGAAATAACTTTATTGTATCGTTACTATTTATTAAATCAAAAAATATGTATACCTTACGTTTTGAGTTTACATAATAGAAATTGCATAAAAACAATTTAGTTTATTTTCATCATTAAATCACTGATAGATTCTTCATAGCATTTTTGTAGCAAAAAATCCTTTAAATTTTATCACATTTAAATTTGTTAAAAGCCATTAAATATCTTATTTTAACATATTTTTAAACTTTTCGTACTTTTAATTGCATTTTCTAGATCTATTTTCTAAAAACTAAAATGGCTATGGTATAAGTTTAATATATATTATATCAAAATTTAAGTACAATTTATTACGTATTAACCATATTTTATATTGAATTTGAAATTCCAATGAGGTCCAATAAAGATTATACCCCAACACGGCCGAATTCAAAAACCTTCACTTTAAGCAATATTTATCTTGATGGAAAGTAAAATCGATTTGGAACAAATCCGTTCAAGATATATTCACGTTCTGAAGGAAAACTCGTTTCGCTGCGACACTCGACAGCCTGAGTAAAGCCACAATCCAAAACTCCCAATACTTACAAAGATACTGCTATTATGTATATACATACGGCTCTGAACTTTAAGATTGTAAAAATGTGTAAAAAAATCCATGTTTATAATACATGGTTAGTTTCTAATTATAACAAACTGACTCACCATTGATTGACAAACGGTTCATGTTTGCGGGTTGTTTGAAAAAACCCTTTTCAATATTAAGCAACGGAATAAAACTATTTATTTAAGAACTGTGCAATCATGCTGCAATAAAGATGAAAATATATATTTTTAATATATTAACATATAACAATAACTGAAAAACTTCTGACTTCCATATACAGCGAAACTGGCTTTTAGTTTAAATTTTCTCTCTTATATCGATAATTAGGCCATTCAAGAAAGATAACTGGAAATCGATACATATATAACACTTTCTAAATGGCTGATAATGATACTCGAATGTTATCTAAAGTAGAAAGCAATAACACTTAAGGGAAAACAATCACATGAAAGTGTTTAAAAGTAGACTTCGAGTTGTACTGATTCCTCCGTACGAGATAACCGCTTCCTAGTCGGTTTTATCTAGAAACTTCTCCCAAACAACTATAAAATAGAACAGAATCCTCAAATTTATACAGTTTCGTGGCTATAGGGGCCATATTGTATTTGTTTGTACGAGGTATACACGCACTGACTTCGTATAGCCTCGAGGCACGTAGAACTTTTCTGTTGGGTTATAAACCACGTAAATGATTTCTATTTATAATAAAATATTTTATTTCTCAAAAGAATGTCGATATTCAAGCAATTTTTTAACATGAAACCAAAAAAATCAGTAGCGCGCTACCAAAAAAAAATATTCATAATATTTTGACCAACAACATTCACATGGTGTTTCAAAACTGAAAAATATATATCCAGCATAATATTTTATTTAATATCGAGAGTAACTTTTTATTATTATTCATTCATTAATAAAAACAAGTGTTTATCATATTTTATGATACAGTACCAAGATACATTACTTGTATAGGAATCAGAATTTATAGTAAGCTCTACTTGATAATATATAAGAGACCTTGCGTACGTCTTTTTATAAACCATATTTGTTCATGATCGGGCACGTGGTATATAAAAAAGTTAGATTAATATGATATACTTTGTAACAATAGTTATTAAACATCGTGTTATCATCCTAATTTTCCCTGGGCGGCAGTGTTTGCGAAAGGGATTTTTAAGGTCGCAGAATATATTCCTTTCTGTGAGGCAGCGCGGCCCGAGGGTCTTGTTTACGTTATTGGTCCCACGAAGGTCTTGCTCACCCGATATTAATAATTTTTGTCATATTTTTGGGTGTGCTGTTTAATTTTAGCCAGGCGTTTACGTGCGACTATCTCACAAATTTCGTATTTTAATATTTAAGAATTATATAATATTATTATATATTAACACAAAAAAAAGCTGATTTTTTTTCATGGTGATCACTTGATCATTGGATACAAATTATTTTGAAATAAAACAACTGTGTTTTATAGTAATGCATTAAAACGCATCAAAATTTACGGTTATCAAAAAAGAAATGAAGAGTGATAAAATTGTGTCAATCAGTAGATTGACAGCAATTTTCATATTTATAATAGAGCATAACTAAAACCATGCTTTTAGAGCTATGAATTATTGTGATATTAATTTATAGCAATAATAAATAATATGGCATGATGCGAGTTATTTTGTAACTTACAACACTTACATAACTTATAATGTGTTCCGATTTGTATCAAAGTCAAGTCACGATTTGTGAAATGCGGAATGTGAAATGTGGAGGGAGCGCAATAAATCAGTTCGTTTGCTATAATTCCAAAACAAACTTGGTATCGTAAACAGAAGCATTTTGTAATGAAGACGCAACTTGGCTGATCTCTATTCAGACCAAAAACTTTTTAATATCTGAGTATCCATCTTTTCAAATGCAAATAAAAACCACAAAAGTATTTATAATTTTATTGAAACTGAAACCATTAAAGTAAAAAATATCATTTATGGGGGAGGGTATTGCATTTGAATAAAAACAATGACTATAAAAAAATAAAGCAATTCGACATGAAATTGTAAAAATATAGTAAATACTACATTTCTAAAAATAAAATCAAAGTTTTGTTTTAAAAAATACTTTCTGAAATTATCCCTCAAGTGCGTTGTTGCTTATAATCTCATATTTATTTTTGTATTGCCAGATAATACATTATATTATGAAATTTAATATGCATGTATCATTAAATATTTTAAACAATTTTTTTTTAAATTGAACACAATTTGGTCTTTCGATTATTAACTCTAACATGTCGATTCTCATATTTACATTTTTGATAAATTTTTAATTATATTATTCTCTACGTCGACTAAAAAAAATGTCCTATAAGCTAATTGTCAAATCATTTTAAAGTTTATCGTCTGTATATAAATAAGAGTAAAACTGATCTATTTGACTGATTGGTTAAATGTACTTGAAAAATCTAAATCTACCTCTATCCATGAATAAATCCAATATTTGTAAGCTGCTTGGAATTGAGTCAGACATGACCACCATTTTGTTTGGTCAACATAAATTAAATGAAAGCCTTCGGAGTAATTCGGGGGCGCTCTCAGCCCATTGGTCAATAATCACAGGTGAATCACTCGCCCGGACAAGCAACAGACCCCAGGTATTACTCAAACTACTCTAGAATTCTGATTTAAAACCATTTTGATTAAACCTTAAAAAGTGAATTATTTATTTTGTGAATGTTTTTTGGTCGGGCATTCCATTTTGATTCCTGCTCCTAACATAAAATATGTTTTACATTTGAGTAAATCGATTACAACTGCAAATCATAATTATGGATACCAGTTTTGATTTTGTGAGATTGTATGAATGTAAGATTTTTTCAAATATTAAATATAATCATATAATTTTGATTGCCTTTAAAAACTAAATATTGAAAAATTTACTAGTTTTCGTGTATACCCGTCATACATGGGAGATTTATGATTAATAATCCTTTTCTTAGTAATTTTAACCCATCTTTATCAATGAACGATATTTTTAGGTCACTTTTGTCATCATCAATCACTATACCAACTAAAAATATTAGAGAATATTTTACAAAAATTATTTTTTGTTGAAATCTTGCAAAACTTAGTAATAAAAAATGTAAAAAAAAAAACAGCGAGGAAAACAATTTTACCGTTGAAATATTTCTACAGTAACGTGAACAAAATTTCAGATCATTAATATGGAAGAAACATGGCATAACACCCAAAATATATTTTTTTTATTATAATCACACACATGTATGCCTGTGTTTGTATATGTAGAATAAATAAAAAAAATCATTATTAAAAATGACATCTATTCAAAATATCAAGGCAAAGCTACTCAAACAAAGTACGCTCTTCAAACATATTTTGGATAATTTATAGATGCAAACATCTTTTTCTGTGAAGGGCACTTATCCAAAAGCATTAATCTTCCATTATTTTAATAGGAAAAATACGTAAAAAAAAAAAAAAAAAACAGCAGCGTGACGCGGGCCCGACTGTTGTGGGGGAGGCTGGGGCGAGCCAGACAGGCGCGAGGCACTTGACGCGGGGGAGACTGGGGATCATTTAAAATTAAAAGCGTGCCGGTTTTCAAACAGTTTGCTGACAAGTTAACAGAAAAAAGCGGTGAGATGCTAACGAAAGAGAGAATCGCACGATGGTCTCTCATAGTTCGTTAAGCACTTGGCTAATAAAAATCAAAGGTATAATATTATTTTGTTTTAGTGTTTTATTTTCTCCGTCAAGTGCCTCTCCTCAGAGAAGGTTGGCGACTATCTCACATAGTTTGATTTTTTAGAGAGAATTATCATATGTATTATATGATCTGATACTTCTTCTGTAGCAAACTACAGAAACAATAACAAAACTCCCCCCCACCTCGACAAGGTACTTCCAGAGCACATCCCTCCACAATCTATCCAAGTCCACTACTCCATTGCCGATCCTTTACCCATGCTCAGGGTACAGAATGGCAGCCATGCACAAGCAAGCAAATAAGTGTTTTTAATGAAGATTTTTTACTGCAATCCAAAAGTTTTTTTTCTGTTTATTTTATTAATGCAATATATATTCAAGATAGAAATTATTTAAAAATAAATTTAATTTTACTTAATAATTTAAAAATGTATTATAAACTCTGTAATTGCTTCAATTATCAATATTAAATAGTTTCATTGATGACGTCGTGTAAGCAAATCACAATAGCATAGCCTGCCGCGTATCAGTTAATATATATATTTTATAAATTATTACATATAATTTTATTAAATACATTTATTATAAAAGTTAAATATTATCAAAAATAAATAAAAACATGTTTAAGACTTTGTGAAATTATGAGGGGTATGTGGGCACGTTCGCGCGACTGAAAAGCAGATACTAAGGGCCGCGCTGTGCTCTTGTACATGCCAAGCAGTAACAATAAAGCATGGCAGTTGCCTTGTCCCGGCCCTTGTTGCATGCGTGTTTGCCATCGCTCAGTACATCTCTGCCAGGATCGCTGCCTTCAGGCGAGTATCGTGCCGAAAGCAAAAATTAAATTTAGCCAAATTTTCATCTTTTTTAAATATTTTTCTCCGTTTTTGTGCAAAAAGGTCGTGTATCCAACAAACGAAGGTAATTTAAAAAAAACACGTGAATTTTCGTTCGTATTTTTTTGGGAATAAATGTTTTATTATTTTAAAAGAAATGATACGGCTTTCTTTAATTTGATTTTACCATTATTTAACCCTTAATTAATATTGTGTTGAGTTTAAAAAATACTTAAAATTGAGATAAAGACCAGTTATTATCTTTAGGTCATTTTTTAATTTAATTTTTTTTTTAAATTAAAATTAGCAGTACGTTTATGGAGTATTTTTCTTTCTTGTTTTTAAATTTATTAAAACTCATATAAATATAAAAATCACTAAATTTAATTTAAATTTCGTTACTCATAAAAAGCGTTGAATTAAATTAACAATAAAAAAATTACCTTAACAATAGACTTACGGAAAATACATTTAAATTTTTGTGACTTCATCGTGTTTTCTACAGATAGCATTATTTCATAGATAGCATTATTTACATAAGATGATTTAATTTAAAAAATACTACCGTGGTAATTAATACTCGGTTTTTAGGTATCTTGGGTAATTTTCTGAATCCTTGAAGATGGCTTCTCATACCGAAACGAAAACTCCGGGGTTTTAAAGAATAAAATAGCACATCATAAATTATAAACAGTATATTATAATTATACCAAAATATGTTATCAATTAATATAAAAACAACCAAGACTAGATGACTTTTATAAATAAACAAGTCATCAATAGAAAACTAACGTGTATGCGGAATTTACTGTTTGAAGTAAATTATCTGGAATTTGGAGGTATTGCTGAATTAGTAGACTGGCTAAGGACTAACATATTTTCAGTGAAATAGTCGTAGTAGAAAAGGTAAGAAGATTTATTAATATTATTCAAAAATGCTTTCTGCGATTTTGAGATTCATAGCTCTTCACTGTAAAAGATTTTTATTTATGTATGAAATAGTTAACAAGTTACTATATTCTTGAATATAAAGTTAGAGTCTCGGCTTTGACTAGAGTAGTTGTAAAGTCTGCAGTCTGTTAGTAATGTAGGAGTAAGTTCAACTTTTACGTAATGAGTCAGTCGAGAGCTTTTTCGTGGGGACTTGTAAGTGAGAAATTTGCAGCCTGGGAGTGAAAAAGCACCAGAGCTTCCTCAGCCACTTATATACAATGCATATAATTACTAAATTGAAACGATTCCAACGCAAAAATTACGGTTCCATGAAACTTTTCTCATTTTTCATTAAGTAAAAATTTAATTAAAAGTGGTGTAATTACTTTTTATTCGTAAAATATTCTGCTCTTTGCTATCTTTTTTAAAGCTTTAAATCATAACTGCTTTATAAAACGTTTTTTTTAAATGGTTGTAGAAACAACGGTTAATTGATTTAGGTGAAAGGGGTGATTTAGAGTCAAAATATTCAATCTACTTCATATTCCAGTGGTTAGCACAGTTGCTTGCTGTATATTCTTCGTTGTTTGTGTATGAATGAAACATGTGTTTTTCAAATTTACACCATAACATATAGGCAATATCAAGTTTGACTTGTTATCTAATCTTTATTTCAATGGGTTTTCCCTACATAAGTAAAACTATTCCAATTATAGTATAATAATTATTGTTTTTTTTTGCTAATGAAACGTTGGGTAGTGTGAAATTGAAAGATCATCACATTCATAAATATATAAACAATTCTCGACCTTTTTAATTTTTTTTTACTTCGGTTGTGAATATGTGAACACGTTGTAATAAACTTATTGGTCGATATAGCAATTAACAACTTAAATACACATCAAACAAAACTGAACTTGGTGACTTTTACACATAATTAAAGTATTTGTTCTCGCTTATCGATTTATATAACCAATAAATTAAAAAAACAAATAATTTTAACTGTACAATGATGTAATGTACGAATTCATGTCAATAAATATAAAATATGATGGGAAAACAGTTTTTTTTTTTCGATTTGAAATTTGTGCATTTATTTTCCTGATACCTGAAACTCTATAACCGTAAGGTAGAGCAGGCGATTTCTGTCTAAAATTTAATCAATTGTCGAATTATTCACAGACTAACGAGTGCTACAGGTAGACAAATGGCTTAACTAATTTGAGAAAGGCAATAAGGAATTCCCAGAGGGAAGCAAAGCTCTAATTTGTCATAATGAACCAATAAATTGCAATTATTTTCTCACTTCAAAGCGAGATATACAAGACAATTGAAAGGTATTATTCGTTTGTTCTTTGATAAAATACCAAGATGGCTTTCACGTTTGTCTTAAATAACAGGGTTTGTTTTTAAATTTGGTTGGTTAAATAATACGACAGTCAGAAATATTACTTATAAAATAAATTAATTAACATCTTTAAGATGACAAAATAACTGAGATTTTTTTGCAAAGTACCAGCGTGCCACATTCAATAGTTTTTCAAATCTTAAAATAAACTTCAATTTATCTATTGATAATCTGATATTAACATTTTTATACAAAGTATTGGAGTAATAATTAATTCAAAAAATGAGACTCCTAGTTAATAACTAAGGATTTCGATTTCCCTATAGATTTTTTTTTAAATTATTGTTAATCCATCCTCACTTGTCCATTCACATCGATTGCTCAAATCTCATTTTAAATATATTTATTTACAAAAATAAATTAAACACTATTAAAATACTACGTATTTATTAAAACATTGTATCAATGTATCAAATCCTCCAATTTTTCATGCAATGAGCAGTTTAAATAAAAACATTCAAAATATAAATTTTTGTGGTAATGAAATAATCGTATAAAATGTAAATAAAATAAAATGACTTAGGAATTTTTGGTTATTATTTCACTACTGTGCGTTAATGTTTTAAAAAATTTCAATAAAATTTAACACAAATCAAGTAAGCGTCATCGAGCAAATTACAAAATAATATTTCAGCAGGCGCTCAGCGAATATTTTCATCCCTCTACGGCCCTGGTGGGCGTAATTTAAAAAAAATAAACGCAAGGCCTCTAATTTTTCTGGGTGTTACGAAAAAATTGCAACCATTTTTTCTCATTTTTTTATTTAATTATCAGCAATTTGTATCTACTTCTGGCACCACTTATTTTACAACTCAGGGTATCCGTTTTTTTTTTTTTTACAAAGATGATATGAAAAATTTGCAGGTAAAAAAAGCAGCTTGCGTTTGAAAGAATTAGAATGTAGATTATGTAATGATGGTGATGTGCAAGGGAAACAACGGCTTGTCATATACGTCTTATCATTTATTTACATTAATTGGCATAATAAGTACGTAGTTTCACTTATAGGATATGATTGTTAAAAATTCTTGCCAAGTACCTAGTGATTCGTTGGCATAATTGGTAATACACCGGCCATGTAAGTTTGGGGATGTGGGTTCAAATCCCACACAAATCACGATGATATTTTTCTGAGAGTTTCTTTAATCATTTTTCAATATTTGAAAAAATGTACATTATTATTATCAATCAATAAAAAACCTGTATAGGACAAATCGTACTTCCTGTGAGACGGTCTTCACAAAAATCAATAATTAAACATTAGTTTAATTTTTAAATTTGTATATTTTTCGTTTCAACGTGAGCATTTCTTCAAGTTTATAATTTTATACCTCCTTTTCAAACTTTGAAATCAATTTTTAACAAATATGATATCTGATTTCCAAAATATATATTTTTTTTTTAATCTTTAAGCACTCGGAACTTTTTACTGAAAAATTTGAATATACATGAAAAATAAGGTAAAATGCTACATTTCTTAGTCTTTTAAGCATAAACTATGGAATATTTTCTAAGATGTCGCATTGCCAGAGCCCGAGATGTAAGTCTGCAGTTACATGGAGCCCCATTACTTTCGAGGCCCCCAGCCTATCAGCACCCGAGGGGAGGAAAGTTGGGGGTTTAAGTCCCGGGCCAGCCACGCGAGACGCACAACACCGACTAGAGCCATATCGCGGTTGTTAACTCGAATTAGATCATTCTGTGTTGTCTGCTCTGGTTTGAGGCTTCACATTACGAGGGCGTGTTCGGGTAGCTCTGGTAATTTATTGAATCCTTACAAACGGGCGAATTGCAGATTTAAAACCATAAGGATGTCCCGTGTTGTCTTTATTTGGATATAAGTGTTACAAATGTAGCCTCAATTTGTAAAACACAAAATCTTACATATATTCTCGTTGCTTGGTGCTTTTGTACTACTACTGTCTGAGTATAAACTTTTTTGAATAAAATAATACGAAAATAAATAATATTAAAAAACCGATCATTTGACTTGACTTAATTACTAACTATTAATTTTAAATCACCCAACAATAAAAGACTATGACATTATTTTTGGTGTAAAAATAATAAATAGTCTATACAGAGACTGAAACACTTATCTTTAAGAAAACAAAGACCTACTTCAAAATGACCTGAATATTAATAATAATTTTGTTTAGAAAAATCGTTTATATCTAAAACAAAACGTGTAGGAGTTTTGATATATGAAATTTGAGGTCTTTGATATTTTTCCAGTGATTTTTTTCTCGACCCAATTTAAGTTGGCGACAACATATTAAGAAGCTTTCGTTTGATTGTAAAAACTTTCAGTAAAATAACAAAAATGATCAAATGTAGCAAAATCCTATATATTTTCCTTTTGTTTTCTTGTGTGTTTTTTTGAGCACGTCTTGATTATATTCCACCAAAAAAACTAAACATGCTTCTGTACTAGACATACTATTTCTATACTCTTTATATTAAGACAAAAACGACAGGAGGGTACGATAGAGGGTAATTTTGGTTGGGTTATAATGTATATAAATTATTTAAGGTTTCAAAATGCCTTTTCAACAAAACTTTTTTGGAAAATGCCAACAAAACAGGTTGACAAAACCGATCACCAATTAAAAACAAGATATGGATAGATAGAATCACAAAAGCGTTTTTTTTTTTTTTGAAAAAAATATTAATTTTAATAAAATTATGTTTTTAAAAATATTTTTATACACAATATGAAATATGAAGTTTTTCACATACATAAATATCTACCTCATCTAAATATAACATTTATAAATTTGTTAAAATTGCGAAAGGCTTTAAATGCGTTTTCCACTTCTTTTGCTTATTTGAATATTGTTTTTTTTTTAAATATACTTTTTGATTTAAAAGATTGCTATCAAAGAAAACTATGATTAATATTCATTAGTCTCGTTAAAATATCTCATAAAAGTGGCATTCATATTTTTTTTATTCGTGATTGATTAAACTGTGACTTCAAAGGGTGAACAATAAATGCAAAAACCGAAACAATAAATTCCCATCAGAAAATATTTTTTATTCGTGAATATAAATTGTAACAATGCCACGTCTGGCGGTTACTTTTTTGACGAATAATCTTGAATACTTCGATTCGCGAATACTCACGATTTTATGAGCCACATTTCAGGTATCCATATCCGGTAAGTATTGAAATAAAATATGCTTTTATTGATGACCTACCTTTAAAGAGATTCTTTCACCACCAAGGCCTGACGCTCGGATGAAAATTTTCTGCAAAAAAAGAAAATTATTCATATTATAGAATGAAATGAAATTATTTTTCAAAGAATCTATTATTTTATTAAATTATATAATCAATTTTGAATTTGTCCTTTTTAATTCTGTAACTCAAGTTCCCGAGTAAAAACCGAAAATTTGTAAATAAAAATTAGGTAACCAGGTATATGTATATGTAATTAGGTATATGTAAAAAAATTATAAGAACGTGAAAGCTATTTAATTATTTAAAAGACTATTTTTAAAAAATGTGTAGATTTTTGATTTTTTTTTAACTATATAACTAATAATATAAATACGAGTGAAAAAGTTTTGAAACCTTGAGAAATGTTCATAAGAAAAATTTAAATGCCAAAACCTTATTATTTAATGTGATAGAAGATTTTTTTTCACTATTATTCCTTTTCCCACTTTTGTACTGTCCTGTAAAGTTTATTCGTAAAAAGACCGACTAAAATGTTAGAACCGCTTTTTGCGGCTATATCTTAATGTATTTAATTAAATATATTTATGTGTATTTTTTTAAATGTTTTTAGTTTTTACAGTAGTGAATTTGGCAGAGTGATGTATTTGAAGACGTATTTATACGCAAATAATAAAAAGAGTAACATTTTCCAAGAAAGGAATAAAACATAAAAATATTGATGTGTCTGACATTAAATTTACGTTTCCAAAATGGCGAGGAACATAACTTCATGTCTTCAACCATAAAAGTACGATATGCATACTTAAACAAACATGTTTAAGAATTCGGGAGTTTAAATAACGACAAATAAATTAACGACATTTTTTATATTCATATATATTTTCAAGCATTTTTTTTAAAGATTTTGTTGATTACATAGAAGTTTATGAAGCGTGTACATATTATTAAATATATTCATAGTTAAAACAAGAACTTTTAATCTTAACATATAATATTTGAATAGAATAACTTTTATTATTAAGAGATAAAAATATTTAAAAAATAAATTGTATCTATTAAATAATAAGGTTAACAAAAACTTTGTATACACTTAACATTATAATATTAAAACCAACCATTTTTTTAATATTGAACATAGAAAAATGATAAATTTCTTAAAATGAATGATAATTTGAGAATAGCCAAACAAAAAATTGTGTTTCTAATTTTTTTTGCGGAGAACATATATAAAAAATAATGAAACTAATAAATATTTAATTCCAAATTTAATAATATTAAAACTAATTATATATTTTCTAATAATCATATCAATGCGAATGCGATTGTTTATCATATCCAATATTAGGATACTCAATTAATTAGTAAAACATATTTATTACTCTTAATGATGATATCGGATGGCTAAAAACAACAGATAAAAATAAAAAAATTTCATAACGTGCTATTTATACGTTTATTCTATTTCAGTATTTCAATTTTGATTTCATGGAGAACATGTAATAGAAAGAAATCTTCGTATAACTGAAGTAATTTCTTACGGGTTTTTTTGGAATGAGGTTGGTAAGCTACGCGGAATAAAGGAAAAGGTTTCATTCGAGAAAATACGGTTTCAAATGATCAGCTGATTGGCCTGATGAGAAAAACGTATTAGCACCTTGATGTAAAAAGCTTTTACAGGAAATGCTAATAACGCTTTTAAGACTATTTATATATATTATATGTGTGTGTATAAAAGTAGTACAACCATTAAGTTGAATATATTGGTATAAATTTAACTATCATGTGCATAAACGCAATTATGTCAAACGTGAATATAAAAATATATATGAAACGGACATAATAAAAGCAACTTTATATTAGATCGGAATCAAGAAAATATCAAAAAATTTATTTAAATCCCATTTCCTTGTTTTTATTACTCAGTAAAATGGCTTATTTTCGTTCAAAAATTTATCTACAGCGAAATAAATCACTTTTATTTGACGCACTCTTCTGGTTTGCGAGCTTAATAAGATTAAAAATAAAATATGACTCTGGGAGCGCACCAAATAGCCCGTGACACAATAAAAAAACAAATCGGATCCGACCAAATCCACATTTGTACAAAGTGTTCAAAACGGCGAGTACTAGGGCAGATAAAACGGTTAACCGAATAACTGCGTTCTGTCCTCCCTGACACTGAGTCTATTTGACAAGCCTCCCCTCTGTCAACTTGAAATATTGTCTACGTTCAATGATTTGACTAATACGCACACCATGTGAAGCAAAGGTTTTTGCAAGGCTGTGCTTTGCTCCAGCTTTGTAAATTTTATGGATGGACTATTTGTCATAGTTCTGATTCGACAAGGGTAAGGGCGGAATAACATTGAATCGCGTTTGTATAATTAAGTGCTATTCTATTGGTTTCTTGGAAACTTTTCAGACATTAGACAGATTTATTCTATGAGTTCAATATGATATATTTGTTTGTATATAATATAATTGATTTAATATTTTCATTAAACGGAAACATGCTTTAAACTCATTCTCATATCTTAAGATCTATCGCATTTTATAAAAAATAATTTTCAAACAAAACAAAACATGTCATTGCATAAATAGAAGTTTTTTAGCTTTTGGGCTAAAAAATTACCCATTAACTTTAACAAATTCTCAGATATTCAAAAAGACTATTTCATGTTTAAACATTGCAATTCTGTAGCAACAACGTTATTAGTGGCACAATAATTTAATTCTCAGTATTTCAATGTAAAAGCTCTTAATAATAACCTCAAATTTAAACAAACAAAACATTAAGCAAACAACTCAATATATTGTGTTATTTACAACTCATAATTCAGATAATATGTTTCTGTAAAAGCAGGTACACATTTGAATATTAAGAAATAAATGCAGTGCTGTTGTTTTCCTTACTATAATAAACTCCGTGTGGTTTACATTAGGCCTCGCACAGCACTTTCCAAGTAACTTGTAAAGACTTTCCAACTTCTTCGTGTACCTTACAGATGTAAATCCAAGTTAAAATACACAAAGCTTATATAAGATTTCACGAAAACATGTTGTTTTAAAAATTTCTGAAACATTTTTACACACATTCATAGTTAATAAAATTCATTAATAAGCGAGTTGTTTATGTTGCTTATTATAGTTAAGCAATAATCAAACGTACAGATTAAGCAAAACTAGTTAGATCATCTCTTTAACAAGTTTAATAAAAAAAAACAGTAAATTAATTTATAATAAATCAGTTTTACTGGCCGCAAGCGTTTTGTCAAGAACTCTCAATAGAATTCATTAAAATATGCGTATAGTTCAAAAATCAGCTGTTATTTTAGGCTGGAGTTAAAGTTAGCCCTGAGGTCTCTGAGGACAGCCCCCCTCACTTTAATTACAGTTCCTCTGCCGAGGGACCATCAACTACCATTAAGCAGCCGTTAAGGGCTGAGATATTCCTAGACATTTCTCAGCCAGCCTCACGTATTGTTAGACCAACAACAGGATCATTACGTGGGGAAATAATGTATCAAAATAACACAATTAATCAAGACATTATTTTTATATTTTATACAAAACCTTGAACGCATCTCCTTTTTCGTGCTTTCAATAGTAAACACGCAAAACAAAAACAAATTCATAATGAGCACTTTCAGCATGTCGATTTGTGTAAATATACTGAAAATATTTTATCGATTTCAATTAACTTAAATAAACTGTGCTAAAGCGTCTTTAAGATTTTCTAATTACTTTTAACTCTTTTCTTAATTAACAGAAGAAAAAAAACAAGTGAAAAAGACATTTTTAAAAGATATAAATCTACTTTACACAAAAAAGCATTATTTTATAAAGGTATTCCAGTGTATTAAAAGAAAAACCGTCAAATGTTCAATCACAGTTAATTTATGTAAATTGCAACCAATATTACATTTTTTTTATTGTACAAATTTAAAATCTAAAAGTGTTTAAAATCTGGCTCTGCATTTTAATAATTAATCTAATATTTATTATGCTTAGTAACTATATTTTTAAATCATAAAAAAGTTATTGAATTTACTTTGAGTATGAGTATTTTAATTGCGCTTTTGTGGCTATAATATAGTAATACGAAAAGAAGATTGTTCATTCTAGAAATCCAGCCTCTTTTAATTCAACCCCTTTCTTGGTCTTCTGCGTAAAACAAAGTTTCTCGGGTCAACCACTTATTAAAGCTTTCTAGTGGTCAATTCAGCAAGTTGGCAAAAGCCCCGTGGCCCTAAACCCTCGGCTCTGGCTTCAATTAAGATTCTTGCAAGCTTTCGTTCACTCCAACAACCCCACGTTTTTCAATGCGTCGAAAAACTAGACATGTTAATCCACCATTTTATTTCAACACAGGGTTAAAATATTTATTAAAAAATGTTTTGGAGTTGTTCGATTATTAAAACGAAATTATTAAAACGTGTATGGTATCATTAGGACAATATATTTCACCTGCACGATTGGCTATAAAAATATACATAACTGAGTGTTTTTAATATAAAACATTCCTAAATTCATCCCTTTTTTATATAAAATTCATTATCATTCACATCTTCAAATTTTCGCCATTTTTGGTATGTGTTATTTTATTTTGTTAATTTATGAAATATTGACAAGTTATAAACAATAAAGTGTTATGTATATCAACAAATCCGAACACAGCGTATTATGAATTATAACGTTTTTAATTTTAAGAAAATGTGCAAATGGTGATTTTGTTTTGTAAATGGATAAATGCGAATTAACGGACTTTCCGTTTATTCCATGCAAGTTGTTGCTTCAAGTATGAAATATGAGTTTAATCTACTCCTGAAGTCTCTCACTTGTGCAGGGCTGAGAACAAGGGTAGAACAACAGGTTATTTCCGCAAACCATTACGCTAGGAATATATGTGTTACTTTATCTCACGATAAGGCATTAATCAGCGGATGGTACAACCCACCTGAGTATGACTTAGTTTCATAATGGAGAATTAATATCGCGAGGAGTGTAATTTATTTGTATTAACCTATGTTAATATTATAATCTTAACTCCAAAGAAAATTGTATATTGTGTGTGTATTTTCTTGACTAATATCTTTAAATACTGTAAATTCAAAACTAATCGTACTATGGTGAATATCCTACGTCGGAATAATATTATTATCACAGTGTTAATCTTGTACCAAATTATTTCAATATATTGTTTATCTTCATTTTTATTTATGATGAAATATTATCATCTTGATTTTCTACATTTTTTTATCATTCGTTCCTAGACAGCACTTAAACAAATATAAATATCTTAACACCTAAAATTTCTCAAAAAAAATAAACTTCAATTTATCTATTGATAATCTGATATTAACATTTTTATACAAAGTATTGGAGTAATAATTAATTCAAAAAATGAGACTCCTAGTTAATAACTAAGGATTTCGATTTCCCTATAGATTTTTTTTTAAATTATTGTTAATCCATCCTCACTTGTCCATTCACATCGATTGCTCAAATCTCATTTTAAATATATTTATTTACAAAAATAAATTAAACACTATTAAAATACTACGTATTTATTAAAACATTGTATCAATGTATCAAATCCTCCAATTTTTCATGCAATGAGCAGTTTAAATAAAAACATTCAAAATATAAATTTTTGTGGTAATGAAATAATCGTATAAAATGTAAATAAAATAAAATGACTTAGGAATTTTTGGTTATTATTTCACTACTGTGCGTTAATGTTTTAAAAAATTTCAATAAAATTTAACACAAATCAAGTAAGCGTCATCGAGCAAATTACAAAATAATATTTCAGCAGGCGCTCAGCGAATATTTTCATCCCTCTACGGCCCTGGTGGGCGTAATTTAAAAAAAATAAACGCAAGGCCTCTAATTTTTCTGGGTGTTACGAAAAAATTGCAACCATTTTTTCTCATTTTTTTATTTAATTATCAGCAATTTGTATCTACTTCTGGCACCACTTATTTTACAACTCAGGGTATCCGTTTTTTTTTTTTTACAAAGATGATATGAAAAATTTGCAGGTAAAAAAAGCAGCTTGCGTTTGAAAGAATTAGAATGTAGATTATGTAATGATGGTGATGTGCAAGGGAAACAACGGCTTGTCATATACGTCTTATCATTTATTTACATTAATTGGCATAATAAGTACGTAGTTTCACTTATAGGATATGATTGTTAAAAATTCTTGCCAAGTACCTAGTGATTCGTTGGCATAATTGGTAATACACCGGCCATGTAAGTTTGGGGATGTGGGTTCAAATCCCACACAAATCACGATGATATTTTTCTGAGAGTTTCTTTAATCATTTTTCAATATTTGAAAAAATGTACATTATTATTATCAATCAATAAAAAACCTGTATAGGACAAATCGTACTTCCTGTGAGACGGTCTTCACAAAAATCAATAATTAAACATTAGTTTAATTTTTAAATTTGTATATTTTTCGTTTCAACGTGAGCATTTCTTCAAGTTTATAATTTTATACCTCCTTTTCAAACTTTGAAATCAATTTTTAACAAATATGATATCTGATTTCCAAAATATATATTTTTTTTTTAATCTTTAAGCACTCGGAACTTTTTACTGAAAAATTTGAATATACATGAAAAATAAGGTAAAATGCTACATTTCTTAGTCTTTTAAGCATAAACTATGGAATATTTTCTAAGATGTCGCATTGCCAGAGCCCGAGATGTAAGTCTGCAGTTACATGGAGCCCCATTACTTTCGAGGCCCCCAGCCTATCAGCACCCGAGGGGAGGAAAGTTGGGGGTTTAAGTCCCGGGCCAGCCACGCGAGACGCACAACACCGACTAGAGCCATATCGCGGTTGTTAACTCGAATTAGATCATTCTGTGTTGTCTGCTCTGGTTTGAGGCTTCACATTACGAGGGCGTGTTCGGGTAGCTCTGGTAATTTATTGAATCCTTACAAACGGGCGAATTGCAGATTTAAAACCATAAGGATGTCCCGTGTTGTCTTTATTTGGATATAAGTGTTACAAATGTAGCCTCAATTTGTAAAACACAAAATCTTACATATATTCTCGTTGCTTGGTGCTTTTGTACTACTACTGTCTGAGTATAAACTTTTTTGAATAAAATAATACGAAAATAAATAATATTAAAAAACCGATCATTTGACTTGACTTAATTACTAACTATTAATTTTAAATCACCCAACAATAAAAGACTATGACATTATTTTTGGTGTAAAAATAATAAATAGTCTATACAGAGACTGAAACACTTATCTTTAAGAAAACAAAGACCTACTTCAAAATGACCTGAATATTAATAATAATTTTGTTTAGAAAAATCGTTTATATCTAAAACAAAACGTGTAGGAGTTTTGATATATGAAATTTGAGGTCTTTGATATTTTTCCAGTGATTTTTTTCTCGACCCAATTTAAGTTGGCGACAACATATTAAGAAGCTTTCGTTTGATTGTAAAAACTTTCAGTAAAATAACAAAAATGATCAAATGTAGCAAAATCCTATATATTTTCCTTTTGTTTTCTTGTGTGTTTTTTTGAGCACGTCTTGATTATATTCCACCAAAAAAACTAAACATGCTTCTGTACTAGACATACTATTTCTATACTCTTTATATTAAGACAAAAACGACAGGAGGGTACGATAGAGGGTAATTTTGGTTGGGTTATAATGTATATAAATTATTTAAGGTTTCAAAATGCCTTTTCAACAAAACTTTTTTGGAAAATGCCAACAAAACAGGTTGACAAAACCGATCACCAATTAAAAACAAGATATGGATAGATAGAATCACAAAAGCGTTTTTTTTTTTTTTGAAAAAAATATTAATTTTAATAAAATTATGTTTTTAAAAATATTTTTATACACAATATGAAATATGAAGTTTTTCACATACATAAATATCTACCTCATCTAAATATAACATTTATAAATTTGTTAAAATTGCGAAAGGCTTTAAATGCGTTTTCCACTTCTTTTGCTTATTTGAATATTGTTTTTTTTTTAAATATACTTTTTGATTTAAAAGATTGCTATCAAAGAAAACTATGATTAATATTCATTAGTCTCGTTAAAATATCTCATAAAAGTGGCATTCATATTTTTTTTATTCGTGATTGATTAAACTGTGACTTCAAAGGGTGAACAATAAATGCAAAAACCGAAACAATAAATTCCCATCAGAAAATATTTTTTATTCGTGAATATAAATTGTAACAATGCCACGTCTGGCGGTTACTTTTTTGACGAATAATCTTGAATACTTCGATTCGCGAATACTCACGATTTTATGAGCCACATTTCAGGTATCCATATCCGGTAAGTATTGAAATAAAATATGCTTTTATTGATGACCTACCTTTAAAGAGATTCTTTCACCACCAAGGCCTGACGCTCGGATGAAAATTTTCTGCAAAAAAAGAAAATTATTCATATTATAGAATGAAATGAAATTATTTTTCAAAGAATCTATTATTTTATTAAATTATATAATCAATTTTGAATTTGTCCTTTTTAATTCTGTAACTCAAGTTCCCGAGTAAAAACCGAAAATTTGTAAATAAAAATTAGGTAACCAGGTATATGTATATGTAATTAGGTATATGTAAAAAAATTATAAGAACGTGAAAGCTATTTAATTATTTAAAAGACTATTTTTAAAAAATGTGTAGATTTTTGATTTTTTTTTAACTATATAACTAATAATATAAATACGAGTGAAAAAGTTTTGAAACCTTGAGAAATGTTCATAAGAAAAATTTAAATGCCAAAACCTTATTATTTAATGTGATAGAAGATTTTTTTTCACTATTATTCCTTTTCCCACTTTTGTACTGTCCTGTAAAGTTTATTCGTAAAAAGACCGACTAAAATGTTAGAACCGCTTTTTGCGGCTATATCTTAATGTATTTAATTAAATATATTTATGTGTATTTTTTTAAATGTTTTTAGTTTTTACAGTAGTGAATTTGGCAGAGTGATGTATTTGAAGACGTATTTATACGCAAATAATAAAAAGAGTAACATTTTCCAAGAAAGGAATAAAACATAAAAATATTGATGTGTCTGACATTAAATTTACGTTTCCAAAATGGCGAGGAACATAACTTCATGTCTTCAACCATAAAAGTACGATATGCATACTTAAACAAACATGTTTAAGAATTCGGGAGTTTAAATAACGACAAATAAATTAACGACATTTTTTATATTCATATATATTTTCAAGCATTTTTTTTAAAGATTTTGTTGATTACATAGAAGTTTATGAAGCGTGTACATATTATTAAATATATTCATAGTTAAAACAAGAACTTTTAATCTTAACATATAATATTTGAATAGAATAACTTTTATTATTAAGAGATAAAAATATTTAAAAAATAAATTGTATCTATTAAATAATAAGGTTAACAAAAACTTTGTATACACTTAACATTATAATATTAAAACCAACCATTTTTTTAATATTGAACATAGAAAAATGATAAATTTCTTAAAATGAATGATAATTTGAGAATAGCCAAACAAAAAATTGTGTTTCTAATTTTTTTTGCGGAGAACATATATAAAAAATAATGAAACTAATAAATATTTAATTCCAAATTTAATAATATTAAAACTAATTATATATTTTCTAATAATCATATCAATGCGAATGCGATTGTTTATCATATCCAATATTAGGATACTCAATTAATTAGTAAAACATATTTATTACTCTTAATGATGATATCGGATGGCTAAAAACAACAGATAAAAATAAAAAAATTTCATAACGTGCTATTTATACGTTTATTCTATTTCAGTATTTCAATTTTGATTTCATGGAGAACATGTAATAGAAAGAAATCTTCGTATAACTGAAGTAATTTCTTACGGGTTTTTTTGGAATGAGGTTGGTAAGCTACGCGGAATAAAGGAAAAGGTTTCATTCGAGAAAATACGGTTTCAAATGATCAGCTGATTGGCCTGATGAGAAAAACGTATTAGCACCTTGATGTAAAAAGCTTTTACAGGAAATGCTAATAACGCTTTTAAGACTATTTATATATATTATATGTGTGTGTATAAAAGTAGTACAACCATTAAGTTGAATATATTGGTATAAATTTAACTATCATGTGCATAAACGCAATTATGTCAAACGTGAATATAAAAATATATATGAAACGGACATAATAAAAGCAACTTTATATTAGATCGGAATCAAGAAAATATCAAAAAATTTATTTAAATCCCATTTCCTTGTTTTTATTACTCAGTAAAATGGCTTATTTTCGTTCAAAAATTTATCTACAGCGAAATAAATCACTTTTATTTGACGCACTCTTCTGGTTTGCGAGCTTAATAAGATTAAAAATAAAATATGACTCTGGGAGCGCACCAAATAGCCCGTGACACAATAAAAAAACAAATCGGATCCGACCAAATCCACATTTGTACAAAGTGTTCAAAACGGCGAGTACTAGGGCAGATAAAACGGTTAACCGAATAACTGCGTTCTGTCCTCCCTGACACTGAGTCTATTTGACAAGCCTCCCCTCTGTCAACTTGAAATATTGTCTACGTTCAATGATTTGACTAATACGCACACCATGTGAAGCAAAGGTTTTTGCAAGGCTGTGCTTTGCTCCAGCTTTGTAAATTTTATGGATGGACTATTTGTCATAGTTCTGATTCGACAAGGGTAAGGGCGGAATAACATTGAATCGCGTTTGTATAATTAAGTGCTATTCTATTGGTTTCTTGGAAACTTTTCAGACATTAGACAGATTTATTCTATGAGTTCAATATGATATATTTGTTTGTATATAATATAATTGATTTAATATTTTCATTAAACGGAAACATGCTTTAAACTCATTCTCATATCTTAAGATCTATCGCATTTTATAAAAAATAATTTTCAAACAAAACAAAACATGTCATTGCATAAATAGAAGTTTTTTAGCTTTTGGGCTAAAAAATTACCCATTAACTTTAACAAATTCTCAGATATTCAAAAAGACTATTTCATGTTTAAACATTGCAATTCTGTAGCAACAACGTTATTAGTGGCACAATAATTTAATTCTCAGTATTTCAATGTAAAAGCTCTTAATAATAACCTCAAATTTAAACAAACAAAACATTAAGCAAACAACTCAATATATTGTGTTATTTACAACTCATAATTCAGATAATATGTTTCTGTAAAAGCAGGTACACATTTGAATATTAAGAAATAAATGCAGTGCTGTTGTTTTCCTTACTATAATAAACTCCGTGTGGTTTACATTAGGCCTCGCACAGCACTTTCCAAGTAACTTGTAAAGACTTTCCAACTTCTTCGTGTACCTTACAGATGTAAATCCAAGTTAAAATACACAAAGCTTATATAAGATTTCACGAAAACATGTTGTTTTAAAAATTTCTGAAACATTTTTACACACATTCATAGTTAATAAAATTCATTAATAAGCGAGTTGTTTATGTTGCTTATTATAGTTAAGCAATAATCAAACGTACAGATTAAGCAAAACTAGTTAGATCATCTCTTTAACAAGTTTAATAAAAAAAAACAGTAAATTAATTTATAATAAATCAGTTTTACTGGCCGCAAGCGTTTTGTCAAGAACTCTCAATAGAATTCATTAAAATATGCGTATAGTTCAAAAATCAGCTGTTATTTTAGGCTGGAGTTAAAGTTAGCCCTGAGGTCTCTGAGGACAGCCCCCCTCACTTTAATTACAGTTCCTCTGCCGAGGGACCATCAACTACCATTAAGCAGCCGTTAAGGGCTGAGATATTCCTAGACATTTCTCAGCCAGCCTCACGTATTGTTAGACCAACAACAGGATCATTACGTGGGGAAATAATGTATCAAAATAACACAATTAATCAAGACATTATTTTTATATTTTATACAAAACCTTGAACGCATCTCCTTTTTCGTGCTTTCAATAGTAAACACGCAAAACAAAAACAAATTCATAATGAGCACTTTCAGCATGTCGATTTGTGTAAATATACTGAAAATATTTTATCGATTTCAATTAACTTAAATAAACTGTGCTAAAGCGTCTTTAAGATTTTCTAATTACTTTTAACTCTTTTCTTAATTAACAGAAGAAAAAAAACAAGTGAAAAAGACATTTTTAAAAGATATAAATCTACTTTACACAAAAAAGCATTATTTTATAAAGGTATTCCAGTGTATTAAAAGAAAAACCGTCAAATGTTCAATCACAGTTAATTTATGTAAATTGCAACCAATATTACATTTTTTTTATTGTACAAATTTAAAATCTAAAAGTGTTTAAAATCTGGCTCTGCATTTTAATAATTAATCTAATATTTATTATGCTTAGTAACTATATTTTTAAATCATAAAAAAGTTATTGAATTTACTTTGAGTATGAGTATTTTAATTGCGCTTTTGTGGCTATAATATAGTAATACGAAAAGAAGATTGTTCATTCTAGAAATCCAGCCTCTTTTAATTCAACCCCTTTCTTGGTCTTCTGCGTAAAACAAAGTTTCTCGGGTCAACCACTTATTAAAGCTTTCTAGTGGTCAATTCAGCAAGTTGGCAAAAGCCCCGTGGCCCTAAACCCTCGGCTCTGGCTTCAATTAAGATTCTTGCAAGCTTTCGTTCACTCCAACAACCCCACGTTTTTCAATGCGTCGAAAAACTAGACATGTTAATCCACCATTTTATTTCAACACAGGGTTAAAATATTTATTAAAAAATGTTTTGGAGTTGTTCGATTATTAAAACGAAATTATTAAAACGTGTATGGTATCATTAGGACAATATATTTCACCTGCACGATTGGCTATAAAAATATACATAACTGAGTGTTTTTAATATAAAACATTCCTAAATTCATCCCTTTTTTATATAAAATTCATTATCATTCACATCTTCAAATTTTCGCCATTTTTGGTATGTGTTATTTTATTTTGTTAATTTATGAAATATTGACAAGTTATAAACAATAAAGTGTTATGTATATCAACAAATCCGAACACAGCGTATTATGAATTATAACGTTTTTAATTTTAAGAAAATGTGCAAATGGTGATTTTGTTTTGTAAATGGATAAATGCGAATTAACGGACTTTCCGTTTATTCCATGCAAGTTGTTGCTTCAAGTATGAAATATGAGTTTAATCTACTCCTGAAGTCTCTCACTTGTGCAGGGCTGAGAACAAGGGTAGAACAACAGGTTATTTCCGCAAACCATTACGCTAGGAATATATGTGTTACTTTATCTCACGATAAGGCATTAATCAGCGGATGGTACAACCCACCTGAGTATGACTTAGTTTCATAATGGAGAATTAATATCGCGAGGAGTGTAATTTATTTGTATTAACCTATGTTAATATTATAATCTTAACTCCAAAGAAAATTGTATATTGTGTGTGTATTTTCTTGACTAATATCTTTAAATACTGTAAATTCAAAACTAATCGTACTATGGTGAATATCCTACGTCGGAATAATATTATTATCACAGTGTTAATCTTGTACCAAATTATTTCAATATATTGTTTATCTTCATTTTTATTTATGATGAAATATTATCATCTTGATTTTCTACATTTTTTTATCATTCGTTCCTAGACAGCACTTAAACAAATATAAATATCTTAACACCTAAAATTTCTCAAAAAAAAAAAACACATATGTTTTTAATAAACACAGATAAAAGATAAATAAACTAAGTATATGGTGTGCACTGTTTTCAAAAGTATTTTATATAAAAAATAGTACTTATTATAGTTCCTTGGGTGCAACCGACTAATACAAATAATTTAAGATAAAATCTGTCTGATACGACGAAAATAAAACGCGACAAAAATAATATCAAAATCAAAATACTGCTAGTATAATAAAATAACAAAAAAAGTCAACTATTGTTGGATTAAAAAAATCAGGATTAGGAACTATTTTGTTATTAAAACAAATAATAAAAAAGATAAAAGTTAGCTTTAAAATAGAAACGACATTTAATGATTAAAATAAAATGATTGTTACTTTACTGAATAAAATAAAACTTAAAAAATATTGGCAATCTTTCCCACTGTTATTTGTGTACCTTTTATTTATTAAAAGTCATTTCCTTTTTTGTGGGAGGCGATGTTATTGTAAAATCGATTCCTGAAACAATGTTATGTTATCATATCAGGTCGTTCTGAAATTGAATCAAAGTTACGCAATATTTTTCAGTTGAAACCTGAAAAAAAACACTGAATATCAGACACCCATATTTGAAATAACTAAAGTGACACAAATAATTTTGCATTTCAGATAACGAAAACCAAATATCAAATAATTTTAAATTTGTAAAATTATGCTACTTAAGTTTTAAACACTGAGTGTGTTTAGGCTTCTTCGTAAGTTATTTGGTTGTCTTTATTATTTTAATTTAAATAAAACTTTAAAATGAATACGAATGAAATAATATTAAAATACATCTTATAGCGTTTTCTACATTTATATCATTGATTGAGATTCCTTGAAATTAAAAAAATTTAAAGAATAAATAAAGACCTATTCTATGTTCTTCTTTCATTTGTGTATTCAATAACTTACTATATTTAATATTTTTGACGTGACTTGGTGGATTTCAGTTTTGAGACTTTAAACTATAATATTTGTGTGATTTTTTAACGTTTTGTTATTGATTGGTGACCAGTTTCGCCAAACTGTTTGAAATTCAACTTCATTTAAAAATGCCAAAGAAACAGGTTGACAAATCCGATCACCAATGATTAAAAAGTCGTGGCAAAATCACAGAAGTATTTTTATATAAAATATCAATATCTTACATTAAAACCATTAAAATTACTAAATACCTTATTCAAAATCCCTTGAAAATTCGCATTTGCACCTCTTCTAATTTATAATTTTGCATGTGAGAAAGTTCCGGATAAATAATAGCACACTTACTTTTGCGCGAGATGCAAATTGTTCAAGTTTACAACAGAATTATCAAAGTCCCTCTACGCCGAGGCGACGCAACACACGCGGAAGCTTTATGGGGAAATTAAGTTAGTGGAAACTAAAGTTATGGTTACCGAAAAACTGATCAAATTTGGGCAATGTCATTATAAAGTTTGAACAAATAAATACCTGCGCTGGAAGCCTCCCACTTCCAGTCTTTAATAAGAAGAGAAAGATAAGTAATAACAACGAATCATGAGGGTTATTTTTTCTTAAGTGTATTTTACGCGATGACGACTATCGTTCGAATATTACTCTACGACTGCTTTGATAGACCTCCATAACGATATAATAGACTCATCCTCAATACAAATGACTGCAATATAAAACTCGAATGATTCAACAGCCAAATATATTCAGAATAATTATCATATCAATAGGATAATAATCCTGTAATAACAGGAAGAAAAATAATATTTGTTCTAACACGTGTATAATTGGCCATCATGGGCCTACATGATTTTCCAAATACTCTGCAAGAATAAGTCTACGTAAACCATGCTTTTGTAATCTTATGGTCTGTTTATTATTTTATTACCTTAACAACCATTAGCTCTGGAAACGTATAAAACAATAATATAAAAAATAGGTTGTATTGAAGATAAAAATAGCTCACAATGAAAAGAGGCTGTAATAAATGTTTACTTTAAAAAATTGGATATTGAAAAAATATTCACGAAGCTTTTGCAAACGTTGAGTAAAATTCTATATGTTACCATGCAGAAAAATCACTCAAGTATTTTATTAATGTTAAAATATTAAAATGGAATTCCACCATATTTATTTATTATTATATCACATTATTTAAACTTCTACGTAAACTTTTTTTTTTAATTATAGATATTCATTATAAACAATTTATAAAGTAAAAAATCCATCAAAAATGCATCTTATCGAAGATTGTGACAAAAGAGTGGGGACTTTGTAATCAGAAGAAATATTTATTTCCACCTTATGATTATTTTTTTAATTACAGTATTTATTTATCTATGCCACAAAGGCTCTTAATTAATCCGATTCTTATTTCTACTCTTCAATATCCAATAAGAGGAAAGCGTATAGTCGCTAAGCAGCTTACTAAAATCAAGTTCTCTACTTACTGCCCCGTATATTCCTCGCCACTGCCTCTTTTTCCTTTATTTTAGCGCATATATTTATTGATGGTGGATTGTAATGAAAATATTGGATTTATTTCAGAAGTACGGCGTACTGAGCAGCTCAGTACAAGGTTACACAAATCATGGGGTTACTTAGCAAGGGATTTACTCCGCAGTCTACAACTCAATTGATATAATGGACCGCTCATAGGATAAGCGAAAGTTTATACTCAGCTTATTTATAGTTTTAAATAGATATTATGTTTGGATTGTTTTTTTTGCTAACTACACAAAAAAAAAAAATTCTATTTGAAAATAATTATACGCCTACAAAATACGACAACACGAGAGGTGCGTATAAATAACAGGTAAAACAGTCAGAAAAAGCATTTTATTGAAAAACGTCTGCGTTTTTCTGAACTGTCTGGTTTATTATATAAAATGGACAAAAGACAATTTATTAATATATTTTAGAATTATTTACTAAATCCTTTACTATCAAATAAATACACAAAAGAATAAAATAAATTTGAGACTCAATCGCACAGCCTTAAATAAATGAAACCGATTTAATCTTACGGTTCGGTTGACTCATGCAGCATGTGGTGTGAGTTCGTAAAGGTATGTTTTTATCAAAACAACATAGATTTTCTAATGGAATTATTCATGGAAATATTCTAAAATAATTCTAATGTGTTAAAAAATTCATATAACGTGGTAATTATTTGATTTAAGGTAATAATTATAACAACTCACATAAGGTGTAAAAAAATTTTTTTACAGAATATTAGAGATATATGTTACAAAACTGAAAAAAATTCTGCAAAAATATGAAGACTACGCCGAAATCATAAATTAGTTCTTGAGTTTACGCAGCTTTCCTAAACGCTTTGTTTAATTTCAACTTTATTAAAACATATAATATTTGGAATGTTCTAACGAATTATATTTTTGGTGAAAATATTATAAAAACAAAAATATATGGTTGAAATAAACTCCACCTATAAAAATCTTCTCTCTGTGGGATACTCAACTCAAAATTTAAACTTTCGAATATATAAAATATAAGTTATGTATTTCAAGATCTAATCAAGTCAAGTTTTAAGTAATTCATATTTTTGTATAAAATACTTGAGTGATTTTCCACATGTTCGTTTTTATTTGTAGCATTATCAAACAGAGTATGTTATTTATATAATTATATAACACCTGCAGTCCTGACATCACGATCGAGAATATAAATTAATTTTGAGTAGTATATTTACTGTAATTTAAGCCAGCCTGAAGTATTTTCAGTATATACTTATGACCAGTACATAGAAGGTGTTATAAAATAACACTGGAGTCTACGTATAGGTCGTGTTTTTTTTATAATCTAGCCTTTTACATTCAAAGGCTTAATCGATAGCACGTTGGTCGGTGAACGTTTAGCATATAAAGTATATATTCCGGCATTGACCATTCTCAGGTCAGTCTTGCTTACACATTACCCCCTATTAGTTGACACCCGTCCGCCAGTAAACTTTTATTTGGTGTAATTTTCCCAGCTAGGCAATACTCCAGAGCCAGCCTTAACACGTCAAGATAATATATATTATTCCGAACGAATTCTGTACAGCTTACTTGGGGCGTTCAATTCAATGCTGTAATTTTTTTAATAATTTAAAAAATATTTTTACGGTTTTGGGGAGCTTTTAAATTAGGTCTTGACATCTAGAGTAATAATTTTTTTTAACACAATGAATGTCAGTGCTGTAACTAGTTTTATGTGTTGAGATTTGGTAAACATACTTTAATAATTTATACTTCATTATTGGTTGCATATAAGATTATAAATTGAACATAAATGGTATTCCTTATTAATTTTATCATAAAATATACATGACAAGCACTGTAAGTCATAAAATTTAGTTTTGTTAACCATTAAATAACAAAGCAACATAGCAAAAAACATAAAGCATTAAATAAACTTAACAAAAGCTTCTGAGCATGCATCATATTAAATAATGTACAATTTAATATTTTTAGTAAATTATTTTGAATGTTCTCAGAATAATATATCCGCTTACTCTGTATCATATTTGGATGCTAAGCGATGCTTACGCTACCGAGGGCTGTTTTATTATTATGGATTGCTGCCTTGCAAAGAAGCCTAGCTTCCAATGGTATACTATCTATAATCTGACACTAATCATGGCTTTTATTATATTCAAGTATAGTGTTCTGTATATTGTGTGTAGATGTTGCTTATAACGCTCAACCTGAAAAAGAGAGCGTCGCCGATGATCCCGTATCTTTATAGGGTCCGCCATAGACCACAGCAAGGTAAAAAGTAGATCCTAAGTAACACACCCATAAGACGGGAATAAATGTGAATATCTATATATTGAGTTGAGGGCTAATATTTTATGAATATATGTATGTCCATATTATTTTTAATATGATTTATATAGAATAAATTAAGTTAATATTTCCATAAAAATACAAGCGTACGAGCCCACATGTATCGAACCGATTACCTTAAAATATATTGCATATACAATAAACCTGTATTATGAATATGAAATATAAACTATATTCTTAAATGTCACACTTAGGTGTCAGGTGTTTTTTTATACCGCTTTCTACAAAAAGTCTAATGTCTAAAATTAAAACAAACGTATAAAGTCTTCCTTGCTTTTATTTGACATACATAATATCAAATACCGTGACTTCCGGAAAAATATTAGCCTTGGAAAATTTATTTACATGATTCCACCAGAGATATCTTACATTGTTTGACGAGTAAGTCATATTTAATATTTATTTGTACCCAATCATAGAGAAAGCGACTTGAGTCTTTTTTATATTTCAGCTTATGCGACCGCAGAAAGAAATTGGGCTCATAAAATGCGCTGTAAAAATTACCATTTGTATTGTTATCGCTGTTATAAAATTCCACGGAGACTCTACTTATAGCCTTAATTTCCTGCGATATCTGAAACTTTCGCCATACTTTTTCAGTATTTTCGTAAATTCTGCTTTGCCACCATAATGATTTTTTTTTTTTTACTAAAAATCCAATGCAGGTGATTTATTAAGTCGAATATATAATTTTTTTTAATATAATTGGAGCAATTTAAAAAATTTGCACGCGATATTCAATCCTTTAGAAAACAAAACAAATTGCATTATTTTCGGCCACTGGTTTTATTTCGAGTTATTAAAAAAAAACTGCTTTCAATCTACCTGGTTTAATATATTTAATATTTTTGCAGAGAATACTTCGTGGAATACTTTTATAACAATTTTTAGTAATAATGTTTTAAGCGTTCTAACTTTTATCTTTTTTGCGCTACTTGCTTCCCCAACATGCTATGTTAGCATTTTCAGGCAAAGTTCTTACAATCTAGCTATTGAGGAATCTAAAAACGTAAAATAATTTTTAAATGTTAAAATAACACTAAAAATATTTTTACTGAATCCTGCGCTACAGATATTCTATACTTTAATTTTGATAAAAAAAATAAATCACATAAAGAAATATATATATATAACTTTTTAAAGTATGGTTAAAGTGTTCAAAACGTCTTTGAAATAAAATAAAAATTGTTTTCAGTGTGAAGTGTATTTTTATATATTTATTTTTAAAGAAATTATTTATATAAACCGGCATTTGATGATGGATTATTCTTATATTTATTTGCTGCTAGATATCATGAAAGTTATTTCCCCTTCTGATTCTAAGTATAAAATTAAGCATTGCTCAAAGAAAATAATCTGTATTTTATATGATCTCGTATGTGGAATACGAAGAAACGGTAATCCATAAGATCTGTAAAGTATATGCCCAATTTATACTTTAGATTATTTGTAATATTTAAATATATTTTTATTATATTTTTATTTTAGGTATATGTATTTTTAACGTACTTCTTTGAAGTTTTTTTACTAAATCTTTGAAATAAATTTTACTTATATTCTAAAGCAGCTTATTTCTTATTTTAGAAAATATAAATATTTTTCTTTTTTAGTACCATTTTTTCATTTATTAATTTTGAACAAATCATATAACCTTTCAATAAATATGACGAAATAAGCTTAATTTTTAAATATTATTTTCTTTTAATTAAGCTGTAAGTAAATTGTTCAAAATACTCATAAGGTTTGCAGTTTTTAACGCTTTTTGTGTTTTTTTTTTTCGTTTATTCAACATGTAGGGTCGATTTTTGTTTAGACATATAAAAGGTTTATTTTCTGTACCTTGCTTTGAGCGTGAACGTGCTTATACACCAAACCAGCCTTCGAAGTTCTTTGATCGCGGCTTTACGTGTTTGATTATAAAAAGGCTTTGATTTGCTCCCACGAATAATCAACGTAAAAGTGGGAAAATATTCGTTTTTGATTATCAAAAGGTCTAAGGAATTACTGGGGGTGAGCAACTCGACTATACATGCGGTTTTTCTTTCAATACGATCAAACGTAATTTGAATATAAATAATCTCTTAAGAATACTTAATTATTCACCGAATGAATTTATTATGTCGTCTTGTAAATCTAAACATTATTATGGAAAATTGTTGTAATAATCGCCTTTTAAATAACATTAAATCAATGTGGTTTTATAAATGTTTTACAGAGTTATAAACCAGTTTAAGCACAGGTTAATCATTTACAAAAAAAAAAAATTTTCTCTGTAAGATGACATGATACACAATCACATGTCATTTCAAAGTTTTACTCTTGTATCTGTATGTAAGTATGGATTGTTTAAAGATTTTAAAAATGTAAACTTTTGTTATTTAAATTGGTATGACAACAAGAGATCGTAAACAATTTTTTAATAAAATAAAAGTGAACCCATAGCGTGAAAATGACTACTATAGTTAAAATCAAGAAGTACACATTTATTGTTTTTATATAAATAATCATGTTTTATTGGTATTGCAGAAAAAAAATACTTATTTTTAAACAGGTTATATAAAAATAAAATCCAAATCCTTCTTTAAAGGAATTTTTTTTTTGTAATATTATTTTAAAAAATTAAGTAGGTAATGATTTGAATTAATTAATAAAATAGTAATTTTTCTTATTGTTTCTTATCGTATTACCCATAATGGTTTATTGTGTAAACAATATACTATTAAGTGACCATGAAACGACATTCCAAATCTTGGAAATTACTTTTCATGGCATAGAATTCTCGTCGATATAAGTAAACAGATTATCTCAAAACAAATTGTATCCGAAAAAAATGATTTTATGAGTCTTCAAACTTTTTTTTTTTTATTATTTAAAGGTCGTTGCAATCGAAATAAAACATTTCCCAAATGTTGACAGGTGTACAATAAAAAGGCTTGTGCACCCACTATACATTTAGAGTACACGTGTTACCTTTCCACAATACCGCGAGATACACGAAGTTCTTTTATGCCGGCACGTGAAATCTTTACAAAAACACAATACAACTGCGGGACAAAAAGCATCTAAAGATACTCTTTTTAGTAACATTGATCCGAGGCCTTTGGGACTGATGAGCTGGCTTCCTTTAAAAAAGAAGCATTGAAAAGAAAGAAAAATATTACTTGGACTTACTCACGAGCCCAAAAACTCTGTGATCTTTCAGCAAATTGCAATTCCAGCCATATTTAAAGATCCAATATATTCTGTCAGCAATTATTTTATTGTGCTACATAATTTTATGTGGCTTGCTATGAACTTTTTTACTCATATTAATTTTTTTTATTATGAGTTTAAGTTTATAATTTAAAAGAGTATGTTAAGAATTTTTCGGTTTATTATCGGAATATTATAAAAAGAGACACGTAGAATTGACGAAGTTCATAAGTTATCTGTTTCCTCTAAGGAAAATGTAGCTTCGAGTACATTGAGTTTGATCAGCAAAAAGTCTGAATACTAAATTCAATGAGCTCTCCACTGTGCTAAAAACTAATTTGTTATGTAAAATATATATTTTATTTACCACTAAGAATTTCAATTCAATATATGACTTAATAAAACATATAAATTCCGATTTTCAGTTATTTATCCTCTGCTCGATGATAGTCATTTTACTACGTTACAACGTTTTATGATATTTTGCTTCTCCTAACATTTTAACCATCCTTCCAGCTGAAAGAGGAATCAGGTATTATTTTTATATAGATTGACGTTTTGGTTCATAGTTATATTATGTCAATAATATTAAGGGCAGTAGTTTATATTTTAAATATATATATATATATAATATATATAATAAATATATATATATATATATATATATATATATATATATCTGTAATCATATTTATTAAACACGCAGGGATTTGGAATATGAATTCATTATCTAACGTTTCAGTATTATATTTTGTAAAAGGCTGGTAGTAAATATACTCTACTCAATCATAATATTTACTTGTTGTTCAATTTATGAAGCTATTTGACAGACAGATTATAAGAAAGATCAACGAAGTCTTAGAAGTTCCTTGATTAAAGAACCTCAGAGAGGGTTTAGAGCAATCAACGGACTTCCTATTCAGGTTTGCCTTGAACAAAGTTGGAGCATTTCGACTAGATACCCCCGAATCTGAAAATAAATCACAAAAAGATCAAAACCAACACCTAAGTGCTCTTTTCTTAAAACTAAAGAATTTTAACTATTTTTTAGATTTAAAGTGATACTAAAATACAAATAATGTGAAACTGTGTAATTCCAGGTCTAGAAGTATTAACGAGTAAGTTAACAAAAACACACAAAAGCCATCAAATAAAATACGTCATAATATTTAAAACTTGGGACGAAAAATATTATCTAAAATACTTATTTGTGTTTATTGTTAAAAATTAGGATGATATGCCAATATGAAGTTTTATTTTCTATAAAAACATTTGTATTGAACACGAAGCACTTTATTTTTTTCATAGCAGTATTTTTAAACATTAAAACTTTTAGAGATAACTGATTTAAAACAATTTGTGTTTTTCATTATTATAGCTGTTTTTGTTGAAAAAAAGTTATTCGTTTTTTGAGTACTGTATTTTTCAATGCCTTAAAATATAGAAAACCTTATTAAAAGGTTTATTAAAAGTTTAAACGTGTTCTATAGCCATAATAAAATTTTTATCAAATTTTTTTTATAAATATTAATTCTCCTTAACTTTTAATTTTTAACAAACAGATTATCTTGAAATAATATTAAAAAATTGCAGCATTAGGTAAAATATGTAAGCTCGGTTTATGGTAGGCTGTGCTGCATATGTAAACATTAATTAATGCAATGAAAGGTTTCTCTTATCACAAGGGGATGTTCAGGCCCAGCCAGCTCGTTGTCCATGTATTTCCGGTGCTGGGTTTTGAGCATTAACAAGGGAAACACGCCACGTCACCCTCCGCTATCCTAGATCATACTCTCTCATCAGGTTTGCAATTATTAAACATGATATCCATTTTTTAAATTTTAAATTATCCTTTTTTATGTTTACTTTAGTAATCATGTTAGAAAAAAAATGATATTTTTTAATAAAATACTTGAGCGATTTTCCACATTATAAATGACCGGTTTCGCCAACCTTTAACGTTTCACCTTTCACGTTACCCTGTTTGATAATGCCAACGTGAAAGGTTGGTGAAACCGGTCACTAATAAAAACGAAAATGTGGAAAATCACTCAAGTATTTTATTCAGAAATATTAAAATGGAATTCCACCAAGTACTCTCTGTCAAAAATATTGAATTTCTCAGAAAAAAAAAAAATGTTTAAAACGGACAACGAAAAAATTTTTATCATTAAAATGATAAACTTATACTTAAATAAAATTAAAAATGATTTTGTACTAATCGGCCATAGTTTTTTTATAGTTAAGTTGTAAAATCCTTAAATATTAAACAATATAATCAAGTTTCAATAGAAATGTATATTTAAATCAAAACTAAAAATCATATTTACAAGTTATCTATCTATATTTCTATTAAATAACAATAACTGAAAATAAAATCCGAGGATAAGAGGCATTTCAGAAATTGGATAATGTGTTTGGAATCTATTTATCGTAGAAAATTTTTATTACAATCATCATTTATGATATCTAGTGAAAACTTTTTTGCATAAAAAAAAAATTAATTTATAATAAACCTCATAAGTGGCTTGTTTTATTTTATGCAAAAAAATAGTTAAATATAAACATGCATGTAAATTCCACAAATCTTTATCTCAAAAGAAACTGTAGGGCAGTGATAATTCTTATATTATTTAGAAAATTTAATGTTTCCAACACAACTGCCAGCGCAGAACAAGAAAATAAATTCCTACATACCCTTCTGATTCAATTTTGTCTAATTTAATTAAATTTACCAAATAATCAGCTTTCAGCAAACAAAGAAACTATTACACATCTGTTTGTAGTATTTAATTAATACAATCAGGAAATAGAGAGACACAGCTTACTTCAAAGAAGGTGGCATGTCTGCGAATTTAGATATTGTTATAATATAATATAATATGATAATATTATAGCTACATGTTCATTTCAACCTATTTGCTTTGAATGACGCAATCTCACGTATTGTATACTTAAATACGAAATGAACGTTAAATCATTTATAAAGCATGTACTATTTGTTAAATGTGTATAATCTACTAATTGCTTTGATAAAAAATCAATTGTTAAAATACGTGATTCAATTTTTCCTTAAACAAAAGAACTGTACAGCCTAAATATCATTTATATTAATATTTGGATATAAACTGAGCCAGAAATAGTTTGAGAAAGGTTTGGACTAAACAAGATCAACACTGTTCTACAAACCCAAAAAAAATCACTATTGTTTCGTAGAAAATAAAACAATGGAAATAAAGTTTATTTAATATTTAATCAGTGACAGAGTTTCACAGCAAAACCAATTTGATATCCAAGAAAAAATCTATTCAATATTAAAAGAGGATTATTTTTTATCTTTATTGCTAACATGGCGTCTTCTAACGCATCTTACAGTCACGAATTGATCTTTATATCGAAGGATAGGACGACCATTAATATGTTTTCACTAGAAAAGTTAAACTTTTTAACAATCAATAGAATTGATTACCCGGATTTTATTAAAGAATATCAAAGAAAAACCCTAACTAAATGTTTTCCTTGAATTAAATTTGTATGTGTATATTAAAAGTGCTAAAAAAGGTGCAATACAAACAAACTAGTGAATTCATCAATGAACCCTAACTTACTGAATTATTCAATTGCTGGAAAACCACTCATGTTTATCAAAACTATTACACTATTATATTTGAATCATTTAATGTAATAGTAAGTATAAAAATGTGTGAATAAAATTTCTCTACCGTGTATTTTTTCAATGTAACCTACATTTTTTACTGGAGGCTCTATTTGTTTAAAAAAAACTCTTTGTAGACAAAAATTAAATAAACAGTATTATTACGCATGAAACATTTCAACTTTCTTTTGAATAAAATAGATCCGAGAGAAAGCAACAACACAGAAACACGTCAACAATTTTGTACGAAAATAAACTTTCCGTGTGGGAAAATCAGGGCCCTCGGAGGATCGATTGTCCCGAGAATGTTTATCATTTCTGAAACTCAATGGAAAGCTCAAAAAGCATTTGTGTATTGTTCGGACTTGGCAGATGTTTTATCTCGGTCCTCATACTAAGCAGACTAAATATATTTTAAGAAAACCAAGGCTTAGGTATCGTGGGGAACTTAAAAAACCTCTGTGTTTTATAAACCGAATCTACTTCGTTTCATGTTTAGTTTACTTGAAACCTGAATCTTGCAAACATACAACTGTTTCATAAGTTATATTTTTTTTAGTAATACACGATGAGAAGATTTTTATGGAAATATATGATAGAGAAAACTGATAATAGAGAAATATTATATTCTCTAATAAAATGATGTAAAAATATTCAATTTCATTTTAAGAAATCACGATGAAGCCAAAATTACCAGAGCTTTATTATTATAAACCTATGCTTAAAAGTTTTCTTAAATGTTATAAATATTTTCTTTATAAATATGAAACCATATTGTCATAGCTTTTATAGTGAAAATACTTCAACCTATTTGTATTTCACTATAAATTCTCGTAAATAAAGCATCTATCTCCATTGCTGATATTAAGTACATTTAGTTTAAGGGGATACGAAAATATAAAATAGTTCAGCCTATCTTCATACAGCCGTCTGATTTATAATACAATAACTTGGCCTGGAGAACATCCTCAAAAGCAAACAGAAATATAATAATGGCAGAAGAACCTTGGCTGCTCGGCCCGGGGCGAGCCGTGGTTTATTGATGGGAAATACTTTTTATCGTGAAACGATGGTTTAATATGTTATATGACATTTTGTTACTTGTTTGTGTGATCACTCAATACCAAAACTTAAAATATAAATTTATACTTTTATATACTATGTATAAGTTAAAGGATCATAAAATGTACTATTTTTTCAGGTTTTCTAGAGATTGTAGGTTTCAGGTTTGTTAGAGTTCTGTGTTCGCTTTTTGTTATGATTTAAAAAAGTTTTTATGTTGAGTGATAATTATGAGTTTATTAAATATTTTTAAAATTAATTTAATGGAAATACTATAAGTAAGAATAAAACAATAGCCTATTTCCTCGTCCACTGTAATATTTTATTGTTTTAACTGGTATTATGTAATATTTCAGTAAAAGTGTATGATAGTGTTAATGGTCTGAACTATTGCAGTCTTCAATATTATGTTTTTAAAGAAGTCACTTTCATTAATTTAAATATTTATAATTTCATAATAATTGAATTACAATATTGGATTTGAATTTCAAAACTATTTTTTTTTTCATTAAAATTGTGACTAAGTTGAGTTTTTTTTATATTTATATCATATAAAGCTATATTTTACTGTTACTTAACAGTAGAATTTTTTTTTTAATTGCCAACAGTCAACTGCTGAGTTTGCAATCAAAAGAAATTGAACCTATACATTAATGATAAAATAAACGTAATCAAACGATTGAAACCACCCCTGCACGCGGTAGGGGTGAAGAGGGGTTTACCGGAAGTGACGGCCGAGAGGTTAACTGTCGAGGGTGATTTTATTTTCTGTGATTATTTGCGAGGCCCGAGTCACCCTGAGATCCTATCGATATCCTAAATAATAATAAAATTGCCAATTTATGACGGCCGAGGGTATTTCGGGTTTTCCGCTTTTTTTTTCTTTCCGATACAGTGTTTTTTTGGATCTTATCTATTCGGTTATTTCTTACTTCTAATATTAAATATTTATCGAGTTATATTTACTAAACAACTCAACCAAATACAGTTAAAGTAAACGTAATCAACGATAGTAAAATACATCGATGCAAAGTTATAATGTACCTGCAAATGCATAACATTTTCGAATGTGATTTTAGAGTACATGGCAGATGAATCAATATTAGTTTCGTGTATTACAGTGATGATGTTGATTTTATATCAATATTTCGTGAACATCACAGGTAGGGTGGAGGAGGCACACCCCCTTAGTGAGCTTAATGGGATGTTTAACTTCATTTGCGTTCTGAAAAAAATATATAGAATTGTTGCGTCAAAATATTTTTATTCTAAAAATGGACAGAACCCATTCATGTATTACAATTGGGAGTACTAAATATAAACCAATTTTTTTATTGTTTTTAAGACATTTATTGTTATTTTTAAACAATACTTCGTATGTAACATTAGCTAATGGTTTAAGGAAATATAAAAATATTTATCGATCTTTATAAGCTGTTGGATAGACTCTACGTTTGAATTTTTGTAATATATAGAAACGTTTCCTAAAGGATAATATCTCGACGTCTTGTATGTTTAATTTATTATCAGTTTTTTACACAGCGTTCTTCGTCTAGACTTCTCTTAGGGAGAAAAAATATTGTTAAGTACTGGTACAGATATATTCCAGAAAACGATATTTCAGTCAATATTTGTGTTCATACGTCGTGAACCAATTGCTAAGGACGCGTATCGAAGAATAACAGATATTGTATGCTCCAACACACTACCGTAAGTAAGGTAATACAGTGTGTTTCGTGTTAGATGACTTATGATTATGATCTTTAAATATTAAGTAGAACATTTATAAACATATGGCTACTATGTGAAACAACATTTTTATAAAAAATGTTTGAAGTCAAATTAATCAAATATATATCATGCATTTTATATTAACCGAGAAACATTTAGTTTTTTAGTCATTGTATACACACAATCTTTTTTTCATTATTCTTAAATATAGCTGTTGTTCAATTAATGAATAAAATTAATTATATAAGTGCAAGTTATGGGGAGTATTCTTATATCCGCTAATAGTGCGCGCCCCATACTCCCCATACATATTTAATTTCAGTGTAAGTTTTCACAAAGCTGGTCTCAGGCCCAACAGAACAAAAACAATTTTTTTTTTCAGTATTGATCAAATATTAACACAGGAAATAAAATTCTGAATAGTTGAAATGAAAAGTGAGTTTTCATAAAAGGCTTGAACGTGACATAAAACTTTAATGTTGTTATAACTTCTATATTTGCGGTGAATCTGAGTTGCAGTGTTTTTTACATAATATGTCAAGACAAATTGCTACACCTAACTCCTATATGTTTTGAAAATAAATCTTTACATACGTGTAATACGAGTTTTTCGTTTTTTTTTTTTCTTAATGCATATATTTGATGTTTTCAAAGTCAAGAAATGCTAGCAGTGAAGACATCGCAGGACTTTCCTGAGTGCCAAAAAACTGTACAATTTAGAATATATCTAAAGGATCTCGAGAATTTGGAGGCACTTAGAATGATTAGATACCTCATATTGAAGATACTCGAGACATGTGTCGATATTGTCAAATAAATCATCATGATATAAACTGACATTCTTTACAAAACTAAAAATACAAATATTTTTAAACCCAAAACATGTTTTATTATTAATTTCAATTTCTAGTTGTTTTATTTAATTTATAAAACATATTTGTAATTTTAGATAAATCACCCGGTATACAATTTAAAGCATGTATTTATTGTTTATCTGATTGTAAGATCTACACCCTAATTACTGTTTAACAATATGTTATACCTTTGCGTGAGTTATTGGGGTGTCATGTACAGCATTAATGTATACATTAACCGAACAGTTGGTATAATTTCATTGAGTGTACATGTCACCGACAAGGTCAGGGCGTGATAAGAAGTACTCAAGATATTTGAAAACGCAAAGCCCTCACGGTTATTGCAACGCTGCATGCGAATCACATCGGAATACTTGACATTTTTCCATTTTATTGTTTCATTTATTTGCTTGAATAAAAATTTATATTCTAACTTAACTGCATCGAGTCAGCGTTCAGAGATTTTTCAGTCTGAAGAATCTCTAGCTAGGCAGAAGCGCCCATAAACAAAAAAGTAAAAACCTTCAGCAATTTACGTCTTTATATTAGTTTAAAATGTGGAGTATTATAAAGCAAAGCAGTGTGTTGTGTACCGTCGTATTAGCATATATCTGTATACATCACAGTTATCCTAAATCAAAAAATAACATAATTCATCGACTTTTGTAACATTTTAAAAACCTTAGAACTAATTCTGTATTTCCGAACACGTTATTTTGCAAAATGACCCACCGATAAACGCGCCATAAACATGGCGATCAATGAGATCGCTTTTGGAAATTAATAAAAACGTCATCATGAATATCGAGACTGTTCGTACATTAAGACATTAGTAGATAATCTGTGTTAAGAAATGAGTGATCCTTGTTTATTTTCACGTGCGCCCTTGACAAAGAAAACAACTAAGTTCAATTACTAACCTTCAAAAAATATCCAATGGTAACACGATGGGGAATCGGCCGAGCTGTCCGGATGATCCGATGGTTTTTCACAAAAGGTACAAATAATAGTGAATCATCATTAACTATTAACATAATGGTCACATGTTTAAAAGATAAGTCTTTTTAATTTCATATTTTTTAACAATTGCAAAGTCACTGAATAAAATTAACCGCACACATCCTACACCGCGCGACACTGAGGGACTACTTTCGATGCTTGCTAATATGTGTCAGCACAATTATTGTTACCAAAAATATTTTCAAACGCTCTTACTCCATAGAATACAATAGTATGATATATAATACAAGACGTTGGCTTGTCGGCTCAGTGGGTAGACCGTCAATTCTCGATCACGAGGCCCCCGGCTCGATATCAGTTTTGACAGGTGAATCTCAAATTTATGGTTCTGGCCTCACTCCTATTTCAGTTTGGTCAAATACAATTTGAATCTAAATTATACAATGATGATATAATGAAGCAGTTGATGATGATTATTTTTTTGTTTGCTGCTTAAGTATTTGTAAACTCGCGGCATGAATCAGACAGACCTTATAAATCGTATTTTTCACGAGTCAATGAGACCGGTGCAGCATTATGGCGATTTTTCAAATTACTATAATAAAAAAGATATCATAAATCTGGAAGCTATTCTTTCACGTGTTAATAAATGAGTGATCATTGTTTCTTTTCACGTACACCATGTCTTTTTTTAACCTGCAAAGTTCGATTACTTACCCTAAAATAATATCTGATGGTAACACGATAGGGAAGCGGTGATTATATGGTTATTCACAAATCTTCTACTATAATAATAGCCATTGTGTGTTTATTTGTATGTATGTTTCGTTTTTCCGTTCTGTATAGAATATCTTAAAAGATACAACGCTGATTTTTTGCACATAAGTTAAGTAAATTTTTCCGCAGCTATGTGCCGAATTTCAAGACGATAGGATAATATTTTCATTCATAAACTTTAAAATATGCTTTAGCTAAACTTTAATTATATGATTCACTTCTTCGCCGCGAGATGTCGTTCACCGCGAGAATTTCAAATTTAGAACTTTTACAAAAAAAACAAAAGACGCATCGTTCATCAAATACGTCATTTTGTGACGGGCTACATTACTAGTATACTAATAATACTGAATCAAACTTTTTATTAGATTCGTAAGTTATATATTATATATAATGACCAACTGTTTAAACAAATATTTTTTGTTATACATTCAAATCTTTTTATTCTTTAGACGAAAATAAAATATCTCTAATTACTTTGCGTTTTTGAGTTGCCCTGATCTTTATCCCACCCACGTTTTATTTAGACTAATTATGAATCTTATACAGCTAATTAATTTTTCGTTTCTATTTATGTCATTTCAAAGCATGAAATAAATAAAGAGACGCCGGAGATTATCTCTCCGCCTACCTGCGACCTTTTCCCCTCGCGTTGTGTTTACATACGCAACAATACTTACAGAGGAGTTATGAGGACCTTATTGTCACGTATAAATGAAGTTGTTTTACGATCGCATGAATTTTAAGAGACCTATAGAATTCAATTGACTGAGAGTATTAAAAAAGTGATGCCAACTACCAGCAGTATGTGATGCACCTTGCAGGAGCATATTCAAACAGCTTTAAATTTAAACTTGACATATTTATTTTTACTGTAAAAAAATTGAAACTAACTAACAGAAGATCTGTTATAATGGTTTCAAATATTTAATATCAATCATATGAACAAAGAGAAAATAATTATATTTTCAATGGAATAAATAAAGAATATGATGGTGATGATCGATTCGGTCTCTTTTATACAAATATTCACTCGGGTCTAAAGGTTTACAAGACAATCATAAAAGAGGTTACTCTAAGAAGCCATATTGCAATCACCAAGCATAAGACAACGTCTGAAGAAGAAATTTCCTCTTTTATCAAATGCAAAAGATATTGCCGTGCAGTTGAACCCACGGTACTTCACTGTGAACTACATTGCTACTCCAAAATATCACAACTCTGAGATATAACAGACGACTGGGAGGAAGTATATTTTCAGTGGGGAAAATGTGGAAATCTTTATATTTCTTACATGAACGAGAACCTTTTGCGACATCGGGCGAAGTAAGAGCTATATAAATAACTGGCCTCAATGGATAGAAAAAAACCTCGTGAAGAAGTGCGTGTGAAAATATTCTATTGATTTTACGTGTAGAAAATACGGACAATAAGGTCTGTCTACTTAAAACTGATGAGATTCCAGACAATTTACATGAAGCTATGTAAAAAAAAACTAATAGACCGGACTATATAATAGATTTTTTAATTTCCTGAAGGCCGCGAGGTGTGTACCCAACAGAAACTGTTTGCTATTTATTAACATTATACAGGCTCTTTTGAAACGTGTTTTTGTTGGAGTTATTAATTGAAGGCTCCTAAACATGGAGCTTTATTCAATTATATTTTAGAGAATGATCACAAACGCTTTTATCAATATAAAGTATATATTACAGATATAATTTTATAATATCCGTGATATAAAATAACTTCAGGGAAAATCTATTTTGTTACGTATTTGTAAGAAAACATCATCAAAACTACATCGTAAAAAAATATTTAATTCAAATTATTTTATTTATATATTTTTTTAATCTATGGCTTACTTTATACCAAAACCAAACATGCGGATGCATTTATAAAACAAATACAATTTACAATAAAGATTATGTACATGGAAATATGCATTAACCCCCTTGAACTATCTCCTCATCTATTCCTCTTGACGAAAAGCCTATCAAGTTCCACTACTGTTCCATTATGTTCTCGCTGGGTCTATTTCCTTGGTTAGGGATTAATCTTTTCATTATTTATAAAAGCACTAATTAATAATAAATTAAACAGCAAGCAAACAAGCAATTCTTAAAATAAAACAGGTGACCGTCATTTGAAAATATTAAAAAGCAAAAAATGTCAAGATCAATGGCTTCATTGCATCATCTTTGTAAAATGTTTGTTATTGTTAGGAGTGAGCCTAATACTATAAATTTGGGATTCACCTGTTAAAACTGGTATCGAACCGAGGGCCTAGTGATCAAGAATTCACGGTATACCCACTAAGCCAACGTCTTGTATTAAATATCATACTATTGTTTGCAATGGACTAGGAGTGTCTAAAAAATATTTTTGGTGACAATAATTGTGCTGACGCACATTATAGCAAAGTCGTCAGTGGTTCTTCAGTGTCGCGTAGTGTAGGATGTGAGCTTATTTTATTAAGTGACTTTGCAAATTTTACAATGAATATAACAAAGTGTAGTTATTTACATCGTGTTTTGGTTCTTTTTAACCCCCCGAGTTAAGCTATGAAGAAATAAAACATTTTAATTGCGCGTTATAAATTAAAACCAATCGTGATTTGAATGTTCCGAGCACACGCCAGCTCTTCGATCTTGATATTGTGATTGCGTAAAGGGTAAGTTTTCTTTGAATCACTTCCTTACTTTACAAAAAAAAAACCACCATTGAATTCTATTCAAATGAATGTAAAATATATGAGATCCTGAAATGAATCCGCTAGCTTTGTGTGGACTATGCTCGGTGAAAAGGCAAAGCGAGTAGAAAGTTTAATGCGCGCAAAAGTATTCTGTTTTTTTTTTCTTCGATTGTCAATAAATTGAATGTCTACCTTAAATAAAAATAAATTAAGAAGTTTGTACTGACGGAAAAAGTTTCGACTGGTAAATTTTTATTTATTAAGTTTCGTCATAAATATTGTTTGTACCTTAATCATATCATAATACTTCCATTGAAGAAGACTGCATTTTACAAAAGTGGAATCACCAGATCAGAAAAGTTTAAAAATTCTGTTTTAAATACGTTGAATCGGTTTATTTTTTGTAATTTAAATACTCGTTGAATTTTCTTTTCCTTCACTAATTATATGTTTACAAAAGTCCTTTTTTTGTTCGGACTTAGTATTGAGCACAAACATATAAATTAGAAATATATTTCTTATTAATTTTGCCAAGAGATACTTTTAAACCGACGAGTACTTCACTACAAAATCATCACCGAGGTGACAATAACGAGCCTTGCTTGCTTCAAATAACTGTGAGTGTTTTGTAACTGTACTAAAAATATTAATAATTAATTTTAGTAGTATTTACTTTTTACGGAAAGTACATGGCGGAATTTCACTTTAGTATTTATATCGAAAGAAATACTGTTATGTTCCCACGTTTATTTATTAACGCGACTAACTTTTTATTTGGCATCTTTAACTCTGGGAGTTATGGGAATATCACATAATATTTTTTTGAACTAAAATATTGAGTAGTATTCAACATATTTAATTTTCTTAATACAATGAAGCGTCAAAGAGTAAATGGTCTACTCAAACGTTGACCTCTAGAACGAAGGTTTTCATCGTAAACATCTAGAACACAGTAAAGCAGAATAAAAAAAATAAATCATCCAAGAGCATATAAACAAATCTTGTGGATATTTTAAATTTATTGTGGCTTGTTTTTACAAGTTAATCTGACTTATGACACATATTTTATAAAAAAAAACAAATCTTCACTTTATCTTTATTTTTATGAAAATATTATTAATGATGTTATCTGGTGATATTTTATAATCAATTGATTTATTAATTTTATAAAATAAATTGGGTGTATTGTTAAACCACTACTATTTTCGTATCACACGAAATTATTAGGATAAACTTTTATTTGTTATAAAAAATAAAACTTAATACAATTTGTGGAAGCGTATCAAAATATTAATTTAGAAGAAAATCGTTTCATCTAAGCGACGCTAACTGATAACAGAAATAGCCTAAATTATATTACGCTTAAATATTCTAGGTAGACTCATTATTCAACAGAGCCTTAATTACTAAACACGGCAAGTTGCTCACACCTGCGTAATCATAAAACCATGTTTTGAAGTTAATCGTGTATTTATAAAGGCTAAAAAACTTACTAATAATACATTTAAATTTACTTAAGTTTTTTTGACAATTTAATTTTTTTTTTTTACTGAAGCAGACTTTTACTTACCTTATTAGAATTATTGGTTTCTTTTCTGATTGAAGATGTCTTTCAAATTTCTAAATATTTAAACTGATTTAACACTATCAATAAAAAAACATATTGAAATTATATATAAAATAAATAAAACCAAAATATTCAAACCACAGTCAAGTCATATCGTACAAAAACATATTTCAAACACTCAACACATTTTAAAATAATATTTTTAAAAAAACTTGAAAAAAAAAAAAACGCGTAATCCAATTTATATTATATCGCGGAAAATAATATATTTAAGTTATCTGTGTTGTAATTGTGACAGCTTAAGGGATGATTTGTTGGAGGGGGTATATTCTGCGATGTATCTCGTGTTGAGGGTTGGTCTCGACGGACGTGCGCTCGCGACGAGGGATGCAGACCGACTGGAGACTGGGCCTCACCGCCGGAGGATTAATAGGGGAGTGTGCTCACCACCACACTCCGTGCCCTGTGATAAGTCTCCGGTGAACATTGATATGCTCAAAAGTATCTTATTACTGTGTAAGCTTTATAATTAAAATTAAACCATGATTTTCGAGCAAATTCTTGCAATCAAAAAGTCTTGCTGGAATTCTGAGCTTATAAATTGAGATATTTTTAAAAGGCATTCAAAAGCCATTTTGTTATAATCATGAAGAATAACACAAGTATATATATATATATATATATATATATATATATATATATATATATGGTAGATCTAAACAGTATAGCAAACATAATAAACAACAATAAAAACCTTGAAGGTTGTTTCTCTTTCGTCAAGATACTATTCACTTGAGCACTCTTATAATAAACTGGTATAACAATAAATTTCAATTAGTTTAAATAAAACCAAATTAAATTAAAAGGTTTTTATCAATAAAATCACTGGGAAAAATATATTTTATAAAAATGAGCCATCTGCAAGTAAATGTGTTGCATTTTTAATTAAAAAATACGAATTTCTGAGCTTGAAGTAAAAAGTTATATTCTCAAACTCATATAGATGTAAAAAAAAATATTACTTCTTACAATACTCTACTGAATAGCGTATATATATATATATAAAGTATATATTTATAAAGTACACATATATATATATATATATATATATATATATATATATATATATTCGCAGCGTGCAATTAATGTTTCCTCTAAACCTAAAGACTTGAAATTGCGTGTAATATTGTCAATCATTGTCATTACTCAAAAAAAATTTGTTTATGCATTTCTTTTAATTATGATTATCTTTTGGCATGAATGAAATCTCGACAGAGAATTAATCAAGTTCATATTTTTTTGTTGTTTGTGAGCGCATTTTCTACGATTTGGTAATGAAACTACTTTACATTGATAAATTGTACTGCGAGACCGCCATCAATGTCAAAAAAGTCATTGCTCAGAAGAGCCATAAGAAGTTTTTGTCTGCTTACGTTTTGCGTGAGACAAAAAATAATCAATATTTGTATAGTTAAAATAGATTTACAGCTGTATATTATTCAATAAAAATATAAAGTTTTTAAAGTCCACATGCACAATTATTCGATATATATAATTTGTATTTTTACTTGTTAATTTAATTCTTCCTAGATTCCAAGCATATAAACATAACTTTTTAAAATTATTTAAGTTGCTTTTTGCGACGATAAGTATAGTGTTTTTTTTTTTACTACTCTCAATGATGGTATTTTATAATTATTTGATAAAAAAATGTTGGCCAACGCTTCACAAAATTGTTAATAAAAATATTTTTTTGTAAACAGAAATGAAACTGTGATACAGCGAGATGGCATTCATTTTGAAACACCTAAAAATCTCAAACTCTGCAATACGACTGGTTTCTTGGGTTTTTTCGTAGTCCAAATATTGCACTGCAACTAACACCGGTGGGTGTAAAATTTAGAAATATTTGCAGTATTCGCTCCGCCATTTGCTTCAAGGCGAGTAAAACAGTTCAATGTAATTAAATTCCTGCAATCTGCAACGGTGCTCGGCAAAATGTCACCACAAACGCGGGGGTGTGTTGATCCAATTAGACCGGTGGGTTTTATTAAACAATTAAATGCACAATTGATTCAAGAAAATGTATATTTAATTGAATGCAATACCACATTCATATTGAAATAAATCGCGTGGTTGAATTCGACTTTATTGGTGGTGACATGTATTGTTTTGAGTACTTAATTAAAGTTACATTTTTGCTTCTAATAAAACCTACGACTTGTCAATATAAATAGTATAAAAACTTTACAGAATTGTTTTTTAAAAATAACACATTATCTGAAACAAGTACTCATAACATATATGTATTATTTGTAATGATTTTAAGAACAGAATATCATATAATTTTTCATTGAGATGTTTTCAATGATGCGTCCTATAGTCGCGAGACGACCTCGAAAAATATGCCCAATTTTTACATCCTAGTGGTCTTTCGTATGTCTCATAATTGGGTTTCAATTAATTTGATTATTATTTTTAAATTATATTTCAGTTATTTTACATCAATTACAAATGTTTTGATGGTGCTTAGCGTATGTAGCATTTTGAAGGATATTTTTATTATTCAAAGTACCTTTCGATAAATATTTTGTTTTAACAATAGCATTAAGCTCAAAGTTTGTTTGCTTTCATTCCAATGTAGAGTGTATTTTGTCACGGCTCTGTTAGTCTCATTGAACGTTCTATATTATCCAATTCTTGCTAACATTTCAGTGACAAATTAAACTGCAATAAAAACATAAAAGCCATTTCCCTACAGTATAATATGCGCTATTCAGTAGAGTATTGTTAGATGTAATATTTTTTTTACATCTATATGAGTTTGAGAATACAACTTTTTACTTCAAGCTCAGAAATTCGTATTTTATAATTAAAAATGCAACACATTTACTTGTAGATGGTTCGTCTTTATAAATGATATATTTTTCCCAGTAATTTTATTGATAATAACCAAAGTTGTGAATATATAGATAGAAGCTTTAATAATACGTTTATATATATTCTTTCCCAAAAAAATTTCGGTTTATTCCAACCCTTGAATAATTTGAGAATCAGTTTAAATAACACAAGTAAAAATTATTAGCACAAGTTTATTATATTAATTTCAATATACCGGTAATTCTTATTTGATTGAATTTTATATTGAGCAAATTAAATATTTTAAAAATATTGTATTACGTCAATTTTCAATTATCTGAAACCCTTAAACGATGTAAAACTTATAGCTTGCCCACGTTTGCCTAATGAAAAAGCTCGTACAAATTTAAAAAGTTTATATAGTTTATAGGTTTATAAAACCGCAAGGTGAATATAAGAACATGATAACTGAAATCTCACTTAATTTATATACATAACCATTATACACGTACCATGTAATTAATATTTTTACTGTGTGTATCAAATTCATAATAATAAATAGATTAACATATAAAATATGGGATAAACACGTTTTGGGTTTATTACAAAGGATAAAAAGTAAAAATGCGAAAACAGACATATTGCACTAGAATTAACTCGCTAGAAATATAAAATTAAATACTTTTGATCAAATAAAATTTCTACCCTTGGGCTACTTTGATGCAAATCCATTATTCATGCTGTAACGTACGTACAGACTTTGGAATATTCTTGGGTATTCAAGGTTGACATTGGTTATGATTTATTCTCAACATTTAATTAAAAATGCAAAGCTCAGGACTTTTGAAATTAAAACTTTTCATACTGCAATTCATAAATATTATTATTGCTACAACTTTTAAAAAAAATGATTCTAAAAATAATATCATGACTCTTCTCAGAAAACATTTATGCTTTTAAATTATCACAACCACCTTTGTGCTCGCCAAATCTCCTGTTTTCTTTTGGGTTTTGGTTAAATATGACTCCTAGTAATGTAATGTTTCAGGATGAAGATAATCTTCACCATGTATATATTTCGTTTTTTTCATTGATTTTAGGTATTTTTTTCAACATTGTTTATCATAAAATTCTGGATATATTAAAAATTAATTAGAGTGCAATGATTTATTGAATCTAGATTTGGATAAAGTTACAAAATTATATAACGGTAATAGACAAAGTTACTCGTTATTTTTATTTAAAATTTCTTCACATGTTGAAGACACCCATATTAGTTTTATTTATAAATTAAGAAACATTTCTGTTCATAAAATATGAAGATGAGTAAATACTCAGATCGATTACTTTGGACTCTTCTTGTGTACTAAGTGGTTACCTTTACATTGTGATTTGAAAATATTTTATTACTACTTTTCTCACAAACTTTATAGTTCTTGACGTAAAATTGTAAAATTGAAAAGTCACCAGCAATAAATTTTGAAATAAACATAAAAACTTCAATATAATTCATAGAACTTTTTTGAGTTTTTTTAAAAGTTTTTAGTATAATATTGGTTGTACTTTTAGCTTGAGGGTAATGGAATTGTTTTCATTGTTACAATATTAGCGGTGATTAGCCTAAATTATTTTATTTTTATAAAAGTGATAAAAATTTTATTCAGTGAAATGGAAAAAACCATTTAATTACATTCTAATTTATTTTTTAGTTTTAACAAAATCATTATTTACTTATGTTATAATATATTGCATGATTAGTTATTTGTTAGTCAATAACGTTGATCGATGTTAATAAAAAGTATAATAGACCCATCGATGCCGTGCATTATTATTAAACCATGAAATCAAACAAATTATAGAAATTTCCATGCATGACTATTGATATTATCTATGTATATATAATGTTTTTGTATTACTTATATAATAAAGTTCATATTTACATAATATAGACGTATTTAAACTATTTATTTGCCTCACAAAAAACATGGATATAATTAAGAGTATACATTTTTTTTTTCATAAACGTTCAACTCCAGCATTAGGCAGGTTTTAAATTAAGGTTTATTATTTATTTATATTGATGATAATCTTCCAAGGCGATAACAGACTTTTCATTGGAAAATCTCTTGTTATTTTGTTAAAATTATTCGTTTGTTTAAACTGCAACATAAATTTATATATTTTTTCAATGGTTTTAAACAAAATTATATGTTTATATTGATTTATACATATCTTCTTAAGATCTTAGAAGGCGCCGTTCTGAATCGTTTCTAGATATTTTTTTACCAAAAGCGTCCAGTAAGACCTTGCAATATTTTCAAATATTAATATTCATATATTTTAAGATTCAATTATTCGTGATGTGTCCTATACAAAAAAATATCAGAAAATAAGAACATTTTCTGAACACTCTTTTCACTGATTTTACTGGCGTAAACAATTTGATCTTTTTATTTTGTTTTTTTTCTACTTATTATGTGTTTGATTACTTTAGTTACAAAAAAAGCGCTTTATTTGGTGTATAATTAAACTTTATTGATGATTGTTTTTTTATTGAGAACATAAACTTTTTTTACTAGGGGTAAACCTTTAACGGCTATGGCTTGTGGATTGGTTTCTTGAAGAACTTTCGGATTCTTCCCTATATTTGTTTTGGTGAAATGTATTTCACTCTATTCTTCAGTGAAAGACAGTTAAATGTACCAAAGTGAATAAATTATACATAATTGTGTTTTTTTAAATTTATCGTGTTAGAAAAAAAAATATATTTAAACGAGTTACAACTAACCATAATTACGACTATGAAAATTAGTAAAATATATTTATAAAAAACTACCAATAAAAATTTTATTCTGCCTTAATTTCTTTACTGTGAACTATGTAAAGATTTATAAAATCATCAAATGTATAAAACCACAGCTGAAAATTTTTCATTAGCAGTGGTTAGATCATGCCTTTATTATCTTACTTCAGATATTTAGAAAAAATATCATACCAATATATATGCATTTTAAATGGTATTATGGCAGGAAAAATGGAAAAATATAATATACGAAGAAGACATCCAAGAAAACCACAAGTTAAACCAAAACAACCACAAAAATTACATGACTTCAAAATGCGACATTGATAAATGAACGGCTATCCTTAATAATGATATTTTTTTCGATTTTATTCTTAGCGCATTAGTATTTTTTTGACAACCATAAATTATGTGATAAACGAAATGCGGGTATTTAAATAGTTAAACTTTAATTTCAAACGTCTATTTCTAACATATTTGACTAATCAACCACAAAACTTATCTGAAAATGAATAAAACCTTTTTTGGTCAGACGTTTCATGAAGCTTTTTTAAAAACTTTTTTAGTATTTTTAAGGAATAACCAATGATTGTAGAATATTGCAACTTTGAATGTTCAGTTTGTTTTATACATACCGCTTTTGTAGTGTGTTTATAAGATTAAAATCATTTTCATTGATTTACTAATCTCGCAAAGACTTATTTCGTTTGTAAATTAGATATATTTATTTTTGATAATTTGTTCTATTATGATAATTGTTATATTAAAAGATTATCTGTAGTAGTTGTTTTAATATATAACACCTGATACAAGTTTGTGATAAATCCGTAAATAAATTCATTATGTTTAATTATATGTCAACCGTTTTAAAAATTCACTCAAAAGTTGGCTTAAGTTAGTGATCATATTTTCATAATTGGGGGCTGAATGCACAGTTATTTTGTCAAACCAGTATATATTTTTTTATTATAATAATCGTGTATGATACATGTTAGATCACCAATTAACGGCTATAAAACTACCCTAAATATAATGAATTTCAAATTTCAAAAATATTCAATTTCTGTTGGATCCAACAATGGTTCATAAAATAAAAAATTTTACCGAGTAATTTTGATAACTTAGAAACTATGAAAACCAATTAAAATTACTGGAAAATAAATAAATGTCATTGAATTAATATTTAATACAGGTTGCAGGTGATAAACCTACGTGCAAGCGCATTACAACCCTTACCACAAATCTGCGCTGGAATGTATCTTCCTGGAAGTGCACACATTCTGTGAAGTTCATTACACAGGAGGTACGCGAGTTATGGCCCTCTATATATAGTATATCATTTTAACCATCAGAATTTATCATAGTGGAATGTTGAAATTGGTAATTTATAGAATATTAGTGCATTGTATTCGACTATTGTGACATTAATATTAATCTGGCATATAATGCATTTGTTGTTAGGTCATTATATTGAAGAGTTTACTAAAACGATTTGTTTGTAGTTCAACTTCTTATGTTTACGTTTAGTAATGTAAAAAACTCAGTTTCTATTGCAAACTCAGTTACCATATAATTATTATTTATTTTACCTTTTTTGTACCTCTTTCGCCCAATCCTAAAGCAGTAAGATTGAAAATAATACAAACTTAATCAGAAATATTTTAAGGTATCTGAGGTTATTTTTTTAAATATTTTCATAGTACTTTGCTACTTGTCATATTTTTTTTCAAATGTCTATTTTGAAATACATTTAATCTTAAAAACACATTATTGAATATTTTCTGTATTCCACGATAAATTGCTTTAAACTGAACAGAAAAATAAATAGTGTGAACGACATCGTATTAGCGTTATGAAGTATGAAGAATTGAATACTGAAATACAATTTTGAAAAATAATTTCATGAGTATTTCATTTTCGATAACAAAGAATATTAGACGCATAACTCACTGCATTCTATATTCCCACTTCTTTAAATTGATCTTGTGCATTGCAGACACTTTCAAGGCATTCGTTATTCCAACAGTACGAAAATGTTAACCAATAAAAAATAAGAGTGAGTTCAAGGCTTACGATATTTTATCGTAGTATAAATTTAAGATTATCATATCGGATTTCATATTTAATTGCATTCCTTCGAACAAATGATTATTTTTTTTGTAGGTTATTTAACCCTCAACATAATATTCGAATATATTGAAATCAAACCCAATGAATGATCTACGTCTACGTTATATAATGTTGTAGCTCAAACAAATAAACAATATAGATATATCAATATTTTCATGAAGTAGAAAATATATTTACATCTGGAAACGATAATTTATGTTGACCTATAATTACAAGAATAACTTTGAAATTTAATAAAAATACTTGGTTTATATTTTGAGATTAATTGATAGTTTGCCGTTATTAAATATTATTAAAGTACTAAAAAAATCAGTTTTTCCAAAAATCAATATTTAGCTCTCAATGTGTTTTAATATTGTGAAATAATTAGTAAAGCAAAAAAACCTCAAAATAATCCTCGAAAAACCTCGAAATATTGACATTACTTTAAATAAAGATAAATAATCATATTATTATCTTTCCTAAAAATAATAAATACGGACTGTCATGTGTCTATTCTCTTAAAATTAATTACACATATTTATCTAAGTGACTTGAGTTTGATTCGCAAAACTTTTTCTTTGTGCGTCGTCACGTCTCCCCAATTATTTTCAACTCCAAGTCCAATAAAAACAACCTCAGTTTTAGGTTTTTTTTTGTAACGTAATGAAAAATGTTCCATGCCAAAGTACAATCGGTTTTGGTCGACAAAGTTATTTGAGGTTAAAAGACGAATCACCTCGGTCTCTCGCTTGTTTTAGGGGAAAATGGAGACCAAAGAAAAATAATAATTTAAAATATAGCGTGGTGTAGAAAGCAGTGATGTTCAGAGTACAACAAGAACTATATTTAAGATGTTTCATAAAAATACATCAACCTGTTTACATAAAATAGTTAAAATTGACAAAGCAGTTTTATAATTTTTCTTTTCTTTTTCTTATATAGTATTTCTTACCAAAAGCATTGTTTTAATATTAATTTCAGTGATTTTTTTATTTAACAATTATACTCTTCATACCACACTCTAAGATTATCGACTCTCAAATTGTTGTTGTCTGATATTGTAATCAATGAAGTGTATTATACTGTACTGTAGGTCAATTGTATACCCTTGCTTTGGCTTAAATTGTAAAAAAATCTGGTATAAGTCTATATTTAAGGTTGTTATTATTTAATTTTGTGGCATTTACTTTCTATAGAATATTTTTAATCAAAATATGTATACATTTTTTTTTGCGTTAATACACAAATGGATCATACATAATATTTCAGCGTTGAACCCTGTGAAAAACCTTGTTAACTGTGCTTCATTTTAATGAACTAAAATAAAAAGACATGAGATGTTGATAGATATAAGTTTATTTCAAGTTATTCAATAGCTATTGCGAATAACAATTAAAACAATATATTGAATATTTTTGATCGAAAGTACATGTGGGATTTTAATATAATATATATTTTGAATAATACAATCTTATTTTAAAATAATATGTTCCTCAACGATATTCAAAGCTTCTCTCTTAGTGCTACTCCACTATGGTTTTAGCTACAGGGAGTCGATGCGCACATACGATGCAATAAAAATGCTTGAAATATCTTAGAGATGCTTTACCGCTCTCTTTAGTGTTTCACTTGTCTATACCGCAAGGGGTTACTCCCTTATCTCTTATATTTATACTATCCATAAATAACTAACTCTAATAAAATGTCCGATCTTAAAAGCCACTGTAGAGATGGGAAATTAAAAAGCCATCTTTAAAACTGCAAACAATCGAGACAGTAACAATAAATTTATAAAAAGCCATACGTTTTAAACGTTTGTCAAAAAAAAAATGCCTAGATAGGCAATCTAATTTCATCAAGTATAAAACGCTTCACAATAAATTCTTGTGGTTGAAATATTTATTATATTACGGTTAACATACCATAAATTGTTTTACTACAGCTTTTTTAACAGTTTCTTTTACAAGAATACTTGATCAGAAACAGTTTTATACGTCATGCCCAAGAAATTTGTTTCCTAGAATCATGTTGTATTTCTATTAAAAGACGGCACTCAGTTCCCCATCTAATATATAAAATATTTTTTTTATTAAAGAACGAAAGCAATAAGTTCACAAAAAAATATTTTTTTAACAATAAAAATGTATTAAATGTCATTGACCAAAGTGGAAAACTACAATTGTATTATTTCAACTTATATTTCTTTGTCTTGAAGATAATCGAATGAAAAACTCACATATATAGTTTAACGTCTCTAACATTTCTTTAATATTAAAGCTACATTTTTTAACTTCAGTATTTAATTTAATCAGATTTGAAAAAACGTTAGAATTTCCCAAAGTAGAAATTTACAAATATTTTGGTTCTCTCTGAGTTAAAACTTTATTTTGTGCTACGATAAACAGTGACTTAGTCACATATGTTTTAATGTATATCAAAGTAGCTTTTTAAGGTGATATATAAAATTTGTGCCACCCTCTAAATTGAGGACGACCCCAATACCTCCACGATGAAGACCAGATCGGATTATTAGCGTGGAGTGGCAGCTCTCAGTAATTTCAATCGTAACAAGCCATTTAATGCTCCCGAAGAGCGGCTCTTCTATCTAACGGTCTTACTTAGTATGTACTTAGCAAGTACTTTGGCTGGAGTTCAAAATTATGGCAAAGTAACTTCAAACACTTAGAAGCAAATATGTGTGGCCGCTTTGTAAAATTTATTTCAATTCTACGTTAAGTTCAATACATTTCACATACTAATTCAAATATTCATTTTTAATCATTTTTTTTTATTAAATTGTATATTTTTTATAGAAATATATAACCTCTTTATAATTTAAGATGGAAAGAAGCAAAATCTATACATAAACAGAAAAAATATATATATACATATATTGAACATGTTGTAAGATATATGTAAACAAATTTTGAAAAAAAATGCACCGAAACTTTCATAAGAAGAAAATAAAAAATAAAAATTGTAAAACTGTTACTGATAACATAAAAAGTTGACACTGACAATATTGAAAAGAAGTTTAATAATATATAATTTGATCCTAAAAAATGTAGCAAGTATATTATATATATATATATATATATATATATATATATATATATATATATATATATATATATATATATATATATATATATATATATATATATATATAAAAGATTCAGTGAAAGCAATATTGTCGATATATTCTAATTGCTCAAATTGTAAAAAAAAACCATTTGAAAAGCGTAATTTGTATTCATCGTGGTAAACTTTACTAAGAACGAATTGATGTTAAAAGATTTTCCCTGCTGGATTTTGGGTCCATGTGAGGAATTACCGAGTCCCCCGACGTCCATTCCAATCACCAAACCGGTCCAGTCGGCGATTGTTAAGGAGATGACAATGTGCCACTATTTCTAGTCTCAGCTGGCGGGAACCGTTACCTCATTTAGAGCACATCCTGTATACACAGTGGTATTTTGTTAGCATCGGGACTCCTTATATTGAAACGTATGGGATTCGAATTCTATAAGGATTACTTAAGGAAAACTGCTTACAACTATGAAATAACATTAGGTTTAATTTCAATGTAAGTCAGAGATTAAATATGTGGATAATAAACTCTCCCTTACTTCTTTTAAGAGCTAAGATTAAAAGTATATATATATATATATATAACGACCCAAATTTATTTGCACCGAAGTATCAAATTTAAAAAAAAAACCATTAATGTCGAAAAGCTACGATATTTTTTTTACTAATATTCCACATAACTAATTAATTTTTTTACCAAGTAAAAAATATATAAAGAACTTTGAATTAAAAAAGCCTTTAAGTAAATACTTGACCTTGAAGTTTGTTGTTTTTTTTATTATTCCGTACCTGGAATAATTTTTACTAATATTAACTTTTTTATATTGAAAAAGTTATTAAAGTAATTTTTTTTTTAAATAAAATGTATAAACTTAAATTAAAAATTTTTAATTGATAATAAAAATTCGTTATATTATAATTACAAAGGCTTTTTTTGTAACATTTTATTTTTTTACATATATTTATATGCTTACGAAAAGCAGTATTAAATTTTAATTCAATAATTAAAAACCACATGAAATATTCTCTCGATTAAAAATTTTACACGCAGCCTTATACAGGATCGATCGTTCGCCTTGTTTCGACATTACTTTCAGCCTTTGTATCTGTAACTAGGGTTGGTACACAAACAAACCCCATGACATGACATGCTGAATATTTTCTGTCCGCTCCGACCAATAATTATTCTTTACTTTAATAATTTTTTCGACACTTCCTTAAATCACTTTAACCCAGAATTAATATTCATTTATTATGTATGTAAATTTTTCAAAGATATCTTATATAACACAATTTTTACCAATAACAAATAATCGTAATATAATTTCACTTTTCAATAGGATAATTAATGTATTAATATATATTTTTTTAATAATTTAAAACTAGTTACGTTGGCATTAAATTGTAGTTAATGAATCGTAAATGTTTTTTCACTGTTTTGAATTTAACTCCACAATAATATTGAATATGGCTTTTACTTATCACATGGGTATTCAGATAGTTCTTGGATGACTTTGATATATTACTTATATCCATAAGTGTTTTTATTAATTATTACCATTTTATATTTTCACGTTATATGCTATCCGCAAGAAATTATGTAATATAGTAAGCATTCCAATAAAAACGATTGATTTATTGAAAAGAGTTAGGGAGGTACTTGTGCAAAATTTTTGTGGTAATAAATCAAATCTTTGTACTCGGGGGAGAGTAGAAGAGTTTATAGCTGTTAGAAAACCTGCTAATGTCCTTGGACTACTGTTTTTACATTTAAATATATCCTTAAAAATAAAGATAATTCATGCGGATTAATTTGTAAACGTGTCAATTTAAAATAATTAATAACATACATAACTTATAGGAACTCATAAATAAATTATGACATGTATAAACATATTTAAAATCGATTCACACATTTGATATTTGCAATCCAATTTTATTTGTCAGTTATATTAAAATTTTCAAAATATTTTAAGCCCAAATTTTTTAAGTAAATTTATTTTGTGTCATTTTTTAAGAGTATAGTCTTTGTAAATTTAGTTATCATTTTATTGGCGAGTACTTATTTAATACAGCTTTAAAACCAAAAGTATAAGGTACGCACAAACCTTAAACAAAGTACTTTAACAATTTACGCTTTTTTTAACTCTAGTTACTCGATGCTTTTGAGTAACATGATTTTTTCAAAAAATCATGCACAGTAAAATTAATATTAAATTATATAATAACACGAAATTTTTAAACACCGTGTATATATTTGTATGAGTCTATAAAGTAGAAGTATGCGCAGACATTGCTAAAACGAGATCAGGCTGAAGATATTATCTGACATTGTTACAGAGAGCTCTCTTGACGTTCCAATAAGTCAATGAAAACTAAGTTAGATTACTAAACTTTCCGAGGGACATTCCGTAATTCTATTTTTATTCCAACCGAAGAAGTTTCTACTATTTCCTATCATTTTAATCCAATTTATCTTTTCTCGGGTTAGTTTAAATGACATAATACGCCAGAAATAAATTTGTTTAAGTCGACAATTAGTTCCTAATAAATCTCGTAAAATCTTAATAAGTTCTAGATATTGGAAAGATGTTAAAAATTTTAATATTTTATTATCAAATTAACGTTCATAAATTAGGTTTATCGTTTTCATTGACATTGAAATTGGATGGTTTCAAAATTTTATAACAATATTCTATGGTTATTAGAATTGTTTGCTAATTTTATTTTCAATAACTTTATAACAAGTGTCATTTTTGATATCTTAATAATTAATCTTTTTCTACGTGAATCATTAATAAGTAATTCGGTTTCTTGGTCAACGGGTATTTGCGTATTTTTTCGTCTAAACCAAATATTTTTAAATATTCTTTGAAGTCTCCAGAGATATATTCACTTAAATTAAATATTCTAACTGGAAGATTTAATCTATTCAAAGTATAAAAAATTACAATTGAAGAATTATTTAGATATATTATGTGTTGCTTTCAATTTAACACACATTGGGCATAAAAACAATAAAATATGTGAGCATTTATTTAAATTAATTCAATTTACGATACAAAATACTTTGCGAAAGCATTCCAGTTATTTGGTAATAAAAAACTTATATAGATATTAAATCAAAGAGCAATCCAATAATGTCGTGATTTAGATTATCTTGACAGAAAACGAATTTTGGAATTCAAGTTAACGGTTTTGGTTTTTTAATACTTTATACTTAAACGTAAAATATCACAGCAAAATAAATATCTGCTCCAGACTAGACGAGGCATGAACCTATTCTATTTTTATTGTTTTTTTCACGGGCAGGAGTCATCCGATATCGAATAATCTGAGAACAAGACGTCGAAAAGAAGAACAATACTATTATAAAAAACCCCAAAAAGGATAGGCAGGTTGACAAGCCAAAATTGTAGTTATTCATAAAAAAATATTATACAAATATTTTCAAAATAGTACAAATATCACTTCATAACCTAGAATTAAACCCATATTTGTTTCTGACTTACAAAGCGGTTGCTTTATTTTTCATAACTGATGTGATCGACAAAACTCCAGCAACTCACTTACAAATTTAAAAAAATACAATGTCTTAAATAATCAAAATTAAGTTAGTTCTTCGATTTTACTTTACTGTCAGTATGTATACAATTGATAAAATGAAATCATACAACCAAGCTCTCTTTATACATAAGGTATGCTTTGCCTAGCTTGTATTTCACGAAAATTAAAAATAAATTATCTCATTTTTTTATTATATATTATCTTTGAAAACAATACAATACACCGTGTGACCAATTTGTTTTTTAAAAAATAATAAAACAAAATCTGAGTTGACCGTTAGGCATTGAACTGAGATTCAAACAGACTACACGCGGGACAGAACAACTGACCGTTAATTAGTATAGTTTATATTTATATATTTATATATATATATATAAACTATACTAATTTTGCTGAAATCCTATTGTCTTCGGATACCTGTTGGGACCCGCTGTGGAGCCGTTAGTTTGACAATCGACACCGGGCTAGTTAGTTGCGATAGTAATTATTATATTAGTAAACTTCAGCCGCCGATTCCCTCGGCACTACCCACGCGAGCACACGCCACGCGGGCAAGCATCCCGCCCGGAACTCCGGAGTGTTATCGTTTCTCATTTTAATGATTGAATCTAGCTCTCAAACTCTCTATTAGCTCTTGATTGCACTGGAGAGTTTGATTGCTCAACTGGTATCGAGAGAAACTCTCACCTACTTTACTAATGAACGAATCATAAAAAAAGCAAGCATTAGTGCTAGGCGAATAAAAAATGTCCTAAACATATGAGTTTTGTTTTATAATTGTCTAATTTACTCACATAAATTAGTAAGGAATATTAATTCGGAAAAACGTACATGTTTTTCATGAAAAAAATTAATATTGTTTTTGTGTAAAAACTACTTAGGATTCCAGATAATATTTCAATGCAATATATAAAAAGTATAAGTATTTCACTTTTTTGGAGTAAAGTTATAATCGTTTTTATCAAATGAACTGTATGTTATATGTATTTGAAATGATGATTTTTTTATTCGAAATAAAACTTTGTTTCGCAGAGAAAATTCATCGTCATTGCTTACTTTTATTTTTAAAAAAGCTTCGCAACTACAGATGGTAACTTCACTGAATGTATTATACATATTTGAAGCATAAATAAATAATAAGTACAATTAAACACGGCCCAAACGCAACAGTCACATTCGACCGTCTACGAAGTTGTACGCAATAAATCACGAAAAAAGGTAAGTTTTGTCATCGGTGATTGATCGGCATATAATCGCTTTTTGATTGGATTAATATTTACCTTGGATGAAGTGTAACGATTCTGGAACAACGGCGACGGAGACGTCCCGCCGTCTCCTTAGGAAACTTTTCTCATTATAAATGTTGATGGATAGGGACTCGAGTAATTGCGTCAAACATTTTGCTGCCGCCTTCTTTGTCCATACAAAGTTATGCTCTTTTAATATCACAGCTAGAGGCCGAGTACACCGGCGCCGGTCATATATTATGGCTTGTTAGGGTAGCCATATCGCTTCATCTAAAGCGTATCTTTATTTTTTTTTTTCCAATTAATTTTTGATAAGAATTTCTCTTTTGTGTAGTTCAGTCTGCGAAAAATTACGAAAAATCGCTTCACGCAAATAATTATTAATTAATATTCAATGAAGGTTTTTTTGAGCCAAATGGTTTTTAATAAAATATAAGGTTTCAATTAAAAGCAAATAATGGATTTTGAGAAATAGGTACTAAAAAAAATAATTGTATTTACCGCGGCCAATAATTATTTTATAACTGATCTTTAAAATTAAGAGCGCGAGTAATAATATTTTATTTTATTTTAATATTGTATAAGGTCAAATGCTGACATAAGCATGATTAAAAATAAAAAGGGCTCAGTTATTGGCAGTTAGTAACAGGTCACATATTTAAGCTTTTATTTAAAATTCAAAACCTGAAAAGTGACTATGAAATATATAAAAGTTTAAAAAAAAACTATTGCAACATATATATTATCAAATTGTAATCATCTCTTAACTAAAAGTGATAATCGGTTTATTAAATAATTTTAAATATAAAGTAGTCCCACTTTGTCATTATACTGTTGTCACCCTACAGCTGTTCTAAATATATAATAAAAATTACAAATATACCTCCCAGGATAGCATGTCAAGTTGAGAGACTTTTTAGGGTGGGTTTTAATAAGACTGCGAAATTCATCCTCTTGCCGAGTGGCAAATTGTTTTTGGAGTCTCCGAGAAAAACGCGAGCTTGTAAATAAGATTATTATTTTACGAAAATTTTGAAGAACGATCTCCGTTGAGATTTCCATAGTGAAAGTTGGTCATCAAGCAGCATTTTTAATAACTGACATATTCCTCAAAGTTATAAAATGTTTATTTCTATCCAGTATCGCGCAACTACATTGCCCTAAAAAAACAAGTCGTTGGGCTCATGGCAAAAAATATGTATTATTTCTTTTCACAAATGCGATTTAAATTAAGCAAATAAATTTTGTTCTCCAAGGGCATATTTATTTTTTTAAAAAGTCAAGTGAAAAATGATGCTAAAATATTAGCTGTTTAATGATATTGACTAAGTAGCTCATAATACAAATAATTTCTAAGACATTTTTAAACCATAAATAATCAGATAAATGTGATTTAAGATAATCTATTCACAAATAAAACGTAGATAATTTGTTTTTTTGAGACATCATTATTATATCTATGGACACGTAGTTTTACCATAATTTGATGTTTGAATCGAAATCCTACAGATAAAAATCCAATTCTTTTCGTAAGTAGTCAGCCAATACCAAAAATCGCCTAACTTTAATAATAATGAAATTCTAGAATTGCTTTACTAATAGTGAAACCTTAATCAGCATCTTAGTTTTTGATAAATTTTCTATAGACAATAAACGCATAATAAAATGTTTTAGTTATAAAGTACGATAATAAATAATCTTCAAGCATCTCAACTTATCATACTACGTTACTTGTTTTTTTTACTTCAGCCTTCAGCAATTTAATGCGGACTCAAGGTCAAACGGCATTGTCCTTGGAATTTGAAGTGAAAAGTCCTCGATAGCAAATTTTCTTTTATTTTATGTGCGAATTACACCTCACTTTTAACCCATGCTAATCGCACGCTTTGGTGTGACAAATTATGTACATTTGTCCCCTATATTTTTTAAAAAAATCGCACTGTAAACCTATCGGTTAGAGATCCGTGGTTTACCTGTAAAGGGTAGGTTAGTGTCTCACCAGTGCCGAAAAAAATTACCTTTGTTTTTTTACCCTCTTTTTATTTTACGTCTCAATTTACATAAATACATAGAGCATTTATGAAATTACTTCTAATAAATATGGAGAGCAAGAATAATTATCATTATCAATTTTTAAATATTTGTTTTTATGTAACAGGTTTAAATAAATGTTTCGATTGCATTTAAAAAAAAATCTCGACTCGAGAATTTTATAAAAAACAAAGAGCCTTTCATTTGATTTGTTTTTACTCAAAAGTTGAATTGTCTTTGGTGATTTTTTTATTTATTTGAAGCATTGATATTTGATAGCAAATAACGTTTGACTTTTAATTTAGCTTTTTCAATTCATTGGCAGATCAAACGTATATTTTTTTGTAAAAAATAACAACAACAAAAAAATACACACTCATCACAATTAACTTATGAAAATCCATTTATGTGTCACGTCATTATACATATGTTATTTTTTCATTTTAGTGCGATATAAGAAGAAAACACCTTTTGATCCATACAATATATTTTAGATAAATTACACGTATCTTTGAAGCTCCATACTAAAAATTCAAAATTTTATATCAGGTTATTGAAACTTATAGTATGAAAAAATGACGAAATGTAATATAATGAGTAATTTTTTTTATTTAAGGCTATTAAATGGTGTTCCCTATTTTTATTTTATGAGGTGATTAGTGTCGCCAACATGCTAGATTGACATCTTCAAGCAGAGAAGGTGGTCTGCTCAAAAATGCTAACCTTGCATGTTGGCAAAAATAATCGTGTCAAAATATAAAAAATTAAAACATCAGTGAATATATATTTTTTTTAAATTATAACAATAAAATAATTTTAAATACTATACTAAGAATATTTAAATTATATATTTAAAATAAAATACGACTACGGATCTTGATAATAAATAGAAGCAATTTTCTACACTCCGTGATGCCGTGACATTATTTCATAAATCAGTGTTTAAATATCAGCACAGAATTATTCGTAACCCTTAATTAACTGATTTACTCTACATTAAAAATATTTTGCAACATCCTATGGCTGAAGTTAGTATTCAATGTTCAATTTTAATTCTGTGAATTTTTTAAAATATAATATTTTATCGCTCTGAAAGGTTTTAAAATTATTCGAGCATGTTTATCCTACAATATTGTTCTACATTTTCTCTAGTAATGAAGCCTTTTAAAAACTAAAAAGTAGGCATTAAGTATACAAAAGCACATTATTTTAAAGAAAACCACAAGTAAGTCTTTAACGGCGAAATGGAACTCGAATAAATTTCCAGTGTTACAGCCCCCAGCGAACATAACGAGAGTGATTTCTCCATTTGCGCTTGAAAAGAGTGCAAAATAATCACAAAAAATCAGAAATAAATTCAGACACTGAGCAATTACCATAAAGCACAGCCCCGCGCGTTGGACTTAAAATTTGTACTTTGTGAATTACTTCCTCTAAACCGAACACACAACAGAAACGAGCAACGCAACAAGAACGCAACTAGAATTTCTTAAACCACGACAATTGCTTGTTTCTAGCCATAAGTTGACATGCAAAGATCATGACAGTTTGTTGTTGAAACCATGAAAAAGCAGCATCATATATCATAATATGATTTCGATTTATGGTATTTTTATTACATATAAGAACCTATGATTATTTTTAAATGAAATTGATTATACTCTGATTAATATATTAAAAATATATCCTTCCTAATTGAACTCATTTTAACGTTAAATACATAACCAGTTAAAACTCTTAACAATACATATTAACGCGTATATTTTAATATACTATTTCAAACAAAACAGGCAAAATATGTGTCGCTGAAGACAGCAATTAATTTTTTAACTTACGAGTAAACTAGGAATATTTGTGCAAGTTAAAATTTGTATTAGTTTTGTGTATTAGTTTTAATAATAAATAAGTCATTATATTTATAGATCGATCACCAGCAAAATGCAACATATTTATATTTAATAAAAAAAAGTTTTTCGTACATCTATTTTTATAAGAGTGGTGACGGTATCCCAATATAAATTGAAAGCGAGACTCGCTAATGAACAATAAAATACCAAATATTTCACTATTCGATAAATCCAGATTATGTGTGCATTTTTTTAATTCGATATCACTCATTACATTTCTCATCAAAGTAAACCACTTTTGGAATTACGTAAGTTATTATCATCAACTACAACTTTAGTCCTTCAAAACCTGTAGGTCGGTTGTATGTCAGCATCGCGTTGCTTTATTGGGAATTTGATCTAAAGGAGGCGTTTATTCTCGGTTCAGGCTAGCTCTGCTGCCTCCTAAGGGATGTGTCACGCGATTCTAGCATGAAAGATGGAGTATTTTTGTTACAATTTTCTAGAAACGCACGCCTTTGTAAGGGTAGGTTGGGTATGGGAGATTTCAGTCGTGCGTGTGCCCTAGCCGAAAACTAACTCACATAAGGCGTCGAATTATATACAAATAAACCATTAATTAAGTTTCTTAAGATTACAATCGAATATTTTAACATGAACTTACAATATATAATATTACATAGTTGCGTCATTCTAGCATTTACTTGCGCGTTCATTACAATTATTTCATGGAAGAGATCTTAAAAATAATAACGCCTTAAATGTTAATAGAAGTTGCACTTTAACAGAAACCATTAGAGCAGTTTTATCATTTTAGCTATGTGAAAATGTTCTAGAAGAACTCGAAAGGGGGTATCTATTTTTTATTGAATAACATACTTCAACTAAGGAATGGAGCTTTTCCAATTGCATTTCCCTCGTCATGTTAACCTACATTCTCAAGAAAGAAATATTCGTAGATATTTCTTCACATTTAACCCCACGAATATTTTTGAGAATAATATTTTGGATGATCTCTACTGGAAGCTCTGTGTACATATATTGCATATAATTTAAAAACACGATTATATTAATTACATCCATAAAGCATATTGATAAATATCTATTTATTTATAAAGAAAACACATATTCGTTCGTGTGGTTTTTATTGTTGCTTTATTAAAAAATGAAATATTTTTTTTTTTAATTTTCAGAATAAATAAATAATGTTCACTTTATCATTTCACAAACGTTTAAAAATCATATCTCAAATCTGGGTTCGTAAAGTTTTGATTATGAAATATTGTGTGGAATATTCTCAGCTAACCTCGCCAGACCTTGGGTTTGGGTGGCAAACAGTAATGTGAGAATAAACAGCGGAACACTCCACGTGTAAAAACCTGACCGAGTTATTTCAATGCCAATATCTGGCGACACGTGTCCCTATACGAAGAAAACCTTAGGCAGATGAAAGAAAATAAATTTATTTTCTTTGTGAAAAAATTAATATTTTCAAATCTGAAAAGTTAATACTTTTGCAAGTGTTTTAGTTTTTTATAAAAATCTTTAATAGTAATAAAAATATGCTTACATTTATTTGAATATTCAAAGGTTAACCCAAATAAAACTTTAAGCATACTCTTACTTGCATCCGGGAATATCTAAAAATAATACGATAAGATTAAAAAATAGTGCTAGATTCAAAGCAAGTGGGGCCAAATAATATATCAAGCATAAAAGTTAAGACCTAGTGGGTAATTTCACACTAATGTTTACATATATAATTATCAAATACATTTAAATATGTATTCAAATTGTGGTGAGTTAAAAAAATTTAACGCAGTAATAATTTTTTCTAAAAAACGTGTATCACAATATACATTTGGAAACACGTGCGTTTGACATACTTGACGCTTTGTAAATAAATTGTGGATAAACGTTGAGCAAACGTTAACTCGTTAAATCAAATATAATTTATGCCAGACGTAAACATTTTACGCTAACCCTAGCAGAAGCACACAATGCCCCATTAGAATCGGTACACTCTGACTAGACACTGTCAATCTAACCGGCCTCTAATCACCATACAGCTGAGATATCGACATGGATTCCCCCATAATCAATAATCTGACCAGTTTTTTTAAAGTATATTTAAATAACCATTATTGTCATCTAAAATAATTATTTAATGAAACTTCATAATCTGTGTAGTAAGAGACTTGTTCTGCTGTAAATGAATGCTTTACTCGTGGTTTGTTAGACTTACGAGCTCTGACACAGACATTGAAAGTGATTTTTTTTCTATTATATATATTATATATTAATTTTCCTTGTGTTTCAAAGAGCGATTGAGTTTGTAACAGTTCACGTGTAGTTTGGTACAAATAAATAGTAGAGTAAGATATACGTAGATCAAAAGACGACAGTAGGTCTGAGATAGTAATTGGAATGTTACCTAGAGGAGACAGCGCACCTGCAAATCCGAAATACATTCAATGCTTTATTTAATTACAAAGTCAGGTATTCTAACTAATTTATACAAACTTTCTGACGTAGAGACTCCATTTTCCAACTATTAAATTTAATGAACTACGTTAATATATCTAGATAAGCTGACTATGAATTTCATAAGTACAAAATCAATATTGACATTATTAGAAGCTTGCATATCAAAATATTAGCCAACTATCAAAAGTAATATTCTTAGAGCCCAAGTAAGCCCAAGATGTTTTTTTTTTCCTTTAAAACTATCGTAATGCAATCTTTAAAAATAATTAAGCCAAAAAAATTATCTTTTAAATTGTGACTGCGGAGCCATTTTTTTATGTTAAGGTGCATTAAAGGCAATTTTTCGTGCAGTAATTCTTATTAACGCTTGCCTTGTAAGATTAACTTATTAATTATTAACGAGTAAGAAATCATTAAGTGTTTATCACTATCTTTTCCGATAAAAACTCATTAGTCTCAACTAAATTTAAAATAATAAGCGCTGTCATTCATTTTTTGTTTACGTTTACAATTTATGATATATTTCTGTTAATGCACTTTAATTACAATAAAAAATAAATAATTTTTTTTCGTAGATATAAGCAGCTGTTTTTATAAAATAATTTGTTTTTTTCGGATATTATGCTGGTTGATGTTTTCAGTCATTGGTGTTTTGGTTCCTATACTGAGACTGAAACATTAGAGGACTGAACACTTCAAGCATCTTAACACCAAGAAACCAAATCATCTAGTAATAAATCTGTTAATTTCATTTTATAGAATTATTTATATTAAAAGAGAAACAACACCATAAAATAATTCTCATTCTACATGACAAACTGTTATACTGTTAGTTTTATAGTATTTAATTAAGTCATTAACGTAGATTTCCACGCATGTGATAATCTGTCTAAATAACTACAATCTTCCATAACCCAGAAATATATCCCCTTAATTCCAACATATTTCTCCGCCCGTGACACACCAGTGTGAAATTGAAAACCCTTGCACGCTATTGTGAACATTGCCGTTATAAACTTATTAGAGAAGGTTTAAACTCAAATAGGCTTCCCCGGAGGATACAAGGAGCTGCCGGGTCACAAAATCTCCTTCACACAAACAGCAATCATTGTAAGAATGCTCGTTTTATCATTACGACGAAAAGAGTGTGGTGTTTTTTTTTTACAATTGTTAAAAATAGTTTAGAAGTTAAAATAACAAAGGTAGTACAGAATTACTCTTTGATTAAAAAATAATATTTGTATTATTAATGTGTATACTTCATAGGGGTTTAATGTGTAAATTTCAGTGACCGGAAACGCTGTAATCCAGTAAGCAGTACTTTGATATTTATCATGATATTGTCACTATTATATAGCAAAGTGTACGCAAATTTTTTTTTTAAATATCACAGATTGATTAGATTTTTAAAATCAACACCAGATATATTTATTTAAATTAATTTTCCTTAAAAATAAGTTTATTGCGATAAAATATAAATAAGCTAAATTCTATTTCTCAATTAAATTGATACCTTTCTTAATATGTTTACATTAACATGAAACAAACATTGTGACGCTTTTCTTGCTTAGATCGTTTGCATGATAAACGAATGAATAGTTTTTGTTGCAATGCCTACCCTTAACCCTCGGGTAGTATGTTAAACATAAATAAACCAAACTGACTAACTAATCTAAACTACCACCGTGAGTCTGTTTACTGATATAAATATCAAGACAATTCGACAAAATAGAAGGGAAGTCTCAACTTGCCAAGCAAGTCAATCAATCAACGCAGATGAATACTTTCAGTAACGTTCAAGTTGTAAAGTCAAGTCTAACTTAAGGCTTACACTTCTCAATTTGCGTATTAACTTATAAATCTGTGAAAATAACTTGTGTTGTCATTGTTAATTATAAACATTGATAATGTTAGTATAACCCATATTATGAGACACTTATTTCACTCGCCATCTTTAAGTTATCGATTAGAAGTTTGTCTTTTGTTTATTTATTTTTACTTTTATAGATGCTACAAGTAAGTTTTTTTTAATTTTCTCATCTAAACGCACTTTCAATTAAAGTTTAATTTAATTTAAAGTCTCTTAAGTAAATAAATTCATTTAAGTATTACTTCAGTAGATCGGCGATTTAAAAAAAAAGTGTAAAGAATTCTCTTGTCGTATAAAGAATACTAAAGAGCAGCTGACTCGACCGTAGAGTTCGATACCGTCGCAAATAAAGCCGCTTTCTACTTGGAACTGTTTAATTACAGAAGTTTCTCCAGACCTTCGTATGGACCTCCGTGGCGAGGTTGGCGAAATTATAAAGGTGACCTTCTTGCTCACACGCCTTATTTAGGATCTCTCAAAACTAAACCAAAAAACTAAAAAATCACTAATGAGTAGGGATATTAAAAACTTATAAAAAACGTAGAAAATGCAATTTTACAAAAAAATTTGTGAAGGTTTTTCAGAAAAACAGATATTATTCATGTCGCAAATTTTGACTTGTGTTATTAATATGCTTTGTGTTCAAAATCACCTGCGATATAAGCTTTTTAATCAGCACGTTTCGAAAAAAATATATTTTTCAAAAATTATCAAAATAATCACACAGGGTTAAAGTTTAGTTTTAGTAAAGGTTACTTTAGTTGATCAGTATTTTTTGTAATCTATATTATTATGAAAATTGATCAACTCGTAAAGCGGATGTTTCCCGTATATAATAAGTAAAAAATATTATAAAGTTATTATAATCTATTTAATATTTTTATCAAAAATTAGTTGAGTTGACTAGTTTTGTCAGTAAAAATGGGAACATCACTCAATATTTATTTTAAATAAAAATTTTGTAATGGTAGTATGTTGTATATAATCTACACTACGTGAGCAAAGTGTATGAATAAAGTGATTCAGAGGGACTTAAAAACACGGTCGTGATTCAACTTGGCTGCTATTTTTAGTTCTTTGAGCGTTTTCAATCTTACCGTTGCAAACGGAGCCGAATTTCGTAGATCTAATTACCTTCCATCCGGACATCTTGAACATTCTCCGCCCCGCAGTCCAGCGACGGGGAATGTTAGCAAATTCGGTTAGTCATTCGGACGGATGGCATAATTGGAGTATCAAAAAACCTACAATGCTGGAAGTGTACACAATTACTGTCATTAGGATCTAAAAGCAACAAATGAGAACACTCGCGAACGTCTTTCCGTTTTTTTTTTTCTTCCTAAATATATTTCTCGCTTGTAGAGTACTTCAGTCAGCAGCTCGTGTAAGCAATTGCCGCTTTAATGACGTGAAATGTAATTTTCTGTCATTTTGAAAATGACTGCTTACTTAAAAAAATGTCTTTTTTCATAATATTTTTCAGCTGAGATTTTATAAGACTTCGTCGCTTTTTACAGTTGGATATTCTTAGTTCGTTAGAATATTTGCTGCTTTAAAACATTTTTTATGAAAAATTCTTGAAATGAAGGTGGCCCACATAAAACATATTTTTTTTACATATCATTTAATATTTTTTTGATAATTTAGCAGCTTTTTATTATTTTGTGATAATACAGAAACAGTTCAATGTTAATTTCCAAAATAAAATTATATATTTATGTGCACGGTACAGTAGTAAAAGTAATGCCAAAAGAGCATTGATTTTGAAACAAAGATACCTTGATATTGAAATCAATCGATTTAATCATTTTACACACTAATTTTAGGGTGTAACGAGATACAAGCAACTTAATATAATTTAAAAAATAAATTGACATACTGTCAGTTTTTTTTTTACTTTTTTGAGAACTATACACAGAATAGATTTTATTTTTTTATCCCTATATTTCAAAGATTTTACAAAGGACACGTTTCGAAACATGAACTAATTCGTTTTGCTCATCATTCTGCTAAAATGACAATTCTCTCTAGATTGAAAACATTCTAAGAAAAATGGTAACAAAAAAAAAGTAATATATGTATGTAAAAAAAAGGTATTTGAGGAGATGGTGTTCGCAATGCTTTGTGATCCTCTCAACATATCAAAAGAACGCTATCTACGCTTTTACCTTTCTTATGAAGGAAAAAAACATTACTTTGCTTTACGACGTATTGTCAATTCAATAAAAAATTCTCGGAATACGTAAAAAAAACTGCAACATCTCACCTGTACCCGAAACTTTGTAACCTTTTATATTCCAAACGTCCCTCGAGTATTGAAGCAAAATATAAACACCAATAGTGGCTGTCACGACCCGCATTACCATCCATTTTTACAGCTGGGATTAAAGATGTGATAAATTCAAATAAGCCGAAGGAAACTTCATATTCTCCATTCAAGTATCCCTATTCAGCTGCTGAAAGCGTAACCGGAAGAATAGTGGGCACCTTTCGACCCGAGATAAAGCTCGCCTCAAAGCTTGGTTTATACTATAAAATTCTATTATCAGTAGCGAGCTCCCCGGCAGGTTCATTACCCGTTGCATTACCTGGGGATATGCAGCTTGCGGATTGCACTTTTTCTGTTCGTAGCATAGTACCCATGCACTCTGTCGCTATAAATTTCCATCGTATCAACCAGTTTTCGTCGTACTCACATTGTTCAGTCAAGATTTCAATAAATATTTTTTAATTTTAGTTTTCATTCAAGCAATCGATGAATTAAACAAGTAATAACATAAATGTCGACAAGACAAATATACTAATTCGCCTTTTTAAATAATATATTATATTTTTCTACAATACAAAACAAAGTAGTGTAGATTGTTTTTGCATTAAAAATCTGTCGAATCTTATAGTCCAAAACAAATATATACATTTTCAACGATCAAAGCGAAGTATTTTTAATTTAAAATATTCTCAGTGCTCTCAAAGTATCATCACTCACTCCTTAGGCGTTTTTGAAGACTTAAATGTATAATAATAAACCAAAAATTTCATCGAAAGCAATAAAAATAAATAAATCAGTCTTGACAGAACTGAACAAAGTCAAAAGACTTATTCTAGTAGGCAATGTGCCAAATAAAAAAAATTACCCTATGCTGATCTCATACCACTTTTACTGTGTAAACGCAAACTTTTAATAAAGCTTAAGTACTTCTTTCTACATATTATCCTTTCACCTATTCTAAAAAACACACTAAGAGCACCAGCAAATTCAGTAATTCTGATGAGATTCGATTCACACACGAGAGACCCGAACGGCAGATGCTTGAAAATTTTGAAGTCTCAGCAAAACATCGAAGAGACCAATTTTTAGGAATGAGGCGTTAGACAGAAAGTGATAAACGTAAATATCAATGTAAATTATTAAGTATAGCCTAGCAAAAAGGTTGTAAACTTTACATCGGCAAATGCAGTAATTCTGATGAGATTCGATTCACACACGAGAGACCCGGGCGGCAAATGCTAGAAGAGTTAGAAGTCTCAGCAAAATATTGAAAAGTCCAATTTTTAGGAATGAGGCATTAGACAGAAAGTGATAAACATAAATATCAATGTAAATTAATAAGTATAGCCTAGCAAAAAGCCTGTAATCTTGTCACCAGCAAATGCAGTAATTCTGATGAGATTCGGTTCACACACGAGAGACCCGGGCGGCAAATGCTAGAAGAGTTAGAAGTCTCAGCAAAATATTTAAAAGACCAATTTTTAGGAATGAGGCATTAGACAGAAAGTGATAAAAATAAATATCAATGTAAGTTAATAAGTATAGCCTAGCAAAAAGCCTGTAATCTTGCTACCAGCAAATGCAGTAATTCTTATGAGATTCGGTTCACACACGAGAGACCCGGGCGGCAGATGCTAGAAGAGTTTGAAGTCTCAGCAAAACATCGAAGAGAGCAATTTTTGGGAATGAGGCATAGTGATAAACATAATTATCAATGTAAATTAATAAGTATAGACTAGCAAAAAGGCTGTAATCTTGCTACCAGCAAATGCAGTAATTCTGATGAGATTCGGTTCACACACGAGAGACCCGGGCGGCAGATGCTAGAAGAGTTTGAAGTCTCAGCAAAACATCGAAGAGAGCAATTTTTGGGAATGAAGCATAGTGATAAACATAAATATCAATGTAAATTAATAAGTATAGCCTAGCAAAAACTGTAAACTTGTCTGCGACGAGAGTGGGCGATTAACTTTCCCCTCGCAGCAGCTGGCGGGCGCGATGGTTTATGTCCGCGCGCGCGCCCGCAAGCTAATTCCAAGGCAGTCGTTACGCCCAAGTTCCTCCCCCGCCCGGTGGCTTAATATGCTCTACACAGCGGGGATGCGCAGGTCATATCCGCGGAAACAATATGCTCTTCTGAATTTTAATTTGCACCAAAGACTGGGCTTCCAAATTTATTCAGAATATTCAACAGATTAACGCGAAGTCTCGCTGACTTTGACGCGCTTGGATAGAAAATATTGTAAAATCACACGAAGGTTTTACTATCACACACATACACATGAACACTTTTTTTTATAAATACGTCGACATGATGCTTCTTGCTGATCATAAGGCAGAGATATTTTAATAAAATAAGAGCAATCTACTTAGCACTCACATATACACGGTTGGTGACCATTTCCTCGAACATATCCCTATCCTGGGCCACTCTCTCCAATTCGACCGCACAGCCTCCATAAACTTCATTCTTCCAATGCCACTTTTTCCTTAGATTTTCCTTTGGACAATCAGCAGAAGGATGCTATATTTATTGTAACAAAATTATGGCCAAAATAGGAGACTTTCCGCTTCTTTACCAACGTAACGAGTTCCCTTTCTTTGCGCATTCTATGCAATACTCTTTCAGCATAAAATGTTGTCAGCAGAGTGTTGATTGACAACTTTAATATCTACATCGACAACAAAGACAAAAAAATAGGTATTTGGGCAGCTGGTTGAATAAGAACTGGGATCCTGACTAGGAAATTATAGTGAGGATTGAGACAGCACACAGTACGTTTAATAATTTCAGGAAAGTGCTCTATGTTCAAGAGATATAACCATAAAATCTCGCTGGAGATTCACCAAAAGTTATATTTATGAGTCGACACTCATGACAGCTACTATGCAAAGAATTAAAAATCCTTCAAATACCACGAGTTGACCGAGTCACAAATGAAATTATGAAATGAAATCAGACAATCCATACCACCCCAATAAATTATATGTTTCATTGTTTCAAAACTGATTGAGCTTCCCGGTATTATTTTTCATTAAACATCATATTCAACTCGAGCATCTTTACCGTCGAGACCGTTATCGTTTTGTTAATCAGATCAAGTTAATCATCTGAGTGAGAGACGTTTTTATCACAGATGAATCGCCCACTCGGAGGCAGTTAATCAGTATAGCGAGTCAAGCAGCAGCCGCCCACGAGGGTCCTAATGAGCGGCAGACGGAAGAAAAACCAAATTAGGTTCCTTCCTGCGCCTTGGCAGGACGCCAGGCCCGCGACAGGAAACGAGAACAAAAGTGGATTTATTATTACTCTGCTCTAGATAAGCCGAACCAAATATGAACACAATTCGTACTTTTTATTCTACGTTTTATCAAACGTAATATCTATTTTATATTTAAAGTATCACATTTCAATATACTTACATACGAGGACATTATATTTTAGAGAAAATTTACAAACCAAGAGTTGATAAAGGATTCACCATTTTTAAACAGAAATATAAGTGATGTGTTTTCAATTTAATTTCAATTCTGTGATTTTTAATAACTTTTGTGAAAATATTTTTTTTTTAACAGTTTTGTTCTGCATCTGATGATGACCAAGTCTTTTGGTTGAAACAAGTCATGCATAAATGTAAAAATAAACTCAACGTGAAGAAATTATAAAAAGTTATCATAAGTTTAATTTTCCCAATATATTATATTAATTCAATATCACATTTAGAGTTTATTTTATCAGAATTGAATTTATGCTATCGAGTACCTTAAGAAAAATTATCAAATAAATTCAGTCCTTAAAAATTTGACTCGTTGTTCGTTGTCACCAATCAAAAAAAGTGTTGTTGCCTTTAGTTTTTAGGCTGCAATCTGAAATGATTCTGTGGAGGCCTCCACAAACCGATTAGCTGCTTTCACACGTTGCGACATAACCGACAAACGAACGGTGATTAGCTAGTCACATCCTCTTTTACATTTTTTTTGCCAAATTTACTACCATGTGGTTGTATAGCAGCTTGTATAGGCAGCTCTTAATTGCGTAACCCAAAAATTATCGTAGTGCTTATTTTTAAATAGCGTTTGGTACTATTAATTCACAAACAACCCGTTTTGGAAAAAAAACTATTTCTGAGTAACCTTATATAAAAGAGTACAGTAACATAAAAAAGCAGTTAAAAGTGTATCTGTTTTCCGGTTTATAAAATATGGAAAACTTTTAGAGACAAAAAACTTCACTGGTGAAATTTTTAAATGATTTTTTCTGATTGTCTCTCATTCTCACGAAAAAGAATTATTAGAGCTTTAAAATACTCTATCTAAGATTTTTTTTATTGTGAGTTTTACCGTTACTCGTTTTAACAGGAATTTATTATATGTTACCTATAAATACCACCCTTCTCAGGGCGGGCAGGAGATGGACGGGATGAAGTTATTCCGAAACGGCGTACACTTACACCAATATGTATGCCAATCATTCTCTTCAAGATTGTTTTCCGGTCGTAGTGACTGTCAATCAAAGCAAAAATCCTAAGAAACAATAAAATCGGACGAAGAGTGCCTTGAAAAAGCTCTGAACTCAATGGAGCCCGTATATATAATTAAACTCTCTTTAATAAAAAAAATAAACATTGCTTTATTATAATGATAAAAGTAACTTTGTATTTTGTCTTCACATTGAGTTTATTTAAATAAACTCAATGTGAACACAAAATACAAAGTTACTTTTATCATTATAATAATGGATCTTCACGAATCAAATGCCTTGTCCCTCAACAAGATTGCTTTATTAAGCTAAAACATGAAAAAATCTTTGTCCCAAAGCATGTTTTTTTACTTTAAAATCAACATAAAGAAATTAAGAAATTCAATATTTTTGACAGAGAGTACTTGGTGGAATTCCATTTTAATATTTTTGAATAAAATACTTGAGTGATTTTCCACATTTTTATTTTTATTACTGACCGGTTTCGCCAACCTTTCACGTTGGCATTATCAAACAGAGTCATCTGTTTGTCATCTGTTGGCATTATCAAGCAGAGTCTCTGTTTGAAAGGTTGGCGAAACCGGTCACTAATAAAAATAAAAATGTGGAAAATCACTCAAGTATTTTATTCAAAAATATTATAAAGAAATTAATTAAATATTTATTTTCAAGGTATTAAACAAAGTTTTTTTCAAAATTCGTGTATAAAATTAAGCAAGGGCTTTATTTCATAATATTGCATTCAATTCAATATTAGTCATTTGATTTTTGTCTTCACGGCAACATGGCGCCCGGCATGTTAATGAGAATTCATCGGATTCCAGTTGGGGGAGTGTCGGTGATCGATCACAGACAGAGTCGGCTGCATGCACGCGTCACGCAGTCGCCTTTCATCAATTCTCGATTGATTGATTTACATTTGAATCACTGAAGACGACGACGCGCACCACCGAGCATCGATCATTTATTAAAACTAATGTGACAAGAAACAGCGGCGACATGTAAACACAAGAAAAGCCAATCCGAAACTATTAATCTTTGTGATCTCCGTGCGATCTGTGAAATCCAACATTAAATAAAAAAACAGAACCTTCATTTGCACAAAGCTTCGATTTCTCTGCGTGCATCCATATAAATTCTATGATCGCAAAGTCGCAATTTATATTTGTATTTTTCGGCAACCATTTCAGTGACTGTATATAATAATATGAAAAGAAATATTGTGTATTAATAATTTCATAAATAATTTTCTATACTAAGCCTTTCACGTGTAATCGTTTCATTTTCAATACTATATTTATTCGTGGATTCGTTTTTATTTTAAAACATTCATTTTTACTAAACATAACAGTCATTAAATATAAATTGGATTTTAAAAAATATTACTCGTAAAAAAATAGATCCCTAATTATTTATCTAATTACACCAAAAAGTATCAAAACTGCCAAGATATCAAAACTAAATGTAATTTTATGTGAGGCTTCACCTGTTTAATGTGAAATTTTATAAATTCGAATCTGCATTGAAAGCCATTACTTTTTACAGCCTTTTTTCATTTCACGTTTAAATAAATTTGAATTTTCATTATATTTTATTGCAGTCTTTATTTTTTTGCTATAACAGACTTCTTTGCAACCCATTTACGGCGTCTAATCCTTGGTCTGATTATATTTGAATCTATTCAAAGCCTCTACCCACTCTTTCAGTTTCAGGGGTAAAGAACCCTTCATGGCTGAGTGCTGCGCTTACAACAAATCGGCGCACCTTATTCTATCATGAAAACGTATTATTTCATACTTTAATTTATAATTCATGAGACATAATGAGCAGTTAGTACTAAACTTAATTATGGCGTAGATCCCATGTAACTTTTATTACGTGTACACGTTTCTGTAGAGAATTCAACGTTCTATCTATGTTTAATCGAATAATACGTATTCTTTATCACGCTTCTTATGATAAAGTTTTGAAGTATGTTTTATCAATTAAATCAGTTCTTAGGTATAATGCCGCATATTTTATAACTTCACTTGGAGGCACCTGACAACAAGAATTTCATTAAAGAAGTTCATTTAATTTTCTAAAGATAAATCAGTAAGATGCAGTATTTTAAATTATTTTTATTAACGTGCAGTTTAATCACTTTTAATATGTTAAATCATACATTTTTATATTTTTAATAAAATATAATATATTTTTTATGTAAGATTAAGTCTAATAGAATTTCATTAGGCTATTTTTAGTAAATATTGATATGTATGTAAGATTTTGTATTATTTTCTGAATTTATTATTTAAACGTCATATAACCTTGCGAAAAAAAACTCCACATACATTAGTAAAATTTTGATATAATGATTGTTTACAGATTATCTGTCTTTTATTTGATCATAAAATTTGCTAGTTTTGGTTTGTATTGTACTTTGACTTCTTAATTTCCTACTTAACCAAGACAAGAATTTTGAAGAGGTAATATTTCCTTGGATCCCTAAAACAGTTTATAATTCACACAAACAATCTAAAACTTGACTCCGCTATTATTTAAAACAATAAATTATCCTGTTACTAGCGAGTTTCCTTATAAATAACAAAACTGTAATTAATCTACACATTGAGACTAGTTGAACACTTGATAAGCTAAAGCATAAAACTGTTCATTTTCTAAAACTTTCATATGAAAAAATGATCTAAAAAAATAGTATATCTGTACTTAATAACTTTTACATAGAATGTTTCTATTGTATTAAGTTTTCTAAAAAAAAAATTTTTGATACCGATTAAAGAGTGAGGGCTATACATTGTATTTTGCCAATTTCTCTTATCTTAGCTGTGGATTCGTGCAATTTTATTGTAATCTTTAAAAGTTTGTTATAAATCAGCATTAATTTTTTATTAAGTCAAACCAACAAAACCCAGCAAAACACACACAAAATTAAACATATAATATCAGCGTTAAAGACTCTAAAGCCAACTAAAAGAACATTAAACTGGTCGTTTAAAGCTCGACAAACAAAAGTCACTAAGTAGCCTTTTTTATTATGGCGGAAGGTTCTAAAATTGCTAGCAATCAGGAATGAATCACAACCAACAAATTGAGCGGAAGAAGAAAGCCTTTCATTTTTATTTACGGGGCAGCGCCGGTGCGCTTTGTTTTTTGTCCACTTCGACGTTTTTTCGATCGTTCTGGATTGCGAAACAAACCGCCGCGGAATCAGTTCCAAAAAAATGAATCGTTCCAGTTTCCACCCATTTGCTCCGCGGCTATCTTTTATAAACATAAAAGGAAAATCCAATATGAATGACCTTCTAGCCTCGCTGTCCGTACCAGAGTATTTACTTCTTTGGGTGCTTCTCCTCAAAAGAGGTTGGTGATCATCTCACTGAACATATATTTATCCTAAGCCAGTCTTTCTAATCCGGCTGTACTCCCGATTTCAAGCCATCCGCGTAAAACTACTGACATGTAAACTAAGACCAGACATTGATAAACTTTCTATACTGCTAGCACACATATTCTTTTTTGCTTTGCTTATGTTTAAAATTACAGTATGTTTAGTTGTATCTTCTTCTTTTGTTGCCTCTCTTCATATGAGGTTGGTGACCATTTCTCAACATGTTTCTATCCTAGACCTGTCTCACCAATCCGCCTGCACTTTCGATCTCCAGCTACTGGCGCAAATTCCGCATCCACGTAAACTTCCTTCTTCCAATGCCCCTTTTTCCATCGTTTTTACTTTGGACAATCAGCTCGAGGATGCCATACCTACTGTCGCAAAAAATTGTGGCCAAAATAGGAGACCTTCCGCTTCTTTACCAACGTCAAGAAATTTGTATAGTAAATGTCAATTGATTCAAAGAATAAATATTTATATTCGCGACTAGTATATGTTTAAATTTGACTACGGTAAATATTTATAAACGATCTCTAATCATCTAATTTTAAATATAATCATGTTAAGACTTTTGAAATCTTTTGCTGATTTTTGTATAGACGATTTAATCTGAATGTTTTATTCGGACTGAAAAATAAACATACTAATAGAATTTAGTAAATATAATATCATTTTTAATCGATATGTTTCGTGACCTCTCAGAAAACGAATAAAATATAAAATGTAAAAATCTAGAACTGACAACGCGCAAATAAATTCATTGTAAATTGGTTTCTAAAAAAAAAACACCATCTACAGAAATACAATCTGTATAAAATCTGTAATATAACTCACTTATTTTTAAGTGCACCCTCTTTAATTTTTGGCCGATAAAATTTTTAAAGCTTACAATTTAACGAGATATTAAGGGTAATGGATAATATTTTCATAGCACGCTACAATTATTTATTTTTCTTGCATTGAAAGTTTATACGTAATATTAATAGCCTATTATTCCAATGAAAGCTGTTTTTAATGATCATAGAATAAGATATTATATAATAAGGTTTTATACACATATATCATTCAAGTATATCATATATATTGGAGAACATTTTGTTTACGTGTTTGTTCGTTGTAATAGACTATTTTAAACAGAATTCTGGTAAAATAATTTGTTTTTGCTGTGTGCTCTACTTTTTCGTATTTAATTAATTATTACCATACGTTTTATGTGCTTTAATGAAATTTTATAAATAACAATATACATGTATAAAACATTTTCTCAATTGTTTAGAAGGGAATCACAGAAACCAGCAGCAGAGAACGTTTTTTCTCGAAAATAAAATTTGCTTCACACAAAATCAAATCCAGGACCCATAGTTGAAAAGTAATGACAATGTTGTAAATGACAAAATACACTCATTTCTTTAAGGCATGTTCAATGTAATTATAAATAATTTTAACCCAAGCAGGAACAGAAGCTTGTATTAATTGGTAAATAACAGGACACAAGTGAAATTCAAAAAGTCATCAATCAATCAAAATTAAATTGCTCATAATGCAATTTTCTTTGCCTCTGTAATATTTGGGGATAATGTAAAATGACAACTGTCCAAAACGAAAAAGAGATCTGCAGAGCTTGAAAACAAATTTAAGAACAGTTTAGTTGGCTGGAGCTTATCTTAAATCACTCTCCTTTGTGGCGCGGCCCATTCATTCCGCTTTGTAGTCTCATGCCGAGTTTATTTATTCCCAGCCAACAGCAGCGTCCCCCTCCATGAGAGCATTTTATATTTCAGTCACATAACAATCACAGGAGAATCTTGCGTGAATATATCTGAGGAGAGCACGCCAGCCTGAATTTGCAACACGCCCTCCAAATTATGTTGTATATAACATTGGATACTTCAAATGTTTGAACCTAACCTAACCCTTAAAATTGACTTAACCGCTTTATTAGATTTATTTTTCAGGATTGTATAGTTATGGTTATAGTATAGCTTTTAATCAAGCTTACTATTATAAGTGTTGTTTCCACTGTTTTTTGACGCAACTTGTCTGGCAAATCCAGTCGTGTCAAAAAAAAAAAAAATAAGTGGGAAATTTATTAAATATTCATTTTCTTTCAATTTAAATTTCAAATATATTATTATTGAATTTGCTGTAAATCTAACTTATTTTATAAGCACTATTATTTGCCATGTAAAATTATCGAAATTATTAATGATTGTTAGCACTTACCGTGTGATAAAATAAAAGCTTTTATTTATATTTAATTTAAATGAATATTTTTGTAGAAATAAATTTAATAAAACCATATTTCAATTTTGAGTTATAATACAGATATGCCTGTTTCCAACACGTTATATTAAGCTTCCTTAGAAAAACTTAATTGTAATAATATATTGTTGTTCTCGCGTTACAAATTCTTTACTTGGCATAAACACAAATATACAAAATTTTGGATGAAAACCTGAAACTCCTACTAACAATATTTCGTGTACTTTACAGCTATTAAGACTTCATGGCTCTGTTCATTTTAAAATAATTGCTTTTATATAACAATATTAATATGAAACTAAAATGAATTTTGTTTTGATCATATGCTAAAAAAATTACGAAAAGAAGTATTTACTACCTTTGTTCACAACTTCTACTTATAGTAGATAGATTTTTTTGTATTTCTTCAATATAATCAGGAGTTATGAAAGCCCAAAGAATATTTAAATACCTGAGACACCACTGATAAAAAGGTATAAAAAAGTTAGTCTGAAGCAAACAGGCTTTTACGGTCTTGTCCGTTTTCACGTTACTTACATTTGCAAAACCTGCTTTTTTCAAAATACCTGAATTACATCTTTTTTCGTCTCGTTAACACGTGAACAAGTAAAATGGTTGTTTAAGTATTACAAAATTGAAACAATATTGATCAAACAAAATTTTAACCCGTACTTGATCATTACCGTCGATTTTTTATGTTTTCGAAGAATATTAAAAATGTTTGTAAATATTATCAACATGGATTGTACAAAATAGCGTATAACTCTATTACCGGTGCAATCGGAAAAACAATTATTCCTATAATTTTACAAAATAACAGCTTCAACTATTACATAAAATTAATTTGATTTCAATATCATTTTATTTTCACATCAAACCAGCATATTGAAAAGTAATATGATTCCATTTGGAAAAAAAATGCCTTTTTTAATTTTAATTTAATTGCAGCTCTTTAAATTCCTGAGAAAACAAGACCGTAAAAAAACGCTAAGGGGATGTTTTTATTGTTCATTGAATGTAGATAACCGTAAGAAAACAGCTATTCTCTGGTCTCAGGAGAAATATAAACGGAACGACATCACTTAACTGGCCCATCGACCTGTGCAGTAATCATCAGGCCTTCTTAAGTGCTATTGACTTTTTATAAAATATGATTATTGAGGTCAAAATCATTAAACGCCTCATAGCGGTTATACCAAAATATAAAATTTAACTGAATTTTTTTTATTTTAACCAACCAAAAGAGGTTTTAGACTAAACTTTTTTGGCGATATGCTTTGGATAATTGATATCAATATCATAAATTATATTTTTTTAGATATAAAAATATGTACATTTATATATATATATATATTATTAAAGTCCTGCCTACAATGCCGTCACGAGTTTCGTTACTCAGAGTTACTCTATTGGAAAAATTGGCGTTATTTGAAGTCCATTTCTCAGCTGACTTTATCACTTCACGTTCCTTTGGACAGGGAGAACAATAAATCATTGATATTTTATCCATCCAGGGCGGACGAGCTGACTGCAGTACCTACTTACAGAATATAATGGAGTCCATCTACGTGCCTCTAATAAAAGTACAATATTTATCTTATTAAATTTATTTCGTGAACAGCGAAAACCTTTTGTTGCTTTAAAAATTTTCATTCAATAAAAAAAAATTCACGAAGTATTTAACCATTTATGCTCTGTTAGAAAATGTGTATTTTTTATTATTTTACCCATTTAAGTTGCATCAACTAGTTTTAATTTTTACTATATAAATTTTAATCATTGTTGTCTTAAACTTGCAATAACTGATGTTTCTATTCATATTTAATTGATTTGGTACTTAAACAACAATTCCACGATTATTCTATTTCAAAGTTGTGACCAAAGTTACAAAAAGATGAACCTCGATTGCATTTCCTGAAAAACAATTTTGGTGTTATTTTTGTGCAAAATTTATTTTTAAATAATGAATCAGCATATTCGAGGAAATATTTTACAAAATATATTAAAATATACAATGCTGATTAATTTTACCCTTAATTTAATAGTTTTATAGGTGTATTGTTCCGTTTGATCAACTTTTCATAAATCATACTTTGATGCACAATGAACACGTAATTAAATACGTCAATAATAATATATTCTAATAATTTATTACAGGTTCTATACATAACAAATATATAAAAATAATCATACATCAAATTGAAAGATCGATATGATCATCTCATGTTTAACAATTATTGATTGTACAATATTAGTCATGTTATATTGATGGATTTTGTTTTCTTCCCTGAAAGTATTAAAAGCAAACCATAAAACCTGGGTGGCCAATGGGCCATAAGAATAAACATTAAGCTTCAGGACTTTTTATGAAAGAACTTTATATGTAATATTCATCAACCATAAATCATCACGTGTTTTCCCAAATTCACATCAACCTACGTAATATTATTTCTGAACATAAAAGTCATATTTGCATCTCAGGAGATGATATCTCCATAAACATAAATATCTTGAAAAATATATTTGTTTGGCTGTTAAGTTCTGTGCATATTTTAATACCTAATGTGTTTGTTAAAGAAAAATTCGAAAAAAAAATGTTTTTCTTTAACCAGTAAGAGATTTTATTACAAAATGGAAATAAGAAATAAAATTTATTTAATACGCGTAAAATAAAATAAGATATTTGGCATTGAAAAAATACTATGAAATTTATTTAAAATAGTAGATAAGAGTTATTTTTCCGTGTACGCATCTCTCCTTAAGTTTTCCTTGGATGACTAAAGCTCATTAAAGCCAGCCATATTCGTTTATGTTTCTAGTTTATCGTTAAATATAAGACAAGACTATGAGCTAAAAGCACTTGCGTTGTCAGAGTCGCATGCAATTTTCCGCAAAGCTATGCATGAACCACCGAGTGGGTTATAGTGGATTTTTTTCATTTTATTAATATAATAACAACCAATACTACATATCTTGTTGTTATTTTACTTTGGATTTGTACAAAACCATTTTTATAATATTTCATGCTTTTGTGTGTTGCAAAAAATATGTATTAATATCCAAAATATCACTGCTTATTTAAATTCAAAATAAATCTTTGCATTGGTATTTAATTTGTGTAACTTATGTTCGTTTGACTCAAAATGTATTGTAATGACGCCAATAATAAAAAGGACAGTGAGTTTTTTATACGTGATAATTGTATTGACGCAGCAAAAGGCTCTTGATTGATGGCCTTAACGGTCAGGAAGCTCCCAAACCGGAAGGATGATTGACGTCTTCTTCCGGGTTCCGGACTTCCCGAACCGGATATGGCGCTTTATCCACCCCCTGCAGAGCAACTGGCACGGAGTTATCTTATGCATCATTTGCTTCTGTCCCCCAAAATGAAATTTGTCAAATCAGTCAACAAACTGTCCAGTAAAAACTGACGACCCAGTAAACCTTAGATCTAGGGCCGCGTGTGACCTGTTTTTTTTTTTTTAAATATATGTTTAAAAAAAACGATTAACCGTGTTAAACTATTTCGAATAATATTTATTCTACGAGTAAAAAAACCAGAATTCCTTTTTAGACAATACTTATATACAAAATACGAAAAAACATTTAAAATTCAAATATTTCTTACAAATAATATTTAATTAAAAAATACTTTCTTTGATATTTAGAAAATTAACTAAATATTTTAAATCCCTGTAAAATATATACAAACAATATCATAAAAAAGTGGTGTATTGATGATTTCTTCACTGTCAAATTTATGATAATACGCATGAAGCAAGGTGTATCTGTTTATTTGAAATTTTAACAATAAAATAAACGCCAAAATAAAATAAATTTATTATAGGGTTATTGAAAATTTTATTTTGTGTTTAATAAGTTATCTTATTTATTTATTATCTTAGAATATGTTATATCCTCGAAGCTTAGCAAACTTTCTAGTGATTTATTGAGTTTATGTTTGATGTATTGAATTCAAATACACGTGTAGATTACGAATAATTTTCACCGTTCTTTTTATTAAGTCACGCACTATATAAAGTAAAGAAAAAAACACGATTTATCACACTCTTATTTCCTCGGTTCCAATATCCTTGTGATATCGCTTACAATACATTCTACAAAGAAAAAGTTTTCATTCACTTTCAACTACACAAAGTATCTGTCTAACTTCACGAAAGAACTGCGTGAAGAAGTCAACGACAGCGGACAATTCCATAATAAAACTTCTCATCGTCCGATCTGCTCGAGGGGCGGCGGAGATTGTAGACAAATAGGATGTGGGGGTGGGACGAGGAAGGGAGGCAGGGCCCTTTTTATGAGCCCCATATAAAGTCTTATTGGACTCAAGACACCGAACTCTCTCTCCGGGCAAGATTTTCGAGAGACGTAAATTCATCTTCCTGTGAGCTCACTTCTTACCTTGGATGTCAAAGCAAAACTCGCCAGAATTAAGAAAAAGTGGCATGATATCGTATCGACTTTCCGCTGTGAATTAATAACACATTGGGCATTTTGAGCAGTGTGTGAGTAAAAAAAATAAAATGTAAAATCAAGGCATACTGTTTTATAACTGCTACTCATAAATGTTTATAAAAATCATACGTCTATTTCTTAAAGACTGAGTATACTCAAAACTACAAAAATAATCAAAATCTTTATTCCAAGACAACAAACCGTTTATTGATAAAACTATTATTTAAGGTTCTTTATAAGACGTTATAGTTTATTTTTGCGTTTTGTACATTATTCATGATGATAAAAAGACATTCGAATTTGATAATTAATAAACTAGTAACTTTTCTGTAAGTAACAAGTATTTACTTTTCTCGTGCACTTCTTGTAAGTTGTTACTTGTTGTAAGTTTTTCATTTTTTTAACAATTTCATATCAATTAAATTGGATGAGAGTAATGATTTTTTGAATATTTAATTTATTAGTTTCAATGTGTAAATAATGCCCAACAGAAATTAATTTAAAATCAATGTAAAATAGTACTGAGTTAAATTTAAAATATCTCACTTTCTACTTGGGAGAATATCTTCGCATTTTATGTAGTAACTTACTATACTTCTTTATCCGCAATAATCCAGAAATTTCCTTCTGTAATTAAACCTGCACTTTCTTTTCGTGTGATTTATCGTTAAAGTTTTACTGGACGACTCTCTCTCAGCATTAAAGATGTAAAAATAATAGCAAATATAATCTGCGGAACGTGGTCGGCATGGACAAGATTGAAAGCAGACCTCCAACCCCTGTGGTTCAGGCCGCGAGGAGGGTAGAGGTCAGAACAAAGGTGCCTCACCTGCCTTTGATGCTTCTGACCTTTCTTTTCAAATCTTTCTACTTAAAAGAAACGATATGGAATTAAATAAAATGGCTATTTTTTAAATACTTCGGATCGTCGGCCTCCCTGCGTCTTTTCAGGTTTCAGGTAGATTTCATCCACTACGCCAAATGGATTAGTAGCTATGTAATTGAATAAAAATGATTGGATGGAAAGTCTTCTTCTTCAAGCAGATTTGTAAGAAATTTTGGGATCCATTCTGGAGGAAAGTATAGCACCAATTATGATAATTAAAAAATTTAGCCTTCACTTTTCCGATTTAGTTAAATGTTACCACAAAATTATTTTACACTCAATAAATCACTTTAATAAGTAATTAAATTTTTTTTAAAGTTAATATTTGAAAACTTCCAAAAGATTAGTAATTCAACAATTTTATTTTAAGTAAATATAAATACTTTACATGCAATAATTTTTATTGTAATTTATTAATTACCCCAATTAATAATGTGACGTTAAGTAAATGCTATCCTATAAGTATTTAACAACATGTATCTATGACATTTTTGCATTAAAAAAATACTCGAAAAAATTATTACAATAATAGTTTTATACCTTGTGTATGTCTTTCAATCTTTTTTTTATTATAAATTGAAATCCGACTCGTATTATGCTGGTACAGCACATATTGAAATTTGAGGTTTTCAATGTTGGTTTTTAATGATCAGATTTATCTATGGAAACCCCACGCAATCGGAATATGATTTGAGGAGGAAACCTAATATACCCTTCGGAAGCAGCTCACTCAGCCGCGGGGTTGGCCTTTTTGCAGATGTAAAATAAAAGGCCGCGAAGGTTATTCTCATGCAAATTGGAGGCACTTTTGATTGAAAAAGCTATTCAGGCGGTAATGAAGCGGCCTATAAATGTCTGAAAGCGGGTTGATTTTATAAACAGATATGAAACACACTGTTTATGGGAGCTCTGGATACATTTAACAAACAATAGATTAAATCACCATGCTTAGTAAAGCCATATTGTTTGTTTTATCAATGAATTTTGTATATTTTATTTTATGTAAACACTTATCAATGCAAACGATCAACGATTTTTACAGAGCGCACAAATTTTATATGTACACAAAACCGTCATGCAATAAATTTGTACTTTCTTTCCAGATATATATTTATGTAATAAAAACTGCAAATTCAGATTATAAATTGATTTTTATAATACAATGTAAACATAGGATTTATATTTTCAATGCTTTGAATGCAAATAAAACAATCATTTTATATATATTTTTAAAATATGTATTATTTTATATTAATGATAAGGGTAACTTTTTATTCTTTCTTCACTTTGAGTTTATTATAGTTTTTGCATGACTAGTTTCGACCAACAGACTTGGTCATCAGCAGATGCAGAACAAAACATGTATTATTGTTCATAAATGCTTCTCATTTTTAATTCACATGTTAATTTTTATTATTAATATATCAATATTAACGCAAATATACTATAAAAACAGAATTGTCTGATTATCATTTTAAAAAATCAACATTTTTGCATTGCAACAACAATGCATTCAACACATTTTACAATAAAAATTCAATTTCTTTTTGCCCGCTAAAAAAAATATTTTCATTTCTCAAGAGCTGTAGTTTGCTCAAAAAATTACAGGATTAAAATAATTTGAAAAAACCCAAAAACGAAAAAGAATTTATTTTCCTTGTTTTAAAATAATACTTGGTTTTGAAGCACGAAGTGTAAATATTTTACGACATGCAACATGCATTAGGCACACAATTACCCCAACCACCATCCTCACCCTCGGCAATACCTTTTAGTATCTCTACTTTCACGTGCAGGTTCAGATTTTCCGCACGTACTTTGGCGAAAAACAAAATATCCGAGTAAAGCACTAAGCAAGGAATAAATTCATATTCAATGTAAACCTGAGAGAACAACGGTGTATTCTCATACGAGGAGCAACAGGCCTCACCTGGCTCTAGTCGCCATCAGGAACAACACCTGCCCCGTGCGAGTAATCCGAGTGAAACGTTATTTTGATTACTATACAGAAATACAATTTCAATTTATAACACATTACATTTAAACATATACATTAAAATATTTTATTACGACCGTTAGATTAAAGTTGTTGGTTCATAGAATTTGGTCAGTATATAGCAGAGAATTAGTATTACTGGTGCAACATAAACTTTATGTACCGACAGTTTATAGTATGCATGAAGCTTTGTAAAAGATAACGTATGTATGTGTGTCGACTGTACGACCGCTCTGTTTGGTTAATTTGATGACAGCACTATTAACCTGTTAACAATATAAAAACAAATATTAAGTTTTTTTAATTGTTATTAACAATATCACCTTGCATGGATAATTGTAACCCTTTGATGTTTCAGGCTGAAATTTACTCTACGCCGCTTATTGGCTTCATAAAAACGTAGATTCAGATTAAAAACTTATATAGTATATTTTCGATAATGTGAGTTTAATTGAGGAAGACTTATAAATAAAAATATCCATTTTATATAATTTTTTATCAAACACCAAATGTAGAATATCTAAATAAATCAATTATATAATAAATTGATTTTGGTGATTATCAGAAATTCAAACTTACCAAAAAGAGATATGATTTTTATTGTGAGTCTTACAATGTTAATGTTTGTAAAATGTTTAATTTGATAATATTTTTTTTAACCAATATTAGCTAATTAACTTTTCTTATCGTAAATGATTGTCAAAAAAGAATAACAATCTTAAACGGTAAATATTAGCATCGTTTCATCAAATCGTAAATATTTTCATCAAAAATGAAAATTCCTAATAACACAATAAACCTATTAACTTCAAAAGCCCAAATTCAATAAGGCTTATTATTTTTCGCTTACCTAAAAAGCTCATTATTACGAGAGAAAAAAATATTTTCGCGATGGCAATATTTTCACAATTTCCTAAAAATCGGTGGGCCGTGGCGCCACTTCGTTGATTGCAACAGGCCTGGACGCGAGATTTCAATTTGTAGTGCGAAAAACTGAAACCTGAAATCTCGTTCAAATGCCACATTGTTGTCACCATCGGCGTTACAACCACAAAAATAGTGGCTATCTGCTTAGTGCTGGTAATATTGAGATAATTTTATCATCCTAGATCCTAGACATTAAGATGAAATTTTACGTCGTGTGAATAAAGACAGAAAAACAGAATTTGTGTATTATTATAATAATATACAAATTCAATAATTTTTTTGAAAAATGTATGAAAATTATTAACTGATTTCAAGAAGAGTTGCTAAACTTGTATTTGACTCAAAGGTAAATATTTTATGCGATTGTAACATAAATAAATAGACAGCCAACAGTAACAGATCGAGAATAATTGTAACATTTGCTAGTAGCACGATAGAAAAAAGTCTATAGAACGATAGAAAGAATCTAGACGATAATAGCATGATAGTAATAACTGGGCCAGTAATAACATCCAATAAGTTTGTGATTGTTAAATATTATAGCATTACTAATATGATTAGGCACATTAGTTCATACATAGAAGATGATTTAAAGAAACTCTCAAAAAAAGTATCATCGTGATTTGTGTGGGATTTGAACCCACATCCCCTGGCTTACATGGCCGGTGTCTATGTATGAACTAATGTGCCTAATCATATTAGTGATAATATAATAAACCCGTAATGGGTAATAAATACGCATCTGATTGACGTCCAATCAAAAAATAGACATACAAATATGATAGTAACAGACAATAGTTAAAGATGATATTAACAGACTATAGTAACTAACATTAGCAATATACGATAGTATCAGGTAATAGTAACAATTGTAGAAGATTTAAAAGGATATTCAGATTTGCAGCGATATTTGTAAATAGCTAACCGTAAAGCCTTCGGACAAGGCTTCAATTGCTTGGCCCGGGCCTGAAAAGCATCCATCGTGCCATCCGACACCACGTCACCCGGTACTGAAAATAATTTCCTCCGACGAAGCCTCCCCTCGGCAGCGAAAAGCTCGGAGGCCCCATCGGCCATTGTTTGCGGTAGTCCGGGGCTTAAGAATTTTCAGGAATATTGTAGGAATTAAGTGTTTGGAAAGTATAAAGGTGACTGGCATTATTAATGAAGTTAAAACGTAAACACGCGATATTATTATTCAAAAAGATTCTCTTTAGTCAAACTTTTAATCATAATTAGCATCTATAAGTTTATGCGTAAATGCTATTTTTATATTTTAAAAAACACTGTAGTAAATTTATAAGATGATTGATTAAAAAAAATTATTATATGAAAACAATATATTGATTTGGGTTGAATTACAAATTCATCGGGCTATATTAAACAGAATTTAAGTAGAAAAAGTATTTTTTTATGTGAAAATTAAAAATAATGCGCTTTATCGTCCCTATAAAATATTTTTTCTTGTTAATTACATGAAAAACAAGAATTTATTGACGTACATACATTACTGCTTGTGGAGGTTAAGGGTCAAATTTTTTATCACTTTCCAGTAATGGCACACTTATTTTGATTGAGTTTATATATTTGTTTTTTGGCTGTTTAAATATAAATAATCTTGCTCATGGCATCCACCCATGATTGTAATACATTTACAGTATAATAGTTACAATCCCTTAAAAACTAAGTATGAACATCATTTATCAGTCTCTCTTATCTAAGAAACGTCGTCGCTCTTGTGAGAACAAAATATGACAAATTTTCACCTAATGCATTATTCATCCTGTAAAAAAACCATGAGTTCTAGGAAGCGGCAACAATCACTCTTACTAACGATAACTTTCAAGAAAATCGAGCGTTGCGAGAGGAATCTTCATTTTAAAGAATAAGTGAGATTCTGAAAACAGACTACTTTAATAAATTTCTATTGATAGATAATAATTTACAAAGAATATAATAAATTAAATAGTAATAAGTTATCTTGAAAACTACATAGACATAAAACTTAAAAATCATTTTGAGCCGATGATAGAGAATCAGATATGTAAGTGATTGCATTTTTAAACACGCCTGTCTATTTGTTTTACAAGTCTTGCCCGGATGTAACTTATTAGTAATATTCAAGATTGATCGCCTGACAAAACCTTCTTCCATATTAAACTAAGGATTACATCAGTAAAATTCATTTTATTAATAAACTAGCGTGAATTATTCCGGATATATTCAAAAAGCAGTAGTTTATGTGCTTTCGTTTGGCTGGCAGCTTTGGGCTTCTTCTTCTCGCTTGTTCGTTTTCGTGTGAATTCACTTTTATGTAACCTCGTCCATTAGTCTATATCCCACGCTTTCTCTGAAAAAAAAACCCTTTTTCAAGAAACACTATTCTACTTTTAATTATTTGATTTTTATCGACACTATAATTTATCACTACGGTAATACTTCACCGGCATCTGTACTCTGTTTGCAAACTTTGAACGAGCTTTTAGTGTTAAAAAAACTGATCAAAATATGTGATGTGAACAGTTGGTACAAAAATACGTCAAAGTTTGAATATATTTTGGCAGTAAATTTATAATAAAAACATTTTCTTTGTATTACTTTTTAACAATTTTATTTTGCGATATTTATTTACTTAAGCAATATCGAAATCTATAAGCAATAAAAACATAAATCTACACATCCATGGCGTGCAATTTTCTGCATACTTATTCAGAAACCACAATTGCTTTTGTTGGTTGTATTATAAGTATATTGCCTATAAGCTTGAAATACTGGAAAGTACCTAAAATAACCAAAGGGGCGCTCAATTTTAAAGTTGTTTCTTATTTATTTAAATTTAACTACTATCAATTCGTTTTAGTATATTTGTTATGCAAACGTGCATTCTGAAGTCATAAGCTTTATGAGTAATCGCTATTTGATCAAATCATATTATTCAATGTCTCTCGTTAAAAATTAGTTGAAGTTAATTTAGAGTGTGCAAAACTAACACAAAAATGGTTTATTTGTTTATTACTAACTATCCTGTTATTTTGAATAACTTAAAATATCAGTATTACGTTTATAAAAGTAACCGTAGAAATTATCGTTTTTTTTATAAACTAGACGTATATGCTCAAAAAGTAAAAGCCATAAATAAGATTATTTTTAAGTAACTAAATAATGGGAAATTCACTTTGATTTTGACTTATCCGTATTTGTATAAATTGACTCAAAGAATTAAGTTAACTTTTAAATTAATTTTTAAACTTAATAATACCAGATTTGCAAATAACTGAGCATTTTTAGTTATTTAAAAGAATCTATCATTCTAAAAATATAGTTTTCTTTTAATATTGGATTTTTTTTCTGAACACCGTTCTGAATACTTAAAGTACATTGTGCCAAAGCGCTGGTGTTCGTTTATCAGAAACCTTAGCCGTTTGTTTCGGTGCAAATATTTCCATTGTAATAGGAAATACAACACAGCCTAGTGCAGGGATGCCACTCCTGAAAAGCAATATCCGATTACATCCACTTTACAGTATATTTCACCACACCCCATTATAACTGGATTATTTGAATACGACTTAATTTATTTTTTACCAAACACCTATAAAAACTAAAAAAAAATATTTTTTAATAATTTATTAATTGTTAAACAAGTTATAATATTGATTCATCTATATTAATTTTTTTAAATAATAACAAATAACTCTTTTCCATCCCAAGCACATTTCGTATGAAACACTTTTTCTATAACGTTATAATGCGGATGGGTAAGATGTTTTAGCTTATAAATTTCAATATATTTTTTTGTATAAGTAAAATTATTATATAAATTGTAATAGGTATAATAAAGTTAATACGAAAGGTACAGTCAGAGCCTTTGTTTCGCGAGTAGTCCACAGGTGCGAGAACAGATTGCACAACTGGGTGAGCATAAATTACGCCGAGGACCGCTTAAGTTTTATATGCGATATGTTGTATGCGCTTGTTTGTTATTTTACGTGCAACGTGTTGTTTGCAATTTGAGTAATGGCATTGTATTACGAGAAATATTACTGAAAAATCACACGTGTGTTGTGAGCCTGTTCAATTTTTATATTTATACTCGTGAAAAGTGTCTGCAATGTTTTTTTGTAAAAATAATTCCACCCTTGCTTTGTATATCATGTTCCTGAAAATAATCCAAATGCAATAGTTAATGAAAAATGTCGCTCTGTGTGTACATGCGTTTTTCTATGTTAGTAAAAAATCTTGAAAAGAAAAAACGTTAACTAACTGAGATAAAAGTAAAATTGAATTGTATCAAACGACTTCTAACTATTTCAAACGAACTGTACAACTAATAATATAAATTTTTATGTAAGAAAACTAATAGAATTTGTACTCAAAAACTAAAATAATTTTCTATTTAATTGCAATTCGCAACTTTATAACAAATGTTAAAATTAAAATTTTTAAATAGCATAAGCTTTTTAATTAATATAACTATAGCTTCGACACCTCAATTGTTCATTTTTAATTTTTATTTTTTAATTAATTTACTAAGAAAAATCTAAAAACTTTTCAAATAAAATGGGAAAAAAGAGTACAAGATCATTTGAAGCAGTTTTTAAAAAATAAATAACACCTTATTTCTTGATATACTACTGTAATAAATTATTGAGCCTACTCACTTAATAAAACAGCCAATTTTTTTAAGTACTTAATACCGATATTAAAAGTCAACTAATGAAAGCTTAAGGCTATATTATGCCCAATGAGTTTAATCAATCCGTCTACGTTTTCTGATCTGAAACGCTTTCTTGTTCCGGTTTATCTTAATTTATCACATCAGAAAGAGGAAAGAAAGAAAAGGCTTGTGGCAGAACATCTCTGAAAGCACTTGAAAGCTTCTTATCGCCACCGTTCATCCGTGAAAGGTACTCTTACTAGATTAAAGGACATTTCCAGGGATCACAGGTATGCTTCCGATTCCCAAGGAGCAGTAAAACCAATGGGCTTATAAATTAACATCAATATATACGTTGGCGAAAATTTTTATTTGAAGCTGAAAATAAATTCATATCAAATGTATGTTTGAATTTTATATCAATTAACTGCATGTCTTATTTTTTGGATTGGACGTCAATCAGATGCGTATTTATTACCCATTACGGGTTTATTATGTTAGTAATAATATATTACTAATATGTAATAATATATTATTAATATGTATTAGTAAAAAAAATAGACATACGTATATGATGGTGCGCGTTTTGCCTAAATTAATAGATTTTAAAAATAATATCCAGATGGGACTAAAATCGCTTCACTTGTTACTTTGTTCAAAAAGTCCAGTGCTTGCAAATCACTAAATATTGGTTGACCTGGGCACATTGGTTCATATGTAGAGTATGATTGTTAAAAATTCTCGATAAACGGAAGTGATTCGTTAGTAAAAGGGTTAGTACACCGGCCATGTAAGCCAGGGGATGTGGGTTCAAATCCCGCACAAATCACGGTGATATTTTTCTGAGAGTTTCTTCAAATCATCTTCTATGAATGAACTAATGTGCCTAATCATATTAGTAATAATCAATTAACTGCATCAAATAGCATAAAGTATTACAAAGTTAATACCTCCAAAATTTAAAAAAAAATACCTTTATCTAACCTAACTGACTGTGTTTTCGAAATAATTTTAAAAAATAATGGCATTGTCTTGAACACAACCCCAGCACAAGGTAATTTATCGCAGTCAGTTGGACGGACAGTTCGGTGTCGGTGGATATTATTCGTGTGTATCACTGAGCTCTTGCGGGTTAATTCATTTATTTATTCATTGGTTTTTCAACCCTTGTCCGATCTTTGGATGCTCACTGCTTAGCATACCACACCCCTACGGCTTATGATCCCCTACCGTGCAAAAATGTATGCTTTTTATATTTCCTTTCAGTTCGCACAGCACATTGCTTTCTTTTAGGATTTATAATAGTCTACAATTTTCAGTCAAAAGTAAACCTAAACGTTATTTTGTCGAATATTTATTTTAGGGTTTATTCTACGCTATTTAGTAAAAAGTAAACCTTAGCGTAGTTTTGTTGAATATTGTCATGAAGCATATCAAAAACTAATATATATATATAACTTTTTGGTGTATCATTTTATACATCATCCGTTGGCTTAAAGCATATTGTTTAATAATAAACGTCTATAGTTTAATTTATAGAATAAGATTTACGTATATTAATCAAATGTACCTAAATCAACTCCAAATCGACGGAACCTGAAAATACGTGATTCATCATATGTTTGATTCTCATTTTCATCTTGGACTTTGTGCCATTATTGTAGTATGCTTTCATAATAAACGAACAGAGAACTTATATTTACCTTACACCCGTATATTTTCAAGGTCCAATGTACGAGTTTTACAAAGTAACTCATGCCTAATTCGTATCCAATGTCTGTGATTAGATTAGGCGGAATATGTATATTCAAACCAAATAATTTTCGTGTGTTTGCACATGTGCGGGCTACTAACTGGTTACTATTAAGTAATATGCAAATACGGGGACCGAGGGATGATAGAAATTTCGCAAACCCTTATCAAGAATTCATATCTATTGATAACCACTGGTGTCACAAAGACTAGGGTATCTAAATAATATGTTATGATACGGTTAAATAAATTGATCACAGAATCATAAGAACTTCTTGTTTTACACTTTATTTTATTTTTGCGTAGGTTTTCTTTTATAGAATTATTTCACATCTAAGAGTTGTTAAAAAATCTAACAGTTGTACTAAAAAAAAAACGCTTATTTTGGTAAAATGCATTGGAATTTGCTTAAAATAATAAAAAATCTTCATTGCGTGTACAACCCATTCACGGAATAAAAAATTAAATGTATTATTTTAGAGCGCTTAGAAACTAATTGGTTAATATGTATTTTTTTTAATAAAATACATGCAATTCGTTTTAAAGGAAATGCACGTAGCCTTATTTATACAATGTTAAGTTTTAAAAATTGAAAAAAATATATACTTTAATTTCCATTCAGTAACATTATATGTAAAATATTTCAAAATTGTTAGTAACTCTCCTATTGATATTTCTTACAATATAAATTTCTCCTCATTAACTATTTCCCTGTCACATTCTTCTTCAAATAAAAACACGCTAAAACTCCTACTCGAACTTCGAGAATAGCTTTAATAATAATATTCGTGTATTTTTATCCGCCACATTTTAGTTAAGGCGGTTTAGTTTTATACATATCATAATAGGATTAAGAAAGAAGCCGCTCTTATCTATTCCATAAACATACAAATCCGGGATTATTCTGGAATAACTACATAACGGGACCTTATTTGGGTTGCGACCCTTGCCTCTTAATCTCCTCAGTGTCTCGCAAGCTTGCGGGAGGGGGTGGGGCGCCAGAAATCACGTGACCTTTACTATTATTTTAAAACACTCTGTTTTTATATTTATCTGATTGTGACTGTTTTCATATAGTTTGTAATATTTGCCATTATTTTTAATTTTATTATTTTGCTTGTGAACGTTATCACTATTTATTTACGGTATCCTGACGTCATAATGTTATATGCAACATAAAATTATAACTTTTTTGTTATGGATTGCATTCTTATATCGAGTACTTTAAAAATTTATGAAAAACCTATTAATGTTAATTTTTAAAAAAATTTAAAATAAAATTATATTTCCATTTGACCCACTTAGTAATCATACATAAGATTGTAACATGGGTGATTAAATGTTAATTTTTACGATTACGTTAGTTGTGTCCGCTTTTTTATGAATGTATTAAGCACATTATTAATATGATTAAGCACATTTTTTCATACGTTGAAACGATTATAGAAAGTCTCCGAAAAATATCATTGTGACTTGCGTGGGATTCGTGAACCCACATCCCCACGGCTTATGTGGCCGGTGCATTACCAACTATGCTAGCGAGCCACTTTTTTTTAACAATCTTATTCTACATATGAACCAACGTACCCAGTGAAAAAATGTACTTAATCATATTTATTTACTCTGACGGTCTTCAAAAAAACCAAATATATAAGCACATTATTTTTTTAACAGCCTTTTTATGCAATTTTTATCTACTAACATAAAAGAATAGAAAATTGCCGAGAATATTACGAGCATTTATTGTGAGCATTTTTGCCTTAAAATAATTTCTTCACACCTCTCCAGACATCTCCTACCCAATTGGCTCTTCATATTTGATATATATCTGACATAGCAACTCTAATCCCTGTTTTAATATGGAGTATCACAAATAAAACTAGTCTATCGTAAATGATTTAAATTGGTACAGTGATTGCTGGTTGAGTTGCGGTTGAGTCTCCGAGCAGTTGCCCGAGTGGATACCCTCCGAGAATGCCAGCCAATGTTTGGGCGGCTCACTGGTTTCCTTCAATCTCCATATTACGCCAAACTAACCGCAAAACCCCGGCCTGTGATTGGGCCGCCTGAAAAATGCCACAGCACCGGCGTCGGAAATATACTGGAGCGACCAGTAAAGAGTTGAACCAAAACCACTACCAATGCGGATTGTGTGATCTTTGAAAAAAACTCATGTTAAAATATAAATTGTTAAAAGTTTTTTTCTTGCATATGTCACTTGTGTGCTAATAATTAAAAAATCCAAATTTTTTTTAAAATTATAATAAAATAAAACCAAATGGTTTTGGAGACTACGTTAATTTCACTTTCACTTTCAGTCTTGAAGATGCCGTGTTCGGCGAAAGAGCTCTCGCTACAAGTGAAATTCGCTCCAAAACCATTTGGTTTTATTTTATTATAATAAGATGGAGTATTACAAAATAAATACCAGTTCCAATATTTTTTTTAAATATAAATATTTGTAATTTTTGTGAAGACAATATCACGGTTCGTGCGTAATTTGTACCTATACACGTTTTCTTTGTATTAATATGATTTGGTACATTTTTTCACACATTGAATTGATTTAAAGAAACTCTCAGAAAAATATCATCGTACATTCATTAATATGTAGGATATGATTGTAAAAAATGAAGTGGCTAGTTAGCATAATTGGATAAATGCACCAGCCATGTCATAGTGATATTTTTCTGAGTTTTTTTTTTAATACCAACAATAAAGACGGGTAAAACTTGTCACATGATAATGATTAATTTAATTTATGCCTTCGCTCTCTTTTCTTTGCTGCAGTATAAACATCTCTACTGCTTAAGTCGCGAGAAGGGTGGTATTCGTGTAATTCTGTAAACTTCTTAATGTAAACTGTAAAATAGTCTCGACAGACCTGCTAGACATCGTGGTATTATTATATTACTGCAAACCTTTATAATTAGAGCTGAAATTGAGTATTCATATATAAAACTAATTTCAACTTTAGTTTTGAACTGTACTTAAGAACTTTTTATAACTTTATTGACCTATATTTATCCATGCAATGATTCGAGATTATCTTTCAATTTATTAAAATAAACAAATGTTGTGAATTGATATTTATCTGTTTATAAACAAGAAAGAGATGTGTCGATCAATAAAAAATATTATTTTAAATCCTAGAAACAAAGTTTCATAAAAACTGTTATTTATTTCTGGTTAAAAAATGCACACGTTAAAGCAAAATAACAAAAAACCTAACCGCATTGATTATCTTTGTACGTGTGAGTGATGAGTTAAAAGAAGGTTTTAATGTAAATAATTTCACACGTTTACATTAAGTAATTATCGTTTATTTTTATAAAACATGTTTGCAGTTTGAAAAGTTTTTATTAAATTTTGATTGCATGTCATTCAAGAAGAAAATTTCAATTTGCATTTTAAAAAGAAATATCATTAAAGCTGAATACGGCTTCGTGGACAGGCAGCGAGTGCGTGGCCCGCCCTGCAATTTATTTTCAGTTTTAAATTAAATAAAAAAGTTCACAATCAACAGCGTTGTAGTCTGATCAGTCTGAAAGAAAAGTTTTGGCACAAAATGAAAAAAGTCCCAACGTAGAATTATGCCTGTGAGATCCAACTAAAACCTTGTTTATTCCTTCTGCTTAAAGGCTTTAGAAAACAAATTTGTTTAGAAGTTCGCAGTGTTTACATTGACGTTATAGATAAGTTTTATGAAAACTTTAGATAATAAATGTAACAAATACAAATCATTTGATTTGAACACCCAAAGTTTAATTATGAAACATGATCTACATTTAAATGGTACTCATTGATCACTATATAGATTCATATTCAGCATACACACATTATTATTATTGCATTTCAAGCATATGGTAAAAATCATTAATACAAAATAGCGTGAAACACTAGATTGGGAAAAAATATCTAATTACCCAACAAAATGCGAATAATAGCTTTGTTAGAAAATCATTATTTAATATTTCATCTCTTCTATTTAGCAGAATTTTATTGAAGTGTATATAAGACTTTCAAAACGTGACGATTTTACCAATCGCAAAGTGGGAGCTAGTTTGCAATTTCATTTATAGCTGCAACTTTTTCACGTCACATCTAATAGATGAAGAAACATGTTCATATATAAAACAAATTTATACTGGTTATTTATTTTCATAAAATAAAGTACTTGCACTTTAGTCTTAGTGAGTAAACTCGAAAATCTGGATATATCCAATGGAAATAAATATAATATAATTAATATAATGCGAGCCCTTTTATCACATTTTCACTAAGCTTCTTGAATGTTATGAATGCATCTCACATCCCAGCTCAGGTCAAAATCTTTGAAACAAATAATGATTGATGCGAGACTTTGAGAAGTATTTTCGTCCTTATATTCAGTATAATATATAAATAATTATATCGAACAAAACAACTTTTTTACTGTAACGAATTTTTTTTTTCTTTTGAGTGTTAAGTTAATTCACTGAAATCGTTGTCGCATCTGAAATGTTGAGTTTAAAAATCGATACAGCAGAAGCAGATAAGCAATACTAAAATTCCAAAATATTAGCCAAAATTGAGCTAGATCAAAAAGCGGACTCAGCAAACAACCAACAAAAAAAATTATGCAATATATTATGCAAGAAAACACGAACTACTTTACTGCAACAAAAAATCAAGACCAACGTCTCTACGACTTCTGGTCACAAGGGTTTTAGGTTTATGCAAGTGTAAAACTGATGCACTTAGTTCGATAGAAAAAGAATCTACATTCATCGGCTTGAAATTTGCAAATAACGATTTAAATTCTCAATACGTTACAAAACTTTATGGATAAAATATAAACAACGACACGCGATTATTGCATCGAGCCGACCAATTTAATAAAACTTCCTTTTCGGAAGTCCCGAGTTTCACGCTACAAAGTTAAGCCGGAAAGAATGTTTCCATTCTCTACTGCCGGGGCCGCTCGAGACTTCATTGGGATAATTGGAACTCGTGATGATTAAAGTTCTTTGTTATTTCTTGTCGCTCCCCGGCACTGAAACAGTGGAGCCTTTGCTGCCAGGGAAGATGGAAAAGTTCACCCCGTAACAAAGAAACAAGCGAAAAAAATGACGATATTATATTTACTATTTTGCTGAGAAAAAAATGGGTTTCACGTGGCACTTCAAAGCTAGCTTCGCTATTGTACTTTTTTATATTACTAGCAAAAAATATAAGTCTACATTATAATAAGACTCATAGGTATTTTTATAGTAGCAAGTAGAAAACGTTAAGTCGAAAAATCGACTCGTTTAAATGTTACTTTTATTAAAATCAATCAAATAAAAAAAGATCCTAAAAGAGAAGATTCTCAGAAAACACTTCTTTTTAGCTGTTTAACTGGGATATATTTATATAGTCTTATATATAATATTTTATTCTCGAATTACGGTACCTGAAAATAAAGGTTGTAGGAATGACTCGGTATAATGTATTCCGATGCGACGTCTTATGAAATTCAGGTTAAATACCACCACGAAATTGAAATGGAAAAATTTTAATATATCATGAAGGTCGCTTTTACAGATGCCAGAATTTTTTTTCACTTTGGCGATAATTCCAGTATTTTACAAGTTTTTAAATCAGTCCAAAAAGTATGTATTTAGTGTTTTCCGATAAAACTTAAGTCACATTAAAGAGTGTGTACAAGTTATTGATTTGTATGAGACTAAAAATACATAAAACATTTTCAAGATATTTAAAAAAAACAAAAATATTTTAATTGAATGTTTTTAAATAACAAGATAATATCAAAATTAATTACATTGGGAATTTATATGTAATAAATTTTTATTTCGTTTTTATCTGAACCGACAATTTTATATAATAAACCTCTTCTTAGTTTTCATCTGATTTATTGAGTTTTATGATAAACTTTAACATTTTATGAATTTTCATTTTATAATAACATAGTTTTACACTTTATCCATAAATGAGACGTGAAACGGATGAGATTTTATTTATTAAAGAAAATATAAATAAAATCAGATTCGAGAAGGTTTACCACATTTTAGTGTTCAGATCAATTTTCTTTACTGACAAATACGTCATCTTGCACACCGGCATGATAATGCACTGGACAGAGATGAATAGCTTCAAGTAATGGCTCAAGAAAGAAGTCGAAGCAGTGTGTGAAAATATTCACACCTGTTCTGTGGAGGTATTTTTACAAATAATTGTGAAAAAAGACAAATGACTTTTAAAAATTATATATATTCTTTAAAACATAAAATTCAATCTTTATGATTTGTTATATGAATATTACAACAGATTTTATTTTAATACAGAAAAATATTTTAGGTTGATTGAAGTTTAATTTTATAAAAATACAGTAATGAAGTAAAAAGATCTATCTAGATAAAACGCAAAGAATCATTATCAAAGGAGAGATCGAGGTCCAAATTACATTTTTTTGTGGAATATATATTAAAAACTTTAATTCTGCCCCCACAGACATAAATCAGCGTAATTTATAGCCAAAAAGACATATTCCAGCTACAGCAATCTCGGATTCATAACTTCATTTCTCTAATAAATTATAAAAGCCTTAAATATTCAAATGAGCTGTAAATAATAAATACGAGGGTCTTGTGAAAGTCTAAAATGAAAAATCTGATGAACGCAGTTGTTGAGTTTTTCTTTTTAACTTTTATGAAACTTTTCCAGGGATGCATTATGCATGTGGACTTTAAGGAGAAATATATTACGGGATACGTGGCAGGAGAGATGCAGCCAAGATAGGATTTTCATAAGATTTAAAGTCAATTTTATATCTGACCGACGGCCGAAGGTATGGAGAAAGCATTTAAAAAACGTGGCTTTAAAAGTATCTATTTTACAAACTACTCTACTGAATTATTTTATGAATATTGTCTTGTTTTGCATATTAAAATATATTAATCCACACAGTTTTATTTGATAGTCTAATTTAAATATTATCAAAAGTATCACAAAATAACATGAAATAAATGTAATCTGGAATTTCTAATTAAAAATATAAAATCGTGTAATAATATTTCATTTAATTGATATTTTTGGACTATCTTTTTTACTTCTTTTGCCGATTGCTTTTTAAATTCCCTTGTGATCGTTTACTTAACCCAATTGCTTTCCAACAGCAGTATCAGAAATTGAACTCCGATAAATGCTCAGATTATTTCAAATATTTAAAAAAATATATGTTGTTTTTCTGAATATTTTTTATAAAAAACAAATCAGACTTTTTCCAGTACAGTATCATCAGAAGACATTAAAATAATATTTAAAGTATTTTTTTCAAGTATGATTTTCTTACCATCAATAGTTTTCAAATAAAAAATTGGGAATCCTTTTTAAAACATAATTTTTAAATACATCAATAAATTATCAAAGATCCACAACCATATTATAAATGTATATTTACTTTTAACGTATTTGTATTTATGATAGCGGACATGAAAAAAAAACCGCCAATTATTAATTAACTCGCAGCATACGGACACATTATATAATTGTAAAAAAGTTATATAAATACTTTCTATTGTGATAAATGAAGCATCTTTTACAATAAAATTAAAAGGAAAAACTTTGACTATTTATTTAGATATACTATTATAAAGATAGTGATAGTATAATTCCTTGTAAATATATTGTATTTATATGATATATTTGATTACATTTAGTATCAAACTGACGTTGCATATAGGTGGCGTAAATTTCACTACTAATAATTAATTTTCTATATTGCAGTCAAAACAATGGGCTTAGTTAATTACACTACATTAAGCCTGTTAATATTGTACTGTAGTTGAATAATATACAATGTTTTATAAAATAGATGAAGTTTTGCTTCATAAAATTTGAATGGAACTATTAAACAACGAATTTCTGATCACAGTAGGTAGTATAAATAAAAATAAAAATGTAAAGAATATCCTTGCATCACATTTTCGAAGTAAATTTTTTAAATTTATAATCACTTTAATAAAGGAAAATAATTATTTCCAATAGTATAATCTATTTTAAAACATCTTAAACGCTTGCTATCAATTGTCTTATTGTTTCATATTTTCTGTTATGTAAATAATATAAGGCTTTGAACATTTACTAAGGCTTCAACTTGACTGTCGTGTGATCAATACCTATGTCAGTGTTGAGTTTCTGGGCCTCGGAAGTCAGCGAGTCGCAGGAAATGAATGTCTGCGGTCAGGTGGACCCTCCCATCCCCTCATACTATCTCCTAACAGTCAGCCATTTAGGATTTCACACAGTGAAATATTCAGCCTTTCAAACAAAAGTATCTAAAATGTACCTGCTGAATCTAAAATTAGGTTATACGAGGGCGGTCCGATAAGTACTTAGCCTACAAAAAAAAACGAAAATTTTGGAAAAGTGGCGATTGATTTCTCAAAATAGTCTACTTTTAGCTCGATACACTTGACTCGGCGATGCTCCAACTTCTTTAACCCATCTGAAAAATACGTTTTCTCGAGGTCAGCAAAGTAGGCCTCCGTGGCGGCGATGACCTCTTCATTCGACTTGAAGTTCTGCCCGGCGAGTGATTTCTTCAAGTGTAGAAACAAAAAATAATCGCACAGGGCCAAATCTGGAGAATACGGTGGATGGAGGAGCAGTTCGTAGTGCAATTCGACTAATTTGGCCGTGGCGACGGCGGAGGTGTGAGCTAGTGCGTTGTCATGGTGGAAGAGCACTTTTTTCTTCGCCAAATGGGGCTGTATTTTCTGTAATTCGGCGTCGAATCGGCCCAATAATTCGCCATAGTAAAGCCCTGTGACCGTTTTGCCCTTCTCTAGGTAGTCAATGTAGATTGATCCTTGTGAATCCCAGAAAACGGTGGCCATCACCTTTCCGGCCGATAGAACAGTCTTCGCCTTCTTCGGAGCACGTTCGCCGGGTGAAGTCCACTGTTTCGACTGTTCCTTCGTCTCTAGTGTGTACCAGTAGATCCATGTTTCGTCGAAGGTCACGAAACGACACAGAAACTCCTTCGGATTGAGCTTAAACAGCGTCAAACACTGCTCCGAAGTGGTCTCACGGTTGCGCTTGTTGTCCGGAGTGAGCAAACGCGGCACCCTTCGCGCCGACAGCTTTCTCATGCCCAAAATTTCATGCAGGACATGACCGACGCGGTTTTTTGAGATGCCTATTGTTTCAGCTATCTCGCGCACTTTCAATCGGCGGTCTGCCAATACGAGATCGTGGATTTTTGTCACGTTATCTTCCGTGGTAGCCATTTTCGAGGCACCTGGGCGTGGCTCATCAAAAACCAACATGCGACCACGTTGAAACTCGTTAAACCAATTTTCGACGGTCGCCATCGAAGAAGAAGAGCCACCGTACACAGCATCCAAGCGCTCTTTGATTTCGCTGCGCGATTTCCTTTCCAAAAACAAGAATCAAATCACCGACCGATATTGCTCTTTTTTCATTTTTCTAAAATAAGCGTACACGTTTGCTTCCACACGCGGTCAAAACAAAACTACGAGTCCGGTTCGGCTGAAATTTTGACAGTAGCCGTCTACAAGAATGTACTACACGATAGTGTACGACACGATAATCTCTCTCTTGCGATACTAGCACCATCGGGAGGTGAAGCTAAGTACTTATCGGACCGCCTTCGTATATACTTTGTTTGTAAGCTTAAGGCTCTAAGGTACAGATCAATTTCGAATGCCTCAAAATTATTTCTTAATTAAATTTTAGTGTATTCGTATATAAGGAATAGTTTCTAGTCGTCTCTCTACAAAATATTGTCATTCATTTTCTTGTTAGACGCAGTAAAATAGAAATACCTTTCTAATCAGTGATGATTGCACCTCTAAAATTACTCAATCAAAAACGTTATTTGATCTTAAAGTTAATTTTAAAAAAGCATACCATCGAATCGCTCGAAATTCTTACCCCACTGCTTTTTCTGACAAATAAAACGTTTTTCCCTGCAGAGTTGTCGTTACCTGAAATGCCTACTACAATGGGGGTGTTCAAATAAAGCGAGAAACTGAAATCACAGGTTCTGAAAGGAGATCTTCCCAGCCGGGAATCTGAGAGGAATTTCCCGAATATTATTGCCGCCTACATCTATTTTGTATCGACTTGTTTCTATAGAAATTTATCTGTTGGTTAAATATCATTTTTAAAAGTGACTCCTGGGTTTTTTCAAATGTTCAAAAATAACGATGTGGCTACTACGTTACATAGATGATTAAACAGTTTTACTTTAGGTAGCTTCATAGGTTTTGGCAGTCGTTGTTATTTAAATGATTTGGTTTCGTGAATCTTGAGTTGGTGAAACTTTCAGTCTCTGATGTTTTGGTCCTCATACTGGAACCTCCCGATCAATTTAATCTCTAATTTGGTCTAAATTTTAAAAACAAAAAAAAGTAACAATTGTACTATACACCCAGTTGTAAATTATTTTCAGAAGTATGAACTCTTTTGCCTTGTATAGATATCATCAAACAACAATCATGAATAGCTAAATGGCTTGTGGACCATTTTTTATTATTTTAAAGCGCTCTCTCATTTCAATTATTCTTCTTCAAATTTATAAAAAAAAAAAACAAATTAGTTTTTGTGGGTGGCATATTTGAAATTAACAACATATTATTAGCAAATAATAATACATCACTTCAGCAAATTATGTGTGTATAATCGACTGTTGAATTTACACTAGCAAGTGAATAAAAATCATTATGTTACATTAATTTAATAATGCTTATCATTATTAAAATCAGTTGTCTCTGAAAGCTATTTGGTTTCGTTTTTTTTTAATATTTTATGTAGATCGTATTTTTTTTTCTTTTAAAATAAACTTTTATCTGTAGTTTTATCTCAATCGCAGACAGCGTATTATTCAACACACGTAACATATAAGACAACTTGTTAGTTCTCGCTTTCGATGATCGGCCTAGCCGGGAGTAACTGTTTTTAGTGGGTTTCAACGTTTCAACAAATAAATCACTAGTTTTTACTGAAAATATTTACCCACCGTTTCATTACCATCTGATAAATGCTTTAGTTGTCGGTAATAAATATCTTTGCTTTTAGGGGATGACTTCATTCAGCAAAAGAAAAAAATCGCCAAAGCATGCCAACAAAACAAAGAATATAAAACTGAAACAATAAACTTTTATCCGTGGAATATTAACTAACAGAATTATTGTTTTTGCTGCAGAAGATTTCCTTTTAAAATACTAAAAAACCACACTATATATTTTCATCGAAAAGATTATCTTATGCTTCCTATAATTAATTTTTTTATTAAGATATTGAGTATGACATATTAGTCTTAAGAAAACAATACATATTTAAACTTATTTAATATCTACACAACATATTTGACAAGATAAGGAGAGTGCAATTTTGGTAAAATTTATATTATATATTTCTATGATATAAAAATTTTATATAATAAATGAGCAGAAATACCTTTAGTAAAAGTGTTTTGTTATATAAAACTGCTTAGAGGAAACAACTTGATTGCCTTCAGAAAACTTTAAGATATTCGTATGGCATACATGGAATTTATTTTTTCGTAACTTTATTTTAAATTATTTATGTTGTTTTTTTCTATTTGAAAGCATATGTTAAAAAAGAATATCCTTGTTATTTATTTTTTGTATTTCGTATTTTATAGAATATTAACAATTTGTAAACAATTTTATGTTTCAGATTCGCTGATAACACGAGAGAAGCTTACACAAGTTAGTAATATTTCTGAGCTTTGTGGATTCCGAGAATGGTGGCGTATTATTATTTCTGCTTCCAGTAAAACAAATTTCCTCGAGTAATTTCAAATAGGCAGTAAAGTTTTTTTTTACATCGTTTGAAACGTTAAAGTTACACACGTCTCGGAAACGTAACAAAACAATAAAGATAAGGCTGTACATACAAATATATATAAAAAGAAATATCAAATACGTTATTCAAATCACTAAAATACACATACAACCTATAAAACAACCACTCTACGTTGAGATGTCTAAGGTGTTATAAATTCATCAAAAAAGAAGGCTATGTTTTATATAATCCCCACAAATACATATATGTACTATACTTGTTTTTTTACAGTAAAAAATATATATTTGTGTAGACAAAAATCAGTTATTTGTCAATGAGACGAAACAAGTTTAATTTAAAAAAAATTTAAAGGGGACGATATTGTTTAACTACTTGTTAAATTTTACACATTTTTATAATCAAATTTCAAGCCTATCCGAATTGTTGATTACATACCTTTGTTCACAGGTAAATTATGAAATTTTAAAGCTCAAGTGCCAATATAATGGGCCAAAAGATTGGTAGACAATAGTGAATTAACTTTATTGTTTTTGAGAAGAATATTAGTTGGTTAAAAAATATTTGAGAAAAAATTTAATATATATTTTTTAAATTAAAGAAAAACTTTATATCAGTTAATCATATACCAATACGTTATAAAACTTTAATAAATTCTTACGTTTAATTTTAAATTGACATGTCTCTGTTTTCTTGATGGTGGTTTTTTCAAAAGTAAAATGGCTTAAAAACAAATCTACCTTATTTAAAATAGTTATAAAAAATCGATTTCATTGCTTTATTTTTTTAAATCGATTGCATTACAAGACGATTTTGCTTCAATATATTTTTTTCGCTATAGTTATCATTCTATTTTCGTCATAATCAAAGAACTGCAAACCGAAGACCCCTATCAAATTCTAGTCCCTAGCGAGTGAATGGGCAGTAATGGTCACCCCAGCTATTAGGCAAAGAGCTGATCTCGTCCCCTATGGCACCTAGGCTCATTGATTTTCCATTACCACAATGAAGAAGGTGACCACAAGAGACCACTTTGAATTTCAAATGACATCCAAGTAAACACACTATTCTAGTCTAATTTTATTAATTTATGAAAATATGTCAATATAATTGTTATGAATATATCGTTTATAAAAGTGGTAGACATTACTTAAAAATATCAAAAACTTTGAAATGTGTAGTTTTACAATTAATAATGACTTATTTGCTTTGTGATAATATTTTAAAATCATTTATTGTAGGTTTATTTTTAAATTTGATTTGTGATTTTATTTTCAATATTATCAGGTAAAACTTTTTTAAAGTAAAACTCAAAGAAATAACTTGATTATTTCAAATATGTGATGTATGTTATTAAATATTTATTTATATTCATCTAACAGAAATTTCAAATCCTGTTACCAGCCAAAATAATAAATTAGATCTAAGATGGCTTTGGTTCAGCTTTCCAACCCTCCCGTATAGTTAACACATCTATTTATTAATCTAATGATCGAATCTACTCCAGCACACCCCTCGGGCTTGTAACGATCCACTCTCCCTGGGCATTACTTCCTACTAATTCTGTAACCCCAGTGGTATGGAGTTACCCCGTCTGCCTCCGGTGGTCCTGTATAATCGCGACCCTTTCAGTCCTTGAGGTGCTAACGGTGCTTCTGAAGCCGTTAAAGCTAATGCAGATTATCAATCAGTACTATGTATGTTATGATTGTATTGAGACTTTGATAATGATTAGAGTAGAAAACACTTAAGATTTTATCACAAGAAATATAAATTAATTCAAACATTTAATGAGAGTAAGTAGTCGATCAACACATAAAAAGGCAAGAACTCTCTAAATAATTGTATTAAATACGATCACTGATCTACAAATAGGCGATATTTCAGTCTGATTAGATTTTTTTTATTTCTACGCAAATGTACAATAAAAGCACTAATAAATACTCTGGTTTCTCACCGTCTAGACAAATAACTGCAATCCAACATTCAACTCAAACAAATCACAAATGCAGAAATGTCGACACAATATTTCAACAAACAGTATCATAAAATGACAGAGAAATTATTAAAAATTAAAAATTACTTAAACCTTAGCAATTGAAATCTGCACCACTAGCGTTACTCTTAAAAAATATTTTTACAAGGTGTATAATCAATTTAACAACACACAAGATTCTGAGAGTCGGAAGATGTTTACTCCCACGATAAGCTCCAAAAAAACTTTGAGGGTTTTTCTCGTTCCATACATGTCATTTACACTTCTTGTATATTCGTTTACACTTCAAAACTGTTTTAATTTTTTTTTTCAGCCAAAAATAGTTAAAGCGTTCTCATAATTGCTACAAATGTTTATTGCAGTATTACATACAAAAAAACCCTTGATTCAATTATAAAATTATGTATTCTTACAAAAAAAGTATAACCAAACACATTGAATACGAAATATTTATCAGCTTCCAATGAAAAAGTTAACATACACCTTTATTAATGTAAAATTTTACAAATGCGAAAGTTGTTTTAGTGAAACATCAAAACTATTCAGGTCCCTTTTTGGGTACCATCAGTGTTTCAGGTGAGTCGCCGCTTCCTCTGACCATTTGACGATATGTAAAACAGATGATTTCCGGACTCACCCTCCATTTCCGGACCCGTTACCTCCTTTACGCCTTCCAACCAACCCCCCTCGGTTGCTTTACAACTAAAATTAGTAGAAACCATCACAAATCTTAAAACTACAATTGGTATTTGAAAATGAATGTCTATGGGGTTTTAGTGAATTTCAATAACCTTGGAGAAACTTTTTATTTTTAAATAAAGTGGATTAGATTGAAATATATATTTATTGTTCTTTAACTGACAGTAAGATGCAAATATGTTTTTTCATAGTGCTCAGAACCTTTAAGTTAAATTTAATTCAAATTCAATCAAATATAAAATAAAGAGCTACGCATCATTAATTATATATATATTAAAGTCATATAACCATAATTATTTTCAGTACTTAAATCAGGTTTAAAAGTTTTCAAAAAATTTATATTTACGATGATTTTCTATTATTAAAATTGAAATAAAATATTTTTACTTACAATGATGGTTTAATAACAGTTACCAAAGTAACTGAATTTTATTATTATTTTAATAGCAAAAAGGAAAGCATTTCAAAATTTCTAACGAAATCGTTTAGAGATGAGTAGTTGGTTATTTCATTATTTTTCAATTAATATATTTCAAAGGGCTACAATTTAGTGATGAAATTTGAGTAACTTTCCATTAAATATGTAAACAGGAAGCATGGTGGAATTCCTGAGGGACCAAAAGATGTACATTTTGGGGTTTAGTATAAATTCCTTCTCATAATTATGTTTAAAAAATAATTTTCCACAAAAAAATCGTTGTGTCATTTTTCTCTGGGGTATGCCATTATTAAAAATTCATCCCAGACTGCTTACCGAATTAAGATAATGAAAAATCTTTCCCTCAGGCATTTTATGTTAAAATTGCATATTTATTTAATACTTACAGTATAACTCGAAATTTTTGTAAATTGTAAATTGTACTATTTTTAGTATAAATGAAAATTAAGGTCTCTTACAATTTAAATATTTTTACATACCATGTCAAGCCAATTAACGAATATCACTAAGATTTAAAACTTGATATAATATTTTTTTTCTGCTCAGTGTTTAAAAAATTATCTGTGCCGATTTATTAAAGGTAGTTTGTCTATTATTTTTTTTTATTTTAAGGTATACACATAGAATTCCAGCACTTTGGTATATACACAAATCAAGACCTACAGTATTTGAAGGAATTGTGTTATCATGGAAGGAATTCATTAAATTTCGTTTATATTATAAACAATTTCGGGTTTATCTTCTATGGTTGCTCCTTTTCAAATTGCTTGTCTACTCATAAAATTAAATTGATTATAATGTTATTTTATACGTTTCTCAAATTTAACTTGATATTAGTAATATTTTAAGTAGTTTTACTGACCAAATGAATATTATTATTTGAAGTTTCTTGAAAATAAATGATGTTTACATTTCAAAGTACCTGAGTAAATTAGTAGTAGCAAAGTAGCTGTAGAAACAACTTATATGAATAAAAAAAAGTTTAGTAATAATAAATACAAAAGACACGATATCTTATAACTTCAAACGAAATTTTCTGAAGAACTTGCTTGGTTTATTAGAATTTGAGAAACCTTGTGTGTGACCTCCTTACTTACTCCGCGGTCGCTTTGAAGCCTCGTGCAACTCTTGGAGAAATTAAACTGGGAAAAGGAACTTAATTACATGTCACTTCAATGTTAAGTGCTTCATAAAAAAAACCACATTTTCTTATTTACGCGATAAAAATACGTAACGTTTACTCTTTTTAAATTGTTCCCTTTATTAAATAAAAAGATATTAAATTCGTTCAGCAATCGATAGTATTTTCAGATAGTAAAATCTAAAAATTAGCATTTTCAATGTTTTTATTTACTACTTGGCATATCCCTGCAAATGATCGTCATTGGTATCGAAAAATAGCTTACTATAATGAAATTTCATAAAGCATTAAAATAAATGTTTTTTTTTTTATATAAATAACGCACGTGGCATATCTGTTAGCATGTAAGTTTCACTTGTATAGAGCCAACTTTTTAAATGCTAGGATGCTGGACTCACCTGTGTGCAGCTTGATCCAATCCACAGCCACGACGGCGCCAGCTCTTTGAGACGTGGAGTTTGTCCTGGCGCCCTTTGACGCAGCCTGAATAGCCAAGTCTCCTCACCCGCCGCGTCCAAACATTCCTCGACCCAGCCCATTAGTTCATTATGCTTGAATGGACGCCGGACGCTGAATGGGGACTGCCTTGGAGCATCAGATAACCCCAGGACGAGGACATCACGGCTACTATTATCTTTGAGGATTTCAAATGTTCCTAGTTAAGGATACATGTGAAATTAGTCACACTATATGTGTATATATATATACACATTTTTGCTCTTATTTCTTTAATAAACATATTTTTTTCGAAGGTCCCAAAACTCAACATTATGGTATCTACTATAATAATAGCCATTGTGTGTGTGTATGTTTCATTTTTTGGTTCTCTATAGAATATCTTAAAAGATACAACGCTGATTTTTTGCACGTAAGTTTAGTATGTTTTTCCGCAGATATGTGCCGAATTTCAAGACGATAGAATAATATTTTTATTCATAAACTAATTAAATAAAACTATCAAATATTCTTTGTGTACGAATTATATGATTCTGTTGTTCACAGCGAGAATTTCAAATTTAGAATTTTTACAAAAAAACAAAATATGATGCTTCTAAGAAATTTCCAGTTTATGTCAGCTTGACACAAGTACCAATTTTTTTTTTTAGTTGCGTTAGAAATTATTAATCACATCATTAATAACTTAAAATGCCTCCTAAAAAAATAACACCGTCTAAGCACAGCAAACGTAATTAAAAAAGAATAGCACAATTGAACGTGATAAAGACTGCATCTAATAAAGAACAGTGCAGTGAAAGTGATTCGATGTTTGTGACACGAAATGTGATATTTCCTAGAATGGCTTTGCTTTCAAAATTATTATCCGGTTATTAAAAAAATATGTGTACAAAATATTCATCTAATTGTCAGCCAAACATATGTTCAAACACTATTGCATCGTTCATCGAATACGTCATTTTATGACGGGCTACATTTCTAGTTATATAATAATAAAATTTACTTCCAATCCAAAATTAAATACATTTACAATTGGTTTTGATGTTTTTGATTGATTTTTGTGTGATCTGATTACCTGAAAACTCATTGTTAAAATAAAACAAAGCGTTATTAAAATAACGCTTTGTTTTTGTGCGCTTTGTTTGATAAATCAAACTGTCAAATTTAAATTTATTTCATAACTTTGTTCAAATCTCGCATGCATAGATGCATGCTAATATTATATAAAACTGCTCGGTGCTGCGATGCAATATCGACGAGCTCTAAACATTCCTGGAACATTATTAAGCGATACAATAGGGGTCAGGGATTATTAAGGCTTAGTTTTGGAGCATAAAGCAAGTTCCGTCGCTGGCTTCTGTCGCAAGCTGAATTGCATACAAAGTAGTGTTACATGAAAATCCAAATTCGTGTTCCTTATTATTGCAATGTCATTATCGGTACTTTGTCGTATAGGAATGTTCAATATAAACCTACAATACCTAACCTACCATATAAATGTTCTTGATTGCGTTTAATTTTTTTAATATTCATGTTTCATATCAATTCCGTCAACAATTGAATAAAACATTTCATCTGTTGAAAACGAAAATATAATATATTGATCCCAAATATAAAGCAAATTTAAGCCATAGTAAGAAACCGATTAAGGCATTGTAAAAAAAAAACTATGTGGTGGGCAACAAATGAAAACTATTTATGAATATAAATAATAGTATATTTGCGGTTTTAAATTACTATTAAAAGGTCAACAATCGCAAAAGTATTTTTAGGTTCACGCTACTCACGTTATTCACGCGTTTTTGCTATTTTATATACACTACATTATTGAATAAATGATAAAAGAATTAGTTATTTATTATTTGTATTTACCTTTTTTTTCGTATGAAATTCTAATAGCCTTATAAATTATTAAATAATGCCTACTTATCAGTGTCTGAAATAATTTATTACAAAACTTTCGTAAGTTTAATATCGAGTAAAGAAAGATTGCTCATTCATATTCATTTTATTCAATAGATACCTTTTACGATCATGAATAGGTATCTGTGCAGGGAGATGCGTGTGAAATAAAATCATGATTGGCAGGACTTCTTGACAATAGAAACGACGGAAAAAAAATCCAATTAAAATTAACATTTTACATAAAAATAAACTGATATTGAACAAATTAGTCTGATATTTCGTAAAAGTGTCATCATCTACCATATTTTTAAAGAAACAAAGCTCTAAAGTTTTATTTACTATATAGTATCAATTTCATTATTTACAGCTATTACGCAAAGTGGTTTTATATTTTATTAATTCCAATATTATCAATATATTTTTTCAGCATAAATTTATGTAATGTTACTCTAATAAATCATATTATTATATCTAAGCACAGGGGTGCAATTTTATCAAAACATGACATTGAAACTCAGTATATTGATACTACTGTCGTTACTTTGTTGTCACTTCTTTTTTTTTAATTTTCGTATTATGTTTTATTTAATGTTATGTTATGACTACGTCATGTTCAAAACATAGTTTGATGATCGTCTTTATATCTTTTTACATCGAAAATATGCCAAGAACGTGGCAGAAAGTTCGCTCCGTGCTATCTACGCGTCATAAATTGTAATGAACTGGCAATTCACTGTAGCGGGCTGACGCTGGCTTTATCTGTTGAATGTTGAAACGTGTTAGATTCGACTATCTCGCCTCATGGACTATTTATCCGTGAATTAATTCTGGAATAAAAGTTAAATTTATTATATTTTTGTATGAATTTTTCTATAAATTCCTCTATTTAGAAGATGTTGGTGACTATCTTATTGAACACTAATTTAACCTGAGACAGTGTTACTAATTTGGCTGCATTCCCGATTTCCAACTACTAGTTCAAATTCTCCTCCCAATGCCTCTTTTTTGTATATCTTTTCCCAGCTGCAGTAGACTATAATAAATATCCAAGGTTTCATCAGCCATAACAAAGGTATTAATTGGTCCATAATAGTTCAGTTGGCTTGTTGGATCGGTGGTAAGAAAGTTGACGGTAAAAATATGCCATGTTTCAAAAAGTCTTATTATTATTTTGACATATCATCAATATATTTAATTTAATCAATTAAATAAACTACCACCATTTTTCGTGTCCATTTATCATAATTTTGTCTCTTAATTTATTTATCGCCAAACATACTGATTCATTTAAAATTTCCAAAAAAGTATTTTCAAATAAATGTCTTTACCTCACGGAATTTTTTATTTGATCTGAAAATTTCAGTGTCAAAACATCAGATAGAATAAGCAGGTTGTTCCATTTAGTTCCAGTTGTTTAATTTTCCGGACAAATCCCATTATAAAATCGCCATAACTTACACAATTAGTATTGATACTCGATGGGTCCCGACATTCGGACAAACCCGGCCCGGGAGGAATTTTCATTTTAAAATAATTGCGGGCATTCCTCTTCCAGGATCTGGATTGATCCACTGTCCGGAATGCGATGAGTTATTGGTCAAACGAATTTTTGGTGGTCCTTTCAGATCCATGTACTATATATATCTACTTGAACTTCAAACATGAACGCTTAAATTACCAACCAATGGTTTAACCATTTGATTGATCCAATTTATTTTTAATATTTCGATAGAAAGTACTTCGTCGAGTTCCATTATTATATTTTTTAGTATCATTTTTTTACGGTTTTTACTGCTTGCATCTTCAAGCATATAGAGTTTTTGAAAAAAAAATTACAAATGAGCTAATATACTCAATATTTTTTACAAAAAGTACTCGGTGGAGTTTTATTTTGATATTTTTAATTAAAAATTATTTTTGTTATTATTTACAAGTTGATTATAACTAATTTCGCAAGCTTACGTCGTTGGCATTTGACAGTAAAAATGTCATGAAGCAAAAAGAAAAGGTAGTCATTTTGACTCAAATTTCCTGGTGATCCTCGTCTGAATTTATTTGTGAAAATAAATTCATCCAGTCTGGCTTAGCTCTAATCGAGGACCGTTAAACACAGATTTAATAATTCAAAGGGAATTAAATTTAAATCTATCCATTATTTTGATCATCTGATTATGCAACGCCATTTAGTAAATTCTTCGTTTTACACAAATCTCAGGGCATTAGAGCAGAAGCCGAACGCGATAAATATGAATCCATTCATTCTCGAATAACAAATAATTCACACCACTTTATTATTAACATAATTAATAATATCTTAAGGAGATTCTCTTGTCACCAATGCTTATTATGCAAAGTATAGCGTGCTTTTTACTCGCTACTTTGCATGTAGTTATTAATGAAAATTCAATAGAATAAATGTTTTCAGCTCATAAGCATGTATGATAGTGTAAAAATAAGTTTGATTTCAACAAAATTACTATATGTTTAGTTTGATCTAGAAGAAAATAATCTTTTTTTATTAATAATACATTCAATTTATTAAAAACATTATCATTGAAGTGTTGATTGTAATGAGTTATAAAAACTAAGGTTTTTAAAAACAAATAGTCAATCTGTTGCGAAATATTCCCAAGAGCATTAAATCACAGTATATTTTTATTAAAAATATTACTTAAATGCCTCCATAAAAATTAACTTCCGAGCTCTAAATAAAAGTTTACACAGTTAAGCATTTTTAAACAAGCATTGCTTTATAAAAGTCTTGAAATTTATCACATATATTTTTCACAAATCTCAAAGCAAGCAATGCTTTCCTTACAATACTGCCAATACTGGACGATTTGGTTTTACACTTAAGATCTATAGATCATTATAAATCTCCCGATTCATCCGGATTAGAGACCGACTCGTCCTTGGTAAGCCCCTCGGGGATGCTCCCCGGAGCTGGCTTAAGGTGAGGACCAGATACCCTCCTGGCTCGAATGCTGTCGTCGGCCTGAAGATTTATAAGCTTCCTGTTGTTTTATACTACTATCCTACGTTGTTAATTTGTTTTAAAAAACAACAAAAATTCACTTATGATTATTTTAGTCGTTCAAAATATTACTATACAAAATCAAATGCTAAATCTAATAACATTCAAGAATCTATAACTTGTTATAAGTTTACTTGCTTTTAATTGTTTCAAAGTAGGCATTTAGGGTTTAATCTCCCCGCTCTCTCCGTTATGTTGCTTATGCATGTACCCTGAGCGTGTGTAAAGGATCGGTAAGGGAGTAGTAGACTTGGAATGATTGTGAAGGGATGTGCTCTGGAGGTACGTGGAAGGCTACTGCTATTGTTTCTATAGCTTGTTGCAGAAGGAGTATGAGATCTGAATGCCAAATCTTTGTAAGGAATGGATTGGAGCAAGAGCAATACACAGACTTGTCCCTCCAATATAAAACTGCGGTGTAGAAGGACCCGGGGACCCACTACACTATTTTCCCCTTGGAAAACCATAAACACTGGCTCAGCATGAGTATATGCACAGTTAAATGGTCGTCAACCTTCTTTAAGGAGAGGCACTTGATGAAGAATATACAAAACTAATTACAAAGTTTTGTGTAACTGTCATTATAAGTTGACTTCGCAAGTTTTTTTGTACTCATAAAAAAAAAAGTATCCAAGAATCAAAATAAACTCACTTATTAACATAAAAATTATTTTTGTGTTCTTTAATAAACACGCTTATTTTCCATATACGCTGCTATTTTTAAAAAATTGACAAACTTTAACATTTAAAATATAATAAAATATTTTTATTTTTTTTTATAAAATATTTTTACGTCCATATTAAAATACAGAATTTATCTGTTCATTTTAACTTATCTGAATTCAAAAGTTTTTCAAAATTTAATGACACAGAAATGATTAATGCATCAAGTAAAAGTCAGATTCGGATCTGCTAAGCAAGTTTATAAATCCGAACGAAAAAGATTTCGCTGTCAAAATCAACGCAGAATTTTCAGAGATTTATTTTTTTCATAAATTTCGCTCTCGGTCTTAGGATTTTTTAAAGTTACAACTTGCTTCTTCCTAGATATTACGTAATATTATGAAGATATGTTTTACTTTGCGAACTATTTAACTACGGATGTGTTTAAGTTTTTGTATGAATTTTAATTGATAAGAGTAATAAGTTTCATTAATTATATTATTAAAATGTTAAGGTATGAATTGGTTGTTAAATTCATTTGTTTTATTTACCTATTATTAAAAATTCATACTTCAGTGCAAATAAGTTAAGGTTTTTGTTGTTTTTGATTGCAAATAAAAGATTAAATAATCATTACTATATTTGCCTAGTATAATTTTCTGAATAAGGTTTTTACATTGCATCTATAATATTCAAGACATTATCACATTGTTATATAAAAATATGATTTTTTGTTAAAGTAAGCGTATATGTTGAGCTTAATAGAAGTATTATTGACAATACATTCCAAAACGAAATAGCTATGATTTCTTTTTTCATGTGTATGTTTTTATTCTCCTGAATATTCATTTTGATGAAAGTAAAATAACGAGTTTAAAAACCCATATTCGTGTATGATAAGCTTAAATCAAATATGTCACAAATTTGATAAATATTTTCTAAATAAATTTTGATAAATATTTTAAAGTAGCCTTTTTCACGGTGTAAAGTAAACGAGTGGCAGGGAAATATATTTATTTTTTAAAATATATTTCAACAGCGTTTAATTTAAAATAATATCAAACCTGACAAAAACAGCCTGTAACCTAATAACATACCGAAAATATATACGAATTTTGTAGATTTTTTTCCGATTTGATAGAAATATGTTTGGAGGTTGTTCTACAAACAAACAAAAAATGTTAGATTTTGTATTTTAAACAGCGACATAATAATAAATTTGGAGGATCTACCTAGTTTATTTTACAGCAGTCAGTTTTTTGTGTATACAATAAGCCACAAGGAATTTTTTTTAATGTTTGACTATAAAGTTATCGCACAGGTAAATTGTTTGAAGAATAAAAAAAAAATCGTCTTCAAAGAATGCTTTGCGTGAATTGAAGGATAACTTCAATAATACGATACGGGTATACATTTTTTACTTCATTTAACGTGTCTTTTTTATGTGATAAAAATATTATGACTTTATTTACATCCCTATTGAGTAAAATAAAATCTAAATAATGTAGTATTTGGTGCCAAAAAAAATTATATTTATACAGTGAAAAAAACTTTGAAGCTCTTTCGATTATAATAAAACCCAGTTACGGGGTTTGTGCAATAGATAACGTAATTAATCAATGAAGTGTTCAATTGAACTCAAATTTATATTACTGAATAATATTTGTAATAGGCAGCAAAAAATAAATCTTAAAGAATTTTTATCATTAAGGGTTCAGCAAATAAACTTACCGAAGTGGCACTAAATTGGGGTATTTATAGATCACCGACGATTTTATTTCATACTAAATGGGTGTTATCCAGTCTCGGTGACCCTTCGAATAGCTTTCTGTACTCAAACGGTTGTGCAAAAATTATCGATGCTCAGATATTGTTAACGCTCGTACGCATGACATTATACGTACTCGATTAAGCAGATATAATCCTAGAACCTTATATACCTTACAGGCTAAAATAACACGTATGTTCCATTAGGATCTTCTATAAGAGATTATTAGGACACCTGGTAATTCTCTATACTCCTATTAAAAGGTATCTAACACATTCTAAATAATATATGTGGGACATAACGTATTATTTATTTTTATTAGCGTTTTTTTCTTTAATAAACCAAGTGCATTTTTTAAAAATATTAAGAATTTTTAAGATACTTCTAGTGTTTTTTTTAGAATAATGACAAGAGCCAATGTTCTGGCCAATAAACCACAAATAAGGCAATCAATTATATATTCTTCTTTTGTAGCCTCTCCACGTAGGAGGTTGGTGACCACAATTACACCACGTGGTTGGTGACCACGTGGTGTTATTCATGGTGAAGACAGAACTGTGGGTCCCCAGGTTTTTCTACACCCCAGCTTGTGTTTTGAAGATCTACGTATCGCTGCTGCCCAATATTACTATAATGTAATGTAAATTTTTCCTGACAATGCTCTGGCATTTAGGTCTGCTATTCTTTTGGCAGCAGGCTGCAGAAACAATAGCAGGAGCCTCCCCTCCTCTACAAGGTACTCCCAGAACACATCCTTCCACAATCGTTCCAAGTCCACTTCTCCATTACCGATCCTTTACATGCGTTTAGAGCACAGAATGGTAGCGAAGAATGGAAGCGAGGAGGTATCAATTATATATATTCATTCAAATCTCGAGGAGGGTTGGCAGCCTAAGAAGGTAGTTGTTCATAAAATTTTAATATATTTAATCAATTATATATATTTGTTCAAATATAATAAAATTTTATGAACAACTACCTTCTTAGGCCACTAACCCTCCGTGAGAGTTATGTAAAATGTAAATATGCCGCATCTGCTGAAAGGGTGGTATTGTACACAGCCTGTTAACCGAGCCCGCGGGACACACTGTGCTCGCGTATCTCTCACATTACGAATTGCGTGTCTAAGGCTTGAAACAAGATCGCAGTGTGTCATTTTTATTTTTTTAAGCAACGAGCAAGAGACATCTCAACACAGATAATCTAAGAATGCGAAAAATCTAACTATACTAGTATGTAAGAGTATGAGGCCGCAAGAGAAGATCCAGATTGGCGAAAAGTAGAAAGCATTCATATGTCATATGCTTTCTAAATTGGTTTGCCTTTAAATACATTCCTCAATTCAAATATTGCAACGCATTTTTTAAAATTAATATATATTTACATTTTATGTTATTTTAATTACAAGTAAGCTAAAAAAATATCCATACAATATGAAATATACACAAGACTTGTATTTATTTTCGCAATTCAATATTTGACTGTACAAACGAACATCCATGAACCGCCTTTCAATCAATGTTATTTGTATCATTTGTTCGTTCTGGGTATTTACACGTGGGTATTTAAATAACAATACAAAAGTGTTGATAGTATTAAGAAAGACAATCCCTCACTTGGAGAGGGTCGGTTTTTTGTCGTCTCTAGAGAATTTTAGGCCCAAAAAGGGTGCATTGCCAGATGAGAGAGGGAATTTTATACTAACAAAAACAAAACTCTTAGGCAGTTTTTACAAAAGACATGGTTACATAAAAAAAAACTATTTTATTTAGAGCAATCATAAATTCTTTTATATTGTGAAACATAAACGCTTAACGCATAAATTGACTGGAAAGTTTAGCACTGCAGTCAATAATAATTGAAAAAAAATAATAACTGTCAGAAACGTATTTCTTTTTGATAAAAATCAAATATGGTTTAATTATCAGCTTTTATATCGAAACTACATATTTCAATATTAAGCTTTTTCTATAACTATTTCACGTTTTGTTGATTTCAAATTAGTAATTTTTTCCAAAGCATTTTAATATTTGCTTTTTATTTTCTAATAAATTTCAAAATGAGAAATAGATTAAAATCTACACATTTAAACTTTGTTTTATAGAGTTGAGAGCGACAAAAAAACAGGACAGTGTAACCAATTCTTAACATTTCTAGTAAGGAATTTCTTGATGATTAATTCAGTACCGCAAAGCACACACAGAAAAAAGAATTTCCCGAGAACTTTAACAAACGCCTGTGTTTACTAATGTGTAATAACTTCGTAGAATTTCTGTACCTTTCTTATCCATTTAAGAGCAGTGTGTGGGTGCTTTTTATTTTTATTCCACAAGCAAAAAATATCAGAACAGAAATTCGATTTGACCTAATATTGAGAAGTCTATAACAGTATGTACTATTCTGTAATAATATTAGTCCACAAGAAAATAATCATATTGCATGTACAAAAAACACTTACAGTTGTGGTTGTCACAATATCAGGTATTTATCTTGTTGTATACGTTGAAATCACTAAAAGCTTGTATCAGAAAAATTCATGAGTTTTCCTTCTCTCAAAGTCTAGGTTTTGTTGAAAAAATTAATGCATATTTTTTATTTATTGAGTAATAAATTCTTCAATTCTTTTAAAAATATTTTGATATAATAATTTGCATTAAACTTGAACACACAAAACTTTTGTACTGCTTGGAACTATGGAACTTTTATTTTCTGAAACATTCTTGAAAAAAACAAGAAAGTTTCATGCCTAATAAAGTAGACTACATTTAATCTTTATTAAATATTGAATGAATTGCTAAAAAAGTATAACATTGTTAAGATGTCCTGCGTGTGGTGGTTTCAATTTATTTTGATAAATATTTTCCTGACAGTCATTATTTTTAAATTTAAAATAATGTTTATGTTTCTTCGATCATCAAGAGATATAATACAAACAGATTGGATTTTGATGTGGTGTGCTGGATTACATTTATTTTCTGGTACAACATTTATAAGTAAACACCAAAGAAATACATATCACAATTTAGCAAAAAATCAATGATAACCGTGATTAAATATTTTTTTCGTTAATATCTATTTTTAACAAAATCTCCAAGCAATACTCATTAGTTTCTCTTTCTTTTTTTTCCGACCTACTTTAAATTTTATAAACTTAGCAAACGTACACACTTTGTCATCATCGTTTGTGTATACGTTTTTATATGTTTTTAAAAAAATCTTTGATTATTCCGCGGTTCACTCTCGATATTAATTCCAATGACTCCTGAGAATCATAAAAAAAAAACTCGAACAATGGAATTCAACAAAAAAATAAAACATCTCACGACTTCCCTCCTACTGCGGGCGTCATTTGCAGCAACCCGTGGCCGACGAAACATAAAGCCCTGCCCAGCATGATAATTAAAACTTCACCATAAATGCAGTCAAAATATTGGAACCAAATAGTTTTGTCAGATGTCACTTTCAGCGATCCATCAAAAACAAAATTCTATGGCTGAGTAAATTTTTGATGTCTTTATATTTAACCATATATTCAGTACTTCATACTTCTGATAAATCATACATATCACACATTTAAAAATACTCATATTTAATTTTATATAACTTTAATATTAAGTTCAAGTACTGGTACTGGGAAAAGATTCAAGTCCATACCTGGCGAGTTTATCTGTATACAGTGTTCTTATGATTATTATCAACAAAAAAAGGGAAGAAGCGAATAATTGGGGAAGAAAATGAAGGTTTCCTTATCTCTTTACTTAAACCAAAAATCAGAAACCTTTGAACCGTTCTTACGGATCCTATTATTTGTACGCACAAGTTATTTTAAAACCCTTCTAATGTGATTTTTTTTTTCATACTTGTTATTCAGTATATCTTAGTTCAAAGCTATTAATTAGAAATCAAATATATTAATAATACAATATTTCCTTTTAACTATACCTATTTTTTTTAATTTGCTTGATTACAATGTTAATTAAATGCGATGTTTTTCTACTCAAAAACCATCATGAAAGTAATTAACAAAGGATTTAATTGAGTATTTAATTTAAAAAAAACAAATAGGCTGTTTTGATATATATTTTTTTTCAAATGCTATTAATAAAATTATTAGGCATGTATTTAAAAACAATATCACATAAAGCACACTTTCATTTATCTCACATACACAGTACAACTTAGGTTAATTTAATGCATCAATTTAAAAGTGTAGTATCATAAAACTAATATAAATAATAAACATTATTTTCTTAGGCGTTTATACATTTAAAACGTATGTAAACGGGTATGAAAACTTAAAAATATTATTAAATCGTCATTTTCAAGGAAAAAGTACATGTCCGAGTAAAGAATTAAAAACTATGAACGTTTGAAACTAAAGGCTGCTATTTTTTTTCTTCTAGTAACGACATATTTGTACCGCAAGAACTACTTTGATAGAGAATTAAAATAAAAAATAATGGATGTATAGTTAAAAGACAGTCTTTAAATTTTCGGGAGTTTTTTATTCTTTGAATATTGCGGCAGGGCTGTAAGCGTGTGTACACCCTCTTGGAGTGATATTGCTTTGTTCCCGATGTTGCTTTGAGTCTTGGCCCATGGCTCCCAAAGGTCTGCAGTGGACACAGCACCAGACTCGTCTTGCAGCCTGCCAGGATACGTTTTATTCTACCACTCTGCAACATAACCTGAACCAATGTACGACGAAGGGTTTTCTGAGGGTTGAAAATTTTTCAATTGATTTTTTTAACAGTCTTTACGATACTAATATGATTAGGCACATTTTTTCACACATTGAAAATGATTTAAAGAAACTCTCAGAAAAATATTATCGTGACTTGTGTAGGATCCTACACAAGTCACGATGATATTTTTCTGAGAGTTTCTTTAAATCATTTTCAATGTGTGAAAAAATGTGCCTAATCATATTAGTAAGTAATATAAACCTGTATAGGTAATTAAAACGCACTTGATTGACGTTCAATCCACAAAATAGACAGTCTTTTCGATCTTAAACAACCTTGTTGGTTGCAGTAAAATAACACAATAAAAAAATATATATAACATTTTTATTATATCAAGTTAACAAATCTAGTTATTTACGTAATAATATATTTTTTCAGCAATATCATCAGATAAAATCTTATAAGAAAAAATAACTTATTTGAATCAGCACTGGATGTAAATACTGTTTTAAAAATATAAAAAAGAAAAATCAAAAATAATTTTTGCGCATAACTTAAATATTATACTGTGTTATTTTTCTTACATCAATTGTTCTTACAATTAACGTGGTTATTTTATAAGTTTTCAAGAAAAGGCCAAAGTACAAAACTCTCACTAGCCCTAAAACCTTTGTATATAATAGAATATCGCCAATTGAGGGTAGTGCGCCTTCCAGAAGAAATCAATCATAAAATACATCTGAAAATTATGATGAGAACTTACCAGTGGTCGGTTATGTATTTTTTTCGCAATAAAAAAACGACCAGATATAAAAATAATCTGTTAAACGGTAGACCAAATATTTATTTTCGTTTCAAACTATCACAAAGTTGAGATTAAAACTACCTTTGAATTTAAAGTTTATATTACAAACCTTACAAACCTTTTTTCCCTAGTTCTTCAAAGCCACAACTTTTACGTTACTTTTAATATACGTCTCCGATGTATTTGACTTTCTATGAAAATAATTTATAACTTAGTTCCCACGTGTAAAGGAATTCATAATTTTTTCATTAAAAATAAAAGCATATGCTTAGTGATTCTTTTTTTATTAATTCAACGTATTTTTTTGTACATGAAAATATTTAACGTTATTAAAATAAATATATAGAATAGTTTATTACGCTCTTCAAACACATGAGATTTGTCTTTTCATAAAACAATGCGTATAAACCTGCGCAGGTATTAAAATTTCAGAATGTTTCATGTGAATTTAATTAGGCTTGGCTTTGTTCAGAGCTGGGAAACAGAATTGAAAATAAAAACGTTTGTTTGAAAACAGGGTGGATCTTAATGTGCTCCAGACTAGATTTATCTTATACTATAATATTGAAGAAGCTTACGACATAAATAACCAAACTTAATCCCCAACATTTTATGAGTAAAATATACATTCATAAAGAGTGATCATCAAAGTGTTATTTCTTTTAAATTATAAACAATTTTAAAATAAAGCGCTCTCGTGCATTCTGGTTTTAATTAATTTGTTTATAACTGTCGTTAACAGCATATGATTAATTGTGGTTTTCTCTTGTAAATACGAAATGAAGTGGCAGTTCCTGAATACAGACTTTCTCTCGCCACACCACAGCTCCTGGTGTCGTTTTGTAAAGACCTTCAATTACTTAAGGTCCGCTCTTTGGGGAGTAGACTACATTACAAAAAATAAATCCTTTTGTAGATCATAAAGCCTCCCACAAAGCCTGAGTAATCTGCAGTGACATGCTCTCTAGTTTTGGAGAATTATTCCACATGCGAGCGAGAACTAGTTTTGAATTTTACTATTTTCATTAAAATATTTTAATAAACAGCGTTATTGTATATTTAACAAACATAATAAGTGCTAAGAAAATTATTTGATTTGGTTGTATATTTGATAAGTAATTTTTACATTATTATATATTTTTTTAATTTGTAACAATCATCAGTAAAATGCTTCCAAACATCGATAATTTTTTTAAATCGTCCGAGTCTTATGAAAATATCACTTATATTATACTTTAATATTGTTAATTTAAAAGTTAATTTTACGTGTAAATACTCCTTACGTTTTGTAATAAGAATAAATTATTTTTTTTGTATTTGTAGTTATTTTTATATTAATATTCTTAATCCAAGAAAAATGTTTTGAACTCACTTCTCATAGGCTCTTTGCAATTTCGTGGAATTGTGTGCGGCTATATGAACATATAATGCTATTTCACTGCTATAAAATATGAAAGATTACATAAATATATAAATAGAGTATTAAAAAAATATATTTATATTATACTTCGATTGTTTTAAAGCAATTTAAGATCTATAATATTTATGTAAATTAAAAATAACTTAGCTAAATATTCATGAGCACGTTAAGTAAAAATTTTCAGGATTTATATTTATGTGATATAATAAAAATAGACAGTGCTTTGTCAAAAAATCAAGTGCACCATGTTTCGAGCCTTACGAGTATCTGACTCGCAATGCATAGTTAAATTATATAAATACACAAAACTGCATGCTTTATCAGCTCAAAAATAACGTTTTTATATTGTAACGTAATACTATTTATTACTTATGTTTCTCAGTACTATCTTAAGTTGAAACACTACTTGACGTCGCTTGGGTCGGTTCCCTGAGCAGGTCTGACGTATTTCAAACAAGTTTATTTCCAGGACGATTGATAACTTCTCATCGAAGCCGGGCAAACATATCAAAACATCAACTCTCCCAGAAGATTAAATTTATTTCAAAACAAACTACCAGTACTTCGGAAGTTTGTCGATTCGCCCTGCGGTAGCAAGTGGTGACGGGAGCAATCGAATCACACGGATAATCTACTCGAATATAACTGAACATAAATCATTAGTTTTGTTAAGAACACGTCAATGACTTTTTGCCCTCTTAATTTGTGTTTTATAAACATGTCAAAAAAAAATTGTTTTCTTTCTCAATTTTTATTATTTTTGTTCCAGAGTAATCAGCTACTTTTAATTACTTGGTTTCATGGTTTCATTGGTAAAATGACTATCGTGAATAATATAAATAAATATGTACAAAGTCATTATTTTTGAGTAAAAGCGGATATGAGCTGGTTACAGGTTCATTTCATTTTGGAGGTGACATTATTTTTCTGGATCAAAAATTGTTTTGTTTTGATTTAAATCGAAAGCATACAAAAAAACATTTCATCAGCTTTTTGCGTTTTTTGCAATAAGATGTATTTTTGTGACAGATGAAAACAAATTGTTTTGCAAAATGTTCACGACGTTTACGTTTTTTGTGGCTATCTTTTCCGCCTCGATTGAAATAAACAATAATTGAACTTTAAATTGTCAATACATTTTTTTAGACTTTGTGCGTATTAATTTTTTTTTTCATACACTTTATTGAATCGTTTAATACAGATACCCGACTCGCTTAATAAAATATAGTATTAACGTCATATCTGTCAGTACTGTCGTAGAACTTCGTCGACCGGAGAAACCGATATTTGATGAAACTCTACGTATTAAATAGAGATAAAGTTCCTTCTGCCATAATAACTAAGGCTGTCAACTCCAATCGATGTACTAACAGGTGTATCTTAGCCGAAGTGTTTTCGTAAAAGGGATAGAAATTTATATGAAGTTTGAGTATGCACTTCAAAGTATTTTCAGGCTATACTGACTCATATAGACAATAGTATTTTACGTACTTATATTGATTTTGGACATAATTTGTTTATCTAACTCAATGAGTGAACAAATTTTGTCGCAAGGCTGCGATAACCAGGAACTGAACGTATAAATTTCAAGTTTATTTAATTATTGTATATCTCGCTGCTTATATTATTTTTTTTAATAAGACATTGCAAAATAATTATAGTCATAAGTTTAACTTTTTTTTTCAGTCAAATGCAAGTTGGTTAACGAAGTTTTCTTGACTTGTATAATGCATTGAGCTCCACAAGACTTTCAACCTTAGGAACCATTCAATATTCTCGGAGTCCGGGAACACCGTCTAACTAGATAAGTCCCAACGGTGCCAACTATTAAAAATTCTGTGCCAATCCTGAGCACTAACCGCCAGGATCCGTTTGCCAAAGAGCCAAAGTTTATTATTCGAACACCCGAGCGCCCCTCGCACAGCTTTTAGTCGAGCTTAGCGGCTGAATAATGAAAAAGCTCCGGGTTGGGAGCTTTTTGGTCAGCGCCACGGCTTTTGTTGCGAAAATGCAGAGATTTTAATAAAAGATATGAAATATTGTCGTCCGCTAGTAAATTTAGGTAATCTAGTAAATTTTAAATATACTTGTCACTGAGGTAGTCTGGATTACGTTAAAAGAGTATAAATCCAGTCAACCATCCTGCAGCGAGTGTTGGCTTGGTAAGCCATAATATTTGCTTTTGTATGTTTGTATAATTTTTACAATTAAAAAATATATATAATTTTACCCAAATACAACCGCTATTTTTATGAAAAAATAATTCTTGACATTCCATTTACAGCACACAATTTTTTATATTTCAATTTACTTGCTTGATATTTCAGGCATTGCACTTGCCCGGTGAATCAAACTTCGGCTGAGCATCAATATTGCGCTAAACAAAATAACTTTAGATTAGTGCAGTTACTAATATAACGACGAAGTCTCCTGGAGATTGTTGAATTAGCAAATATTGCACGTTGCTCTGGCATTGTTTCGCAAACTCGATTGTCTGTTGCTCCATCCTGGACCGAGTTCCGGCGAATATACCTGAAGCAATACAAACAGACCGCCGCGGATATTCTGAGTACGGACAAACTTTGCGCGCTAAGCAAATAGTGTTGCACCTGCTAATTACACACAATACAATTATATAGCAGTTTGTTAACTCTTCCTTAATAACATTTTAGATTTCCTCATACATTTTAGTTCGAATCCGCCATGTGTTGAGAAATATTTTAACACCCACTAATATTAACACTCAACCTCATATGTTACTCACGCATAAATTTTTAAACTAACTTGCATCTTATAGTTATAAAAATCGTATTATAACTAAAAAATCAGTGAGTATATCAATTATCGATCCAATGAATATGCGTATATGGAAAATTTGCGTGTAGCTAAAATATATTTGAAGAGACCATTTCAATATTTCATTTTATGTTATTAAATCATTATATTTGAAGGGCAAAAGAAAAACTGTAACAGCGATAAAAAATCGATACAATTATTTTTATTTTCAATTTAAATTTTTTACTTATATATCCTTGCCGATTTACTCGAATTGAATATAAACATACAGAGTGTGCCTTGAAAGCATCATGTAATTACTATACAGTCAATTGACGTATTGCATCATGTCAACCGAATCTGATTAATGCAAATCTGATTGTATACACATTAGCATTGACGCAGAATGATTGGTAATCGGATCTCTGTTAGATGGGGCGCCTCGTTTACAGATCAACGCTCGCCTGTTTTCTCCTGCGATGATATCTGAACCTGATATCTCGGTAAGTGATGGATCTACTCACGAACAGCCATTGTCTATCCACTACTGAGGGAAAGGCTCTCTTTGTTGCCTGGATTCTTATCTCTTATTTCAGTTTAATGCCATTTAGTGAAAAGGCGTAATCCGGTTTTGTAAATATACTCATCTCGTCAAAAACTTTAATATATTTAGTATATATGTATATTTATATCAGTATTCAAATAGTAAATAATTCGAAGCAAAATTAAGGTATTACAGTATATCGTAACGTAAAGCAGGTTTGCACATCTGCGGGTTACATATAATATTAATGTATTCCAAGTACGCCAATGTATACAGTATTTTCCAGGCTGCTGGTGCACGTAGTTCAGGTAATGCAATGCAGTAATTCTAATTAATGCATGGCGTTTGTAAATAAAGCAACTTCATAAAAAAACCAAAAAATGAACAATTTTTCCTAAATCGTGGTAAACTTTTATGCAAAAACAGGCAGGGTTGGTATTCGCGCCACTTATAACGAAATTAAATAGTACACATTTAACTTATTATTATTGTACATTCTGGTACACACAAAAAGATTACATGAAAACTTTATATTTATACATCTCAGGAGAGGACTTGGGTAAACAAGATTTGTAATTTTTTGTTGTTTGTATTTAAGTTAGTAGTGCAAGTTTTTAAATAAATTTTATTTGTGCGTCGTTTCTGTGTTTCTTTCAATACAGATAAAGAAATATCGGATCTCTTTTAAATTTTTTTGGATTTTTTTTTTAAAATCATTAAATTAATATATTTTTTATGGGATTGATAGAAGGTTTTGGCCCTGGGATCCGGTGGCCTGCAGTTTAAATGCGGTTGCACACGGCAGGAGCCCGCAGGCTGGAGCACTGATGCGACGCGGGGAGGTATTGTGAATTTATTCTGGCTCTATGCAAATTCGCCATCGGGAAGGCGAAACAAATCAAGAGAATTCCCCCGACAGCCTCTTTATATACACTCAGTACAGATCGGGCATGACTGTCTAGGGAGCTGTGGAGCGACGTCGCTGCAGTACTTGCCAATTGACTGGTTTGCACAAAATGGAATACACTTCAATAGGAAATTGTCTTGAATATTTTTAAAATCGGTTTTAAGTTTATATAAATGAAATGATGATAAAACGCACGATGTCCTATCAAAAATTCTTAAATGAAAATCAAATTATATTATATATTATACATTATCAATTCAATCTCATAGATTCAATCACAGTAAAATGTTTGTAAACGTCCCCTGACAACAACTCTAGTAAATCTTGCATGCAAATAAAAAACCTAGCAACATCACAGCAAAGCCATTATTATAATACGGTAGCTGCAGGGTTGTAGAATTCCTCCATCTTAACTCAATAAAAAGTCGACTCCAGGATGCTCCTCCCTCTCATCCCTGTGCCACATCCCTGCAGCAGCGCACCCCGAGTCCCTCATAGGGTAGTTCCTTTATGTGAGAGCAGATCTGAGCTGAGAACGTCACGGCGCTTTACGTCTACCATATATCTGCAGATTTTATTCAGTGGATTCCAAGACATTGTTTGAGTCACTAGTAAATAGTGTTTTACATCGAATAGTAAATTCTGCACACAAGTAAAGTCGAAATATGTAGTAAAAATAATACGTAAATACTATTTTGATTTTCTCAATTTGAAGCAGTCTAAATTTTATGGTTATAATATAAAACTATGCGAATTGAAAACTGACGGTACCTGGGCTTGATTTTTTTCCGCTCGTATGTTTAGCAATTTTCCTGTTATTTTTTTAAAAAAAGTAGTATATTTTTTTAATAATGATAATGTCGGCATTATTTTAAAAATTTTATACACTTTCAGTTCCTTTTTGAAAAAACAACTACAAAATAAAATATGAAGCCTCATTTTTAATAAATTTAAATCATCTCATTCTTCAGACGGCTGAAAGAGTACAGAGTAGCGTTACTACCAGGAAGCTGTCAAATTACTCAAGTTTAAAACACGTTCCTGAAAAATTTAATTAATAAGAACAGGCCCGCGAGTTCTTGCCGCACTCTCCGCGGGACTCTCCCTCGGAATGAATTATAATGTATTTTTACGAGCACCTTGCAGCGCGGCCTCGAGCATCACGCGAAACAAAAAAGATTTATTCAAGGTAGACCTCGTCGCATTCATCCCGGCCAAAACAAGCCATCCCTCAGAGAGACGGGGTATCCGTCTTGTCGCCGCATCCGCCCTCCATAACCGGAAATGACATTTATTAATGATGGCAATAAAATGATTCGCGGAGACTTCACCTGTAATCGATACTTGTGCTCATTAAGAAAATAGCTTACTTAACCTTTACCTGAGAACGCCTGGTGCTTTCCGTTTCAATATACATAATTATTTTTCGTTTCGTACAAAACAATATAATTTAATATGTATTGAATAAACGTCTATTTTTTGGATTGAACGTCTATCAGATGCGTATTTATTACGCGTATCCAGATGGGATTAAAATCGCTTCACTTGTTACTTTGTTTAAAAAGTCCAGTGCTTGCAAATCACTAAATATTGGTAGGCCTCGGCACATTGGTTCATATGTAGAGTATGATTGTTAAAAATTCTCGATTAATGGATGTGATTCGTTAGTACAAGGGTCAGTACACCGGCCATGTAAGCCTGGGGATGTAGGTTTAAATCCCACACAAATCACGATGATATTTTTCTGAGAATTTATTTAATCATCTTCTATGTGTGAACTAATGTGCCTATTCATGTTAGTAATATATTGAAAAAACATTAAAAAATCTAATGTTTACTTATATTACTATTACATCAAGCTAGGCATATTAACGTACCTTAAGCTACTAGGAATTCCTTTATCCTGGAATATTTCTATCATAGCAGAAAACTTATAGCCAAACTGGCTATTTGTGTCAGATCGTATATTTTCTCGGATTCAGTCAACGAGGCCAAGGAAAGAATTTATATCTTACAAAAATCTTTATTTCTCAAAATTTAACTTAGTACTACAGTGGAAAAATAATCAATGATTTATAACAAATACCAGTGTTTTAATATAAATTCAAATTAAACAAAAAATATCAATTATTACTAAGTAAATCAAATATAATAATATAAATGGCATGAGAGGCTTAACATAAATTCAGATTATGTGAAAAGTATTCAACTTAAACAAACTTCAGTATTTGATTAAAATTTTGTAGATTTATGCGACTTATTAATTATCTAATTGCTTTAAATGTCAAGAGTCTAATAAATAGAATAGTAAATATTATTTATACTCAATTAAGTGTTTCAATCTGCATGGCAAACAGTTAGACTCAAACGTGGACTCTAATGTCTTACTGGGCCCATGAATCAAATAAGTGACCAACTAACTACCCAGACATTACGATAATATATTAGACAAATTAATTAACTGTAGGAGAAAAAAAACATGGGGCAATATATACCAGCAAAAGCATAAATTTTCCCTGCAGATATTGTCAATTAATAATTACGTTTAATTTCTTATTAAAGCTGCAAGTGAAATCTCATTCGAGTCCCGGGGAGCCAAGAAAAATATCTTTCAATTTATATGCTAATACACGCGTCAAATTTATATTTACAACGAGGAGGTTTAATACAATAGACTCATTTATGTGCTTTTCGCTTTAATTTTTATTTTCTCCGCGGAATTTAAAGCAGAATTAAAATTACCTGAAGTAAGTAACGGGGCTGCTCGGGGCCAATGATAATGAGACGCGCCGGGACTTTTCTAAATTTACCGACGACATTATTGAATAAACAAAGTGTACTCTGGTTTGACGCGAGTTGTATTAACCACAAAATTCTCTTTGCGTTCAACGTTTATTTATTCAAATAAACCTTGATATATACATATATTTTTTTTACGTCAATTCAATGGGTTTTAGTGTCACTTCAAGTAATGAAACGTAACATAAAACCGTAAAGTATCTATCCATCTTTTCGTATTATTTATTGGTTCAATTTTCAAGCTGGAGTTGTGGCATTTTATTTGGATTCACACATGTAATACTGGCATTAGTTTTGTGCAGCTCGCTCCAATGCGCATTTTTCTCAAATCCTTGAACAGCGCTTGTCATAAAAATGCAGTTGCATTCTTAAACTTCGATTCGATCCGACATTCAATGCCGACGTTTTGCCGTCAATATATTATTATAAAGTAATTTTGTAACGTTTCAAATGAAACAGCTCCACTGTGTACATTATTCACCGAGTCAAACGGATTAAATTAAAAACAATATTTCTATTGATTTTACCATAGTTTAATGTCACTATGGCGGTAACATTTACGTTCCATCCAATATGAAATGAATCTAAGTTATCCTCATCTATGCGTATATGAAAAATTAATTTATTCGTGAATTTTGAAAAGAGACATCAAAAAATTAGAAAAAAAATTCAATCATAAATAATAAAGCATTTATAGCATTTTTTTTTAACAATATTCTGAAGTATATGATACATTAAGGCAGTTGCTTCCAGCCTTTTTAATTACCTCTGATGTCCAACCGGACACCAGAGGCAGTCCATTACCTGGCGAAATCGTGTCATTTAATTAATTTAATTGTCACTTTTTTGATATTTTCTGATCTGATTTTTTTACAAAATATTGAGAAAACTATAAATTATATTTATCTATTTTTTATTATTTTATTAACGTCCATTTTCAGGGTAAAATAAAATCTTGAAGATGTTGAAAAATTGGATAAAATGACGACTTTTCAAAACCAATGTTTGTTATAGATTTTTTTTTTTTTTAAATAATATATCGCACAGGGTTAATATTTAATCTTTTAATTCCAATAAAAAAAAAAGACTTTTAAATGTTTAGGACTCTTGGAAAAGGGACATGACGAATCTCCAAATTCCTACACTTCAATCGGAAAAACACATATTTATCATATTAATAGTAAATTCATAAGAAATAAAAATATATTCTGTTCGGAGTAAGGGATGCATCAAACTTTTTGCATTTAAATTTTGTTGATTGGTGCAGTCGATTTTTCGCAAAACGGACTAGAAAATGATCAAAAAGACTCGATTATGGGACTTGGACCCTTAAGATTTTGATTTCCTTACAATGAATGTAATAGTTGTGTAAGTGAATTCAGGAAACAGCTGTCAGTGAAATAAATCGCCAGCTCCGTAACGGGTTGAGGCGCCGGGGGGAGGGGGTGCAGGCTCCCCCCCTCCACCCCCCTTCCTGCAACCCCCCCCCCCTCCTTCCCCTTACCAGTCCCCCCACCCCTTACCCTCCCCTCTCCCCCCCCCGGAGCAGCGATGTCGCGCGACACTTCACACATCGCAGCCGTAATAAAGCTTCGGGTAATGCCTGAAACACAAATTTTACACGATTTTTAAGTGCCTTGAAAAATTTCATCCCCGTTTCAGCGCAGAGCATAAACTACTTTTTATATCGCCCATGATATAAAAGCAGGTCGTAAATGTTTTGGCAGGTTCTTGGTCGTTTGTGAAGGAGTGTAACTATTATCAGCTGAAAATAGCTGTAAAAATATTCAAACATATGTGCGAGCTCTGGGTGGTCGTTCGCGACCCAGTGACTATCTGTGTGATCCGACTGTTCACTCTTATACTGAATAAATTATGATGATAAATGCTCAGTCCTTTAAAGTTTAATGGGCATAGCTTCGAGGTACAGTTATCTTGGTATCCATTACTCCCCGCATCTTTACTAATGAACGCAGAGTCGGCATACAAAGTCTTAAATCTAAGCGCAGCTGATTTTAAAAAAAACAATTTTATTTTTAATTAACAACTGATTTTATTGCTTAAAACTTATTAAAATCAAATGTATACGAAAATTATTGACCATAGTTTATAGTCTACTTTTTTGTTTTAAAAGACATAATATACCAAACAGTGAAAAGTTTATGTAATCATATTAACATGCGTAATTGTGAAGACATACAAATAATTTTACAAATGCTTAACATTTAGTTTTTTCGTTGTTAATTTGCACCAACTTTAAAATTTACTTTGGTCGGCTTAAATATAGTTTATTTTAAAAATATTATAATTTTTGCAATCATTATTTTACTCATCGTGAAATTTCTAGGCAAACAATAGTTACCAGCTTAGAAATAACTGTAAACCACACAAACAAACATTGTTTAAGTTACCCTGTACTTTATTGAATAATCCCCGATGCTTGGATATTCGAAATATAACTTAAGCACACAATAACAGTCTCCGTCTAGATGTATTACGTTATTATTTATTTCAATTTCAATACACGGTTTGTTTTTAAAACCCGTTGAAAGGGCCGATTCCCTCGAAGAGGCAACTGCCATACGAATTTCCAACCACTGGGAAGCTTTCAAGAGCTCATGTTAATTAGTATATCATCGCATATAGAAACCAACAAAACTTTGTTAAATATTATACAATTTAAGATTCTTACGTAGTATTATAAAACTGTCAATTTCTTAAATCACGTAATTACAACTCTCTGTTGTTGAGTGAACGCTGCAGCAACATTTTGTATCAGTATCATTTTTACTTGATGTTTAAACATACGCGACACTACATATCTCTAAAATATATTATCTTTTTTATTTTCGTATGATAGTTACTAATTTAAAAAAATATATTACCTCCGATCCACCTCCACTTGGCATGCACTCCTCGACCTCCATATAATTAAAAAACCTGACTTCACAACTATTGGACATGATTCATTCAGTCGTGTTTCTTTCGGCAAAAATGCTCAAAAATTTTCGGATTGCAACTCTACTTGCATTTTTTACTGTAAAATAATATAATACAAAATTAAAATGCTTATAATAAATTAAGTTCCACGGGGAGAATCGGCCTTACGAGTTGGTTTTACTGTCCTTTTCTCCAGCTGGTCCTCCAGACGTGGGAGCCTTCATGCAGAAGGGAATCCAGACGCTGGATGGTTTCAGACTTGATTTATTTAATATGATCCAAATTTGGTGGTCGTGCTTAAAAATACGAAAGATGCTCTGAATGCAAAATGAGCAGTCTGCATTGTTGTTTGCTGTCTCTTGGTTTATTCAAACTCACGAAAAGGTATATCAAATATTTAAATGCATGCTTTGTTTCACTGAAGTTGTTTATATTTTCAACAAAACCTAGTTTCTTTTAAATTTAATGTTTTTGAAGACAATTGTATTTTTATGCAATTTAGATTTTTTTTATATTATTCCGTATTGATGCCTAACAGTTGTATTGTATGTAAATAAAATATTTTTAATCAAATTAAAATATTTAATTAGTAAAATTCCTAATTGAGAAATTTTTTTTTTAGGCGTGTATTGTGTATGTAAGTTAATTTAACTATTCACTAAAAAAAAGTTATGCATTTTTAACAAATTTATTAGACCAATACATAAATTTACTGATAAATTTAATTTATTAATATATGCTGTAATATAACTAATACATTTTTTTGATGTTTTCGAATAATGAATATTAATTATGTACTATCACGTTTGGGTAAATGTCTATTATAAATAAAACTAAATGTTCATAGTAAATAAAGGTAATAATTTATAACATGCACAAGCATTCAGAGGTCGCATGGAGCGAACAGCAAGAGTTGCAAATGCAAAAATGGCAAATAAATCCCTGGTTTCAGTGGCGGCGCGACAGTAACGGCCGGCGAGGCGATAACTTGTGAAAAAATCTTTCAGTTTTCAACCCCCGCCCGTCGCTCTTCTCCCTTCACACAAACGCTCGGCCATTCGCTTTGTTAGCGTTTTATGTTTTAAAATAAATACAGATTTTAGTTTCAATATAGACAGACGATTATTTTATTCCAATACGCTTAAAACCCCCGAATTTAAATTCGTAATTCTCTAAGGCAACTTAGGGTTGATTTGTTCACTTTGATATCATACTCGTTTCAGGTACATAACATGTTTTTTTATTCAATCTATAAAAAACGCATATTCAATCTATAAAAAAAGTTACACATATTCGTAATCATGAAAACTGTAAAATTGCATACAATGAATACATGTTATATCGTAATTTTTAACCAATCATTTCATAAGCATGTTAAGATTTTGTTCGTTCAGAAATCGATTCTTTCAGAATAGAGCTATTCTGAAAGAATCTTTCTTGGCCCCCGGGACTCGAATGAGGTTCACGTTTGTGTGTGATGAATACATGTTTTTATTACGTGTCTATATTTTGTTACAACAAGCATAAATTAAGTAAATATAAGTGGTCAAACGCTTTGCATATATTTTTTGAAGCATACTTGATTTGAATATTTCCTATGATTTGATAGTTTTAATACATCTTTCAAATTCTATACATAAAATAATGATACAATCAGTTGAGTAATGAAACACTCAATGTTTTTTTAAACTCGGTTACGATTTATTTTGGTAAATGCTTCTTACTTTTTATATTACTTTAACATGTAAATAATGGTATAAAAATAAAATTCTTTAGAGAAACCATCTGGAATTACTGTGCTTGGCTTAATAGTTCAATCAACTTGTTTTTTTTATTTAAAAAACGTTAAATATTTAAAACTGTACAAAACAAATTATAACCCCTAAAAACAGAAAAACGTGTGTTCGATTAGGTCGATTTAGAGCTTTTTTCTCGGTGTACATTACTCCCGAATCAATTGCACTTAATAAAAATGGATGAGTCGTAAGGATGATAGATGAGTGCGGTGGGGTTAAAGGGGTTATTTATGGATCCTTTCACCCCCACCCCTAGCAACTTTACTCCTGCTTTATACACCATTCGTAATTCTCAATGGCAACTTACGGTTGATTTGTTCACTTTGATATCTTACACGTATCAGGTACAGAACATGTTTTTATTATAATTACAAAAAAACCACGCATACTCAATCTATAAAAAAATTATTACACATCTTCGTAATCATGAAAACTGTAAAATTATAAATATATATATATATATATAAATACACTTATTTGTATAAATGTTATATCACAATTTTTAACCAATCATTTCATAAGCACGCTAAGAGTTTGTTTATTCAGTAATCGATTCTTTCAAAATAAAGCTATTTATTTTTTAATGATACTCCTGAACAGCTAAAACCTCTACGTTGGCCGGTGCGGCTGATCAGGCTTGGTACAAGCAAATGCTTTTAGAGCTTCTTATTGCTGATGAATAATTTATTACATCATTAAACTTTACCAGCAGCTCCGTGGTTTCTAAATTTATCTAAAAATTATCACAGAAATGATATACAATTTCAGGTTACACTTTCTTATTTTATTGAATGAAATTTAAAGCCTTCTTAAAAATCATTTGAACATAAAAATTTGATATCAAATTTTACCTATGCGTAAGATTTAGAATTAATAAATTGTATTGGTCTACCAGCTGCTCTTGATGGATCTATAAATTATTTCACCGTTCATAAACCTTTAAAGCCTTGCCCAGTTTACAAGAGTATCGTACTCAATGCAACAGTGAGACATAAAATGTGTTACAGAAAAATAGTTTAATAAACAAATTTTGTGAAACATTAATAATTATAATAAAAACCTTAAGGTATTTTCGTCTCAGCGCTCAGTTAAAAATAATCTCATTACATAATTGGAAAACGAAATGAGATGTGTTCAGACACTGAACATTCAAAAGAAAAATAATTGCATTTCAGGCATTCACTCTTATCCGGTAGAGCACCATTTTTAATCAAGTTCTCTTTGTAGGAGAAAGCTGGAAAATGCCTCGTCATTCGGGGGAAATATAATGCAGACTCACAAAGTTCTATTTCACTCAATTTGGATCGCTATCCATATTAACTGTACTCGTTATACCTATAATTATGCCAATTATATCCCTAATATAAAAACTTATTTTTAGTAATCGGACTATTTTAAGATATTAATAACTTAAAACACCTTTTGTAGCAAAAGTTTTTCATAAACACTACATAATTCGTAATAATTATTACAGACTTTAAACTCACCATTCTGGAAAAATATTAAATGTTTTGTACAATTTCGATTTCAAAAATATGTATTTTTTTACTTTTTCGACTAATCTTCATACATTATTACAAAGAATTTTACATTTATTTACATAAACAACGCTTCTTTTGTTTTCGTGATACATCAACATACCGTTATATAAAACATCCCATTTCATACAAAAACACGTAACATGTCATTTCATCTGTAGATTTTAATTTTGCCCGTCCGGTTATTTCAAGGCCTAAAATATTTACTAAAAAAACAAACCTTAAATTAGAGAGTTTCCGTTTCTGTTGTCACGAACATTCGTTTATTGGTTGATAAATAAATACCTTGCATTTAAATCGAAGTCCCTAAAAACATTTTCATGTTACAAAATATTCTATAAGATTCGTGTAATGAAATGAGCTTATCCTTAGTAATCTCAAAAAAGATCTGCAAAAGCGGGTGCTTATAATAAATTAACAATGTACTGAATGGAAATTTTAAGCTCTAATATAATTTATATTTATTTGGGTTGTTTGTTTGATTTATGGCATATATATGTCCAATTAAATTAAAATAAAACCATTTTCTAATGATTTATATAGATTCATTACAAAAAAATAATTTAAATATTTTAACAATTACAAAGGATTTTAATTAAAACTAATAAAACCATGTGAGTTACAAGCGTGTTGCTATATATTTTTTTAATTAATTACACCCCAAACAACCTTTCACAATGAATGTTTATAGCACAAATCATAACTGTAGTGTATATTTGTTGAATTAAAAAAACTTACCATTAAAGGCTTGTAACTAATAAAATTGTTATAAAAAATGTTGCTTACGTATTTTACAGGAGTTTTATATTTGAAACCAATCAAACCAAATTAATAAATCAATGCACCTTCATTTATTGAATTCACACACCATGACGAGAAAATAGACGTATAATATTAATTTAGTTTCAAAAATAATTAAATTATATAAATTCCACGAAAAACGCTACGGAATAGAAAACTAGTTAATCATATAATATAATTTTTATATGACTGCTAGTCATATTGCCGGACCACAGGCGTATTTATTGATAAGAAGTCATAAATATTTTTCAATATACGGTAATGTCTAAATTTTTAGCTTGATTTCGACGTATTACTTTATATAAAAAAATATCATAAAATAAGTACACACTTATCAATAAAAAATATAACGTATATTACTAAAATAAATTGAAATAGGTAAGTGGCTTAGAATGAAGGATGCCCTTCCATAATTTTTTTTCAACGCACTTCTGGATATTTCTGCATCTCAGTTTTTTTCCATGAAAAAAAAAACATATATCGTTTGAAAAAAAACAAAAAAACTTTTTAAAAAAAAAAAATATTGTAAACCGTTATTGAAAATAGAATGAATATTAAAAAATATGTATGCTAAACAGGTAATAAATGAATCAGTTTTATTTTACTATACAATTTCGTTTGCCTCTTGTGATAATTGTTTTTAGGCTTGCAATTATCTTAAATTCGTTTAAATATTGTGATAAATATTTTTTAAAAGGGGCATATTTCATTTTTATTACTCAGTCGCTCACTGGTTAAAAACAGTCAAAAAAAGGATGCATGTGGTTTTTTGCTTGGCTTAGTCCAAACGTGTTTTTGGATTAAAACCTAAGCTGCAAAAGAGATCGGTTGCAAACATTCGACCTTTTGACAGTCAAAGCAACCAAAATCCCTATGCAGCGTTTGATTTCGGAAATAAATAAACCGATTCGCTGTGACGTCACTACCTGAAAAAAGTTTCAGTTAGATGCTAGGAGCAATGTGGTACCATGTAATGCCATTTATTTAAAACCTAATTTCGTAGTTTTACGAGTTTGTTGAAGAGCTGGTGCACTCATTAATGGGATCTAATATGAAAAAAATAACACCTGATTTTTTATTTCATTTTTTATATCAAACAAATGCACCAACGATTTTCACGTATCTTAATAAATTGTCATTTAAAAATATTCGATATTTTTGACAGAGAGTACTTGGTGGGATTCCATTTTAATATTTTTGAATAAAATACTCTGTTTGATAATGCCAACGTGAAAGTTTGGCGAAACCGGTCACAAATAAAAACGAACATGTGGAAAATAACTCAAGTATTTTATTAAAAAATATAATAAAATAGCATTTCAAATGCTCCCAGCTCCCAATACCCATTTACTCATTGACAAAACACTTTATATTTTTATATTATGTATATATATATATATATATATATAAATATATATATATCTAGATATTCCCTTGGCCGCATAATCTTTCTTCTTCGAGTTTATCTGGATTGTTCGAGGAGGTCCCAGATTGTTTCAGACTGGTGCAGCAGAATGTGGCGGCTGTATTACTCGAACTAATCTCTATATCCTATAGAAATGTTTCGCTAGATGCTAGAAGTAAGCTTTTGTTTTATGGTAACAAATTGCAACCTGCCTGGGCAGTAGACTATAGACACTGGCCTTTATAAGACCAGATGTACAACACAGTTATTTTGCTGTGTAAAAACTTCGCTTTCCATTTATTTATACTAGAATTTTATTAAAAGAAAAATGCGTTTTATTTATATAAACTGTATAATTTGTTTAAATAGAACAACGACACTTCAATAAACAATGTAAAATTTATTAAAAATAATGGTGTATCAAAATAATATTACGGTTGCATACAATAACAAAAAGCCTTGAATGTCATTATGGCACAGTTTACCTAAGCCGGCTTTAGCCTGTGACTCTGCATAAGATTATAAGCGTCTAAGAATATTCTGTGCAAACATCGTTGGTACAGTAGTATTATGTAGCCAGAGTAGGTATATGGGGTAATATTAATAAATCCTCCCCCTTACCCCCCAAGGCTTACAGGCCCGCCAGTTCATCTCGGCTCGGATGCAACGAACAAACATAATATACTCCACTGAACGACACTATGCAGGAAGGTTTCTCAGTATATTGACAACTTCTTGACAAGTATCCTTTACATATTGTAAGAAGAAATAAAAATGAAAACCGTCTTACAAATTTACACTGCTTTTTGAAATTATGCAAAACACGATTTAATAGTGATAACTATTTAAAGAATAATTTATTATTATATTATACGTATTTACGTAAAGCTTACGTCTTTTTTATACTATACAGCCTATCTTAAACACAACTTTTCTATACTTTTATATGAATTTTGTAACAGTTAATTTATATTTTATATTATTTTTACTTTTAATAAACACTTTCGAGCGAGTATATATATGTGTATAAAAACATGTCAAATTGGGGTCATATTTTACATGTTCAATAAGAAAGTTTTCACTTGTTACCATATCTTATCCAAAAACAACCATGATATCACCAGTTTATTTTTTAAGAATGTTTTAAGCTTGATGAGCAATTAATCGCTCGACTTTATTTATCTCACGAGCTATTTCATAAAATTTAAACTATTTAACTATGTTTTATTACAGACTAGATATGTACACGACTACACATATGTATACTTCACACGTAGACGTGGACGTAGATATGTAGACTATACACGTATTTGATGAGAGTGATGTGTACGAAAACAGACGTTTATTTTTATTCACTTCCACGTACTTATACTGAAGCAATACCCTACGTAAACTATTCGTATAAAGCAAGTCGATTGTTTTAAACTATAATCTAAAAAGCTATTAAAATTTGATATATGAACGAATCATATGTCGCTTCTAGTATCCGGTGCTGGTTGAGGGTGATGAAGCAGTGTTTCCCGCACATCGTCTCTCCATGCCGGGGCACCAGACCGCCAGATTATCCGGCTTACGCTAATCCAGCCATCGAAGATACAACAAAGGGGTGAACACCCCCACCCCCTCCTTACTTCTCTCCACCGACGACGGAAGCACGAACGTGTTCTTTTGTTTTGTTGCACACTTGCTGAACTATCGAGTTGCTAAAAGTGGGAAGAAATCGAAGAAGGGAGCCTGCATGCAAAGCTTGCAACGTTTTTGTCATAGAACACATATTATGAAATTAAATAATATGAAAACAACTATTGGCCATCGATAGATCAAAAATTATAAGAAACATAATAATTTCCAGATTACAAAAAACCACAGCTTTCTTGGTATAATTTAAATACAAGACGTCAAACCATTTAAATTTATATTTTAAAAAATACGTGATTAATTATTATAATCAAACCGATGAGATATTTGGTAAAAAATTTGGTTTTGATTGTTTAACAGTAGACACTTTTGGCATTTAATATTATCATGCTGTAAAAGCTCAGCTTAAAATTATCAAGACAAAAACGTTTAGTTGTGAAAATTGGTAAATTTAAAAAATGCTTAGTTGTTTTTCTTGACCATTTATCATTGTTTTTGGCTTAACATTTGTGTTTTGATAATGCTTTGCTAGTGGATCTAACCTAACCCTAACTCATAATGAGTGATAACAGAGATAAAAGTAACAATGTATGAAAAGTAGTATTTTATATTAAACTTCACGATCCGGAAACATCACAGCTTTGATGGTCTGCAAACGACCAGTTTATAATCACACTTATTTGTAAGAGAAGAAGGTCGCTATTAAACAAGCAATAGTTATTCAAAAGCTTTTGGGGATTTGTCAGGTTTGATCCGTATTTTTAAATATTTAACAGGTTTTTCTTCTCTTTGAACACGCAATAGCTTGAATTATAAATATTATTACTAATCCCTAATATCAGCCCGAGACTTCATTGTCAGCTTGCATGTTGCGGTAAAAATTCACCATGTAATATTTCAAGTGTATAATGAAAAAAAAAACTACTTCAGTATTAAAAACAACCCCTCGTGATTATCAAGCAATGAGGTTACTCATATAGATTACCAATAGGTTATTAAGACATTATTTAAAAATAAAATTCTTCACAGATTTTTGTCGATGCCATGATCTGGGTGATCTGAATTGGTGTAATATAACTCGCCTTCGAGGGACCGGATCCGGATGTTTTTCTCGCAGAGCTTCCGTCGAATGGCTGAGTTGCTGTCAATGGCGCCGGCAGTCCACCCCCATGGAATGTATCGCACCTTTGATATCTCGCCGAGCACAGGGTCGCGTCTGCCACTACCTTATTGAAATCCACAGGCACAGAATGAAATGCGGTTCTCTATGAAATATCAGCCCCGTATCGCAAAGACTTCGACTAATAATATTAGTGAATTCGCAAAGCTCTCGCTTCTTGGATTCGTTGAATTATTCACTGACTACTATCGTAATTCTAATGTAGTGTCACCATTCTATTGCATTGCTTGATATGGGAGCGTATATTTTACCAAAGTTTATTAATGCGATTGATTCGTATAACATGCAAGCCAACGTCAGATAAAATGTAAAAATATTTGAGCTAATACTTGTGATTGTTTGGTTTTCACGTATTAAAAATTTCTGATAAGTATTGTAGTTTTGATTATCTCCTTTATATTGTATCATCATTTCTATTATCTTCTGTTTTGAGAATAAATTTGAAACAAATATAAAATTAAAATTTTTGTCATTATTCAATATTAACTTTTTGGCTTTAACGAGGAATTGACGAAGTAAATGCTCCAAAAAAATCTTTTACAATTGACTTTCACTTTTAAGTAAAAAAAATAATATTGTATTTTTCATAATCATTTTTATAAAGTACTGTAATGTAATGTATGTATAATCATTTATCTTTTTTTTTTAATTTAATATAAAAATTTCAATCAGTTCGTTTTCAAAATCAACATAACATATGTTTGATATTTATTTTATATAAGCTATACCGGTAGCTGCTTTCCATTTGCTTTATTATAAAGATGAACATGATCACGTTGCCTCTGCTTTTCACGTGAGTGATCACATTCATTGATTCGTTTGACTATAGTACTTCAGGATTCTACATTTTCCGCTTCTGTGAACAAATCTTCAGACGGGGTCCAACTCGTATGAATGCTGCGGCCAGTGAGGACTCGATACAAAATCTATGCACCAAGTTTCTAATTACTTCCATTGAATGAGTTTATTATTCAAATATCCATAGCCAAAAAGAAAATTTTAATTGTAAATATCAAAATAAATAATTCAATTACTAAAATGAAGTCTTTATACTAAGCTAGTTTTAATGGTGATAACCGCTGATAAAATGAAAACTTCAGAAAGTATAAAGATAAATACTATGCGACATAACATAACACTAAAATTTATTTTAAAACTATGTACTTCAAGAAATTTTGAACGAAAGCTCACTGATATAATTACCATTAACAGATGTGTTATATTATTTTTTCTTTTATTGCGTGATTAGTTTTGTCTACATGCTAAATTCTTTTTGACAATCATTGTCCTCGCCATTTGTTCATGAGTAAATAGTTTACAAAAAAACACTGTACTTGAAGCTAACAGATTCTTGCGTGTTGGTAAAACTAGTCGCGTCAGTAAATAAAAAATGGAAATATCACAAATTATTTATTTTAAATATAAATATTATAATTGATTGTCAACAAGTACTTTCTGTCAAAAATATTTAATATTTTTAATGTATAATAGAGAAGTTTACGCCGTCAAAGACAAAATTAAAACAACACGTTGTAGACTTGTAATAATGTAATATCTATAATCATAAAAATAATAATAGTATCCGTGAAACTAATCAATGTGACTTCTATCTAAACTAACATAGTAGCTATAGTCAAAGTAAATAGTAAATCTAAAAGATTATTTACGTATTTGTAAGTATATATGGGGTAAATAATATATTATAAAAAAATCGATTTATTCCCGCACAGGAATCTGCTGATTATTCTCGTAAAATATGATCATGGAAATATTTATTTGATTTTTTTAGGAATTATCAATGGTTTTTAATAATAATTTAGGTGTCTATTTCGTGTTATAATCTTGTTAAATATTTACGAGGAAATCTGCTTTCTTTTTTGGGTTAAAGAATTATAGGATTTTACTTTACAGTACAATCACTTTTTTGGCATTCAAAAGACGTTTTTTTTTTTTCAGGAAATAGTGTCTTTTGAATGCTGAATCATATATATCAAGTACTTATGGAATCGGAGCATGTCAATAAAAAAGGGATCAAAAAACTATTCGTCAGGCAGTGAAGTGTAAAAATATTCATTTTATTCTTAAAAAGAAAGAACCTTCGAAAGGTCTGACCCTGTCGCCTGTCTCGTGGACCTTATTAGCGTCTCTAGCGTGACGGTACAAGTATTTAAAGGTAGATGGATAGGAAAGGTAACGCAGAAAACAGGCAGGTACGTGTTCTCGGTTCTCAGCAAATATAGTATAATATGTTTCAGCTCTATTGAAAATCGCGGCTGTTTACTAACAAGTGATTTAAAATAAAAATAGGTAAATATCACTGTATTGACTCAACGTTATTATATTTATTGTTTTCCGAATAATATATTTTACAAAAAACTTCTCGAGCGTATTATTGATATACTTTCTTTGCATACGGTACGTAATAATAATAAAAATTCAGAAAAATATTATATACTATGAAAATAAATCTGAAATGTCTAATATTTTCTCAACATATACTTGAATTTGTTAGAAGTACCCGAATATCGTCTTCGGCGTTGCGACCCTGGATAGGTGTTAGTGGCTTCAAAAGGTTTTAAAAATTTTAGGCCTTACATTTTAGAGTTTCTTCGTGGATATACGTCTATTTTAAAATTTTTAACATACTAAAAAATATCAAAGGGTACACACAATTATAATTTTTTCAACGTAGAGCAAATGAGCTTCGTGAAAAATCTAACCAAAAATAATAATAAATTACGTTTTGACATTATAGTATGAATGAATATTTGACTACATAATTTATTTTTACTGAGCAATCAGAGATTTTCGTTTGTTCTCATCAGTCAAATAATTATTAAATTATTCATTTTATTATCATAAACGTTTTGATTTGTGTAAACTATTTTAATTTTTTTTCAAAAAAAAATAATATCAAAAAAGCGTTTAAAAGTTATATTTTATAAAATGTAATAAAAAATTTAAATTGTAAACTTATCAGCCATTTTTTTAGGCTTATGACTTTCCTAGAACCTCGGTACAAAGACGTCCGCTAACCGTTGTGAGACCAATTTAATCATCCAGCATTAGCCCGGAGGTAGTTAATCACCGAAGTCTTCCGAAAGCTCTTCTTCAAAGCTCTCAGGATTAATAAAATTATTAAGTTCGGCTAAGGACGTGACAGCGAACCGCAAGGATCCAGAAAAATGGGAGGAGTCCTTTATCCAGCTGGGGATAACTAATAGCCGATGCTGATGATGATAAAACTAACTAATGGGTCTTCCTTAATAAATTACTACACGTATCTCTAATCACTTGCATTTAATAAAGAATTTACCAAGACTAAACGTTCTACAAATAACTTTTTATTTTGATTTATGAAGAATTTTTTTTCACTGAAATAAACTTTTTTTTATAACAAATTTTAAAAAAAGATTTATTTTATTTTCTTTCAAATAGCTTTGTGTTTTAGGTTTCTGTTATTTATTAATTATTTTTGAAGCATAATACCCTTTAAAACTATTCATCTCCTGATGGGTCTAGACGACTAGCTTTTTGGCAAATCATTCGTTTCATTAACATCATAAATATCTAAAATATTTCAATATTCTAATTCGGTATTCCGTATTTATTAAACAACTAAGTTGACTTTTCAGAATTGAAAGGCAGTGGTAAAAACCATGGGCCATTTAATTGATGAGACAAAATGATAAAGCTTAGGTTTTATCCTCTTTCTTTTCAAGCGATACCATCAAGTGTAGCTTCAAAGCACGGCGTTTAGCTGAAAATTGAAACTAAATGGGAAGTACACTCGGACGCCCCGACTAACAGACGCTGTGATTAAGTAAGTACTTTGTTTCCCTTTTCGTTTGGAATGAAAGCAACTGCTGTTTATTCAATAAATAAGAATAAATTGCCTCGGCCGTGAAATCCGACCGCTGTTTGCAGGGAGTAAGCCCAAGATTATCGTGTTTAATTAAGATAATAAAATGGAAGAAGCGCTGCAAAGGCAAACTGTGGCCTTTGCAAGAACCTAAGAAATATTAATTTCCTTCACTTATAAATTCGCTGGCTTCCGTTGACGATAGCAATCTGCCGGACTCAAAACTCTATAATTTAAATGAGAGGGTTTGTGCTAATACAGCTAATAAAGTTACAGCTCAATAAGTCGTTTTTAAATTTATATATATGTGTGTGTGTGTTATTTGGTATAATAAAAATAATTAAAACATTCGGTTCTGATTTGTAAGCACTTTGTTTAGCGAGACGGCCGCGCGGATAGCGACTCTAACAACATCAATAATTTAATTTAACTGTTTTAATTAAAACCTCCTGTTTTCACTGTGGACTGGTAACATAACACTATCGTGAATTCCTGTGCGATCCACCTCGGCTTACCATTGGAATAATTATCTCTCACGTTTATTTTTAATTAGATTTTAATATCGGTACGCATAAAATACAGATAATACACACGCTTTAAGGAGCACAGGTGGAATTAAAACTCACACCTCGTTATTTATAACCTTTTCTGACTATACCGCCCCGGAAATGCAAAAAGACCTCTTAATAATATGTGATTTCTTTTCACACTAAATATTGAAATGAATGTGTAACAAAATATTGATTATTCACACCAAAATCATGCTAGACGAGAAATGCCCATCAAACTCAAGACAAATGTTTTTTTTTTATATAAAGCTTTACTGTACTCTTTTTTGATCTAGTAGATTTTTTTCAAAAATGAGTATTATGGTATACTATACAGTAACAGGACTTAATTTAATTTTGAATCCACGTATAAATCGACACATGCTTTTACTAATAAATATAACGTGTTCATGTCTCATTTACGTGTCAACGTTGATTTATAAATTAACTGTCACGTATCGTGCGCAGCCTTTACCACTCCCCCAGCTGGCCCGTGCTTGCAAACATATCAATTTAAAATAGTCAAGAGCTTACAAACAAATTAAATCGGTGTTAATTAAACGGATTGAAATTTTCATTTTAATTACGCCTGTAAAGCGGTAATAAAACGGAAATACCCATATTGATTCAGAATAACTTTTGCAAATATATACATTTCTACCTGGACTAAATTCATAAAAACATTGAACGAGTATTTCAATGGATTAGATATTTTTTTCTAGCAATGAGTACACATGCAACTGCAACCATATTTAATATTTGCCTTATTTTATAAAAGGAAATCATATTTATATAAAAACCTTTTACTCGATCGATGTTCATTTTCTATATAAATCATATTTTTTTGGAAAATAAAGATACAATTGTTTTATCCGGATTCCAATCTGGTTGTTGTTAAGCAATTGTGCTGTTCATTAGACTTTTAATGTTTTTAAACAATGACATCCCAACAAAGATATTAGCAGAACTTAAGTGGCTATTAATTTAAATTGGACGTCACTTTTATTGATTGCAAGTTTCTTTGAAAATAAAACGTTTCTAATTATTTTATGTTATGTTAAAACTGTTATCCTTTTTCCTCTTACAACATCACTGCGTATAATTAATTGCTTTACATTCAAAGTAATCCATTTACCTGCGGAAGCTTCCTCGTCATTTTATTTTCATTAAAAACTGAATGCCGCTCATTTTTCTTGCACGTTATTTAATATTGTAGTGTTATTCGTCCCTGAAATTAAAAATAACAAAACCACTTGCAGGATTTTAATGAGATAAAGTGAAGTGAGAAAAATGCAAGAACTGCGCAACTCCACGTTTACATGTCATAAAATTATATCCTGTTTTTTTAATTAACTGTGTTTTACATTTATTATCTTTGAAATAACTGTTAAAATTATCTTGAATATTGACAAACCATTCATATAAAATATTGAAATCAAATTTTAAAAAAATGGTTTATAAAAACGATTGTTGTTGATTAATATTATTGAAATGACGAATCGTTTAAATATGTATTAAATAATTAAATTTTCCAAAAATCATAATTTATGATTTACCTTGTTATTTTAGTCACACCATCTCCGTTTCCTGACAAGAGCACACTTTTTGAGAAAACTTTACAGCACTTCTTATTAATTATAATCCAGCCAACTAAGTGAATACCTGCACAAAACACAGCTCAAGTTAGCAAGCATCACACCACCAGTTAAAATTTTTAATTAAAATCTAGTAATATAATATTTTGTGTAGTTTAAAATATTTTTTTATTAATTCCACTAATGAATACAATTTCTTACCTACTACGGGATCCAACGCTCAAAATTAATAGGATTTGAAATCTGATATAATTATAAATTGCTTTGTAAACTCACTGTAAAGTATAAAGTAAGCCTATGACGGAGATAAGAATCTGGTTACAATATACTTTTTATATACAATGTTATTACCTGCTATTATACTTTAAAGGGATCTTAACAATATAAAGTATCATAATAGCAAATGCAATCCAATTAGCCAGCTTTTATACATTGCATACCCTAACATAATTATATTGACCGTATAAAAAAATTAATAATATAATTTAAGATGGTAAAAAAAATAAATACTTGCCTCTTACTATATATTTCTTGATCTTCGTTAGATGAATCACTGAGGTTATTACAGCAACTTTATGTTTTATTTTTTAAGGAACATTAGTAATAAACCCACGGAAACCATTTCAATGTTTTAAAAACCAGTAATTCTAGAATAATTATTAAGCTCCGGTTATTTTTAAACACAACTCTTTTGCATTTCCTTAAACATCTTCAATCACGATACAATGCCTAAGGAGATACAAAGCGCTCTTTTCTTCTTCTGGGGGCCTCTTTATTGTCCGGGCTGTGTCCCCCGCTCTAATGCAGCCGATCCGTCCTGTGCCGTGATCCTGGCAGCCATAAATGTCCTCCTGGGGAAGGAAGAAGGATGAGAGCCTCCCTGTCCCACCTCCACCCTTCACAAACCGCTGACAAATACACATCCCCGCCGAAAAACAAAACGCTTTTTTTATAATTCCGTTTACTCGCCGTGAGTAGGCAGCCTCTTTGCAAATAAATTTATTAAAGCATTCCGCTGCGCATTTTTTACTTTTATATTTTATTTTAAGGCTATTTGTCTAATTTATTAAATGTAACGTATATTTTGATATAATTGAATCGGCCATTTTACAACTTTTGTTGGCTTATAAACTTCTCACTTCTGTGTTAATTTCGTTAATTCTCAACTTAGTTATCTATGTTTAACATATCATTTAATGTTCGTTTGGAATTAGTTATCCGGAAACTAAATTGAAGCGGCAACTCATATTAATGACTGACTTACACTGGAGTAAAAACTATGAAAATAGATCGTTAGAGGATTTTACGAATTCTCCAAAAATATATTAAACATTAAACTATTACAGACGCTCTGAAAGATTGATTTTCTGGATAACTAAGCGATATAAGCTTGTTTCATGATCTCAATAAACCATGTATCATTCAATATCACTCTGAAACACATTTCATTAGAATTTGATAAATCAATACTACTCTACTCTAATTTAATTTACTAAAACCTCATTTTAATCAATCGAACTATTTACTCTGATTGCTGCAATAATTATTGTGGTAGGCGTATCCATTAAAAACCGGAGTATTCCATTTGACCAGTCATTACACTGTACATATCGTATTCACTTTATAAATATTTTAACTCTACAATACATCAGAATGAAGAGTATTTCAGGAATAGAGACTTCAGCAGTCAGAGGAATTCAAAGATTAGAATTCCTTTTAGGCGACACCTTCACAGGCTTTGATTTTCGGGTCTCGGCTAGGGTCTCGGCTAGGGTCTCAAACAGACTCCGATTACGTATTTAAAGAGCTCTTCCTAGCCTTGAAGGTATATATTTATAAGCACAAAAATGTTTCAAAGTGTTTCAGCCATTTAAAAAGCAACAGTATTATTGATTACGCTATATGTTCAATATTTTTGACAGAGTACTTGGTGGAATTCCATTTTAATATTTTTGAATAAAATACTTGAGTGATTTTCCACATGTTCGTTTTTATATTATGCTATATATGTGAATATTCGACGTAGTGTTTTAGAAAATAATTTTTATACTAGTAAAAATTCTTAACTGAATCCAAATTTTTAAAAAATCGATCTTAAAATACTTTTTACTGTGATTTAAAAAAACACCTGTTTTCGATAAACATAGTTATTTTAAGCCCGATTCGATCTCAATGTTATTTTATTTTTCTATATAATGCATTTGATATACTTCGTATCAAATATGAAGAGGCTTTGCTATCATCAAGTAAATTCATACATCCTTAACGTTATTTTAATTGGGTTAAGCAGCCACTGGGCTTAAATTCTGTGTTTGCACTCCAAAGTAGTCTATTGTCCATCCTGCACAGGACTTAGGGTGCAGATCTGAATAATGGCTATGCAGGTCTAGTCCAGGTTGCTCGGCGCAAACCCGCCTCGTCTCCATACACAGTTTATTGTTTTACATCCCCTAACAGAGTATTTACCAATGGAAATAGCTCTCAACCAGGCAGGTGAAGACAGCGCTCTGTGCCTCGATTTAAGTTTATAGCAAGTAATAGAGTTATAAAATTTTGTTTTTAATACTAATCAAATTATTGAATAAATAAACAAGCAACTGATTTTTAAAATCGTGTATCAGTCATTCATTTCATAAATAAAATGACTTTCTATAATAGGCATGACGAAAGATTTTCAAATCCTCTTCCATAATGGGGGTACCCATTTACTATTTACGAAAAAAACTTTATTTCGGTAAAAAACTAGAGTTTAACGATGTTTAAAGCCATTTTTATAATATTTTTTCAAAAGTGCGCGAAAACGCGACATCGCGAGGCGTGACGTCATCGCAGCATTTTTTAGACGCTCTGACGTCATTAACTATAATTGTTAACGGGCGTGCCATTGTGTTTGCATTGAAGACCATAGACCAATTTGAATACCATAGAGTTGTTGACGTCAGTATGACGTCATGCGCTGTGATTGGTGTTTCAGTCAAAATGGCCGATTGCAGTATTTTAATCTTTTAATTTATTGAAAATCGTATTAATCTTAGATTTTTAAATAAAACTAAATCACTTTTTTAAATCCTTTTAATATGTATTTTCCCTTAAAATAATTATTTCTTTGATTCTTTGATACTGTCGTCATCCCTATTATGGAAAAAATATATATATAATTCGATATTCTTTTAGAGTCACCACACGTTACTGAAATTAAGTTATTATTTATTATTATCGCAAAACTATCACATAGCTTTTTAATTGTCACATGTATATAAGCTCTGGAAATTCCGCGTTTAAGCTCACGCAAATGTTGTTCTCAAGAAAAAGCTCTCAAGTGTTGCGAAACACTCCCGCCGGATGTTGTGTGAAGATAGCTACAGAGCCGAACAGAAAACCGGAAGTGACGGGGCAAGGCTGACATCTTCACTATCCCCGCCTCTTCCTAAAGCTTACATTCCCAGAAAGGCACTCCATATAGTTTACCATGAGAACATTCATCACTGAACCCCATTGCTGAATCATTATTTATTTAAATGTTTCATTAACAATATTTGTTTTGCTTGCATTTTTATCTAAAAGCTGTACAAATAAAAAGTCACAGAAATAGTGAAAAATTTATAGTGCTTTAAGATTTTTGTATTTCAAAAAATTCTATTTAATTTATTGAAAAGGCAAAATATCAGTAAAATTACCAAAAATAAACAAAACTCAGACTGATAACCACTCAGTTTTTTCTACTGCCAGCCAGTTAGATAAAATTTCTGTTTACTAGTAAATAATCAAAATATTACTATGATCGTATTTTTTTTCTATGGAAATACTGGGAAACTTTAATTCCAACGATCGGAGTCCCACCAAGACCGAGGGAGTAAAGAAAAAAAATCTCAAATAAACTATCACGAACGGACTTGAGTTAATGTTATTCCGTGACAGCCTTTGACATATTGTTTTACTCGAGGGTTGCCCCACAAGGGTGGATCTGTCGCAGCGCGGCTAATTTCGACATCACCCCAAGATAGTGATATTTCCCAGATGACAAATTTCCTTCATTAGTATTCTGACATCACAGCGTTGTCTTGTAATGTGCTGGGAAGGGCTCTTATCGCAGCATCTGATTTCCAATACAGAAACATAATTAATACGAAACAATATTGTTCGAACATGCTCGCTGACATGGCGCACTACCATCTTTGGGGATCGATTGCAATTTGCAAACGAGTGCCTCGTGAATACTTAATTGATCCTTAAAGTTAAGACATAAATTTAAGCAAAGGTTTTTTGTTGCGAAAGAAAAAAACATTGATGTATTATTTGATATTTGATTCAACTATCAAACCTATAAAAATTGTTTCATGAAAATATTTTTTAATCAAATGGTTTTATGATCCAAGAGACAAAGGATCTATTATATAATTTTGTTTTTATTAACAGGTTAAATATTAATACAGCGTCAATTCAGAACAAAATCACTATATATACTCGTAAATACTGCAAAACTCTTTTCAAAATAAAACAGAAATATATAATATAGTGAAAATTAATCTTTTTTATACAAACCGCAGTATCGGTGGCGCACAGTTCATCTTAATAATGTACTTCACCTATTTTAATATAAGTCTTCTAGAAAGGTCTCAATTAACATTATTTCATTCACAGCTTTCTTGCTTTCAGATATTTAAATAAATTTAACAGGAACATAGTTTTCCTGAAAATATAGCATTCAACACCATTAGACATTATTTGTTTAATAATAAAAACTTTTCCAGCCGAAACCTAGAATATAACTAAAATTGATCACATCTCATATAATACACACATCGATGTATCAATTTCAATTATCAAACAATTTCATATTTTAACAGATTACAGTGGAAATCTACAAAGGGTTTTCTGTCACGTATATAAATTAAATACATCCTCAACGAAATTTAATATTTCATCTCCGTTTCATAATTATTGTGTTCAAAAACTTAATTATATGTGTGCTCTCGAAGGATCAATTGTTTCATTTTAAATAATCCTCATTTTGAATACAAATCCTTAAATGTCACCGCTAAAGGTGTGAGTTCATTGAACAAGCCTGCGACCCGCAACCAACGCGGCTCTAATCTTTGGAGGCTTCTCCGGGCTGGAGCAAAGCAAGCGTTGACTTCACAATTAGAATTGTATTCAATCTGAGGGAAGGAGGAGTGGAACTCGTTCTGTGTACACAGCCAACAACCTCCTCGCTGAAAGCTCTTCCTTTCAGCCCACTGCACCTGGGTAAATATTTTTAGGGACATAATACAAAACATTACAGGTGAAAGCTCTGTGATAATTGTCGGAGTTGACAATGGTGCTAGTATCATGAATTATATATTAATACTAGAAATGTGGCCCGTCATAAAATGACGTATTCAATGAACGATGCAATAGTGTTTGAACTGAATGTTTGGCTGACAATTAGATGAATATTTGATTTCATTTTGTACACATATATTTTGAATAACCGGATATTAATTTCGAAAGCAGAGCCATTCTAGGAAATATCACATTTCGTGTCACAAACAACGAATCACTTTCACTGCACTGTTCTTTATTAGATGCAGTCTTTATCACGTTCAATTGTGCTATTCTTTTTTAATTACGTTTGCTGTGCTTAGACGGTGTTATTTTTTTAGGAGGCATTTTAAGTTATTAATGATGTGATTAATAATTTCTAACGCAACCAAAAAAAAATTGGCACTTGTGTCAAGCTGACATAAACTGGAAATTTCTTAGAAGCATCATATTTTGTTTTTTTGTAATAATTCTAAATTTGAAATTCTCGCTGTGAACAACAGAATCATGTAATTCGTACATAAAGCATATTTGATAGTTTTATTTAATTAGTTTATGAATGAAAATATTATCTTATCGTCTTGAAATTTGGCACATAACTGCGGAAAAACTTACTGAACTTACGAGCAAAAAATCAGCGTTGTATCTTTTAAGATATTCTATAGAGAACCAAAAAATGAAACATACACACACACACACAATGGCTATTATTATAGTAGATATTAAATACATTTTGATGAATGTACATGATGAGGTTTTGTTGCTGTAAATAGCTACAATGACCACTTTCACAAAAAAAGTTTTGGGTGGTTTATTTCAGATTACAGTAACGTATATATTTACAAAAAAAAATAGAATATGTTTTATTTTTTAGGAACTTAGAACATTTTCTGAATCGGTTGTCTAAGAGGTGATTGAAAATTACTTGTAATTCACATCCGTAAGACTTTTTCATGATACTGTATTTCAAAATAGTGAAATATAATTATAAATCTAAAATATGATTGTTATAAGAATTACGGAATGGTAATCCAATCAAATAGTTATCCCCAAACAAAGCCAATTTACTTACATTGTATTGAATCGTTCAAAACACAAATATTATTATGAATCATTGACTGTTTAAAACTTTATTTAAATGAAACATGATTATTAACTATATTCATATTTTTTCAGTATTCATAATCTCTTGTAGCATTAATCCATTTTAGTTTATTTTATTTTTTACTTAATTCAGTGTACAACCCTCTCCAGTCTTTATGCGCAAAAAGCGCTCGTGTATTTTACATTTCAAAATATGCAACCCAGAAAACCATCGGCGGCAACTGTGGAGCCTTATCGGCAGAAACCAGAAAATGCATAATAAAATGAAAGCAAAATCGGAGCGAAACAAGAGAATCGTTTGGAAATTGAAAAGGGGGAATATCTGTTTGCGCTTCGGATGGTATTTCTAAAAATGCATTTCCCGGCTCGGCCCGCGAAACACTTGAGTTGATTGCATCGGCGTGCAGTGCGGGCCGCGGTCATTGTGTTGCATGCACTCTAAATTCATTTATCCCCAACTGGATTTGGGTGAAAGAGTGTTTTTAATTAATTTTATGCTGTCATAACTTGTATTCTGTTGCTTGTGCATGGCTGCCATGAACTGTACCATGAGCGTGTGTATATGATCGGTAATGGAGTGATGGAATGATTGTGGAGGGATATACTCGTACTCTGGAAGTACTTGTGGTTTGCTGCAGAAGGAGTATCAGATCTAAACGCCAGAGCTTTGTAAAAAAAGGTTTATAAAAGGGTGTGCCAAAATTATAAGGGTGTCCCAAAATTAACGCAAGATTTGAATTTGTCGCCATTTTTGCAGTAAAGTTTTGGGAAGACTTAAAAAAAAATTGACCGCTGACAGTTTAGGGTTACCCTATTGTATTGATTTTATGATTCATTTAAAAAATAACAATCAAAAGACTAAAAACTGCGTTTTCTATTTAATTCAAATCTTGCGTTAATTTTGGGACAATTGGGCCAAATAGCATAATAATGCAGCAGCAATGACCAGACATTTCTTTCCAATATAAAACTGCGGTGTAGAAGGACCTTGAGACCCACTACACTATTTCCCCCTAAGAAAACCATGAACACTGGCTCAGCATGTATATATGCTCAGTGAAATGGTCGCCAACCTCCTCTGATGAGAGGCACTTGATGAAGAAGAATAACTTGTATTCATTCACTTCGGACCGATTTTTAAGATACAAATCACGGCTTTACTTACTTGCGTTTGCTCCCACTTGTTCACAATTGTTTCCACTTGGATTTTTTGTAATGTTATTTATGTTTTACGTTAAAGATTTTAAAATCGCTTTAAGCTGCTAGTGTGGTGTCTTTTGCCGCCAATCGAGCTACTTGAACACCCAGAATCAAAAAAATAATAATTTAGACACAGATTTTTTTAACACGCTGATTTGTATACACGTTAAAAATATTGGGGTATGATCCAGATTGTTATTTTAATTTAAAACAATAGGATGATCTTAAAGTAATTAGAGATATTCTATGTGTATATTTTTTAAAAAACGATTGCGTCATTAGACATAATCAAACCCATAAATCGTTATATTATTTCAACATCTTTAAAATAATAAATTCTCATTAATGTCTATTTATTTCGAAGTCTACGACAAACATTCACCTCCATTGTACTATATCTCCAACTTTATCTCCCTTTTCTGTTTTTATAAACTTTATTTCAACTTCAAATAGAAAAATTATAAATATTAAACCGTATAAATATATGTTAATTTATCCGATGGTAAGTTCCAGCTCCGTCAAATTCACTTGAAAAGTTTTCCAGAACTTTGCTCATCCACGTCTTAAAGGACTAGATTATTTAAAAACTTGGTGTGTGCTTTCAATTCCTGCATTATCTGTCTTATATTTCCAAAGAAGTTTCTTCTGTGAATTCTCATTCTCGACGTTTTATCTCAGGTATTTTCAAAACGAAATGTAAATTGAAACTTTTGTTATTTTATTGAACTTTGTGAGAATTGAATTTCTGATATTTCCTTTTGAAATGTTTATAAATAAATTCACGCCAAATGTTGGCTTCTAGCTATTATTTGTATCTCCGCTAATTGATGAATCCTTTGTTATTTTTTCATCTAGATTATTTGGAAAATCATTAGTAAAAACAATATTGGCAAAGTTTGATGCTCTTTCAGTAAAATAAATACTAAGAATCATTTTAAGATTCATTCAGATCTTCACATTTGGACGTCTGCGTCGTGTCTGTAAAACTACACAGGAAATATCTCAAGATTATCAAGCTTCGATGTGTTTTTGATTCTTTTTTGTCATTAAGTGCAAAACATTTTTCAACTTTTCCAATGAAAACTCTCTTGAAAGCCTTTCATTTTTAATTAAACAAAAATATATATATTTTTTTTTTTTTACTTCTTAAAACTAACGGTTTGTTGATGACCTTGAAAAATTACTAATAATCATTACAGAACCTTTCGATAAACAATGCTTTCCAGTTCTTTGTTAGCCACTTTAGTTGCCCATAACTTCTGCTTTTAAAAAGCATCCCTTCTAAGGGCTTAAGGGGGGTAATAATTGACTGCATTAAGTGGAGAGACTTCGTAGAGGAGCTGAGTGTACTTTAATTGCTTTGTAATGCATTCTGCAGCTCGGCTCTTGGGGATGTTCTCCGACCTCGTTGCCGTGTGCTTCACACACAAGAACCTCTTTAAAAGCACTCGGGCTCGATAATGTAGGAAAAATTACGTTCATCCCGCGATGAACCGTTTATGTATGATATATATATTGCACAAACACCCAACATTAAGACTGAATCCATTATATTTTCTTTCATCTAAATAAACCAATCGTTACTTAATCAGTTTGTTTGAAATCCAATTTTATAAAAAATGTCGTTCATAAGACTCAAAAATAATTTACAAAACAATTCTTTGTTTTATTTATCGAAACTAAAGTATTTAAAAAATTAAAAAATACTTGCTTTGAAAGCAAATATGAATAACCAAATGATAAACCAGCTTTTTAAACAGAAGAAGCTAAAAAAATACTTTACTATCCCAGCCTATTCATATTTGTTTTTTTTTATATTATGAAGTTTCAAATAAAACAAGTGTATCGTGGATAAACTTGTTTTAATAGTATAATAACCAAACTCGATAAAAAATATATATATGGAATTATATTCTGTAGAATCTGAAAATCATTTTTGAGAATTTAGGTCATAGTATCAAAATAGTAGACACCCATCTCTAGTAGACACCTTAAGAAAAAAACACGTCTTAGCACCCAAGAACGACATATTTAATAAAACGGCCACCAAAACCTGCAAAAGTATTTAGTGTTTTTAATAACATAATCAATTATCGCTTATTTTTATAATGTTTTTGTCGCTAATTGATAGCACTAAAATTCCTAACGTCTGAGCGTTTTACGTAATAATCTTTACTTATCATTCAATACTACAAGCACTTTGTCATTATCAATATTTTTTTTGTTATCAATTAATTTTTAATTTTTGTTATTCTGTGGTTACTTTTTAACTATCTAATATGGTTAAAATATATTTTCATTTGGCAATTTTTCAGATCAGATCAGATCGAAGTATATTTGGTTGATTCAGCGATATCTGCTTTCTGCTGCAAAACTTAATTTATGCTATTTTTACAAAATAATAGTGTACATGTTTTTTTTATTTATTATATTCTAGAGTAATAATTGCAAACACTTCAAATGTTAAGTGGGTTTATTGCATTTAATTAAGTAGTTTCGTTACAAATGAAATGTGTACGTTCTCGCATCTTAAAATTTACATATATTTACTGTAGATCTTTATAATCCAACTTTATAATTTACTTATTGTGATTTCACAACATAAGTTCAGTTTTGTTAAATATGAAACATAAGCAGAACGGTGCAAAGATAGATCAAAAACTGCATTTTTTGACAGGAAAAACTATACATTTAATAGGCTATCCGATATTTTTATATTTAAACGACTTCAGCGCTTTAAACACTATTTTATAAATATCAGTACACTATCGCTTCACTGAAATATTCAGAAAAGATTATTTAAATCAAAATATATTTAAAAACCTTATTCTCATTAGTTTCACCACGAAAAAATCAATAATTTATAAAGGGTAACACCAGCAATACTTAAACTGAAACAAATCAAAGCTTATTTTATTAAGATAAAATATTTTCAGCGCCAATGAAACAAGGGGTGTTTTGATGCCAATTATATAATAATATAATATATTCTCTTTAAGCTATGACTCTGATGGCGTTTTCACCAAAACCAACTGTGATATAAACACTTAAAAATATTTGAAATACACAATTCAAAGCGCAGAGTGTCATGTGATCGAAGTACGAAGGACGGCTTTTTGATAAATGGTCCGTGACACCTGAACAGGTGGCCTGCCTTCAGGAAATTATCATTCAATTTAGATCGCGCAGTGGGCATGCATTGATTAATGGCCATTTTAATTTTACAGAATATTTATGCTTTGTTCCGGGCACTCGTATCTGCAGCGCGCCAGGCCGGCTCACCTGGATACATTTTACTGTATTCACCGTGCTCGATCAATTGACTCACGCTGTTTAAGCTGTCCGTCTATTTTTATTTAATTATCGAGTTTGGTGCCCAATTCAAGTAGCTTGTCATAACCATTTGTGAAAAAAGCAGTATTAGATCTAAACAGGGATGGATGTGCAGGGAAGTGCCCTGGAAGTATCTTGTCGAGCTGGAGGGGCTTCTGCTATTGTTTCTGTATCTTGCTGCAGAAGGAGTATCAGATCTAAACGCCAGAGTTTTGTAAGAAAAAGATTATATAATAATGCTACTGGGCAGCAGCAATACGCAAACTTTCCTTCCAATATAAAACTGCGGTGTAGAAGGACCCACTACACTATTTTACCCATAGAAAACCATGAACACTGGCTCAGCATGAGTATATGCTCAGTGAAATAGTCGCCAACCTTTTCTGAGGAGAGGCACTTGATAATGAAGATCGCATAGATTAAACCACATGTAAACTAAACATTTTAATGCATTTTAAAAATACTATCTCAATTATTCTGTGCATAGTTTGGTACAGAGTGAATTGAATTGTTTCAATTCAGCTGTGAGTTATGCAATTGTGCTTCATACAGTGTTGTTTTTAGTTTTCGGGCTTTGCATTTTTTGCTGCTTTAATCACGGGAAGCCGGACTTACTCTATGTGAAGTACGTGCACCATTTTTTTCGTGGCTTCTTCATTTTAATAAAAATAACGCTTGGTCCTAAACTTCTCATGTCTCTGTTCAAGCTGATTATTAATTATCAAACCACCTTTTTCTTTCAATAGAATTGATCTTAAATCAACTAGTATTTTTTTATAGAATGATTTATAAGTCAGGATACAGTAATTTTTAATAAATAGTTTATTTACATACAGGAGTATTTTGGAAATTCAAAATTGTATTATGAGACGTTTACATTTTCAATTAATCCGAATTTCTTACCAAAACAGATATATTGTGTATTAAATATTTAGGTCATTGATACACACACAAAACGACGAAAAGATACAACAATTCTTTATTTTTTATTAATGATTTGAAATATATTTTTATAATTTCTTCACGTTGAGTTTATTTTAACTGAAAACAAAAAAATTTTGTCCATAAACTTAACTAATTGTATAATCCTCATCTAATTATGTCGAATTTTTATTGTTACCAGTATCCTGTTAGTTGTATTTAAGCAGATGTTATTTGTATATTTTGTTAGTTTTGTTCTGCATCTGATGATGACCAAGTCTTTTGGTTGAAACAAGTCATGCATAAATGTTAAAATAAACTCAACGTGAAGAAATTATAAAAAGTTATTTCAAATCATTAATAATAAATGGATCTTCACCAAACAAATGCCTTGTTACAAAATTATTTTTTTCACATCACCTGTGAGATTAAAACCCACATCTCCACGCCTATCACTGTCCGGCACTTGTTAAATAGCTTTGGAGTTTCACGAACGACATCCAAAATGGAGAATTAATAAGAAGACGCTATTCGCTAATCACCGCTCGGTTGTCGGTTGTGTCGCAGCACGAGTGGGCACCTTAAAACAGTAAGCCTTACATCACCGCTACTGACAAATTCAAAAGGTCAAAAATGAAAGATAGACGTATGACGTGTGCCGGCGACGATTGACGCGTGATTCAGATTGGAGCATCGTCGGTATTGGCAGAAGATAGTCGGCCCGGGCCCGCGTCCGCGAGTCTCCACTGGACACCTTATCAGTACCGCTCCAGACCCGAGGTAGACCGCATCTAGAAAGTGCCCTAACCGATTCATATAAGTCTTAACCGAGTGCTCTGTAGTTACATCTGAATCTTTCGTGTTGCTCCCGTGATGATCGCCCAACGAGCTTTCCAGCTGGCGACGGGGACCCTCCGAAGTGGAGCCATCCTCCCCACCGCCTCCGGCTCCTTCTTCAGAGTCCCCAGTGGGTTCTACCCTCAGTCGGTCCAGCACAGGATGACTTCTTCTGGTATCCCTCCCATTGAGGTGAGATCTTAAGCATGATTAAAATGTAAAATAGTACCTGTTGTGGAATCAATAAATTAAAACTATTTACTCCAAAGCATAATTGTTTTCGATTTTTTTGGCTGTCCTTTCAGATATTTTGTTCGTTTATTAACTTATTAATAGCATGCAGTAAAAACATACAAAACCTTACTGCATTTTTTTTTTAATGAAATTAAATAATTTATTTACACAAAAGCTTCTAAAATAATAGACAATGATAATACAGCTTTTATTAAACTGTTTCTACAATCACGATTGAAGTCTCATTATTGAATTATTTTTTATTATAACTCTTATTGCTTCATTACGTATTCATCATAACTATAAGAAACCATAACCGCTCTAATACTTTTCTGTTTTCAGAAACATCTCAACTCTCAATAATCTAATAAATCAAACCATATTTATCAAATCGCTACTTGTTACTTTCATCGATATCCATTTCCATCGTTGGAGAATGGTGGAACTGCGGAGCTCGCCTCCACTCTCACCTCAAACATCTCCAACTTCGCAGTTTCTGATTTCTTCCCTCGAATGGCTTAGAATTAAACAATCTGTCTCTAAATGGCGTGGTTTTCACTTGTTTATAATTCAACCGCTTTTCAAACAACTCGATCCTCTTTATTCGCGCAGACAACATTGGTAAATAAGTAATTTTAGAAATTCTAGCTCCAAAGTAAAGACAGCTTAAAGGGTTGATTAGGTTTATTGGGTGTTGGGCTGCTTGAGGTTTTCAAGAAACCGAATAACCTCACAAAAACGGCTGCCAAAACTTACGAACATTCATAGGTTTTGGCAGCCGTTATTATGGGATAATTTGGTTCTTGGGTGTTGAGCTACTTAAAATTTCTTGTCTTCCAACGTTTCGATTCCCATGCAGGGACTATTTTCATGGGTTTTTAAATAAATATCTGAAGATGGTCCTGGACAAATCCTTCAAGCTGCTTTACATTTAAGAAACCAAATCATCTGATAATATTTTTTTAATTTTTCAGGCGAAACTTTTATACATTCATTGTATCCACGACAGGCTTGTTAAATATGTAGTATTTAATTTTTAAACAACAATCATATTTATATGTGAGGGTATTTGTCTTTTAAGGTAAAAATGCGCACACTAACAATAATTATTAAATATTCTGTCTAGATTTATTTAGGTGTGTCAAAGTTTAAATGCAAAGTATATGTCAAATCGATTAATATTAAACGATCTTTATAAGTATCAACTATGTGAAATTACTTACAACAAATTTCGATTTATCATGTTTTCAACTTCCATATGAGCTATTTCGAATTGTATAATAATGAAAGTTCAACGCGGTTTAACACCTAAAGAAATAAATTAATCAACAACGACAGCCAAAACTTTGACCTTTACAACATTGACTTTGTTTCTTTAAACGGAAAAATAATGTGGATTACGTAATTACACGAATAAACCAATATTCGTGCTGAAAGAACTTTTAAAGCATCATTGATTGACAAGTCTGTAGTTACTAATCTGCAATTATTAGAAATTAATATAGGACGTATTAGAATCTCCGTGGATCACGTGCCGCCGTGGATATCGATTCTCAGTCCCTTGATCTACGCCCAACACCGGATTTGAAGGCCAGCCGATAAGGACTGTTTAAAGTTGAAAAGTATTTGCAAACAACAAGCGAATATGCATAAACAAAAATACCGCTCGTCTTTGATACGATGACCTGCAGATAATGAGAGGCGATTACCATTATGGTAACTGTCAATCACTATTGCAAACGCTTCGATATTGCGGCATTATGCTTCAAACGGAAATAAGGCTATGAAGGTTATGATAATATAACTATTATATAATACCGTTTAATCATAGAAAATAACTAAAATAATATTCAATTATAATTCAATACCGATAATCAAAACTGTGCAGTAACATTTTGATTAATTTTTAATCAATTGTTTCGTTACATTACACAGTGGTTTTAGGTTTTATAACTAACTAGTTCTATGAAGATTTATTTTGTATTTAGTGTTACAAGTCTACTACAAAAAAAAACTACCTTAATATGTAATAAATCAAATACTTTTTTCTTCTTCACTTTCAGCCGAAGCCTCTTTGAAGTTTTGAGTTGGGACCGTTTCCGGAACTCCAATTTCCGACACGCGAAAAATTGATTTGCTGATATCTGGCCTTATTTTAAAGCACTTACGATTGAAAATATTGTTTTTAATTTTATTTTTTTAAGCCTTTTACGAATTACTAGGAAAAACATGAAATATAAATGGTCATCTAACGTCATTAAACACATAAAACAATGAATACAATTCTTGATGTGCCAAATATTAACCGTTATTTTTTTCTGTTCACATATAACTCAACATCTCTAATTTTTATTATTATCTATATTAAACCTCTATATAATTAATATCAAAGTTGTTTTACTGTTATCTATAATATACTCGTACAAGATATTATACAATAATCTATAAATCGATAATACTTTAAGTAGTACATTTCAATTATTTCTATATACTAGTTATAATTGTTGTATTATGCGCATTTTTTCTTACAACATCAGCTTTCTAAACCTTTTTATCTTCAACGTTACAAAATATTTTGATCAAGTCATAGACTCGTTTAATCCAATATTTAGTTAATATTCGTTACTTTTATTCAATTAAGATATATTAACTGCTTTATCTCGCTGCTGTTTATGATTCAATTTAGTACTTAAAGATACTCTGAGTATATTTTTCCACATTATTACACTAAGAATTAAAAGCCAGGTAGTCATTAAGTTTATTAAAAAGAAAATATTTACGAATGGAGAAAAAACGTTTTATTACATCGATAGACTTGCTTAAATAATTTTATGATTTCTTTCGCTCAGTAAGTATTCTGAAAAGAAATTCCAACCCTCTTTTCAGATGTACAACTGTATAATTTTGGTACATATAACCAATTTTTTTTAATTTTATTTACTGTAGATTTATATTAGTATATAGTAGAGTATTATTTATATTAGTATTATAGTAGAGTATTATATTTTTAATAGTCAAAAAACCATCCTATTTAGCGATCTAAAATTCAAATACTTACTACAATTGGCTTTTGATAAACTCACTTATCGTTAAGTCACGATAGTGAATAAATTATCTTATCTTACCCTAACCTCACCAGTTACCATTCAGTAATGTAAAAATATCCGACATTGTGTAAATGAAAACATAAGCACTTACTTTATTTGGCAATATTTCAATTAAATAATACGTCTTACCATGGACTTGAGACAGTTTATCTCAATTTCCTGGTTTGTCTACAAAAAATAATAATATTTTTACTCACCGTTATTTTTAATGATATGAGCTATTGTTATTATGTTTTTATGACTTTGTTATATACTTTGGAACAAACTTATCAGTATACGATTATTAATTAGCTTCCTAGTTTATATGAATATTATATTATACTTTCCATTATTTTCGTAAAACATATTATATATTTCTTATTCATCAAGTGCCTCTCCTCAGAGGATGTTGGCGACCGTTTCACTGAGCATATACTCATGCTGAGCCAGTGTTCGTGGTTTTCTAAAGAGAAAATAGTGTAGTGGGTCCTTCTACACCGTAGTTTTATATTGGAAGGAAAGTTTGCGTATTACTGCTGCCCAATAGCATCATTATATAATCCTTTTCTTACAAAACTCTGGCGTTTAGATTTGATACTCCTTTTGCAGCAAGCTACAGAAACAATAGCAGAAGCCCCCCAGCTCGACGAGATACTTCCAAGGCACATCCCTACAGAATCATATAATAATATATGATGTTAAAAAAACACACCCCCAATTGTGGTTCGTAGTTGATACAGATTTCATTCGCTATCGTTAGTATGTTTTTATTTTGCCATCACAGGGTACTTGTGGGGTGAAGTTAGCAGTAAACTTTCACGATTATCGATAAGCAATGCTCCGCAGTCGACCCAGATGCCGTCCTGAAGGGCACAGGTCACTGGAGAATGCTGCACTTTTATCTTCGTTTCTAATTATTATTTGATTGACTGGTCCCAGCCCGCTTGCACTCGCGCACCACGTGCGTGGACTCAATATGCACATATCTCTGAATCAAACTCAATTCAAATTGTAAAATTATATTCTCACTTTGTAAATCATACACATTTCAATAACAGAGGCCTGCAATTTTGTCAGATAGTTTAATTTGTTTCTACTATTTAATGATTAAGGCCATCAACCCTTGATCAAAGGTTACCCGATCGAAGACTAATTACCAGAACGCAGCTCGATAAGTAAAACAAATGTTGATGTAATAAGACTCACGTTTTTTTAGATTTATTTTAATATTGATTGGATCGGTGTAAATGGCTTTCTTCGGTATTTTTTTTAATAGATAAAATAAGCGTCTACTATTTCATTGACCTATAATACTAATCGAACTATACCTTGATAATAACAGTGAGTAAATATTATTAAGTACGATATACTTCGTTTGACGATATGCCGTGTTCAACAGATACTTGCGTGGCTCCGACTGCTTCCGTATTTCGCCGGCTTTTTACTTTTCAAAGAACTTTCAAACAATACAATATACACAATCCTGGCAGTAATTCTCTTCTGAAATTGTTTTCCCCTGGAGTTATCTCATTGTCCCCAGCCTACTCGCAGAAGTAGGGTAACTTGATAGGCCCAAATCTGACGACGTGTCAGATAACTGAAATCGTTCACAACCCAAAGACCCAAACCACCTCCGCTCTACGAGCCATAGCGATGCGTTACAGCTTAAAATTAGATTTATTTGTAGCAAATCAATAAATTGCAAAATCATATTGAAACATTTTAACATTAATTTGTCATGAGTTTCAAAAATGCTCTTTATATAAAATGGACTTATTAATATACAGGGTTAGGCAGAGAGGTATGGATGATTTGAAATATCAGTTACACACTCATTTTTCAACGATATTTAAATTTTATTTTTTCAATGTGTAACATGGAACCATTACAAAAATTTCCTATATTCCCACTCTTTATCCACCAAGGTTATCCCCACCTCGCGTGGCGCCCAGTTCAAATCATCCATACCTCCCTGCCTAACCCTGTATTATAAATCAACTTAACCCGTTTGATAAAAAATACAATGCACAGACAATTTATATGGATACCTATAATTTTAAAAACAATAAAGAAGATGAGACCAAAAAACCCTTAGAAAATTCAGAATTTATATTGGCATCCACCCTTTCCTGTCTTGTTAACAATTTAAACAATAGCTTAAGTGTTTATAATGACACAATAAGTTTTATATAATATATACATTTCTAGCTCACCGTGGCAGCCATGTTGTTCAACCTCTTCGGTGAGTTGTTCTAATGGCCTGCCCGATGGTCGCTTCACCCTCCTGTCAGGAGCAACGCAATGTATCTAAAGATTATTACAATAAAGGATGAGAGCCGGGAAGGGTGAATAATAGCATGTCTGCTGTAATTGCTTTATAAACAGTAAACCTTCATCTATTACAAGCACAATCAACAATCATCTAAAAATACCAAATATAATACTATTCACCATTGCATAAAACACACACACACACATGTATATATATATATATATATATATATATATGTGTGTGTGTGTGTGTGTGTATGTGTATATATATTTTATTTATTTTTAGTTATTTAATTGCATTGTAATATTAATGTTAGACTACTGGACTTTGGAACATAAAAATCAAATAAATTTTATCTTCACGTTTATATACCAACCATACTGTTGATATCAATTATTTACTCGTAGTTTTATATTTACTTATGATTCTTATTAATTTTTATCAAATAAGCCATTATTGAAAACTCTGCTATTTCAGATAAGTTGTTTATCTTTAGTGATTTTATCATATAACCCTAGTATTTTGAATTCAATCACATGACACCCAATGTCAACAGTAAAGCCACATATTTTTTTATGTATTCTAAATATTGCTGTATCTTATCAAGGCAACTTTGGCAGAAGGGCAAAACTAAGTTGTAAGAAAATCTAATGTAAATTAATAGTGTATAAATATAAAATTAGGAAAATATGTCAATCTTTCAAATGCATCGTGGTGCACTTCTGTACACTGATTGCTTATGCTTGTGAACTTTCTGTTGTATATAATCAATATATCTAAAATAAGTAATTCAAAATAATATCAATTTAATTTTTTTTAATCTGCTCAAGAAGTTACAGAAATGTATTAAAATATGCTGTTTTCATATTGTAAATCAGCTTACTAAATAAAAAATATAAACGCATTGCTTAAGCTTCAAGCCCGTCATCTTTTCACAGTCAACTAAAATTTATGACAATCGTTAGTTTTTTTTAATAACATCCAATGTTTCAAAAATTATTTTAAATAAAATAATATATGTTATTTCATAGCCTTTATTATTTTTCATGAAGTTATTCTTCCTTGTGTGATTATAAAAAAAATTCATTTGATATCTCATTACAAGTTCAATGAATTCATTCAATTACATCCCATTGCTTCACAAAGTTCATTTACATTCTTATTTGTACATGATACCATTGCTTCTTCCAAATTGACAAACTACATTGGTTTAAAGGGATATCTGGCTTTGATGAATCATCAAATATCACACAAAGTTATCATTACTTGTCATAATGATCACTCGAGAACAACTGTCAAAATAATGAAGTCTATTCACTGTCACTTTGTACATTCTGAACTGCACTCGTTGCTTTGCAAGTCTCTGCGCTTGACCAGTCATCACTATCATGCCAAATCATCGTCACTCGACTATGCCAATGGGTTGGTTATCAAGACGACCACCATGATAATGATGAAGTGTCCGCATTGACTGTTCAGGGTTACAAAGTTGACAAGCGCACGTTGCAGACAGTGGAGAGGCGACAGGCGACGTTTTCGGACCGATCTCAGTTGAAGTACGCCCGCCGACTTGTGATCAAGCTTGGCAGTGCAGTCATCACCAGAGAAGACCACAATGGCTTGGCTTTGGGGAGACTGGCGTCCATCGTGGAACAGGTAAATTCTTATAGGACTATATTGACTTTTAACTTTAAATACAGCTTTTGAGGATCCCAATCTGTTGCTTCATACATTGGCTTGAAACCAGAAGTAATGACAATTACATAAACCAAAATTCTATTAAAAGTAAATCTTTTTCAAATGTTCATAAAACACATATTTCTTACACCCTTGAACAGTTTTTTTTGCATAATATAACAAAACTGAAATACTGAAAACTTAGGAAAGAAACTCAAAGAAACATTTCAAAGATTTCAATACAAAAGATTTTTTCATAATTAAACAGATTCATTTTAATTTCTCACATTTTTATCATATATGCACAACCCACAATGCCATGCTAATAAACTATTATTGTTACCTTCTATAGCAATAGCTTAACTATAAACTATAACCTTTTCATAACTACAGGTTGCAGAATGTCAAAATGAAGGTCGTGAATGCATCATGGTGACAAGCGGAGCAGTAGCCTTTGGAAAGCAGAAACTCACCCAAGAGCTGCTCATGTCGCTATCCATGAGGGAGACTCTCTCGCCAAAAGACCACACCAGAGAGGTAACAAATGATACGAATGATACTAATCGCAAAAAAACAATAAATGACTGGCCATCGAACACCCCACACAAGTTGCATAATATGCGATATTTCAGTGCTTTGCTGTTATATTGATAAATTTACATTTTATTAACTTAAACTGAGAAATATAATAAAAATTATGCTTTTAACAACTCATGTGGCGCATTAAGCAACTTGTCGACTAATGTAAAATAAAATTCTACTGAAAATTGTCAATTTTTAATGAATTTTGCACACAGAAAAGATTTTTGTAAGTCGCTACTTTTTATTTTCTCTTATTTAGGAACTCATAAACTGTTTTTTATTACAAAGTTTATCTTCTGAATGCTGGCACTCAAATAATAAATATAGTTTTACTTTACATTTAGTAAATAGTGTCAAATTTTTTTACATAATCAGAAGATAAACTACACAGAATGAAGTACAACGATGAGCTTAAATTTGTATAGAAATAATACTAAACTTAAATAGTTTTGCTTTTTTTCCTAAAGAATCAATGATTTACAAATAAGTTTGAAAAATTTAAATCATATTTATTTCACATTAATCCATAAGGCTGATTATACTTTTGTTATCTGCCCCAGATAATCGGTGTAGATTGTTTTATAAAATAATAGCATCAAGACTACAATGGTATTTTTTTATCTAATCAATTTTAAACGTAAACATTATAAATTAAATGTTAGTTAATCCTCTATATTTTTAAATAATGTGAAAGTAGTTTTGCAATTGCTGTCTAAAAGTCTCTACTTTAAGAATTGAAGGAGTTGGCTACCTTATATCTTGAATAATTTCAATGATTGCATTTGACTACGTAGGTCTATGCATGAATGATTCTTCTTATACATCTCAAGAGTTACAAATCCCTATGCTTCCTTGAGCCTCGAAGGGCCAGACTTTGTGATTCTGAGATTTACATAATTGCTGACCTTAAAATCTCTCACTTTATCTTGAGTTTTGCCATTTCCTATGAAAACGATATCTTATAGGACAATCTTTTCATTCTTTTGTATCTATTGTTGCTTGTTCCCTTATCTGCCAAGTACAATTCCTACCTAATTTCATGAAATTTTAATAATTAATCTATCGTCTACAATTTCAGACAAATTACTTATTCTATACAGTGTTAGGTAATCAATTCTATAATGATATAATAATATACTTGTTGTTGTTAGAAATATGCTAAAAATATGACTAAAATTTAAAGATAGTACAGAAAATATCAATACAGTTTATTAACTACTATGAGAAATTAAAAATATTTAATTTTCTTATCGTGCTCTCAATAACTCTAATCATTATTTGATAATGTAAAATTAAATCCTATCTAGAATCACGTCGCAATTCTATTTTCCGCATTATTTCATGTTAACAAGTAAACAAGTTGACATTTCGCTAGCTTATTGATTGGTTTGTTATTACTTACTAACCTATCTCAAAATTATTATCTTATGAAGATAATATGTTTATTCAAATATTAATCATCTAATCTTTAATTTTTTACATTTCTCAACATTTGTATTTTTACTGCTTCATTGAAACAATTTTTGAATTACAATGTAAAATGTGTTTAACTCTACATAATAGAGTAAAAATATTTCAGTTAAGATTTTCAGTAAAGTAAGAATTTCAGTAAACATAAAACAATAATAGCCTTCATGGAAAATGGTAAAAAGGATATGCATATACACCAAAGCCTTACTAATAATATAGCTTACTCTTTATAAGGATCAGGACAATACCAAGTCTTGCTTTAAGCAAACCATTTCAACACTCAGCACTATTCATTTTCTTACTACTAGTCGCTGACGGTATGCTTATGTATTTATAAAATCTAAATATTGCCTAGAATTTATTTGTCCGTGAATACTGACTAATTGATATTTATTTGACATAACTTAAATTAAAAAGAAAACAGTGAAAAATCAGCACATTGCATATAAAGAATTTGATCGAGCATCTTTGGTCGGTTTTTTTTTGTTTTTGTTCTAATCTTTGGCTTCACTCGGTGAAACAAGCTTCATTTTGAAATCTATTATTGAAAAATTTGTATTGTGTGATAAGAAATTAATTTGGTTCCTTTACTAGGATGCATTCAGTATTTTGGAGCCTAGAGCTGCTGCTGCCGTCGGACAGTCTGGTCTTATGTCCCTATATGACGCTATGTTTGCCCAATACGGTGTGAAAATTGCCCAGGTGAGAGTTCAAATTTAATTTATATATTTAATTAAGTTATTGGTGTTTTTGAACATTCAAAATTGAAATCATTAATTTTTGAAAAAAAAATTAATATTGGTTATAATTGTACATATGTACATAATTTAATTTAATTCATTTTTAGTATATTTGTCCAACCTGATTTACTGATACGGCTCAAAATCTTTACTTTGAAACCAGACTTACTTACTTTATTTATATACTTGTAAAGTTAATTATCACAATATAAAAATAATTCTAGCTGACTTCAATTTATAAATATATATATTATATTATTTGCTTCAAAAAATACTCTTCTATATTTATTCTATATTTGTTGTTACATTTTTGTTCTTATGTTTTAATATCAAACATTTTTATTGAACTAACAGGTCCTTGTCACAAAGCCGGACTTTTATAATGAGCAAACCAGGAAGAACCTTTTCACCACTCTTTCTGAACTTATTTCTCTAAATATTGTTCCTATTATTAATACAAACGACGCTGTGAGTCCTCCTATGTTCATTAAAGACGATGCGGAGGTTTCTGGCTCTGGAACCAAGAGGGTAAGAATTGTGAAATGAACATTTATATTTACAGAGAAAGTTTAATATTTCTTATTTACAAATGTTCATAAGGAGCATCTTAGTCTTAAAACATTATCAATTTGTTAAATGTTGTTCATCAAAATTTAGTTCATTTTTAATACAGTTAAAGTTTCTTATTTTTGTAAAGTAACAAAGGTCTAAATCAGAATAATTTTATTTGGATACATGCAAAACAGTTGTATGATTCCTATAGCCTTTTATTGTTTTTCTATTACACACTCAATGTATTCAGTTATTGACAGTATAAAAGTTTGAAATATGGTCTTTATAATCTTCATTTTGCTCTTTGTGATTTATGTAAGTGTTGTTATGGTAGGGAATCAGCATTAAGGATAACGACAGCTTGGCAGCTATGTTAGCTGCAGAGATCCAGTCTGATCTGCTGATTCTCATGTCAGACGTGGATGGTATCTACAACAAGCCTCCTTGGCAGGATGGTGCAAGAATGATGCATACTTACACCTCAACTGATAGGAACACCATTGAGTTTGGAATGAAGTCGAAGGTAATTTAATAGAATACATAAATATATTGATCGATACATTATAAATTTTTTATCAAGATTGTAAGACAGTACTCAACGCATTGTAATATAAATATATATGTTTTTTTTATTTTATACCTACTTATGGTTCAGATAAGTGAACTCATAGATCTGTCTTTCTACTAAAATCATTTAACTAATAACAGGTGGGCACTGGAGGAATGGACTCCAAAGTGAATGCCGCTACCTGGGCGCTTGATAGGGGAGTAAGTGTAGTCATCTGCAACGGCATGCAAGACAAAGCCATTAAGACCATCATCAATGGCAGAAAAGTGGGAACATTCTTCACAGACTCTGTGGCTGAAGGTGGAGCTGCCTCTGTAGATGTTCTGGCTGAGAACGGTAAGATATCATATTTAATATCATAAAAAAGGACGCTAATGGCTAGTAACTATTCGATTGTCAGTTGTGTCGCAGCATGTGTAGAGGGCTTTACTTTTTAGTAAATCTTTAAGAGTTCTGGTAAAACATACATTTAAATATCTTTTAAATATTATTTATGTTTCAGCTCGTGTTGGGAGTCGCCTTTTACAAAGCCTCACTCCTGAACAAAGGGCTTCCGTTGTAGACACATTGGCTGACCTTTTGATAAAAAAACAAGCAGAGGTATTAGATGCTAATACCAAGGATCTCACTGAAGCCAAGAAGTCAGGTCTCGCCAAGCCTCTTCTCTCGCGCCTTTCCTTAAACCCTGCTAAGATCAAAAGTCTTTCAGTCGGCTTGAAACAAATTGCCGAGTCGAGTCTTAATAATGTCGGTCGAGTGCTCAGGAGAACTCAATTGGCAGAAAACCTTGAACTCACCCAAATTACAGTACCCATTGGTGTGCTTTTGGTCATCTTCGAATCTAGACCCGATTCATTGCCACAAGTTGCAGCTCTCGCTATTGCTTCCGGCAATGGTCTATTACTCAAAGGAGGAAAGGAAGCTTCTCACTCCAACAAAGCCTTGATGGAATTGGTGAAGGAATCTCTGGCCACCGTAGGATGCGCAAACGCTATATCTCTAGTGTCCACACGAGAAGAGATTAGTGACCTCCTTTCCATGGAGAAACATATTGACCTCATCATTCCCAGAGGATCCTCTGAATTAGTTCGCAGCATTCAAACACAATCTCAACATATTCCAGTTTTGGGACACGCAGAAGGAATCTGCCATGTGTACATTGACAAGGAGGCCGACCTTGCTAAGGCCTTGAAGATTGTAAAGGATGCCAAGTGCGACTATCCGGCAGCGTGCAACGCCATGGAAACTCTCTTGATTCACCAGTCTCTAGTTACGGAGGGAACTTTCTTCACTGATGTTTGCAACATGTTAAAGAATGAGAATGTGATAATTAACGCTGGACCTAAGCTTTCTGAATTGCTGACTTTTGGCCCTCCTCCTGCCAAGTCCATGAAACATGAATATAGTGCTCTGGAATGTTGCATCGAGGTGGTGAAGAACACCGATGATGCCATTGAACACATTCATAAGTTTGGCAGCAGTCACACTGACGTAATCATTACTGAAAACGGTATGTTTATAGCCCAAAGTATGTTTATAGCCTAATAGTTTGCGATTATATACAGCTTTAGTTTAACCTTACTGTAAATCTTCAACTTGAGCCCTATGGATGTCCATTTATATTTTCTTCAGCATTATTTTATGTTTTCTGATTTAGAGTTTTTATTTTAAGTAAACCATAATTGTTATAAAGCCTGAAAATAATATTTGAAAATATCTTTTTCATTTCAGATGTGATTTTTTGGAACACATAGTTTAATTATTATTTTGAATCTTCATATTGATATAATATTAATCTTTCATCTATTTACAGAATTCACAGCCACAAGCTTCCAGCGCCAAGTAGACAGTGCTTGTGTTTTCCACAATGCCAGCTCCAGATTTGCTGATGGTTTCCGATTCGGCCTAGGAGCTGAAGTTGGCATATCTACCGCCAGAATTCACGCCAGGGGACCTGTCGGTGTCGAAGGACTGCTCACAACCAAATGGGTGCTAAAGGGCAAGGATCATGCGGCAGCAGACTTTGCAGAAGATGGCGGAAGAACTTGGATTCACGAATCACTTCCTATTGACTGACTGCTGAAATCAAATTAAGAAATTATTAAGAAAACATCATTACAAATATTATTAAATAAAATTTTAAAGTGGTTTGACAGAGGGTAATGAATTATTGCTGACAGTGAAATGCGGCGACAACATTTTGCTTGAAATACTGCTTATCAAAAATAGTCCTAATGAGGGATTGAATCCCTCTTAATAAAATTTAAAACTTTATATAAATAAAATAAATTTTCAGATATTCTATTCTCTACAATTAATGAAAATGTTAATTCAAAGATACTATAGTGTCAAAAATAATTGTCTATTGTCAAATTGGTTAATGATTCAATACTTTAGTTGCTCTTCTCTGTGTTGTGTGCAAGGTGATTGTAATAATCAAGTAAGTGATGTTTTATATTGTCTTAAGATAGTAATTTAGTATTTATAATATGATATTTTGTATATAGTTTGTTTTTATGTGTACTATTTCATCTAAATATATCTTTTTTTTTACAAAAAAATAAATCTATTACCTACCTACTTTAAAAGTTTTTCTTGTTATTTGTATGTCTTAATTGTCACATACTTTAATCGGATTGACATATTTCAATTTAAATGCGATATTTTCGACTACAGGGAAAGCCGATGATTAGGCATTTCTATGCAGTAATATTAAAAGCTGTGTTTATTCAACTACTTTTTTGGAGAAATGTCGGATGCCTATTTTCAATTCTGAATATTATTCGAAGTACATGATGAGGTTGAGGTGAGGTTTTTAAAATAATGTTTTTTTTAATATATATATATAAAATAAACCATAACAATTTACTACATTTGAACATGTGATTTGGTTTCTAGACATTTTAAGTTGATATACATATATTTTAATTGAGAATTTGGGAAAGTGTAACTTTTAAGAGTCACAAGTAGAATCTCAAAACACTTTTCTTCAGAATCAACTTTATCCATTGAGTTTTTAGCATTTTCCGTTGTTTAATATGCTATGAACTGAGAGATAGATTTAGACCTTGGCTACTATGGAAATCTCTGAACGTCAAGCCCATAAGATTTACAGATTCAGAGGCGGGTGGCTTACAACCCTCAGGACAAAGCTTGAAATATTCTTTCTTAAGCATCTGCTCTCAGCAAGAGACTTTGATAGAAGGCTGCGGTCTCAGTTTTTTTAACACTTTGTTGAGAAATTAAACCACCAGCCCTATTGATTAACTAAGGTACTTCATGAACTTTGCTAAAACCTCACGAGAATCAACCTAAACATATAGCATTTATCACAAATCAACGAGCACATCAATTATATATCAATTCAATCAGAAGTTTTTATATGTTAAAACAAATAGTCCAGTTAAGTCTTCTCAAACAGTTTTTCTAAATTTATTTAGGATAGGACTCCTTATCTCCACTCTATGTTTTAAGTTACTTTGAGGTGAATCACACAAATTTATTTTATAACACATTTACTAAAAACAACAGACGATTGATGAATTATACAAAAGTGAACATTTCAACTATGAATAACGATTTCTATAGTTGGTAGATTGGATCTATTGAAAATATATTATAGAAGTGCAAGTCAGACTCATGGACTCGAATAAAAATACCGCCTGACACCTTTTCAGGTTCGACCCTGAGACTCTGATCTTTCTATATATGAAAGAAACCTTGTGGTTTCATACAAATGCAGAATAATTTTTTTCATATTACAAATAAACTATTGAATTAAAATCATACATATGTGTTGTTAATTCTTCAATTATCCGTTCATCGATTTTCTTGAAAATTTTTGTCAAACCCATAATAAAAACTTGAAAAATACGTTTAAATTTTTTTTTTTTCATCACATCCTGTGATCATTTAATAACGATTTTTTTGATCATTTTTTGTTTATTGTTGTATTAACCATTTTTTTTTTAATTTCTGAGTGGAGCAATGGTTTTTGTACAATTAGTCAAAAGCGATATACTTAGTAAAAAACCGTTTTTTTAGCTTCAATTAGTATAACTCGCATTCGGGGAACACTGCAAGTTGAGAAACGCCGTGAGTGATAACAATGTAGGGCACGCAATGTATGTGTCCCGCGACTGGGCGCCCCGGGCCATGTGAAAGGCCAGCGCGAGTGCCGCGGAGTACATGCTGGAACATTACATATTATGCGCTCGTGTGGCTTTTTCGCACGCGCCTGCATAAACTCCTTGATATAAAAAAAAATATGTTCAACTAACGAATATAAATTTGTTTCTTCAATTGTCTATAAGTTTTTTTACGACTCTCCATTTCTCATGTAACAAATAAAATTTCAAAAGGTGATAGATACTACCAGGTTGTGAGCCTTTTCAAAATCTCTCCCCCAAAGGAAAAAAGTTTGTGGTCTTTTAGAAAACGTATGGCTTTTCGAATGTATTGTACATTCGTACAATAGAAACCGTATCGTGTGAAATAAGCTCGACCTGCATGGTTATATGTCTTAAATATGCACATTTGCCAAGATTACAGCCTACATTTCATGCGCACATAAATAATCATTGCTTTTATAAAATAATGTTTGTACTTGACCGCTATTTCATGCAAAACAGTATTTTATAATAAAAATACTATAAATAACAAAAACTGCTAAAACCTTTTCTAAACTTTTTACCTTAATGTTATTATTAGTTATTGTTATTGTCGTGTATAAATTAACGCACTTCCTTATTGAAGTATCTTCATTCAAATTATACGAATCATTAATCATTTAACCTTCAAATGTTCAAATTATTTACACAAAGTAAAATTTTGTTGTATTAAAAATAATTTGTTAATTATTTTTAATTCCCAAAAATGACTAAGTTGAGAAACTACATGGAAGAGTTTTCACTATTGTTTAGAACTATATTTTAGTAGTTGATTTTCAAACAATGTAAGTTTGCTCATATATAACAAGTCAAACTATATTTTTCGTATCATCTCACGACAACCGCGCATATTCCTGATAGAAGCTCTAAGTTTCGTTGGAAATGCGATTATTTATTTACACACCTTATCTTATGATTAAAATTAAAGTATATATGACACGCCATTATCGCTACCACTTTGAGCTCTTGTGATTTCAGATTTCTCAGTGATAAGCAACCCAATAAATCTTAGAACATAATATGTATTAAAGCCGGCTACACACGCAGTGACAAAACCTGCAACCGATTCCCGATAAGTCAAGTTTTTTTGTGGTTTAGCCTAATTACCATTCGGTTTCCAGAAATTCGGATCCAAGTATACTTTATCATCCATACACGTGATAGTATAGAGGTAATCTCGATCCACCCCTCAATAAAGAGGCATGAGGAATGAGGCTTCCGCGGACGAAGGCAACCGGGATACCTTGCTCACTGGGAAACGTATAATTTAATTAGATTCCCCACAGCCACAGGAGTCCCTGTGAACTCCGACCGACTGCTTTGATTTCATTAAGACCACAAATCGATAACTAGTAGATCTATAAACACGTTAATAAAACCCCGGGAGCGGAGTGCCTGTGGCCCGACCTGTCCACCCCGATTCAATAAACCTCATTCAACGTATTGATTTTCAAAGATTATAATATAGGAAATTTAGTACAATCACAAAATCAAATCCACAGACTAAGGCTTAATTCATTATAATGGACTTAAAATAAAAACAATGTTATATTAGCTGCGACATAACTAACAACCTAACGTTATTTAACCAATAGCTCTTATTTAGAGTTTTTTGTGGTTTTTCCTAAGCAATGCAAAATAAAAAATTATTAAACAACATTTGTCAGTAAGCGTATAAAAATGACTGTTAAACACATTATAAGCTATCGTTTTTTATACTTGAAAGTGTTGAAAATTTACTTATATTCGACATACTAAATGTAACATTAGATAAATAATGCGATAAGGTTTATAAAAATCTTTTTTTAATTGGTAAGAAAAAAAATATTTTATTTCTATTCTGTATATTATTATATTATCTTTATCGTTATTTTATCTTTCGTGTTTTCAGATTACTAATTATTATTCATTTATTTATAAACACTCACGCAGCTTCAGATTCAACGTCATTAAAATATTTTCTATCTGAATTCACTGCAAAGTGTCATCTGAATTTTCCAACGCAGCGAAAACTTGTACCTCGTCTAGACTTACTTGTAGATTTTAATGAATATTAAATCATCTCAAAGGGTTTTCATCAGACTATTCGCAATATATGCGAAAGTCGTCGAATTGCACTCGAGCAATCGCCCACACTCCGCAGGGTAGGTACTCTGACTTATCGCTGAAACTTTATATGCAAATTCACTAACATTCAAAGTAATGTTTGTTTATATAGCAAAGTGTGTCAATCTCACGTGCAATCGCAAGTACGAGTAATAAAAAAAATCATAACGACCTCTATGCACTAAGAGTGTACAATTATTTTATTCTGCACATATCGATACTGTTACGCAAAAACATTGTACTTTGCAAAAAAAAATTTTAAAAAAAGTCAGCAGTTTCTTACTTTTATAAAACTAAGTTAAATACATTTTTACGCATTAACTTGATTTTGGTCTTCTCTAAAAATTGCTTTAGGTTTTAGAAAATAACATGTTTTTTTTCTATTACATCAAAAAGAAGCGCTTAATAACTAGACCTGCGTTTGATGAAAATCTCTTAGCCAAGTTCTCAATTATAGAAAACGGTTGTATACTGCACAAAAGGATGAATAATTTTACAAAGTCGTTCTTTAAAATAGTACAGTATCATTTTTTTTAAATAGTCAATACAGTGTTCAACGAAATAACTTTTAATGATAAATCAAAGCGATATCATTCTTGAATACGGCCTGTAGACCTTTGAAACTGCATTAGACTTTTATACCTGGTTTGGTCTATAAAATATCAATTGAATGACACAACACCTCGCCTTCGTCGGTTGAACCGGGCGTGTACAGTGAGAGACAATGCGATATGTAGTTCACGTGTCGGCTCGCACCTCGCACATACTGCCTGGCAGCTAAAAAGGTAGCATTTAATAATGTTCAAGTATCAGCATAATATTATCACAATTAAATAAAATAAACATTCGATACAGAAACCATGACACTAAAAATACTGGACGAAATTAAAATTAAATTCTTGGTCTAAGAGTTATACCCACTATTCCATTTTCAGGTAAAAACTATACTGTTATGTTTTTTTTTTGTATGTTTTTGGAGAGACTTCTCAATGCTGTGTTTTTAAAAATTTATTTTAACATTATTCAGACCAAAGAATACAAAGCCGAAAATGTTTGAAAGGATGTTATTATAAAACATCGGCACAAACATGAAAATTCTGTGTGATTTTGAGCTGCACAACTCATCGAATAAAGTTAAAACAGGGCAACTTTTTTGCTGTTGTTGACTATTTAAATGATTTCACACCAACTCAAACAACGAGTATAAGTCTTGTAGCAATAATGTATATTTATTAATTGTCAGTTATTGACAAGTGGATTTATTACTTTTTAACGTTGTTATTAGTAAGTATAATTATTCTCCTCTCGTAAACCCACTCGTTAATTCAATCAAGAGATTAGATTAGTGAACGGAAAAGCTTCCAATCTCAACCACATGGAGATATAACCATATTTCCACGTTAGTAGGGTTCGCCCGCAGCATACAATAAAGCGACCTCTCCGTAGCCAGGGTGACCACACATTAACTGAATCGAGACCCAAATTCTCGAACCCAAGGAATCACCACTGCCTATAAAAACATCACTCATCCATCTTCAACTAATAGAAATATACAATCTCATTTGAGCGAACCAAATTTAAAATATTTATATCGAAATTCATATCGAGTTAATTTAAAACTGGCCGAGATGAGACTTTATTGAATAAGCAATTATTACTTTTGAATATTTTTAATATATCCACATATATACAATTCGCCAGATCCTTGATAAAAAAATCGATAATTTTCTTGTATTTCATGTAAGAAATAATTACTTAAACAAACGTTTTTACGATTATTTAGTGGATACACAATAAAGACAATAATATTTCGTATACTTACATCACTCGTGGGATGTTAAGTTTTTCTTCATAATTCTTCGCTCGCTGAAATTCAAAGTGGTTTAAAACGGTGTTGAGTCAATGTATGTTCCTCGGCCACCGGTCCCGCCCCGCGATAAGCCCTGGTCACCCTACTGGGCGCCCGGGGCACAGACTCAGCACCGGGCGGGCGCGGACTGAATTATTATACTAATGGTGGCAATTCTGAGGAGAGGGTGCCGAATCGGGCGCGGCCTCCTATATAAGCCGGACCGGCCAGCACCACGGCCAGTCCGAGCTCTGCCGACGAAGGGAAAAACAAACCAGCAAACATGGCTTTCAAGGTAAACAAACTATCACCACACTACCTGCAAAATTATATCGAAATACCACTTGCTTTATAAACTTCGCATATGTTTGTGAGTCAGTTCGCGAACGGCTCCAACCAACTTTACAAAGACACCATCAAGTTAGAGTATCAAATATTTGATTTGTCATCTAGCGTTTTCAAATCCTTTTTTTTTTGGTTAAGCTAGCATAGCTAATTGCTGTAGCATCGGTTTTTTGAGCAATATACGTATTGATGATCTATTTGATACCATGAAAACTTTTTAAACCGGCTACACACGCAGCGACGCAGTTTGCAATCACTGTTTTTTTTTATAATGTTTCGTAAAGGGTTTTAATCTCCAAAAAAAATACTTTTTGAACTCAATCTCTGTTAATGGTTGATCGTAGATCTAAAGTATTTCATGCTCTTCAGCCAGGAGTCATATCTCTAAGATGTTTTTCTGACCTAATAAAATATTCAAATTTTGAAAAGGTTACTTTTATAAATCTCTGAACACTCTATATTATCAATCCCTATCATTTAGCAAATTTATTTGTATTATTTCAGTTGTTTCGTTTAAATATAGTGTACATGTTTAATGAGTTGATTAAGCACAAAACATACACTTATTGAAAAGCCACAAACAAATTTAATTGCAATTTGCGGACGTTTTAATTAATGAAAAAGGATAGTGAATACCAAAAGCAATTGCGTCGCGTGGTGTTTGAATAATGCTGAAGGAATGAGTGCTGTTTGTTGCACTCGCGCAATTTTAATTAATGCTTTCAGTTCGTAAAATCAATTTCCTGGCTACTTGTTACTGTCAACATACTGAAGTAATCAAGTCCCCAGAGTATATAACATTAATCACGCCTTCGTTTTATCAACGCAAATAGTAGTTTACTTCGCTACTAGGTTTGATTTTTTTAAATTAAAAATCTTTCAATACAGCATTTTTACAAGCTTTGGCATTTTCTTTTATCTTTCTAATTATGTGTCTCTTCCATCGACTATCTTTCTTATCACTGTCTTTTCATATTTAAACTCTTCGTCACTACTATTACCAGCCGTTGTTAACCCTAGTCCTCTCCAATTACTATTTCCACCCTTGTATCGGTTTACTAGATTAGAGGCAAACTCGCATGACCTCTTCATCAAGCGAATTTCCATTATTGGTGTAAAAATAAAAGTCAATCTTATATCATCAGTTATCACTTTTATTATTTGGAACTCGTCCTGACGAGTAAATTACTAATTAAATCTCTATCCGTTTCAATGTTGCTAAAGACGATTTAAGCATTTAACATAACCTTCATATCAGTGTTTTATAATTAAATATCGGTTTGAGAAATCTGGAATGGGAATTAAATGAGACATCGTATATTTTTTATCGAACGCACACAACAACCAGACTGCCTCCGATATTTCCACATGAAGCTATCACTGTTTTTAGCATGCGATAAAAACTTTACAAATCCGAATCAAAAAATCCACCTCCTAGACCATAGGCTCCTAACCTTTTATTGACCACCGCCCCTTGACAAGAAAAAAAAATTCCAACGCTTCCTTTGACATAACAGTTATAATTATACAAATTTTTTTTGTCCATATAAAAATACCATAGAGCAGTAGTCCCCAACCCTATGCCCGCGGGGACCATGGCGCCCGTCGACCGTTTACGTGTGCCCGCCGCTGTGTGGCCGCGATAAAAAGATATCAAAAAAATTATATTTAGTAATTAAACAGAGAAATGTAAGCGAAAACAATTATATTGTCATAATTTTCAAAATAATATTTCTTTTGAAAAAATAAACGGTGCCCGCCGCCCGACCGGCATCCTAAAATGTGCTCTGGGGTGCAAAAAGGTTGAGGACCCCTGCCATAGAGGTATTTCATAACGCCCCCCATTTTCCCTTGGGCCCGCCTCCGCCCCCGTTGGGAACCTATGTCCTAGACTGATCGACTTCAATAAATCTAAGCGGTATTTTTTTGTTTACCTTGCGTATCGTAAGTGTAATATCGGAGTGGTTTTCAGTACTTCATGATCCTGGCGCTGGTGTCTTGCGCCCAGGCCGCCTTCCCGATCGGCTACGGTGCCCCGGCCTACGCCGCTCCAGCATACGCCGCCCCGGGATACGCCGGCCACGGCTACGCCGCCCCCGCCATCACCTCTCAGCACTCCAACATCCTGCGCAGTTACGGCAACCTCGGCCAGGTGTCCACCTTCTCCAAGTCCATCGACACCCCCTTCTCCAGCGTGCGCAAGTCCGACGTCCGCGTCAGCAACCCTGGCTTCGCCGCCCCCGCCTTCGCCCCGGCCTACCACGGCTACGCGGCCCCCGCCTACCACGGGTACGCCGCCCCCGCGCTCGCCGCCCCTGCCTTCCACGGCTATGGAGCACCAGCCGTCGCCAAGGCCGTGGTGGGAGCCCCGGGCCTGCTGGGAGTGGCCTACTCCGCCGCCCCCGCCGTCGCTCACATGACCTACTCCAACGGCCTCGGACTGAGCTACGCCTGGTAAACCACACCGAGAACCACTGCCTCCCGCCATATCTTCATCTCCCCACCGTTTGAAACATCAAAACTTCTGTTCGCCATTTTTTTTTCAGGAGAAATCTGAAACAATCGTGCATCACCACAAACGTGTCGTATACTTCTAATTCAACTTACTTGGTGGTTTGGTCACTTGATTAGATTTTCGTTACTCAGAATGCATAAATTCACAGATATGATTTGGTTTTAGGAGTATATTTATAATGCTAAGGTGATGCAAACGAGGTTCAATATTTCCCATATGGAAATTTTCAAGTTTTAATGCTTCAAAGGTGTAATTATTTCACCTCAGCCTCACCCAGCCATGACCATAAATCTTTTAATAAACGAGCAGACTCTGTTCAGTCTTTATTAAGTATATTTCTGCCGTGATACTCCCGTGCTTGGAGGATTCACAAGTCACTCGATACCTGATGCCTTCCGAAGGTCCTGTAGTCCTTGAGTAATCAATTAGAACTTGCTGTAGATACCTGATACTGTCGCATTCGATTTTGGATATTTCTGTTTTTCTTTCTTCCAATTAAGAACACAACTCTTACCATGTTTGCACTCGTTATTGACACTGTACATTCGACATGTTCTCTCTCATCTATATTATTACTATTGTACCTAAAGAATATCACAAGATGTATATTTTGCTAGTTTTAGGAAAGCGCGCGGTTGTACAATACATGTTATTTATTTTTTATTCAATAAAGAATAAACATACGAGAGTTTGTATTTTTATTATTATACTTTCTTGTAATTTTTTGAGGGTTGAAATATTTTATGGACCTGCCGCTACTCGAACTTCCCCTATGCAAATAGAATTCGTTTATAATCAATTTACTTATATAAGCTTGTAGATTATTCAGCTGTAGTTGTGTAATGAATTTTGAATCCGATCACATAGTTTACAATTTATAAAAATATATTCTTAATAATTTTTTCACGATTCATATGATAAAAGAAATTCTAATAATTTTTCTCTAAGCAACGACTCACAGCAAACGTATCGCCGAAGGCTTTTAATTTAATAGTTAGATTACTTTATACAATTGCTTACTTTGACGTTGTTTTACGTTTATTTTAAAATTAATTTTAATCTAGTAGTATTATTTTCTGCATCCCGTCCGCCTCCTCCTTCCTCGAACAGCTGGAAAATTGGTTTCTGGAACATTCCACTATCTCGCCTTAACCCAAAACTTTTTGCCGATAGTTCCCGGGAAGCCGGGATGGTAACGACTGTCTGCAGAATTATGAAAGCATCCTTCCCAGATAGCACTTTATGCATTATAATCGTTCTGAGTATTGAATGTCAATTATTTATTGCATAAGTATTTACTCTGTAGTTCTCAATTATATAAGTATAAATAAAATAGCTATGCAAACTATTTTAAAAAAAATTAAGAAAGTACAAATTCTTTTTGTATTGGTTTTAACCCTGAGAGCTTCTGCAGGGCCAAAAAAGTTTCACTGTATCAGTTATAAGTCTCTAACACCAACTGATACATATATAAAATCGTTTAATACAAAAATACAGCATCAGGAAACCTTTATTTATTAAGATTTTCTTTTTCTTGCATCTAGAGATCCTCAGACTACATTTTTAATAACAATAAAAAACGCATTGCTCGAAATACAATTATATTAATGTATTTACTAATAGAATTTTGAAAACCAAAAAAAACAACACAAAAATTTAAGAAATCAAATTATTTATTTATAAGCAAGTGAATCTATATTTTTTTTATATTTTATAGTATATTCCTTACAACCGTTTTCTAATATTTATTGTACGTGGTTTGTATTTACATGAAACCAATTCTAAAAAAATCGTCGTGTTTGTCGAGCGAGTGAGCCCCATATCCATTTACGTGAATAATATTGCAATTTATTTCGCTTGCTCGCATGGCCGGGACCCGAGCCGAGTCCGCGGGACATTTTTGGCGACGCCTGCAAGTACTCTGTCCTTAGTAGTATCCACTCTCCAGCCTGGATCTGTCGATACTTCCCCTATATGTCAATGTCAACGCTTTTTCCAGACCACTAGTGTTTGTTTTTGTAAGAGTGTTGCGTAAACCCTTTTTTTTTCTGGTTAGAAATTATACAGTAAATATTATGTTTTGTATCTAGATTATTTGAGTAACAAATACTGCAAGTGTAAAAGTCAGACAAACAAACGATTAAAAGAGCAGTTGCAGCTTAATGTACACACCAGGCTAAAGCCGCCAATGTTTCTCCTATATATCAATTGTGTTTTGTAAGAATTTTGTATACACTCTGTTTTCTTCCAGTGAGAAATTATGTAATAACATGTTTTGTATACAGATGATTTGAACAATAAGTCTATAAAATTCTCTATACTACAAGTTTAAAAAGCAAATAAGCAAGCAACGCTCAGTAATTTGGCTCTGTATGTAAATAAGTTTGAGTTTATTTTTTATCTAGGAAACAATTTATAGTTTTTCACAGAATTGCAAAAACGTATTGCTTTTATTAGATTCAAATCCGGGACTATATGGTCGTTAATCACACGTGCTACCTGCCGACTACGAAGTGGTTGGTTTGAAAGCTAAACTAAATCTAAAACTAATATAAAAGTATAGCTAACTATTTGAATAATTAATTACTTAATATTTAAATGATATGCAATTAAACGAAAGTGACTTTTTGAACATATTTATTTTTCATAAAATATTCGTAGGTTTTTCTTTTATAGTATGTATTCACTCTAAAAAAATATATTTAAGCTTTTTCAAATCACACTTTTACTGTAAATATGTGCATAAAACAATGAAACGAATGGTTTCTTTGTTTAATAATGACTTATTTAAAAACTTATTTATAACTACGTGTACATCTTCAACATACACGTTTGTAAAAAAATATTGCTTTTAAAACTTTGTGCAAAAACTGTCTAAGATATTTTCTTCTAAATCTTTCTAGATTGTTCTTGTGATGGGTGGCAGCTAGAGGTCTGTGGTGGTGGAGGGGAACATCGTGCTGGTGATGTTCCTGAAGATGGGCTTGAGCACGCGGCGCAGCGCGGCCTCCTTGGAGTGGGACTGCCTCATCAGCGTCAGCTTGAACTGCATCAGCACCACCAGGTATGTCACGATGAACGTCACATTCTGCAATCAAAAGCACCCCTCATCAAAAAGGCATCGTCGTTAAGTTTTACCAAACAAGTGTTTTTTTTAAATTTATTTTTATTATCTCTGTAGTATGAATATCTCATGTGCATAATGTACACAATGCAAACTGACACTCTTTTTCTGTTTTATGACCTTTTCACACTTGCTATGTTTCATAGGTCACAAGAATTTAAGAGATTTTTTTAAAAAACTAATATTTTAAATTTATCTATTGCACTTTGTTAGCAGAATAATAAACAAACTGATTAATATAAATCCAGTATATTTCAAATGAACATTTGTTCACTAACAAAAAAAATATCATGTATCTTAAAGCTCTAAAGCTGCCCAATAAGCTAATAGCGTCCTCTTTTGCGTTGCATAACTGGTTAAAAACCAACCTGTTTAAGAGGATATGATTGGCTCATTACAAATCGGTTGTTAGTTGTGTTGCTAGATGCGTAGACTACTTATTTTTATCAACTATCTAAATAATTCCCGATTGATCAATTTTTCGGCGGCGGAAATCGCTTTTGTTCGGTAAGGTAAAGCAGAGTCACAAAAAAACAGTGAACTGCGTTACCGTGGTGATGAGTTGCCGGTTGATGTTTGTGTAACCGTCCAGGTTCATGATGGGGGGGTTCTTGGCGATGGCCACCAGGAACATCTCCACCTCCCGTTGAGTGTTGTGGTCCACCGCGGACAGGTTCACGTTCAGCAAGCGCTCTTGGAACTCCAGGCCCACCTGACAAAATCATCACCAACAAATAAACACATAGTTTCACGTTTCTCTAACTGTCCCATGCAGTCATTCTGAAAGGCAGATCTTAGAAATCTTCGCTTATACATAATTTCAAAACCAATTTTTAATTTTATGGCTTGATCTTGAAGCAAGGGTAAAATATTTTTTTTAAAAATCAGGCAATAACTAAATATCTCAGTACATTGCGATTTTCGAAAATAACGCAGTAAACCAAAGCATGTTGAATGAAAAAACTAGGTTTGAAGTTTATTAGTTGTCTCATTGGCTATTTTTTTCTGAAATATTCATGATATTTCCAATATTATTTCTGATGAGAGGTTTATAATATACAAAAATGATTGGAAAAATTCATCTTACAGAATGGGATGTTGAATATAGGATTTCCTAAGGGATGTATTAAAAAATAAACAACACAGAAATAATAGAAAACTACTCGGTAAATCCTTCAGGAAATCAGAAACCTGAAGAGAATTTAATCAAGTCTTTAATTTCCAAAGACAAGCAGCTTTCAGAAACATAGGAGAGGCATTACAATAACTTGACAAAGCCCCTTTGTAAATAGCACATCAAATATTTATAATCAAATCACTTCAACGACCCTCTTCTATAGTACAATAAAAATTATTTGACAAAATCTTGTATAACAAAAATTTATCACTTTTAATATGAGCTCTTTCGTGTTTTTAAGTCATTTTCAATTTTAATTAGAGCCGACAAGTAAAATACTTAATATAAATGAAAATAAAATTATTTGTATTTAAAAAGAAAATATTTGTTTGCTTTTAAAATAATATACTGGTAAATTAACATACAAATGGATGATAAATTTAAATATTCACCTGTGGCTTACGAAAAATGCTTTTATATCAAAATAAATTCACACACTTTGAATAAATGAACTAAGTATACAAAATATAAGAATCTTTACTATAATTTATCGATCTCGCTTTATTTTCCAAACATAAAATAATGTCCATAAATCAAATAGTCACAATATTAATTAATCTTTTTGTCAAACTGGATGTTGATTTCCTTTTTAATTTTAATGGCTCATAGCTCAAGAACTGGTATAAAAAAATACAACTCATAACTAAAATGCTCAAACTCTATTTTAAATTTTAATGTTATATATACGTCGTACGATTGTTGAAAAATTATCAAACTGTATGTTGAGTTGATTTGAATTCTTGGGGATTGAGCTGCTTTGAATTTTTGGTACTCCAACGGTGGATTTCGATCCCTGAATATGGTTCCAGAATGGGTACCAAAACGTCGGAGTACCGAGAATCTTAATCAACTATCACGGGCGAGTTCTACAGACAACAATTGATGCGTTTGAAGCGGGCATTGGCAGAAAAACAGCCAGAATATGCGACCAGGCACAAGTCTGTAATTTTCCATCATGACAATGCTCGGCCACGTGTTTCTAAACCGGTTAAAACATATTTGGAAAACAGTGGATGGGAAGTTCTGCCTCACCCGCCTTATAGCCCAGACCTTGCCCTTTCCGACTACCACTTGTGAATGCCCTTTCTGGAATACGCTTCACATCCGAACAGGGTATCAAAAATTGGCTCGATTCTTTCTTGGCTTCAAAAGACGAACAGTTCTTTTTTGATAGAATGCATAATTTGCCAGAACGATGGGAAAAAGTAGTGGCTAGCTATGAAAAATACTTTGAATAGAATGTATTGTACCAATTTTTTCGTAATAAAGCTCCAATTTCACGAAAAAATCCTTAAAATTAATGCATACTACCAATATATGAAAAGAAAATGTGGCATGGTCTTGCCTTCTGAGAAGCATGGTACGCCTCGTTGCAGATGATGTAGAGAAGCCCCATGCAGTAGGTGCCCAGCACGAACAGGCCGAGCTCCTTGTAGCTCAGGCCACGCTCCAGGATCTCCGACAGGGCGCCGTACACGGAGATGATGGTGGTGAAGAAGATCACCAGGCAGTACAGGCCGTACATGTTGGAGTACGCACGTCCTGCAGGTAGGAACGCAATTCAATATTCTTATGCAAATCCTCGATCGGGAAACTCCATTCTTTTTCATCGTGTGACTCTCCTCAGAGGAGGTTGGCGACCATTTCACTAGTGTTCATGGTTTTCTGAGGGGAAAATAGTGTATTGGGTCCCCGGCTACACCATTCTCCATTGTCTCTTGCATATTTACGTCACCTGCCCGCTACATTCATAGCAGTAAATATAAACAACAATGGCCATATTAAAACTACGTTTTACATGTTTAAATACGATTTAAAAAATCAAATTAATGAAAGTTTATTTTTCGAGTGTCCTTGTTACACATTTTGATTAAAAAACTTTAAATACGAGCTCATTCTTTTTATGGTTTGTTTTAAATCATTATTTTGAATGACTTAATGAAAAAAGATTAACCGTATATACTTAGCATTTTTATCTTACAATTACATAATATTTTTCTTACAAAGTTAAGATAACGTTTTACTTTTTTTAAAGATATAATTTCAAATATTTTAATTAAACTTTAAAGCATTATGACCCAGCAATATGCTGGCTTACATTAAAGATACAATTAGCATTTTATTATACTTTCAAACTTTCTTTTAAAATTACAAGTTTTGATAACCGTAACTGTGAGTAATAATATTTTTTTAAATAGCTTTTATGCACAAAAATATATTTGTATAAGCGTCAAACATTACTCACAATCGAAAATAAAAATTAGATTAATTGCATAAATTTCGTGCCCGGATATAAGAATAAAGTTTGTTATTTTGACTGTCTGCAATCGCGAATTCAATTAATTAATCTTCCTTAATCGTCTCTCCTTTAAAACTTGTAATGATAAATCACAAGTCTTGGGTCGTAGTCTGGGGCTGTGAGGCCCGCCAGAGGCTCCAGGCTGGGCTGCAGTCGCGAGGACGCTCACCCCTGTCCCTCACGGCGTGTAGGGTGACCACGCACTCTACTTTTAGAGTACAAAACATGTATTGATGTAGGGTAACATGTAAGGTTTTTTTACACATATTTTTCACTACACAAACTCAAAAACGAAAATAGAGATATCCATATACCCTAAGTCACATATTGTAGGCCCCACAGCCTGCACGCAGGATCAGGGGATAGTCACATACTGTATTGTAAGCATAGTCCTAACAATTTATTTTTTTTAACCGCAACGGTAAAACCAAGACCAAATTATTTTCTATCCATGAAAATAAAGCAGACTCTTTTATATTTACAAGTAGTTTTTATTTTTTTTTAAATCTATAAATATTAAAATATTTCTTCATCACGATTATCAAGCTACATTTAGTATTCAAAGATAGAGTTGTGAATATTTGCACAACATCAAATATTTATCTTACGTGTGTAAGTTTTTGTATAAATACACTTAGTTTGTTTTATCAAATTTATGATTAATACAGCTATCTTCATTATTTTTAGATAGTCATTAATATTTGCAAATCATCAAGTATAATATTGAATGAGTACATCGGTTACACACAGTCAAGTAGCTCTATGGATTAAAGCGTAAATCAAAAGGTGAGTTGAGATACCACCTGTGTCAAATTTTTTTTAAGGGTTCTCACGTCGTTTTTTTATTGTATTTATTTTATAAAAAATAATTAAATTTGTAATCAAACTCAGGAATGGGTGTTCTTTTAGTTTGTGAAGTTATTTATACTGCTCGCCTACATATATTTAAGCTTAATTTGATTGAATCTCTCCTGTTACCAAATATAAGACATGCTTAAAGCATACATAATATTGCATATATCTATATAGGTGCGAGGTGTTCAAAAATAGATATTATCTATTAACTGAAAAAATTAAATAAATTTAAAAAATCTTTTAAAATTTCAATACACTTATAATTGTATGTTTTAATTTTCTATTTATAATTTATTTCGTTGGTATTTTGAGGGATATATTTTGAATAATGTGCCCCCTAATGCAGCCGCCGTAACCGCCAGCCCTTCAGTATTTACAGATCTGATGAAGTTATTTGGTCGCTGGCAACTTTTCCTATTAGCGAGTCCACTAACTTGTGGTGAACTGGAAGCGTAATCTTGTGAAGCGAGCAATTCCAAAGCACGGAGTTTAACTTATCGCAGAAACAATGTTTAGTATCGAACCGAAAATTCAATAAACTTCTTCTCACTCAATGAAGAACTTCGATCAAGTTGTACATCGAACCTGCTCGCCAAATTATTAATAGCCTAGAGCTTGTTAACAAAACAGTTGATGTATCAGTCTCTGACATTTTAAAAGCTTTTAAAGAATATATTTAGATTCTGGTTAATTTATATAATGAGAAGTTCAACCGTCGCAAAGTCGCGAATCGTAAGCAAAATAATTTGTTTGTAAAACATTTACGTTTGTATTCTTTCGAATTATGCTACATCTATATTGAGAAAACACTTCATCGGAAACATTCTAGAAACTTGATACTCACATCAAGCAAGCCTTAATGAGTTTTTCTGTACTTTTAGTGCGAGTGAAAAGATACAAAAGCTTTAAGAAACAAAAACGGAGCGTCACTTGTCATGTAGTTATATATAGGACTTATTTATATCTTTAGATATTATCCAAGTTCAATAACACGATTTAAAAAATATTTTAAATCGTGATTTATATAATTAATAGGCTTAATTTTTATATATACAGTGATTATTTATATTTGGTAAAAAATCACTAGATTTCTTAAAACATATTATCCTGAAATATACAATACTATTAAAGAGATATACAATATTTTTTCGTCGTTAAATAAGTTAATATCCACAAATATTGTTTAGTCAAAAATGTTTAATAATAATCACCGGTAATCCATTAGGCTGATTGATGTGAAAAATCCCTAATTCTTCATGAAGTGAATGAACTTCTATTTAAGGACTACAAACATGGCTAACCGATTAACCGGAAGTGGAATTTATCCCATTCAAGAAGAGGGAATGGGAAGCAAGCGGATGTGAATCGTCTTTATAGCATATTTTTGCCGATACTATCTATTTGTCGGAGAAAATACTATCAAAGAGAGTTTCTTTACAAATATTAGATGTGATGCGGAGAGCGGAGTTCTACAATATAACCTTTCAAAGAAACCCAATATCAACAACGAATATTTATACTTTTTATAAAGTCTAGGACAGTTACATTATGAGAGATTGTTTAATTTAGCACAAAATAGAAAAACAGTTAAAAATAAATGCTAATATGAAAAATATTAGATTGACATGCAAAAAAGGCGTTCATAACAACAATGAGTATGCGACAAATTACTTGTAAATAATAAATACTTAGATCACAGGTGTACATAACACAATATATTAATCATATATAGTAACGTATATTCAATCAACATGAAGGTAATTAATTAAATATGTTTCAATATGTCTGATGCATACGTATAACTATTAATATCATTAGCGGAAGCCTTAGGGCCTTCATCACCTAAAAATATTTATCATTTCAAGCATAAAAATATATATTATTACATAAATGCGTGCCAAATCAGTAAGCCTACTATATTTTTAAAATTAAATGAGAACCATTCATGTCTAAACTTTAATGATGCTTATACCGAATTCAGGTTAAAAATGTAATTTTAGTTGCCAGATAAGCTCAAGGCCAAACGGAGTCGGAAATAAATGATATTAACTTTTACCAATCCTTCCGCTTTCGTTTCGAATGTGTGTCTTTTACATAAATCAAAATGGTACATGATATAACTTGCATTTATTACTGAGACTGAAGGCTTTTTTCGGATCAAAGAGGCATCGTCAAACTGATAAGACCGATTTTTTTCTTGTAACGATAGAATCCACTATATTTTAATTGTTATTAAGTTATTCGATGTGCATACATTTTACGATATATTTATAATTATTTGATCTCCGTTAATCAGCAAGCGAGCGATTTCATACTTCAATAACTTTCTACGGCATTGCCCTCCACTCACGGACATCCAAACGCATCCATCCATTTCACACATTAATCCTCTTTTACGAGGAATCGGAGATATAAATTCCCGAAGTGGATTAGTCCCTGATGTATTCTCAGAGTAAGTTTTCTACATTGTCCATCAAAGCCTGTTTGATGTGACCTTTTTAATTTATTTTATGGACTTGTAATTACTGAAGCATTCGTGACATTTATTTACTTATGCGGAGTCACTTTACAGTAATTCGATATAGTTAATGAAAACAAAGTTTGGTTCGAAATATTAATTGATGAGTACTGGTATTATTTTTACTAATATATCTGATTTTATATATACTACAGACATTTTATAGATAGAATCTATCAAAGCTTTTACTTTTGCGTATGAGAGATGTTCGCTTTACTTTGCATCTTGTACCTTAGGTGTTTGTTTATTTTGGTCTTTATAACGCGGGTGGTTAACAGATAATCTGATAGTGTATGATTTATGACCGGTTATTCTGTTTTAGCAGGAGGTCGCAAAGTATAAGGCACATAGCTTTACAGTAGTTAGCATTCGAAAGAAATTGTGGCCGAGCCCTTTTCTCTGACATATTTTCGTGCTGAACGCAAGCAAATCGCAAAAAAAACTGCATCAAACAGGGTTTTCCTTCCTTTTGAACCCAAATACAATTCAAATTAGAAAAATCCTTGCTCATGGCCTATTTGATGCAATTCCTATTTAATGATGAGCCTTACCGAGCTGCTGCATCATGTGAGAGAGGTCCACCCACAAGTGGCGGTACTCGGCCAGCAGCAGGGAAGGGTGCTCGGACTGCAGCGCCTTGCGAAGGTTCGTGACCAGCCCTTTGGACGCGGTCCCGAATGCGGTGCAATTTATATACCTGTTTAAAATCAACAAAAATCTATTTAAAATATATGTAATACTGACTTATTTTCATTACTTACCAATTTTTTCAAATATACGTTTAAAACACTACTTACAAGTCATTTCAAATTCAAAACAATTTGAGTTTGAAAAATATCACAATCGCTTGAAATTTCAATTGCATAAAACAAAAACAAACTACGTCTTAGCACCTTAAGCTTGAATACTGTGTATTTTGTTCGGCGGATCAAATATTTTAACTGTCCGTGCATATATAGAACAAGGGATATTGTGGAGTAGACGGTTGGTTAAGCGTACAGAGATACTTCTCGGCTACACTAACAAAAAGACATAACATATTACATTATTCCCGTGACCCCATCCGTCATTTTTTTAAATTAACTTAAAGTATTTCATAACCACTAGCTTAAAATAGAGGTGGTTCCATTAGTCCAGTGTCGGGAATCGGAAAGCGTTTTGAGCCTCTTGAGGACAGACTCACCACAGAGAGCAGAAGCCGTTGAGCATGGCCAGGATGTGGTAGTAGGCGCAGGTGTGCCACAGCGTGAAGTCCGGCTGCAGGTAGTACTGCGAGAGGATGACAGCGGCACCGAAGATCCAAGAGAAGAAGCACAGCCACCAGGTCAGCGCGTACAAGCTCGGGAATACCACGGGGGTGCCGGTGATGCGGTAGTAGTTCAACTGCAACGAACCAGCATACTGTACCGTAAACCATGGTGGAAATATGGTTCAAACCATAGGTTCCCAACGGGGGCAGTATCGCCCCCCAGTGGGCGCTGGAGCTTTCCAAGGGGGCGGTGGCGGATCCAAGGGAAAATTAATGAACTTTTTGCATTTAATTTTTTTTGATTTGTGCAGTAGATTTTTCACAAAAAAAAAACGAGAAATGATCAAAAAAACTCGAACAACATTTTTTTTTACCTGGGCAGCAATAAATAATATACAGAAAAAAATTATAACTGCTATTTTGCGCAAAGGGGGCGTTAGGATTTTTTTTTCTTGTCAAGGGTGGTCAAAAAAAGGTTGGAAACCTATGGTTTAAACTATCTACATTTACTGGCAGCACTAAATTGCTACAAAAACCAGCTCTTTTTTGGCCAACTGTGGATGTAAGCAGTCGTGTACAAACGAAAACTGGCAGTCTTTGGTAGCTTTTATATTTATTTCTTTATCTCACATACAACAATAAATTAAACACTAGTTCAATAAATCTTCATAGCTTGCAATGCATACAAGCAGAAAACAATGGATGTTAGGAATGTTAAAAACACAGTATCATAATCATCTACACTACAATATTCGGATCAACGCGTCCTATTTCAACTATCTTCGCCTGCCTAATTATTCTTCACCCTCAAGGATTACTTGGTCATGAATAATTCGTTAAGATTAAAAAGAAATATGTAAGTTATCATGAAAATCAAAACTCATTATTTTTAACTTAGACAGAAATCAAATCTATTATTGATAGCTTTTCATTTGTGTTTTTTTGTTAAATGAACCGCAAACGAAAATATTTTATGTATTTTTTGCGCGGATATTTTTTTAGTTTTATTATTTTATTTGCTTATTGAAAATACATGTAAAAAGCTTGCGACGAACCGCTTGGGTTTTTTGTGCAGATTGGCACTTGAATCGATTTTCAGTTGACACACATCCAAACGCCAGCATCCGCTTCAGTAAGCTTATCCATCTCCAATATGTCGCTGGCAGTGACGTATGCACACATAATAAACCTGATGGACCATTAAAAATCCGGCTTGTTTTTTTGTCTCATTCCAATGAAATATTTATGACAAAAATGCAAGTGAATCAATGGAAAAAAAAAACGAAAACGAATTTTCGTTACATAAAAATTCAAAGCATTTTGCATAAATAACAATTTTTTTATAATTAAAGTACAAATAAAAACAACGCGTAAAAACTTTTCAACGTATTTATTTCTATTGTAAAAATTTAGATAGTATAACATTATCAAAAACTTTCATCAAACTATTTTTATACGTGGATCATCTCCATAAAATTAATATTCAATAGTATTAATTCCAATGTATAATAGACACTGCTAATTAATTTGGATCAAATGCATTAATTGTGAATCAATCATTACTTTTTATTTTAAGTTTATAAAAAATATTTCAATATTTAACCAATGAAACTTGATAAGTATTTTCTCTAATATATTACGAGTCTCCGCATCCGTGTAAGAAAAACTTAAATTTAAAAATAATATAAAACTTCTTTAATAAATGGGAACAACATTAAATAAATCAAGCAGAAATTATTTTGGTCACGCCCAGAACATTCTTCCTGGTTGATAAATCTACATAAATAAAAAATAAAACCTTCCTACTAGTGTGTGCGACTTAATTTCTGCAAATAAAAAGTCATAAGCTATAAAGAAATTCTTTGAAATGGCCGTTTTATTGAATTTCAAGAATTTTGTATATGGGAATATATTTTTAAAAATAATAACGAGAGCAAAAAATAAAATAACGAAAATATTCTAAAATATATTAACTAAACATTAAAAAATCATTGTAACTCAAAACTTTTAAGAAGCACCTGATAGGTTTTTGATATCAAAACTTGAACTGTCTGTCTCGATGTTTTACAATATATTAACGGATTTATACCCAAAAGAACAAAAAAGTTAAATCATGAAATATTATAAAACCCAACATAAAGAAAGTTTTGTATAATTTGGTTTTTAAGAAATCTCATCAACCTCTAAATATAAACTTCTCTTTGGTAGATTCGGTTCTTGTAAACATGTTGTGTGTAATTATTATAATTCCATCCATTGATACTTACTTGAAATTTGGTCCACATGTTCTTAAACTTGGCTACTTCCGGTCCATGTCTCCAGGAAGCCACGGGCAGCATGAAGTGTGGAATGAGGATGCTCAGGAATATGACGTTGTAGATAATCTCATCAAAGCGCTTGTCCGTATTCGCCACAAATACTGACAACCGGTCATCCATGACTAGTAAAAATTAAAAAAAAAAACAATAATTTGATAACAATAATGGCGTCTTAAATTTTTTTAATTATATGCAAAAAAATTATTATATGTATACAGAAATATTTGATTAAGAATGATAAAGAATCTTCTCTTAACTTCACTCTAGCAATCACTACACATTGAGAATCTTGTATACTTTTAGTAGTATCAGAATTATATAATATAAGACAGTAAATAAAAAAGATAAAAATCAATCAATTAATATTAAGAACTACACCGTTTTTTTTTCATTTGAATGTTTCTCTTTACAGTTTCATCTTTTTAATTTTAAAAGATGTAAACAAATTCGTCCAACAATGGTATTCAGATACTGTATTGTATCTCGCTATGAATACACAAACATATTTATTTCCAATAGAAATAATAAAATTATTTCATTACAATCATTGATATACACATAAATATGAATAAAAAATATGCAACTGTGTATTTTATATAATGTTTCCGGTGTATTCTCTATCGTAAAATAATGCTCGTATGCACAACTCATGTCTGTTCCTGCTAGCCATTGTATACACCACAATGGCTGTTTCTGGCAGGTTTGCTACACCTGTACCTGAGCGAGGCCACTGATTTTAATTGCAATTTCAGTGATATTGCTTTTGTACTTCAACTATACCCATAACAGACAATAAAAAACTAGTTATTTTGCAACGGCGTACAGCTCAATTTCGTTTCATGTAACTGACATAGTTATGCCACTCCACCCTAAAAGCTGAACGATCCTTTGTAGCTGCCAAAAACCATTACGCTCTTAGCTGGTAATTAAATTCCTAAAACTCAAAGACTTTTTATCGTCAATTAAAACGTAAAATTTTCGCATAACGTATATGCAAACAGAAACAATTAAAAAATTTAATATAGAGTATAAATTACCTAAAAAAGTTAATAGCTGATATACATTACTTATATATTAAATATACATACGCTTACGTTTATTAATTAATCGCAAGATAATATATGTTTTATAAAAAATTTCGGGTATTTTTATAATATTCTGTTACTATCCCTCCTTGACAATTTACTCACTAATGAAAACGTCAATTTATATTTAATAAATAATCAATATTTATTTACCTGTAATGAAAATTGAATGCTATGTTGCTCTTGAAATAATATTTGAGTTAAATCTAAAATTCTAGATTCAACGACGTTTCCAAGTGTAATGATTTGATTTTCCTTAACCCATTACACAAAACGTACGATCGAGTAAGCTCTACGTTTCATGCTTCTCAAAAACAGAGGCACCGCTTGCAAATGTTTGATGAAAAAACTAGCATCGATTAAAGACGCCCTTCACACCCCAGCGGACCCCTTCAGCACTGGTCGGGCTCGTATACTATTCATGATTCGAATCAATCAACGTCAAAACATTGGCAACTTTTAATTGGGAGGTTGTACGTTACAAGTAGGAACACCAACCTTAATGAAATGTAAACATGAAATGATATACTCACTAAAGAGTACGATGTGGTATACTGTAGTAACAAATAATTGTGTTCAAGTTCTCATGTGCACTTTACTCACCCAATATCACTAGAAAGGTTTCCATCGACCATATAATGTACGCCCAGAACGTTGCTTTTGAAACCCATTTAAACGTAGTCCTGAGAGAGGACCTTGTTGCTATTAAATATAAAACATATTTGTTTAAATAGTTTAAAACTAAGAAATATATAAATTTTATGAGAAATAAGAGATTTGACATATTTCAATATTTTCAGTATTAAAAGTTCATTGTGTGTTTAATCTGAGACTTGTTTTATTCAAAAAAAATTGTTGAAAATACCATGTGGTTTTATAAATGAAATAAAGCTGTTAACTTATATGGGATTGTGATTTTAAAGAAGCAATCACCGTAAGGAACTCTCATGATGGGCATGATTCCCATGATCTGGAACATGACGAGCAGACTCTTGGTAGTTTTGTAGAAACTGTCGTGCTCCTCCAGCATGGGCCCGTCATCTTCCGTGATGATGGACTGATACGTATCCGCGTGAGCTAAAATACAATTTATCAATAAACATTTATTTACTCAAATACCATAATAATGGATGAGGTGGATAATAATCTCATTTAAAAAATATATTTATTTAATTATTGGTGATTCTCGCTTTATTCGATTGCAACCTGATATCGATAGTATAGTATAATATTATCATGTATCAAATCAAATTTTTTTTGATCAAACTGAAACTCTCGTAACCTTAATCGTATCAGTATATAAACAACTTGATAGGATGGGAATCGAACTGAGGAGCAATTAGTTAAAAGTTAGCGGTTTAATCAAGCTGAAACAATGATTTACCTGCTGCATCCTTTTTGTGCCCCTGGTTGCGGGCAAACTGCTTCTGGTTCGGGTTCTGAGCGAAGAATGTCGGACGATCAGCCTTATCGTTCAAGTATATTGTATACGGCTCCATGGTTACCTTTTCTTCCATGATGGCGGCTTTTTGTCTTATATACATAAAATATATAATATCAAAATTAACTACACTAAAAATAACCTTTTTACACTTGCGTAACATTTATACAAAATCACTGTTTAAATTACACTTTAAACAATGTTTTATGTATATCTTTGCTATTATTTTTATATTTTTGAATAAAATACTTGAGTGATTTTCCACATGTTCGTTTTTATTTGTGACCGGTTTCACCAAGTACTCTCTGTCAAAAATATTGAATTTCTTATTATTTTTATATAAAACTACAATTTTGATAATTGATAATTACCTGCATACTGAAACACAAGTTTTCGGTTAATAATAATATTTTTTAATCAAAAACCTAAAATCCGACCGTTTTTTGCATTGGTTCTGATCTTTTTATAATATAACTACTATAAAAACAATTAATATTTAAACCTCGAAATGTAAAAAAAAAAATAAAGTAACAAAGCACGAGCTAAAATATATATTTGAAGGCAATATTGAAAACAATGATTTTGCATTTTTTAGTAACTTTTTAATTTAAATTGTTTGTGATAGCTAATTTTTTTTTTATTCACACAAACTATGCTATACTCTTAATGTAGTTTAAATAAAAATAAACCGCTAATTTTCTTATGTATTAAAAATCTTTATTTTCATTTTACGTTTACGTTTTTACTAAAACAGCGGACTCACAGATCCTAGGTAATGTGCATACTGTGCAGCCCGCAAGAACACTTCGCGCTGGAGGAAGGAAGTAGACTGGCCGGGAAGGGGGAGGGGGTGGTTCCGGTCGGGGTAGTCTAACGCGGCCACGGGGGAGGGGGTGGCTAAGCTCTCCCTTGCCTAGAATTATCCAGGGCTGCCAACAAACTGCCGAAATCGCGCACAGTCAATTTACTGCTCCTGCTTGCTCACTGAATACTAAAATTTTACCTCCTGAAATATTACAGACGTAAAAAATTACAAAAAAGTCAACGGATATTGCTTTCGTCGTGTTTTCATGCTGAAAGGCTTTAATTTTTACAGGCACTTCATTATATGCTTGTATTGTTGTTTAGTAATAATAAAACAATATTTTTTTACAATCAATGAAAAATAACAAAAACTTCTGTATACGTTTGATTTGACTTGATGATTCATTTAACGATGCGAACAAAAATATTACGCGTGAATTTTAGTACAAAATATATTTTTTCAAGTAATTAAAGTCTTGTTATAAATGCATGTACACATATTAAATAATTTGAAAAATAAGGAGTTGAGCTTCGTACTTAAATATATATAACACGGCAAAAGTTATTCAACTCAACAAACTTTCTACTTAGAAATCAAGAAACACGTTAAATTACCAACTTTCATGCAACCTTTAAAATTTTAAATACGCTCTTGTATTTTTCGCTGAAGCTCCATTATAGTTATATAAATTTGTAACACTATATATTTTGTATTGTATAACATAAAAATTCTAACATAAATTTTTAACATAGTATATCTTTATTATTTTAATTTGGAGAAGCTTGCCTTGTATTTCTACGTAAATATTTGACCTACGCATAACAGGCTATTTCATGTCGCTGGTCTCTGCGGAATAATTCAAAACGTTAACTCAAACACAGAAATAATTATTGGTTTCCAGTTATGACTGCCCTCGGTACAAACAAGCAAGCTAGCCGGATCGACTTCAATACACGTATGTGCTGTTTTATAACTTTAACTGACATAAATCCTGCAAAGGACAGCAAAACTATAGAATAAAAATTGTAAAAATGGCCAATATTTTACGCAAATAAAAAAATACTAATTTAAGTAAAATTTGAGTCAGATTTCGATCGTTTCGATCATTCTTATGTGCCAAGGTCAAGCAGTAAATTTTTCGTTATTTTTGATATTTAAAATACGTGTTTTTTTTATAAATAAATACGCTGAAATAAAAATATTTTTTAATGATAGAAAAAACTATAATAGACCGCTGTGTGTTATTCAGAGTTATAAGTTTGCAACTATTAATTTGATATTGTGAATTATTGTTTTGTGATATTAAAAACGTATAGTTGAAGCATGAAGATATTTTCCCTTAATAATAATACAATTCTCGTAAAATTAATTACTGCTTATTTGTTTTAAGAAAACATTAAATTCAGGTAGATTCAAGTGCGAAAAATGAATAAATAATTTCTAATTATCCAATATTAATAAGAACTCTAAACTCGTACTTTTTACTGTGCCAAAGTCGTATTTCATAATAATCACCACTAATGCGTCTGCGCCACTTGGAAACATCGAGAAAGTTCTAAGAATGCCGGTACCGAAGTCCAACTACGTGGCGGTGCAAACGCGGCTCGGCCTGGCCGCCTCTTCCCGGAAACAGCTGGTACTTACACGGGTGGGGAAACTTAAATTAATATTATACTAACGATACTTAGGCAAACCTCGTAATAATATACTACAGTTTAAATTAAAAGTAATATTGGTTTATTAAAGAAATAACATTGAAGAAGGAATCTTCATTGAATGTGCGATGCAATCGATTTACTAATTATTTCTTTTGAACCCCTTTTGTACTTATATTGTTTTTCAGGTTCCCCGACCTTAATATCGAGTATCATATCGACATTAATTGATATGTAAAAAAATGTTTGTCTATAATTATGTATTTACATCGCATTTTAATATTTGCAGATGGTATACATTTCGTAGTATCTAAATGTGAGAAAACAATCATTCAATAATTTTTTTAAGCCTTTTGCTTGGTAAACTGGCTTGATTATGAGTTGATTTGCTATCTTGAATGTTTCAAAAGCCAATTTATAACAACGGCTGCTAAAACCTACGAACAGGTCGAAATAAATTGTACAGTGTTTAATGAGAATTATATGTTAGAAATGAGCAAAACAAACTCTTGGGTGCAATGAAGTTCGCTGCTTGCTAAATCCAAATACCACTATTATAAATAGAGAAACAGCGAATAAAGTGCATTGTGTTTCTATTATTATTTTCATTTATTTAGAGTTGTCTATCAAATGTTGACATTTCGTGTAATCTGACCTCGACCAGGCGCAGGAACATTTAAGATCGGTGTGTTTTTCCACCAGGTGTTTTATTAGAGAAACAACTATTACCGCTAGGAAATGCCCCCCATAAATTCGCCGCCGCGTCGGCAAACGAATATGTCGTAATCAGAGAGAGAGAGAGAGAGAGAGAGAGGCGCGTGACGTCACAGGAAGTAGGCTCTGCGGGGCTCGGGGGCGCCAGAGGCTCTCGAGGTGATTATGCTAGGGCGGGGATACACGAGAAAACAAACATGATCTATGAGAACGTACCTCATAACTTTACAACTTTATATAAGTTGCCTTGTTAATAAGTATTACCCGAAAATCTTAGTCAAATTTCCCATAGAATTTACAACTTTTTCCCTACTGTGAGTTTCATATATTTTTTAACAGCAATATTAAACCGATTTTTTTTTCACTGAGGCTAAGAAATCGTCAAGTAATTGTCCAGCTTTGGCAGCGTCTCGTTCATTTCTCATACAGCCTCGCAAAAAAATAAACGATTGGCATGTACCTTGTCATATGCTGCGTTCTTGTAAAACAACAAATAATAATTTATATTACTAACATAACCTGAAAATCTTAGTCGAATTCCTCATATAATTTAGACCCCGTGCACTATCATGAATTCTTGATATATTTTTATAACTACTATATAGATATGTATTTTTACAGCAATATCGCACACTCCTCATACTTTTCTACAAACAAACCAAGTAAAGAAAAATATTGTTTTTATATCGTATACTGTAGCAGGCACGATGATATTTTAAATATTTTTTATTAAATATTACTTCAACATCACACATTCTTGGTAAACATACTATTTTTTAGTATTATTATCAATTTCCTTGTTCTGTTTTTCTGTTATTGAAGCAATTGTACTGTAAGGCGAATGGAAAAATGTTTAATATTTATTTGCTGCTTGCAGTTATTCTCATAACACTTTTTCTTATGCAATATAACATTCTTACATATTCTTGTACTTCCATAAACTCAATTTTTTTGTTTGTAATTATTACATTTTCATATCAAAACAAATTAAATTAAATCGGGAAATGTATATAATTTTTATATAAATTTATATAACATTTTCAATAATTGTTGTTTTAATAAACACGGAATGTTGACTTTTAATAACAACTTCTGCGTCCAATCTTGCGGAATTTATTGTAGAGATTCATCCCCCACCTATAAGTATTTTCTGGGAGGTATTTCAGGTACACTTTGTTAAATCAAAACTGAACACAAATAAAAGGAGATGACGGAATATTTATGTTAGTATATAATTTTGAAATATTTTTAATTTACTGCAATATATTTAGTTAAACTAAAATACTGTATATTTATTAAATTATTTATTAACGTATGGTTTAAATATTTCAAAATAAACGTTTTAAAGTAATTTTCGTTCAATATTATTTAATATTATGTTTACAGATTTAAGCGGCCGATTTTAATATAGTTATATTTTTAGGAGTAATGCTGCGAGAAGGTTTTGCGGAATAATTTGTGGAAAAGGCTCTAGTTTAAAAGCTGAAACGTCAGCCAACGTTGTAATACGTAGAACCATATTTTAACATAAATGTCAATATTTTTATCTTAACTTAAGAATTTTTTTCGACAAGAATCTCAAAGGTACCTTAATTACTGCCAAAACAAACAAAATAATGGCCAGTTTCAGTTTCTCACAACTACAAATTTACTCTTTTAGCTCCGTTATTTCAGTCTGGAATTTCTAACAGTTCCAGGAAAAAATGTCAACCCTTCACGTGACCCAGGTGGAGCACAAAAAAAACCCCTTGATTTGTAAGACTTTATAAATCAACGAAATCGACGGCCATCCCGTCTACATTGTTTATAGAACATAGAAAACATCTTGACTTTTTTCAATTTTTTTTTGAAAATACCTGGCAAACAACTATATCCAATTATTACAAAGATTGGAGAATCATAAAACTATGTCTGCGAACAAGAGAAACTTAAGCCTATACTTTCTTATTTCATTTATAGGTAGCCTTATCGATCTTCTTTTAAAAAAACAGTGCTATCGTTTTCAACTTTTCCCATACAGCTTCTCATATACGAATCGCTAAAATTTACGTATACATCATGTCTTCATATTATCCACTGTCTCACTCAAAAGAATAAAAAGAAATTGCAATGTAAGCAGATCGTGTACACATACATATAAATACACATGTGCACGTGTATTTGCACGTGAGTAATACAAAAGCACGACCATCTAACAGTACACCGTTTATTTAGTTATATCACTTAAGCCTCACGTATAAAAATGGTAGTATTTTCTGTGTTCTGGCCGTCTAAATCTTCAATATATTTTTGGGAATAGCGAACAACTTTAGTTGGAAACTGAAACACGCTTTAATAAAGGCTGATATTCTTGTGGTATTTTTGGCAGGTTGACGTAATTGCTTTCTGCAGGACGGAGAACGTCCGCTACGATTTAACAAAAACATTTCCTCCTTTCCATAAACGTTATTTTAATATTAAAAGACTTTATAGGAATTTCATTTTGTATGTAAACGATCACTACAGCCTTTTATATTCGGATTACTAAATATAATATGTTTGTAAACTATCCATAAATCAAAGAAAAACAAAAAATGTTATTTAACATATCATTTCTATTCGTGTATTTTTGTCATAGTCGAATCGCTTTAAGAATTTTACTTTTGATATCATTTAAGCTCTCATACTTCAAGCTCCGTAAGATAAAGTATTTTATTCTATTTGGAAACATTGAATACTCTGAAATAAAGTAAATTATATTATTTAATATATAAAAATTTATTCATATGACATGAGATAATTATATTACTCAAACCCAATTCCTGGAGTCAAGGGACTCGAAGAATTTTCTCTCATTGGGATACTAAACAAGTCCTCAAGGGTAAAGGGACTACATAATTATGTTTGCGGGTAATTTAGTTTTATTTTTATTACTGCTTCATTTTCATATATTTCAATCATTTGATAAATAATAGTATTTTATTTAAATATACAAAACGAACAAAAGTAAAATGAATAAATGAGTACAATAGTAATAAATTTTATTTCTAAATCAATTTCACGACATAAAATTTCGTTTATATTTTTTTATAAAAGGACAATTTTATATTTTTAACAAAAAATCAAAAACGTATTTACTTATATTTTTATTTATTTCAAGAATTGAATATTTTTTCGATGTCGCGCTATTTAACATATAAAAAGAAATTGAATATTTCTATAAACCAAGTGCAACTTAACCAATATATTACAATTCGAAAATATACCATCCAAAAGTAACATATATTTTACATTAAAGATTTTTGATTAAAATTAAGACACAAATATTCAGCATCAACGGCCAGGAAGCCATTCCCCGCGGGCCGCAGATTAATATATTAATTTTTAATTTCCTTGCCTAAATATTTTCTATTATAATTTACCGAGGGTAGAAATTTAAAAATTATTAAAACATTCAAGTAACCCGAGATCACTGATCACTGTCAAACACCCGAATCGTAGGAAACCCGATTCCCGTTGCTCTTACTAAAAAAAAATTGATTTCAATGGCAAATATTACAATACGGATTACGTATGGAGAATTATTAAGAAATCTTTAGTAAAACTTTCAGTTCAGAATAGAAGAGTGAGAACAGGAAATCATCCAAAGCTCGTTGTTGATTGTAACCTCTACAGAGTCTTAGATCCCGATTTGTGGACTTACTGTCGAAAGAACTGTTAATACAGAACTGGGTGGTGGACTTCGAGAAACCAAGAGAGAAAATGTATAGAAACGGCCTTATGATGTTGTAAATAGTACTATGCTAGAAAAAAATAAATGAACAGATACAACTATCAAAAATCCAAACAAATACTATCTGTGAAACTTTAGTAAGTTGATAATGAATGTGATACGTAAATATTTTAAAATACTCAATTATTTTTCGATCTTTTCTTGTAAATAAAGCATTTCCATTTCATGAAACTATTTTGGATTTAAGCAATGAAATTTAATATTTTTAGCAGACAGAAAACAACCGACTTTTTAATGGCATAATTTAATAAAAATAAATGCTATGTAAAATCAGCTCAAAATACATTACAAAAATAAAATAACCAAAGGCATTTTAAAAATTTGGGTAGAATATTCGACTATAAAGATATTATTTTTTAATAGCATTCGAAAAAATTAATATCTCTAGCTATTTGTGAAGGTCTGGTCGTTTTTTTTCATTTTTCGTAAAATCAAATATTCCTTAGATTTCATATTTTATGTTATTTTATTTCTATGCCATCTCAAATTATTTCCAGAATATTTATGACATAATAATTATAGTTATTATCATAATAATTAAAATTAACGAAAAACATCTTCTTCCCAAAAATATATACACAACCTGCGTAATCTAATGGGGGCTACTAGGAAAAAATTCTCAGACGGATTAGACATGAAAGAAGAAGGCCAAAAATATTAAATTAATGTTTTTGAATATAACTTAGTATATTTAAGAAAACCATGAAAGCAATAATGTATGTACAGTGTACATACATTATTGCTTTCATACATTATACACATACATTATTGTGTACATTGTACACACTTGACATACTGATAAATTGAATCAACCCCGAAGGCTTCAACGCTATATTGAACCTTGATGAAGCTTGCGAGGGTCCTCAAATCAAAACCTGCTTTGAGAGTTGGTTAATATATATGTGTATATAATTAAATAGTCATTTTTAATCTTTGATAATTTGGAATGTCTTGGTACAAACCAAAATGTTGATTGATACTATTAGAACTATAATTAACATCCGGGTGACAATTAGCAGACTGTAATATTTTTTAATTTATTTTTTACTAAATTTATTATACATTTAATACACCATGATTATATTATTAATTTAAATTATTTCCTGTTATATAATATACAATTCTTTGTTGTTAGAAGGGTACAAACTTCGCAGGATGAAATTGATACAGTAATTTTTTTTTCCGTGCTATTTTTAAGCACTTAAATTAGTTTAGTTGCGTTTTCAAATTTAAGGATTATATTTTAAAGGAAATACTTAAGGATTTAATACACTGCACAAAAAAACAATTGCAATGCTTAGTTTTTACTGTAATATTTTTTGCAAGTTTAAATTATTTAAAAGGTCAATATTAATAACTTTCTTAAAAAAATTATACCTTTCAAATTCAATTTTATAAATATCAAGTAAGATACTGATAAATAAATCATTTTTAATTATGCCCTCAGTGTACAGAGCCCCTTGTGCGAGAAGTAAGTGCATTAGCGCAAGAGAGCCTATGATAATTAAGGGTGTTTTTGGTTGGATTGACTAAACCAAAGGGGTGGTAGAGAAGCCTCTCTCGAATCCTACCCCGAAACCTTCAATAAAAAATGAACTCTCAGCTCTCAACCACAGAATACAATGGAACTTCTAAGCCTGAGCCAACTCCACTCTAGAAATTATAATATTTCAGAATAAAGTTGAAGATATTGCTTGCAGTCTCGTGCAGGCTTGCATATATTAAGTTTTTAGAAATAAATTTGCATTTCCCTTGTTTTTATGGTACGAATAACCACCACAATAAATAAATATAAATTTAAATAAATCCTGAACTTTAGTGAACATATATATAGAGTTTAATTAATCTTAAACTTGCTTAAATATGTCTACAGAATATAGTGCCGCGTATATTACTTCTCCCACGTTATTATTCTAGTTATTTTTATCTATGACGTAATATTTTAGGTTTCATAGGGGAATTATCCTTATTTTCTAATTAAGGAAAGAAATTAAAATTAGTGTTAGAAATAACATAGTCTCAAATTTTTATATATGTTTGTTAAATATATCATATAAAAATTATACTATTTGATAAAACGGGGCATGTTCCTACAAAAACTAAGTCATAATCAACATAAAATAATATGGTAAAAATTAAATTAAAACAGTTCACAAAAGAAACGAAATTAATACAATCCCAATAAAACAGTTATGTACTTAACATTACTGCTAATTATTCAAGTGATGTTTGCGTAAAAGTAAAAAAATTATATAGATAAATTTTAATGAAACTTTCAGAATATTAAGGACATATTTCTAAGAATATGTCTGTTATTGAACTATAATAAAATACCAGAGAAATTTTAAAAATAATTAAATACTTTAAAAGTATCTAGAAACTTCCAGATAACTGTAGAAATAATAAACCGAAAACTTCGTTTAATAAAATTAATTACAAAATGGATCAACGATTTGTTCGAGACGTTCAACTTTTCTCAACATTAACGTAAATTTCTAATAATATTTTTTTGAATAAAATAAAATAAAAAATCACTTAAATTTAAAGCGATTTGCAACTTACAAATTGACCAGAATATTGAATTGGTTCTTTATAATATAAACAAATTATAATTATAATTTGATTAATTTTACTCCTTATAAGAAATCAATATTTTATCGTCTACCGAATGGCATACAATGAAACTTTTTAACAAATTCATTGAATAAAAATGATGAAACCCTCGGGGATCTAGACGGAAACGACAAATGTGAAAATCTATCACTTCGATTGCCACGAATCAATATTTTGTACCGGATGCTATGAATCAACGTCCGACATTTCCCCGTCCAGGATCGAAGACGATCCATCAAGATGAACCGTCCTGAAAAAATATTTATTTTATAAATCCGAACACTGAAAGATCGAAGACAACCATCACAAAAATACATTAGTACAATTTATTAACAATACGTAAATAAATAATTCTAGATTTGGTTTCCTCCCCGAAGAAAAAATATTTTGTCCATCTGTAGGCGATTTGAAGCATTTAAAAGCAATTGATTTTATTTTTTATTTTGTGGACATATTTTTATTTATACTTATGGAGATTCGTTAAAACAAATTAAAAATCAGATAACCTTAAAAAGCGATTTGGGTAAGTGAAGATTTTTTATACTTTTAATGGTGAGCGTAGATAACGCCTTTAGATACATTCAGTATAGTTTGCCCAAATCTAAAAGTTTTGGCATATTTTTAATTAATTTACACCGCGTAAGAGCGCAAACACGCCAAATGAGCAGGACCTCTACAGAGAAGGTAATCGTCCCTTCGATCTCTCTCGGATCTGCATAGGGAAGCGGGTCAATCGCCGATAGTAATTTCAAATTAACCCACATCGCTGTTTGCGCTGTATTTCAATTTGAAAACAAACTTTTCACGGAGGGCTGGCGGGGGTGCGAGTAGGGGTGCGAGGGGGGTGCGAGGGGGTGCGAGGAGGGTGCGAGGAGGGGCAGCATCCCCCAGTCCGAGCTTCAGGACAGCCCACTCAGTCCCCGTCACCACGTGGCGAGGAACGGTCGTGCGAGGGAGCCCCGCCGAACTTCCCGGCTCACGCAATTTATTACGTTAATAACCCCACGATAAATAAATACACTGAAACGCGTGAAATTAATATTATTTATTACGGTAAATTTGCGAGCGCATTATATTAAAGCGAAAACCGTATTTTGCGGACGCCCCTCTGTGCTAGGTCCTCTGCTCGGAAACTAGAAATATTTTTATTGCGTTACAAGTTTTGATTGAAGCTCAATTAGTCGAAAATTTGCATAAAAAGGGACGGAGTTTTATTAAGTTAATAAAAAGTTTGAAAAGCGCTCTGATTTGATTTTTATTTTTGCTTTATTGTATGAAAGAAATTATTGATGTCTTATTGTGGTAATTAAATATAAATATTGATACTCGTTGAGACTTAACTGAAAAGTATTTTTTAAAATGTTGAAAATCAATGTCTACATAATCACATTGGCAGGTGAGTGATTTAATTTTTAAAAAAATTATCTTTACAACGTAATTAGTTATGATGATTTATCGTTTATTTTTTTTATTATTTGGAATCACAACAACTAACGTTTTGTCCAAACCCACCAATATAATTGGAAACACAATTCGTTGTATATTATTAGTTATTCTTGGAATATCAAAGATGCGATGGAAACAAGTCACACAAAAAATAAAATGTGAAAAATTACAAAAACATTTATTTTATTTGAACAAAAAATATTGAAAATTAAAATATTGAATTGAAAAATAAACATTGTGTTTAAAATATTGAATTTACGTATTATTCGTCGTATATCTCGAATTCAAAAATGCTATAAACTAGAAATCATGTAACGCTGCGGAGTTTTCTATTCGCCTTGTCTGATTTACAAGAAAATCAAATATTTGTCGAGTACTGTTTGAAGATTATTCTAAAGATAAAATAAACTATTAACATATTCGGGGAATTTCGTACATTTTAAAAGAACTTCAGCTAATCAAAGCAATTCGTTTGAAAATCAAACTCGCTTTTCGATAATTTGTTACAAATATTACGCGTAAATAACTAAATTGGGCCAACTCACTCGATCTACTTGTTTCAAGAAAAAAAAACTTTTCAAGTAAATACAAAATCAAGGTGGTACATACAAGAATTAGGCAAAAATCTGCACATGAAACGACGAGATAAGACCTAGATTTTTTTCATGTAAATCGATTACCTAATGAAAAAGTTGTATAGGTGATGGATGCAAATTTAGTAATAATAGTCAACGATAACCTTTGGTCTCAAAGTGGTTATAAATTTACAATTTGGAAATTGTTATAAGTTGGCCCGTTCTAGTTTCCAACACCTCATACATAATTTGTTGACATCTCAACGATAAACTATTCCCCCGGCTCTATACAAATCATAAATACGGCCTGTTATAAGAGCCCCTGAGGACCACTCCCTTAAAACTCTCAAAGCTGGATTCTATATATAATAAATAAAAGACAAATATGATAAACAAGTGTGTATAAAGCAGTGGCGTGCAGTCCATACAACCGATAAATGGTGTATTAAAGTGAAATAAGAATGATTGAAATCTATTTTTTTAAATATATATATATATATTAAATTACACCCAGATTTTTACATACATACAGATTTTCATTATTTGTTTTTCCAAATGCCGTACAGACATAAACCCACACTTGTCTTGTTTATTTCTCCACTAACCATACAGATACATGCTCCACGCTTGCATTGTTTATTTTCAATACTCGAGTTTATCCAAACGGTCCCAACTGAATTTTTTACTACTTTATTCTAATTCTATTTAATTGTTTTAAAGACAAGCAACATGTGTGTTGACGCTTGTATAATTTATTCGTAGTTTTCATTAAGAAAGCTCAAACTAATTTGTTTCCATAAATTTTAAATCAATTTTTGTACGAAGATAAGGAAGAGTAAAAATAATGTTTTTGTGTGTTTAATTAGTTATTATCTTTTTTGACTACTTCGCAATCAATTTAATGCTTCAGATACTTAATAATCATAGGATGCGTGTGTCAAATTTTTCAAAAGCAATTGCATTTTTTTTTAAATTCTATAAAAATTAAGTCCTTTAGAAAAAATAAAGATATACTCTAATATAGGGTGTTTTTTTATAGAGGTATAGAACTTTGAAATGGAATAAAACAAAGATCATTTTTTTAAATTGACATGAAATTAACTTTATTCAAAAGATAATTTTTTGGCATTATAATTTAAATATGATTTCTGGCATATGACCGCCACGGCTGGCTCGGACGTAGTCTAGTCTGGAGGTCCAATTCTCGATGACTTTTTCCAACATTTGTGGCCGTATATCGGCAATAACGCGGCGAATGTTGTCCTCCAAGTGGTCAATCGTTTCGGGCTTATCGGCGTAGACTAGCGACTTCACATATCCCCACAGAAAATAGTCTAGCGGCGTTAAATCGCACGATCTTGGAGGCCAATTAACGGGTCCGAAACGTGAAACTATGCGGTTACCAAACGTTTCCTTCAATAAAGCAATTGTGGCACGAGCCGTCTTGTTGTAACCACAGCTCCTGCACATCATGGTTGCTCAATTGATGAACGAAAAAGTCAGTAATCATGGCTCTATAGCGGTCACCATTGACTGTAACGGCCTGACCAGCATCGTCTTTAAAGAAGTACGGACCAATGATTCCACCAGCCCATAAGCACACCAAACAGTCAGTTTTTCTGGATGTAACGGTGTCTCAACATACACTTGAGGATTATCATCACTCCAAATACGGCAGTTTTGTTTATTGACGTATCCATTCAACCAAAAGTGAGCTTCATCGCTAAACAAAATTCGCTTATGAAAATCGGGATCAACGGCAATCTTGTTTTGGGCCCATTCACCAAATCTGCTCAGGCGTTAGTCTATTTATGTTAAAATGCCAAACCAAACTAAACATAAATCCTTTGACAATTGACAAAATGGCCGCCAGTTAAAACAGTGTTGCCAACTTAAAGTTCTATACCTCTATAAAAAACACCCTGTAAATAGATGTATTATCAAAGACATTTATTGAAATGTTTATTAATTCTTCTGGCCACTTGTTTGCTTGCTTGTGTATTATGTATGGCCTCCGACTCAAAAGAATTGATTAATTTTTTCATTATCTTTATGTATACTGAACGCCTCTCTGCATACGTGTAGTTATAATAAACATTAATGAACATCAATTAATTGATTCAGATACAAATTCCAACCGTCGAAAAACACCTGAAAGTTGTACTTCATTATATTTTGTTAACCTATCTCACACACAGAACTTCAGACGCTATAAGGGCCAGCAGCTCTATTAAATCATCCCCTTTTTAATAAAAATCAACATGAATTATTCCGAATTAATTAGTTGCGCACAAACCCTCATTAGAATACTGCCACGAGAGAATTTCTGAGGATCTAGGGGATGAATCGAACCTTCAGCTTAGACATCCAATAACAGAGAAGTGTCTGGAGCATGCGGCTTCGGCAAACCCTAGTCCTTCGTTAGCGTTGCTGTTGGTGACGTTGAATTCATGACGTTTTCAACTTTTTTGGCATATTATCTGAAGTAAGAAGTGAAGGGAATCGATACAGCTCCATTACCAAATTTATATAAGCTACTGGGCCGTAAATTAGTCTACCCTTTTCAAATACAAAATTTAATATCATCATGAATTTATCAGACAGTAAATAATAAATATATAAAACTATGCTACCAAGTTTTCTTAATAAATTTAATATCAAGAAATAAGGTCGCGCATGCAAATGCTTATTCTATATGCAATTTTACGTACGTAATGAAACAGGGACTTTTTATATGTTTATATGTTATAAGTAAAAGATACAATAATAATCGTTAATTTCATTCCATATTTATATCCAATCAATTATACAAAATAATACTTTTTTTATTTTAATGCTTTAAAATACTCAGAACTTAACTGCTAAACTTTTGCGTTCACCTAAAAAAGAATGTCCAAACCACGAAAATAAATCCTTAAGGTTGTATTTTGTTAAGCCCTTAAGTTTTATATTATAAAACATTGATTCAAAACCAAATATTTTATATAGGTATAGTAAATTAGTTAGAGATATTTTGTTAGAGACTTTGAAAACCTTATTTTTTAAGAATTTCTTAAATATTCAAATAATCAGGAGAGTAATTTTATCAAGTTATTTGATGTTTTTTATACATTTATATAATAAGCTAATATCAAACCACACGAGAAATCATGTTTTAATTTGCAATACAATTTTTTTATATAAAAATCTATCATTTTACTTAAATATTTTCATGTTGAATTATTAATATATATAAATATATTTTATTTTAAATGAATTTCAACTTATTCCATTTGCTTGATAAAATATATGCCCGCAAATTTTTTTGATGTCTGCTGATTGTGATAAAAAAAATATCTATAGAATTATTAAATACACGAAGTAAGATTTCTTGTATTATATTTTTATAAAACCATGTATAAAATAATCTCGAATGAATGTGGAATAATAATGCAAAAATAAAACTAATTTCATTCGTAATGTTTTAACGCTATCTACTTAAGGCAGTTGCTTCTAGCCTTTTAATTGCCTCTGGTGTCCGGTTGGACACCAGAGGCAGTCCATTACCTGGCGAAATCGTGTCATTTAATTAATTTAATTGTCACTTTATTTTTCTATGTCGAAAGTTGATTTTTTAGTTGAGTATTGAAAAAAATATAAATTATATTTTTCAATTTTTTATCGTTTAATTTTCGTCCATTTTTAGTGTAAAATAAAATCTTGAAGATGTTGAAAAATTGGTTAAAATGACGACTTTTCAAAACCAAAGTTGGTTAAAGATTTTAATTCTTATATTTATAAGACGCACATGGTTTATATTTAATCTATCAATTCCAATTTAAAAAAGGACTTTTAAATGTTTATGATTCTTGAAAAATGTACCGGACGAATCTCCAAATTCCTACACTTCAATCGGAAAAACACATATTTATCATATTAATAGTTAATTTATAAGAAATAAAAATATATTGTGTTCGGAAGAAGGGATGTATCAAACTTTTTGCATTTAAATATTTTTGATTGGTGCAGTCGATTTTTCGCAAAACGGACTAAAAAATGATCAAAAAAACTCGATTATGGGACATAGACCCTTAATAAGAAATTTACTGGGGGAAGATATAAAAATTAAGGCCAAATTGATTTAATAAAGATAAGATATTATTGAGTCGTAAAATTAATCAGAGCAGTTTGACGTGGTCCAGAAGGGACTGCGACAAGCCGCAAGCTCATAATAAAGCTGCTTGCGAATGTGCCGACACAAACAAGCCGGTGTCTGGTGTACAGTAATCCTTTATTTATGGACCGAACTTGCCAGCAATTGGACAAAAAAATATTAGTTAAATGTAAACTCAGAACTGTACCGCGAACAGAAATGCGCATTGCGAATTAATGCCACTATTTGTCGACTGCATTGTCGATTAAATTTAGCCAAGTATTTAAGTTATTGGAATACTGCGAAAGAACCTCTATTTTGGCCACATTACTTGGACTGAATAGAAATATATTTGATGAAATGGCCATCAACCTCCTGTGAGGAGAGGCATCAGAAGAAGAAGAATACTTTGAAAAGTATTTATTTCAAGGGAATGTTCAATTATAAATTAGGCGAAGAAAAAAATAATCGTAGACTGCAAGCACAAGCGATTTTACTTGCCTTGCGAAAACATAGCTATTGTTATTGGAATTCGTGTGTCATCAAAAATTCCAGGAACAAAACAAAAAAACTACCGTTCAATAAAATATCAAATATCTGCGTCTTTTTTGTTATTCGCAAATAACCGATTCTTATATAATATTTTCATGAATATTCTATCAATCAACATAAATCCATACTAGTTCATCCTTGGCCAAAACCATTGCCACATGGTTGCAAGTACACTACTGTGTGGCAATGGTTTTGTTTGTATTTTTCCAGAAAATGTGTGGTTTTTATGATAAAAGAAATACGTTGGGAGAAACTGATTTCTGTTTATCGATATATTTTTCCGATTGAATAAGTTCAGCACCAACTACAAATTGATGGTTGTTGGAGGCGTGTGTGACTCATGGGCGAATTGAATAAGGCAAAGTCGAAAATATTATACTTTGACTTTGATGGAATTCCCCGTACAGCTTTTTATTTTTTTATTTGCAAATGCATGGTTGATTTCCATCGAAAGAACATTAATAATATGAAAAACAAATTTCAATAAAATAAATATGCAAAGAATGCGTTTTATAAAATTTTGAAGTCAAATTTGGTTTTGCACATTTTTTTGGATTTTGTTGGAACAATATCGCAAAATGGCTACGTTTTGGAGCGCCATTGTAAAATGATACCTAGAAAAGGTATCGATTTACGAAGTTGCGTTTCAAAACCCTGCGGGTATATCCAGTTAGTAGAATACATTTGAAAAGCGCTAAAGTTATCCTCGAATCTAGTTTACTTTATACATAGAAGCTTTTTACGGATCCCTGAAAGGTCATTTGGCAGATCACTTTCAGTAAACTGGAAGAATCTATTGATACGATTTAAAGCCTCGTTAAAATACAGTGCAACAGAGGGGAGAGAACGCCATGACCTTAAGTCCCACCTGTATCGCAAAAAAACATTTATTGATAGAATACTCAAAATAATATTGTATAAAAATACTTGTGTGTTATTTGATTTTGACTGAATATTATAAATGTATATTAAAATAAATCACATATGACGAAGGATTTCAAGTTAATCGCATAATCTTATTTCAGAAAAGGCCTAATAGAAGGCAGAAAGCCAAAAATAATGACAAGCCATTGCCGAGGCCCACGCGACCCCAATACTGAAAACTCCTCCACCCGTGACCGTGACGTCTCACATATTTTATCGATGATGAAAGGGTATATTACCTAACCACCATGTGATTTATTATACAGCAATTTCAAAAAGTATTTCTCCCCGGAAAAAACTAGCCTTTCAAGTGCTCGAAAGACATTCTAAAAGATTTTTATTTAGATGAAATCTTCATTAAAATTGTGGTATAAATATGTGATTGCTTTTTTGTTAAATTGATCATGTGGCGGTTACGACATTTCTGCTTTCCTTAGTGGATGCATTTTTATCGCACCCCATGAGTTATTCGATAATTTTCTCAAACCAATCTACCGTGTAAATTGAAAGTAAGGTTTTTATATTTACTGAGAAAATTTTAGTGTGTTCACTACATTTATTCAATCAATTTAATACAATGTATATTTTCAATAAAACATCAAAAACTAAGCCTAAAATAAAAAAATTATTACGTTACAATTACCCTCATTAATATACATTTATTTCTTGTTTTCAATAATAACAGTTGTTACAGGACGGGTACTGACATATTGATTTATTTTTAACTAACCTTTTACATAACAAGCAAGGTTCCAAATTAATGAGAAAAAAACACTTTTAATTGTTTGCTAACCTGCCAATCGTGTTAAAGCATTATTGTTTTAATTTAATTTTTCATTATACTGCTTTGTACAAACCTAATAATACATTACAACATCGTGTTTGCAGATTTAGACAGCCATTTCAAAATAATATTTTTTCGGGCAATCAGCAGCGTCAATCTTTATAAATGATTCATTTTGTCGAAAACAGCTCCAGCTCTAGATTATTAATAAATATAACGCGGCTTTGTACCCAAGAATATAAGTTCATATTGCTATCCTATTGAACACATTCGGTACACACATGCCCAGACTTGGCGCATTTATAAAGAATATGTGAGGAAACTATTTTAATCTGAGAGGATTTACGACTTGCAATGTACTTACCACCACCTGCGAGTTACTTATGAACTATTCATGGGGCCGCAGCCCACCAGCAGCGACTCCAGCCAGACACTCGGATAATAGAGTTATCTACTTCTACGTATTGCTAACATTACTATTTATTTCGATACGTTCTTATGTATGAACTGAACATAAAACACCTTATCAAAGAAACATGTAATATCCAGATAAAGATCACACTACTCTCTAAGCCAAGAATTGCAAGCAATAGGCAATACGCAGTTTGATGCAATAGCTTTACACTTTCGTTATACATTTCGTTTACATTGTGTTTCTTACAGCAATTTTGCTGTGGATCACTAAAAAATAAGTCTTTGAAGTAGTTGTTTTCTCTCTGGAAAGCAATTAAGCTAAAATCGCTCATCAATCGTCCTACTCACACAACAACGAAGAAGTTTCAAATCCATTAATTTGATTATGATTTAAAGTTTCGACATTTTAGTTTCGGTACTGGAGCCACTATTACAGATTTCAAAACTTTAAAGATGGTCTCGACATCGAAACCAAAACATCAAAACGTTAAAAAAATACAATAATTTAATATGTAGACTTAAATGAATTTAGCCCAAAACTATAAAGAAATCCTTTTTCCATTCTTGAAAAATTTTTAACTAAAAAAATACTTAATCACACAAATCACGGTAATATTTTTCTGAGAGTTTCTTTAATCATCTTCTATGTGTAAACTAATGTGCCTAATCATATTTGTAATAATATAATAAACTCGTAATGGGTAATAAATACGCATCTGATTGACGTTCAATCCAAAAAATAGACATACGTATATGATGGTGCGCGTCTTGGCTAAATTAATAGATTTTAAAAATAATATCCAGATTTCTTCACTTGTTACTTTCTTCAAAAAGTCCAGTGCTTGCAAATCACTAAATATTGGTTGGCCTGGGCACATTGGTTCATATATAGAGTATGATTGTTAACATTCTCGATTTATGGAAGTGATTCGTTAATACAAGTGTTAGTATACCGGCCATGTAAGCCAGGGGATGTGAGTTCAAATCCCACACAAATCACGATGATATTTTTCTGAGAGTTTCTTTAATCATCTTCTATGTGTAAACTAATATGACTTATCATATTAGTAATAAAAAAATACTATCACAGTCGCAATTTCGTGCATTACATTATTAACAAAATTATTATAAAAACAACGGAGTATTTGATATAATATTAATTTTTATTATACTATTAATATTTAAATATTATATAAATAACAACAGAGAGTTGCTATGACAGCTCTGCATGCAATCCCATCTGCATATAGAGAGCATGATAACAACTGACACGAAAGAGACGTAAACACCCTTCAGTGTATCCGCGCGTGAAACACACGAAAGGTCGGCGCGCAGGACTTCCGGTAGCATACTACCCCTGTTGTTACATTCATTAGAACGGAAAATATAACGGGAATGTAAATGAATCCGCTTCGGTTCATTTTTAACACGTTGTTTGAAAAGGATTTTGTAAATATTGAAAGGAAAATGAACAGCAAACAAATTGAAAATGAACGCTGCGGACTGAACCGGCACTTCTACTTCACTCGGAAATAATAGTACAAATAAAAATAGATTTTTACTATGTAGCAGTAGTAGTAGATGTATTGGGAATTGAGTAAACAAATTATTTCACCGGTCGATAAATCGCATAGAATTTTTATTACTGAAAGGCAAGGCCGATAAACAGAATTGCATCGGAAGTTAGTATTTTTCACGCAAATAAAATCCAATCTAATCTAACACTGCAGAAAAACATAATAGCAGGTGTATATATCGATCAGACTTGTTGTTTTATTTTTATTACAAATACATTGTACATCGTCCTGATATTTTTACTTTCCGTAATATAATGATCCAATTGACGGTACAATAAAAAAATGTATTCTTTGCCATCCAATTACATTTTATAAAACGGAAACATAAAATGAAGGAATTAATTTTATCTCAAAACCATTAGCTATGTAAATATTATGAATGAATTTAAAAAACCTACATTTTTGAAATTAAAAAACCAATGAACTCAAGAGAGTAAAATATAAAAGTTTAAACCAAAAGATGTTTTTTTGATTATGTTTGCAAATTTCTGTATATGTAATGAACTTGTACATGTACCGAAACCTAAACGTATGACCAATAATAAAAGTTAGACGCGGCTCACTCAACCACTGATCCTACAATAATGCCATTTAGATGATCACTTGTGATAAGAACTCTTCCACTCTATTAATGCATCATTTAATTTAAAATATTCAATTCGTACTTGACAAAACGAAAATCGAGAAAAAATTATAAATATCGCTTAGTAAATAAACAAAATACAAAAAAAATTATGAGTAACTTAATGTTTTGGACGAAGTATATTCAATATATCGATACGTTGTTTCTCTGAAAAAGCAAAAAAGATGAACAATGTAAAATGGCATTTCCCAGGATTTTTAATAAAAAAACAAATAACGTTAATTGAACATCGAATAAAATATCTGTAATTGAAATCCCATAAAAAAACGTGTACTGTCTCCCTAACGAGCAGAATAGAAACGATAAACAACTAACTAAAAATATATCCAATTATATCAAACCTTAATTAATACGTATAAATATAGATAGCTTTTTTTACACTGTATCAACATTTCAAGGTTCCCAAATAAATAAGATTAAATTAAAGGTTCCAAAATAAATAAATAAGATTAAAGAATGGTTTATCTTCTTCATCAAGTGCCTCTCCTCAGAGGAGGTTGGCGAACGTTTCACTGAGCATATACTCTTGCTGAGCCAGTGTTCGTGGTTTTCTAAGGGGAAAATAGTGTAGTGGGTCCCCGGGACCTTCTACA